>OY728155.1:1656040410-1658601410 GCA_963277665.1 Viscum album
CCTTCCTCGATAGCATGTGTAGTACGCAATACCGAGTTTCACTAAACGAGATATTATTATAATATTATTATGAACTAACCGTTATGAATAGTAATACCCACTTTTTGAAATTTTATAAATTTTATCTTTCAAAATGGACTTCATTTTTGGATTCAGAATATCGAAATTATCTTAGGGTGAAATTTTGGTACTTTTCGGAGAACTTTCATATTTAGTGAAAATTACTAACAACTTATTTAATCGAAATAATTAATAGTGATAAATTATTAATTTGAGTGGTTTGAAAGTATATTTAGAATATATTTTAACAATTTAATACGATTTTGGTCATTGGATGTAATTTCATATTTAAACCAGACATAAACAAGTGTCAATCTTTTGATAGTTATTATCTCTTAAGAACACGCTATTTGATTTGACGACGGGAATTAATTTTTAAATTAATTAATGAAACTGATATATTTTGAATTTCGTAAAATAGACATCATTTTTAAATTCACAATATCAAATATAACTTAGGCCTAATTTTTGGTATTTTTCTGGAAACTTTCAATTTTTGATGAATAGTGAAAACACTGGGTTACTATTTAAAAACCGACTTTTTATTTAAATAATTATTTATTTTATTTAAATTTATTTTAGGTCAAAATTGATACATAATACCTATATAAGTTCAATATAATTCATTTGAGTAATTTATAATAATTTTACATCTATAAAAATTTTATTGAACTTTTCACCGTCTTTTACCCACCTACTAGGAGAATTTTCAAATTTACATAAAACTTAATTTTACCGCTTCTGTGAGTGGAATTTCAAAAATCCGAGAGACACGGTTGATATCAGTAAGTAAAATGTGGTTCAATGAGATGAAAATAATTTTTGTCGAATAGTAACTTTTTTCTTTTATTTACCACGGTTAAAAGTAAATAGGGTAATTAAGGGTAAAAATGATATTATTATTACCCTAACACATGTCCTAATTATATTGGACAAGTGTAATTCGACCAAAAAACAACCTTGGGAATAAAATATGACCATTTAGGCCCACTTGGATTAGATTAGGACATTTATTATTAATTTATTTAAAGAAGGGTTAAAGTAGTTAAAATCAAAGTTTAATAAGTAAATAATTTTTAATATAGGGTTATAAATAATATATATTCGACTATAAATATTCATTAGAAATATAAAAATATTTCCTACATAATGGTATTTTATTTGTAATTTTTAGACATTAAATAATTTAATTTATTTATGACACAAAGATGATGCAGTAATTATCTTATTAATGAAATATTGACATAATTGATGTTATAAATACCCAAATAAAGGTAATTTGAGACTTTTTATGAATTACACTAATTTTCTAGGTTAATATGTCATGTTAGTATGGATTTAATTAACGTTTTTCGAACTAATCATTCTGTTATGATTTTCAAAAAAATCAATTTCTAAATAGTGTCAAAATTGACATAAAATAGTTTTTTAAAAAAATAGTATATTATTAGTTGTTATTTTATTCCAAAAAATTTAAGGTTCGTCCAAATGACTTATAAAAGGTTATATATATTAATAATAAACAACTTGGGGTTCGTTTGTCTTGTTATAGTAAGTTTATTAACCTTATAGTGTAAGATCACAAAAAGACACGGTAAAAGTAAAATTATCTAACTTAAAGTTAAATCAAAATGATAAGGTTAAAATAGTAAACTAAACTTGTCCAAATTCTATTGGATGAGAGGATTCGACCCATCCCCACCTTATATTCTAAATAAAACAATTTTGAGCTATTTAAAACCGAATATGGCTTTATAATAAAATAATATTTTTAGTTTTTCCAAAGGTGCCCCTCTCCTCCCTTATAAAAGGGCACCTCCTCCCTCTCTTTCTCACACCACTTTGAGCCTTCAAGCTCGGCCAACCCCTACCAATTTCTCCTCTCCACTTCCCTAGAAAAATCCTAGAGGTTTTGGTCTTCTTAAAAGACCAATTTTAGTTCCCTAAAAGAAGGTCTCAAAGAAGCGCTTCAAAGAAGAGGTAATGTCCGTTACCGATTCTTTCAACTTTATTTCTTCTTTGACATCTTCTTCTTTAGTTGTTTCATTATGAATTAATAAAATAAGTATCACTAATATACTGATATGTTATTATAAGTATGAAACAACCCTATTTCACCATCTAACCATCCTACGGAAAACGAAATCACCACGTGTGTGTACGTACGGAATACCGTTTCCACGCCGTGGTGTAATCTATTTTCCACCACCACCTTACTTGCATGGGTATAATGGTGTAAATAATTAATATATATGATTATTTAAAAGTGATATTAATTCTAAAATAGTATACATACACTCCAATACAATTCCACGATCATGGGAACGATATCATCGCTCGTGCGTACGTACAGAATACCGTCTCCACGATGTGATGCGACTCGTTCTACATGATTTTCATTGCATAATGATTACATAAATGAATTGAGTGAATAAATATGATATATATTACACTAATAAAATTCTTGAAATGAGGTATCTATAACCTAAAAAGAAGAACACGAATTTATTCGACAAAACACGCATAAAAACAAAAAGTAATAAACACCCAAATAACAAGTAGCAATGAAATATTACTAATAATAAGCTAAGAATATGACCATATATGATATCATAACAATGATTATGATTATGAAATAAGTCAATGACATTATTTAAATCATTATAAAGGAGGTTCGGACACTTACGAAGAAAATCTGACCTAAGGTAAGGGAAATATCACAATCTCATTTTTATCCGAGATTGTTTATACTTTGGAATTTACTGGGGTGTATTTTATCATCCACATCCATGTTTCCTCAATATGTAATATTATTACCATCCACATAAAATTGTTTAAATCCAACATTACCCTTTGGTGAGTTTTTAGTAAAAGATATGAAAGGAATCTTTTGTCATTTTTCGTACGAGGTACTTTTTGAGTTTTCTGAAAAAAGTACGAGAAGGATGTTTTTTTTAACTTATACGGCATGAATGGATTTTTAGAACATTATTTACATGAATCTTCCTTTACAAGTTTTCAAGTTTATTTTTAATCAACTTATTTTAGTTCAAAATTATATGACATGTTAAGAAAGAAAAATGTTTTTGAAGTAGAAAGGATATTTTCCTCAAGAATGGAGTTCAAGTGTTTTATCAAAATTATTTTCCATCTAAGATAATATAGGGTTTTGTTTCTATACCTATTATTACATTGATTTGATTATGTTGTGATGGAATTATTTTTATGAATTCCTTTATCTTATATGAATTTTTTTATGATATCATGATGTTTAAGAATCCCATTTTTATTACATGGGTTGTGCTATGATGTATGGTTTATGATTTTGTGGCACACATAAGAATGGTATCATTATGAGATGGGTGGGTCCTATATCTCCCCCCAATGCATTGGGTAAATATTTATATCTCATGAGATATACATGGCTGGAACGGAAGGTTAATCCGATTCAGTGAAACAGGACTGAAACGAGGAGTGAACTCAGTTTAGAAATGGACTTTGTCCGCTAAGATAGTCTTGGCAATGAGTCTTGACTACTAAGAAATGATTCTCTATGATTATGTGTGTATGACACAAAGATTAATGTTTTAAGTTATGATTATTGTGATTAAATTTCACTACCATGATTTATCCCATGTTATGAAATTTTGATCTCTTTTGCAGGGTAAGATTTCCAAAATGTTATGTTCTTATGAATATGATGTGATTGATATTTCTTTTGTTTACCCTTACTGAGAGCTCACCCTTTTTATGTTTTATTTTCCCCCAGGATTAAAAGAAAGGTTTTAGGTAAGGGAACAAAAAGTGGAAGATCTTTATGGGAGATTTTTAAGATCTTTCCCCACGATTAGAAGATTACGTTCCATGTTTCCAAAGACACTAAACTATTATGGTCCTTGTGTGTCTGTTTTTGTTATGTATTCCGCAAAAGTAATGTAACATCTATGTACGTAAAGCTTCGGGTCTCTACAGTTGGTATTAGAGGAAAGGTTTAGTCAAACTTTGGAAACTAGGATTCGATAAATTTAGTGAGACCCCTAGATAAATTTCTAAGGTATGTCTAGGGATGTCCATAAGGTTAAGTATAGGTATAGGTTATAGTCCTAGAATTACGGTAACGATCTTAAAATTAAACCAAAGATGTTAGATATTTAAGGTACTCCCCCTTTATTATGTTGTTTTCCCTAGCATGATTTTTTCCACTCACACTATTCTTTTTTTGTTTTAGACGATGGATGGAACTCGAAGGAACCGTGTTGATCAATGCAATGGACAATGCAATGATTGTCCTCCTGAACAAAAAAATGTTATGGGAGATGGAGTGAAAACTATTATTGTTATACTTACACAAGCTATGAATCATTATGGACTTCCAATTGAGCATAGAAGGGAACAATATTCTATTGAGTCCTTCATGAGGCAACATCCACCTTCTCTCAGTGGGTCATCTGATCCACTAGTTGCTAAAAAATGGATCAGTACCACTAAAAAGATATTTTCAGTTCTTCAATATTCTGAACATGATAAATTCATCTTAGCAGTATATCGTTTGGAAGGTGAAGCTGATCAATGGTGGAATCTTATCAAGAATAAGAGGCCAAGAGATGAAATTGAGTCCATGGAATGGGACGAGTTCAATAACTTATTTTCAATAAGTACTTCCCTCGTATTATTCGACAAATGATGGAGAAGGAGTTTCTTGAACTAAAGAAAAAGGATGATGAATCTGTTGGTGTATACGAAGTGAATTTTACAAGGCTTGCAAGGTATGCATCTGGCTTTATCATCCAACCTGAAAGTAAATTTGATCGATTATTCAGTGGCTTAAAACCAAATCTTCGAAGGGAATTATCTATAAGAGACTTCAGTAGATATGAAGAAATTGTGCGTTGTGCTATCAAGGTAGAAATGAAAGTTTGTGTTACTTATCCATCTCATAGTTTTGACAAGAAACGAAAGATGAAGTTCAAGGAGAAATCTCAGAATAATGGTGAAAAGAATATGAATGTTTCCTTATGCTCAAAGTGTGGAAAGAAGCATGGTGGAGATTGTCTTAAAGGGACTATAAAATGTTTTAAGTGTGGAAAAGAAGGTCATCGAGCAGCTGAGTGTCGAAGTAATGAAAAAAGGGTTTATAATGATGTGAATAAAGAAAAGACTGTAGAGAACGCACCACCAACACTTCAATGCTTCAAGAGCAAGGAAATGGGGCATTATGCTAATAAATGCCCTAATCCAAGGGTTAGTGATGATCGAAATGAGCAACCACTTAAGGAAAAGGACGAAGGGAAGTCACATGCGATCACTATTGGAAATGTTGAATATGAAAACGATGTGTTGGAATGATTAAGTGTTTATGTAATGGGATTCCAAAATAATGTTGTATATAGTATCTTGGAATATTGGAATATTTATGTATTGGTCTATTGTGGTTTTCATTAATTTTATGGTACCGGTAACCATGGAATGTGATTGAGATATTTTTGGAAAAAAGATGTTATGCGCATAATTAAGGGATAAGGAGAAAATGAAATGTTTGAAAGTATTCATGAGCTCATGACTGATATAAGGAAATAGTTATATCATAGTTTGAGATTTTGGTATGTGAAAAGAGTTAACTTTTGACAGCACTCAAGTTTTCACTAAGATTCAATGGGTATTCATTTTTCAAGAGAATACATGATTAAGGCCTTTGAATGTTTGGAATGTGACCAACAAGACATATCTCATGATATATGTGGATCAACGATGGTATTAACATGCTTGTTATATGAACTCTTTGGTAATCGTTTTCAGTATAATATGAGATTGGATAGTAGTATTTTGGATAAGCCTAAAGATTGGAATGGATTATGTTGGAAATAGGTTAGTATTGTTTAAAGATAGAAGTTTTTTCGATATTATTGATGGGATGTTATAGTAATGTAGTTTTAGAAAAAGGAAAACATGTAGGATGGGTGACAGCCCATCGCGTCGGACAAGGCTGTGGGAATTGAACCCACAACCGAAGTGCGACTGGCCTTTATCGCCTACCACTGGCCTACAGGAAGTCCCCGTTTAGTAGAAACTAGTTTTATTATATTAAGAAGTATGATATATGAAGTATAAGTCCATTTTAGGAACCATATATGATTAATCTCACTATAGATGGACTTATGTATTTTTTGATAACTTTTCTAACCTTTTGTTTGAGACATATGGAATGATCCATCATTCTATCACATGATCTGCTAACACATCACGAATGAAAAATTCAACTTGATTTCTTTAAGATATGAAGTGGAAATTGTCCAAAGAACGACCAATGGTGAGACTGTACCAAAATCATGAAAGTATTTCTTCTAATTCCAATTTCATCAACTTTAGGGAAATGATCTTGAAAACAAAAAATGTTGTCCTAGTGCTCTTATATCCAATAAATCATATGGTACCTTATATCTTCACAAATTTATGGCTTTGTGATTTTTTTCTTTTTCATAGCCATGTTCTCTACCACTCTCCATCATAACATGATGGTTAGATTTTTCTTCCATATCCATATTTTCACCTATGTTCTCCTACGTGGAAACCCAGTGATGAGTTAATTTGGGTAACCGTTACGTTTCATACTTTAGTTTTTAAAGCCAAGTTTTTGTATTCCTTTTTTACGATGTGGGTTTCTATTAAAGAAACTTTCGAGTAGTAAACCATTTATAACCCCGACGAATTTCGAGGGCGAAATTCATTTTAAGGGGGGTAGAATGTAACACCTCGAGATTTTATGAAAAATATTCTTTTTAATTTCATTAATGTCTTGTGTTGTACACTACACCAAAAGGAGTTTTCACAACACGCATCCCTGACTTTCCTTGCATTACACGCAATCACGACCTTCCTCAATAGCGTGTGTAGTACGCAATACCGAGTTTCACTAAACGAGATGTTATTATAATATTATTATGAACTAGCCGTTATGAATATTAATACCCACTTTTTGAAATTTTATAAATTTTATCTTTCAAAATGGACTTCATTTTTGGATTCGGAATATCGAAATTATCTTAGGGTGAAATTTTGGTACTTTTCGGATAACTTTCATATTTAGTGAAAATTACTAACAACTTTTTTAGTTGAAATAATTAATAGTAATAAATTATTAATTTGAGTGGTTTTAAAGTATATTTAGAATATATTTTTACAATTTAATACAATTTTGGTCATTGGATGTAATTTCACATTTAAACCAGACATAAACAAGTGTCAATATTTTGATTGTTATTATCTCTTAAGAACACGCTATTTGTTTTGACGACGGGAATTAATTTTTAAATTAATTAATGAAACTGATATTTTTTGAATTTGGAAAAATAGACATTATTTGAATTCATAATATCAAATATAGCTTAGGCCTAATTTTTGGTATTTTTCTGGAAACTTTCAATTTTTGATGAATAGTGAAAACACTGGGTTACTATTTAAAAACTGACATTTTATTTAAATAATTATTTATTTTATTTAAATTTATTTTAGGTCAAAATTGATACATAATACCTATATAAGTTCAATGTAATTCAATGGAGTAATTTTATAATAGTTTTAGATATATAAAAATTTTATTGAACTTTTCACCGTCTTTTACCCGCCTCCAAGGAGAATTTGCAAATTTACATAAAACTTAATTTTACCGCTTCTATGAGTGGAATTTCAAAAATCCGAGAGACACGGTTGATGTTAGTAAGTAAAATGTGGTTCAATGAGATGAAAATATTTTTTGGTGAATAGTAACTTTTTACTTTTATTTACCGCGATTAAAAGTAAATATGGTAATTAAGGGTAAAAATGATATTATTATTACCCTAACACATGTCCTAATTCTATTGGATAAGTGTAATTCGACCAAAAAACAACCTTAGGAATAAAATATGACCATTTAGGCCAACTTGGATTAGATTAGGACATTTATTATTAATTTATTTAAAGAAGGGTTAAAATAGTTAAAATCAAAGTTTAATAAGTAAATAATTTTTAATATAGGGTTATACATAATATATATTCGACTATAAATATTCATTAGAAATCTAAAAAGATTTCCTACATAATGGTATTTTATTTGTATTTTTTAGATATTAAATAATTTAATTTATTTATGACACAAAGATGATGGAGTAATTATCTTATTAATGAAATATTGACATAATTGATGTTATAAATACCAAAATAAATTTAATTTGAGACTTTTTATGAATTCCACTAATTTTCTAGGTTAATATGACATGTTAGTATTGATGTAATTAACTTTTTTCGAACTAATAATTCTGTTATAAGTTTCACAAAAATCAATTACTAAATAGTGTCAAAATTGACATAAAATAGTTTTTAAAACAAATATTATATTTATAATGACCCATACTTTACATACATTGTTATTAAATCAGAATTGAATCATACTTATTAAAACATTTAACAAAACAACGAAAGGACCGTATAGGTATAGTGTCTTTAAAAACTGGGAAACATAAACAACTGGTTCATAAAGCATCTACATTGTCTCCCATTTATTTCATCATATCTAGAGTCCCTTTTGGAATATCCTACTTAATAACCTTCTTCCTGACCTAGGGGAAAGAAAACATACAAAAGGGTGAGCTCAAATGCTCAGTAAGGGTAAACAAAACATAAATCATTCACATCATATTCATAAGAACATAACATTTTTTGAAATCTTAACCTGCAAAAGAAATATTAATTTCATAGCATGGGATAAATCCTAGTAGTGAAATGTAATCCCAATAATCATAACATAAACCATGAATCTTTGTGTCATACACACATAATCATAGAGAATCATTTCTTGTTAGTCAAGACTCATTGCCAAGACTATCTTAGTGGAAAAAGTCCATTTCTGAGCCGAGTTACCCTCGTTTCAGTCCTGTTTCACTGAACTGGTTTAACCTACCGTTCCAGCCATGTCTATCTCATGAGATATAAAATCTTTACCCAATGCATTGGAGGAAGATATAGGTCCTACCCATCTCATAATGATACCATTCTTATGTGTTCCACAAAATCATAAACCATAAATCATAGCATAACCCATGTAATAAAAATGGGAATCTTAAACATCGTGACATAATCAAACAATTCATATAAGATAAAGGAATTCATAAAAATAATTCGATCACAACATAATCAAATCAATGTAATAATAGGGATATAAACGGAACCCTATATTATCTTAGATGGAAAATAATTTTGATAAAACACTTGAACTCTATTCTTGAAGAAAATATCCTTTCAAATTCAAAAACATTTTCCTTTCTTAACATGTCATACAATTTTAAACTAAAAAAATTTGATTAAAAATAAACTAGAAAACTTGTAAAGGAAGATTCTTGGAAATAATGTTTTAAAAATCCATTCATGCCGTATAAGTTAAAAAAACATTCTTCTCGTACTTTTGTCGGAAAAGTCAAAAAGTACCTCGTACGAAAAACGACAAAAGATTCCTTTCATAACTTATACTAAAAACTCACCTAAGGGTAAAATTGGATTTGAACAATTTTAGTTGGATGGAAAAAATATTACATATTGAGGAAACATGGATGTGGATGATAAAATATACCCCAGTAAATATCAAACTATAAACAATCTCGGATAAAAATGAGATTGTGATATTTTACCTTACCTTAGGTCCGATTTGCCTCGTAAGTGTCTGAACCTGTTGTATAATGATTTAAATAATGTTATTGACTTATTCCAGAATCAGAATTATTGTTATGATATCATATATGGTCATATTCTTAGCTTCTTAGTAGTAATACTTCATTGCTACTTGTTATTCGGGTGTTTATAACTTTTTGTTCTTATGCGTGTTTTGTCGAATAAATTCTTATTCTTATCTTTAGTTTATAGATACATCATTTCCAGAATGGTATTAATGTACTATATATCATATTTATTCATTCAATTCATTTATATAATTAGTAGGCAATGAAGATCATGTAGAACGAGTCGCATCACATCGTGGAGACGGTATTCCGTACGTACGCACGAGTGATGATATCGTTCCTATGATCGTGGAATTGTATTGGAGTGTATGTATACTATTTTAGAATCAATATAACTTTATAATAGTCATATATAGTCATTATTTACACCATTATACCCATCCAAGTAAGGTGGTGGTGGAAAATAGATTACACCACAGCGTGGAGACGGTATTCCGTACGTACGCACGCGCGGTGATTTCTTTTTCCGTAGGATGGATAGATGGTGAAATAGGGTTGTTTCATAATTATAATAACATATCATTATATTAGCGATACTGATGTTATTACTTCATAATGAAACAACTAAAGAAGAAGTGGAAGAAGAAATAAAGATGAAAGAATTGGTAACGGACATTACCTCTTCTTTGAAGTGCTTCGTTGATACCTCCTTTTAGGGCACTAAAATAGGTATTTGAAGAAGACCAGAACCTCTAGGACGATTCTAGGGAAGTGGGGAGGAGCAATTGGCAGGGGTTGGCCGAGCATGAAGGCTCAAATTGGTGTGAGGAAGAGGGGGAGGGGGTGCCCTTTTATGAGGGAGGAGAGGGGCACCTTTGGAATAACTAAAACTATTATTTTATTATAAAGTCAAATTCGGTTTTAAATAGCTCAAAATTGATTTATTTCGAAGCTAAGGTGGGGATGGGTTTAAATCCTCTCATAAAATAGAATTTAGACAAGTTTAGGTTCCTATTTTAACCTTATCATTTAGATTTAAAATTAAGTTAAATAATTTTACTTTTACCGTGTCTTCTTGTGTTCTTATACTATAAGGTTAATAAACTTACTATAAGAAACCAAACAAACCAAAAGTTGTTTATTATTACTATATATAACATTATCTAAGTCATTTGGCCGAACCTTAGATTTTTAGGAATAAAATAACAATTACTAATATAATATTTTTTTTAAAAACTATTTTATGTCAATTTTGACACTATTTAGTAATTGATTTTTGTGAAAATCATAACAGAATGATTAGTTCGAAAAAAGTTAATTAAATCAATAATAACATGTCATATTAACCTATAAAATTAGTGTAATTCATAAAAAGTCTCAAATTACATTTATTTGGGTATTTATAACATCAATTATGCCAATATTTCATTAATAAGATAATTACTGCATCATCTTTGTGTCATAAATAAATTAACTTATTTAAAGTCTAAATATTGCAAATAAAATATCATCATGTAGTAATTTTTTTTAACTTTCTAATGAATATTTATAGTCGAATTTATCTTATTTATAACCCTATATTAAAAATGTTTTAGTAAATAAACTTTGATTTTAACTCTTTTAACTCTTCTTTGAATTAAATAATAATAAATGTCCTAATCTAATCCAAGTGAGCCTAAATGGTCATATTTTATTCCTAAGGTTGTTTTTGGTCGAATTACACTTATCCAATAGAATTAGTACATGTGTTAGGGTAATAATAATATCATTTTTACCCTTAATAACCCTATTTACTTTTAACCGTGGTAAAAAAAGTAAAAAGTTACTATTCACCAAAAATTGTTTTCGTCTCATTGAACCACATTTTACTTAATGAAATCAACCATGTCTCTCGAATTTTTGAAATTCCACTCACAGAAGCGGTAAAATTAAGTTTTATGAAAAATTCATTTTTTTAACTACCACTTAGTGGTTTCACTATTCATCAAAAAATGAAAGTTTCCAGAAAAATATCAAAAATTAGGCCTAAGATATATTTGATATTATGAACTCAAAATTGATGCCTATTTTACCATATTCAAAACATATCAGTTACATTAACTAATTTAAAAATTAATTCCCATCGTCAAAACAAATAACGTGTTTTTAAGAGATAATAACTATCAAAAGATTGACACTTGTTTATAACTGGGTTAAATGCGAAATTACATCAAATGACCAACATTGTATTAAATTGTAAAAATATATTCTAAATATACTTTAAACCCACTAAAATTAATAATTTATCACTATTAATTATTTCGATTAAAAAAGTTGTTTTTAATTAAAATTTAGTAATTTTCACTATTCATCAGAATATGAAAGTTATCCGAAAAGTACCAAAATTTCACCTTAGGCTAAATTCGATACTCCGAATCCAAAAATGAAGTCCATTTTGAGAGATAAAATTTCTAAAATTTTAAAAGGTGGTTATTACTATTCATAACAGCTAGTTTTAATAATATTTTAATAGCATATCATTGTTTAGTGAAACTCGGTATTGCGTACTACACACACTATCGAGGAAGGTCGTGATTGTGTTTAATGCAAGGCAAGTCAAGGATGTGTGTTGTTCAAGATCCTTTTGGTGTAGCGTGCAACACAAGACATTAATGAAATTAAAAAGAATATTTTTCATAAAATCTCGGGGTGTTACATTCTACCCCCCTTAAAATGAATTTTGCCCTCGAAATTCGTCGGGGTTATAAATGGTTTACTATTCAAAAGTTTCTTTAATAGAAACCCACATCGTAAAAAGAAATACCAAAACAAATCTTTAAAAACAAAAGTATGAAACGTAACGGTTACCCAAATAAACTAATCACTGGGTTTCTACATAGGTGAAAATATTGATATGGAAGAGAAATCTAACCATCATGTTCTGATGGAGAGTGGTAGAGAACATGGCTATGGAAAAGCCAGCAATCACAAAGCCATAAATTTGTGATGATCTAAGGTACCATCTGATTCATCAGATATAAGAGCACTAAGACAACATTTTTGGTTTTCAAGATCATTTCCCTAAAGTTGATGAAATTGGAATTAGAAGAAATACTTTCGTGATTTTGGTATAGTCTCACCGTTGGTCATTATTTGGACAATTTCCACTTCATCTCTTAAAGAAATGAAGTTTAATTTGTCATTCGTGATGTGTTAGCAGATCATGTGATAGAATGATGGGTCATTCCATCTGCCTCAAACAAAAGGTTAGAAAAGTTATCAAAAAAATACATAAGTCCATCTATAGTGAGATTAATCATATATGGTTCCTAAAATGGAATTATACTTCATATATCATACTGATTAATATAATAAAACTAGTTTCTACCAAATAGGGACTTCCTGTAGGCCAGTGGTAGGTGATAAAGGCCAGTCTCACTTCGGTTGTGGGTTCGATTCCCACAGCCTTGTCCGACGCGATGGGTTGTCACCCGTCCTGCAGGTTATCCTTTTTCTAAAGCTATATTACTATAACATCCCATCAATAATGTCAAATAAAGTTCTATCCTAACTTATGTCCAACATAATCCATTCCAATCTTTAGGCTTATCCATAATACTGCAGTCCACTCTCATAATATAGTGAAAACGATTTCCAGAGATTTAATACCATCGTTGATCCCCATATATCATAAGATATGTCTTGTTGGTCACATTCCAAACATTCAAAGTCCTTAATCATGTATTCTCTTGAATACCCATTGAACCTTAGTGAAAACATGAATGCAGTTAAAAGTTAACACTTTCCACATACCAAAATCCTCAAAATTCTATATACTCAAACCATGATATCACTTAGTCCTTATATCAATCATGAGCTCTTGAATACTATCAAATATTTCATTTTCTCATTTCCCCTTCATTATGCACATATCATCTTTTTTCCAAAAATATCTCAATCACTTTCCATGGTTACTAGTACCATAACATTATTGAAAACCACAATAGACCAATACATAAATATTCCAATATTACACGATACTATATACAACATTATTTTGGAATCCCATTACATAAACACTTAATCATTCCGCCACATCATTATCATATTCAGCATCGCCAATGGTGATCGCATGTGACTTCCCTTTGTCCTTTTCCTTAAGTAGTTTCTCATATCGATCATCACTAACCCTTAGATTAGGGCATTTATTAGCATAATGCCCCATTTCCTTGCACTTGAAGCATTGAAGTGGAGTAGGTTCATTCTGTGTATCCCTTCCTTTGTTTGCATCATTAGACATCTTCTTCCCATCATTGCGGCATTAAAATGCCCGATGACCTTCCTTTCCACATTTGAAACATTTACTTGTCCCTTTAAGACAATATCCACCATTATTCTTTCCACACTTTGATCATAAGGAAACATTCATCTTCTTTTCACCATTATTCTGAGATTTCTCCTTGAACTCCATCTTTCGTTTCTTGTGAAAACTATGAGATGGATAAGTAACACCAACTTCCATTTCTACCTTGATAGCACAATGCAAAATTTCTTCATAGCTACTGAAGTCTCTTATAGCTAATGCTCTTCAAAGATTTGGTTTTAAGCCACTGAAGAATCGATCAACTTTACTTTCAGGTTGGATGATAAATCTAGATGCATACCTTGCAAGCCTTGTAAAATTCTCTTCGTATATACCAAAAGATTCATCATCCTTTTGACTTAGTTCAAGAAACTCCTTCTCCATCATTGTTCGAAGAATACGAGGGAAGTACTTATTGAAAAATAAGTTCTTGAACTCGTCCCATTCCATGGACTCAATTTCATCTCTTTGCCTCGTATTCTTAATAAGATTCCACCATTGATCAGCTTCACCTTCCAAATGATATACTGCTAACATGACTTTATCATGTTCAGAACATTGATGAACTGAAAATATCTTTTCAGTGGTATTGATCCATTGTTCAGCCACAAGTGGATCAGAAGACCCACTGAAAGAAGGTGGACGTTGCCTCATGAAGGACTCAATAGAATATTGTTCCCTTCTCTGCTCATTTGGAAGTCTAGAATGATTCATAGCTTGTGTAAGTATAGAAATAAGATTTTGCACTCCATCTCCCATAACATTTGTTTGTTCAGGAGGACAATCATTGCATTGTCCATTGCATTGATCAACACGGTTCCTTCGGGTTCCAGCCATTGTCTAAAACCCAAAAAGAATAGTGTGAGAGGCAAAAATCATTCTAGGGAAAACAACATAATAAAGGGGGAGTACCTTCAACATCTAACATCTTAGGTTTAATTCTAAGATCATTAGCGCAATTCTAGGACTATAACCTATACTTATACTTAACCTTAGGGATATCCCTAGACATACCTTAGAAATATCTCTAGGGATCTCACTAAAGTTCTCGCATCCTAGTTTCTAAAGGTTGACTAAACCTTTCCTCTAATACCAACTATAACGACCCATACTTTACATACATTTTTATTACATCAGAATTGAAGCATACTTATTACAACATTTAACAAAACCACGAAAGGACCATATAGGTATAGTGTCTTTAGAAACTGGGAAACATAAACAACTGGTTCATAAAGCATCTACATTGTCTCCCATTTATTTCATCATATCTAGAGTCCCTTTTGGAATATACTACTTAATAACCTTCTTCCTGACCTTGGGGAAAGAAAACATACAAAAGGGTGAGCTCAAATGCTCAGTAAGGGTAAACAAAACAAAAATCAATCACATCATATTCATAAGAACATAACATTTTTTGAAATCTTAACCTGAAAAATAAATCTTAATTTCATAACATGGGATAAATCATAGTAGTGAAATGTAATCCCAATAATCATAACATAAAACATGAAACTTTGTGGAAAATACACATAATCATAGATAATCATTTCTTGTTATTCAAGACTCATTTCCAAGACTATCTTAGTGGACAAAGTCCATTTCTGAGCTGAGTCACCCTTGTTTCAGTCCTGTTTCACTGAACCGGTTTAACCTACCGTTCCAGCCATGTCTATCTCATGAGATATAAAATCTTTACCCAATGCATTGGAGGGAGATATAGGTCCCACCCATCTCATAATGATACCATTCTTATGTGTGCCACAAAATCATAAACCATACATCATAGCATAACCCATGTAATAAAAATGGGAATCTTAAACATCGTGACATCATCAAACAATTCATATAAGATAAAGGAATTAATAAAAATAATTCCATCACAACATAATCAAATCAATGTAATAATAGGGATATAAACATAACCCTATATTATCTTAGATGGAAAATAATTTTGATAAAACACTTGAACTCCATTCTTGAGGAAAATATCATTTCAAATTCAAAAAAAATTTCCTTTCTTAACATGTCATACAATTTTAAACTAAAAGAAGTTGATTAAAAATAAACTTGAAAACTTGTAAAGGAAGCTTCTTGGAAATAATTTTTTAAAAATCCATTCATGCTGTATAAGTTAAAAAACATTCTTCTCATACTTTTGTCGGAAAATTCAAAAAGTACCTCGTACGAAAAACGACAAAAGATTAATTTCATAACTTATACTAAAAACTCACCTAAGGGTAAAATTGGATTTAAAAAATTGTAGTTGGATGGAAAAAATATTACATATTGAGGAAACATGGATGTGGATGATAAAATATACCCCAGTAAATATCAAAGTATAAACAATCTTAGATAAAAATGAGATTGTGATATTTTCCCTTACCTTAGGTCCGATTTGCCTCATAAGTGTCCGAACCTCCTGTATAATGATTTAAATAATGTTATTAACTTATTCCAGAATCATAATTATTGTTATTATATCATATATGGTCATATTCTTAGCTTCTTAGTAGTAATATTTCATTGCTACTTGTTATTCGGGTGTTTATAAATTTTTGTTCTTATGCGTGTTTTGTCGAATAAATTCTTATTCTTCTCTTTAGGTTATAGATACATCATTTACAGAATGGTATTAATGTACTATATATCATATTTATTCATTCAATTCATTTATATAATTATTATGCAATGAAGATCATGTAGAACGAGTTGCATCACATTGTGGAGACGGTATTCCGTACGTACGCACGAGTGATGATATCGTTCCTATGATCGTGGAATTGTATTGGAGTGTATGTATACTATTTCAGAATCACTGTCACTTTATAATAGTCATATATAGTCATTATTTACACCATTATACCCATCCAAGTAAGGTTGTGGTGGAAAATTGATTACACCACGGCGTGGAGACGGTATTCCGTACGTACGCACGCGTGGTGATTTCTTTTTCCGTAGGATGGATAGATGGTGAAATAGGGTTGTTTCATACTTATAATAACATATCAGTATATGAGCGATACTGATGTTATTACTTCATAATGAAACAACTAATTAAGAATAAGTGGAAGAAGAAATAAAGATGAAAGAATTGGTAACAGACATTACCTCTTTTTTTAAGTGCTTCTTTGAGACCTCCTTTTAGGGCACTAAAATAGGTATTTGAAGAAGAAAAGAACATCTAGGATGTTTCTAGGGAATTGGGGAGGAGAAATTGTCAGGGGTTGGCCGAGCTTGAAGGCTCAAAGTGGTGTGAGGAAGAGGGGGAGGAGGTGCCCTTTTATAAGGGAGGAGAGGGGCACCTTTGGAATAACTAAAACTATTATTTTATTATAAAGTCAAATTCGGTTTTAAATAGATCCAAATTGATTTATTTCTAAGCTAAGGTGGGGATGGGTATAAATCCTCTCATCCAATAGAATTTAGACAAGTTTAGGTTCCTATTTTAACCTTATCATTTAGATTTAACATTAAGCTAAATAATTTTACTTTTACCGTGTCTTCTTGTGTTCTTATACTATAAGGTTAATAAACTTACTATAAGAAGCCAAAAGAACCAAAAGTTGTTTATTATTAATATATATAACCTTATCTAAGTCATTTGGCCGAACCTTAGATTTTTAGGAATAAAATAACAATTACTAATATAATATTTGTTTTAAAAACTATTTTATGTCAATTTTGACACTATTTAGTAATTGATTTTTGTTAATATCATCACAAAATGATTAGTTCGAAAAAAGTTAATTAAATCAATACTAACATGTCATATTAACCTATAAAATTAGTGGAATTCATAAAAAGTCTCAAATTACATTTATTTGGGTATTTATAACATCAATTATGCCAATATTTAATTAATAAGATAATTACTGCATCATCTTTGTGTCATAAATAAATTAAATTATATAAAGTCTAAAAATTACAAATAAAATATCATTATGTAGGAAATCGTTTTATCTTTCTAATGAATATTTATAGTCGAATTTATCTTATTTATAACCCTCTATTAAAAATGTTGTAGTAAATAAACTTTGATTTTAACTCTTTTAACTCTTCTTTGAATTGAATAATAATAAATGTCCTAATCTAATCCAAGTGGGCCTAAATGGACATATTTTATTCCTAAGGTTTTTTTTGTTCGAATTACACTTATCCAATAGAATTAGGACATGTGTTAGGGTAATAATAATATCATTTTTACCCTTAATTACCCTATTTACTTTTAACTGTGGTAAAAATGTAAAAAGTTACTATTCACCAAAAATTATTTTCATCTCATTGAACCACATTTTACTTACTGACATCAACTGTGTCTCTCGGATTTTTGAAATTCCACTCACAGAAGCGGTAAAATTAAGTTTTATGAAAAAATCATTTTTTTTAACTACCACTTAGTGGTTTCACTATTCATCAAAAAATGAAAGTTTCCAGAAAAATACCAAAAATTAGGCCTAGGATATATTTGATATTATGAAATCAAAAATGCTTTCTATTTTACCAAATTCAAAACATATCAGTTCCATTTACTAATTTAAAAATTAATTCATGTCGTCAAAACAAATAGCGTGTTTTTAAGAGATACTAACTATCAAAAGATTGACACTTGTTTATAACTGGTTTAAATGTGAAATTACATCCAATGACCAACATTGTATTAAATTGTAAAAATATATTCTAAATATACTTTAAAACCACTCAAATTAATAATTTGTCACTATTAATTATTTCGATTAAAAAAGTTGTTTTTAATTAAAATTTAGTAATTTTCACTATTCATCAGAATATGAAAGTTATCCGAAAAGTACCAAAATTTCATCTTAGGCTAAATTCGATACTCCGAATCCAAAAATGAAGTCCATTTTGAGAGATAAAATTTCTAAAATTTTAAAAGGTGGTTATTGCTATTCATAACGTCTAGTTTTAATAATATTTTAATAGCATATCGTTATTTAGAGAAACTCGGTATTGCGTACTACACACGCTATCGAGGAAGGTAGTGATTGCGTTTAATGAAAGACAAGTCAAGGATGCGTGTTTTGCAAGATCCTTTTGGTGTAGTGTGCAACACAAGACATTAATGAAATTAAAAAGAATATTTTTCATAAAATCTCGGGGTGTTACAATATTATTAATTGTTATTTTATTCCTAAAAAACTAAGGTTCGGACAAATGACTTAGATAAGGTTAAATATATTAATAATAAACAACTTGGGGTTCGTTTGGCTTGTTATAGTAAATTTATTAACCTTATAGTGTAAGAGCACAAAAAGACACGGTAAAAGTAAAATTATCTAACTTAAAGTTAAATCTAAATGATAAGGTGAAAATAGTAAACTAAACTTGTCCAAATTCTATTGGATGAGAGGATTTCGATCCATCCCCACCTTAGCTTCTAAATAAATCAATTTGGAGCTATTTAAAACCGAATATGGCTTTATAATAAAATAATATTTTTAGTTTTTCCCAAGGTGCCCCTCTCCTCCCTTATAAAAGGGCACCTCCTCCCTCTCTTCCTCACACCACTTTGAGCCTTCAAGCTCAGCCAAACCCTACCAATTTCTCCTCTACACTTCCCTAGAAACATACTAGAGGTCCTGGTCTTCTTCAAAGAACAATTTTAGTGCCCTAAAAGGAGGTCTCAAAGAAGCGCTTCAAAGAAGAGGTAATGTCCGTTACTGATTCTTTCAACTTTATTTCTTCTTTCACTTATTCTTCTTTATTTGTTTAATTATGAATTAATAACATCAGTATCACTCATATACTGATATTTTCTTATAAGTATGAAACAACCCTATTTCACCATCTATCCATCCTACAGAAAACGAAATCACCGCGCATGCGTACGTACGGAATACCGTCTCCACGCTGTGGTGTAATCTATTTTCCACCACCACCTTACTTGGATGGGTATAATGGTGTAAAGAATGAATATATATGATTATTGTAAAGTGATATTAATTCTAAAATAGTATACATACACTCCAATACCATTACACGATCATGGGAACGATATCATCGCTCGTGCGTACGTACGGAATACCGTCTCCACGATGTGATGCGACTCGTTCTACATGATTTTCATTGCATAATGATTACATACATGAATTGAGTGAATAAATATGATATATATTACACTAATACCATTCTGGAAATGAGGTATCTATAACCTAAAAATAAGAATAAAAATTTATTCGACAAAACACGCATAAGAACAAAAAGTAATAAACACCTGAATAAGAAGTAGCAATGAAATATTACTAATAATAAGATAATAATATGACCATTTATGATATCATAACAATGAGTATGATTCTAAAATAAGTCAATGACATTATTTAAATCATTATACAAGAGGTTTGGACACTTACGAAGCAAATCGGACCTAAGGTAAGGGAAATATTACAATCTCATTTTTATCCGAGATTATTTATACTTTGGAATTTACTGGGGTGTATTTTATCATCTGCATCCATGTTTCCTCAATATGGAATATTATTTCGATCCACCTAAAATTTTTTAAATCCAATTTTACCCTTTGGTGGGTTTTTAGTAAAAGATATGAAAGGAATATTTTGTCATTTTTCATACGAGGTACTTTTTGACTTTTCCTACAAAAGTACGAGAAGAATGTTTTTTTAACTTATACAGCATGAATGGATTTTTAGAACATTATTTCCATGAAGATTACTTTACAAGTTTTCAAGTTTATTTTTAATCAACTTCTTTAAGTTCAAAATTATATGACATGTTAATAAAGAAAAAAGTTTTTGAAGTAGAAAGGATATTTTTCTCAAGAATGGTGTTCAAGTGTTTTATCAAAATTATTTTCCATCTAAGATAATATAGGGTTCTGTTTCTATCCCTATTATTAAATTGATTTGATTATGTTGTGATGGAATTATTTTTATGAATTCCTTTATCTTATATGAATTGTTTTATGATTTCACGATGTTTAATAATCCCATTTTTATTACATGGGTTATGTTATGATGTATGGTTTATGATTTTGGGGAACACATAAGAATGGTATCATTATGAGATGGTGGGACCTATATCTCCCTCAAATGCATTAGTTAAAGATTTATATCTCATGAGATAGACATGGATGGAATGGAAGGTTAATCCGGTTCAGTGAAACAGGACTGAAACGAGGAGTTAACTCGGTTCAGAAATGGACTTTGTCCGCTAAGATAGTCTTGGAAATGAGTCTTGACTACTAATAAATGATTCTCTATGATTATGTGTGTATGCCAAAAAGATTCATGTTTTAAGTTATTATTATTGTGATTACATTTCACTAACATGATTTATCCCATGTTATGAAATTTTGATCTCTTTTGCAGGGTAAGATTTCCAAAATGTTATGTTCTTATGAATATGATGTGATTGATATTTCTTTTATTAACCCTTACTAAGCATTTGAGATCACCCTTTTTATGTTTTATTTTCACCCAGGATTAAAATAAAGGTTTTAGGTAAGGAAACAAAAAGTGGAATATCTTTATGGGAGATGTTGAAGATCTTTCACCACGATTAGAAGATTACGTTCCAAGTTTCCAAAGACACTAAACTATTACGATCCTTGTGTGTCTGTTTCTGTTATGTATTATGTATTCCTCAAAAGTAATGTAATATATATTTACGTCAAGATTCAGGTCTCTACATAAACTATTAATGGAAACAACTAGAGGGGGATAGTAGGGCCTATGGGTGTATAAATATTTAAGGAAGAGAATCAAAATAAAACTGAGTAATCTTGTATCTTCATCTATAAATGAATCTAGAACAACCTTCACCATGGTGTAGTGACACACACTATGCCTATGGTGCCTCCAGTCAAAGGGAGATCTAGATTTTTAGTCGTTTTAACACCCAAATATCATGTGTATTAAAAATCATGTCAAACTCCTTTCACTAGAAACATGACTTGCACCATGTAATGGTTCACGGAGTTTTAGGCACCAAGAAGGCTGTTGAATCCTATCACCATAGCATAGGGTAATATCCCTTTCCATTTAGACCCCCCTCCATACGAAGTACTATGGAATGGAAAGCTCTATCTCTCCATTTTTTCCTCTCCCACACCCTCGATCTTACCCCGACCTCATACAACACTACACCCCTTGAGCTAGGTGTTTCTATGATCACTATTTATAATAGGGAAGTGTGTCATGACATATAGTGGAACCATACCCTTTAAAATAGTGTGGATCCCCTCCAATTTCACATAAGGATTTTTTCTAGGAAAAATGCCATCCAAAATGGCCACCCTATGAAGTTTCACACTCTATGGTTAACCTAGCACCACATAGACAAATCCCTATGCATATATCCTCAAAGAAGCCAACCAAAAACGTCCACACCATGCTATTAGCTTAAAACAATATCACCACATATATTACCACACCTACCACCATGATGTGGTAGTCCTCTAAATTGAAAAAACCCAACCCTCGCCTCTAAAACTTTTTCATGATCCCCCTCAACACCTCCAATACTCAACAAAACAAAAATAGATAGATCTATAAATCTAATCCCTTACACATATTATCCATTAAATTAATTTATCATTAATAGAAAATTTTCATGAGATTTAAAATTCTTTTTTATGTTCTCTTTCTACGTCCTTTTGATTCATTACTAAACCCATAAGTGGATTATTAACTCAAACTCCTTGAATTGAGTTATATCATTATTTCTATGTTTGTGTTATTTTATGATAATGTGAACTATAAAAACTTATTTTTAGGTTTTATTTCCACTTTTTTCTATATATGCATTTTTTTCACATAATAACTTTATTGATATATTCTTAATTCACATGTTATGTTATTCATAATTTTTTTATTTTCAAGTCTCTACTCATTTAACATATTTTCCTTAAATTTTATATTTTCCCATATATGACTCAAATTTATGTTCTTGATTGTTTATATTAACATTTTATGCTCATATTTTATGAATATATGGTCTCTTTTTCTTACATATAGAATTATAGATCATACTTTACTTTCTTTGTAAGGGATTTATTTCTAATTACACTTGAATTTGGGATTAATACTATGTTTCCATCAGGTGAATTTTTACAAACTTTCTCTCTAAAACCCCATATATTGTCTACACCTCTAGTTATTCTTGGTGTAACATTTATTCTCACCCTTTCACTACTCTTTCGTTTATAATTCAACCAAAAAATTTATTTTAAGTAGATACAACATTATCCCTTCTTTATGGTCGGGAATATTTCTCCTCCATGTCTATATTCCCTATAATGTTTCAATAATGATCATATTTATACTTTAATGGATATTTAAGGTTATTTTCCCCAATATTTTACTTTATTTAAAAAGGATAAGAAGGAATCTTCTTAACATTTTCTATACAACTCATTTATAAATCCCTTTATAAAATTAAAAAATAGTATCATTTTTAAAATTTATCACATGAGAAACTTTTCCTAATTTTATAATATTTTTTAGAAAAGAATATTCCTCTTCAATGTTACATAGTTTTCTAAAGTAATCATTATTATCTTTTATTTTTTAATTTTTCATTTAATAAATTTTTTAATTTATTAGAAGGATTAATAAATGTATTTCATTTCACTTATATATATATATATATTCCAATACACATTTATTAAATATAACTTCATTTATTTTAAAGTTTTAAATGTTTAGAATTATTTTAATTTTTTTTAATTAACTCATTTCATCCCCTTGAGTTAAATTTTTAAATTGAATTATAATTTTGTGTTTATAAATATGTCACAAAAGGTTTATGAAAAAAATAAAATTCATTTTCCTATACACCTCAAAAATATATATCTTATTTGGGTTCATGTTTCATGTATTAATCTATAAATTCTCTTACAAATTTATAGTTTCTACCTCACCTTGTTTTTAAAGATTATATTTTCTATTACGCTTCATCTATCTATTGAATTTTTTTCTTCTTTATGTCCATTTTTGTTCATTTAATGGATATATTCTATATCAATTTCACTATTTATATATCATGTATTATATTATTTATTTATCTTTATACTTATTACCATATATACTGTCATTTTGGATGGTTATTACTAAAAAAAGTTATTTCATTTATTAAATTTTTAAATTTTGTCATTCCGTATACTTTCTCTTTTAATATGTATGTTTATAGATTACTAAGTAAAGTTGGTTATGTATTGTATTATTTATTCATTCATTTATATGATAAATGCATTGGAATTAATTATTGATGGGTGGGGCCTAAAATTATATAGCCCCTTGATGTATCAGTAGGTCTCATGATACCAACTTTATTGGTTATTTGGAATATACCTTACCTTTTCATGTATTATGTCTTATCATGAGGTCTTAATAGTAAGATTAATATATCGAGTATTATGAATTTCATCACTATAAAATCATTTATTTTTTTCTATGTGATTATTTATATTGTAATAATATCCATTGATATATTTCATGCTCAATATATTATCAATATGGAATTATTTTGTCATTGTTTATTTCTTCCATATTACACATGCCTTGTTTATTTTTAAATAGCTTCTGATGTGTGTTATCCCTAACAGAGAATTTGATATCACACTTTCTTATGTTTCCATTATTAAAGTAAATTAACAAGATTATTTAATTCAAATTTTCAAGAAGTGTATCATGTGTGGAGAATTTTGTGGGATATGTTGAAGACTTAATATAAAATAAGGAATCCATGGTTTAGTGGGAAAATGTCCATTTTGGGGAAAAAGATATGTGTATTAGTAATTAATGTTTTTTTCTAATTATTTAAATATATAAACCTAAAAGGTCTTGGGTATGTAGTACACTAAATATTTTTTGTTCATATTTTAATTATAGATGGTTAAGTTTGGTTTAAATTCAGTTGGTAACAAAACTAGTTTATAATGAACATGTTTTTTGCAATGGATACAAGAGTGTGGGTCTGATGCATCTCAGTTAGTATCAAATCAGGGTTTAGATAACCTTAGAGTTTAGGATGTTACTGTATTAGGATAATTTAATAGTTTTTAATACCATCATGGGTTACTGATTTTAAGGTTGATAATAAGTTTAATGGAAAAGATAACCCGTTTGTGGTATTATATGACTGTATTTTAAAGTCATTAATGATATTTTTTTAAATGTTGAATGGGTTTTAGGAAGAATACATGACTGAGGTATAAATAACCATTTAGGATGATATGTGATTTTATGTTGAGGTAATTATGGTTAATTGAGATAATGGGTTAATAAATTTTGGGAATATAAGTTGAGCAGTATAGATAACTATAGAAAATGAAAAGTAATTTGTGGTAAGGAAATTCATGTTATTTTGTGAAAATATTAATATATTTTCTTAAGTGTATATGATTAAGCTATATCTTGATTGATATAAGAGTTTATTTTGTTTTGGGATTAATAGTTAACTTTACTTTTGGAATTATAGGAATTTATAACATTTTGGGTGTGGAAAGTAGTAAGAAAGATCTACATTTAATTATTATTGGTCATTAGGACTAGAGTACATTAGTTAAAACACTAAGGATAAATCTAAATAAAAGAAAATATAAAAAAATAAATTAAATAGTGTGTGGTTTCCAAAAAAAATCTATCCATGTCAAGATACTAAATGTGGTTATAGGATTCGGCACTTATGTGCCTAAGGGTAATAGCCCTGATAAAGGTTGGTTTATTTTTAACCTAATATTCACTTATTTCACAAAAATTGGGCCTAATTACACACCTAGTTTTACACTCTCAAGGGATATGTTTTATATATTTCACCAACTCCTCATAAACAATTTTAAAGGATTTATTGAAATATCTTGAGTCGTGACTACACTAAGAAAACCCTCATCTATTTTCATCTGTGATAGAAATTAAAATTGTGATGACATCATTTATTTAAGGGGGTAGAGTGAAAAACCATGATATTTTAGTAAGTGTTTTGATTTAGATAAATAAAAATTTAGATAAATTTTATCACACACAAAACTGAACTAAAAAACCATGTTTTTTTATAATATAATATAAACATTAACACGTCATAAAATGTTAAATATAATTAAGAAAATTACAAGACGAGTTAACCCTTAAGTAAATAAAAATATAGTTAAAAGGCTATATTTTAATTTCATACATATTATTTTAATTCAATAATAATGAATTTAGGAAATTTAATGGTTATAAGTTAAATAATTAAATTCAATGTGATGTGATTAAAATCATTCAGTGTTAGAAATTACTATTTTCCAATGAATTATATTATCTATATATTATGTATTTTTATATTAATAAATTAAATTGAACACTTTTAAATTATTTTTATATTAAAATTTTCAATTTAAAAACCAATATATTAACACTCATTTAAGTGATAATTGATATGAAATAAGATTATGTACACTTGAAATTTTAAAAAGTTATTTTTTATAAACCCATTTTCTTATTATATTTTATGTTTCCATTCAAAAGTTAAATTCATAAATTTTAGAAATTGAATTTTATAAAATAAACATCATATTTGGATTCATCATTTATAAAAAATTCTTATAGTCAATTTTTTGTACTTTCTTAAAAAAAGTTTATTTTATTGAATAGTAAAAAGCATCATTTTTATTGTGATATACCTACATATATTGAAGTTGATTTTTATCACCATCATAAACTGAATTCAATAAAATTTATTTATTATTTTTAATTATCATAATAAAAATTAGTTATTAATTTTAACATAATTTTGTGGTATAAAAAAATAAATCACCATGGTAAAAATTGTTATCATGGTAAAGGTTAAAATAAGGTAAAAATGATAAATCAAGAGGTAAAGTTTCAAAATATCACAAAACCCCATAACAAAATAATTTTATGAGGGTTGACTTGACCTTAAATTTAATTTTCCTCTAAAATTATCAACTTTTTTCCCACTTTACTGGAATATGATGTCTCTTTTTATATTAATAAATTGATATTTACAAAAATGTCACCCCTCACTTATAAAAGGACCACTTCACCACCCTACTTCTCTTCGCAACAAAAGCTTCCTAAATAAAAACTATATTAAAAAAAACCTTTATAACCCTCTTTAATATGTTCTATAGGTTCTAAAATCACCAAAATACCAATCTAAGAAAGCTTAAGGAGCTATCTAAAAGAGAATATCAAAGGAAGAGATAATTTTCATAATCGGGCTATTTTTAAGTTTCTTTATTCTTCCACCTCCTCAAAATCTATTACACCCATCCAAATATAATTACATCAGTATCATTAGTATACTAAAATTTTGTTTTTATTATGTAATAACCATTATATACCTTCCTCCCAACCATTTGAAAATGAAAATGGCACCCGTGTTATAGTCAGTTCACCACTTCCATGAACAAGATATTTCATTTTCTATGAGTGCTTTATATGCATGGACATAAAAAGAATTTAATGAATAAAAAATATATTTTTGAAATTATTAATATTAGAGAAAGATAAATTAGTCCTTATCTTAATAATTTTATTAATAAATGGTCGAAGTAAATTTAACAACCGAAAACAACCGTACAAAGATACTTTTCATTATTTGAATATATTTTGGAGAAACTAATATATTGTATAATTTTTTTACTACTAGAATGATAAATAACCTAAAAACATAAAATTTTTGAGATTATGAAACTATTTTATAAATACTTTGACCATGTTAAATTTACAAAATCAATTTTGGTTGAATTAACCAATCAACCCCCAAGTGGCTGATGGGAGAAAACAATATATAATAAATGAATTACATATGAGAATAAATAGACCTTAAAAAATGAAATATACCAGAAACCTTTTTTAATAAAGTATTTAATAGACATAATTTCATTATTTTGGAGGCTAGATACACATACCACGTAAGTTAGGACTTGAGGGGAGGGGATTTTTATCTCAATTTGAATTTCTTAAGACATATTTAAAATTTGTACCTATCCTTATTTTTCATGATTATTTTAATTTTAATTGATTTATTTTATCATAAATAATATTTTTTATGTGATTTTAAATTCTATTTAATGTTCTCATTCAATGTTCTTTGGATTTATTTCAAAATCTATATGGGTAGTCGTAACTCAATTTCTTTATATTGAGTTGTTATATCCTTCCACCATTGATTATGTTATTATATGATTATGTGAACTATATCCAATAATTTTTTTATGTGGATATAAATTTATTTCACATAATATCTTCATTGATATATTATTACTTCACATGTTACTCTCTAGGTAAAGGTTTCCTTTTCAAGTATCCACTCATTTCAGGTATTGTACTTAAATTATATATTTTTATCTTCTAGGAATCAAATTAAAGTACATGAATGTTTACATAACTATTTTAATTTCATTTATAATTAAATTATGGTCTATTTTAATTTTAAATGGATATATAGTTTATAATTTATTTTGTTTGTAAGAGATTTATTTCTAATAAAACATGAATTCAAGATTACGACTGAGTTTCTATATGGGTAATTTGTATAACCTATTCTCCCTAAAAACCATCTATTTCTCCTCATATATTTATTCTTGTGGTTACATATATTCTCACCCTTTCACTTACATTTTGTTCACAATTCAACTAAAAATTTGATTGTAAGTATAGTTGACCATATCCCTTCTTTATAGTTTATAATATTTCTCTCCCAATGTTCATATTCTTAATAATGTTTCATAAATGTTCATCTATATACATCAATGATTATTTAAGGTAATTTTACAAAATCATAGAATTTCTTTAAAAACAATAAATGGAATCTTCTATATATTTTCTACAAAGTTCATTTTAGACTTCCTTTATAAAAGTGTGAAAAGAATATCATTTTTAAGGTTTACTACATGATTTAATTTTACAAATTTTATAACCATTTTTATTAAATAATATTCCTCTTAATGTTTTCATAGTTATTCAAAGTAATCACTATTACCATTTGTTATATAATTTTTCATTTTAATAAAATAAAGGTTAATGTTTTAGAAGAATAAATAATTGGATTTTATTCCACTTGTGTATATTTTTATTTTCCACTTCACATATATTATATCCAACTTCATCTCTTTTGAAGGGTAAAATATTTGGAATTATTTTAAAATAAAGGTTTTAATGTCCTCTTATAATACCCTTTAAATGTATTTTTTAAGTGACTTATAATTTTGTGTTATCAACCATGTCACAACAGCTTTAAGAAAATTCTTTTTCTTACATTTTTCTCTAAAACTCTAAAAGATATATCTCAATTATAGTTATATTTCTTGTATTATACTCTACATGATCTCATGAATTTATAGTTCCAACCTCACATTGTTCATACGGATTATGTTCTATATCACTCTTCATCTCCCTCTTGACTTTATATGTCTTTTTTGTGTCCATGTTATTTAATTTCATAGATATATTCTATATCAATTCCACTAATTCTATATTTTGTTTTCTTGTATTGTATTAAATATATACCCATTACTATATATGATGTAAGTTTCAATGGTTCTTAATAAGAAATGTATTAAATTTATTGAGTGGGGAAATATTAAAATTCTGTAAACTTTCTATTTCAGTGTAGATGATTACTTATTACTGATTAATAAGGAATGTTGATTATTTGTTGTGTTGTTTATTCATTTATTCATATGAATAATTCCTTGGTATTAATTTGTGATAGGTGGGGATCAAAATTATATGGCCCCTTGAACTATCGTTGGGTCTCATGAGACAAACTAACTTGGGTATTTAGCATATATCTTACCGTTTTAGGTATGATATCTTAGCGTGAGGTCTCTAATGTAAGATTAAGATATACTAAATTATACATTTCATCATTATGAGATCAGTTATTATTTTCCATGTGATTATTTATATTCTTATTCTATCTATGGATATATTTCATACTCACGATATTAAAAAATATTATATTATTTGATTATTGTCTTTCCCATCTATATTATGCATGCCATGTTTATTATTTGATAGAATCTAATGTACACTACCCCTTACTGAGAATTTTAGCTCACCCTTTCTTATATTTCCAACACTTAAGTAAATGAAGAAGTGTATTATGTACAATGTGTCTATTAGGATATCATGTTTGTATAATTTTGTGGTAAATGTTAAAGACCTATTGTAAAATAAGAAATCCATGGTTTTTTAGGAAAAATGTTTATTTAGTGGAAAACAATATAGGTTTTATTAGTTAGTGGTTTTTAATTATTATATAAAACTCTAAACTTAAAATATAATTTTTATTTAAGTCACTAAATATTTATTTTTTATAATTTAATTATGGATGGTTAAGCTTGGTTCAAATTAAATCAGTATCAAAACTAGTTCATAAAAAATATTATTTAGCATTGAAACTAGGTAAATGGGACTAGGGTATCTCAAAATAGGGGGATAATTATCTCTAGGCTTGAGATAATTCTTGAGATTTTGTGTTTGTGAATAAAAATTCACTTTTAGAAAATGTGATCTATTTTAATTTGTATAATGAAATTTAAACATATAAAATTATATAGCTCCTTATTGATATATTTAATCTAAGTAATACCCCATGTCAAATAATAATAATAATAATATTTTTATAATATCCTATGAGATACATTTGTTTATAAATTATTTTTAAGATAAATTAATTAATATTTATTTCAATGATAGTAAATAAAATATGTCATTTCCAGTATGCCATTAACTCGACCCATTAATCCACCAATAGAATTTATCAACCCCTAAATAATAAAATATTTATACAAATAAATATTATTCATTCAATAAATAAATAAATAATATATTAACTAAACTCAAAAATAAATATTTATTTTAATATTCGTGTTACTAAGTAAATATTTATTTTAATCTATTCACTATATTGGTGAATAAATATTCATTTATTTATTAACTTTTGAATAATAAAAAATATATAAATTCAACTCACATATTCAAAACTCAAATATATAATAACTGAATATTTGTGGTCAACATTACATGAATAATTATTATTCCACAAGCAGATATTAACATTTATTTTTATTATTAAATTCATTATAATTTAATGAGATTCTAGATAAATTTAATATGTGACCCTCTAGGATTATTTCTTAGTGGAATTATTTGAACTTTCCTAAAGTCCAAGATCAATCTCTAGAAACATGTGAAGAAACACATAGAAAAATAAGTAAATTTCACAATAGAAAAAACTTTTATATGAACTCTATTGTGTAATATTATCCCTTTTTCCATAAATATCTCATCAAGAAGGATGCATAATTTTGACATCACCCTATATGATTAATTTATTATAATTTTACTTTCAGGAAAGAACTCATAGATGATCTACCATGTCTATGGATTTAATAAGACAATTCCATTTCAACAAAAGGGTCAAAAATATCTTTTTCAATTAATGTGGAAAGTAAAAAACCTTTCATGAATAATTCAATTGGAGTCATATCACTTATGACATGCTTAATGTATGTTTCCTTTTCATAAGCATATGTCATCAGAGTTTTCATCCATACATCAAAGTATGTGATTATGATATGAGTTAATAATAATTTCAAGTATAAGGATAAATACACATGTTTTTAGATAAAAATATCCAAAGACAAATATACATGTTTAATTCATATGGGAGGGTCTGTACTCATGAGCCTCCAACACCTGATAAGAAAACATCATCCATGTATTATTAGAAATATGTTACCTAGAATATAGGATATAAATTTGATAATATTATCATAACATATCTAGGTTCTCATTATAGTGGGGAACTATTACAACCTTTGGATATGACAAATACTATAAGTACATTATCACATTAATGTTATGCAGAAAAGAAATCATTATGTGATAAAATATTAATTAATATTCTAGTAATCGAAATTACATACTCAATTTGTTCTAGGGTGCCACTCCAAAACCTAATATGTATAAATCAAAACAAAACATTATTATTTAATACATAAAAGTCATTGTATTTGTTGAAAAAATACTAAATATTTTAATTCATAACAATAATGTAACTCATGTATGAATGGAATGACAACTATAAGGAGGAGTTCAAACAATTTAAACAAAAACACATAATATTTATAATATAAACAATTTATATACATGAATATTTACATATATATTTAATAAATAAATGATCAATTATTATATTTAACATGATTTAAGATCTATAGTAAATATAGTTTTTATAATCAATAAGTAAGGTTGTTATCACTATGAGAAACTATCAATATGTGTTGGGAAACATGTAAATATATGAGTGAGCTATTTCCATTATAATTGGAATAGGATTAAATATTTCTACATAGAGATCTCATTTGGATAGATTTAAGATAGTAGAATTTAAACAAAATGATTATGGGATTGTTTTTTAAGGAAACCAAGTTCAAGTATTATTGGATGAAGCGCAATTTTTTAAAACATTTTGGAAGATTGGATAGTTTTTTTAATTGATTTAATGTGTTTCAGAAATCCCTCTAACATTTAGAAGAGGTTATAAGATGGTTTATATGAAGTATGTGATTCTATATTGAAACTGATGACATATGGATAAATACAATTTCGTAAGACTTTGTCAAAATTTTCTAATACTTTGTTATCTAGATTACTAGAAATTAACATTCTTATGTTTGTATGGCTTTGAGATTACTTTTTAAGAATTTAGGAAGACGTTATAATACATTATACATGAATTCGTAAGACTTTTTAGTGAGTTCAAGTGATCTTATAATACTTTATGAGTTAATAAGTATTGATAAAATCCTCATAATACTTTTTTTGAGGTAGAATAATCACAAAGTCATGAGAATTATAGTGAATTTATTAGACACCTAAAGGAAATCGAATTACGTATGAGTGAGGATGAATAAGGTGAATCCGTGGCTTCATATGGAACTCTATAAGACTTACTATTTCTTATGAAAAAATATATTTTCCCCAAATATTTGAGTATTATTGAATAAATATATTTATATAAATGATAATAATTTAGATGATGATTTTTTGATCTTCAAAGAAATAAATATCATAAATTAATCTGAATAAATTTGATTCAAAATGGAAGATTGGGAGATCCATGTTGTAAGGTAAGTTGAAGAGTTTAAATGCATAGTTTAATTCACACGTAGAATGAAATTAAAACTGAAATATATGTTGTGTATTTTATATAACTTTAAAATAAAAAAATGTAACCCCCCAGAAATTATAAAAGAATAATATTTTGTTTGATAGCATGTATGACACACAACACCAAGCATATAAAGGAATATAACCACTTGAGATTTTAGGATATACATACTATTTTAAATAAATTTAATCTATTTTATATCTTGAAATGTACACAATACTGAGTTATCTTGTGTTACATGCAATAACGAGTTTCTTTGATAGTTTGTGTTGCATGCAAGACTAAGTTTTACCAAAAAAATTTAATTTTTTTAAAATTAAAATTATACCATAGACATTAAATTAGTGTTTAAAATAGGATTAAATAACTTATAAAAATATTATTGAATTAATTTTTTAACAATTAATTATAAATAAAAATAAAAACTAATTTAATATAAAGGAAATTATTTTATAAATAACTATTTTTATGCGCCAGAAGGAAATGTATATTAATAAATTAAATTAATTACTATTAGTAAATTAATCTAAAAGAAATTTATATATTATATATTCAAACAAAATTAAATTAATCAGATATATTTTATAGGTATAAGATTAGAATAAATCTAATTGTACACATAAAACTATGTATTTTTATAAAGGTGGTTTTTTCACCTTTTAATGGAGAACTTGTTTTAAAAATAAATTTTGAAACATTAATAAATTATATTTTAAAATTTTAATTTAATTTTTTAAATTTTAATTCTAAAATCATATTTGGATTATTGTTTTATTTTTTTTTTTTGAGAAGTTTCATTTTTTGATGAATAGTAAAAACTACTGAATTTTAATTGAAAACTGACATTTCATATAAATAATTTATAATGAAAAATTATATTAGAAATTGGATTTTAATGTTAAATTAGATCAATTATTAATATATAAAAACAATTTAGGTCATTTTAATCAATTTCATTATGAACTTTTATATAAAAACATTTCAAACTTTTGAACATTTTCAATTTAAAAACTTATTTTCTCATCCCATCTACAAGATTAATTTTAAATTAATTTCTTACACTTATATTATTTAAATTTGGAAAAAAGGCTTCCATATTTTGAATAAAAATAATTTATTTATTTTTATTAATTTTAAATTAGTTTTATACCAAAAATATTAGTGAAAGAAATTAAAATTAACTACAATGATTAAGGTAAAAATGAGTTTACTTAGTGGTTAAACTTTAATTTTAATGGGATAAATGAACTAGAAACTTTTCAAAAACCAATTATATGTGCATATTTTAACCATATACCCTCTTGGACCTAAAATGGTCCATTATTGGTGACACATTATGTAAGGGAGACCTCCCAATAATGTTTTCATTTTGTTATTTATAAGAATGCCACTCCACCTCAATTATAAAATGGAATTCACCCTCCAATATTCCTCACACCAATAAAGACTTTTAGATCATAAAATAATTTCCCAAATAAACCCCCAAAACACACCTTAATCCTAGAATCTTTGTATTCTTCATAAATCAAACTGAGGAAGGTTTTTTGTGTAAACCAAAAGGAGTTACCCTAAGAAGAGGTCATGTTCATCAACAAGCACCTTTGTTTTATTTATTTATCAAATACCTTAAATTATTATTATATAATGATTATATAATAACCTCAGTGTATTAAATATACTTAGATTTTTTATTATAATTTTACTACATAAAACTTCTCACACTTTCATCGAATGGGATACGCATTCATCGCTCATGTGTATGGTGGACTTCTGCCTCACAAACTGATGTTTTTCGTTCTTCCATTACCACATTTAAAGGTTGATAATAATAATAAATTTATAGTTTATATATGATATTTATGATATTATTATTCTTATTTAATTATTATATAACACATACCTTAATTCTCTTCATTTTGTGGGAATACGATAACATCGCTTGAGTGTAAGGGAGATTACTGCCTCGCGAAGCGATATGATTCTTTCATTATTTACATAGAATGTATTAAGGATGGTTTTAATTAAAATATGTGATATATAATAAGTTAAAATTATACTATAATATATATATATATATATCATTTACTTTCTATCTTTAAAACAATAAGGAAATTGAAGCAGCGTTCATGCGTACGTACGACCTACCATCTCCCTAAACGATGCATTTCATTTCCTATCACAAAATTTTATGGATTAATATAAACACATATATAATGAATTTATATTATATTTAAATCATTTTTTAAATCCATGAAATGATAAAATCATGATCTAAGTAAAATAGAAAAATAAAAAGTCAAAACATACTCAAAAAACAAGACAATTAACACACGAAACAATGAAAATAATGAAATATTATTAACAAAAAGGATATAATATATTAAAAAAGGACTATATATGATATCATAAATAATAATATGGTTTTATTATAAGTTAATAACATGTTTAAAACCACTATAAAGTAGGCTAAATCAAGTATGACCAAAATTAAAGAGTAAGGTTAGGGATTTCGTCTTAATTTCATTTCATTGAGGAATATTGTAATGTTACATACCTAATTGATTTTATATGATGTATATACTTCCCCTAGACATGTAATATAATGAATAATTCATTCATCATGATATTTTAGTTTTAATCTTAATTATATAATATATGGTAATTTAAATTAAAAGTAACCAAGTTGTAAAGAATTACATAACCCAATTTCTTTTCAGTGGGTTATATTACTTCCTCATTGTCATTAGTACTCTAAGATTATGTGTATAATATACAATTATTATATTATATGGTATTTCCATGTTTTTATTTATTGTTGATACATAAAATTTATTCATTGGTTGATTCTCACTTCAATGTTATGATCATTTGAATGGTCTATTTCACAATCTCATTCTAATCAAAATTGTTTATTCTTGAAGTTATGTTAAAGGGAATTATTTGATAATTTTATAATAACCCTTTAATATTAATCTCCTATGGTAAATCATGATATATTTCATGTGATAGTTTTATTTTCCCACTCTTTAGTACTTAAAATTATTGAGACAATATTTTAACAAAATAGGACTTTATTTCTCTCTTTGGACGGAAATCTATTTTCTTAATAAACCATATTTTTTAAAAAAAATAAATTTTTTATCCTTTTCAAAATAATTTACTAAAATAAATGTTTACCAATTTTTTCTTTTTAATTTTTTTTTTCAAATGAATCTTCTTATCGTTTTTTGAACAAGGACCTTTCCTAACCTTTTTACTATAAAAAAAAAGAATTTTTTTACCTCATTCGTAATTATTCATCATCAATTATTTTAATATTACTTTTAAATTTTAAAAATATCTTTTTAAATTTTTTTTTTTTTAAAAATTGATTTTCAATGAAAATTATTTTTGAAAAAAATCAAAATGAATAGGATATTTTCCTCAAGAATTTTTTTAAATATATTTTTATTTTATTTCTATTCATTAATGAAAACTATTATTATTCTTACTTAAATGGGTATATGTTGTGTTGATACAATCTTTATTCTTTATAGGGATGATTTATGATTACTTTGACTAAGTATAGTATTGATATTTACTTCCTTGATTAATTTTTATATTCTTATTTAAATATTCACAAGACATAAAATTTTCTTTAATTATCAATATCATTTATTGTCAATATGATTATTTCTTAAACCATATCTCATTTATATATAAGGTGTTTCTGTTTGAAATTTATTTGATTTATTGGGAAAATATTGATAAATTTGTATCATTCACCCAGAATATATATTTTATGTTAAGGAACATTAATTCATGAATTAAATTGATTATTTAATATATAAGGAATTTTTTAGACCTAAAGTGACTGGTGGGGCCTGGTATAATATAGTCCCTCAATACATCAGTAAGTCTCATTAGAAAAACCAGTTTATCTAGCATTAAATTAGTTATTACCTATAGATTAAATTGTCTTGTTAAAAGTCTTTATGGTTATGGTTTAATATGCTAGATACATGATGTCCAATAATTAAGCATTGCCTTTATTCTAAATTCAATTATATTATCCATGAGATTTTGAATATGAAAAAATATTTGGATTCATTTAATTATTAGTTTATTGATTAAATGGAATTTTTTTTAAGTTATTCACTTTTCCATATTGATTTTTCCTTATCTAGTTATTTAAATGGCATGGGTGTCTAGTTATTTACCTTATCATATTGATTATTCCATATACAATTATTTAAATGCAATGTGTGATAAGTTATTTACCATTCCATATTGAATATTCATTATTCATTTATGATATATTCCAATATAATTAATCCTTACTTAGATTTTTTTCTCAAACTTATTTTGTTTCTTTTCCTCGGGATTCTATGAGGTTTACTATGACAGATATGCAGAGATACCCTAGATGGAATAAAGTGATTCTCAAAAAAAATATGCTGTAATTTTGTGTACTCAAATGTAATATAAGAATCATGTATGTATCTAGTTTATCAAGTCTAAAAAACTAATCAGTCCTTCAAGATGTGTTTCCTTGTATATTATGCCAATGTCATGGTAGCTGGTATTGGATCTGGGTTTACTAGGGTCGGGTCGCTATGGTTGGTATCAAAGGAAGTATAGTAAAAACCTTCGGAACTAGATTTAGGAAAGCATATATTAGGGGACATAATATTAAGAGATAATTTGAGGATAATTATAGAATAAAATCCTAAAGTGATGGTAAATATAGAGATTATGTAGTTTTCCCTTATGATACATCCATTCCTAGATACTACATGTGGATGTGGTTTTGAAACAGATGTACCTAGGGGTAATAACTCTGAAAAGGCTTCATTGGGGTAGACTCAATCATAACCTAGTACATAATAATGGGTCGTACTATGGACTTGGTTTTATACTATCAGAGGATATGATTAGGATATTTCTAATTTTATTTACAAAACATTATGAAGGATTTGAATAGACGATGACAATAAATAACCTAGGTTAAAACTAAGGTGTCTCAGAATAAAGATAAGGTTTCATAATCTAGACATTCTATAAATTATTATATAGTTAAATCTTAGAAAAAGGAAGGACCTACATTGAAATAAAATAGATAAAGTATTTATGTATTGGGTTTCAAGAATTAAATTGTAGACTTATATTTTCCCAATGGTATTTTTGTAATAGGAATTAAAAAACATCTAAGAATTGTGTTGAATTTTCGAAGCATATGTGTATTCATTAAATTAAGATTTATGGATACCATAATGAGTATATGAGTTTAAGATTAATCATATGTTCAAAGTATGAAATATATATTTTTTATGTTTTATATGATGAGAGTCCACTAAGAATAAGGAAATTGTAATGAAATTTATGGAAAATATATGTTTTGGTGAAAAATAAATTTGAGGAATAATGAATTTATATTTTATAGACATAATTTTAAAGCTATTGATAAAATTTAGGGTTGATATAAAAATAATATTGTTATACTTTTTGGCAAAAAAATTGTTTCGAAAACTATAGTAAAAAAGGTTATTTAATGATTAATTTTATTTTAGGGATGCCCATTAAATTTTTCTGGGAAAAATAGAGGAATTATATTTATATAGTTTATAAAAAAGGAAAACATGCATGCAGGGTGAAAACCCATTGCATCCGGCAAGGTGGTGTGGATTGAACTCAAGACTGAAGGACGATAAGGGTTTCACGCCTACCAGTGGCCTACATGATGTCTTGGTTTACGTGTCAATGATTTTAGTTAAATGATTTGAAAAATAAATATTGATGATTAACCAATCGTATTAATTTTTTAGTTTATATATTATTCTATTAACCATATTGGTTTAGAAAAATAGTTATAGACATATATAAATATTTTTTTATGGATCTTATGATCTGTTAAAATTGAATTTTAGTTATTCAAGCATAAAAAATCATTTTTGGATATTTATTTCTTAAAGTAATGATTTAATTAGAAATTGGTCAAATAATTAAAAAAAATAATGAAATTATATTTATAAAAATATATCAAGTAAGTGTATTTTATTATATTCTTAGGAAGTAAAATAATTACTCAACATGAAGAAAATGATCTTGAAATAAAATTTTATCTGAATACCATCATTTTTGTTGATCCTATAGTCTTTTAAATCATCAAAAATTTACGATTTTAAACCCCTAAACTTTCCATTGATTGATCACTTGTTTTTTATGAATGACCTCAATCAATCCCTATAATTATTTATTCTTTTCCTTTAAGTCCATATTTTCACCTACCACTAACTTTTCCCTATATAGAAACCTAGTTATATGTTATTCTATGTGACCTATGTACTTCTCATTCTCTCTTTCTAAGAGGATATTTTATTAACACTTTTATGATGTGGGGTTTTTCAATAATTGTATTTCTAAATTTCAAAACCTTGATTACTTATATCAAGTTTATATTTTAAGGATGTAATTTATTTAAGGTGGGACGAATTTAACACCCCAAAAATTCTAAAAGAATAACATTTTATTCGTTAACGTGTATGACACACAACACCAAGAGTAGAAATAAATATAACCTATTGAGACATTATGATATATTTAATATTTTAAATAAATTTAATCAATTCTATATCTTGTAATGAACGCAATACTGAGTTAACTTGTAACTCATGCAACAACAAGTTTCTTCGATATCATGTGTTACAAGAAAGAATAAGTTTTACCAAATACTATTAATATTTTTACTTAAAATGAAAATTACCTCATAAAAATTAAATTAGCAGTTAAGAATAGGGTAAAATAAATTATGAAAATATGGTTTAATTCTTTGTTTACCAATTAATTAGAAATAAAAATAAAAACTAACTGAATAAAAATGAAATGTTTTTATAAAGAACTATTTTTATGCGCTCGAAGGCATTTTATCATAATAAATTAAATTAATTACTATTATTAAATAAATAAAAATGAAATTTATATATTATATAATCAATAAATTTTTTGACATTAATCAAATATATTTGATACTCATAAGATAAAAATAAATCCAATTTTACACATAAAAAGTTATCTTTCTTTAAAGGTAGTTTTGCCGCCTTTTTATGGCGAACTTATTTTAAAACCAAAATTTTACACTTTTATAAATTATATTTGAAAAAATAAACTTAATTTTTGAAATAATACTATCAAAATTATCTTAGGGTGATTTATTTGGTATTTTTCTAAGAAGTTTCATTCTTTAATAAATAGTGAAAAATACTGAATTTTAATTGAAAACTGAATTTTCGACAAAATAATTTATAGAATTAAATTATATTTTAAATTGGTTTTAATATTAAATTAGATATATTATACATCTATTAGTCTAATTTATTTCATTTCAATCAATTTAATTTTAAATTTTTATATAAAAACATTTCAAACTCTTGAACATTTTCTCTTTAAAGGCTCACTTTCCCGTCTCTTCCATGAGATTAATTTTAAATTATTTTATACCACTTATGTGATTTGAATTTGAAAAAATGGATTATAAATTTGGAATAAAAATAATTTAAATTTTATATTGCGTTGAACTTATTTTTTTCCAAAAATGTTTTTGAAATCAATTAAAATTAACTACAGTGATTAAGGTAAAAATGAGTTTACTTAATGGTAAAAATTTAACATTAAGGGAAAAATAGACTAGAAACTTGTAGAAACCCCAAAATATGTACATATTTAGATCATATACCATATGTTTTTGGAATGGTTCATTATTGTATGCACATTAAGTAAGGGATACCTCTTAATAGTGTTTTCATTTTGGAATTTACAAGAATGACACTTATCCTAAATTATAAAAGGGTATTCACTCTCCCCCATTATGCATACCTCTCAGTACTTTTGGATTATCCAATGACTAAAAAATTAGACCCCCAACGTCCCTATACTAATAATAAAATCTCTTTTTATAAATAAATCAAACCAAGTAAATCTTTTGGTAGAAACCAAAGGGAGTTACCCGAAGAAGAGGTAACGTTCATTAAAGAGAACTTTTGTTTTATTTCTTTCTCAAACCCCTTAAATTACTATTATATATTTCTATATAATAACCTCATTATCTTAAATATAATGATATTTTTTATGATAATTTTATGACATACCACTTCACATACTTTCATCAAATTCGATATGAAATCATCATTCGTCTGTACAGAAGACTACCACCTTACATACCAATGTCATTCGTTCTTCCAATAACACCATTAAAGGATGGGAATAATGATGGATTTATAGTTTATATATGATATGTATGATAATTATGAAATTATTATGCTTCTATAATTATTATACACGCAATCCATTTTTTTTATTATTTAAAAATCCACTTTTTGGGAATACGATAACGTCGCTCGTGTGTATGGAAGACTACTGCCTCACGAATTAATGTGATTCATTCATGATTTATATATAATATATTAAGGGTAGTTTTAATAAAGATATGTGATATATAAGAAATTAAAATTATACGGGAATATTAATATACATATATATCATTTTCTTTCTTTCCTCTAATACGATAAGAAAATGAAAGCAATGTTCATACGTACATACGGCGGACACTAAAAAAACGATGTTTAGCGGTGGTTTATTATCAGATGTTATAATAACTAATGTGAATTAAATAAGATTAAAAAAATATAATATAGGGGTAGTTTGATCAAAATGACATTATATTTTTATTATTTTAATAACTAACAGTGAGTTTAATTAAACTGCCTATAAATGTTTTAAAAACCCTCTAATTCCTCCCACTCCCCCACTCCCTCTGCATGACCCTGACCCCATTCCACACCCTCCCTCCCCTGACCACCTCCTCTCCCTTCTCCAATAGTGACCCCAACCCTATGAACCCAATTCTGCACACCCCTCTGACCTACCTCATCCCTTCTCGGTGAAGATCCCAACCCCCAGACCCCCCCCCCCCTCCGACCCTGACCCTCACGACCCCCCTCCATCCTCAATCTCCCTGGAACATGGTTTCCCTCCTCATTGAAAATAAAACCCCCAACCCCCCGACCTCCATCTCCCAATCTTGGTTCCCCTCCTCAAGGGTGATGCATACCCCCCCTCCGACCACCCTCTCTCGATCTCTAATCCCCTCCTCGACGGAAACACATACCCACCTAAAGGTTGTATCATCCTATCCATAAATCTATTATTGAGTTGCATTATATAGACAATCATGGGTGAGAAAATGAGTATATAATTTTTTTTTCATTAAATCAGTAGTCATGTATATATGTAATTTTTGTTTATAATGTGTTATTTGGATTTTTTTAGTTATTTTTTTAAATTTATAATAGTCATTAATTTTGGTTATGATGTATTAAATTAAAAAAATATGATATAATTCAGTATTGGAATCTAGATCATTCATAATTTTATGGTTTTTAATTTATATTAATGAAATCCATATTCTTTTATATGTGTTAGTGCCTCTAATTTTTAATATATACATAATTGAGAATATTTTCCAACTCATGACCAATTGGTGGTAGGGTTTGGGGTCACATGTGGTTTTATCACCAACCTAGGAAAGGTCTCTAAGGATAAAGGTCTTGAGAATGAGATATTAGACGCTTTTAAAATTTATCATAATACTTCATGTTTTATTCATATGTGAGGTATCATTTATTTTTACAAAATCTATTTAATAATGATATATTATTTAGGGTTAAGTTTTACATGCATGATAATAAATTATTGGTTATGGTAACTAGAACATCCAAAATAGATTCATTGATTTTATTTTAACTAACAATATTTTTAAGCAAACTAATTATAGTGTGTTGTTTGTTTTTTTAGTCAAATGGATAATTTTTTATCATTTAATTTGAAAATCACAATACACATTATTCAAATTTATGTTAATATCAATGTTTTTTATGTTTATCTCAAATTAAAGGAACATATGATTCAATGTTATGTGAAAAGAGTTGATTTATATAATTAATGGAACAACATTAAGTCACACTAAACCAATTCAATAGAATATAGACATATAGAGTTGAATATTTTGGGTGTGCATGAAATATATTGATATCCAAATAAAGTATATTTCTCATTCATATTTTTAAAGGGGTGCTCTTGGTCTTAGTTAGATCATGGGAAATGGTCCGTACATTGCTCAATGTAGATAATTTTTTAATGGAATAAAACCTAATTAGTTACAGCACTAAGGAATAATACCCCATTGTATTTCTCTCCCATCAAAATAATATCATCTACATATGAAATATCAAAAATTGATACACGCTTATCATCTTTAATGTAGAGGTTATTTTCCATAATTCCATCATTAAATATTAATTATTTCAAGAATATTTCTAACATCAAATATGATGCTATTGAGTCTTATCATAACCCGTATATATCCTTCTTTAACCTAAAAAATTAATTTTATCTTCACCAAGAAAGACACTTCATTTTCCAACTCCCAATTTAGGAAGACATGTTTGAAATCTTTTAGTTCATGGGTTTTTTCATGCTAAAATGTGGTGATAAAATAATTTATGTCATTATTTATATTTTTTGTGAGAAATAATAATTTATTTGATTCAAGTTTTTATATTATAATTTTAGTAAGAAAAATTTCATTTTTCGATTCATTCCATTTTCCTTTATATTTGTTATGAAAGAGTCAATGGAAAAGTTGAGTGATATTTAATTTTGATTTTACTTGTTGGATTAAACATTTATATCTTTATATTTGAATGTATAGGGAGAATACATTCCAGTACCTATGGATAAAATTTGTATAAATTTACCTTGAAATTCACCTTGATATTCCAAGGGTTTGGAATAATTTTTAGATTATGAAATTACTAAATGATTAGTGGAAGGTAGAATAAAAATTTTGTGTCCTAATTGTAAATTCAATTGATGGTTGAATAGAAATGAAGTATATGACTATTTGATATTGATCTGTTTCCATATTGATATGTATGTTTTATTTTTTAGGGCGAATCAAATGTTATGGAAATATAAAACAATGACAGTACCGTCAATGAAATAAAAAGTGAACCGACTAAGGATAATTCAATTCTAAAATTTTTAAATGATGCATATGGTTTTGCATAATATAATGTCCAATATTTTAACAGATCAATAGAACCTTAATTTGATCTTGAACAGGTTAATCTTTCTTAGAACATAAGTGACCAAAAAAATGATTCTTATAAATTAGTAAAAGAAAGACTGAAATAATTGTATGAAGGGTGTTCAATGTATTCTAAGTTTCCTTTTCTAATTAAGTTGAATCATATCAAGTGTGTCTGAGGAATTACTGAAAAATTAATGTCCATTATTTCATAGTTTCTTTACAATGCGTTTACTGAAGCTAAGATCAGTGAATCATTCTATGAGATGAATAAAGTCATCAAAAAACTTGGACATGATTATACAATGATTCATGCATGGCCTAATGATTGAATGATTTACTAGAGAGAAGAGTCTGATAAATAATAATTCAACAATATTTCATACAAGTATATGGAAGTCAATGAAAAAAAATGATGGAATAATTCAATACAACCCCAGTAAGAAATAGAGGAAGAAAATTCCTTCAATGATATTGTGTTCTTTTCCTCTGAAACCATATCTTCAAAGAGGATCCTTGTCATTTAAGACTGCATACAACATGAACTAGCATGCTCAAGATAGTAAAAATGGATTAATGATACATCAAAAAGATTCAACATCATGGAATATATTTTATTCTTTATATACATATTTTCCTTTGTAACCTAGGAATGTATGTTAGGGATTTGATTCTGATGGTTTTAAATATTTTAGTACTTTAAGTACAAATTACAGCATTTGGAAAATTGTTTTGATCCCCTATAATATACATCTATGGATGTGTATGAAGAATACTTATTTCAATTATTTCGATGATTATTCCTGGAAAGAAAATTTATGGAAATGACATTGATGTATACCTTCAAACTCTAATAAAATAATTTCAAGAATTATGGGATGATGGAGTGGAAACAAATGATGTTCAATGAGACAACTATAAAAAATGCATGCTACTTTAATATATACAATTAGTTACATTCATGGACTAGGAAATTTATCTAGTTAGAACACTCGTACTGGTTTGTCTTGTCTATTTTGTAATTTTTATTTTGATCCTCAATGATTACCTCATAGCATAAAATAATTTTTTATGTCTCATCATTAATTTCTTGATGCTTCTCATAAATTCATGTTTAAGAAGAAACAGTTAAATAGAGATATTTAAATGAGAAAGTCACCAAAGGTGTTATAAGGTTCATATGTCTTGGGATATTTAATAAATTTTACTGAAGAATTTTGAAAATGTCATCAGTTTAAATAAGGGGGAAAAGGGTATGAGGTACAGTATCCGAAAGAAGCTAGAACACAAAAATGGAAGAAAAAGAGTATATTTTTCAAACTTCCTTATTGGGAGTTTAATTTGATACATCATAATATTTATATAATTAATATTGAGAATAACTTTTGTGACAATGTAATTTTTATAGTGTTTAATAAGCAGGGAAAATTAAAGGATCGCCTTAATGCTCATGAGGATTTAGAGTCAATGAATATAAAGTATAGTTTATGGGAAAATGAGAATCTAAAGTATCCTTCATCTTTTTTTTCAATGAAACGTCTTGATAAAGACATATTACTTCAATCTTTAAATAATTTAAAAGTTTCATATTGATTTTCAAGTAACATATCAAGGTGTTTTGACTTAAAACAGTGAAAGTTAGATGGATTGAAAAGTCATGACTAAAATATTTTGATGGAGCAGTTGTTGGTGTTGGATTTAAATAATAATTAACCTGAAAAGGTAATTATGGTTCTTTAGAGAGATTTGTGGAAAACTCTAAATTTATTTGATCTTGAAAAACATCAAGAAATATTTTTTTTGACACTATTTAATTTAGAGATATTATTTCCCCATTAATTATTCATAGTCATGATTCATTTGATTGTTCATTTGGTTTAATAAGATAAACTTGGGGGGACTGGTACACTATCAATGGATGTATCCAATTGAGAGTTATATTGATGTTTTTTTATTTTAATTGGTGAATTATATTTTATCAAATCATGGCATAATTTTTTTAATATTTTTATTATTTTTTCCATCGAACACTTAGGCCATTTGAAATCATATGTGAGGAATAAACCTCAACCAGAAGGATCTATTGTTGAAGGTTACATAAACAAAGAGTTATTGACCTTCTATTCTTGGTATTTTTATGGTATTGATACTAGATTCAATTATATGATACATGATGAAGACATATCCATAAATTCTCATTCTTAAAATCAGTCATCGGTATTTAAAACTATTAGATGACCAATTGGAATGGGCTCAAATTTTAAACTGATTGAATTGGAGTTACTAAGAGCACATAGATCCTTTTTACTAAATAATTTTATTTCAAATACATTTATTGAAGAATTGTGACTACAAACAATGAGGAAATTATGGGTTCGAGCTCGAAATGAGTTGGAATTAAAAAAATAAATAATAAGGAGATTGTCGAATGGTTCCCCCATTGTGTAAGTATATACTCATATTAATATTATTTATGTGTGATTATTTTTTCTATGTTAAAATTAATACCATATATATTATTGAATAGATAATGAATGTTGAAAATAAAGCTAAAATATCGAGTGATTTGAAGTGTTTGGATCAAGGTCCTCTATGGTAGGATAAGAGATTAAATGCCTACAATATTCATGGATTTGGGTTTCGTAAAATTTATCATAAAGAAAATTTGAAAACTTATAATAGTGGTGTATTTATATTTGCAGGGGGGGATACTATGGAAAGTTTTATCCATAATTGAATTAAACTAACATGGCCAATTTTAAGTTGTCTTATTTAAATTCAAGTGGGTCAACATTGATGGAGATCGATGAGCATGAAGATCATGATATATTTATATTTTCTTCACAAGAAAAGATGGTTTATTATGTGGATGATAAAATAAATTATGGTTATATTTTTTTTGTAACCTTAAAGAAGATATACTTATATGATATGGGTGATAGAGATCAATTTATGTTTTGTGATAATAAACTGCATCAAACACAAAATATTGAACAATTTTTTCCTAACAATATCAAAATAGTAGACCTTTAAAGTGATGGTCAAAATTAATGACTCATCATAATGGAGGATGATAAAAATGAAGATAATGAAGATAAAGATAATTGAATTTATAAATTGGTGATGAAAATATATTATAATTTTTCATTGATATGTGTTTCGTACATATATAAATTGTTCAAGTTTTTCTTTTATTTTTTGTAAAAAAATTATTTTTTTCATTTTTTATACATTTAATATACCATAACCATTTTGAAAAGTAAGAATGTCATGAACAAAAAATTAGAATCCTAGATGATCAGTATCTCGAAGCACATTTCCACAACCATCATCTTCTGTTGATCCTAGTGATTCTGTTGTTCCTGATACTAATAGTGATCCACCCATTTCCCCAGATGTTGTTGGTATCCTACTACCTGATTCACCTCCTACGATGGAGCAGTTCATTACCCCTCCATCTAGGGTATATTGGCTAGTTACCATTACTGGTATGTATGTCATTTTTCAAAAAAACTTTATATTTTATTAATTATTTAATGTATTTGTCAAATAGATAAATACAACCATATAAGGGATAAAAATTTGAACACAAAAGATGTATGGGAGTATAAGGACTTCAAGATATCATTCCATTTGATGATTTTTGGGTGCCTACCAATGATTTTTTTGGAATCTATGGGTAGATTCTTGGACATATTTATTTTGAGATGGTGAGATTTCCCATTAATTATAAATATTAAAGGCATATTCCTACAGCTTGGAAAATGATGTCTTTGATACTCAAGTAAAGGTATTACTAAGTTAATATTCATTGATAATTAATTTAAAATACATGAGTAAAATTTTGTGATAGACTAATAAAGTGTTTTATTTTTTATTTCTATATGTTTTTAAATTTTTATGTCCCTCACTCCATTCCACGCCCATGGACTTTGATGACTTTGGATGTTAAATGGAGATATTTTAAATGAAGATGATGGAATGAGTTTAATTATAATTCTCTGAGCTCAAGAAAAATGTATGAGAAAGTGTCTGAAGGAATTTCTAGTGAGAAATAGATTCCCTTTACCGATATCAACCGAGATGCATCTCATGAGGTAATTGAATATTTTACAATATCATAATAACATAAACAAAATAAAATTATAATGTTTATTAATGTTTCTATTTTTTCTAGGAATTATATAAAAAAATTGTGAATCATGAGAAGACAGTCATTCCTCTCATCACCGGGCCTCAGTTTTTTTGAGAAAAAGAAAAATTTTGGTTTATATTTTATTTATTATTATTTATATCATTTTATTATAACTAAAGTTTTTTTATAACTTTTTTATATTTTTTATAAAGGATAATTAATTAGGTCACTCTATTGGATGAATAGAGATGTGGTTTAAAGTTCATTGGAAACATGATGACAATATTGTAAATGAACATACCAAAGATGCTAGAGTAAGTATTTTTCATTACCATTTCATATTATTTCATTACCATAAAAACTTAATAATGAAAAATATATTATAACATCTAATAAGTATTAAAAAAAATTAATGTTATGAGCTATATAGATCAAACGATTCCAATTTGGCATCGTTTGATATATCTAGATGGCCCCAAATAATTGGTTTTAAGGACTGTTTGTTGTTATAATTTAATTTTCATTATTAGGTTTTTTATAGTTTTGAAATAAAAATAAATACTAATGAAAAATTTATTAATTAAATAACATTATAATGTTCAGATATTTTAAAAAATCAATGTTAACTTTTTTTATTAATAGGATAAAATTCAAGAAGTCTGGGATGTGAACAATTCAAAATCATCATCGGTTTCCCATAACGATGTCATTGGATTAGTTTTAGGGAAGGGACATCCTGAACATGTATGGGGGATGGGTTCTAGGCCTACTCTATCATCTAACTTGGGTAAGGTGGAATTATCTATTACTGGTACACTCAGTGGGGGTTTGAGTAGTTCCTTTGATCAAGAATCACAATGAGAAATGTAAATATTTAAGGAAAAAGTGGGAGAATGTGACTCTTATAAGAAAACACATGATTAGTGGCAGTCTCAAATAAAAGATGCTTTAGTTTCTATATTTCAACAGATGACTGGCATGATCCCTGAGGAAATTTCTAGCCTTATAGATCATCCCACTGATGTAAATTCTAAATTCCATAGATCATTCACACATTTTCAAAGAACAAAAACAACATCCATAAATAAAACTAAAATGACACTTTTTTATAGAAAACATGAATTTTGACTCATATAAACCACATATTATTCTGTATTTATGTGTGGTTGACTTATACATGACAAAAATTAGTTATATTTTGTTATCCATAATTTTGAAAACAATTTGATATTTTTTCCCTGGTTTTGACTTGGAAAACACTTCTAAAAGGTGTAGAAGCCTTTAAAAAACGTTTTGGGGAGTCTAAACCAGGAAAATGATGTGGAATTTTCCTAAAAAAATGGATTGGTGACTATATATTTAATTGTGAAATTTATGAATCGATGACACTTCATTACAAATTATGGTTTTCATGTTATGGTCGTAAACACATTTTCTGTGTTTTAAAATGCTATAATATGTGTGGAATGGTCAAATCCATAGAAGGAAACCTCACATCGATTTTAAATCATGGTAAAACCACTGATGTGTTGGTTTTTATGTGTACTCGTAGACAAAACATCAATATGATGTGTGGTGTGGTCAGAATTACTCAATATACACCTTTGAAATGTACAAAAGCCTTTAAAAACAAGTCTCGGGGGGTCAAAACCAGGAAAACAACATCTGATAGCCCTAAAATCATGGTACAATGACTGTAGATATAATTGTGAAATAAGTGAACTGATAGAATGTAATTCTAAATTACAGTTTTCTCGTTATGTTCATAAACACGTTTTTAGTGTTTTAAAATAGTAAAACGTGTGTGGAACAGTCAAAACCATATAAAAAATATCATATTGATTTTTAATCCTTCTAAAACCACTTATGAATTTTTTATGTGTATTCATGGACAATAAATTAATTTAACATGCGGTTTGGTCTGAATTACATGGAATATACTTTTGAAAGGTACAAAATCATTTAAAAACAAGTGTTGTGCAGTTAAAACCATGCTAACGATGTCAGATATCCATGAAATCATAGAAAAATGACTATAGATTTAATTTTAAAATTTAATAAATGACATAACATCATTCCTGAATTATGATTTTCATGTTATGTTCGAAAATTCTTTTTTCGTTTTTTAAAACAATAAAATATGCGTGAAATGGTCAAAACAATATAAAACAACCTTATATTTATGTTTAATAATGTTAAAACCAATAATGACTTGTTTTTTATTTGTACACATAGACAACACATCAATCTAACATGTGTGGTGGTTTGAATTAGTCGGTATACACTTTTAAAAGGTACAAAAGCCTTTAAAAACAAGTGTTATGGGGTCAAAAATAGGAAAACGATGTCAAATTTCCATAAAACCATGAGAAGAATACCTTATATTTATTTGTGAAATTTATGAACCAAAAAAAACATCATTTTGAATCATGGATTTCCTATTATGACTGTAAAGATATTTTTAGTGTTTTAAAACATTAAAACATGTGTGGAATGGTTAAAACCATAGAAAACGACCTCAGGTTGTTGTAAAATCATGGAAAAACCACCATTGAGTTATTTTTGATGTGTAAGTGTAGAAAACATGTCAATCCCACATTTAGTGTGGTTAGGATTACTCGTTATACACTTTTGAAAGGTATAAAAGCCTCTAAAAACTTGTTTTGGGGGTCAAAACTAAGAAAAATATATTATATTGCCCTAAAATCAAAGGACAACAATAGTATATTTAATTTCGAAATGTAGGAACTAATGAAACATCATTATAAATTATAATCTTCCTATTATGGCTATAAACATGTTTTTAGTGTTTAAAAACACTAAAACATGTGTAGAATGGTCAAATCCATAGAAAACAACCTCATATTGTTGTGAAATCATGATACAACCACCACTGAGTTGTTTTTTATGTTTATGCATAGATTACACGTCAATATGAGGTGTTGTGTGGTCGGAATTACATAGTATACAACTTTAAAAGGTATAAAAGACTTTAAAAACAAGTGTCGGGGGTAAAACTATGAAAACGACATCATATTACCATGAAATCTTAGGGAAAAAATTGTATATTTAATTTTGAAATGTTATAATAGATGAAATTTTGTTACAAATTACGGTTTTCCAATTATGTATTTAAACACATTTTTAGTGTTTTAAAACACTAAAATGTGTGTGGAATGGTCAAAACCATAGAAAATGACTTAAAATTGATGTTAAATCATGGGAAAACAACCTTTGAGTGGTTTTTGAAATATATGAAATGTTGCGATATCAAAATCTATAAAATTTGTTTATTAATTAAATTTCAAGCACACCACACATTTCTTTAAAAATAAATTAGAATATTTACTTATCCATTTTCAGTTTCAAGTGTTGAATCTTATATTAAATAGGTATTTTTATGTTTTCAAATTATTTCAATTATATATTATCTATTTTATATTTAAATGTATTATTTTTTATTAATAAAATTTAAAAATTTATGTGTAGCATTCTGAATATATTCTGTGTCTTTTATCTTTCGTATTTCTTTTCTTAAATGTTCTGGTTTTCATTATAGGTGGAAGATGCTGACAGTGAGCGGGAGGTTGACTATTCTGATTCATGACATTCTTCAAAAGACAGAGGTGATGGTTCTTAGTTTATTGGGTATGTTAAAATTTTATCAATTATTCTATTGTAATTCTGATTTATTATGTGAAGTTTTAATTTTTGTTTTCTTTTTTGTTATAGTTGGTGAGATGGTGTGGTCAGTTTTAGTTGATGAGATGATGTAGAGGTAGACAGATGCAATGGAGGTCATGACATGGATGTATATTGGGTATGAGTTGTTGTTGGATATATTTTATTTGTATATTGATGGATGTATGGGTGGAATGAGATTGAGGTTATGAGGACTAGATATTTGTATATGACTATGGATTTATGATATATGTATGATGGGTTTATCATATATTTATGTTTTAGTTTATTACATGACAGTTTTTTAATATTTAGAGTTTTTATTAAATATTTAAAAAAAAGAAAAATGATTTAGTGGCAGTTTTAAGTAATCATAGGTAAATACATTATATATAATCTGTTTAGTGGAAATTATGCTTAACTACTACTAATATGTTTCATGGAGGTTTCTTTTATTTTATTTATATTTCCCTCAGATAATTTTTTTTATAATATAACTACCACTAAATGGTCCAAAACCACACATAACAAAATTTCTATGAAATTAAAAAAATATCTAAATGACTAGAGACCATGAAATATGTGGTAGTTTTAATAACCCCTACTAAACTAATATGAGGCAGTTTAAACCACCACCAGTTCATGAAAAAACGTCGTTACTACCCTGTTTTTTAGTGCTACCATCTCCATGAATGATGAATTTCATTTCCTATCACTAAATTTTATGGATTACTATAAATAAACATATAATGAATATATATTATATTTACACCATGGATTATATTCTTTATATGATTAAATCATGATCTAAGTAAAAGGAACAAAAAATTAAAAGTCAAAACATACTAAAAAAAAGGAAATTACCACCCTAAACAATGAAAATAATGAAATATTATTGATAAATAGGTTAAAATGTGTTATAATGGGATTATATATGATATCAAAAATATTAATATGGTTCTAGTATAATATAATTTCATTTTAAAACCATTATACAATAGGCTAAATCATGTATGACCAAAAGGAAAGAGTGAGGTAAGGGATTTCAACTCAATTTAATTTCATTGAGGCATATTGTAATGTTATGAACCTAATTACTTATATACAATATATATACTACCCCATAACATGTAATATAATAAATACTTAATTATTCATTTTATTTTAAGTTTCAATTTTAATTATTTCATTTATGGGGGATTTGAATTAAAATTTATCAAGTGGTAAAGAATTGCATAACTCAATTTCCTTTAATTGGATTTTATTACTTACTCATTGTCATTAATATTCCAATATTATATGTATAATATATTTTGATTGTATTATATTTTATTTCCACCTATTTTATTTGGATTTATATTTGATACACATAATTGATTCATTGGTTTATTCTTACTTCAACTTTGTGATCATTTGAAGGGGCTATTTCACAATCTCATTCTAATCAAGGTTGTTCATTCTTGAATTTCATTGGAAGGAAACTATTTGATCATTGTATAATAACCCTTTAATTTTATTCTACTCTGGTTATTCATGATATTTTTCATGTGATAGTACCATTTTTCCACTCTTTGGTACTTAGAATTATTTGGAAAATGCTTTAATAAAATCCAACTTCATTTTAATCTTTAGTCAGAAATTTATTTTCTTAAAAACCTTGTTTTATAAAAAAAATAAATATTTTTTCTTTATAATTTTAAAAATAATTCATTACAATATACTATTACACATTTATTATTTTTTACAAAATGTTTTCAAATGAATATTCATATCACTTTCTGAACAAGGCACTTTCCTACCCTTTTACAATGAAAAAGGAATATTCTTTTTTTCCTCATACAAAATCACCCTCAATCAATTATTTGAATCTTCCTTTGCAATTTTTGAAATATATTTTTAAATAAAGTTTTTTTAAATTAATTTTCTAAGGAAATTATTTTTAAAATAAAATAAAATTGAAGAGGATATTTTCCTCAAGAATGTTTTTAAAGATATTTTATTATATTTTTATTCATCAATGGAAACTACCCTTATTCTTAATCCAATGGGTATAAACTTTATTAAAAACATCCTTATTATTTATCTAGATGGTTTATGATTATTTTTACCAAGTGTAGTTGTAAAGACCCGGAAATTTTAGGGAAATTTGTTTTTTAAAATAATTTGGAATTTTACGAGTCTGTGGCTGATGGCACTTGATTCCGAGGCCCGGTGTGGCCAGAATCAATTTCCGAAGATTAGCTCGGGTACATTCAGTGAACGAACGAGCAGGTTTTTCTATCTTTTGAACCGGTGCTCGGAATTAAAATATGAGGGCACCGATGAACTCGCAACGCTGGTAATCGCTTAACACGATCCTTACCATAGTTGCGTTCGCAATAGAGGAGAAGATAATTTTGGGAGTTTATTTAAGTAGTAAATAAAAAATTGTTGGAACAATTTTTTATTCTATAAGGTGGTTTTCCCCTCCTATGGATAGTTAAGGGTGGGGCCCAAAACCACTTAACTACCCAAGTGTGGATGTTAGAGGGGTGGGGCCCACACGAGCCCCACCATTTAATTTCCACCAAACCCTTTAACAACCCCTCATTAAATTGGAAATCCCCCCATTTAATTGACAATGCATTTAATAAATGAGAACATTCCCTCTCCCTTCTTTAAATAATTGACATCACATTTTATTAAATGTGGTGATTTAATTCTGGGAGTTTCTTTGTGTGTGTAATTAAATAATAGGAGGAGCCTATTATTTAATTTTGGGGAGAACTTTGTAGTGAGAAAGGAAGATCGGGGAGAGCTCTTGAGTTTTTGGAAGAACGCTGACTTCCGATGAAGAATGACGTCCCCTCCGACAAAGAACGCCGATTCTGTGAAGAACGACGATGCGCCACCCATCCTCTTCTCCGCGACAAGAGATGAGACTCCGCTTCCTCCTCGGTGCACTCCGACCTCTCCTATAATTCCTTTCCCCATGACGTTGTCTACTACGACGCTGACGCCCACCATCAACTGTTGAGGTAGGGGAATTTGTATATATTTCATTATGTGATTTTATACCCTCGGCATGGCATGAAAATTATTTGGTGATGTTTAGAACCACTAACACGGTGGGTGCGGACTAACGAACAAGTCTGAACCCACCGAAACTTTGTTCTTGATGTGCGCAATAACCGGCGATGACGAAGCATGATCGAAATGGTGATTGGAGGCCTTCGCAGTGATGTACATGTCCCGAGACGACCGCAAGCGCAGACGAGAGCAAAATCAGACCACCGGAACAACTACAGGGGCCCGCGGAAGCCCCTGGCGGCGCGGGGTGCCGGCGTGGCGGTGCCGGCGGCAGGAGGTGGCGGCGCCCCGGCGCGCCGTCAACGTAAGTCCATCGCGGCTGAAGCCGCGACGGTGAGGGCCAGATCCCGCAGTCGCACGGGATTCAGGGGAACCGCGACGCCAGCCTGGCACCGCGTCCGCGGAAAGAAGGGGCCGAGCCCCCCTCTTGGCTCGCTGGCCGAGCCAGCGTGCCCCCCTAGTCGGGCTGGGGTGGGTCACGCGGACTGGGCCAGATCCGGACCCGTGTCAGGTCGACCCGGTTTGGGCCGATCCAGGGGGTGGGTCGGGTCGAGCCGGGCCCAGACCCCCCACATCGGACCATTTTTGGTCTTTTGCCCATAACTTGAGCTACAGACCTACGATCGAAGCACCGTCAGTTGCGTAGGAATACATGGAATGAGACGGTCGTTTCAATATATTACTCTTGAGGTTTCTGTAAAGTTTGGTTTTGGCCGGGTTGGTTCGAACACGAAACTAACCGGGCCCTTGGAGCAGAAACGCTTATATCTTAAGGACTGGACGTCCGATTGACGTGCCGTCAATTGCGTTAGAATTATTTTGTCGAGAAGGTTCTTTTTTCTTACTCCACTTGATATTTGGATGTATTTGGAGTACGCTCGGGTTGGTTTTAACTTAAAAACCAACCGGGCCCCTCGAACGGAAAAGCCAATAACTCTCAGACCGGGCGTCCATTTGACGCACTGTCTATCGCGTTGGGTTTATTTTGATGAGATGGAACTTTGGGATACATCAACTTTGGACTTCGTGACAGTTTATGTATCGACACTATTGTTTGAGTAGCAGACCCTCCCGGAATCGAGCATGTTGTGTGCGGGAACCCTAATGTTGGCTGTGACTGCAACGATGACAACTGCACTTGGATCCTCAGTGGGTTCGGCAGCGAGAACGACTATACTTGGATCCTACGTGGGTTTGGCATTGACTATGACCGTACTGGGATCCTCTGTGGGTTCGACGACGATGACTACTGTTCTTGTATCCTACGTGGGTCTGGTAGTATTTGACCTCTATACTTGTATCCTGAGTGGGTCCGGCAGAGTAGCTAGTCTTGTATCTTATGTGGGTCTGATAGCTTATCTGGTCTTGTATCCTATGTGGGTCTGACAGCTTAGATGAATCAGTGTCTATATCTGATCATCTCTATTTCCTTACGAAGTGTATACCTGTGTGAGCTGATTCTTGATCTCAATCATTATCATCGATGTGATTGTCTTCCTTTCCTGTGTGGACTGGGTTGTGTTTTCCTGTGTGGACTGTATTGTGCTTGGGCTCAAGAGTTGGAGACGAATCATAACTGATGACTTAGGTATATGTATGGGCATATACCTAAGTAGTGTTGTTTGATACTTCGTGATTGTATCTTTCTTTTTTGGTTTGTCCTTCATGTATTCTGAGAGACCTTCGGGGGTCTCGGGGTCCCTACTGAGTATCTTATACTCACCCCTGCACGGGCTATGCCCGCACTACGTTGTGTTGGATGCAAACGACGGACAACACTGATCGAGGTGGAGGCTTGTGGAGCTGGACGGTACTCGGAGGTGGACCACTTGGCAGGACGTACACAGAGCGGACGGCCAGACCCGAGGAGCTGAGGAGACTATCTATACCCACCCTTTAGGTAGTATTTCTGGAGGACAACTCGGTGTTGCTGTTTTACTTACTGTTGTTGTACTTTCCTTTCAGTTGTACTGTACTTTCAGTTGGGTTTGTATACTAGCCCATTTACTTTTCAGCACTTACCTTGTACCCATTTTTACTTAGTTTTTACATCACTAGCGTACTCTATTGTGTTTTTTTTACTTTTTAAAAGGCAATGCCTTCCCATTTTTCATATTTACACCTTTGGTTCTAGTTTCCAGCCCCTGGCCTATGGAAGGCAGACATGGGGTAGTCACGGTACGGGCCCCGAGGATAGGTCGTGACAAATTGGTATCAAAGGAGTCGGTTCTACCACAGAACTCAGGACTATGATCTTTCCTTTTCTATGAAGCAATAGTGTTAAGAGTATTGAGTGTGGTTTTCAGTCCAGGGAGTCTAGTGTTGGTGCGGCGTCCGACGTATCCATACACCAGGACCCTGACCTCTAATTTCTGACTCAATGCATGAAGAAACTGATTGCGTGTGTGTTTCCTTTCAAAAGTTTTCTTTGTGATTATTTTGTGTCATCTCTCTAGGTATACTATTTGACCATGGTGCACCTGTTTCTTTTCAGGATGGCCCCATGAAGGCAGCTAGCCAGGGTTCCTAGTTACGTGCAGGATGGAATCCCACCGAGTGACGAGGCCTCGGTGTAGGGCCCCATTACAGCGGTGGCACTAGCGGTACCACTACCCGCTGAGCCACCGATGCTACCAGCCCCAGCATCAGAGAGTGCACACCACCTGAGCGCGTTGCACGAGTTTCAGAGACAGAGGCTTCCCAGGTTCTGCGGAGATATGGATCCTCAGGTAGCCGAGGATTGGCTGGAGGCTGTCATCAGAGTCTTCAGACTGGTAGGGACACCAGCAGATCTTATGGTGATCCTTATCGTGAGTCTCCTGCACGCAGAAGTAGGTAGATGGTGGATCCTGATGCTCCAGGTGCACGATGAGGCATCTCTACTTTGGACAGACTTCGAGAGCCTCTTCCACTCGGACTTTGTTCCAGCCACCCTCCGTGCAGTGTGCATCCAGGGGTTACTACAGTTGCGGCAGGGTAGCATGTTAGTAGCCCAATACTCGTCGAGATTTACCGACCTCTCGCGCTACTCCACGGACATGGTACGAGACCCATTATTCCGGGCCTGGACCTTTGAGCAGGGACTATGTCTTGAGATCAGAGCTTCGACGATTCCCCTCAGCATCCCAACGTAGGCGGGGGTGCTGGAGCGAGCCTTGTTAGTGAAGATATTTCTCATCGAGCAGCCATCAGCAGCGAGACCCATCGTAGGATGGCACGGAGTGAAGTCTTCTATATCCGGCAGTCGACAGACGACGCAGGGGTCCAAACAGGCCAGGCTGACAGGTGGGAAACCTCAGGATACAGGTTCGGTTGTGTGGGGAACACGGCGCATGGCCAGCCTTACGAGGAGAAAACAGTGCTATGCATGCGGCGGGCAGGGCCACATGGCTCGTGACTGCCCAACCTGCCATGTAGACGAGTAGCAGATGGTGGAGGGACCTCCCAGGCAGAGGCATAGGTTCGACCATGGCATTCTGCATGGATCAGGCAGACGAGGTAGAAGAGCTGGCCGAGCAGCGGGTGGTGGACGACGCTTCGAGGCTCTACCACCACCACCCCCAGGAGGTCCACCCCAACCACAAGGAGTTGGCAGGCAGAGGCAGGCTCAGCTCCAGGCATTGGAGGCTTACGACCAAGGCGCACCCGAGATGATTCAAGGTACTATCTGTGTCTACTCCACCCTTTCTTCAGTTCTTATAGACACAGGTGTGAGTCATTCTTTTATTTCCGCTTCCCCTGTTCGGATCTCGGAGATTCCGACAGAGCCGTTGGCTCGATCCTTGCGGCTAGAGACTCCTACGGGAGTAGACTCAACAATTATGCACTGGTGACGGCCGTGTGAGCTTACTCTATGAGGCGTGAGCTTCGACTGGGATCTTCTTGTAGCGGTGTCGAGGCCTTATGACGTCATATTGGATATGGAGTGGTTATCTACAGTCCATGCTCAGATCGACTGTATTAGGCACAAGGTGTGGTGTGTCCGCACGGATGGGATGAGTTTCACCTTCACTGGTGAGAAGGGAACCTTTGCAGCACAGGATGGAATCACACAGAGGAGAGGGCAGCTGATCACACATCAGTTGGCTAGTCTCATCCTCGGAGTAGTTGACGTGCAGAGTCTGAGTTTTCCTGTAGTGGTGGATCAGTATGCGGACGTTTTTCTTGATGATGTTCTGGGACTACCTCCTCATAGGGTGGTAGATTTATATATATACCTATACCCCAGAACATCACCGATATCAACTACAGAATATCGAATGGCTCCCACCGAGATTCGTGAGCTGCGGGTATAGCTGGAGGACTTACAGGGCAAAGGTTTTATCTGACCTAGTGTTTCACCCTGGGCTTCTCCGATTCAATACTCCAAGAAGGATGATGAGATCTTGTGACTGTGTGTCAACTACCGTTTCCTGAACCAGGTGACCATGAGGAACAATTATCCACTTCCAAGGATTGACGACCTCTTTGATCAGCTCCAGGGAGCACGTTGGTTCTCAAAGATAGACCTCTGTTCAGGCTATCATCAGCTCCGAGTTCGGGACGAGGATGTCCAGAAGATTCCCTTCAGGTGTCGGTATGGCCACTATGAGTTCTTGGTCATGTCCTTCGGTGTGAATAATGCTCCAGCAATGTTCATGAGTCTCAGGAATAGGATCTTCCAGCCCTACCTCGATCGGTTTGTCGTAGTCTTCATTGACGACATACTGATTTACTTGACGACCGAGGAGGAGCATGCCTACCACTTACGGATTGTACTGGATACACTCTGAGAGCACCAGCTTTATGGTAAGCTCTCAAAGTTTCAGTTCTGGCTTCGAGAGGTTCACTTCTTGGGGAACGTCATCTCAGAGGCGGGAGTTGCAGTGGATCCCATGAAGGTCGAGGCAGTACTTGCTTGGGAGCCACCCAGGAGCGTGATGGAGGTTCAAGGTTTTCTAGGTCTGGCTGGGTACTATCGGAGATTTGAGCCAGACTTCTCCAAAGTTGCAGCACGGCTTACAGCTTTGATGACAAAGGGTAAACCCTTCGTGTGGTCAGACAAATGTCAGTAGAGCTTCCAGGAGCTGAGGCGGAGATTGACCAGTGCGCCCATCTTGAGGCTACTGGAGGAGGGCGTAGGGTACGTAGTTTACTATGATGCATCAGGGACTGGACTCGGGTGTGTACTGATGCAGGAGAGAGCAGTGATTGCTTATGGTTCATGGCAGTTGAGGCAGCACGGGTAGAACTACGCTACCCATGACCTGGAGTTAGCAGCAGTGGGCTTTGCCCTAAATATGTGGTGGCACTATCTGATGGGAGAGCGCTTTACAGTCTACTCTGAACACCAGAGTCTCAGGTACATTTTCTCACAAAAGGAATTGAACCTGAGATAGTGGCGATGGATCGAGTTCCTCCAGGATTATGACGTTTAGATTGTCTATACTCCTAGGAAGTGGAACGTTGTGGCTGATGCTCTTAGCAAGAGATCGGACATTTAGTTACTTGGTGAGGCGATGGAGCAATTAGCCGCTTTGCAGATATGCTTCATGGATAGAGATGGGGAAGCCTATCTACCTTCCCTCATAGTCACTCCTCCACTTCTTCAGCGGGTCAGAGAGGCATAGCGTGGGAACATTGACTGTGAGGTGCGACGTGCTCAGATATCCTCAGGGCTGGTACCCGATGGATTTTCCGAAGGCGAGGAGCACGTCATTATCTTCAGGGGACGTATCATGGTACCAATTGCACTGTAGGAGGAGGTGTTGAGGGAGTTCCACACTACCCCTCTAGCAGTACATCTAGGAGTAGCGAAGATGTATCAGGACCTCTGATGACAGTACTGGTGGCCGGGTATGAAGAAGGCAGTGGCAGAGTTCGTTTCTCAGTGCCTCACTTGTCAGCAAGTGAAGGCAGAGCACCAGGTACCTACAGGCTTGGTAAAGCCCTTAGAGGTCCCGTAGTGGACGTGGGATGGGATATCCATGGATTTCGTGATGGGACTCCCACGTACTTCTAGAGGACATGACACCATCTAGGTGATCATAGAACGACTCACCAAGTAGTCCCACTTTCTACCGATCAGAGAGCAGGGATCAGTAGAGAGCTTGGGATGCCTCTACGTTCAAGAGATCGTACGGCTTCACGGTGTGTCATTATCTGTCGTCTCTAATGGAGATGCTCGCTTTACATCCCGGCTTTGGAAGGGGTTTTAGGAGGCTTTTGGGACGTAGCTACTCCTAAGCACTGCCTTTAACCCTCATATGGATGGCCAGACGGAGAGTACCATTCAGACACTCGAGGACATGGTACGTGCATGTGTCATTGACTTTGGTCACAGCTGGGAGGATCACCTAACCTTGGTGGAGTTTGTGTACAACAACAACTACCACTCCACCATTGGGATGGCACCATATGAGGCACTGTACGACTGACCTTGCAAATCACCTCTGTACTGGACTGACCCTGGGGAGTCAGCACTTGTAGGACCAGATATGGTTCAGGCTACGATAGAGAAGGTGAAGATCATCCAGGAGCGGATTAGGACTGCACAGAGTAGACATAATTCCTATGCTGATAGGAGGTGGAGACCACTGGAGTTCGAGGATGGAGACCACATTTTCTTATGGGTCTCACCTCGGTGTGGGTTGGGGAGATTTGGCTGGTGCGGCAATTTATCTTCGTGATTCATAGAACCATTCTTGGTCATTAGCAGGGTAGGTGAGGTGGCTTATCGCCTAGCCCTTCCACCTCAGTTGTATCGGTTTCATAACGTCTTCCACATATCTCAGTTGAGGAGATACGTGCACGACCCGACGCAAATCATCGACCACGGGGAGCTGGACATCGATGACGGGGTGACTTTTGCGGAGGTCCTGGTGGAGATCGAGGATCGACCGGAGCGGGTCCTACGTGGATGGTCGATACCTCTGGGGCGCATTCGTTGGCAGCACGGGAGCCTCCAGGAAAGCACATGGGAGCAGAAGGCTCAGATGTGTGCTCATTACCCTCATTTGTTTCCCTAGTTATGTTGTAGCTTTACGGGGACGCAAAGCCCTTAGGTGGGGGTAATGTAAAGACCCGGAAATTTCAAGGAATTTTTTTAAAATACTTTGAAATTTTACGAGTCTTTGGATCTGGAAAGCACTTGATTCCAAGGCCCGGTGGTCCCGGAATCAATTTTTGAAGTTTATCTCGGGTACGTTCAGTGAACGAACGAGAAGGTTTTTCTATCTTTTGAACCGATGCTTGGAATTAAAATATGAGGGCATCGATGAACTCGCAAAGCCAATAATTTCTTAACACGATCCTTACTATTTTTGCATTCGCAATGGAGGAGAAGATAATTTTTGGGGTTTAATTAAGAAGTAAATAAAAAATTGTCGGAATAATTTTTTATTCTATAAGGTGGTTTTTTCCTCCCATGGGTAGTTAAGGGTGGAGCCCACATCCACTTAAATACCCAGGTGTGGATGTTAGATAGGTGGGGCCCACATGAGCCCCACCATTTAATTTACACCAAACCCTTTAACAACCCCTCATTAAATTGGAAAACCCACCATTTAATTTCCAACGTGTTTAATAAATGAGAACCTTCCCTCTCCCTTCTTTAATTAATTTTCATCACGTTTTATTAAATGTGGTGATTTAATTCTGGGAGTTTCTTTGCATCTGTAATTAAATAATAGGAGGATCCTATTATTTAATTTTGGGGAGAGCTTCATTGTTCGAAAGTAAGATTGGGGGAGAGCTCTTGAGTTTTTTTAAGAACGTCAACTTCCGACGAAGAACGACGTCCCCATCGATGAAGAACACTGCTTCCGCGAAGAATGATGACGCGCCACCCATCCTCTTCTCCATGACAAGAGAGGATACGCCGCTTCCTCCTCAGCGCACTCCAATGTCGCCTACGATTCCTTTCCCCGTGACGCCGTCTACTATGATGCCGACGTCCAACATCCACTATTGAGGTAGGGGAATTTGTATATATTTCGTTATGTGATTTTATACCCTCGACATGGCGTGAAAATTGTTTGGTGATGTTTAGAACCACTAACGCGGTGGGTGTGGACTAACGAACAAGTCCGAACCCACTGCTACTTTGTTCTTGATGTGCGGAATAATCGGAGACGACGAAGTAGGACTGAAATGGCGATTGGAGGCCTTCGTAGTGATGTACGGGTCCCGAGACGACCGCAGGCGCAGATGGGAGCAAAATCGGACCACCGAAACAACTCTGGTGGCCCGCGAAATCCCTTGGAGGTGCGGGTCGCCGGTGCAGCGGCCGGCACCGGCTGGCAGGCTAGAGAGGGCGGTGCCCCGGCGCGCCACCGGCAGAAGCCCGCCGCGGCTGAAGCTGTGGCGGCGAGGAACGGATCCCGCGGCCGCGCGGGATATGTGAAAACCGCGGCGCCAGCCTGGCGCCGTGTCCGCGGAAAGTGGGGGCCACGCCCCCTGCTCGGATCACTGCCGAGCCAGCGTTCTCTCTTGGCTGGGTCGAGCCAGGTCACGCGGACCAGGCCGCGCCGGCCAGGCCAGGGCGGGCCCAGCCGGGCCGGGCCCAAAACCCCCACTTCGCACCATTTTCGGTCTTTTGCCCATAACTTGAGCTACGGACCTCCGATAGACGCACCATAAATTGTGTAGGAATACTTGGACTGAGATGGTTGTTTTGGTATATTAAACTCAAGGTTTCATAAAAGTTTCGGTATGGCTGGGTTGGTTCGAACCAGAAACCAACCGGGCCCTTGGAGCGGAAACGCTTATATCTTAAGGACCAGACGTCTGATTGATGTGTTGTCAATTGAGTTGGAATTCCTTTGTCAATAGGGTTCTTTTGGATTACTCCACTTGAGGTTTCTACGCAGTTGGAGTATGGTCAGTTTGGATTTAGCTTAAAACCAAACCGGACCCCTGGAACGGAAAAACCAATAACTCTCAGACCGGGCGTCCGTTTGAGGCACCGTCTGTCGCGTTGGGTTTATTTTGACGAGACGGAACTTTGGGATACATCAAATCTAGACTTAATTATAGTTGATGTATTGAAACTCTTTCTCTAGGAGCAGACCCTCCTGGAATCGAGCATGCTGTGTGCGGGAACCCTAAACCTGGCTGCGACTGCAACGATGACGACTTCACTTGGATCCTCCGTGGGTTCGGCAGTGAGGAGGATTGTACATGGATCCTCCATGGGTTCGGATGCGACGACGACTGTACTGGGATCCTCTGTGGGTTCGATGGTTATGACTAATGTTCTTTTATCCTACCTGGGTCCTGCAGTATTTGACCTTTGTACTTGTATTCTGAGTGGGTCCGATAGAGTAGCTGGTCTTGTATCCTATGTGGGTCCGACAACTTAGCTAGTCTTGTATCCTATGTGGGTCCGATGGATTAGATGAATCAGTGGCTACATCTGATCATCTATACCACCTTACAAAGTGTATACCTGTGTGAGCTAAGTCTTGATCTCTATCATTATCATCGATGTGATTGTCTTGCTTTCCTCTGTGGACTGGGTTGTATTTTCCTGTGTGGACTAGATTTTTCTTGGCCTCGAGAGTTGGAGACGAACTGTAACTGATGAATTAGGTATATGTATGGTCATATAACTAAGTAGAGTTTTTTGATACTTCATGATTGTATCTTTCCTTTGTGGTTTGTCCTTCGTGGATTCTGAGAGACCTTCGGGGGTCTCGGGGTCCCTTTTGAGTATCGTATACTCACCCCTACACGAGCTATACCCGCACTACATTGTGTTGGATGCAGACGATGGAAAACACTGATTGAAGAGGAGGCTTATGGATCTGGATGGTACTCGGATGTGGAACACTTGGCCGGATGTACACGACGTGGACGGCCGAACCCGAGGAGCTTAGGAGACTATCTGTACCCACCATTCAGGTGGGATTTCTGGAGGACGACTCATTGTTGCTGTTTTACTTACTATTGTTGTACTTTCCTTTCAGTTGTACTGTAATTTCAGTTGGGTTTATATACTAGCCCATTTACTTTTCAACACTTACCTTTTACCCATTTTTACTTAGTGCATACTTCACTAGCGTACTCTGTTGGGTTTTTGTTTACTTTATAAAAGGAAATGCCTTCCCCTTTTTTAGATTTACGCCTTTGGTGCTAGTCGCCAGCCCCTAACCTATGGAAGTCGGGCTTGGGGTAGTCACAGCACAGGGCCCCGAGGATGGGTTGTGACAATAGTATTGAAATTCAATTCCTTTATTCATTTTTCTACTCCCCTTGAAATATTCACTAGAAATTAAATTTTCCATAATTATCTATATCATTTGTCATGGATGTGCTTATTTATTAAATTGTATCTCATTTATATAAATGGTGGTTCACATTTAAATTTATTTGATCGGTCAGGGAAATATTGATAAATTTGTATCCTTCACTCAATATAGATATTTTATGTTAAGGCACATCGATTCATAAATTAAATCTATTATTCGATATATGAGGAGTGCTTTGGACCTAAACTAGAGGATGGGTCTCGATATAATATAGAACCTAGAAGAATTGGTTTGTCTCATGATACAAATATATTAAGATAAAAATAAATGAGTTTTTAACTATATATTAAACCCTCTTGAGAAATTTATTGATGATAATGGTCTCATGCCACAAACTAGCCCAAGTACCCTGGTAACCCGATAACTGAGCTGGTTCTGACATTTCCGGAAGTGCATTCCCAATCCCTAGGGGTTGGAAAAAATCACCTAGCATCATAAAAAATAATGTAGGAACATATTTTCCACAAAAATTATGCATGTAAGAAAAAAATGTTAGATTTCATACAAGAAAAACTCTATAAAGAGAACTATACTAGGATCCAAACTGGTATAAATAACCCAAAGTACTATAGCAAAGTACCAGAAAAAATAGGATAGATAACCCAAGTCCTAGATAACACGACTCTCCAAACCCAAGGATCAACGGTTACTACCACCTCCAAGTGGCGCCTTACCCTTTCTCAAACCTAGAAGAAGATAATCTACAAACACCTGAAGGCACATGTAGCGTGTGAGATAAAATCCTAGTAGGGTCTCACCATAGATTCCATGATAATATTCTAATATTTAATTAACCAAATAATGAGCTTTCAATTTTTAATAAATAGTCAAGTATTTTCAAAAATATATTTAAAAAAACCATGTTATACATTTCAAGTTATGGAAATAATTCAAACAAATGGATTAAATAAACATTTTATATAAAAATAGTTTATATAAATTCAGAAGGAATGGTAAATAGTTCACAATCATTGTCATGTATATACATTTCAAATAAAAAAAGTTAGCAACATGGTCATATTCTGAAACGTACGATACTTCCAGGATATGGGACTCTATGCACTTAAATAGTTTTCACTAAATTATGTGTACACACGCCCCCCTCGATACTGACCAAAGATAACTCATCACCATCCCATCAGGGATGTGACTATAGCATATGTATTTTTAATGTTGTAAATCATAGAGTGTTGTCCCTAATAAATCACTAACTACCTAGGCTTTAATGTGATCTAATACAATCAATGATGGGAAATTTATTTTAATACCTTTTAAAATAAAATTCATCCCATTCTCCCATTTCAAATATGCCAATTTTCCATTTAAACCCCAAAATGGGTTTTTAATAAAATAAAACCTTTTCCACAATTAAACCAAGGGATTCCATTCAAAACCATTTTATGCCATTTTTCACAAATACCAATTTTAAATAAATTCAATCAAATAAATTTCATAAATTAAAGTCAACAATTTAAATTCCACAAAATTCCATTAATTTCACAACTACACCACCTTTCAATGGAACTTGTGGTTTTCCCCAATTTCATGCCAAATAATATCTAAATCCCTCAATTCAATGGAATTGGTTTTTTAATAAATAAGTTGAAATAAATTTCAAGAAATTGAATTTAAATCATACAATTGAATTTAAATCAAGCAATTTAGGATTAATTAAATTGGTCAATCAAAATAGAACCACCTACCTCTGGATCACAGGATCTCAAAACACTATTCTCTAATTGGGAAACTTCAACAAGGAATGTTAGCAACAAAGATCTTATAATCAACCCTAGATCCAAGATCTAAAATAGAGTATATTATATTCTCCAACAACATGGATATCTAAAAAACCCTAGGGAATAAATAATAGAGAGAGGAATAAAGAGAAAAATAAGTGGAAACCTATAGGATAGAGATTAAACATTGTTCTCCAAGATTTTATCTACTTATAGAAGGGTGTAGAGTGGAAAATTTTACCTTTTGAGAGCTCCCCTAGAAGAAGAAAACATATGGGGGTTGTATAGGTCTACTAGGCATTTAAAAAGGTGGTTTCATGATTTTAAAACTAATTTTTAGATTAAACAAAACTCGTATGCATGGTTAGTTGGGAATGACCACATGGTTAGAAAAATTGTGTGCCCTGGATGTGTGCCCCTTTTAATGGGGTTTCATGGTTTATCCTAAGTGGGTTCATGGTTTTTCAAACCCTACACAAACCATAAAAAACTCACTATTTGGGTTTGCATAGTTTCCACAGAGAAGGTGCACATTTTGGGAAGATCATGCACCAACCATGCACGGCCCATAAGCTTTCAAAATTTCTAAAGTCTTCACCCGAAAAAAACCCTTAATGAAACCCAGCCAAATAATGATCAAAAGAGAGGTTTACGAGTACCTGAAAACAAGAATAGGATGTTACAACCTCCCCATCATAGAAACTTTCTATACTCAGAAAGCCTACCCAAAAGCTTCCATGTAAAAAATATTTGGCCACTATTGTCTCATCGGTGCCTCCTTATCCCACATTTCATGAGAATCAAAATGATGCTTCCATAGAAATCAAACCAAAGGTATCTTCCTCCCATGAAGTTCCTTGGTTTCAGAATCTACTATCCTAACTGGATGTTCAGTAATGGATAAATCAAGTTCAACCTCAAGATCACTCCAACACAGAACATGAGATGGATCAGATAGATACTTTCTAGGCTTCGATACATGGAACATGTTATCTATCGATATCAACTACAGAGGAAGTGATAAATGGTAAGAAACCTTCCCCACCTTCTACACAACCTCAAAATTTCCCACAAATCAAGGAGCAAGTTTCCTTTATCTCCCGAGCCATCAATGACCCAAAAGTAGTGAAACTTTAAATAACACCTAATCACCAACTAAAAATTCCAATAGTCTACAATGATGATCAATGTAATATTTTTATCAACCCTATGTTTCCAATATTATCTGATGAATCGACTTAAAAATTTTTGTCATATATTGAACCAATCTTGTTCTAACCAAGTAACTTTCACTAATCTTCGACCAACACAATGGAGATATTTACAAGTTCAACCATACAAGGCCCCAAAAAAGAGCCATTCTGATCATAGACTGGTAACTATTGTTAAAAGAAAACTCAACTAGACCCAACTGATCATCCCAAGATCCACCAACGTTAAGGACGCAAGTGTGAATCATATCCTCAAGAATCTGTATAGCTCTTTCTATCTAGTCCTCCAACTGCAGATGTTATGTCATTCTCAAAAAAACCTGAGATCCCAAGGCCTTATGAAGGACATTCTAAAACAGAAAAGTGAATCAAGGATCTATATCAGAGACTATATCATATATAACTCCATGAAACCAAATGATCCCTTTCACAATGAGATTTACCAACTCCTCAACAATGGTTTTATCATGAGTGGGTATATAGTGAGATGATTTCATATGCCTATCGATCACAACCCAAAATATATTCTCATTTTTGTTGGTACGTAGGAACCCAATCAAATAGTTTATAGAGATATGATCCCACTTCCAAGTTGGCACTAGAAGTGTCTAAGTAAAACATGAAGGTTTATGGTGCTCGACCTTGACCTGTTGTCATGTGTAACAAAGTGAGAAAAATTAAGCAATTACCAATCTTATACATGGACACCAGAGTCATTATTGCATTTCATAAAACATATTCATGGTTGATGGGTGCACTGCCCACTGGGAGTTATGGAAATCCCCAATAACATATTTCATTTCCACTAACAACACAAAAAAACATTTCTAATAACATAGTATTCCCTTGGTAGAGAAAGACCAGTCAGGTACGGTATCCTCACCATAAATAGAGTCTTTAATTCCACGAAACTCATCATCAAGATATTTTCCTTGAAGAATCATTTAGAGGAGAGAGTATTTCAATTTTAGACTAGATAAATCAACCTCATACCCTAATTCCTGAACTCAAATATTCAACTATTCCAAAATATCCCTCAAGTTCAACTCTTCCAAAGATTCTTTCATGACCCAGGTCAGAATATTCCTTCTCAGAGCATCCATGATGATATTCCCTTTATTGATGGTATAGGTGATTTAAAAGTCGAAATATTGAATGTATTTCACCCAAATCCTCTAGTGGATATCCAAATATTTTTTTATAGAGGATATAACTCAAGATCTTGTGTTCAGAATACATGGTAAACCTTTCTCTGAAAAGGTAATTCAGCCAACTCTTAAGCGCATGCATCATAGCATCACGTTCAAGGGCATGGGTTAGATAATTCTTATCATGTAGACTAAGATGAAGAGAGTCATAATAAATGACATGATCACCCTATATAAGAAAACATGCCATATCTAAAACTAATGCATCATAGGATACCACATAGATCCACCCAACCTCTAGAAGATTAATCACCAACACAGTAGTAAAAATATGTTTCATATTAGAAAAATAACTCTTAAATTTTTCATCCCAAGAAATATTTACTCCTTTCCAAGTTATATCACTCATCTGAGAATCAATATTTGAGAATTCCTTAATGAACTGGTGATAATACCCAGTTAAACCTAAGGATATCTTAATCTTGAAAACATTGTGTGGTTTCCCTCATGTAATATCAGCCTTCAACTTACCAGGATCAACTAAAATAACATGTTCTGAAACCATGTGTCCCAAATTAATTCACCTCCTAAATCCAAAATTCATATTTTTGAATTCTTGGCATAACGTCGGTGATTTCCCAACAATTCCAGAACTGCTCTTAGATGATGCACATGATCCTCCTCAGACTTAGATTAAATAAGGATGTCATACACAAAGACTACCACAAAGGTATCAAGATACCCATGGAAAATTCGGTTTATTAAATTCATAAATACTATAGGAGCATTTTTTTAGACCAAAAGGAATTACAAGGTACTAAAAATGGGAATACATACTCCAAAAGTAGTTTTCTAGATGTCATATTCTTTTATTGTCAACTGATGGTAACCAAATCAAGGGTCAATATTTGAGATCCACTTATCCCCTTTCAACTGATTAAACAGATCATCAATATATGGAAATAGATAACTATCCTTTACCATGAATCTTTAGATTTTTTGGTAGTCCACAAAAAGGATATGGGAACCATCAGATTCTTGGAAAAGAGAACAAGCACAGTCCAAGGTGACACACCAAGGTGTATAAATCCTTTCTCTAAAAGACCATCCAACTAAACCTTAATTTATTTCACTTTAGTTGTTTCCATGTGGTACGAGGGAATATAAATGGGTTTAGTACCATGCACTAAATTGATAGAAAACTCTATCTCCCTTACTGGTGGAAAACTAAAGAAGTTATAAGGGGAAAAGTTAGGAAACTTGATGAGCACTCAAGAGAGATCACCGCTCAAAGATTTTGACTCTAGATCAAAAGTGAATAGAGATATTACTTTCCCCAACACCAGATAAGATGGTCTGGATCTACTCAACCATGGGTCCCATTCTTCTTGGAAGACACGACACACACCATCGGGTGTAGTGAAGGAAACCCATCGAAGATAATAATCAAATATGAAATTTATTGAAAATTAGACAATCCATCCCAAATATAACATCAAGAGGTTTCATGTAAAGAACCAGAAAACTCCAAGCAAGCTCAACATATAATAAAAATAAAACATAAGCAGGCCAACAGAGACCCTACACTCTCTTTATTCTAAGGGGTGTAGTAATATCCATCACATAAGATAAAATATCCATAGGAATATTAAGCATATTAATAATACGGGTTGAAATAAATAAATGAGATGTACCAGTATCAAATAAAGATGTCACTAATAAAAAATTTATAGTTATGGTACCTCTTATGGTCATTGGACCCATATCTGCTTCCTCTAGAGAATATTCCACTACATGAAGAAGCTTCATTTCATATTTATATGGTAGGAACCTATTTTTCCTTGACCCATCTAATTTCACCACAGTTTTAGAATGTTTTGATGATACCATTACACTATGTGGAGTGAAATAAGCATGGAATAACTTCTATAGGTTATCTAATCATCCTTAGAAGCCATATATCTTGGGAACTTTAGTTCAAACCCTCTAATAATTCCCTAGCTTTCTACACTGGTAGAAAATTAAAGGGCCTCTTATAGTCACTATAGGAGGATTAGAATAACCATACAGTCAATAACCACCATGAAAATCACTATGATTCATCTTTACCTTAAAGTAACTTGTATCAAAACTAGGATAGAAAGAAACTCCCAACAACCCTAACTTCCAACTAGGTCCATTTTGACTGTCATCTCTCTATCCATCACATCATCATAAGAAGGAATCTTCGGTAAGAAAATATAAGAACGAATATCCACTTGAATTCCTATCTCAAACTTTCAAGTCTATATAATCTAATTTTATATAATCTTAGGTGAAAACTACACAATCTTAGAGAAATGGTTTTCATACTCTGTCACGGTCCTGTCAGCCTACTCAAGCTTGAAAAAATCAAAATCCCTGACTAACAAGATAGACTCTTGATAGAACTGGCGGGTAAAAAGAATATTGAATTATTTCCACTCTAAGTCCATGTGATTCTTCTACATCACCATCATATATAGCCATATCCTCCAATTCCCTCCATCCCAAAGTTAGAACACTTCACCTTGATTTCATTAGGCATCTCCAAGAACCCAATAAAATATTTCATATTGCCCAACATTCACTATCCTCTTGAGGATCATTGGAGCCTTTGAACGCTGATGTATTCTGGTGAAGGAACTCTTGAGAGTGATTCTGTAAAACATACTCTTGAGGTTCTACAATTGGAGCCTAAATAAGAACTGGTGGTGGTGTATGTCCCAAATCTTGGACAGTACACACAATCACCTCAACCAGACTCAATTCCACAAGAGGATTCTCTCGTTGTAGATCAGCATTAGCTTTTTCTTGGCTCCTATTCACACAACTTGTAAGAGGAATGATGCTACACAACATTAGCAGAAAAAAAAAGAATACTTTATTTTAATACTCAAAAAGAGAAACAAGGGAAATTAATCCCATCAAATAGGTAAACAAGATTTGGATTGCATCCTATCCAAAAAAATGAAAATACTGGAACTAATTCACAAGACATATTTCCAAAACCACCCTGGGTGACTAAAGGTTTGTTGCGGTGAGAGTCGGTCAGAAAATAAATTTAAACTTTCTCTTAAGAACTAAAAATATTTCCCAACTAAATACTAACATCAAGAAGAGAATATCAACCTAGATATTTGATACAACTTTATTAATAACTATCATTGGTACCCTAGTAACCCGATAACTGATCTTATCTTAACATGTCCTGAAAGGGCATTCCTAATCCCCACAGGTTGGATCCAAGCACCTGAAATCATACAAAAAGAAAATGTGAATTAATTTTCCAAAAATATTGCGAAAGAAAGAAAAAATATCAGTACGAATACACAAAAAACTCCACAGTAAAAACTATACCAAAATCCAAAATGGGAATAAACAACTCAAAGTACTAAAACAATGTACCAGAAAAAAAGGATAAATAACCCAAGTCCCAATAGATGCCACTCTCTAAGCCCGAGGACCAACAAATACTACCCTTTCCAAGTGGTGTCTTACCCATTCTCAAACCTAGAATTTAATAATCTACAAACACTCAAAGGAACAAGTAGGGTGTGAGCTAAAATCCTAGTAGGGTCTCACCAAGGATTCTATAATAAGATGCTAATATTTAATTAACCAAATAAAGAGATTTTGATTTTAAATAAACAGGCATTGAATTTCAAAAAAATATTTAAAAAATTCATGTTTTACATTTCAATTGATGGAAATACACTAAACAAATGTATTAAATAAAAATTTTATATAAAAATAATTTATATAAATTCAAAATGAATGGTTAATAGTTCGTAATAATTAGAACATATATACATTTCAAATAAAAAAAGTGAGCAATATGGCCATCTGTCAAAAGGTGAGATATTTCTAGACTATGTTACTCCACACACTCAAATAGCTATCATGACATTATGTGTACACACATCCCCCTCGATACTAGTCAAATAGAACTCATCACCATCTCATCGGGGATGTGACTGCTACATATGTATTGTCAGTGTTCTAAATCACAGAGTTGTATCCCTAATAACTCACTAACTACCTAGTCTTTCATGTTCTCTAATACAATCAATGATGGGAAATTCATTTTAAGACTTCTTAAAATATAATTCATCCCACTCTCCCATTTCAAATATGCCAATTTTCCATTTAAAAACCAAAACAGGTTTTTAATCAAATATATCCCTTTTCCATTATTAAACCAATGGGTTCCAATCAAAACCATTTTAATTCAATTTTCACAAATACCAATTTGAAATAATTTCCACCAAATCAATTTCAAAATTTAAATTCAATAATTTAAATTCCACAAAATTCCATCATTTTCATAATTAAACCCCAATTCAATATAATTGGAGGTTTTCCCCAATTTCATACCAAATAATATCCAAATACCCCAATTCAATGGAATTGGGTTTTTAATAAATAAATTTAAATCAATCTCAATAAATTTAATTTAAATCAAACAATTGAATTTAAATCAATCAATTTAGGGTTAATCAAATTGGCCCATAAAATTAGAACCACCTACCTCAGGATCATGGGATCTCATAACACCAAACCCTAATAGGGAAACTCCATTTAGGAATATAGGAAAAAAAGATCTTAAATTTGACCTTATATACAAGATCTAAAATAGAATATATTATATTTTATAACAACATGGATATCTTAAAACCCCTAGGGAAGAAAGAAGATAGAGAAGGAAAAATAGAATATGAAGAGGAAACATGTTGGGTATATATCAAACATCATTATCCAAGATTTTATCTAATTATAGAAGGGTGTAGAGGTTCCAAAATCACCACTTGGGATCTCCCCTAGAAGAAAGAAAACATTTTGGGGTTGCCCGTCAGACATCTAAAAACAAGGTTTTGGATTTTAAAACTAATTTTCGGATTAAAAAAACTTATACACACAGTTTGTAAGGTAGGGTCTCATGGTTAGAAAAATTGTGTTCCCAAGCCATGAACACATTTTAATGGGGTTTCACAGTTTGAAAAACCATGGATAGACTATGTAAAACCCCAGTTTCTGGGTTTTCATAGTTTCCACTCAAAAGAAAAACAGTTTGGGAAAAATGTATGTCAACCGTGCATAACCCAAAAACATTAAAAAATCCCAAAGTATTCACCCAAAGAAACCCTTAACAAAACCCATCCAAATCATGGTCAAAATAGGGGTTTAGGAATACCTAAAAACTATAACTAGATATTACATTTCATGTGTCAGATACATTAGGTCCAATAATTAATCATTTCCTTCATTTGAAATTTAATTATTATTATCCATGAGACTTTCAGTATGAAAAAATATATGGATACATTTTATTCTCATTTTATTGATTAAATGTAATATGTTTTAAGTTATTTATCTTTCCATATTGGTTATTCCTTATCAAATTATTTAAATAGAATGTGTGTTCAGTTATTTACCTTTCCATATTGGTTATTCCTTGTCTAGTTATTTAAATGGCATGTGTGTTCAGTTATTTACATTTATATATTGATTATTAATTAATTATTCATAACATATTCCACTATAATTAACCCTTACTAATCATTTAAGATCAATATTTTTTTCAGAGTTCTATGAGGTTTACTATTATAGATATAAAGGGATACCCTAAATGGAATAAAGTTATTCTCAAAAAAGAAAAAAAAATATGTTGTAATTTTTTGTTTTCAAATGCAATATGGGAATCATGTATGTATCTAGTTTACCAGAACTACTAAACTAATTAGCCCTTTGGGATGAATTTCATTTTATCGTATTCCAATGTAATGGTAGAAGGCATCGTTTATGATCATACTAGGGTTGGGTCCCTATAGTTGGTATCAAAGAAGTTTAGTAGAAACCATGGGAACTAGATATAAAAAACCCTAGATTATGGAACATAACCCAAATATATACTTTTTGGATAAATATAGATTAACATCCTAATGTTCTGGTAAAATTAGAGATTATATGGTTTTTACTTCTGATACATCCATGTCTAGATACTACAGGTGGACGTGGTTCTGACACAGAAGTATACAGGGGTAATAACTCTGAAAATGGTGCAGTGGGCTTGACTCGAGTATAACATGCTATGTGATAATGGGTCTTATTATTCACCTAATTTGACACTCCAGGGGGATATGTTTAGGATAAATTAAATTTTCTTTAAAATAATTATGAAGTATTTAAATAGATGATGATAGTGAATAACCTACACTAGTGCAGAAAACGTTTTTTACGTCACCATTTTTTACGTCGGTTATATAAAACCGACGTCATAATATGTAAAACGAGGTTTTTTATGTCGGTTATTTCTTAACCGACGTAAAAACCTGTGTTCGGTACACCTTTAACGTCGGTTATTTTTATAACCGACGTTATTAATCGCGCGCCTTCGTTTTTTACGTCGGTTATTTTTATAACCGACGTAAAAAACGCGGTTTTCGAAGGCCTTTTTACGTCGGTTATTGAATAACCGACGTAACAAACGCGGTTTTTGAAGGCTTTTTTACGTCGGTTATAAAATAACCGACGATAAAAAGAATCCGCAGATGTTTTTGACGTCAGTTATTCCAAAACCGACGTAAAAAACGCGGATTTTGAGCCCTTTATAACGTCGGTTATAAAATAACCGACGTAAAAAATGAATCGGAGGAAGGTTTTTACGTCGGTTATTGAAATAACCGACGTTATAAATGTTTTTAAAACAATTATCACGTTGGTTATTGAATAACCGACGTGATAACTCATTTAAAAATTTACCCAGACCCGTGGATTGTCATTCGCGAGTTTACCTTCGACAGTCGCGACTCGTCTCTCTCGCGCGTAAACCCGAATCGGCTCGTCCATTTCGTTGGTTTAGATTCGTTTTGCGATCATCGTTTCTCATATTTAATCTCCTCGGATCAATCATTTAAACTCGCAGCACTCAGGTAATCCTCCCACTCGTTCGTTTTTTTTCGCGGATAGTATATATATATGTGTTGTGATTTTTTTGTTGAAACTTGCTAAGATTCTTCGATTGCGAACCCTTTTAACTCGTTTTGGCACCATAATCTTATTTATCATCCCAAGATCTATTTGTTCGACTTGCAATATTGAGTAATTTTATGATTTCACTAATTTTTCATCGTTTTCTATAAATCCCCGAGAGGGTTGGGGCGTGTCCATTTGGATGGGTTGCCCTTTTACAGTTGTTACTACTTTATTCACACACAACCATGGCATAGGTGCATGGATTTGGGGTCGGGGGGAGTCCATGGGGGTTTACAAGGGGGTGGGTGGGTGTGGGGGGCTGTCCAAGGGTGTGGGTGGGTGTTGGGGGGTGTCCAGGGGGGTGTCCAAGGGGGTAGGGGGTGGGGGTGGTGTTTAGGAGGGGTGCGGGGGCTGTCCAGAGGGTTGGGGGTGTCCAGGGGGGTGTCCAAGCAGGTCGGGGGTGGGGGGTTGTGTCCAGGAGGGGTGGGGGTGCTTTCTAGAGGGGTCGGGGGCTGTCCAGAGGGGTCGGGGGGTGTCCAGGGTGGTGTCCAAGGGGATGGGTGGGTGTGGGGGGCTGTCCAAGGGGGTGGCGTCCTGTCCAGAGGGGTCGGTGGGGTGTCCAGGGGGGTGTCCAAGGGGGTGGATGGGTGTGGGGGCTGTCCAAGGGGGTGGATGGGTGTGGGGGGCTGTCCAAGTGGGTGGCGGCCTCTCCAGAGGGTATTTGGGGTTGTCCGGGTGGGGGGGGGGGGCTGCCCAGAGGGTTGGGGGATGTCCAGGGGGGTGTCCAAGGGGGTAGGGGGTGGGGGGTGGTGTCCAGGAGGGGTGGGGGGCTGTCCGGAGGGGTCGGGGGCTGTCCAGAGGGTTGGGGGGTGTCCAGGGGGTGTCCAGGGGGGTGGGTGGGCGTTGGGGGGCTGTCCAAGGGTGTGGGTGGGCGTTGGGGGTGTCCAGGGGGGTGTCCAAGGGGGTAGGGGGTGGGGGTGGTGTTTAGGAGGGGTGGGGGGGGGCTGTCCAGAGGGTTGGGGGTGTCCAGGGGGTGTCCAAGCAGGTCGGGGGTGGGGGTTGTGTCCAGGAGGGGTGGGGGCTGTCCAGAGGGGTCGGGGGGTGTCCAGGGGGGTTTACACATCGATTTGTTTTATATTTCAAAATTGTTTACATTCAAATTATGATTTTTTTCATATAAACATATATTTGTCTTATCTAAAAAATATATATATTTTTTCTATTTGTTATAGGTAATAATGAGTCGATGTTAGATTACGGCACATCGAATGAGCAATGAATATGAGGAAGGTGTTGATGCCTTTTTGGAATTTGCTAAACGAAATGTTCCAAGTAGTGACATTTTTTTCTGTCCATGCCTGAAATGTCTGAATATGAAGAAGTTGAAAAGTAGAGAGATAAAAGATCATCTGATTTGTCATGGTTTCAATCCGAGTTACAACCCTTGGATTTGGCATGGCGAAACTGGACAGAATGTCACTGATGATAATGAATCGCAAGATGGTAACTCCGATGGAATTGAAGAAATGATTCGCGATATTGTAGCAGAACAAATTGAGATAGAACCGACAGTTGCACGTCTATATGGTGATGCCGAAAAACCATTATATCCTGGTTGTACAGATTTTACGGTTTTGTCGGCGGTGTTAAGATTGATTAACCTGAAGGCGAAACATGGATGGAGTGACAGAAGTTTTACAGAGCTGCTACAATTGATGAAAGACATTCTTCCAAAAGATAACGATCTTCCAGATTCACATTATAAGGCCAAAAAAATATTATGCCCGATGGGATTGGGATACAGGAAAATACATGCCTGTCCGAATGACTGCATTATATATAGGAAGGAATATGAATTTCTGAAAGAGTGTCCTAAATGTGGGACATCACGGTATAAGGTGAAAGAAAAATCACAAGCTGATGTAGAGATTACAAAGCTCCCTTCAAAGGTATTTTGGTATCTTTCTATAATTCCTCGTTTCAAATGTTTATTTGCTAATTCACATGATGCAAAAAGGTTAAGATGGCATGCTGATGAGCAGGTATGTGATGGAAAAATACGTCATCCAGCTGATTGTCCACAATGGAAGAAAATTGATGCCCAGTACCTTACATTTGGAAATGAAATTAGAAATCTGAGACTAGGCTTGTGCACAGATGGAATGAATCCATACCGAACCCTCAGTAGCACACATAATTCATGGCCTGTTTTATTGGTAATTTACAACCTCTCTCCTGAAGTTTGTATGAAGCGAAAATATGTCATGTTGAGTATCATGATCTCTGGTCCAAAGCAACCCGGCAATGATATTGATGTATACTTGTCACCGCTGATTGATGATTTGAAACTGTTATGGGCTGATGGTATTAGGGTGTATGATTCTTATAAAATGGAATATTTTCAACTGCATGCAGTGCTTCTATTCACTATAAATGACTTCCCAGCATATGGAAATTTGTCTGGATACAGTGTTAAAGGGCATAAAGCATGTCCAATTTGCGAACAACAGACGTCATATTGTCAATTGCATCATGGGAGGAAAACAGTGTACATGGGTCATCGAAATTTTTTGCCTATGGATCACCCTTATAGAAGAATAAAAAAGGCATTCAATGGCTCACAAGAATTTGATACTGCTCCTCAACCTTTATCCCCAGAATTGTATTTTGAGAGGGTGAAAAACCTTGATGTGACATTGGGAAAGACACAGAAATCTGGTAATGATAGACATATTTGGAAGAAAAGGTCAATATTTTTTGAGCTACCATATTGGAGGTATCATGAAGTCAAACATAATATTGATGTCATGCACGTGGAGAAGAATATCTGTGATTCTTTGATCGGAACATTGCTAGATATTAAAGGAAAGACAAAAGATGGGTTGAATGCAAGGTTAGACCTACTGTCAATGGGAATACGTTTGGAGTTAGCTCCCACTCCTAAAGGAAGACAAACATTTCTTCCCCCGGCTTGTCATACATTATCGAAGAGGGAGAAAAGTAGCTTTTGTCAGTGTCTTCATGATATCAAAGTGCCTCAAGGTTATTCTTCAAATGTAAAAAATTTTGTCTCATTGAAAGACTTGAAGTTGATAGGTATGAAATCACATGATTGTCACGTCATGATGCAACAAATTCTACCAGTTGCACTGCGTGGAATATTGCCCATCCGTGTCAGAAAGACTATAATGAGGTTGTGTTATTTTTTCAATTCAATTTGCAACAAGGCGATTGATGTGAATGCTTTGAACATTTTGGAAAAGGATGCAATTTTTATACTTTGTCATTTGGAAATGTATTTTCCTCCAACTTTTTTTGATATAATGGTGCATTTAATGATTCATCTGGTTCGAGAAATAAGGCTTTGTGGACCTGTATATCTTCGTTGGATGTATCCTTTTGAAAGGTATATGAAAATATTAAAGGGATATGTTAAAAATCCATATCGACCTGAAGCCTCCATTATTGAAAAGTATATTTCTGAGGAGGTAGCAGAGTTTTGTACGAGCTACTTGGCTACGGCGCAACACATAGGTTTGCCTCCATCTCACCATGAACGGGTTAATAATGAGGGAAAGGGGATTCGTGGCTTGAAAGTCAAATCACTGTCAGCTGAACATATGAAGAAGTTAGAATCATACATCTTGAATAACATAGCTGATGTTCAACCGTATATCACATTGCATATTAATGAGTTGAAACAATGTCATCCAAAGAAGAAAGAAATGTGGATTTTGAATGAGCACAACAAAACTTTTTTGCCATGGTTTAAAAAGACCTTGCTTGGTAGATCAGATGTATCAGAGACATTAAAATGGATAGTGGGTGGTCCATCTTTAAATGTGATAACATGGTCCGCTTATGACATTAATGGCTATACATTTCATACGAAAGCTCAGGACAACAGAAGTGCAGTTCAGAATAGTGGTGTATTGGTGTTTGCAGAATCAATGCATTTTTCGAGTGCTAAGGACAGAAACCCAATTTAAGCATCAAGTGCATATTATGGAGTGATTGAAGACATATGGGAGGCTGATTACTTTAAAATTAAAGTTCCCGTTTTTAACTGTAAATGGTTTATCGGTAACAACAGTGTCAGACACGATGAATTTGGAATGACACTTGTTAATCTGAATAGATTGGAAGACACAGCTGATTCTTTTATAATGGCAACACATGCCAAACAAATTTTCTATGTAGTAGATCAATCAGATATGCAGTGGGCTGTTGTTTTACAAGGGAAAAACCAATATGTTGGTGAGGATGAATTTGATGAAGATGCTGATTTATGTGAGATCCCTACTTCCAGGGAAAGATTAACAGAACATAATGATGAGTATGTTGAAGACATGGTTTGTTCCATAAGGAACGATCACGACGAAGGAATTTGGGAAAAAAATCCAACTGTACATTCCTAAAATTACAGGTAACACAAGTTTATTTCTTGTTTACATTTAGTTTTTTCATATAATGTTAGATACTGTAAATTTTTTACTTATTAAAACATGTATCAAACCAAAACGATAAAACGGGCGCACCGGCTGGCCGGTGGTGGATCACCGGTTGGCCGGTGGTCCAGAACAAAGCTCTGTCTGGTCCACCGGCCGGCTGGTGCTGAGCCAGCGGCCGGCCGGTGGTGAAGACAGAGAGCCTTCCTCTCTGTCTGGATCACCAGCGGCCGGCCGGTGTTGAGCCAGTGGCCGGCCGGTGGTTCAGACAGAGAGGAAGGCTCTCTGTCTGGTCCACCGGCCGGCCGCTGGATCACCACCGGCCGGCCGGTGGACCAGACAGAGAGCCTTCCTCTCTGTCTGGATCACCAGTGGCCGGCCGGTGTTGAGCCAGCGGCCGGCCGGTGGTTCAGACAGAGAGGAAGGCTCTCTGTCTGGTCCACTGGCCGGCCGGTGGTGATCCAGCGGCCGGTCGGTGGACCAGACAGAGGAAGGCTGTCTGGTCCACCGGTCGGCCGGTGGTGAGCCAGCGGCCGGCCGGTGGCACCAGGCAGTGGGCAAGTCTACTGCCTGGGTCCTCCGGCTGGCCGGTGAGCTCACACCGGTGGACCGGTGGACTCAGTGAGTCCACTTTTCAGCTTTCTTGGGCCAACTCCTTGGCAACCTTTTGCCTGTGTTTACCATGTTTATCATTGTTTAACATGCTTACCATATTACCAATGTTTACTATTATGTAATTTAGTACACTTTTCTATTTGTGAATTAATGTTTGTTTTTTTTGATTTGAAGGAAAATGACAGATCAATCAGTTGATCAGCCACATGATTCTGGAGATGAGCATATTGGTCATACATCTGGGGAGGAACATTCACATGCTCCTATTACGATAAAGAGTTCAAAGGTTGGTAAGCGTGGGTGCACACGTTTACCAAAATTATCACTTGCCCGTATGAAGGAGGAGAGGATAGTCGTGGAGTTTGATGATGATGATCTTCCTAGAGGTCCAAATGCTAAATATTTTAAGGGTTTTGTAGCAACTCAGGCTAAGAGCAAAGTAAGCATTCTCTATGATGATTGGAGAAGTGTGGATAAGGCGATAATTTCTCAGCTGTGGGAGACCATTTTGGTAAGATCTTTTGCTATTGTTTGACTATTCTTTAAATGTTTCTAGTATATATAATATTTTTAACCTCTTTTTTATCAGATGACATTTGATATTCCTGACACTGGAGGAGTCAGGAAGAAATGCTTATCGTTGGCTGCTAGGAGATGGAGGGATTTCAAATCGACCCTCTCATCTGATTTCATTTATGGTCATAGGAGTCGTGAGAATCCATGTCACATATATCCTTTTATAGATGAAGACACATGGAGACAATTTTTTGAAAGTAGAAGAAAAGAATCATTTTTGGTAAGGGCAATGTAAACTTTTATAAGCTTTCTTATATAAATGATCTTATTATTGTTTTGTTAATGATTACTTATTCTTAATTTACAGCAAACAAGGAAAGCTCATCAAGAGATCCAATCTAAAAATGTATACCCTCATAGTTTATCTCGGGGAGGGTATGCATTATTGGAAGAACAAATGATGGCAGAAAAATTTCAACAACTAAGAGCTGAGTCTTCAAGCTCTGGAGAGGTGGCCCCTCCATCCCCTCCATCTAGACATGAGAAATGGAAAAGAGCTCGGAAGGGCAAAAAAGGACAATATCTTTCGGAAGAATCGAGACTCGTAGTTGATAGGATTGTAAGACATCTATTTTATTTATTTGAGTTTACTATTTTCGTCATATATTTCCAATCATTATAGAAATGTTCAATTAATTATTACAGGACTCTCTTGAGGAGCAGAGTTCACAGGGGACATTTACACCATCTGGGAGGGAAGATATTTTATCTGTGGCATTGGGAAAGCCCGAACATCCTGGCCGTGTAAGAGGATATCCGGCAGGTGTATCGGTAATAAAAGTGTTGCCACGTTCCTCAACTTCTAACGTTGAGGGAGTTTATAAAAAAAAATAGAATCCTTGGAGGCTGAATTCCATAATATTAATGCGACAATGGAGGACAAGATTAGAGCATCGGTGCAGTTAATGTTTGCAGACTTGCAAAGACAATTTCAGGGTGCAGCTCCCACTCCACCTCTCCCAGTAGCTCCCACTCCCCCACCTCAGCCTGCGGACCCCATTTTTTATCCTCCTCCTCCGCCGCAGCTACCTACTTATTGTGAGTTGTATGTTGATGATCCTCAACATCATATAGTTGCATATGTGATGGTATATTGTATAGGAGATACAGTTCATCATCAACAGTTAGAGGTAAAGAATCAGAGGGTCACTGTACATGATATTATAGATAGATCAGCTCGGATACCATTACCTACAGATGAGGTGACGACAGTTGGACATAGTATCGGCCATTTTTTACTTTGGCCATCCAGACTTCTTCGACTCATTACCATAGAGGTATGGATGTTATATCTTTTATTTTATATTTTTATTAATGTTTTATCATTTGAAAACTAATATATTTTTCAATTTATTTTTACAGGAATACTTCAAAGGTAAAGAAATACTGTATAGACAACAACAAAGACAGATAGCTATGACATCAGATGCAGATACTAGCAGTCTTGACAAATTGTCAAGATATTCAAATTTGTTGGCGGATCATTATGACTTTACAATGGAAGCTCATGTCTGTGGACGTGAACTATGTGTGGGGATTATGAAAACTGATATCATGGAGTTTGTCACTGGAGATAAGTTGGGCATCAACGTGGTGGAAATTTTTATCATGTAAGTCTTAACACCTTTTCCTTGCGTTATATTTATTAAAAATGTATACTTATGTCTGCTTTGTATTAGGTATCTGTATAAAATTTGTGAGAGGAATGAGCTGACAGATGTATATGGATTCGTGGACCCACAATTGATTTCCCCTGAAGCATGTGCATTGGATGAGGAACAAAGAATGCTTTATATTGCTGATAGATTTGAAAAGAATGTAATCACACAGTGTTGGATGATGACTTTTTGTGAGAGGTATGAAACACATCCCTCTCAAAGAGTTAATTATCTTTTAACATAAAAACCCACTAACGTTAAATTTCCTTTTATCAGGGATCATTGGATGTTAGGGGTTTTTTGCCCTAGGGAGAAAACACTTTATTGGATATGCTCTCTCCATAATGATGTGCGAGAAAGTTTTAAGAATATATTGGAAACGTAAGTTTCAATTTCACAATAGTTTTATATATTATAATGAATTTTAAATTTACCCCATTCGTATTATTTTCTAACAGGGCATGGGTCCACTTTCGAAAAAGCGCAAAGAAAAGGAATTTCAAGATCAAATATGTACATGCGAAGGTAAATATCCATTTATAATTTGTACATTTTGATTTATTACATAAAAATAATATATTGAATTTACACTCATTCAAACAGAAATGTCATGAGCAACAAGGCATCATCGAATGCGGATATTACATGTTAAGATTTATGTATGAAATAATAACAACTGGGACAGTTCTGAGTTTTGACCTGGTAAGATTTCCTCTTTCTCATAATATTTCAATTTGATTTATTCATTATACACGTTGACTACTATCCTTTTCCTTTGTAGCTTTTTGATGACCCTCAACCCTTTACTGCTGAAGATATCAAACACTTACAAGTGGAGTGGTCAAATTATTTTACAGGTTTGATTGACTTTTAGTTGTTTGTAATGTAAAATGTAATTTTGAATATTGTCAATGTAATTGTGTATTTCGTAGTCGTTTAGGTTGGATTTAGTTTTTTTTGAAGTTGACAGTGTAAGTTTTGAATGTTATATAAGTGAATGTTTAATTTTTCTCTACTTCTTGTTTTGGTCTACTGTTGATGGTTTTTATGGTCTGGATTTTGGTATGGGGGGAGAGGTTCCAAGGGGGTGGGTGGGTGTTTGGGGGGTGTCCAAGGGATATGGGAGGGGTGTCCAAGGTGCGTTTGGGGATGTCCTATGGGTCGGGGGGTGTAAATGAGGTGGGAGTTCTGTCTAAGGGGCCGATTGGGTGTAAATGAGGTGGGAGTTCTGTCCAAGGGGCCGGTTGGGTGTAAATGAGGGTGGGGGGGCTGTCCAAGGGGTGGGGGGGTGTCCAAGGGGTGGGGGTGTCCAAGGGATATGGGAGTGGTGTCCAAGGTGTCTGGGAGTTCTGTCCAAGGGGCCGGTTGGGTGTAAATGAGGGTGGGGGGGCTGTCCAAGGGGTGGGGGTGTCCAAGGGGTGGGGGTGTCCAAGGGATATGGGAGGGGTGTCCAAGGGGTGTTTGGGGCTGTCCAAGGGCTCGGGGGGGTGTCCAGGGGTCGGGGGGTGTCCCAGGGGTCTGGGAGGGCTGTCAAGGTGTGGGGGGGGTGTCCAATGGGTGTTTGAGGCTGTACTAGGGGTCTTGGGGGTGTAAATGAGGGTGGGGGGGCTGTCCAAGGGGTGGGGGGTGTCCAAGGGGTGGAGGGTGTCCAAGGGATATGGGAGGGGTGTCCAATGGGTGTTTGAGGCTGTACTAGGGGTATTGGGGGTGTAAATGAGGGTGGGGGGCTGTCCAAGGGGTGGGGGGGTGTCCAAGGGGTGGAGGGTGTCCAAGGGATATGGGAGGGGTGTCCAATGGGTGTTTGAGGCTGTACTAGGGGTCGTGGGGCTGTACTAGGGGTCGTGGGGGTGTCCAATGGGTGTTTGAGGAAAAACACATTATTATTTTATATACATAAGTTTAAAGGTATTAATAAACAGTAGGGTTGATATAAAAATAATATAATTATAATTTTTTTATAAAAATCAGTTTTATAGAAAACAATATTAAAAAAAAGTTTCTTTAATGATTACTTTTATTTAAAGGATGTCTATCATATTTTTTGGGGGGAAATATAGGAAATATATTTATATACTTTATAAAAAAGGAAAAAATCCATGTTGGGTGACAACCTTTCACATCTGGAAAGGCAGTGGGGCTTAAACCCATGATTGGACAACAAAAAGGGTTTCATGCCTACCACTAGCCTATATGATGTCCCAGTTACTGTGTCATCACTTTTATCTAAAAGATTGGAAAAATAAATATTGATGATGAACCAATAGTATTAATTTCTTGGTTTAGAGATTATAGTATTAACAATATTGGTTTTTGAAAATACTTATAAATAGATATAAATACTTGTTTTATTGATCTTACGATCCATTAAAAGTGAATTTTAGTGCTTCAGGCAAAAAAAACCAATTTTAAATATTCATTTATTGAAGTAATGGATGAATTGGAAATTGATCAAAGAACAAAAAAATGATGAAATTGTGTTTATATAAATATATCAATTATATTTTCTTATATTCTTAGGTAGTAAAATAATTACTCAACATTAGGAAAATGATCTTGAAATAAAATATTATCCTAATACTTTCATTTTTATTAAACCGGTGGTCTTTTAAATCATCAAAATTTTATGGTTTTGATACCCTAAACATTTCATAGATCATTTAATTTTTGTTTGATAAATGACCTTAATCGCTCTTTATAACTATTTTCTCTTTTCTACCAAGTCCAAATTTTCACATTACACTAATGTTTACCTACTTAGAAACCTAGTTATATGTTATTCCATGTGACCTTTGCACTTATCATTATCTCACATTAAGAAGCTATTTTATTATTTCTATTATTATGTGGGTTTTTCATTAATGGTATTTATAAATGTAAAACCCTTGATTACCAAGATCAAGTTTAAATTGTGAGGATTCAATTTATTTAAGGTGGGGAGATGTAGCACCCAGAAAATTCTAAAAGAATAACATTTTATTTGATAGCGTGTATAGAATGAAACAAAAAGCATAGAAAGGAATATAAAATTTTGAGAATTTATGATATATTTACTATTTTAAATAAATTTAATATATTATACAGCTTCAATGCATGTAATACTGAGTTATCTTGTGTATCACACAACAACTAGTTTCTTTGAAAGATTTTGTTGCATGCAAGACCAAGTTTTACCAAAAACTTATTTAAAATGAAAATTATCTAATAGAAATTAAATTATAGATTATAAATAGGATTAAATAACATATGGAAAATATTTTTTAATTCATTGGTTACCAATTAATTAGGAATTAAAATAAAACCACTTGAATATAAAGGAGATGTTTTTATGAAGAACTATTTTTATGTGCCCAAAGGAAATTTATCCTAATAAATTAAATTAATTAATATTATTTAATGAATATAAACTTAATTTATATATTATAAATTCAATTAATAAATTAAATTAATAAAATATATTTTATAGGCATAAGATAAGAACAAATCCAAGTTTACACATAAAAACTGTGTTTTTCTAAAGGCAGTTTTATCGTCTTTTAATAGAGATTTTTTATAAAACTAAATTTTGACAATTTTATAAATTATATTTGAAAAATAAACTTCATTTCTTAAATTGGGATATAAAAATTATCTTAGGGTGATTTTTTTATTTTTCAAAGAAGTTTCATTTCTTGATGAATAGTGAAAAATACTAAATTTTAATTGAAAACTGAATTTTCTTATAATTAATTTATAATGTTAAATTATATTTAAATTAGTTTTTATTTAAAATTATATAAATTATAAATCTATTAATCCAATTTAGTTCATTTGAATCAATTTCATTGTGAATTTTGATATAAAAACAATTCAATCTTTTGAACATTTTTGCTTTAAAAACTTGTTTTCTCATCTCATCTGCAAGATTCATTTTAAATTAATTTTTGTTACTTAAGTAATTTAAATTTGAAAAAATAGATTAAATTTTTATAATAATAAAAATTTATAATTTCTAGTATGTTTAACTTAGTTTTTTACAAAAAAAATCAGTCAAAGAAATTAAAATTAACTACATCAATTAAGGTAGAAATTAGTTTACTTAGTGGTTAAACTTTAAGATTAAGATGAAAAATGACCTATACACAGGTAATAAACACATTGTATTTACATATTTTGACCATACCCCCTATTTTCTCAAAAAATGATCATTATTGTAGGAACATGATGTAAGGTAGACCAACCAATAGTGTTCTTATTTTTCAATTTACAAGAATGTCACTCCTCAATTATAAAATGGACTTCACTTTACCACATTCTACACACCTATAAAAACTTTTGTCTCATTGAAAACAATCCCAAATGAACCCCAAAAATACATAACCTAATACTAGAATCTTTTTTTGGACATAAATTAAACCAAGGAAAGATGTTGTTATAAACTAATAGGATTTACCTGAAGAAGAGGTAACGTTCATCAACGATCATTTTTTTATTTTTTTATTACCCCCATTATATTATTATAATATATGATTATATAATAACCTAAGTATCATAAATATATTGATATATTTTTATTATAAGTTTATGACCTAAAAAATCACACACTTCGACCAAATGGGATATTCAATCATCGTACGTGTGTACGGAAGACTACAGCCTCGTGAACTGATGTTGTTCGTTATTCCATTACCACCTCTAAAGGTTGGTATTAATTATGGATTTATAGTTTATATATTATAAATATATTATATTTATGATATTTATATTCTTATTCAATTATTATATAACACATACCTTCATTCTTTCCATTTTCTAGGAATACGGTAACGTCGCTTGTATCTACGGCGGACTACTACCTTGAGTAGAAATGTGATTCATTCACACTTTACATGGAGTTAATTAAGGATGGTTTTAATAAAAATATTTTATATATATGAAATTAAAATGATGCTTTAATAATAATAAACATTTTTATTTTACTCTTTTTCTTCTAATATGATAAGAAAATGAAAGAAAAGTGCAAGCGTACGTACGGCTTACCATCTCCATGAACGGTGTATTTTATTTCCTATCACCAAATTTTATGGATTAATATATAATTAATATATAATTAATATATATGATATTTCAATAATTTTTTCAATTATGGATATGATTAAATAATTATATAATTAAAGTGAACAAAAAAATAACATGTTAAAACATATTAAAAAAATATGGCAATTAACACCTGAAACATTGAAAATAATGAAATATTATTAACAATAAGGTTGTAATTTTTTATAAAAGGATTATATATGATATAATAAATATTTACATGGTTCATTATAAGTTAGAAACATGTTTAAAACAATTATACATGAGGATAAATAAATTATGAAAAAAAAGGAAAGTGTGAGGTAAGGGATTTAGTCTCAATTTCATTTCATTGATGTATATACTACCACTTTAAATGTAATTTCATAAGTAATTTATTATTCATGGTATTTTAAGTTTCAATTTTAATTATTTTATCTATGGGGATTTGAATTCAAAGTTACCATGTTGTAAAGAATTTTATAACTCGTTTTCTTTTCATTGGGTTATATTACTTTCTCAGTGCCATTAATATTCTATGATTATGTGTATAATTTATTTTGATTATATTATATTATATTTCCACTTATTTTATTTGTATTTATAGTTAATACACATAATTTATTCACTAGTTAATTCTCACTTCAAAGTTAGGATCATTTGAAGGGTCTATTTCACAATCTCATTCTAATCGTGATTATTTATTCTTGAATTTAAATTGATGGAAATTATTTCATCATTGTATAATAACCCCTTAATTTTATTCTCATATGGTTATTCATGATCTTTTTCATGTGATATTTCCATTTTTTCACTCTTTGGTACACAAAATTATTGATAAAATGTATAAAAAAAATCCGAGTTCATTTCACTCTTCGATCAGAAATCTATTTTCTTAAAAAACCATGTTTTCTAAAACTTTTTTCAAAATTTTTTACGTTATCCATTTCAAAATAATTTATTAAAATAAATTTTTACCCAATTTTTCTTTTTCTAAAAAAAATTAAAGTAATATTCATTTCTCTTTCCGAATAAGGCACTTTCCTAAAATTTTTACAATGCAAAAAGAATGTTATTTTTACATCATATGGAATTAACCAACATAAATTATTTTAAGATAACTTTACAATTTAAAAAATATCATTGAAAAAAATTAAAATTTATTTTCAAAGAAAATTATTTTTCAAAATGAAGAGGTTATTTTCCTCAAGAATTTTTTTAAAGATATTTTTATTGTATTTATATTCATCAATAACAACAACCATTATTATTACTCAAATGGTTATAAGTTGTATTAATACTACCATTATTATTTCTATAGATGTTTTATGATTATTTTTACCAAGGATAGTATTGAAATACTCTTCCTTGATTCATTTTTATAGTCTCCTTAAAATATTCACAATACATTAAATTTTCCTTAATTGTCAATATCATTTATCATGAATATCATTATTTTTTAAATAGTATCTCATTTATATATATGGTATTTTACTTTAAAATTTAATTGGAAGATTAGTGAAATATTAATAAATCTATATTCTTCACTTAATAAGGATATGTAATGTTATGTCACAGTGATTCATGAATTAAATCGATTATTCGATATATGAGGGATGATTTGGACCTAAAGTGATGGGTAGGGCATGGTATAATATAGCCACGTGATGCATTGGTAAGTCTCATGAGAAAAATAATTTAATCTAGAATTAAAATGGTTTATTACCTATATAACAAAGTATCTTTTTAAAGGTATTAATAGTAGTGGTTTTATGATCCAAATACATATCATCCAACAATTAAGTGTTGCCTTTATTCAGAATTCAGTTATTATTATCTATGAGATTTTCACTGTGAAAAAATATATGGATGCATTTCATTCTCAATTTATTGATTAAATGGAATTTTTTCTCAATTATTTACAATTCCATATTTATTATTCCTTATCTTGTTATTTAAATAGCATGTGTGTTAAGTTATTTACCTTAGGGTATTGATTATGCCTTATCTAATTATTTAAATTTCATGTGGCTTCAATAATTTTCCTTATAATATTTATTATTCATTATTTATTCCTGTTATCTTTTATTGTAATTAACTTATACTGATAATTTGATTTCATCCTTATTTTTTTCTTTTCCCTAGTATTTCATGAGGTTTTATATGATATATTTGTAGGGATACCCTATATGTAATGAAGTTATTCTCAAAAAAATAAAAGAAGAAAATTATGTTTTAATTTGGTGTTTTCAAATGTAAAATGGGAATCATGTATGTATCTAGTTTACTAAGACTACTAAACTAATCAGTACTTTATGATTTATTTCCTTGTATCATAATCCAATGTAATGGTAATAGGCACCAGCACCAAGCTTACTGGGGTCAGGTTTCTACAAAAAATATCATGATTCTTGATAAAACATTGAATGATGGACATGACTTGGATTAAATGAGTTTGAGTGAGAATTAAACTACTGAATTTTGAGGATATATCCTTTTTAAAATATAGAAATAATATTCAAAAATCTATGGATATTATATAGGAAGAAGATAAATAAGAAGAAGAATAAAAAGTATAAGGGGCTCAATACAAATTTTATTATAATATATCAAGGGTATTAAAGAAATAATAAATTGATAAATAGATACTGTTGTTGTTGAATATAAAGGTTATTGAACGAGGAGGAGGAGAAACTAACTACACCCAATAAGAAACACCCTATGCATCAAATAGAAATAAGGATCCTGAGGAATTTTGTAAGTCAGATTGAGAAGAAGTAGGGCTGATGTGTTCGACACTAAGGAGGGGAAATCAAAGATCTAATTTACAGTTCGTGAAAGTAGTCATTTAAGGACTATATGAGGAATTAAAGACTAGTCTTGAGGATTGATATATGCATGATAGTCAGAACCAGTGGGAAGATTAATATTATAGGATGCAGTATAAAGATACTTTATTGGGATGTCAGAGCACACTATACAATTTCAAGTGAGCATGTGGTGATATTGTTCTTGAGAGTCTAGATGAATATACTCAATGCATTTTTTTATTGATTTTCAAGTACTTTTAATCACTAAAATACAAAAGTGATATTAAAATTCATGTATTGAAAAAGTCAAACATAGTAAAGAGTAGGCTCTTTAAAAAGGGGCCAAACCATGTGAAAATATTATGTGTTGATAATTCTATTTATTTTTATATTTCCTATCCAATTGAGGGTTTAGTGTGCATAAAAATATTCATATATATTAATTAAGATATAGGTTTGTGTATCAATATGTGATAACTAATAAATAAATTTAAACCTGATAAAAATTGGGTACACTGATTCACCCCCCCAGTGACCTTGCATGATCCATTGGGAACTTCAATTGGTATGAGGAGGATGAGTCTACCCAAATAGTTGAATACTTTTACTCTAAATTTGAAAAATAATTAAATAAATTTCATATATAATTATTCACTTATATACTTAGTTTTATCAAGGTATTTCTTGATGAAAAATCACAACTAAAAGAAGAAGTTGAATAAATGGGTAATAAACTGGGTAAGTGGTTTTGAAAGTGAATTTATCTCACAAACATAATGGAAGAAAATGAATAGTATATATCACTCTAATGAAATATTTTTCTTTGTTGAAGAAAAATTTTAAAGTCATGTTTGTGAGAAAGGTGTGGTAGAAATTTTTCATGAAGAAGCTATCTAAGTATTGGAAAAACTATATAAACCCTCCATTAATATTAAAGATTCTTAATTAGTGGTTAAATAAAAAAATCAAGATATATTGATGAATACTTATATGAATAAAGAAAAATTCATTAGGATTTTATTGAGTGGATAAATAATGTTTGGGAAAAAATTTGTGGTTATTTGAGAATGAAAACAATTCCTTCATCATGAAGTTCCTTAAACTTGATATGAAATTAAAAAATTTATAATTCATATTAACTAAGACTTCCCATATACCTAAGAAGAAATTTTGTGCCAAACAATCTTAAATAAGACTCATTTCACCAAAAGGAGTCATTAAAATGGAAAAAATAGCTTGAGGTCATATGGATAAATGTCCACATCAAGCTCGTTGAGGAATGCAACCCATTATCTAGAAATTAGGTTTCATGATAATATTGTTTCATCTATTATTATAGGATTAAACCAAAAAATATGGAAAAAACTAGGTATCTAAAAAAATTTAGAAACCAACAAAATATTCAAGGGTTTATGAGAGTAAATGTACGAAAAGGATCTCCACTGTGAAAGCCAACAAGACATGTGAATCCACTCAAAATAGTAATAAAATCAGTTTATCCAGACTATAATTTTTTAGATTTGGTTCCATAGAACACATCAATTTTTAATTCACATTACATATTTATATTCAAATACATGAATATTAGAAAAATATATTATTACATTATTATTATTATTCATTATATTATTGTGATAATGTCCTTGGAATATTTTTTCCATGGAAACAACATAGGAATTCCCCTCTATGATGAGATACTTGATGTGATATGACATATTCCTAAATATAATTCTATGATTGGATAATATTCTTTTACTGGACAAGGAGTATATTGATTGTCAGGTTTGAGTACTCATAATTAGATGAGACATCATCTCATGAAGTTCATACTTAGTAATCTCCAAAATATGAGGTTATGAAAACAAACCTGCAAGTAAGAATTTTATGTGTTTATGTGTCATTGGATATCCCGATATTAGAACATGTATAATGATCCTTAAACATTAATATTATTATTAATACATATCATGACTCATTTACTTCAATTCACTAACTAAAATCATGATGAAATTTGTTAATAAAAAGTAAGGTATATTGGGAGCTTCATGAATGATATGTTTGTAATGAATGATTTGAGAAAGGATTTGTCTCTTAAATTTTTGTAAAGTTTGATATTTATACCATTTTATTATATTGTAACTATCAAACTAAAATATAGGTACACGGAGTATTGACGGGTTTATTTCATATCGTCAAGAAATGAAATATCATTCATATAGGTTGGTGATATGAGTATGCAACCTAATTGATAGGATATCGAGAAAAAGTATTTATATTACAAAGTGAGCACTCGTATTTAGTTATCTTTATTGTGAAATTAACTTAATCCTCTAAGGGGGACTTTACGTATTGTTATACACTGATATTAGACTTTAGGTAAGCCCACCTAATAACATTGAGGAGGATGCCTAAAGGGTCGCACACTTAGTGTATTCATTAATATTAGTTAAATACTATTTGTATTTAATAATTGGAATAAATATTATTCTTAAGATTGAGAAATAATATGTATTTATTTATTTTTGATCGCATTTATTTAGTAACTATTTATATATGAGTTGAATATTTAAATAAATATTTATACACTAGACCATCAAATAGAATATTTATTTATTTGTTGACTTAGTCATAAGGTAATAAATAATATATATTATTAAATAAATATTTATTTAGTTACATGAATATTAAAATAAATATTTATTCACTATATATTTAAAAAGAATATTTATGTATCTTTTAATCTACACTAAAAGTATTAATAATATTTATTTAGTTACATGAATAATAAAATAAATATTTATTCAAAAGACCATTAAAATAATATTTATTTATTTATCTAATGAATAATATTTATTTATTATTTAAGGTTCAGTAAATATTGAGGAAGGTGGTCGATAAGATTTAAGCACCTGATAACATAAATGATATAATAAATATATTTAAATAAATATTAATATTTTTATGGATATTTACATGATCAGTGAGATATGTGTGCATCAAAGGACTTTTATTATTATTATTATTATTATTATTATTATATGTGGGAGTTGATATGGATTAATAGATTAGATAAGGTTCTATGTAAAATTATTAATTCACTATCCTAGAACTATATATACTCGGTTATATCATTTCATGGGATGGTGGAAGAATCGTTTCATTGTGCACTACATTTATCATCCCTAGAGAATTCTCTCTATATAGAAAGCCTCTAGGATTTTCTCCCAAGATTGAGAGAATTTATTCCACCTTATTTATCCTTATCGAGAATGAGATACAAGAGAGACAGTCCTTAGGTTTAAGGGATTATGTTATGATCGAGATGAAAAGTGTAAGATGAACAGACTATCTGCACTACTACACAACGTTCAATTAATATAGTTTAGATATTTTGGTGCATGTATGGATTATCATTAGAGGGATTCTACTTTGGATAATCTTAGTCTAATTATAGTATAACACAAATGAGATTCAATGGATTAATATCTATATCAAAGAAATAAATATGTACTGAGGTATTTTATTATTATTAAATTAATTATACATTTTAAATGAAAGATCATATCATAATGGTTCTAGGATTTTATTTTCATTATGATTATTCGAATATAATCTAGAGACATTTCCTTCATCATGTTCTTGTGATTTATCCATATTAGTCAATGAAAACCAACCATTATGAATGGACACAACCAACTTTTGTAATTCATAGAACCTTTAAGTGGTAATAAATCGATGTTACATTTAAATTTAAAATTATTTTGTTGTCTATTGAAAAATTTCATAATTTTTTGTTAGTTTTTCATTTTATTTTTTGTTATTTAATGATAAAATATAGATATATTCTTTGTTTAACTTCTTATAACCAATAACATGTTAGGAATTTATAGATATTCCATTTGTAAGGGGCACATGGTTTGTAGGGTTAAACAATGTAGATCTCGTCTACACACCTTGTAACCCCACACGATGTGGGGTTTTTGCAGTCAACAAACACATTGTGTAATTAATTGATAAAAACATGATGCATAACTAATACACATATGGTGTGTAATTAAAAAACAGTATGTAATTAATTAATACATGTGAATTGAATAATTAATACACACACAGTGTATAATTAAAACACATGTAGTGTGTAATTAATAACATGTGACGTGTTAATAATTAACACACTTTTTGTATATAATTAATACACATGTGATGTATAATTAATTAATACATATTCAATTTATAATTAATTCAAATGTGGTCTTGTTCCTATTTATAGGGAGTACATTCTAAAATAGGTTGTAAACCACGTAAATTAATTTATATGGAAAGAAAATTAATTTTCCCATTAAACCATATTAACATATATTTTGTGTGTCATAAATTGAATGTACAATCCATGTGAAAAGTTTCAAATAAAATTATATTCTTAATAAATTTCCATGTTAAATTCAGAACTGAACACCATGTTTGATCATCATTATACATCATGTATTCAATATTCATTAAAAGTGGTACATGTCGTGTAAATTGACATGTGTTTTTGTGTCATAAGATGAAAATATATTATATGTAAATTATGTGATATTTTTTGTACAATAAATGTCATGGGAGTGGACAATACATGATGATAAATAGATACTAGGTAGTTCATATGGGTACACATCGTGTTGCCTCTAAGTATATTCCATATACTTAAGTAATTTTAAATTAATTAATTTAATTTATTTAAATAAAAATTACTTTGAATGGATTCTTTTGCATATCTGATACTAATTAGATTAATAAATAAGATAAATAATTACTTAATTCATAATACCATTAATTATTAATTTATTAGAACATTATCTTATTTAATTCATTGATTATAAATGTATGCTAGCTTGTATGAATGTTTTTTTGTTCCAAGTTTGTAACTGATAGGGTATTTTGATCAAACTATGTATGTGATGGTTCCTATATAATTTAACATCATTTCATGGGTTTTTATATTTAATAAAGTTGTGTTGATTTAATTATGATAACATCCATGTCATCCCTACACCTTAATTGTGTAGGACCTACGTGTAAAAAGTTTATTTATTTATTACATACCCCATGTTTCCCTCACTTTTATGTGAGTAAGATATGTAAAGGATGCATATCTAAAGAGAGGATGTGATTCAAGCCCCAATACAAGGAGAAACTGACCAAGAAGATATAAAATTTGATAGGGAAATGTTGTGACTCAAGCAAAACTAGGATCAAGGATATTTTCCCCTAGGTTCATAGGTTGATTTATTATCTTCTCAATAAATCAACCATTATAAATCTCACAATCAAGTCACTTTATTTATTTTATTTTTTCATATGAATGGTTATTTATTTGTTTGTTTGTTTTATGTTTAAAACATGATCACATTAAATAAATAATATAAAAATAATGAAAGATAAATTAAAATAAAAGGATGTATGCATAAATATATTTTCAATATATGGTTAATCACTTATCGAAAATTCACATAATATTAAAAAGTCTTGTAAAGGATAAAATAAGGAATTTTACACACAAATAAATAAAATATACCCAGGAAATATTAAGTCACTTGTGATTTCCATTAATTAATTAATAATGAAACCATAGTACTAACTAGTGTCTTTTTAGCCCTTGTTGGGACGCTTACTTTTATCAGGGAGTTCTCATAAAGATTTTGGGTAGAATTAACATATTTTACACTGATATGAGTATCTATTTCTAGATTTTATGTATATTGGGTGCATTTTTTGAGGAAATTTTAGTCAGGATTTCATAATTAAGGATTCCACTTAATGGATTTAAGAGATTCATACCCATATTTGGGAATAATTTTTGTATAAATACTTTACATTTATTAATAAGGACCTTGATTGGGTTATAAGATGGGAAATACTTATCCTAGACACTATAATTTTCAGGAAACAAGATATTCTAAGTCTAATTGTGTGGGATATTGTGACTATAAGAGATAGTGGGAGACTTGTGATAATTAAAATTACTACATATCATATATTTAGTAAATCCAAAATAAAGCATTGTTAATATTATTGACTATTGTAGAGAATGGAAAACAAAACATTGAAAACATTTGGATTTTTCCTAGACCCAAACTATGTCTTCATCGATACTAAATTTCAAGAGTATCGCAATATTTTATACACTTCACTACTTATGTAAGGTTTATATTATGTTTTGGAGTCCCTAATTCTTGATCGACAACATCACTGAGTAAGAGAAGTTGAAAAGGAATTGTTCTTGAGATTCAAAGAGGATTTTTCCTATGTTTATTTCATTATGATATCAACTATATTTATAGAGATGATAAAATAACATAACAACATGAAATATTACACCATGATATCTCATCTCCTATCACTTGATAAGTGTTGGAATTGGTACCATAGAACCAACTACTTTTTACTTCATATTAACTATATATATTTAAATATGTGAATATTAAAAGTATTTATTATCACATGATTATCTATTCTTTTGTGTTTCATTGATGTGATAACATCCCAAGAGTATTAGTCACATCAAAAGATCATAATACATCCCCACTAAAATGAGAATATTCAAGTGTTATGATGATATTATTAAATTAATATTTTATGGTTGATGAAAAAATATGATAGGACACAGATGATATAGCCTATCAGACATTGGAGGATCATAATACATAGATATTTTTTCTCATGAAATTATCCCTTGGTATTCTCAAAGAGTATAGGTTATCAGACTAGACCCACTCATGGGAATTACATATGTTATATGCCATTGGATATTCTTATCTAACAACATGTGTAATGATCCTAGAACTTTATGATTATTATTAATACATATCATGACTCATGTATGCTAATGTATTTCTAAAAAACCATGACACCATATGTCCGTAGAAACGTAGGATATATTGGATGTTTCACAAATTATTATTTATTAATAAATAAGTTAAGGAAGGATTTGTCCCTTCTATCTTTATGGAATATGATATTTTTTTACCTTTGATTAGAATGGAACTTTTGAACTAAAATCCAGGTCCATGGTGCATTTTTTGGTTCATTTTAAATAGTCAAATAATAAAATATCGATCATATAGGTTGATTATGTGAGTATGTAACCTTATTGATGGGATATCAATACAAATGGATTATATTATATAATCATAATATGTATGTGGTTATTTTCATTGAAACATTAACTTCATCCTCTATGGGTGACTTTATGATTTTCTAGATACTGATATTATATTTTAGGAAATATCACCTAATGCTATTGAGTAAGAGGTATAGAGGTCACACACAAGGTTTATCAGTTAATATTAGTTAAATACTATATATATTTAATAGTTAGAATAAATATTAATATTCATATTTATTCAGGATTTAATGATCATATTTATTTAATCACTATATATATTTGAGTTAAATATTTAAATAAATATTTATTAACAAAACCATAGAATAGAATTTATTTATTTATCTCTTGATTTATTAACAGAGTAATATATAATATTTATTATTATATAAATATTCATTTAATTATGTGAATATTTAAATAAATATTTACTCATGTGACCGTGAATATAATATTTATTTATTTACTAAATGAATAATCTATTTTTATTATTCTAATATCAATAAATATAGAGGAAGGTGGATGGGACAAGTTATATTTTCCTGGTAACAAAAATACTACACTAAATATCATTTAAATAAATTTTAATTTATTTATTGATATTAATATAATCCATGAGAGATGCACACATCAAAGAATTATTATTATTATTATTATTATTATTATTATTATTATTATAATAATATGTTGGTTTTCTAAGGATTGTGATATTCTCTAAGGGCATATGTGAAATTACTGATTCTCTAACCTATATCTATTTATACCCAATTATTTCATTCCTATAAAACTATGGATTAGAGAATCAATCATAAGTAACCACACAATCTATCCCTAGATAATTATACCAATGAAGAATGTATCTTGGGTTCCTCTCAAACTGGACAGAATTCCTCCACCATCTCTTTTCTCCAATTAAATATTGAGAGTTAAGAGAGTTAATCGTGAAGCTCTAGGGATTGTGTAGTGACTAAGACAAACAACACAAGATAAACAGATCTTCCACACTAGCACTCAGTGTTCCATTGGTGTTATTAAATTATCATGGTTCATGTGTATATCACCACTAAAGTTATTATAATTTGGATCCTCTTGATGCAATGATAGTGAACCCAAACAAGGTTCAAATGGTCAACACATTCATCAATGAAATAATCTCAAAACCGAGTTCATTATTGATGCTAAATTAATTATAAATTTAATAGAAAATATTATCTATTCAAGTTTCAGTGTTATTACACTTGTTACTTTGTATATAATCATGATAAATGTCATTATTACTCATGTTAGTATGATTTAAATATTGTATTTAATGAAAAACCATTGTTGTTCATGGGACTGACTGGATTCTGTTGCACTCAAAACCTTCAAGTGGCATCTGATCATTTAGGTTCAAATTTATAGTTATTTAATTCATTGTTGATCAATATCATAATTCTTTGGTTTATTATTCATTTATATTATCATTAATAATCTATTAAGTTGAGATAATTTGTTCATTAACTTTGAAATTACAAAGAACAGGTGATGGAATAATGGATATATAATCGATAGGTGATGGAGAACCTGGATGAATGACATGTTTACATGGTGAGTAACTTGATTACTCATTATGTAGTCTTGGTCAACACTTAAGGACATGATTTCATTAATCATGACCCATCATATAGTTTCTTTTACATGGGCCAAATTAAAATACATCATGTACATACAGCCATTTTACATGTGTTCTATAGGTTATATAGCATGTAACATATGTACATTTCATGTAACACCCACATGATGTGATGTTCATCTGATTAATGCACATTGATTTAAATAAATTCACAAATAGAGTTCTTAATGAAAGTAATACAGTATGAATCTAGCCATACTACACATTATGTTGATGGTGCACATGTCATGTAACATGGTATTATTCCACACAAATTACACATCAAGTCCCTAGGTGTGTAATGATTAATTGATATGAGGGAGTTACACACCGTCTAGCAAGCACACATTCCATGTAACTCATACTTGTTTTTCTGGAGTATATCCCAAATGAGGATACACACCATTTGAAATAAATTTACATGGAATAAAATTAATTATAACATTAAAAACTAAACAAAATGGCATATATCTAGTTTACACATCTTGTGATATTATTTTTCTAAATAAAAAATGATTAATTAATTCATAGAGAATCCATATTTACATGTTGTGTAAGTTTGTACACATTATTTAAATTATATATAATTTTAAAGTGATACACTCCATGTAGGTTACACATGTATCTACATACTATGTAACTATGTGACACGCCATGTACACTACATATCGTGTGATGTGCTATACATGATCACAAAAGTTTCTAGGTAGGTCGTATGGGTACACACCATGTTGAATCCCAATAAAAATTGTGTTCTAAAGTAATTTTAAATATAATTATTTTATTAAATTTATTTAAATTATAGTGGTTGGTTTATCTGATGTATCTCAAGGATTTCTTGGATTAATAATTAAGATAAAGAATTAATTGATTAATAATACCATTAATAATTAATTCAATTGAAATTTATCTTAATTAACATAATAATTAAAAATGAATGCTACATTGTATTAATGGGATGTTGTTGCATGTATGTGACTGATCATGAGCTCTGACTGACTAATTAATGATTGGTTTTTTATTTAATTTAATATTATTTCATAGATTTTATATGTAATAAATTATTATTAAATTAAATATGATGTCTTGTGATTCATCCCTCCCTTATTGTTATATAGGACTTCCATGTCCATGGTTTGTTTATGTATCCCATAACCCTAGTTCTCCTTACTTCCATGTGATTCAAAAATATAAATGATGGAGATCCATGAGATAAGGTAGTTCAGAACTTTGTCCAAGGAGAAACAAATTGAGAAGATACAATGGTCGATGGTGGGATGTTGTAACTCATGGTACAAGCCCAACTCATAGAGTTTTCCCTCTAGGGTTATAGGTTGATTCCTAACCTATATGATAAATCAATAATTTGAAAGATCATGATCAATTGATTTTATTTATTTTGTTTCTTTTTATTTCATAATGAATTTTATAGATTCTTTATCAAAACCATATAATTAAATTAATTAACAAACATTCATGATGGAATGAAAATAAATGGATTACGTATATATATTTTATCAATACATGGTTAATTAATTATGTAAGATCAACATAATACTAAAAATATATGTAAAATTTGTAATAAATAGATTTATGCATAATAAATAAACCCCTCAACAAAACATTAAGTAAAAATAATCCTTTCATTACTAGAGATATGAATAGAACCAAAGTTCAATTTACTCGTCTAGAAAAATTCTGAGTGACTTCAATTATCAAGAAGTTCTGACTAAAGTTTTAGGTCGATTTAATTGTGTGTCATCAAGGGTTGGCTACCAAATTATTACTTTGTGCTACTTTGAGGTAAATTTTGAGGAAATACAAGTAAATATTTCAGGATTGTAGAGTATACACAATGAATCAAGGAGAATAAATCCTATAGTTGGGAAGACTACCCACTTAAATACCTTCAAATAATTTTTCAATACAAGTTCTGGATTATAATAAGAGAAATATGGATTCTTTACACTATAATTTCCACACTATATGACATTTTGAGTCCAATTATGAGGTCCTTTGAACTTGATAAAATAGTGGGAGTCTAATAAGATAATTAGAAATATTTATTATCAGATATTATAACACACAAGATCCATACACCAAAATATAGTGATAAAATCATACTCCTTAAATGTTGGTTATGATACTAACTTTGGGGGTCTGAGCATTACTTACATAAATATTATATCATTTTAGATAATTATTCAGTATATCTCATAGTAATATGTACCCAGTAATTATAAAGGTTGAGTATATTTTGAGACTAGATACATAATCAACTTATTTCATGAAATATATTCATTCTTTCCCAAAATTTTCTTCTCGCATATTACTTTTATTAGACATATTCTACTTAAAACCTTTCTTCATTATCTAGGGAAATGAAAACATAATAAAGGGTGAGATCATATTCTCAGTAAGGGTAAGAACCGGAGTTATCAATTAATGATCATAAGTGATAATAGGATAAGCATGAGGGTATGTGAACATGATCATAACTTATGAAAATAATATATATTCAGTCAAATATCATAAATCATGAGTTATGGAAAAAATATTTTTCATAAGAGTGGAAACAAGACTAATCAATCATGATCTATCATAGCATAACATAAGAATAATCTTAAAGAATATTTGGAGGATTTTCATGAATAAATAAACTCGAAATAGATCGTTAAATACAATTACCACTTCTTGTAGTATCTTCATTTGGATTACACCTTAACCCTTATTAATATTTTCTTTTGGATAGAAGAAGACCTTTGCGATGTGGGTAAAAGAGTTGGGAAGTTATTTAGGTAGATACTATTCAAGATAAGGTACTCAAATGGTGTGTTCAAGTGGAGAGAGGAGGTTCCCTTTTAAAAGAGTGCTGGGTGTAAATCATGAATCCTTATTATATAATATATTCCTTACTCAAGTAAAGTTTCTCTACAACTCTCATATTTAGAATATAAGGTGGTGGGGAATGAAATACACTAAAAAATGGTATCTAAGAATTTTTTTTCATCTTAAAGAATTATATATTTATTTTAACCCATTTTAGCCTTAACTGTGGTGATAATTTTTACCATGGTAACTATTCATTTTGCATAAAAATAAAATTTCCCTAATATCCAAATTTGAATATTATGATTCTAAATATAGAATTCCATCTTATATATTCAATTCATATATGTGTTATAAAAAAATATAATATAATCCCACAAAACTCATAAAACCCATTTATATAAAAATTATTTTTATGTGAAAAAAAATTATACATATTTAGACCAAAGATTCATGAATAGTCACTATTGCAAAACAGGCCTTTAAAAATGCTAAAACAACCTTAATCAGTGATATAAAATCTCTAAATTATGTATCATGTTTAAAATCCCATGGATTTTAGCAGCACTAGAAAAGTGCTGATAAAGGACCCCATTTATCATCTCTTTTATTTAGAACTGATAAAGGGGTCCTTTATCATCTCTTTTAGAAGCGCGGATAAAGGGAGATTTTGTCAACGCTTTTACAAGCATAGATAAAGAGGCATACTACATTTTGTTGTAAGAAAGCGACCTGAATAGCCCTAAGGCCTTCTTTTTTATTGATTTTTGATAACCTCTGTTGTAACAAAACACTCTGATACTAGTGCACTGTGTTGTAACAGCACATTGTAGCACCAGAAAGCATAAAAATAAAGTACAAATGCATAATTTAAATGAAATAAAATTTATAAAAAAAAATTAAAACTATATTATATACATTTAAAACATTGGTTTATGCAATTACATGAGTAAGTACAAATTATTATATACATTCAAAGACATCAATGTTCTTTTTTATTTTTCCCCTGACCCCAACTCAAGATATTTTCGAACAGCCACCCCTACTTGACCAAAAGAACTCAACTTTATAAGAAAACAATTCTTATGTTAGTAATAATATAAAAAATTAAACAAAATTTTTTAATTTTAAACTAAACTTTGATTCATACTAGGAACATTGTTTATCAGATTGAGTTGTGGTTGATTCTTTCACGTCACACCATTTCTTGTTCATATTCCAGTATTATCTCTATGAAAATTAACTGAATAAGTATAAGATAAAAATTATAAGAAAATTAATTAAGTAATAGCAAATAGAATTATGATAAAACAATCTAGTCTCGTTTTATCGGTTTTGGAGATGTGATATGTGTTTTAAGAAAAACGACACTTATATATTGAAAAGACACACTTTGAGTCATACCGCTCACACTGTGTGTCGAATTGAGGTTCAGATGATTCTTACACATCCCTAATGACTTATGTATCATTTTACTAAAGTATTAGAATAATCTAAATGTGTTTTATTGGTTTTGAGTATGTCACTTGTTTTTTTTACTAAAATTTCATTTTAAACTAGAAACATATACTTTGAGTCATACCAGTCACATCGTGTATCATTTTTACATGAGACTAATTATTACATGTCAAAAATGACTTATGATTTTTTTTCTAAATTATCAATATAATCTGAATGTGTTTTCTTAGTTTTCAGTGAGTGACACTTTTTGAACTAAAATGTAGATTTTAAAATGATAATAGACACTTTTAGTCATAAAAAAAATATCTTGTATAAGATTGAGGTGAGGATTATTACTATTTGTAAAAATTACATATGGATCAATTTATTAAAGTATCAAAACAATATGAATGTCTTTGATCAGTTTTGAGTATGTTAGTTGTCTTTTTTACTAAAATTAACATCAAATTTAAATAAAAATACGTATTTGGAGTCATACCGGTCACACCATGCATAAGATTGAGTTGTTTCTGATTACTATATGTCCCAAATTAATTGTGTATCATTTTCTTAAATTATCAAAACAATATAAATGTGTTTTCTTGTTTTTGAGCATGTCACTTTTATTTTTTACTAAAATATCATTTTAAACTGAAAACATGCACTTTGAGTCATACTGATCACATCATGTGTCAGTTTTACCTGATAATTTTTCCTATACATCAAAAATGACTTATAAATTGTTTTCATAAATTATCAAGACAATCTAATAATTTTTTATCAGTTTTTATTGAGTAACATTTTTTGAACTAAAATGTCAATTTTAAAATAGTAACATAAACTTTGATTCATATAGGGAACATCATGTATCAAATTGAGGTGAATCTAATTCTTATATGTTAAAAATTACATATGCATAATTTTATTAAAGTATCAAAACAATCCAAATTTTTCCCCTAGTTTTGGGCATGCTAGCTGACTTTTTACTAAAATTAATGTCAATTATAAAAAAAGATGCACTTGGTGTCATATCGATCACACCATGCATCATATTGGTGTGAGTATGATTTATAGACATAAAAAATGACTTATGAACCATTTTAATAAAGTATCAAAACAATCCTGTTTTATTTTATTGGTTTTGAGTATGTCACTTCTCTTTTTTTATAAAAGGTCATTTTAAAATGGAAACACGCACATTGAGTCATACCGGTCACAACGTGTATAGGTTTGATGTTAGACTAACTCTAAAACATCAAAAATTACTTATAAATAATTTTCCTAAACTATCAAGACAATTCGAGTTCGTTTTCTTGATTTTCAGTGAGTGGCATTTTTGAACTAAAATGTCATTTTTAAATTGATAACAGACACTTTGAGTCATACCGGGAATATCATGTATTAGATTTAGGTTTGGCTGATTCCTACACATCAAAAATGACTTAAGGATCATTTTACTAAAGTATCAAAACAATAAAATTGTTTTTTCTAGGTTTTGAGTATGTGAGTTGTCTTTTTTAATAAAATTACTTTCAATTTTAAATAAAAAGACACGCTTTGAGTCATACTAGTCACACCATGCATTGGATTGCGGTAAGGCTCATTACTACACATCCCAAATTACTTATGGATCATATTCCTAAAATATAAAAATATTATTAAAGTGTTTTCTTGATTTTGAGTATATATCTTGTCTTTTTTACTAAAATGTCATTTTAAACTGAAAACACGCACTTTGAGTCATACCAGGAACATCATATGTTGGTTTGATGTGAGACTAATTCCTACACATGAAAAATAAATTATGAATAATTTTACTAAATTATCAAGATAATACTAGAACATTTACTCTATTTTCAGTCAGTGAAACATTTTGAACTAAAATGTTAATTTTAAACTAATAACGTACACATTGAGTCATACCGAGCACATCGTGTATCAGATTGAGGTGAGGCTAATTCCTACATGTCAAAAATGAATTATGGATTGTTTTAATAAATTATAAAAACAATAATAATGTTTTATTATGTTTTTTAGTAGGTTAATTGTTTTTTTACTAAACTTAATGTCAATTTTAAATAAAAAGACACACTTGGAGTGATACTGGTCACAACATGTGTTGGATTGAGGTGAAGATGATTTCAACAAGTCCCAAATGAATTATTGATCATTGTACTAAAGTATAAAAACAATTATAATATGTTTTATTATTTTTGAGTACTTCACCTATCCTTTTTACTAAAATTTTATTTTAAACTAGAAACACACACATTGAGTCATACCGGCCACATCATGTGTTGGTTTGATGTGAGAATGATTCCTACACATCAAAAATGAATTATGAATCATTTTCGTAAATTATCAAGAAAATCCAAGAATTTTTACTTGGTTTTTAGTATGTTACTTGTCTTTTTTACTAAAATTAATGTCTATTTTAATTAAAAATACATGTTTGGAATCATATCGGGGACACCATGAATCAGATTAGAGTGTGGGTAATTACTTCACATTTAAAATAAAAATGGATTATTGTCCTAAAGTATCAAAACAAAATTAATGTTTTTCTTGGTTTTGAGTATGTGATGTGAGTATTAAACTAAAATTTAAATTATAAGCTCAAAAATATAGCCTGATTCACACCAAGAACACAATGTATCAGATTGAGGTGTGGCTGATTAAGTATGTGATATGTTTTTTTCTTTCAACAATCAACAAAAATCCAGAAAAGAGATAAAAATTTTCATTCTGATGGAAGAGAAACTAAATGTTCCCTGTAACACTTCATGTTTCAGGTATCATGGGGTTTCCTCTTCCATCAAATAGGAACTTGTAATCTCTTTTTTGGATTGTTACATATATTTGAAAGTGAAATATGACTTCCCAAAAGATCTGTGAAAAAACTAAATAAGTATTAGATAAAAATGATAATGAAAATAAATTATAAATAATAGATAAAATGATGAAACATTTAATTAAATAAGTAGTATAAATTTAAATTTTCAGGATGGTTGTTTACATTCTTGACCAATTTCATTGTTTTCATTATCTCAGTTGTAGCCTATAAGTCCAATCTCTTATGATTATGAGCAGCATCGAACAAACCTCCCCAACTAAAACAAAACAATCATCTGGTGTGAGAAAACAATTCTTAAATGAGTAATTCTAAAAAGAAATAAATTAATCATAAATATGAAACAATACATTAATTATATATAAAATGATTTTACTATGAAAACATCAAGATTGATAATGTGATTGATTAGAGGTAGCATTGTTTCCCTTCCTGCAATGGTAGTAGAGAGAACTTGAAGGAATGTGATAAATGCCAACATTGAAGGGGTGAAAAGGTTTTGTGGGAGGAGTATGTGGATGTTTTAGTGCATAAATGTGTGAAATATGGGTAAAAATATTCTACAATAAATAAAATCTACAAGAAATAATTAAAATTAAATCAACATTTTATTATATAATTTTTTGGTAAAATAGATAAAGTATATCGTAACATTATCTTTACATGTTCACAAAGGGTTTCCTTTATTAGAGTATTTTATTCAATAGGATTGGTAACATTGTCATGTATAAAAGAAATTATCTACATGAGTAGTAAAATATTTTATTTAAATTATATTAATTTTGTATAGAATAGTTTATATTATGAGGAAAACCATATTATATTAAAAAATAACCTCTCATTGTACTCTTTAATTTTTTTAAAGGTTCTAGGGATTTGGATCCTATATTGAGAATCTATAACCCCTATTTATGGTACCCACTAACGTAAAATACATTATCTATATTGGGACTGACATAAACAGATTATGATTTCCTAATGAAAAGGTCATCCTCAATTGAATTTTCATCTGACCCTACAGTTGTTTTAGTCGCCAGCAGGAAAATCTAACATTTTTTTTCTAGATCTGAGACATAAAATAATTGCACTAATTATGATTCCAATATTGATGGCTCATATTTTCCCCCTTCTATACTAAAATTAACCTTTGAGGCTCCCATTTCATCAACTTTCAAAGCACCCCTATTGTCAACACATTTTCAATGGAAAATTGGAACTTGATATATTGCATAATACAACTCTTATATTTGTTTGGTAATACTAAAATATGAAATATTTTCATAAATTGGATTTCTATACTTTAAACCATATATGTGCATCACTTCTTCCATAAGTGTAACTCCACTTTTTTTCATCTTTCTTTACACGTTGTGTTCTTTTTTATAGAACATATAACTATTGATTACTAAACCAGTGTAAGATATAACATTTCCATTCGGTCCCCTGGATAGCCATCAAAGATTTTTAGAAATTGAATTAATATTTTCATATAACTCCGTATAAATTCAATCATGGAACCATCCTATAAACTATTGATTATGTTTATTTGATATCCATCTTTCAGCACTTTATTGATTCAAATCTCTAAGAATTTATTTGTGGGATTCAATATATAGATCAAAATATTCACTATTATGTAAAATTTAAATGTGTTCTTACTCCCACTCTATGAAGGTAATTATAAAAATATCTCATTTGGATCCATTAACACATTATATGTTCATTATGATGATACTTTGGGAGACCAATATTGTCAATATCTGATAGGTAATCGGTAAAAAATTCAACAGCTTCTTCAATAATATATCTATTTGCAATAAAACCTTCTAGATAACTTTGATTTTTGATATAACCTTTCAAAATATTTATATACCATTAAATGGGGTACATCTGGATATAATTGATAGGACCACCAAGTTGAACCTCTATAACCAAGTAAACCATCATGTGGACGATTATATCAAAGAATGATGGTGTTATAAACATCTATAATTCACATAATATAACTGCAACCACATTATTCAGGATTAGAAACTTTATTGGATCCATAGAATTAATTCATATGTATTTGAAAAATAAGTAGAGTCTAGTTAATTTATGTTGTTCATTTTTAGAAAGAATTCAACAAAAAGAAATAGGCATCAAATATTTCATCAAAACATGAAAGTTTTGTGATTTTAGTCCTTGTAACTTCAAATTATTCATTAACACAACATTATTTATATTTTATGAATAACCCTTTGGAACTTTTACACTATTAAGGAAATGGAAAAATTGCAATATTTTCCTATCTGGATAGAGTGAAAACTTCTAGAGGAACAAAATTCTTCCCTTTACCCTTTATCAGTGCCATCTCTTACCTTATCCCGATGTCAATAATGTCCAACCTAGCCTTGATTCCACATTTTATTTTTCTAGGAACATTTAGAAACATTCCAATAACATTATAAAATATATATTTTTCTACATACATAAACTCAATAGAATTTATAACCTATAAAAATTTTCTATACAATAATTCAAAGAAAATTAATCTCTTCTTCTAACCTAATTTCATATGGTTTTTTGAAAATGTTTTACCAAAAAAAGTGTCAATATATTTTACTTTATCAAATAGTTGATCACCCAATAGTGGAGATGGTGTAGTACCTTTTTTGGAATTCCCATCAAATGTTGCCATCTAGGATCGGTATTTATGTTGTCGAGGTAAAAATTTCTAATGTTCTAAAAACAAAATCTTCGATGAATTTTTCAACCAAAATAAGTGTGTTCATTCTTCACAAATGGGACACCCCAAAATTCCTTTAATGTTATAGCCTGAAAAATTTACATAATAAGGAAATTAATTTATCATCCCATACAACATGACCCTTAATGTGAATTCTTCACTTATATGATCATAATACATTGTACACTTGTATTCCATATCAATTTCAGATCTTTAACCAATGGATCCAAATAGATATCAATATCATTATAAAGTTACTTTTGTCCACATATAAGCAGAGAAAACATAATATAATTATGCTTCATGAATAACCATGGAGGAAAGTTATAATTTATAAAAATTATGGGCCATGTACTGTGAGTACTATTATATACACCAAAAGGATTAATTTCATCTTTAGATAACGCAAGAATAAATTTTCTCGACTCATTTTCAAATTTAGGATACTCCTAATCATTTTTCTTTCATTGAGGAGAATCTTCTGGATGGGGTAGGTTCCCATATTTAATTCTTGTGTCTTCATTCCATGTTCATTGTCTCACAGTTTCCTAACATCCATATTGTCTTATAAACCGTGGAATGATAGGAAAGTACCATAAAACCTTCAAATGAATTGATTAATATTTCTTGTATTAATATAAATCACACTTAGGGAGTTTTATGATTGATTCATGATCCTTGTGAAATAATTTTCAATAATTTTGACACGAATTTATTTTTATATAGATCACTCCCATTGAACATGGCATTTGTAGAGCATCATTTGTTTAATATGGAAGTCCATTTTCTTCTGGTAGCATATCATTCATGGAACTAAGTAGTTCTATAAAGTTGGTGTCACTCCATCCACTGTCATCTTTCAAATTATATAACTTTAATATAGCTTACAATTTTGTGTATTTAGTATAATAAGTACACAATGGTCTCTTAAAATACCTATTTAACTTCCCAAACAACTTTGGATAACTACAAAGGTCATCTTCAATTTCCATTTTCATTTCTTCCATGTTATCTCCATCATCATTTACATTGGTATTCATATCAAATGATCCATAAACAGTAATATCATCCAAATTGGTGGGCATGTTCAGTTTTTTCCTATGTTTAGTCTAACAATTATAGATTTGATCTATTCTGTGACAAATAAAATGTTCTTCTAAATCTTTCAGAATTTTTTTTCTTGAATAAAAATGATGTAAAAACAGACAAAGGATTTGAGAAGGGTCGTATGAATTCACTATTATAAAATTCATAAACTCTTTAACTCCAGATTTACACTTCTTTTCCAAACAATTATCATACATCCTTTTTTTATTTATGTCCATCTTATTAGGCTTATAAAATATTGATATTTTACAATATATAAATACAGACAAGTTATTTATTATCAAAGTTGAAAGTTATAGAAAATTATAATAAGGGGAACCCAATATTTTAATGTTTCAAATAATTTCAGTATTCGTTGAAGGAAATAAGTAATTGAATTTAAGAAAATAATTACTCCATGATGGTAGGTGTTATCCTTTGAATTAATCCAAAGGTGAAAGTTATAGACAAATGTCATCCTCATCAGTTTCATCTTCCAGATAGATATTATTTAATTTTATTGCTTGAGACTCATCCCCCATATCTTGGGGACATCCACCTATGTTTCTTGAACAACTCAAAGAATTATTCATCCAATATTGGGTACTGGTGATCATTTTGGGTGACTACTGGTCAAAGTAGTTCAAGCAACATAGAATAGATGGTGGATTATTCTCAAGCCAAAAAATTCAATAATAAATGTTTAAGAGATGAAGCTGGTGAGGATGAGAGTTATACTATATTATTTTCTATAAAAGGGGTAATGCCTCCCATTTATGAGAATTACACCATTAAAAATAGTTATTAACTTGTGTCCTATTGAAGGTGAGATTTGGGGGGCATACACATTATTTTCAATGATTCAAGGGGTCGTGATGGGGACATGTTAGGATATATGACATGACCATTTTTTCGCATTCCAATTTTAATCCACTGAAAGTAGTGAAGAAATTACATTTCAATAATTATAAATAAAAATTAAATAGATATAAATAATGAATATAATCTAAAAAAGTAAAAAAGAAATTCATTGTGTTGGCAGAATTTATGAATGTTAGAATTATTTCAATCTAATATATTTTAATTAAATGTTCTATTGACTGGTGGAGGTAAAAAAATACTTTATCAATTTTATTGGTGATTGCAATAATTATTTAAAATGAATAAAATTAGAATAATAGATATTTTACTAATTATTAAAGTACGAATACATAATGGGGGTTACTATTTATGTCATTCTCATTTTATTTTGAATATGTTGAATACATTTGATCTTACTAGTTTCAAATAATAAAATACTCAATTTGACTCTAATGTTAAATTTTTTATTAATACATATATATTCATATCACAAAAATAACATTCTAGTGAAATTTGTTCTTTAATGTATGTGATATAATATAATAAACGCAATATCACATTTTTAGTTTGTCTAATGAATTTATATTCTATTATTGCTAGTGTGGATCATTGGAAATGTATAATTATAATACTTTAACACTTAAAGAAGGTTAAAGCCCCACCGTTGGTAGTGGGGTGGTAAGGGCTTGGGGGTGAGGGGCAGGTCACGAGGTCAAGTCCCCGAGTTTGCGATTTACATGTAATTTTCTTCCTTGTGTGTGTGCCGCTTTCGCAGTTGTACCCAAATTTTTAAAGAAGGTTAAAAAAATTGAGTTTCTTTTATAATGATTACCTGACTATATTAAGTATACACTAATTCAAGTTTAAATACCTTCATGGGATATTATCAATCCCTATTTGGATAGATATTTACTCTAAGATGTTGTGTCATTTCTAGGGTGGGAAATAAACAAGCATTTCACATTCAACATTAGAGTAAAAATTTAATGCTTTAACAAATTATAGATTAGAAAAAAATGAATCATAAACTTATTAATAGAGTTTAAGTTATTTAATATTAAAATTCCTCTCATTTCCATTAATTATGGTAGTGAGGCAATAATGTAAAAATATTATAGTTTCATGTATAATGTAAAGTCTAAAAATATTGCTTTTCAGCATGATATGTGAGATAATTATTATAAAATGGTTTCATAATAATTTGTTATATAAAATTATTTATAAAACTTGTAGATCTGTTTATAAAATATGTTGATCCCTCTGGAAGATTGTTGAATTCTTCCTATGATTGCTGTTTTAATAATCACAAATCATCAATTACTTAATCCGGTTGGATTTCTCATATACATAATCACAATCTCTTAGTGAATCTGTGTATATTGGATGGATCATGTTTTTATCTCTTTGTTATTGATTTACAAGTATTATGGAAGTCCTCTGGATCAAAGGAAAATGGTCTCACCGATCCATATCAAAGGACAACAGTCGCACCGATCCATATCAAAGGACAACGGTCGCACCGATCCATATCAAAGGACAACGGTCGCACCGATCCATATCAAAGGACAACGGTCGCACCGATCCATATCAAAGGACAACGGTCGCACCGATCCATATCGAAGGACAACTGACTCACCGATGCTAATCAAATGAGTCACTGATCATGACTCACCGATGCTGATCAAATGAGTCACCGAAGATGTCTCACCGATGCTGATCAAATGAGTCACCGAAGATGTCTCACCGATGCTGATCAAATGAGTCACTGATCATGACACACCGATACTGATCAAATGAGTCACCGATCATGACACACCGATGCTGATCAAATGAGTCACTGATCATAACACACCGATGCTGATCAAATGAGTCACCTATCATGACACACCGATGCTGATCAAATGAGTCACCGATCATGACACCCCGATGCAGATCAAATGAGTCACCGAAGATGTCACACCGATGCTGATCAAATGAGTCACCGAAGATGACACACTGATGCTGGTCAAATGAGTCACCAAAGATGTCTCATCGATACTGATGCTGATGACCTACTGATCACTTGACACACCGATAGTCATAAAAAGCTGTTTGAATTTATATATCTTTATTTAATCTAACCAACGGTCATATTAGGAATATTTTAATTCTCTATCATTTATTTAATGAAGGTTGTTGGATGTCAGGGAACCGTACCTCGTACCTGCAAAAAGAAATCATTTATTTTACAAGAGCTCGTTCCATAAATACAAGAAGCCCCTACTGGTGAAAAAAGGGTGAGTAACAACGACAAGATAGAAGAGCGCACAAAGAGTGGTGAATGAGATAGTTGTAGAAAAACACAGAACCTCATACACACTCAAGCTTACTCAAGAAGAGTTCTGTACTTCCATGAAGACATTGAAGAACTTCATTCACTACATTTCTCACTATCTCTGAGTTTGGATGCCAAGTAGACGACACTCTGTTTTTCAGACAACAACCAGACGAGGATTCAGAATCATCTCTGATCAAACTCAAGGAGTCCAAAGCTTCATTGCAATCACTAGAGCCATTTCTAAACTCTACATCTCTTCTCAGTGATTCATTATTTCACATTTCGAGTAGTGTGTGTTATCTACTGCATTTAACTCACACACTATCTCTTATACTTTAACTGGAGGATCTTTAAATCCTCCCTCAAACTCTTACATCTTCTATTTCCCACTGAGATAGTGGTAGAGGTCGTGTGTGACCTGGACAGCCGGTTGCTGTTGTTCTATTTCCCATGAATAACAGTGGTAGAGATCTTGGACCTGGACAGTTGTAAACTATTGTGAACCCCGATCCAGGGTGTGGATCAAATTTATACAAATTTTTGAGAGGACTAGGTCTCGGCTTGAGACTGAACCTCTTGGTTATATCTGCTGTTCTATATCTTTCAAAGTTATTCTTCTATTCCGCTGCTAATTCCTTTAAAACCAAAACTGTTTTAAAGTCACTTTGATAATTAAATTCGCAAGTGTTTATATTAGTTGTAAATCAGTAAGTTGGTTTCAAAAGTTAATCAACCTTTCTATTTTTATTAACTGCAAAATAATCAATCCCTTGAGAGCCCAACTGAACCCTTACTTTGATATAAATTCACTACAGTTTAATTCAGTATTTTATTTGGGGGTTTTAAGACAAAGTTTTTAAAACAGGAATTTTAATTGGAACTCAATTCACCCCCCTCTTGAGTATCCACTCCGACCAACAATTGGTATTAAAGGAAGATTTAAATATTTTCTAAAAGTACTCTGTTTTTCAACTGTGATTTTAGTTGTATTTTAAAGTTCTTAAAATTTCTGTTATTTCTAAATTTTTATCTCTTTAAAATCTTTGCTTTAAGTAAGCTATCATGGATAATATAATTGAAGGTGTTGCTACCAATAGACCACCATTTTTCAATGGCACTAACAATGCTCAGTGGAAAATCACGATGAAAATTCATTTAGAAAGAATGGATTTTGATATTTGGGCTGCTATAGAATCAGAATATAAAATTCCTACCACTGTTAGAACTACTATGAATAAAGCTACTAAGGCTGCCTACAATAATAACTGCAAATCTATGAATGCCTTGTACTGTGCTTTAGGAGATGAGGAATTTAATAGAATATCTGCTTGTAAAACTGCTTATGAAATTTGGGATACCTTAGCTGTTTCTCCTGAAGGAACAACTAATGTTAATGAAATGAGATTGAACACTTATACTATTAAGTATGATAATTTTAAGATGAAGCCTGATGAACCCATTTCTGACATGTATCTCAGGTTTAATGAAATTGTCAACACAATGACTTCTCTGGGAAAGGATGTTCCATCAAAGGAACAAATTATGAGAATTCTGAGATGTCTACCTGAAAGATGGAGGGGAACTTCTATCTCAATTAGAGAATCATGTGATATTGGTGAACTACCAGTCAAGGAACTAATTGGAAAGTTTATGATGTATGAAGAGGAACTCAAGGTTAACAAATAAGAAGAAGATGAACCTAGAAGAAAGTCTGTTGCCTTCAAAACTACAACCTCAAAGAATAAGGATAAGGAAAATCTTCAAACTATCAATGAAAGTTCAAGCTGTGAAGATAGTGAGAGTGATTCTGACAGTGATGCTGAAATGGCACACATTTCTAGAAGGTTTAAGAAATTTTATAGGAAGAAGAAGTTTTTCAGAAAGTCAAACTACAAAGGTAAGTATGACAACAAAGGACATTGGAAAAAGAATTGGAAGAAATATGACAAATCAGATGAAGTTGTCTGCTATGAGTGCAAAAGAAAGGGACACATAAAAGCAGACTATACAAAGTTGAAATACAAGAAGAGGTATGATTACAAGGACAGTAAGTACAAAAAGGCTATGAAGGCTACTTGGAGTGCTTCTGAGGATAGCTCTACTGAATCTGAAGTTTCTGAAACTGAGCACAAAAGTAAGGCAAACATGTGTTTTATGACAAACACTTCTGAGGTAACTTCTGAAACTCCTGCTTTAAATTCATATTATTCTGAAGGTGATTCTGACTCAGAAAACATGTCAAAATCTGAACTATTTGAATATTGTGATATGTTAGAAGAAACCTGTAATGAGCTGAAAGACAAATACAAAGGTTTAAAGAAACAGTATGCTTTAACTGTTAAACATATATCTGATCTTGATATTGAAGTAGAAAAGAATCCTCAGTTTCTCAAAGAGAATACTGAACTGAAATTATCTAATGAACAACTCAAGAAAGACTTAGTGAAATTTACAAATGGTAAAGATACTCTTACTCATATTCTAGGTAAGCAAATAGCACCTAGATACACTACTGGTATAGGATACCAACCTGGACAAAGGAAGATTACCAAAACTAAATTCATTCCTAAATCTGGACAGAATGTAGCTAGTTCTGAAACTTCATATGCTTCAACTAGATATATTCATAGTTATGGATCTAATAAAGTTTATCTCTAAAATTCTGTTGATTCTACAACTTTCATGAGACCCATAAGACAAATTTGGGTACCAAAAGCTCTGATCTTTAACCTGTCTGGACCCAAGAAGATCTAGGTACCAAAATCATTTCCTATCTAAATCTGTTTTGTAGGGAACCTACTTAAAGAGCTCCTGTAGAAAGCCTTGGTATTTGGACAGTGGATGTTCAAGACATATGTCTGGAGACTTCTCATGCTTTAAAAGCTTAGTCAGAGTTGATGGAGGTTTTGTCACCTTTGGTGATAATTCTAAAGGGAAAATCATCGGCTTAGGCCAGATTGGTAACACTGACTCAGTACTAATTTCTAAAGTTTTATTTGTTGATGGACTTAAATACAATTTGTTAAGTATTTCTCAGTTATGTGATGATGGTTTTTATGTTAAATTTGAAAATGACTCCTGCAATGTTTTTAATTCTAAAAATTCATTAGTGTTTTCTGCTTTAAGAAATGAAAATGTTTATGTTGTCGATTTAAAGTCTTTATCTAAGCAAAATATTACTTTTTAAAATGTTTTTCATAAAGAGTCTTGGCTTTGGCACAGAAGATTAGGACACTGCAATGCGCATTCACTTATAAAACTTGCTAGGAAGAACTTAGTTAGAGACCTACCCAAACTTGAATTTCCAGCAGACAAAATTTGTAATCCCTGTCAAAAGGGAAAGCAACAAAAAGTTTCTTTTAAATCAAAGAAAGAAGTTTCAACTTCTCAACCTCTCGAGTTGGTTCACATGAATTTATTTGGACCTTCTAGAGTTTCTAGCTTAAATGGGAAGCATTATGTCTATGTTCTTGTAGATGACTTTTCTAGATATACTTGGGTATATTTTCTAGCTCACAAAAGTGAAGCCTGTTCTTGCTTTGTAAAATACTCCAAGTCTGTAGAAAACCTTAGTGGACTTAAGAATAAAACTCTGAGAAGTGATCATGGCCGTGAGTTTGAAAATCCTGAGTTTGAATCCTACTGCTCACACAATGTCTATAGTCAAAATTTCTCTGCCCCTAGGACACCTCAACAGAATGGTGTAGTAGAAAGGAGTAATAGAACCCTACAAGAAATTGCTAGAACTATGCTTAATGAGTATGACCTACCTGTTTATTTTTGGGATGAAACTGTAAATACAACTTGTTATGTTATCAATAGAGTCTTGATCAGACCTGTTCTTAAGAGGACCCCTTATGAGTTGTGGAACCATAGGAAACCTAAGGTTAACTACTTCAAAGTTTTTGGCTGCAAAGTCTTTATTCTTAATACTAAAGACAATCTCGACAAATTTGCATCCAAGAGTGGTGAAGGAATTTTTCTAGGTTACTCAACTTCCAGTAAAGCCTATAGAGTTTTCAATAAAAGAACCAAATGTGTGGAAGAATCTGTTCATATAAAATTTGATGAAATTGATCCACATGAACCTAAGACCTCTCTTGAAAATCTTGAAGATGATCTCTCTGGTTTGAACCTTAATGATAAAAACAGTGGACCTGTAGTTAAAACATCCAGTTCTGGAAATTTTCCAAACCCTACTTCTGTTGAACCTCAACATGTAGATGAACCTGAAATCTCGAGCCCTACCTTTTCTAGATCAACTAGAATTCTGAAGAATCGTCATTTAGATGCTGTTGTAGGAAATCTTGATAGAGGGACACATACTAGAGCTTCTCTTAGAAATCAGGTTGAACATCAAGCCTTCTTGTCACAGCTAGAACCTAAAAATATCAATGATTCTATCAATGATGGATTTTGGGTAATGGCTATGCAAGAGGAACTAAATCAATTTGAAAGAAACAAAGTCTGGAAATTAGTAGAAAGACATAAGGACACTATAACCATAGGCACAAAATGGGTGTTTAGAAACAAAGTTGATGAATCTGGAAACATCATTAGAAACAAAGCTAGGCTAGTTGAACAAGGTTACAATCAAGAAGAAGGAATTGACTATGAGGAAACCTTTGCACCTGTAACTAGATTAGAGGCTATTAGGATCTTACTTGCCTATGCATCACATCTGAATTTCAAATTATATCAAATGGATGTGAAAAGTGCTTTTTTAAATGGTTTTATTGTTGAAGATGTTTTTGTAGAACAATCACCTGGTTTCACAAATCCTCATTTTCAAAATCATGTCTTTAAACTTTCTAAAGCTTTATATGGTTTAAAACAAGCTCCAAGAGCTTGGTATGAAAGACTTTCAAACTTTCTTATTTCAAAAGGATTTATAAAAGGAATAGTTGATCCCACTCTTTTTATAAAAATGATTTCAAAAGATGTGTTAATAGTAAAAATATATGTTAATGATATTATTTTTGGATCTTCTAAAAATTCTTTATGTACTGAATTTTCAAAGGTTATGCAAAATGAGTTTGAAATGAGCTTAATGGGAGAGCTTAATTTTTTTCTTGGATTTCAAATATTTCAAACTAAAGATGGTATTATTCTAAATCAAAGTAAATATACTAAGGATTTATTAAAATGTTTTGGTTTAGATAGTATTAAGGAAAGTGATATACCTATGAGTACTACCTGTAAATTGGATGTTGATGAAACTGGAAAACCAGTTGATCAAACCTATTACAGAGGCATGATTGGGAGTTTACTTTATCTTACTGCTAGTAGACCGGATATTATGTTTAGTGTGTGTATGTGTTCTAGATTTCAAGCTAACCCTAAAGAATCACACTTATTGGATGTTAAAAGAATTTTTAAATATCTTAAGTATACTGTGAATTTAAGTTTTTTTATCCAAAAGGAAAATCATTTGACGTAACTAGTTATTCAGATGCTGACTTTGTTGGATGCAAGTTAGATAGGAAAAGCACATCTGGAACATGTCATTTACTTGGAAAGTCCCTAGTATCATGGTGTAGTAAGAAACAGAAATCAGTTTCATTGTCTACTGCTGAAGCAGAATATATTGCTGCTGGTAGTTGCTTTGCACAGATTCTGTGGATGAAACACACTTTATTGGACTATCGATTTGATTTTAAACAGGTTTCAATTAACTGTGACAATACTAGTGCGATCAACATATCTAAGAACCCTGTGTCTCACTCTAGGACTAAACACATTTATATCAGACATCACTTTCTAAGAGATCATTATCAGAAAGGTGATATTTCTCTAAAATTTATTAGTTTTGAACATCAATTAGATGATATTTTTACAAAGCCTTTATGCTCTGAAATAATGAATTTTATTAAACAAGAATTGTGTATGATAGATTTGTGAAACTGATTTGTGAAACTGATATGTGAAACTGATCTGTGAAACTGATCTGTGAAACCGATCTGTGAAACCGATCTGTGAAACCAATCTGTGAAATAAATGATACACGACTATTTCTATTACCCAAACCGTCGACCTTTCATTTCTTTCCCGCCAAACCTTATTTCTTCTCTTTTCCTCTACTTCGAACCTTCGAACTCCTGTTTTCCCCAGAATCGTCAAATGGCTAAGTAGAAGAGACCGAGAAAAGGATCAGAAAGTCTTGTACCTTCAAAGCGTGCTCGAGGCGAGTCGAGTAGTACCACTCAATGATCAGTAAATCCGAACCTGGAAACTCGGATTGTTGCGGTAGAAAAGGAAGTCAGCTCCGCCTGGCTTTTGACAAGTAAGTCGCTGTTGTTTCAAGTTTTAGATTCACAAGGATGGAAAGCCTAGTTCTCAGATAACACTCGTGTATACCACCCAAAGCTAGTGCATGAGTTTTATATAAATCTTCAAGTTACTTTAGATGGTGTCGAGGCTGCCAGAATGTCTTCTGTAGTGAAAGGAAATAAAATATCTTTTTCTTCTAAACAATGGGATGAATGTTTGAATGTACCCCACGAGGGTCGGTATGAGTATTATGCTAGAAACATTCCTCCAAACACTGAATACTTCTCTTATGAGTTAGCTTTGGAGCTTTTGACTGGAAACAAAGAGTCAAGGAGAGTCATAGCCTCAGATCTGGATGGTGAATGTAGACTTCTCTTTAAGTTTATTCAGCACCAAATTTTCCCCAGGAAAGGAGATTTTGCTGCTGTAAGATACCAGGATGTTTTTCTATTGTTTTTACTAAAGACCCATGAGAAGATCAATTTTTGTAGATATCTAATGGTGCACATAGCTGGAATGGTGAAACCTTCTAAGAAATCCACTGCCCTGTTCTATTCCAAAATGATCTCTACTATGTTAAATAATCTGGAATGTGTTGATGAAGCTGATAAGATAGCTTAATCTGATAGTGCTTTTTGTATTAACAAATAAATTTGTAAATGGATGAAAATAAACTGGAACCCATGGAAGAAATGTTGGGTTTCTGATGAGTACAAGTTGTATGAATCTTACAATCCCACTGATCATGGAAAGAGGCCGAAGGGTTTGAGAGACCTTGGTTTGAAATCAGATGAGGAGCCAATTTATTCTGATGATGAGAAAGAAGTAGATGTTGAAAGGAATAAAGACACTGAAGAGTCTGGTAAACAGGGGATGGAAGAAGCTGAAACATAAGAAAGAAGTATGTCACCTCCTGATTATAGGAGTGATCCTGATACTGTGAGCCCTAAGAGAAGAATAGAATTTGGATCTGCCAGTCCACCTTTACCCTTACCTGAATCAGAACCAGTTCTTGGTGATGATGAAGCTAGTGACACTGAAGTATCTGACAGTGACGTTTCTGTGAAGAATGGAAATGAGAATGGAGATGATGATGATAATGATGATGATGGTGATAACCGACCAGTGGATGGCCTTGCTGTACCTCCAACAGAAACACATCAAACTGTACCAGAAACAAATGCCAATGGCAAGAGAGAATCTCTTGAAATCAGTGGAAAAGAAAGTTATGATAAACCGAAATATACTCTGTGTGCTGCTGTCTGGGATGATTACCCTGGTTTTGCTGTTTTGGGTTTAGAGTATTCTGAAGAAGAAGAAGAAGAATCGGAATCTACAGCGGTTATGATGGAAAGCCAACCAGTTGAGGCAAGGTCTGCTCAAGTTGTTGATGCTGCATGTGCTCATCTACCTAGTTCTACTATCTCTCAGTCTGATTCTGATAAGTTCAAAAGGGAGTTGCTTACTGCTGTGAGAGACACAGTCAGAGAAGAAATTTCAAATTCTATTAAACCAGACCTGGCCAATACTGGTGAGTTTATTGGCAGGCACATAGCCTCTCTAAATCAGATTCTGAAGGATCTACAATCTGGGTTAGTTTCTTTATCCAACGAATTTAGATCCACCATCTCTGGTATGATGGAAGTGTTGAGAAATCTGATTGAACATCTTAAGAAGTTTGATCTAAGAAAGTTGAAAGCTGAGATAACTCAGATAGTTTCTCAAGCCAGTACAACCAAAGTAACCAAGATCACTACTCGTGAGCTAGAGGCTCTAAGGCAGATTGTGCATGATGAATTGGCCGCCATTAGGCAAGTTTTTGATTTGGACTCATTGAGGAAGATGAAGGAGCACAGTGATCACATTCATAAGATGGTAATAGTATATTCAGCAGATTCCACTAAAGCTCAGAGAGAGATCAAGGAAAAGGTTGATAACTACTTTTCAAAAATCTATACCAAGCATGAGATGACCGCGAATTTCAAAGTGTTAGCTGACAATATGAGACTACCTCTAGTCACTCAAGCTTTCAAGACTCAAGTTCGACAGTTTCAAGATTTTACTCCAACCTTGGAACGGTTCATGGAGAATAAGGATGATTTTGAGAAGGCTAGGCAGTATGGTGCAGAAGTTATTCAGAATTTCATAAATCTTTTGAAGCCTTATCTGAATGCACAAGACACCGCCATTGTGCTTCCTACTGCTGACCCTCTCGGTGCCTCTGATGTTGCTCCAAATCAGCTCTCCATTGCTCACGCTCTCTCTCAACTCCGACCAGTTCCTCATCAATCTTCTCAACCAGCTCCTACAGCTCCACAGCAAATCCCGGTGGCATCCTATCCTCCACCCTCCAGATTCATCCTACCACCGTTTCAAATTCGCCCAGTTCAACCTGCCTCCAAGCCTTCCAACTTATCAACCATTGATCCTTCTGACAAGGGAAAAGCCCCGTTACATCCCCAGAAATAGTTGTGTGTTGTTGTTGATAGGGTGAACCCTGTTGTGATTGTATTGTGTTGTCTTATACACTTTAATCTCTTTTCTTTTTATTCTCACTATTGCCTTCTTTTAATATCTTCTTTATCTGCCTTCCCTCCTTTTTGATTATCCCAAAGGGGGAGAAATCTATATATCTATGGATCCATGGGGGATATGGGGGAGATGGGAGGAATCTGTATATCAATGGATCTATGGGGGATATGGGGGAGATGTATCTCTAAAGGGGGAGATTTATATATTTTTATGGAAATGCTTGCATAAGTATTTAAAGGCCTAAATTCCGGGGGAGATTTATATCTCATTATGTTTTTATTCTTATTATGCCTTATTATTGATGATATATTATATTTATTTATGGCTAAGCCTTGTGATTGGCTAAAATTTGTGATTATCAAAAAGGGGGAGATTGTTGAGCCCTCTGGAAGATTGTTGAATTCTTCCTATGATTGCTATTTTAATAATCACAAATCATCAATTACTTAATCCGGTTGGATTTCTCATATACATAATCACAATCTCTTAGTGAATCTGTGTATATTGGCTGGATCATGTTTTTATCTCTTTTTTATTGATTTACAAGTATTCTGGAAGTCCTCTGGATCAAAGGACAACGGTCGCACCGATCCATATCAAAGGACAACGGTCGCACCGATCCATATCAAAGGACAACGGTCGCACCGATTCATATCAAAGGAAAACGGTCGCACCGATCCATATCAAAGGAAAACGGTTGCACCGATCCATATCAAAGGACAACGGTCGCACCGATCCATATCAAAGGACAACGGTCGCACCGATCCATATCGAAGGACAACTGACTCACCGATGCTGATCAAATGAGTCACTGTTCATGACTCACCGATGCTGATCAAATGAGTCACCGAAGATGTCTCACCGATGCTGATCAAATGAGTCACCAAAGATGTCTCACCGATGTTGATCAAATGATTCACCGATCATGACACACCGATGCTGATCAAATGAGTCACCGATCATGACACACCGATGCTGATCAAATTGGTCACCGATCATGACACACCGATGCTGATCAAATGAGTCACCAATCATGACACACCGATTCTGATCAAATGAGTCACCGATCATGACACACCGATGAATATCAAATGAGTCACTGAAGATGTCACACCGATGCTGATCAAATGAGTCACTGAAGATGACACACCGATGCTGGTCAAATGAGTCACCGAAGATGTCTCATCGATGCTGATGCTGATGACCTACCGATCACTTGACACACCGATAGTCATAAACAGCTATTTGAATTTATTTATCTTTATTTAATCTAACCAACGGTCATATTAGGAATATTTTAATGCTCTGTCATTTATTTAATGAAGGTTGTTGGATGTCAGGGAATCATACCTCGTACCTGCAAAAAGAAATCATTTCTTTTACTGGAGCTCGTGCCATAAATACAAGAAGCCCCTGCTGGTGCAAAAAGGGTGAGTAACAACGACAAGACAGAAGAGCGCGCAAAGAGTGGTGAATGAGATAGTTGTAGAAAAACACAGAACCTCATACACACTCAATCTTACTCAAGAAGAGTTTTGTACTTCCACGAGGACATTGAAGAACTTCATTCACTACAATTCTCACTATCTCTGAGTCTGGATGCCAAGAAGACGACACTCTTTTTTCAGACAACAACCAGATGAGGATTCAGAATCATCTATGATCAAACTCAAGGAGTCCAAAGCTTCATTGAAATCACTAGATCAATTTCTAAACTCTACATCTCTGCTCTGTGATTCATTATTTCACATTTCGAGCAGTGTGTGTTATCTACTGCATTTAACTCACACACTATCTCCTATACTTTAACTGGAGGATCTGTAAATCCTCACTCAAACTCTTACATCTTCTATTTCCCACTGAGATAGTGGTAGAGGTCGTGTGTGACCTGGACAGCTGGTTGCTGTTGTTCTGTTTCCCACGAATAACAGTGGTAGAGGTCTTGGACCCGGACAGTTGTAAACTGTTGTGAACCCCGATCCAGGGTGTGGATCAAATTTATACAAATTGTTGAGAGGACTAGGTCTCGCCTTGAGACTGAACCTCTTGGTTATATCTGCTGTGCTATATCTTTCAAATTTATTCTTTTATTCCGCTTCTAATTTCTTTAAAACCAAAACTGTTTTAAAGTCACTTTGATAATTAAATTCGCAAGTGTTTATATTAGTTGTAAATCAGTAAGTTGGTTTCAAAAGTTAATCAACCTTTCTTTTTTGATTAACTGGGAAATAATCAATCCCTTGAAAGCCCAACTGAACCCTTACTTTGATATAAATTCACTACAGTTTAATTCAGTATTTTATTTGGGGGTTTTAAGATAATGTTTTTAAAACAGAAATTTTAATTGGAACTCAATTCACCCCCCTCTTGAGTATCCACTCCGACCAACAAAATATATATCAAGGGATATTTTTGAAAAAATTAATAGATAAATTGGGATAAAACCCTTAAAATGGACTGTTTAGTGCAAAGCGTGATCATACACTAGTGAAATAATCATCCCTAGATCTTTCACCAAGCTACCCCAGGTTTATCATGACATGTAAGTGGAGGGAAAAAATAAAATATAAAACATCTCAATAAAATAAAATAAAATTATTCAAATAGTTCATCAAACATAAACCCACTCACAACTTCGAACACCCTTTAATGAACAACCCCCTTCAAAATAACATAAACAGAATAATGATATCAATGACCCATGATCAATCCATATTACAATAACAAACTACTTTTCACTTATGAATAAAAATGGGGCTTAACTTCAAGGATTTATATAACATAACATATTAATATAATTGGGAAAACATATCAAACATAGATTATTGCCCTTGAAAATATGATAAAATACATAAAACTTTCCATCTGAAACCTATCCAAAACATTTATAACAATGAAATGAAACAATACTTTCAAACTCTTTGATAACATAAAAACATCTTCAAAAATATCCAAACATGGTCTAATTCATAGAAAACCTTAATAAAAACATAATTTTAATTCATTATAATTCATAATAAATCATTACATGAAATCCATTTCGGTTTTATTCAATAAAAACCAAGGGTGTCATTTTAACAAACACTTTATGTACATTATTTACATGGAAATAAGTTCAAAACATTTAAATTTAATAAAAGATCCTTTAATGTTATTGAAAAAATAATAAAAACCCTTATAAATCCATAACCCCATCATAGATAATTATAATAGAATTTACTTCAGATAAAAACATGGATTTAAAAGATTCAATCATTCATAGTTCCACATTTAAAGGAAAGTGAATGGATCCACCTAACAGAATGGATGAAATCGGTGTGTGGAATTAAAAATACGCTACAAGGAAGAAAGAAAATCCCTTAAAGGTTTAATACAAAACCAAAATCATAGAAACCCCCAATTAGAAAGGAAAGCAGTGATGGATAATGAATATAAATAGATAATGAACAAAAAAATGCAAAAAATATTTCACCAAATAAGAAATCAACGAGTGATTAGAAGAATAGAAGTTAACATACCTTGTATTGAAGCTTTATTCATCCAATAGAAAGTAGATATATTGCCAAAGATTGGATTATTTTGAGCATTGGATTCATTCAAGAATCAATTCATTCAAGCCTTGGATTTGAGCCTTGGATTTGTTCAAGCCCTGATTCAAGATTGGATTTGATAATGAAAAGCACTGGTATAAGGTATCTTTGACAGAAATCTTCACATATCGTGATTGGTTGTGACTGGTTGGGGTTCTTTAAATAGATTGGGGAAACCTTTATCAGCACTTCTAAAAAACTACAGATAAAGATCTCTTTAATCATCTCTAAAACTTTAGTGTTGATAAATGATTTATAATTATAATAATAAAAATATTAAATATATTTATATAATTATATATTTATTTATTATAATTTATAATTATTTAAATACATAATTATTTATTTATAATTATATTAATAATTTTTTAAAAAAATATGTTTTTTACTTATAATTATAAATATATAATTTTATAAATATAGTAAATATACATTTACAAATATATTTGTAAATAAATTTATAATTATTTGTTTAAAAATATTATTATATTTATATCATTATATATATTTATATAATTATATGTATATTTAATAAATATAAATATAGTAAATATATTCATTATTTAAATATAATTATTATAATTTTGTAATTATAAATATATTTATATCATTATAGATATTTATATAATGATATATATATATATATAATAAATATATATATATATACATATAGTAAATATATTAATAATTTAAATATATTTATTATAATTTTATAATAATTTAAATATATACTTATTTATTAATAATTATATAAATACTTGTTAAAAAATATATTTATATATTTATATATCTATATCATTATATATATTTATATAATTATATATATATTATAAATATATATATATATATATATATATTAAGTTTATTCATGTTAAAAATGAGTGAAATTGAATAATTAAAAATTAGTACACTTTAAAAATATTGAAAAATGGATAAGTTTTATTAATTAAATATAAATTATTAAAAAAATGTGGATATATACTAAAATAACGATGAATACATATTGAATTGCACTCCTTTTATTCAAATCATGGTGTTAATCTTCAAAAATCATCCAATCTTGATAAAGTCAACAAGCATGGAAAAGATGATTTGAAGTGGCTCTCCTATTTTTTGACTTTCTCTAGAGGTTCCTTTGTTCCTCTTGTGAATCAGTCACCACAACACATCATATGAAAAGCGTCAACTGTGCATGTTTTTTCTACTGATGATGTTATCTCGGTCTGGCTTGATTTATGAAAATATTCAATCATTGCTTGAATTTCGTTGATTAAAGGTATGAAACCCTAAAAACTTGAAAATTATGTTTCTCGTTTAGTGTAAATTTGGGTTTTTATGAACTTCAAATGTGTATCTCTTAGAAGATGATTTTTTCACATACTTTTTCCCTCTTCAGATCTAAAGAGTTGGGAATGGAGTATTGGTTCTATCAACCTCAGACCAGGAACACTCTGGATTCATAATTGGAAGCTTAAATTCAACCTGTATGACTTTAGAGATACCTTCACATAGGTATAGATCAAAATTCATGGACTTAATTGTGTCTTATGGAATACTAAGATATTGTTTGATATAGCATCTTCCATCGACAAACCCATAAGAATGGATTATTCTACTCAATTGGTCACTTATGGACATTAGGCACGTGTTTTGGTATAGGTAGATCTAAGTTCTACAACAATAGACAAGGAGGTACTATCCACACCATAGGATGATATTTTTATTAGGATAGAATATGAGGAAACACCTCCCTTTTGTATGAATTTTCGAATTGTAGGTCTTTTAAATGAGACATGTAGAAGGGAATTAGTGAGATCTAATTTCCAAACCAAGGGACATGATCTGCAACATTATTAAAGGGTTTTTAATCCATAAATTACTATTATTAACAAAGAGGTTGATTCTAAAATAGTTCAATCATTAGTTGGTTGGGCTCATGGAAATGATGTTAATCTTACTGAGGCCTCTAGTTGGCTATATACTGAAGAAACCTCCCTAAAGGATGGTATTATTGATCATGAAGATCATGATGTTTTTTCTCCTATTCAAACATTTAGTAAGACCCAATGTAATTGTGTTGATCTTGCATATGAGGAGTAGCTGGCAATTAATGTAAACAATAGCAATGATGTTTTCAATGAGGATTATTTTAAGGACATTATTTCTAGGGGAATTTTAGGTGAGGAAAAAGTAGATCCAGTTGATAGTCAGAAAGACATAGAGCATTATTCTCAAATGGAATCAAATTTTAATTCATATTAAGAGAAAATCATGGTGAATGATAAAGGTAGAAAGGGTAAAGAAAAGAGAGATGTTTCAATACCAAATAATGCTAAATCCCAAAGGGTTGATCAATCCCACTGCATGTCTACTCCTTCATATTTTCCTTCCTCTTCAAAAAACATTGAATTTTTGGTAGGATATGTGGAAAGATTAACCAATCCAAAATTGGCTCCTCACCATCACCTAATAGGGAGGGTGTTTCAAATATAAACATTCAAAAAGAATCATCTAATGTAGCTCTTAATGGAATTTTTCTTTAACCGAGCCTTGTAAAACATGTCTGCAAACAAGGAGGCCGTGCCTTTTACTCCAACTGCACAGGTCAAGGTCCTTCCCTTTGATGCTTTAATTAAAATCACTTCTTCTACCTTTAGTGATAGCATGAATAAACTTGAACTGAGACAGTAGGAGAAGTTATTGCCCTCTAATCAAGTCACACATGTCAAGGATCTTCCCTCTTCCATCCCTTTCATGTCCCCATGTCTGGGCATAGTCATTGTGACTAAGTAACATAAAACACCCCTAGTTGGATGAAGTTGACTATGTCGACTTCTACAAAACCTATAAAGAACATGTAGGGATACAAGGAAAAAATTGGACAATCCTCTAGTGAATTAAAGACACTTGTACTTTCTGTTAAAAATTATTATATTGAAGTGCTTGGTAGTAGGGGTAAACTGGTTCCACTAGTATTTCTGTTATTGAGGATAAAACGGATGACAATGATTCTTACAAAGGTATTCTAAACTCTTTTTCTTAATCTGATATTAAATCAAAGTTAGTAGTAGCTAGCTATAAATCAAGAAACACATCTTCTCAAACTCGGAATACTAAGGTTGGGTACTTATAATTCTATTGACATCCTAGCTTTGTCTTGTAGTGATGTTGATGGGAAGAAAATCGATGGTGTGGATAGATATAATACCATAAAGGTTGGTATTTCTTCTGAACACTTCGATAATGATGATGGTTTAAGGGTACTGGTCAAAAACTAGAGAAGGGGATGACATCATCATGGTCATTGAACGGGAGCCTTCTGCATTACAGAAGGGGCGTTTTAGGTAGGGTGCAAACATACGATGATGCGACTTCAAGATGGTATGGCCTCGGCCAAGCGGTGGATGATGTCTGGAAGCTATAGCAATGTTAGTGCGGACGACATAGTGGAAGCATCTTGGGATTTCACTGGTTTTGGGTTTTTTTGGGCCTGTCATGGGTCAGGTTGCATTTTTACTAGGTTTAATTGTAATGGTATTTTTAGAAACGGGATCCTTCCACTCAAATTTAAGGTTGTATGCCTCTAGCCTTCAGGCTTGTAATGGGTTCTCCCTTGTCCTTGTTTAAAAGGGAATCTTGTCCTTTTTTTTCTTTTTTAATAAATAGGGCTCTCCTCAAAACTTTTCGGTATATGAATCATATTTTAGGAATTATTATATACATTCATATATATATATATATAAATATATATAAATATATTTTTATATTAAATTTATTAATGAATAATTATGTATAAGAACCATTAAAATGAATAATACATTAATATGTTTTTAATTATTACATTTTATTCATTTTCTATATTTATATTTAATATATATTTTTTATTAATATTTATAATTAATATATATATATATATATTAAAATTATTCAATTATATTAATAATAATTTCATTTTTAATTTTTTTAATAATTTAATAATTTATTAATTTTTTTGGTTCAGTTATTATAATTTATTCATTTTTAATTTTTTTGTTTAATTATTACATTTTATTTATTTTATATATCCATATTTAATATATAATATTTATAAATATTTATAGTATATATATATAATAAATTTATTTACTTTAATCAATAATTATTTAATTAATAAACTTTTAATATTTTTCTTAATTTACTCTTTTTTTTGCTTCATTATTTCATTTTATTAATTTTACATATCTATATATTTAATATATACTATTTATTAGTATTTATAATTTATATATATGTATAATAAATTTATTCATTTTTATCAATAATTATTTAGTTAATAAAATTTTTTAAATTTTTTTTAATTTACTCCTTTTTTATTTTTTGTTTATTTATTTAGTTCATATTATTTTTAACCTTAATAAATGATAAAATTAAATCACTGATAAAGGTTACCCTATATCAACTCTAAAGAGCACTGATAAAGGGTTTATTTTATGAGTTCTAAAAAAAGTGCTGGAAAAAGGTACCCTTTATCAGCGCTTTTTGCTAGTGGTGATAAAGGTAAGAACTGTTAAAGACCTATTTTATAGTAGTGAGTGGTGATTGTTTTTGAATTTATTAGATTCTTATTAAATAAATAAAGTTTATTTTATATTATAACTATGCCAAAACTAAATGACATCATTAAACCACCTCATTAAAGTTAAAGAATTAAAAATATTTTTTTATTATAATAAAATATAACTTAGGTTCAAAAAAGTCAAGAATGGGTTCCCAAATTCAGCATAATAGTTTTAAATGATTTATTTTACTCCTTAAACATATATTTGGTCAAGAAAATTTTTTCACATATTTTTAAGTCATGCTTATATCATAATGATGTTATCAATGTTACAATATTTGTAAGAACAACATTTTTCTCTATTCACCAAAAAAATAACCTTTTCTAAAAAATACCAATAATTAACCCTATGATTATTCTAGAATTATTAAACAAAAAATTAAATCATTTTTATCTAATTCAATTTCAAAATTTTTTAAATTTTGATTTTAAATAAAAAGACAACATATATAGTAAAACTGATTTTACAGAAAAATTACACTTTAAAATTTTAAGTGTTCATAGCCTTATAAGATTTCATTCATATCATTCCAAATTGAGTAATTTTTTAATAGGAAATAATCATTAAATTATTATTTAGAAAAAAATTATAAATATATTTCATAATGTAGTTACTCATATTCATCCTCGTTAATCCAATGGTTAGGTTATAAGAATAATATTTAAATATTAATATTTCTATTTCATATCATGGGTTGTTTAAGATAAAGGTTTCATACATCAAAAACTATTGATAAAATAAAAATTATTAAATATAGAATATTATAAAATCCAAGGATGTTACATTCTACCCTCCTTAAATAAATTGCATCCTCAAAATTTTTATCTCGTGTTTGATGAACAAGGGTTTAAAAAAGTTTCAAAATCAATTCCAATGAGTGGAAGATAAATATACATAAGTTTAAGAATTCCTTTTACTCCACATTCATTAAATTTTCTTTTGAAAAGGAATTTAATTTTTATATTTAGACTTGGAAACTTATTTTCCTTAAATATTTATTAAACCATGCATGCATTATAATACTCATACTTGTGAATTGGTTTCCAAAAGCTTGACTTCATAATTAAGTGATATTTTCCACATATGAATCGATAGATATATTTTCATATTGCTTTAGTTTGGTGAATTCTTTTACCATCAAGTTAGGGAATGTTATAGGATATACTTACTTGATTTATTCCCATAATTCCACCCCTTTTTTGGGTTTTCATTAAACTTCCACATCTTTTTCACGTCGTATAATAAATAACCATGATGGTTTTTTCATGTATAAAGCACTAAAAATATATTCTAACAGATTATAGGATCTAAAAAATAATGAAAAGTTAATCCTATTATCTCTAAACATTTACCAAAACAAAAATGTTTATTAGAAGTTAGGGTGATATTAATATACCTTTATATATATAAATAATACATTAATCTCCAAAACCTCAGAAATAATTCTCAAAGTTCAACATAAATTATTTTATAAATAATTAACCCTAAACTTCTTCAGAAATATCATTAATAACCTCTAAAAGAAAATCACATATGGTCTCCAAAATGGTATCAATACCTTTAAACATATGATTCTTCTTAAACTTATCAACCCTCAAATAACATATCATTGAATCATAACCCTAGACCCTTTAATCATTTAACTTCCATCATAAACCTTTAACCGTGATTTTATCATCTTATTCGTTAATACTTCCTTCTCTTTATATGTTATTCATAGTTTCTTCATATTTATATGTAATATAATCTGAATTTTAAAAACCCTTATTCATATGATCTTTTTGATCCCCTTCAATAGATTTCCTCTTTGGGAATCAATTTTTATAATTCCCATACTCTTTAAAATTGAAGCATTTGAGTGTATGTGCTGAATTTAGTTCATCTTTATTTTCCCCCATATCTCCTTGGAATTCATGTTCTTGATGGACTCTTATTCTTCACTTGAATCATTTACCTATCCCTTGAAGATAATTTCCCATATTATTCTTCCCACATTTGTTGGAATAAAGGAACATTAATATTATTTCTTTCAAGGTTTTTATTATTTCAATATCCTTGAAATTCCATTTTATCTTCTTATCTCCAAATTGATGAGAACAATGAGTGTCTCTAATATTAATTCCTACCTTTATAGCACATCATATGAATTATTCATAACTATAAAATTATCTTATTTCCAATTCCTTTAAAAAACTTTTTTTAAGATACTAAATAACTGATAAATTTTACTTTCATGGTCAATGATAACACCAAAATCGTACCTTGAAAGTCTGGTGAAATTTACCTCATAAGTATCAATAATTTTATCATCCCTCTACTTTAGTTCCAAGAATTTACTCTTCATTTTAATGTGAATATTTTAAGGTAAATACTTATTGAAAAATAACTTCTTAAAATCTTCCAATGTCACAGAGTCAATTTCGTCCTCTCATCTCGTATTCTTGATAAGAGTCCACTATTGATCAACTTCACCTTCTAAATAACACATAGACAAAAAACTCATCCCATGGTTCAGGCACTATATGATGTAATATATTATTTCAATAGAATTGATACATTTATTTTTAATTATTGGATCATAGGATCTACTAAAAGAAGGTATACTATGATGACCCATAATTTTCATACATATATACTATATTTTTTTATGAATATTCATTACATTACACAAACACACACCTAATGATCATAAAGGTATAGTTCCTTTGGGAACTTGGAGGCATAAACAACTAGTTTATAGGTGAACTAAATAATCAAACACTATGTACTTCATAACTATAACCCTTCCTAGATATATCATACATAATACATTTATTCATAACCTAGGTAAAAGAAACATAAGATATAGTGAGATCATGTGCTCAGTAAGGGTAAAAAAGTAGATATGTAAACATAAAAAGAGAATAAGGGTATGTGAACATCAACATAACATTTTAAAACCTTACCAAACATATAAAATATCATAATCTTGGTTCATGGAATAAATATTGGAATTTTATAAAACATGTATTGTAAGGGAATCAAATAGCATGATATTTGAGAGAATAAAATTGGAATAATACATTGAATTGTGGAATACACATAAGAATAGAAAATAATTTCCATAATAGTAAAGGATCATTTCTTAGTCTATCATATTATAATAGGTTCACTCTCTAAAATCATTGTAGTAGTCATGGTTCACTCCCAAACCATCATAGTGGACAAAATCACTTACGGAACTGGGTTCACTCTCCATTTTGTTCTCATTTATCTCATCATATTTCAATATTTAACCAATTTATTGGAGGGAGATATAGGTCACACTGATCACATAATGAAAATCATACAAATTTTTACCAAAAGTTAATATAACATTCATAATATTAGAACCAATGAAAAGAAATGGGTTTCATAAATCATTCATCATATCAAAACCCATGAAAAGAAATTGGTTTTATAGAAAATTTCATTATATCATAACTCATGGAATAGAAAAAGTCTTCATAAAAGTTTGTTCATCAAAAATATAAACCATTCATAGAAATAATAAATATGGAATCATTAGATCATATCCCTAATAAAGATTAAGAAACATCAAAGGATCTCATCTTAGATGGAAAATGATTTCGAAAGAAAAATCACTTGGAATATTTCTAGAGGAAAATATCCTTTTTTTGAAAATCAACTTTTTAGAATTTAAAATTCATAAAATATTATGGAAAAAATTATTTTAAAATAACCTCAAAAACATATAAAGTGATATTTAAAGTAAATAATTTCCATGATAGTGGGAAATTATATTCATGTCATACACATTAAAACAAATATTCCTTTTACATTTTCAGTAAAATACAAACGACCATTTTTTGGAAAACAACATGAATATTACTATTAAAACACATTTTAAAAAATTAAAAAAAGGGTAAACATGAATTTAATATGTCCTCTCTATAATTTTAAAATATTTTTTAAAACAGTTTTAGAAAACATGGATATGTAATAAAAATATTTTTTGACTGAAGAGATAAATAAAGATGATTTTTCTTAAAAATGTTATTTATGTATCTATAGTAAAAAAAATATAATAAAATTAAAGTAAAATGTGTGTGTTAATTAAATAAATATAGGATTATTTTATTTATAATTATATCATAAGATTTAATCAACGAAAACATAATCATAAATAATAATGATAAATAATGAGATTGTAACATCAAAGCTTTACCACTTTGGTATCTTTTAAACCATAGGCCCCATTAAATAATAACATCAAATGAAACTTTTAATATCGTTAAAATAATTATATTAATGATATAACATGTAAAAGGGTCAGTATATACACCTCACATAATAATATAGGTTCATAACAAAACCTATGTCCCAAAGAATGAAATTTGAAACAAAAATTCCTTACCTTAAGTATTGACTTCCTTTTTTCATGTTCAAACCTCCTATATAATAAATATAAGTTTCTTAGACATCTATTAAAGAACCATAATATTATATATATTACCATATATGAATTACTTATGAACCTTTATTACCTATTTATTAATAATTCCATGTTAAAATCTCATTTTGGTTAATAAATTATTTGTTTTACGTGTATATTTTGATTTGGATTTTTTGGCCCTATTAATTTGATCATGGTTTAATAATATACATAATTATAACCATTATATAAATATAATATATATGTATTATATATGTATTAATATTAATCCTTAAAATTTATATAAATAAAATGAAATACATCGTTCATGGTGACGGTAGGCTGTATATATGCATAAATGTTATTTCCATCTTTTGACAAATTAAATGAAATAATGGTAAATAATATATCACCATTATAAAATAATTTTATTTAATATATATCATATCGATTTATTAATTTTATCTTTATTATCTTCCATTCAAAGTGTTAGTGAAAATCAAATCACGTCGTTTCACGAGGTAGTGGTGCACCATACACACAAACAACATTATTGTATTCTCTAAGGAATAGAAAATAAGAAGGTATATATGGTATTATAATTTAAGAACTATTATTATATCATAAATATAATATATATAGAATATATACATCATTATATTCAACTATGATAAGAAGTGATGGGAAATGAATTTCATCAGTTCACAATGTGGTAGTCCGTCGTATACATGATCAACAGTTTTGTTTTTAGTTTGAGGGAGGAGGAGATAGTTGTGGGTCATTAAATTGACATAAAAACATATAATTATATTTAAGATACTTATTTTTTATATAATTATGTTTTAATAAAATTTTAAGTAGGTATAGGAAGAAATAATATAAAACGCTTAGTTAATAACGTTACCTCTTCTTCGAAAAAATTCTTTTGGTTTGAACCAAAAGCATTCCTAAGATGGGTTTCTGAAACAAAAAATTATAGTATTATGTAATGGGAGTAAATAATTTATTTTTTATTTATTTTCTAAACAAATTGGTTTTGAAAGTATGTGAAGGATAGGATAATGGGTGGCCTTTTATAAGTAGGGGATAAGACACACTAGGAATTTTTGAAAAAAAAAAGAATTCCACCAATATTTTCCTCATGCTACAAGGATCAAAAATAAAATATTTTGAACCTTAGAAGGTTTAAGGTATAAATATTACCATTAAATGTGAATTACATAAGTTTATAGTCATTTTTAACACTTATCCTTTTAGTTTAACCCCCTAGTAGACCTGTTTTTACCTTGACCGTAGTAATTAATTTTTACTGTTTTTACTATTTATTATGGTCAAAAATTAAGTCAAAATTATTATATAATATTAACTATGATGATTCCAAATATTTAATTCATTTTTATAAATTCCATGAACATAATTTTAAAATTAAACCTATAGATGTGATGAAAACACAATTTTCCAAATATAAAAGCTTCAAAAGTTTAAAAAGTTTTTATATCAAAATTCAATATAAAATTTATTCCAATGAAATGTATTGGTTTAATGATTATATAATTGATCTAATTTTAATTTCAAAACAATTATAAAACAAAATGTATCCTTATAAATTCTTTATATGAAAGAGAAACTTTTAATAAAAACTAGTATTTTCCACTATTCATTGAAAAATTAATCTTTTCAGAAAAATGGGAAAAATTAACCCTAAGATAATTTTTGAGATTTTGATTCCAAAAATTATGATAATTTTATCAAATAAATTTTCTATAAGTCTTAGAAAATAATTTTATTTTTTCAAAAAAATAAAAAATATCGTTTTTTAGAAAATAGTATTTTTGAAATATATAAAGACATTATTGAAAATTAAGTACTTCATTTTCAATAAATTTTATTTATATAAAACCTCTATAATTAATATTTAATATTTGATAATTCCTATTCATAGTTCCAATTATAAAATCTAGGACATAACATCCAGGTTAAATAGTAATATAAATAGTATATTGTGGTTTGTTAGAACTCAGTGTTGTGTATAGTGCAAGCTATCAAAGAAATTGAATTTAATAAAAAAAATATTTTTCATAAAATATCATGTTTTTACATTATACCCCAAATAAAATTAATTTATCCCTTGATATTACATCACTTTGGTACAAAAAATGAGGATACTTCTTCCTCATTACATCCTCAAGTTCCCACATAGCTTTCTTAAAATGGTGGTTTTCCATAAAACTTTGACCATGTGAGTGGTCTTGCTTCATAGATCTTCACTTGTATGATCCATAATCACCATTATTTGTACCTAATAATAAATATCATTCTCTATTGGTAAGGCTTATTAGTTTAGTACATGTGAACAGTTGGGTATTTACTTCCTTATAAGAGATGCATATAACACATCATGGACTTGAGAGAGGTTTAGTAAAAGCACCAACTAATAAGATACTATCCTGATACGATCAAAGATTTCAAAGGGAACAATATAACTAGGTATCATTTTCCTTTTATTCTTAAATCTCAAAACATTATTCAATAGATAAATTCATAAAAACACATTGTCACCAACTTCAAATTCAAGATCACACAGGTGATTATCAACATAACTTTTTTGTTGAATTGGTGCTACCCATATGTGTTTTAGAATGGATCTAACCTTCTCTACCATTTCTTCATCTATATCAGGTCCCAATATATTTATTTATATAACTTCATTAGTGTAAACTATTTCTCTATACTTTTTTTCGTAGAGGGATTTATAAGGATTCATTGGAATAATAGTGTGAAATTTATTTTTGTATGAAAACTCAACTAAAGGAAGGTGTTGATCTAAACCAATGTTGAAATTAAAAGAATAAGATCTAAAAATATCCTATTGGAATTGAATTTTTATCTTGGAATAACCATCTATCTGAGGATGATATGCAGTTCTGAAACCCAACTCTGTATCAAAATATTGCTTAAGACTCTACTATAACTTTGAGGTAAACCTCAGATCCCGATCAGACACAATGGAATGTGATACTCTATGAAAACTTATAACTTCCTTAATGTAAATACTAGAAAGCTGATCCAATTAGAAATATTATCAATTAGTGATTAATTTTTCTAACTTTGTAAGGAGATAGACTACAACACATATATCATTGTGCCCTTTAGATGTTTTGTAGGGACCGATGAAAAAACCCATGGTGATATTTTCCCATTTCCATTCTAGTATTGGTAATATTTGTATCATCCACTTATAAGTTTATCTCTCGAACATAATTTACTAACATACCAAGAATCTATATACAAACTCTATGATATATCTCTTTAATCCATCCCACCATAAATACTCTTTCAAATCATTATACTTCTTTTTTATTTGAGGATGAGTAGAAAATAAATAATTATGAAGGTCCTATAACAACTTCTTCTTCAAAACTAATATGGGTGGCACACATACATGGTTCCTAAACCTTATAATTACATCATAATAAAGGTTAAACTCAGGAACATTTCTCACTTCTTTCTTCAGCTCTATATCATTCTTCTACACCTCTTTAATCTTAACTTGTTTATATAGTTGAACATTAATTTGAGAAAGATAAGATTTCCCAAGTTACTTCAGGATTTGCAAATCCGTCCTTTATAAATGTAGAAATATTGTATCTTTTGTGATCCTCATCAAGGATAATCGATATTTATCCTTTTTACTCAAATAATCATCCATCATGTTCTCTTTCCTAGGGTGGTAATGTATTGATCGGTCATAATCATTAATAATCTATAACCATCTCCTTTGGAACATGTTTTAATCCTTCTATATGAATATATACTTTAAACTTATTTTATTAAAATATATATCACACTTTTCCCCATAAATATAATTCTTACGCATCCTTAATTTAAAAATTACCACAGCTAACTCCAAATCATTAGGTGGGTAATTTTTCTCATAAACCTCCAATTATTATGAGGCATAATCCAAAACCATGTCATTATATATAATAACACATCCTAATATCTTCTTGTATGCATAAATAAAGATTAAAAAACATTCTCCACTATAGGGTAATGTAATCATAGGTGCACTGACTAATCTTTACTTAAGTTCCTTGAATTTTTCTTCGCATTCATCTATCCAAAAAAAAATTGTTTACCTTTAAAGTAAACTTGGTGAGTGTATTATATAGTCATGAGAAATTATCCACATATCATCATTAATATTTAACCAAACCAATAAAACTTTGGATCTCATTCATTGTGGTTGTTTTGTGAAAACATTAAATAACTTCCATCTTTTATGGATCCATCGATATACCCATTGTTGAGATTATATAACCCAAAAAGGAAAAAATTAGTATCCAAAATGTACACTTTTTATATATTTCACAAAACTTATCCTCCCTCAAGTTCATCATTATAATTCTCAAGTGATCTTCATGATATTCCTTCTTCTTTGAATAAATAGGAATATTATTTATAAATAATACCAAAAAATAATCAAGATAATCTATAAAGACTCTATTCATTAAATCCATTAAGATTGTGGGAGAATTATTAAGACCAAATGGCTTTACTATATACTCATAGAGATCATACCTTATACAGAATGATATCTTAGATATATATTCCTTATTAACCCTCAATTGATGATATCCCTAATGAAGGTCAATCTTAGAAAAGTATTTAGCTCCGTACAGTTGATCAAACAAGTCATTAATACAAGGTAGAGGATACTTTTTCTTGATTGTGATCTTGTTCATATCCTGATAATCAATGAAAATTTTCATCATTCCAACATTATTTTTGAAAAATATAATGGGTTAACCCCAATGTGACACACTTGGATGAATAAATCCCTTGTTAAAATTTTCCTGGATTCTCTTCTTCAATTACTACAACTCAATCGGGGCCATTCTATTGGGATTCATTGAAATAGTTGTGGAATCAATTATGAGTTCTATTAAAAACTAAACTTCATGATTCAATGGAATACTAGAAAACTATTTCAAAAATACATCAAAAAAATCCCACACAATAGTCATATCATTGATTTTGAGTTTCTCCCCAACCATTTGAGACAAACTCTCTTTCGAATAGGAATCAAAACCCATAAAATGGATGTGATTTCCATCAAAATTCCATATTTATCACCACAGTGATCTATAATCATAGGTTGGTTTGGAATATCAAACATGAATTCCATTCCTCAACAATTGATGTGGGATTTATATAGATAAATCTAATCTATTCCTATGATAACATTAAATTCTACCATTGAAATAATGACAAGATTTTCAAGAAGCACATTCCTAAAAACTTCAATCGGAGAGGAATCATATAATTGAGATGAAATCATTGTACTATTAGAGTTTTTCACTTCTTATTCTACATATAATTGTATGGGTTTCATCTTGGTACCCTTTAAAGATTCTTCATATATAAAAAATTGGTAGATCTAAAGTCAAATAAGATATTATAAGTTTTAGAGTGGATATTAATTTTACCTTTCACTACATAGATATCACACCCATCATTAGAAACAGTGATCCAATGATATTTCCCCTTATCCATTATCTTAAGAGGTATTTTATGATGATATTTATCATTAAACTTTGTATTTGGGAACTGGTTAGTATAGTTCCCATACTCTGTTCATTTGAAACACTGGAGTGTGGATGGTTCATTTTTTTGAACTTTCTCTTTATTCTCTTAATTAGTTAAATTATTACCTTCACTTCAGGATTTGATTTCCATATGACCTACCCTTCTACCCTTAAAAATTTTACGAGTCCCCACAAGATAGTTTCCTTCATGTTTCCTACCACACTTAGAGCATGAAATAAATCTCGTCATCATATCTCCATGGTTCTTATTATTTCCCTTAAACTCCATATTTCTTTTCTTATTAAAACAATGTGATTTATTCATAACTATAATATCCATTTATACCTTGAGTTCACATAAAATTATTTATTCATAGCTACTAAAATACCTTATGGATAATTCCCTTTTAATACTTGGATTTAATCCACTCAAGAATCGATCAACCTTAATTTCAAGTTGGATGGTAATTCTAGAAGCATACCTTACATGTCTTCTAAATTTTTTCTCATATGTACCAAAGGATTCATCATCCTTATGATTTATCTCAAGGAGTTCCTTATCTATTTTCATACAAAGAATGTGAGGTAAGTACTTATTAAAAAATAATATCTTGAACTCATCTCACTCCATAGAGTAAATTTCATCTTATTGCCTTGTATTCTTGATAAGATTCTACCATTGATCCACTTAACCTTATAAATGATAGATATATGAATTGAATTTTTCATGTTCTGAACATTGGATAATGAAAAATATATTTTAAGTGGTGCAAGTCTATTTCTCATGAACTAGAAGGTTAGGGTAACCACTAAAATATGGTTGATGTTTTCTTATAAACGAATTAACATAATTTTTTCCATTCTTTTCTCATATGAAAGTTCATAATGATTCATATATTTAGAAATTTATGTGAGAATAGTAATTAGATTTCTCATTCCATCTCCAATAAAATTAAATTTCTCAAGAGGAAATTAATTTCATCATTTGTTACATTCAGTATATACATGGTTCCTTTGGGTTCTAGCCATTAACTAAAACCAAACAGCATAGTGTGACCAATAATAATTATAGTGGGAAAACACATAGTCATAAAAAATAATTTATAGGATTTCTAAATCAAGAAACCTTATTTTAAATCCAATACACCTAAGGTTTAACCTAGGTTATTAATGGTCATAATCTATTTAAAACCTTCATGGTTGTTCATAAATAAAATGTAAATTAACCAAATCATATCCCCCATGAGTGTCAAACTAGGTGTGTAGTAAGGCCCATTGATGTGTACCAGGTAATGCTCAAATTAATATTGATTCACCTCTTTGAAAGTTTTACCCCAAGGTAAATCTATACTATAATCACATCCATTTTAAGTATCTATATAGGTATGTATTTCTAGGTAAACCACAAAATCTCTTCTTTACCAAAACTTTAGTATGTTACCCTATACTTAGGATTATCCTAAGGGTTTTTACTAAAATTTTCACATTATAGTTTCTAGAGGTTAACTAAACCTATCCTCTGATACCAACTATGATGACCTGTTATTTTCATACATAGATATTACATATTTATTTATAAAAATTCATTATATTACATAAACACACGTCTGACGATCTTAAAGGTATACTTCCTTTGGAAACTTTGAAAAATAAATAACTAGTACATAGGTGAACTACACCATATCCCACTATGATCTTCATAACTTTCACCCTTCTCATAAAAATCATTCATAATACATTTCATTATAATTTGGGTAAAATAAACATACGAGAGGGTGATCTTAGATGCTTAATAAGGATAAAAAGAGAGATACATAAACATAACATGAGCAGAAGGGTATAAACAATTGAAAACCATACCCTACATATCAAATATCATAATATTGGTTCTAAAATAAATATTAGTAGTTCATAATACATTAATCATAAGGGAATCAAATAACATGATCCATGAGAGCATAAAAATGGAATAATACATGGAATTTTGTCATATATATAATCATTGAAAATAAGTCCATAATAGTCAAGGATAATTTCCAAGTTTATCATAGTGGGATGGGTTCACTAAAAAAACCAATTTAGTAGTAAAGGATCACTCATAATACTATCATAGTAGACAAATTTCCTTATAGAACTGGGTTCACTCCATGTTCCAGTCTTGTTTATATCATGATATTTCAATCTTTACCCAATGAATTGGAGGAAGATATGGGTCCCACCCATCACAAAATGAAAATCATAAAAATGTACAAGATAATAAAATATTCATCATGTCATAACCAAGTAAAATAAATGTGTTTCAAAAATCATTCATCATATTATAACCTATGAAAAGAAATGGGTTTCATAGAACATTTCATCATAGCATAAACCATGGAAAAGATAAGGGCTTCATAAACATATTGTCATCATAAACATAAAAAATTAACATAAATAATAAATATGGTGTCATTGGTTCATATCCTCAATAAATATTAATTAATATCAAAGTATTTCATCTTATATGGAAAATTATTTATAAAGAAAAAATCACTTGGAATGTTTCATGAGGAAAATATCCATTCTTTCAAAATCAAAATTTTAAAATTAAAATTTCATAAAATATTGTCAAAATAATTTAATTTTAAAATAAAAATTATAACTTATAAAGGAATATTAAAATAAAATAATGTTCATGGTTGAGGGAAATTATATTTCTATCATACATGTTAAAATAAATATTTCTTTCAGATTTTCAGTAAAATCCAAATGTGAATTGTTTAGAAAATGAAATGAATATTCCTTTTAAAACACTTTGTAATAAATTAAAAAATTGGTGAAAATTTATTTAATAAGGAATTTTTATAATTTTAAAACATTTTTTAAAACATTTTTAGAAATCAATGATATGGAAGAAAAATAGTTTTCGACTGAAGATAGAAATAATAATGATTTTTCTTAAAAAAAATTATTTTGGTCTCTAGAGTACATAAATAGAGTAAAATTAAATAAAAACATGTATTTTAAGTAAATAAACATTGTATTATAAAATTAATGATCTTATTGAGAAATATATCATAATATTTCATCATCTAAAACATAATTATAAACAATCCTGATAAAAAATGAGATTGTAACATTAAAGCTTTACCACTTTGGTCTCCTTTAAATCATAGGCCCCATTAAAGAATGACATAAAATTAATCTTTTAATATAATTAAAAGAATGTAACTCAAGATATAAAATGTAAAATGTGAATTATATACACCTTATAGAATAATATAGGTTCATAACATAACTTACGTCCCAAAGAAGGCAATTTGAGATAAAAATCACTTACCTTAAGTCTCGACTTCCTTCATAGACATTTAAACATGTTTTATAATAAATATAAGTTTATTATACACATATTAAAAAAAATTAATTTTATATATCATACCATATATGAATTTCTTATGACCATTTATTTCCCATTTAATCATAATTCCATGTTAAAATAATGTTTCGGGTAATAATTATTATGTTTTTCATGTATGTTTTGATTTGGTATTTTTGGTCCTCCTACTTTGATCACGGTTCCATAACATCTAGAATTATAAAAAATATATAAATATAATATATATTCATTATATATGTATGTATAATAACACATAAAAATTATATATATAAAATGGAATACATCATTCATGGAGATGGAAGGTAATACGTACGCATTAATGATGTTTCCATATTTTAATGGATGAAATGAAAGAAAATTAAAATATATATTAACTTTAAAAAATAATTTTTATGTCACATATAACACATTTATTTATTTATTTTAACCTTATTACCATCCATGAAAATCATTAGTTAAAAATTAATCACATCACTTCATGTGGCAGTAGTCAACTATGCACACAAATGTTTTTATCGTATTCTCTACGGAATAAAAACTAAGAAGTTATATATGATATTATAATTCCATAAATATTATTATATAATAAATATTCTATATAAATATTATATATATAATTATATCTATCCATGATAACCATTGATGCAAAATGAATTTCATCAATTCATGAGGCGGTAGTTCGTCATACACATGATCAACGGTTTCATTTCCCATTTGAGGGAGGAGGATATGGTTGTAGATAAACCTTTTAACATAAAAAACTCAGAATATTTAATATAATAAGGTTATTATATTTTAATTATTTAATAATATTTTATGTATGTGGAGGAAAAAATAAAATAAAATGCTCGGTTAAAGATGTTACCTCTTCTTTGGAAAACTTTTTTTGGTTTGCTCCAAAATCCTTCAAAGGTTGGATTTATAACAAAAAAAAGGCTTCTAGGATTATTTAAGGGAATTAGAAAAGTTATTTGGGTAGGTTTAATTATAACTAATTAAATTTTTAAGTGTTTAAAGGAGAGGAGAGGGGTGGCCTTTAGAAGTGGGGGAGAGGACACACTTGAAATTTTTATAAATAAATAATTTCACCCATGTTTTTTTCAAAACAAAAGGATCCAAATGGATCATTTTGAAACCTTGTAATATATAAGGTATAAATATTAAAATAAAATAGTAATTAAAAATGTTTTGGATCATTTTTAACCCTCATATTTTAAGTTTAATCCCTTAGTAAACCCGTTTTTACTTTAATCGCGGCAATTAATGTTTACTATTTTTACTATTCATTTTGGTAAAAAATTACGTTGAAATTATAATATGATATTAATTATTATTATTCCAAATACGGAATTAATTTTTTCAAATTTCATTCACTTTATTGAAATTATTTAATTTAAAATTAAACCTACAAATGCAATGAAAAAGTGGTTTTCCAAAGATAAAAGATTCAAATGTTTTAAAACATTTATTTCAAAATTCAATTTGAAATTGATTCCAATGAACTATATTGGTTTTATTATAATATTATTTAACTAATTTTACTTTTAAAACCATTTTGAAATAAAATTTAACCTTATAAATTCTTTAAATGAAATGGCGGTTTTCAATAAAAACCAATAATTTTCACTATTCAATTAAAAATTTCTACTTTTAGAAAAATACAAAAAATTCACCATAAGATATTTTTGACATGTTGATTCCAAAAATTAAGTTCATTTTTTAAAATAAATATTATAAAATTTTCCAAAATTAACTTTATTATTAGTTAACAAAAAATAATAAAATCATTTTTTGAGAAAATCGTATTTTCAAAACAAATAAAGACTACCAAAAAAATAGTCATTTTTATCAATATTTTTTATTAATATAAAATAATTATACATAATATTTAAAATGTGTTTATTTCTAATCATACCAAAAAATTTAACATCTAGTTCAAAATTTATATGATAAATATTAAAATAAATAATATATTGTGTCTCGTTAGAACTCGGTGTAGCGTGTAGCACAAGCTGCCGAAAAAAATTAAATTTAATCGGAAAAAGTATTTAATAAAATATTAGTTTGTTACATTATACCCACCTTAAAATGAATTTTTTCCTCAAAATTCCTACACTTTGGTATAAACAACTTAGGATACTTCTACCTCATTATATCCTCAGTTTCTAATATAACTTCCTCAAACTTGTGGTTTTGCCACAAAACTTTGGCCAAGTGAGTGGTCTTGTTTTATAGAACATTATTTATATGATCTAGAATCCACACCAATTTTTCCTCATAACAAATATCATTCTCTAATGTTACGACCTCTAAGTTTAGTACATGTGAAGTGTTAAGTATGTGCTTACTCAGGAGAGATACATAGAATGCATCATAAACTTGAGAGAGGCTTGGTGGAAGTGAAAAAAATTTGGGTATTATCCTGTTAGGATCAAGAATTTCAAAGGGACTGATATATATATATATATATGTATGTATGTATGTATTATATTCCATTTATTCCTAAATATCATAACCTTCTTCCGTGGACAAATTCTTAGAAACACCATATCACTAACTTCAAATTCTAGATCATGCAGGGGATTATCAGTACAACATTATTATAGAATTTTTTACACCCTTATGTGTTGTTGAATAGATCTAACCTTCTCTATAATTTCTTCATCTATCTCAAGTCCCGATATCTTTATTTCTCTAACTTCATTCCAGAACATTGGATCTCTATACTTAATTTCATATGAGGTTCATAAGGATCTATATAAACACTCATACAAAAGATATTATTTTAATAAATCACAACTAGAGGAAATTGCTGATCCTAACCACCTTTAAAATCTAAAGAATAATATATCAACATATCCTGTAGGGGTTTAATTGTTCTATTAAACCAAAAAATCTTTCTAATGATGATACACAATGCTAAAACTCAACTCTGTATCAAGATCTTTCTAAATACTTCTCTATAACTTCAAGGTAAACCTCATATCCCAATTAGACACAATGGAATATGGTACTCCATGAAACCATACCACTTCTTTAATGTATATATTGGAAAGATTATCCAATGAGAAATATTATCTAGTAGCGATGAATTGTGATAGATTTGTAAGGTGATCGAATAAAACCCATATAGTATTATTCCATTTAGATTTTTTAGAATTTTGGTGACATAATCCCTCGTTATGTTTTCGCATTTCCATTCTGGTATCGGTAATGGATATAACATATCTTTAGAATTTTTCTCTCATCGTTACCTTTTTGACATACTAAACATCAAGATACAAAATTTTTTATATCTATATTCATTCAATCTCACTAGAAATAATCTTTCAAATATTTATACTTCTAGGATTCATAAATAATGAAGAACTATGAACCTCATCTAACAACTCCTTAAAATCTAGTATGAGTGGAATACATGCATGTTTCCTGAACCTTATCATTCCATCACAATCAAATTTAATCTAAGGAACATTTATCATCTTCTTCTATATCTCTATATCATCCTTATATGACTCATTAATCTTCACTTGGATAGATGTTTGAACATTAATTTAAGAAAGATAAATTTCTCTCCTTCCTTCAAGATTTTTAGATCAATCCTTTTCTAATCTAGAAATATTGGATCATTTTTATCCTCATCATGGATAAGCTATCATAATTATTTCAACTCAAAGCATCATCCACCTTGTTCGCTTTCACATGGTGGTAATGTATTAAGTAGTTACAATCATTAATCATCTATAACCATCTCCTCTAGTGCATGTTAAACTCCTTCTGTGTGAATATATAATTTAAACTTTAGTGATCAATTTATATATCACACTTTTCCCCATAAATATAATGCCTCCATATATTTAATGAAAAAACTCTTCAACTAACTACAAATCATGAGTTGGGTAATTTAACTCGTGGACCTTAAATTTTCATGAGGCATAAGATACAAGAAATTCATTTTCTATAATAATTCATCCCAATACCTTCTTGGATTCATCACTAAATATTACAAACCCTTCTTCACCACAGGGTAATGTAAGAATATGTTCACTAACTAATCTTTTCTTCAATTCCTTGAAATTTTCCTCACATTTTTCTATCTAAAGGAACTTTGATCCCTTATAATTTATCATGGTGAGTGGATAATATAGTCATAATAAATTCTCCAAAAACAATCGATACAATCTAGAAGAAAAAAAAGAAAACTTCATATCTTAGTCACTATGGTTGGTCTTGGCCAATAGTCAATAGCCTATATCTCTGATGGATCCATCGATATATCCTTTCTGGAGATTATATAACCCAAAAACGAATCCTTTTATAGCACAAATTCACACTTTGTAAAATTTTCATAAAACTTCTCCTTCAAAATGGTCTTCATTACAATTGTCAAGTGATCTCCATGCTCTTTCTTACTCTTTGAATAGATGAGAATATCATCTATAAAGACTTACAGAAACTAATTCAAGATAATCTCTAAAGACTCAACTCATTAAATCCATGGATATAATAGGGAGATTAGTATGAACAAATCAAATCACTATATAATCATAGTGTATATACCTTGTACAAAATGATTTCTTGGGTATATACTCCTTCTTGAAACTCAATTTATGATATCCAGAATGAAGGTCAATGTTAAAAAAATATTGATCTCCATGGAGTTTATTAAATAAGTCATCACTACGGGTTAGAGGATGATTTTTCTTGATTTTGATCTTGTTTGTCTCTCGATAATCAATGCAAATTCACATCATTAAATATTTCTTTTTGATAAAGATAATGGGTTCACCCCAAGGTGACATAATTTTCTAAATAAATCCTCTATCAAGATTCACCTACAGTTTCTTCATCAATTCCTACAAATCAATCAGGTTATTCTATAGGTAGAATTTGAAATAGGTGTGGAATCAAGAATTATTTCTATAGAAAACTCAACTTCATGATTCGGTAAGAATTGAAAAATCTTCCAAAAAGATATCAACAAACCCCTCACAATAGGAATATCATAAATGTTGAGTTTCTCTCCAACCATCTGAGATAAACTCTATAGTGACCCACACTTTACAAATATTAACATTAAATAACTTTTTTGGAATACTTAAACATTATACAAATATACACCCAAATATTGTAGTTGGTATAGTGCCTTTGGAAACATGGAAACATAAACACTGGTACATATGTGATCTACAACATCTTCCACTAGTTTCTTATTGACTAGAACCCTTCTTAGACATATAAAATATAGTACATATCATCATAACCTAGGGGAAAGAAAAGTTAAAAGGGGTGATCTCAAATACTCAGTAAGGGTAAACAAGATATTCATGTAAGTATAAACATGATTATAAGGGTATTAGAATGTGATCATGAAAATAGAATATCATACCCTACATATTAAATATCAAGGCACAAATATTGGTGGTTCATAAGACATGAATCATAATGAAATAAATAATATAAGCCATGAAATCATAACATATAAATAAGACATGGAATTGTGGCAACACATAAGCATATACTGATTTCCACAGTATCCAACTCATCACTTCTAAGACCATATCAATCGACAAATTTCATTACTGAACCGGGTAAACCCCATTCTAGACCTGTATTACTAAACCAAGTAACCCTTGTTCCATCCCCGTATTACTAAATTGAGTAACCCTCATTCCAACCCTGTATTACTTAACCGATTGACCCTCATTCCAGCCCTGTATTACTGAACTGAGTAACCCTCATTCTAGCCCTATATTACTAAATTGAGTAAACCCTCATTCCATCCCTGTATTACTGAACCAAGTAAACCCTCATTCCAGCCCAATATTTTTTAACCGAGTAAACCCTCATTCCATCCCTATCTATCTTATCAGATATAAATCTTTACCCAATGAATTATAGGGAGATATAGGTCCCACCCATCAAATAATGAAATCATACATACATGTTTCACAAGATCATAAATTAACATATCATAACCCATGAAATGAAATGGGTATCATAAACATGTAAAAATATCATAACCTTTGGAAAGATATAAGTTTCATAATCATTTCATCATAAACATAACCTATGAAAAGAATTGGGTTTCAAAAGAATACAACCCATGAAATAGAAATAGGTTTTATAACATCATTTCATCAAAACATAATCCATTCAGAGAAACAATATGAATGGATACATTGAATAATTCCCCATAAAGTCATGATTAACACCAATAGATGTTATCTTATATGGGAAATGATTTTGTAAAGATCTTTTAAAACACTTCTTGTGTAAAATTTCCTTTCTTGTTTGAAAAAAAATATTTTTAATACATTAAAACATTTGAAAATCATTTTCTTAGAAAATACCTTGAAACTTTTGAAATCATTTTGAAAACCTTTTTCCTTTAAAACTTATAAAAAAAAGCTTCAAAACATTTTAAAAACCTTTTTCTTTGAATTTTTTTTGAGAACTTATAAAAAGAGATTGAAAATGTTTTTAAAACCATTATACTTGAAAAATTATAAAAGAATATTGAAAAAAAAATTAAAACCATTTTTCTTGAAAACTTATAAAATAATCTTGAAAACATTTTGAAAATAATTTCTTTAAAAATACTTTGAAAACTTATAAATAAAGATTTAAAATGTTTTGAAAACACTTTTCCATGAAAACATATAAAATAAGTTTGAAACCATTTTGAAAAAAAATCCTGGAAAATAAATTTTAAAAACATTTTCTTAAATATGAACCTTTGAAAAAATTCAATGTAAGCTTCAAAGGAATGATAGTGGGTAAATCCATACATGTTGTACAAGGTAAAAGAACATTCCTTTTTCACAGTAAAAAGGTTAGAAAGATTCCTTGTTTGGAAATCTATAAGAAGTTTCCTTTTAAGATATTGGTAAAATAAAAAAAGGGTAAAAATGACTTTTAGATAATATAGGATAATGTTATAATATTCCTAGAAACCGTTTTTAGAAAATATAGATTTCTGACTGAAGAGAGGGTAAAGTCAGGTTTTCCTAAAAACACTTTCTTAACTGTCTTATTTACCAAAAAGTAGAAAATGGTACCAATATGATTATATCATGAAATAAAATAGGATAAGGAAACTCATGAATATTTTTGAGATATGGCTCATAATATTTCATCAAAGGAATCATAAACATAGACAATCTAAAAAAGCAATGATATTGTCTCAATAAAATCATATAACTTGGTATCTTGGGATCATGCTCTCAATGTATGGAAATGAAATTAGATTAAGCATGGAATATCATGAAAATGTTTATATTAATGATATTTCATGTAAAATGGAGGTATTTACACCTTTAAAAAGAGTTTAGGTTCATAACAAAACATAAGTCTCAAAGAAGGCAAATTGAGACAAAACATTTTTACCGATTTGGTAACTTTTGAAACATAAATTCCATGAAAGAAGGATCATAAAATGGGAATGTTAATAACCATAAATTTAATTTCAAGATACATATAATACAATCAGGGGCAGTATATACACCACCCAAAAGGAAAGAGTGGCGAACATAACATTTATCTCATGAAAATTAAAAGTGAGATGAAATCCCCTTACCTTGTGTCTTAACTCTCTCCGTACTCATACAAGATTCGTGTATAATAAATATAAGTTTATTATATATATTTTACAGAATAATATTCATATACATAATACCATATATTTTTTTATTATGACCTTATATTACCCTCTTTTTAACGATCCTATGTTAAAGTTTCACTTTGGGTAAAATTTACTTTGTTCTTTACATGTGTCTTAATTTGTTATATCTTTGCTCCTTATACTTATATCATGATTACATAATGTAAAAAATTATATAAATATAATTTATTTTTTTTATATTTTTTATTATAATAATCTATATAATATAAGAGTATGAAACGGAATACACTGTTTATGGAGACGGTAAAGCGTACGTACGCATGAACGTTGTTTCCGTCATTATTTCCATATTGAAAGAGAATATGTAAATGAAATATATATGTATATAATTATTATAGTATCATAAATATATCATATTTATCATATAATTTCATTAAAACCATCCTTAATATATTCCATGAGGTTTTTGAACGAATAACATTGCTTTGAGGGTGTGGTAGTCCACACTTCCTCAAACGAGATTATCATATTAACAATAAGTGAAAAGTAAAGAGATATGTGTTGTAAAATAAATAAATAAGATTAAATACATATTAAATATAATATATGACTTATACAAATATATTTTTAATATAATGTCCACTCTTATTGGCGGTAAAGGAGAAATGAACAGTCATTGTTTCATGTGGCAATAGATCGTCGTACACCGAAATAGTATGTTCAACATCCATTAGATGGAGGTTTGTATAAGTGTAGGTAATACCCTTTTCATAGAAACATACTATTATATGGATGATACGTTTTTCACACTATAATAGAATAAATATATTAGAGGTGGTGGAGAAGTAAAATAAATGAAAGGATCTTGAGAGAAGACGTTACCTCTAAATTGGGTAACTCCTTTTAGTTTGTGCCAAAAGGATTCCTTGAGAAGATTTCTGACCAAAGAAAGGATTAATGTTATAAGGGATAATTTTTGGAAGGATACTTGATCATATATTTGATAAAATTAAAATGTTTTAGTGGTTTTAATAATGGTTAGGGGTGGTGGCATTTTATTGGAAAGGAAAAGGACTCACTTGGAATTTTTAGAAACAAGTTAGGTGTCCACAAGTTCTTACCTAACAAAATTCTTAACAAACCAACCAAAATAAATAATGTAAGGTTTATTTCTAAACTATGTAAATTCAATGGGTTTTTTACATGTTTCTAGGTCGTTTGGGACCTTAATTTTAAGGTTTAGTCCCTAATTAAGCTAAATTTGGCCTTAAGTGTTGTGATTAATTTTAATCACTTTTACTAATCATTTTGGTAAAAAATTAACATGATATTATTAGAATATAAATATTATATTCAATAAAATGGTTTATTTAGGATTTTTTAAATCCAAATCAAAGAAGTGGAAAAATTAATATTAGTGCTAATCTCACAGACGGGACGAAATAACGGGGTTTTAAAGTAGGAAAAAGTTCAAAAGTTTGTTAAGATTTTATATTTAGTTTCAAAGTGAAATTGATTATAATGAATTAAATTTTATTAATATATGTAATATTTATCTAATTCAACCTTAAAAATATTTATAATATCATTTATCATTAATAAATAATTAGTCAAAAAGGTAGTTTTTAACTAAAAAGTATTATTTTCACTATTTATCAAAAAATAAAGTTTCTCAGAAAAAACCCCAAAACTTCACCCTAGGATAAGTTTGGCATTATGAGTTATAAAATGAAATTAATTTTATCAAATTAAATTTCTAAATGTGTATAAAATTAATTTTATTCTAAAAAATTGGTTTATTCAAGAAAATGATGTTTTTAACTTAAAGGGACTTTACCAAAAATCCCATCCTTCATTATCAATTTGTTTTATTTATATAAAAATTTTTTAAAAATTATTTGGAATTTAGTTATTTCTATTCCTATAAATATTTTTAATGGTTAGGTTATAATTATCTCATTTATATAATTATATGTTTGTGTGTGTGTTTCATAGAAACTCAGCATTGTGTGAATCATATGTTAAGTTGGTGTTTCTTGAAGCACAATCCAAGTTGGTATTGTGTTCAGTTCAATACAAGTTAGTATTGTGTGTGAAAGTAATGTTTTACTTAGTGTTTTAATATATATATATATATATATATAAATAACTATTTCAATCGTCATGTGAAATAAAAAATATTTAAAAGATAAATTAATTTGAAAGAAAATAATTCTCAAAATCTCAGGATGTTACATTCTACCCCCCTTAAAATGAATTTCACCCTAAAAATTCATCTAGGTTATCAAAGGTTTAATACTTCAAAGTTTTATTCATATAAATCTACATCGTAAAAATGGATACTAAGACTTCCCCTAAAAAGGGAAATTTAGAACCACAATGGTTACCCAAAGTATCATATAACTGGGTTTCCACATAGGATAACATAGGTTGGGTGTGAAGATTGGACATGGAGGAATAGCATAAATATTTATCGAGATTGATTAAGTTCATCAATCACAAACAAGTGAATGATAAAAGAAAAGTTTATGGCCTCAAATTCATAAATTTGTAATGATTTAAAAGGCCATCATCTCAACGAAAATTAAGGTATTAGGACAACAATTTTTTTGATCATTTTCATAACATTGAGTAATTATTGATAAGTATAAAAAAAATTAAATTCTTGGGTTGTTCTTAGAAAAAATTATAATACATCCATTACAACATAGAATGAATGTATAGAAATTAACTTTGATGAATATAGCACTAAAATACGCTTTTAATGGATCTTAAGTCCCATAAAAAAGTATAACTATTTGTCTCTTAAAAAGCAAAATGCATTAATATATAATAATAAAAAGTAACACTGATAGTAAACATAAATATTTATTCATTATAAATTAATATACATTAACCAATACATCGTATAGGCCAGTGGTAGGTGTAAAACCTTTATCATCCTTCAGTTATGGGTCCAAGACATGTGTCCTTGTCAAACATGATTGGTTGTCACCTGACATACATGATTGTTGGCGCCAAAATATTGCACGAACGAAAGGGACGAAAAAGACGGCCTGGACGCTGCCTCGCGAAGAACCAACGCGAAGCACCCCGAGCATCGCGGGCCCGTGAAGCTCCAGAGGCGGTACCTCTCTGCGAACGACTTTGACGTTCGCGAGCCCGCCGCGAAGCTCAGGAGGCGGTAGCTCTCCGCGACCGAGTTTGACATTCGTGAGCCCACCGCGAAGCTCTGTAGGTGGTAACTCTCCGCAAACGTGTTTGACATTCGCGAGCCCGCCGCGAAGCTCCGGAGGCGGTACCTATTCGCGAATGACTTTGACGTTCACGAGCGCGCCGCGAAGCACCTGAGGCGGAGCGCGAGTTCTTCTTCACGGAGCCCCTTGCCTATAAATACTGGGCTCCCCCTGAGTCCCACAGACAGATAATCCAACCTTTCGACTTCTCCTCTCCCGAATCGCGAAGCACTCTTTGCCCCTGGGAATCATGAGCTCCGCAAGGTACTTCTACTTCGTGTGACGCCTTTTCTTTGTCTCTTTTTGAGCCCCTCTTCCGAGAGGGATACCCTTCGCGAAGCTCAAGGGCATTCGCGAAGGAGGGGGATTCCCAAAGGAACCCAGGAAGCCGCGGAGCGTTTATGCTTCGCGAAACACGAAACCTGTACTAGTGATCCCTATGCTAAGGCAGGATCGCTACACATCACGAAGCACACTGCTTCGCAGCACCCTGCTTCGCGAGGCACCTCTTCTTTGCGAGGCAGTGCTCCGCGAATACTGTTCCACTTCATGAAGCACCCTCCACTCACACCTATGCCCCATGATAAGGCCAAGGAACTCTGCTTTGCGAAGCATGCTCCTTTGTTTGGAAATTCAGCTTCCTATGAGACCCTCCAGGTATGCACGATGTGATTTCAAAGTCCCACAGACAATACTACTCGTAGCGTTGCTTCGTCTAGTGCTTCTTCACATAGGCACGCTAACGGCTATTTCTTCTTCGCAAAGCCACGCTAATGTGGACCCCTCGATGGTTCGCTCCACAACCCCCCTTGACCACGGCCTTGCTAGTACCTTCCCTTCCCCAAGGAGTAAGGGGTACCAGTTATGTAAGTCCTAGGGGTGTGGAGTGAACCCACCTCGTCCGAGCTGTAGGACGTTAAACTGCCAAGCACCGCGTCCTCAACACATGACGTTAAACTGTGACCCGACCCCATGCTTCGCACATAGGGTCCCCCCAGCTCGAACATTTTCTACGCCACTCGTCTCCACAGGAGTGGAATCACCCCTCCACAAGGGATGATATCCTCTTTATTGGAGCGGCGTATGTTCTTAGGAGAAGGGCAACCCTAGTTCCCCAATGGATGGCTGCACCCCTGCATCTCCGTACTTCCCCACTACCAAGGTCAGTAGAGGGCATGATAGGGAACGAGGAACCTCCCATCATTGGTCCCAAATCCCTCTTTCATTGCACTTTGCTGCACTTCGGGCCTCCATCCTGGAGTAAGTCCCAAAACCATGGTCCGCCTAATGCGTAAGCCCCTCTTCGCTTCTCACGGATGCATCCTTCGCGACGTGATCGTCAGGTCCCTGCAACCTCTTGTTTCTCACACCGAGCATGACTCACGTGGGCTTAGAGTGAGCACCGACCCTGACCCCCACCATTTGAACTACGAGGTCTTTGATCCATGTCAAGGCATGGTACGTAGGAAGCCTCCACAAGGTTTAAGCCCACCACTCGGTCGTTTATTCACATCGAGTTCCACCCTCGTCCAGCATGATGTTAAACCGCATGCCCTCATCCAGCATGACGTTAAACTGCAATTCCAGTCCGACAGCAAGCCGTTGTGACCAACCCGAACTACGAGGACTTTGATCCATGTCAAGGCATGGTATGTAGGAAGCCTCCCAGAGGTTCAAGCCCATCTCCCATTGGACCAAGTTCCCTCATTTACGTCGGTTCTCCGACACCCACCGCCATTCCGAACTACGGGGACTTTGATCCATGTCAAGGCGTGGTACGTAGGAAGCCTTCATGTGGTTCAAGCCCACCACTAGTGGACCCCTGGGTCTACTTTCACGTCGGTTCACCGATGAAACCCTTTGAACTACGAGGTCTTTGATCCATGTCAAGGCATGGTATGTAGGAAGCCTCCTCAGGGTTCAAGCCCATCTCTCATTGGACCAAGGTCCACCTTCACGTCGGTTCGCTGAAAAATTCCATCATTCAGAACTACGGGGACTTTGATCCATGTCAAGGGATGGTACGTAGGAAGCCTTCCAATGGTTTAATCCCACCACCCATCGGACCAAGGTCCACCTTCACGTCGGTTCGCCGATGAAGCCCCTCTGAACTACGTGGTCTTTGATCCATGTCACGTCATGGTACGTAGGAAGCCTCCACGAGGTCCAAGCCCACCACCACTAGGACCCTCCTGGTCCTCCCTTTTTCACGTCGGCCTTCCGATGTCTAACCTGAACTACGTGGTCTTTAATCCATGTCCTGTCATGGTACGTAGGAAGCCTCTCAGAGGTTCAAGCCCACCACCTGCTGGTCACTCCGACCGCCTTCACGTCGGTTCGCTGACGCATCGGACAAAGGTCCACCTTCACGTTGGTTCGCTGACGCATCGGACCAAGGTCCACCTTCACGTCGGCTTGCCAGCACCATTCTAAACTACGTGGACATTGATTCCCTTCCACGGGGATACGTACGAGGTCTCTTCAAGGCTGAAGCCCAACTTCACTATCGCCCTTGCGATGGTCCCTTGCCATTCCCCCCTCCACTTCATTCATCCATCCATCATCCACCCTAATTCTCGCCCGGACCGTAATATCCCAGTGAGACCATGCCGGTCCGCTCCTCTTCACAGCCGTCCATAGGCTGGTCCCGATATCGTCACCCCCTCAAGGGAAATCCCTCAATCCGATCCATTCTAGCTAATGCTCTGATCGGGCTGATCCATCTCCGTTGGACGTTAAACTCGCGGCATACCCTGTGTTAAACACAGGAAGCTGAGGAAAACCTCAGATGTGTGTCTATGGAATATAATTCCCCACGCTCGATGTGGGATTCCTCGGGCTTCCATGCTCTCGAGAAGCCCTATGACCAGGGATAATAGACAGACATGTCGGTTCCCTAGCATCCAGACATGCTACTGATTCCTCAACGTGACTACTCCCCCGACTGAAGGTTGAGGCCCTGACCGGACCCTTTGGAATGTCCCGACAGAAGAAGTGTAATTAACCGGCGTCCATGGAAACATGGCACTGGGAAGAGTTTCACGAACAACGTATTAAATCTATGAGGGAGACCCGGACTAGGTGACGAGTTCTGAGGAGGAATCCGCAGAAGGGAGAACCGACATCCCATCATCCCGTTTCGATCAAGGAGCAGACGTCCCTGAATAAGGAGTGAATGTCGTCCGCCTTTGGAAAGAGGGAATTCTGGGAAACAGTGTGGCGCGTCCTCCTCCGCGGACGGACGGATGCGCGCGCCCCGGAGAAAGAGTCAAAAACAGAAATGGTGAACCCGACGTGAAATTATTCTCCTCAATGTGGAGATTAGTATCATTCGAGACACCAGTAGATTGACGTGTCACTGGATCCAGATATCTGGTGCCTGGTCCCACCAAGCAAATAGCGGGCCTGTCGTGAAACTCACCGGAAGTCGGGGCTGTAGAACGTGGGGCACTTCGTTCTGCAACGTGTTGGCATGGATCCTTCTTACAGACGTGGAGAATGGAAGGATATTGGGGCACTGGTTGTCAATCCTTTTCCTCGCAGTACTGATGAGTTGATCCCTTCATTTCTCAGGAACCAGGTAGCTGTTACAGAGACACGATCACCGCCCGCTCACCTACGCAGGGGTAGGGGAAACACCGGCACAACCACCCCGCATGGCTCCGCTACCGCCACGACGGTCGCTACATCGCGGAATACGGGGCGCCCACGTCCCCTCTCCCCATCAGAGATCATCCAGCGAAGGGTGATCAACAACCTTGTACGCAGGTACGAGGAGGAAGGGGTCATCCCAACTTGGGATATGGCCTGCCTAGACCTGGAGGCATCCAGGCCCCGCCATCAACGCCGCCCTAACAGGCCGCATAGGGAGCCCCTGCTCCCCACCCCAACGTTCAACCGTTTCGGGAGCCTGTCCCCGGAACTCCTCGACGACTCATCACCTTACATTGATGAGGCGGGTGGTGTCCGGCTCGGCCTGCTTAGGGTCCTGACCCAAGGGCTCCAGGAAAGGGATCTCGTCCAGCCGCGTCAGTGCCACTGTCCGACTCCGCAGGAAGAGCAGGCAGTTCGTGCCCCTGAACCACCTGCGCCAGCTCGTCTGACCCGACGTCAGCGTTGGGCCCAGGCTAAGGACGCTCGCCCAGATGCGTCGACGTCAACAGCTACACTGGCCCGAGCCACCGCTGACATGCATCATGGAGTCCCTGCGTACACTGAGCAGGGGAACTCCTTCACCCAACCAGGATCGAGACCACAACCGCCCCACGGGCAGGCTGGGTTGACTCTCCGGGTTGCAAGCCTGAGTGGTGATCGCCGCGAACTAACCCACGGTGACGTCACCCCGTACGGGGGCCCTCCTCGTACCACTACTCCATAGAGCGTGGGCCTTCCCCGCTCCGAAGCTCGTCATGGAGGTATGCCTCGTGCTACCACCATCCTGAAGAAAGACCTGCCCCGCAGCAGTGACGCTCGGCGCGGAAACCTTTCACGCGCCCACTATACAGGGTATGGAGTCCATCCTCCTACCCCGACCGTCGATCTGAAGGCACTGCCCATCCGGTCCTTCTCTAACATGGGGGCCCTCCCTACGTCCTCTCTGCAACGGACGAAGCTCCTCCTCACCCCAGCAACTCGAGGAGTGAAGGTCAGCCTCGCTCCGCCAGCATCGACCATGGAGGTCCTCCCCATGTTCCTGCCTATTCCAACAGAGGCTCCGCCCACATGGGTGCTATCCATGGAGGTCCTCCCCATGTACCCTTCGACATTTTCCCTAGTTCCCCTCGCACCTCGGCTATCTCGAGCGGAGGCCCTCTCCGCCACGGCGCCAGCGCTGCCCCGAGACTACATGATGAGAATCAACCTTGTCTCGAAGAGCCACCCCGGGGCAGGAGAGCGGGTCGTCGCCACCACAAGAAGAGTCCTGTGAAGGCCCGGGTGGAGATCAAACCTCCCCGCTTCTCAGACTCTGAGGCAGAATGCAACTCAGCGATGGAACCTTCTCCCCGCTCCTCCATATCAAGGACTGGGGTAGGAACCAGGCGCGTTAGCCTCATTCTCCCGGAATGTGAGGTCCACCAGATTCCCATCTCCCTCCGCAGGTACATCAAGGAGGAAGAAATCATGGAAATTCCGTAGGTCTCGACCGTGAAATCACCACCATTGTCACCAGAAGCGCCCTCTACCTCTACCAGAGATCACAGAGAGCTATTTTGGGGGCCAACGGTGATAGAGTGATGTCATGAACTAACACTGGCAGTCGCGAATCCTGTGCCAGAATCTGTGGCTATCAGCCCATTGTACCGTGACATCGTGTCCAGGTCACCTCACTCTTCAGAGGATGGCCTGGAATTCGGCGGCCAGTCAGCTCGTTCGCCGTATTCTCCGCCGCCGAGTTTACTATCCCAGAGTTCTGCCTCGGTACCGCTACCGGTCCCTCAGCCGCCCCCGGTTGATGAGTGGGGCAATACAGGGCCAGACCCCGAGTCCGAACCCAAGAGCTTCTGGAGCATTCTCGCAGCGGACTACTTCCCGTAGAAGTTCTGGCCGACGGCGGCGCTGAACTTTCGCGCACCAGAGTCCCTTACCCCTGAAGAAGTGGGGTGATTTTTTCGAACTCTATGGGTGACACACTTCCTCCTTCGTTACGAGCGGGTGGTGTACCCCAGAAGTCGAGAGCACTTCAAAGAAATCGGAGAGCAATGCCGCCTGATCGATTTGGCCACACTCCTTGTGGCCCAGCACCCTGAGTCGCCAGGCCGTCAAATCACCCTTCAACGGAAATGTGCTCAGAGTTTCAAAGTATTCCGCAGAGTCATCAGGGAAGCTACCCCCCATGTGCAAGTCCGTGGTTGGGGACACTATGCCTCTCTCCTCTTCGACCCTATCCGACGACAGCCCGATTCGTTATGCGACATTGAGGACATGCCCTCGAGAGGGGTCGCGGTCCACATGGCTAACGTAGTGGAAAAGGAAGATAAGATTGAATTTCTTGATGGAGACTTACCCCCCGAGGGCGTACCGCCATTGCTAGACCCCTCAGGGAGGGTTACCCGTCAGCAGAGGACCCTTCTAGGCCTCCTTGTACCCACCGAGTCGCTGGTACTCGGTCGAAATATCGGCAAGGGTAAGGAGCACGTCGGAACTGTCAAGCACTCCGACCCGTCTGCCTATATGCAGAAAACGGACGAAGATCCCAATAAGGCCACGTTACGTCAGCAGCTTGCTGAGCAGAAGAGGCTGGTTGACGAACTCTTAGTTGAGCGCGCTGTAGAGCGGCGAACCGACTATGGTAATCCCAGGGGCAGGAACAATTTCCCCCCGGTGAGATGCCTCTAGGCAACCCTGATCATGCTACTTCCGCAGACAGGGCATAAGCCGGAACTTATAAAAAGAGGGCGCGATATGTCTTGCCAAACCCCCCTGAACGACGGGGCAATCTGAAGAATCTAGTCCAGGTTCCCCCAGTCACCCCACAGGTCGTTCCACCAGTCGATCCACGAGATGCCGATGCCATCTACCATGTTGAAGAACCTGGAAACACACTTGTGATTAGGGGTCCCCGTCAAGACGGGGACCCCCACCCGGATGATCTTATAGCGGCACTCACATCCCACCTCGAAGCGTTGGAAATGCGGTAGGTGGCGGTACCACCGGATGTAAAGTTGTATCTCGTGTGGGTGGATGATATGCCCGCACCCCCGGATTTTGGGAACCCCACTTTCTCTCCCTTCAATGGGACAGGGGACCCGCCGCAGCACTTGTCTCATTTTTCTTCCAGGTGTGGCCCCATGCTGGGGACCCCGGCCCAGCAAGAAGCCGCCAAGCTCCGATGTTTCGTACAGACACTGGAAGGTCCCACATTCATCTGGTACATCTAGCTCCCTATAGGATCGGTGACTGGTTGGGAGGATCTCCGTCGGCAGTTCCTATACCAGTTCAGCTCCACCACGTGGAAGACCAGCATTGCAGACCTATTTAAGTGCAAGCAAAGGCCTGATGAGCGAGTCGTAGATTTCATCGCCCGGTGGAAGGGACTTACGTATTCCCTCGATATGCCACTGACTCAGAAGCAATTACTGACGATGTGTGTGGGGAACATCAAAACGGAGCCGGTACCCTCCTTGATTACCCAGAACTACCCTAGAGGGTTCATAGATTTCTCAGATAAGGCTCAGTTCCTTGAGGAGGATCTGCAACAGGCTATTCAGGCACATTCGTTTCCCCCTATGATCCCAAACAGGAGGACCGCTAGAGCCGAACCCGCCGCGGTGGCCCAAATAGAAGCCCCTAGGCAGCTGGAATTACTGCCAGTGGCACTATCCTCGCAATCCCACAGAGGTCCTCCACCTCAAGCACAGGCTCCTGCCTAGCAGCAACCGCCTCAGAATCGACAGGTTCCCCCGCACAATGCGCCACCTCCACCTAGGCGAGACAATCAGGCGCCGCCTCCTCGGCAGGCCCCTCCAGCCCCTCGTCAGGGCCAGGCCCCCAGGGCCCCCTATCCGGAAATAAGGCACCATACTTATTCGTTCAATGAAAATCAGGTCCCTGGCTAATTACGAAGTTCTCTAGAGCACGGGATTGTGCGCCTGCCTGAGTGCAGAAGGCCGGCAGAGGAGAATCTCACCGATCACCCCAACTACTGTCCTTATCATCGGATTCTGGGGAACAACCTCAAGCAATGCTATGTGTTTAAAGACTGGATTCAAGACCAGATCAACAACAACATAGTCAGGTTGGGCCCGACACCAACACAAGTGGCGGGTGTCTTTGCAGGGTCGGAGATCGGTAGCGACAGCGAAGGCGAGTGGCAGCAGGTTCCCAGCCGCGGATCCCAGAAATACGACAACTGGATGGCTCGAAAAAATATCGTTCGTGCCCATGGTATCATCCAGGTGCGCCTGAAGCAGCCAAAACCTTCATAAGAAGTAGATGGTACCTCTGCATCGTCTTCACAGCCGACCTCTTCCCAAAAGGGCAAGCAACAACGACGCAAGAAGAAGCAACGCTCTCCGCCGGTGCCGTCGTCATCCCACACTCTCGGCGACTTTATGCCTCCTGAAATGGGGATTCTTCCCAGAATCCACCCAGTGGTGGATGACTCGTCGAGCGACAGCCAGGGGTACGCTCCGGTTAACACCGTGGAGCTGGTAAAGCCCTATATGACTCCCGATGAGGGGGGATGCCAGGCGAACCTCCCCAACGTTTCCAGCCGACGTCAACGTCAGCGGAACTACAACCACGCCGGTCATCGAGGTATGTCAGTGGAAACTTTCAGCCAAGTCGTGCACGCTATTGAGACCAGACAGCAGGCTCAGAGCAGATCTCAGCACGCGCAACCCCATCTGACGCCCTCAGCTCTACCTCCACCGCCGTCTGTGCTACTAGATCAGGGAGAGCTTCCTCATTCGTATCACAGTCAGTCTTGCCCGGATACAGGCCAGCCTCCACTGTCTGATCCTAGTCCGGAGACTACTCTCCTGGATTCAACTAGTATGCAACAGGATGTACCCACTACTAGCCGACCGCTGGTTCAACCAGCAGGACCCGCTATGCCTCCAAGTGCCGAACGACCTCCTGTAGGCAGAGGTTCACGTTTGGCACGAAAGTATGATGTCCTGATGCACCTGGCCGGCATTCCGGCGAGGCTTTCTATCCTTGAGGCCCTTCGCCTGTCATCTAAAATGCGCGAGGCACTTGCCGAGGCCCTAAGGAGCCCCCTCTAGTTTGAGATGGAGGTAGCAGCTGTAGAAGCCTTCCAAGACAAGACAATTGAGAATGATGAATATCAGGCGGTTATCTCGTTCTCCGGTGAAGATGAGGACCCTCCTATACAGGGGAATATTCGCCCGCTATACATCACTGGCCACTTCAATGGTGTGGATGTCCGCCGCTGCCTCGTTGACACGGGTTCCGAAATCAACCTAATTCCAACTTGGACATTGAGAAAGGTGGGTCTTTCTGAAGGTTATTTAACTCCCTCTGACCTCAGAATCCAGGGGTACGATAGGACCTAGCAAACCTCAGTCGGCAAGATCCGCTTGAAGACTCAGTTCGGTGGCTTAATTTCCAGCACTGAGTTCATGTTCGTCTCTCAGGACACCGCCTACAACGCGTTGATGGGTGGTCCATGGCTCCATCTGCATGCAACGGTCCCTTCGTCGTATCACCAGTGCCTCAAATACTCACTCAATGGTCGAGTAGGCATGCTCCAAGGAGATGCGTCTCCTTTCGCCTCTTGTGAGGCCCACTACCTGGATGCTGATTATTACAAGAGTAAGGATAAGCAAATCCTAGTAAGCATGGATGAACCCGCCCCGGTCACAAGTGATCCCTGGGCAAGCATGGATGACGCCTACATCCTCCCGATCCACCAATTGGAGGCCACAACCCCTGACATGGGGCAATGTTTTGTTGTTTCGGGTACACAAGGAAGGCATGTTCCCGTGTCCAAGCGACGGCGGAAAATCACCCCGTACTCATACATCAACCAGGCTCAGGTGATCCCGGAACCTCCTACCCCTGTACGGTACCAGAATGTCAAGCTTATGACAACGGCGGTGCGCCATACGTGTCTCTTCCGCCGGGCTGGAATCAACCAACTCAGGCCGACACGTCACCACTACTTTGATATCATCAAACGTGGCCCCTTAGGCTGAAGGCCAGATGGGATAGGGTCGACTGCCTTCATTGCTATGGTCTCAATGGAGAGTGAGTCTCCTGATATGATGACCACTGCTTCTCAAGCCAGCACCAGCTACCCCTCAGGATTTGATAGCCCATAAGTGTCTCCCGTCGCGGGAAATTCCCCCACAGGTGGAGAGGAAGACCTGGAGGATGCTCCCCCCGCCTTTGAGGAAGGCGTCTCTACCACGGTTGATGAACAGGTGCAGGTGAACCTTGGTAGCAAGGCAGATCCGAAACCCACATTGATCAGTGCATCCATGTCCCCAGAGGAGCGGCAGCAGTACGTAGACTTCCTCAAACAACACCATGACGTGTTTTCCTGGAGTTACAACGAAATGCCAGGACTAGATCCCCAGGTAGTCTTTCACCGCCTGGGCCTCCCAGAAAACCATAGTGGGTTTAAGCAGCCTCCCAGGAAGATGCACCCTTCTCATGGTGCTATGGTTGAGGACAAAGTTGAAAAGCTTATCAAAGCCAACTTCGTTAAGGAAGTCCAGTACCCCAAGTGGCTTTCCAACATTGTTCCAGTCAGGAAGAAGAATGGGAAGATTAGAGTCTGCATCGACTTACGCGATCTTAATCGCCACTGCCTAAAGGATGACTTCCCACTCCCGGTGACGGAGTTATTGATTGATGCCACGGCCGGGTTCTAAGCTCTCTCTTTCCTGGATGGGTATTCCGGGTACAACCAGATCCAGATGGCCCCCGAGGACGAGGAGTCCACTGTCTTCAGGGCTCCCCAAGGTACCTTTTGCTACCAGGTTATGCCATTCGGCTTGAAAAATGCAGGTTCCACTTATCAGAGGGCCATGCACCGCATATTCAAGCCGATTCTCGGGACGCTGGTGGAATGCTACGTAGATGACCTAGTGGTCAAATCATGTCAGCGCCAGGACCACCTCAAAGACCTTGAGAAGGTGTTCGGTTTCCTCCATTCTCGTCACCTGAAGATGAACCCGTTGAAGTGTGCCTTCGGGGTCACCTCTGGGAAGTTTGTGGGATTTGTTGTTAGATACCGAGGCATTGAGATTGACCCAGAGAAGATCAAGGCCATCAGCCAAATGCCTCCCCCGAGCAACATTCGGGAACTTAAAGGCCTCCAAGTCCACTTAGCCTATATACGCCGATTCATCGTGAATCTGGCCGGCAAGTGTAAGCCCTTTTCCCGGCTCATGAAGAAGGGCGCCGCCTACGAATGGGATGAGGAGTGTCAGACCACCTTTGAGGAAATCAAGCAGTATCTACTCCAACCTCCAATTTTGATGCCACCCGTCTTCAGAAATCTGCTGGTCCTTTATGTGACCGTTCTGGAAAGATCCCTTGGTGCACTGCTCGCCCAGAAGAATAATGAGGGTACTGAGAACAGTCTCTACTATCTCTGCTGCATGCTTCTCGATACGGAGGTCAGATACTCCCCTATCGAAAAGATCTACCTTGCGCTCATATTTTCCATACAGAAGTTGTGACATTACCTACAGCACCATGATGTGCAATTGGTCTCCCAGGTAGACCCACTGAAGTACATCCTGAACCGCCCCATGCTGACTGGCCGACTAGCACGGTGGGCGGTGATTCTCCAACAGTTTGATATCAGGTTCGTACCTCAGAAGGACATTAAGGGACAGGTGTTGGAAGACTTTTTAGCTGCCCATCCAACCTCCGTGGATCAATCCTTGGACCTGGATTTTCCCGATGAGACGATCCTCTCAGTCGATCATGTCGTCCCGTATTGGAAAATGCATTTCAACGGTGCCTCCCGAAGCCCCAACGGTAGGAGGCTCAATGATCCTAAGCTCAATAGAGTGGGCCTGGGTATTGTCTTCATTACCCCGACGCAAGCCATCCTGCCATACTCGTTCCTATTGTCAGAAGGTTGTACGAACAACAAGGCAGAGTACCAGGCTCTCATCACTGGCCTCGAGTTGGCCCTTGAGATCCATGTGCCCCATCTACATGTGAAAGGATATTCCGAGCTGGTAATCAAACAGGTTAATGGCGAATACGTCGTCAGGAATCCGGAGCTTGTACCGTTTTTAGAGTACACCGTCCGCCTAATGGCCCGGTTCTCTTCTCGACCAGAGATTACCCATGTCCCACGGTCACAGAACGGTCAAGCAGACGCCTTGGCTGGCTTAGCCACGTCGCTCGCAGAACCCGAGCAAGATGATTTGATTATACATGTGGCACACCGGAGAGTCATTGCCCCCGTCACCCAAGAGGACAATGATGGCCTGCGGGTAAGTCATCTCACCACTGGACCCTCTACGTCAGAGGTCCCGGGTTCGTCAGACACAGTGGTTGAAGCCACTCCCGACTGGAGGGCACCTTTTTTCGAGTATCTCCAAAATGGTCGCCTCCCGGATGACTGGGCCAAGGGCGATCGAATCCGACGCCGCGTGCTGTAATTTACCCTCCAGAGCGGCCCCAGTCTTGAACAGATCCTTTATAAGCAGAACTTCGATGGCGTCCTCCTCCGTTACATTCAAGGAGTAGAGATTCCTCAAGTCATGCAAGAGGTTCACGCTGGTTCCTGTGGCGCCCATCAAGCTAGGCCGAAGCTGTCCCATCAAATCCGGAGGTTGGGTTACTTCTGGCCCTCTATGATCCACGATTATATTGGGTATGCCAAGAGATGCCACGCGTGCCAAGTTCACGCCAACTTCCTGCATCAGCCACCAGAGCCCCTCCACCCCACCAAGTACTCTTGGCCGTTTGTGGTATGGGGACTTGATGTAGTGGGACCGTATCCACCGGCAACAGCCCGCCAGTGTAGGTTCATCCTGACTGCTACAGATTTCTTCTCCAAGTGGGCAGAGGAAGTTCCACTCAAAGAGGTCAAGTCCTGTTCCATCGTTGACTTTTTGAGCTCCAATATTATCCACCGGTTTGGGGTCCCTCATGCCGTCCTCACCGATAACGGAACCAACTTCCGAGTGGCTGAACTGAAGAAATTGTACGCCAAGTACGGCATCCGTTCGAACCATACCACCTGCTACCACGCACAGGCAAACGGATAGATCGAGGTGTTTAACAAAACCCTCTCTAACATTCTGCAGAAGACGGTTGGTCAGAACAAGAACAGTTGGCCAAACAAGCTCCCCAACGCCCTCTGGGCTTATCGGACGACGACTCGCAACTCTATCCAAGTAACCCCATATTCCTTGGTGTATGGAGCTGAGGCCGTCCTACCCATTGAGATCCAGCTGCCATCGTTACGCACTACAGTCTATGATCACCAGACATCAGATGAGGTAGCCGAAATCCGTCTAGCTGAATTAGAAGCACTGGACGAGAACCGGCTTCGTGCCCTGCACAATCTGGAAAGGCATCAGGATAAGATAGCGAGGGCCTTCAACAAGAAGGTTCATCTCCGTTCTTTTCTACAGGGCGACCTAGTACTGGACCTTCGAGCACCAATGATCCCCAGTAGGAAACCTCCCAACTTAGAACCCAAATGGGAAGGGCCTTATATCATCCATAAGGTTTACCCCAATGGAGCATACTCCTTGGTGACCACGGATGGAGAACACATAACTCCTCCCACCAACGCCAAGTTCCTCAAGCGATACTTTGCCTAGGGAAAAATGGTCCAACACGACCTTAAACTGTAGGGTCCTGCATGACCTTAAACTGCATCTTCGTCTTGCAAGATGATAAACTGCAAAATGGTCCAAGCTCTATGACCTTAAACTAAGATCTCCCCCCGTCCTTACTGTAAGACATTAAACTGCAAGCCAGTCAGGCCTGCCTGACCAAGGCTCAACCTCAGGCCCCTTGGCCTCCTCGGGCCCCCGGCCCCCGTCCTTACTGTAAGACGTTAAATTGCAAGCCATTCAGTCCTTCCTGACCGAGGCTCAGCCTATGGCCCCTTGGCCTGTGTTGACTTTGGCTCTCTAATGGGATTGTAGGGTGTGGTGTGGGATTACATCCTCATCCACGTTGGGTTACCCGCCGTACCATACATATACCCAGTTGAGACACATTTCTCGTCCAGAACAACGCTAAACTGCGCCTCAAGAACTACGTGTGGATTGATTCTCATCTTAATGGGATACGTAGAAACGCTCAGATGCCTCATCTTGAGCCCAGCCCCAAGCTTTTCTCTTCCACTATCCCCCCTGGGAATAGTTTCCTTGGAGGATCTTTGTGTAGCGAGGAGTAGGCTTTCTTAGCCCCGCTCATACAACTCCGCTCATACAAGGATTGTAAGGGTTGCACCATGTGCCCACTCCCGTTCTTCTATCCTTCCATGTCCTCACCGCATGATGCTAAACTGCATGGCCTTTAAGAAATACGTATGGCTTGATTCCCATCCTAATGGGATACGTAGGAACTCCCGGGCATTTCATCCGTTGGCCCAGCCCAAAATCCAAAATCTTCCCCTCGGGTTGAGATATATGGCAGGGTGCACACTTTTTCCCCAACTCATATCGAGCAAGCCTCGACCCGGCTGCACATCCCCCTGGAGATGTTTGCCTCTTTCGCGGATGGATACAACTATGCTTCACCCACTACTTGACTGGGATTCCATCATTTTTGCACACTCGGAGGGACCCCCGAGAACGGCCTGGATACTACGCCCAAGGGCTCTCCTATCGATATGGGCCAACGCCCCCGAGGGTTTTCAAGAAAAAAGCCGATACAAGTCCCGCGTTGCGAATTTGGTCAACAGTCGACGCTCATTTGTTGCCCCCATATCAGATCACCATAGGAACACTGTGTTCCGAACATGGTCAACAGTGTCCTGGATCTTCGGGTCCACCCCGAGATGTCCCAAACATTGAGTGTAGTGATTCATTCTACCCCATCCTGAAGTGACAAACTTCCCCCCGGGTGGTGCTAGCAGTCTGGCCCACGACCCCGATTCCTCTATAAGGGGTGTACGGTGTAGTGTGGGACTATGTCCTCATTCACACCGGGATCATGTACCATGTTGTACGCCTTCCCTTACGAGGCCCATCCTCAGGCCCCTTGGCCTTTTCGGGCCCTGGCCCTCATCCTCACTGCAAGACGTTAAACTGCAAGTAGGTCAGGCCTTCCTGACCAATGCCTAACCATCAGGCCCCTTGGCCTTTTCAGGCCCCGGACCAGGTCCTCTCTTATAGGAGTGTATGGTGTGGCGTGAGGTTATTTTCTCATTCACGTCGGTTTATTCTCCGTACAGTACACCTCCCTTGTTTGGGGGTTTATTACCCCCCCCCCCCCTCATCCTGTAAGACGTTAAACTACATCTAGAGAACTACATGTGGCTTGATTCCCATCCTCATGGGATACGTAGGACCACCTGAATGTCTAGGATTCGGGTCCAGCCCCATCTCTCGGGAATCTTTATCCCATCTTGGCCCTTTGGTCTACCCTTCCTCCATGAGAGGATTATATAGTGTGGTGTGGGATTATGTCCTCATTCACGTTGGTCTCGTAATGACCACGCCATGTACCTCTCCCTCCTGAGCTGTTTCGTCGACCCCTTTTCAGAGATTCACCAATGTGCCCAAGGGGACTCTAGTCTATTACCTGGAATGTCAAACTTTACTCAGAAACGTTCGAACCCACTTTCCAGGATTTGTGTATCCTTGCATCAGGGCTTCCATCATCTTTCACACCCCGAGGGACCCCCAAAAACGGACTGGATACTACGCCCAAGGGCTCTCCTACCATTACAGGCCAACGCCCCTGAGGGTTTTGGACAACAAATCGATAAAATCCTGCGTTGCGAATATGGTCAGCGGTCGATGCTCGTTTGTTGTTCCCGCCTCAGGCTAACGCGATATGGACGCTGCATTTCCGCCACGGTTAACAGTTATCCTCTATCGCCACACCTCCATCATTGTGATCCAAATCTCGAGCATCTTGATTCACACATTTCCACTTCCTCATGTTCAAGTGGAATTCCATCATACTCGGCTCTTTCTCTTCGTGCATCTAGTTGCACTACATGATCGTGTTAGTGTCATTGGGTCAGTATTCACCGAGCATCCATTTGACCTAAACTTCCCCATTCTGTGTCGGGAATGTCCCACCACTACTTCTTGTTTCCCACACCGAGCATGACTCACGTGGGCTTAGTAGTTTTGGCAGGATTTGTACCAACACGGCCGGGCTTCTCATCGTCCCGCATGACATTAAACTGCGCTTTCAAAACTACGTATGGCTTGATTCCCATCCTCATGGGGTACATAGGAACGTCCGACCACTCTGCTTTGGGCCCACCCAAATCCTCACTCCTGGTCCCTCGACCTGAAGAGTTTCCTCCGGGGGTACGTGGTGTGATTTGGACTCCAAGTCCTCATTCATGTCGGTTTCATATCTACCACACCACATGCTCCCTAGGATCTTCCCTTTTATTCCACGTCTTATCGTATGACGTTAAACTACAGGGGTCCATATGTCCTCAACGCATGACTCTAAACTGTGGTTCTACCTTGAACAAGTTCAGGATTCCCCATGTTGATCATGGGATGCACCATAGCCTCTACCATAGAGGATTTTACCTGTCAATGTTGGTCTATGACTGCACTGTGCTTCCAAAACTACGTATGGATTGATTCCCATCCTCATGGGATACGTAGAGACACACTGGTATATTTCCTAGGGTCCAGCCCATAGAAATCATTAATCCCACCCTTCCCCTTTCCAGCCCCCTGGTCGAACCCCTCGCCAGAGAGGCCCTGTCCCAAAGAAGAAAGGATCCATGACCAAGCCAACACGCCCATCTGGCGTACTCCCACCATGGTGGTGTAACTACCTAAGTGTTGGATTCTGTTTGGACAAACCATCACTCCATATTCCACGCTTTGCGTGCCCCTTATTCGGACCCTCGTCCCATTTCATGTCTGACGGGACCCCCTAATGGCCTGGTCTCATGCTGCATCGGCTCACCTACCGTCCTGGGCCAACGTTCCGAAAGACTGGTCATTTTTGGAAGGACCCCCTAATAGTACGGATGTTTGACCTATGGTCCGCCAACTGTCCTGGGTCAATGTCCCGAAAGATTGACCGACAATATTTGTGACATGGTCCCGTGTTTCGAACATGGTCAACGGTTGACCCTCATTTTTGTCCCCATTACAGGCTAACGCAGTAAGGATACCGCTTCTCCACCATGGTTAACGGTTGTCCTTTATTTTCACGCCATCCCCACAACGCTCTGAATCTTGGGCATCGTAATTCACGCTCCCCGTTTCCGTCTGTTCGGACTGATTCCAGTGTCCCTGGTGTTGCACCGTTCGTGCATGAAGGCACGCTGAAGAAACGGTAATTCGGCTATTCTGAAAAGTTCTTTCTCCGGTCAGGTCTCTCCCATCTTTCGGAAATCCGGACTGGTAATCCAAATCCCGGATGCCCGGAGCATGGTCTCCAATCCTATGTTAGGTGGGACGAGAAGGCAACTATCTCCTGTTTCTCACATCGGGCTCGACCCACGTGGGCTTGGGGAATTATCGCCGAATGTCCCATAAACATTGTAGGTATGTAACGAGGCGATTCAAATAGTGGAAATAGTGTGCTCTACGACATTAAAAAAAAAGAAAGAAGAAATTGAAGCACGAAAGTACCAATAAAAGGTTTTGGGTTTGTTACAATACCCGGGGGTCGACTCCCCCCATGGATGGGTTGACCCCGTCAAAAGAGCATTGCAGCTCCGCCACCCGTTGGCTTGTGACGTCCAAGGCTTGCTGCCGCTGACTCAGCTCCCGCTCCTCCTCAGCAGCGGCGGGGCGCAGTTCGTCAGCCTTGGCTCTGGCCCTCTCTACCTCAGCCTGAATGACAACCATCTTTTCAGAAGCCTACCTCATAAGCTCCTCTGCCTCTGCCAGCTGGGCCTTTAACCGGGAGATCAGCTCAGATTGCGCATTAAGAGAGTCTGAGTGCTCATCCTCCTGGGTCTGTAGCTGTTGGACCTCGCTTTCAGCCTCCTGGAGCTTCTTGATGTTTTTCGCCTTCCTCCGCTGCCAGCCCACGCTGAGCCCACGATCATGCTCCCGGATCTTCTCAGCCATAAGATCTCGGATGAGCGCGTGAGGACGTTGGGCGTCCACTCCCCCAGCGCACAGTTCGCACAATCGTGAGCGGAGTCTGTCCATTTCGGCCAGCCATAGCGCTTGGGGGTGTCCTTGATGAAGCACGTGATTAGCTTCCATGACCGGCGGCGGACTATGCTATTGTCTTCCTCGTCGGAGGCCGTTTCATCCCAGTCTACTCGATTGGCAGGCTCGTACGCAGGATACGCCTACAGAAAGTCCTCGACGGGATATGCATCTGGCGTTGAATCCAGCGCGACATCTGGCGCCAAAGCAGGCGCGACAGGAGTAGGGCCGGCCGGCCAATCCTCTTCATCGGAGTCCACATCAATGACCTCAGGAATGACCCTACTGGTGGTCCCGCTAGTGATGATGTGTGTTGCAGCTTGAGGAGATGGGGGGACTATCGCCACCATCACCAGCATGCCCCTAAAAGGGACACCACTAGACATCCCAACTAGTCTTGCCACAGTAGCCCATGCCAGTCGAAGAACTGTACGACAGAGAGGGACATAAACATTAGTTGGAATAGTCTACATATGACGACAAGGAAACCGGTAGAGGAAACTTATGGAGATCGACCTCCTGGTGCTGATCTTGAGCCGATACTGATGGGACCCTGAGGCGAGGCCCTCCGTATACTGTTGGAAGGTCTGAAGATTCCGGAGGAGCCACCTCGGGTGCTCTGGTCCCACTAGACGCAGAACTGGACGCATCCATAGGCGCGGGTTCTGAAGGTCCCACATCATCACCCGTCGAGGGGCGAGAACGAGGCCTGCGAACAAGTTCCTCCTGCATGGCTCAAACGTCGGTGAAAATTTCATAGTGGCCCAAGAACGGACCATAAGGAAAGAAATTCGGAATGCTACCACGAGAGCCTCTGCGAAATCGTCGGAATCTGAGCCTTAATCTCCGACCTCAACCTCCTCCAACGGGCTCCCTCCTCTAGCCTCATCTTCCCGAGAGGAGTCCTCTGATTCTTCCAGTAGGGGGAAACGCTCCCTAAGATCGGTGGCTGACAACTGTGGAGGGACGGTTCGATTCAGCAGTACCCTCACCCGGTCTGTCATTGGGCGAGGGACACCACTGGAGTGAACGTAATCCTCCAGCTCATCCAAGTATTGCTCCGCCTCTGCCAGAGACGCCATGAAGCCAGCCCGGACTAGGCCTATGCCCGGCAATTTAATCCCGAGGTGATTCAGGTGGGCCCATATCTCGGGTGGGCTGAGGAATTTCCGGTTGACATCACAAATGTCCCAGGCTTCTGGGAAGACGGCATCCTCTGCCATGTCGATATGACGCAGCCGATTCCCCGGATCCTGAGTGGATATTCTACGAAATACCCTTAGTGGCTGCCCCTCCGGATGGCCCTGCTCTTCCGGAATCACCAGATCCACTGCTACTGCCACACCCTCGGCCAGTACGGGTCTCGCCGCCATGGCAGCCCCGCCACCGCGAGAGGCCCTAGCTGCCCTCCGACCCCGACCTCGAGATAGAGGAGGCCTACCATCACCGACTCGAATAGTTGGCTGCTTCAGCATCTCCCCTGGGTAAGCAGCTTCCCAACTAATGGCATACTCCCTCACCAATCCGAAAGCGGTGGTGGATGGAGGCAATGCAATTCGCATCTTCCCATATTTCCGTGTGAACATGAGCCACAGCTGCCTCATCACACACGGGTGCTCCTCGTGATGCACCTCCCAGTAGACCTGCGGGGTCAACCACTGGAGGCACTGGAACTGCCTCGCAAACTGATGCGGGGTGTACGGTTCGCAGAGTGGCTCACGATCCACTCGTGCCACCAAAACTCCACCTCGAAAGGCCAGGAGGTAAGCCCGATGTTCCTCCATTCCCCGCCCGTCGTCAGTAAGTATCCCCGTCGGCAATGGGAAGGAGTGGAAGTTAAAATCATCTTCCCTCCACACCCGATTCAGCACCATCGGCATGGTTAGTTTGAACGGGAAGCTCTCGACCGCATTCAGGATGGAGGGGCGGAATTTTGATCCCGGCAGTGAAATAGGGTTTGGATACTCATAAATCCCCCTGATGTGCGCTGCGATCCACCCATACAGGAGGTGGAAGGGCCCGCATATCCTTGGCGGCTTCTTGCCCTCGCTAATGTGCCGTAGCATTTTGTACAGTTTGGCGAGCATTGGAATCCCCAGATTGACCCGCTGCCCCATGGCCAACATGGACGCCATGATAAACAAGCTGGGCCGCACCCCCATGCTTGTATCCCTCACCGGTAGGATCCAACCACAGATGAGAGCCGCAATGAACGCCTCCAGCCTGACTATCGGCTGTTGTTCAGTGCTGACACTGAAACCCCAAGTCTTCCATTGGTTGTCCTCCAAGACCCGCCAATACAAGTTCCCCTTACCCCGTTGGGCCGGCCTCAGACAAGTTCGAGGCCTCGGAGGGAACTCTCGATTCTCTGGGAAATTCAGGAAGCACTTGAACCATCTCTTAAAGTGGACATCCCTCACTGCCTCCTTTTCCTCTCCAGGGACGAGTGCCATCAGCACTGATGCCAGTCGTGTAATTTGCTCTGTATCCTCCCACGCGCTCATGACGGGGAGGAACTCATCATACATGGCCCCCAAGATCGGAACCCCAGAAATATGGTGGACATCCCACAGGCTGATGCCCACCTCCCCGTGATGCAGTTGAAAGGTATTGGTCCCAGACGACCATCTGCTCAGTAATTCCGGCATTAGTTGTTTCGGTTGGTAAATGTGGAATTGGGAGGCCCATGTCGCCTCATATAACCCCACTCTCCTCAGGTCGGCCCCAAACTCCTCTAATGAGGTGCCTACCCAGTAGGCCCAGGCCCAGTCATCAGTAAAGTTGCTGCCCTGGCGCAGGTCCCACTCATCGGACCATCCCTTCTTCGAATCCTGCAAATCCTCCTTCAGCATGGTACGGTAGAGAGGAGGGGACGTCTCCGGTTGCAGTGGCTTCCCGTCAATATCGTTTACATGGTTGTAGAGATAGTCAGCGGTGATGGGTGTGAAGTCCTCCTACGCATGACCATCGACCGCCCTGAACCATTGGTGCTAACATGGTGTGCTCCTGAACCAGCAAGCTGGTTCATCCCTACTCGCCTCAGGGATGAAGATGTCATCCCTCAACCCGAAGTCGTACAATGGCAGCTTCTTACACTGCGGGTAATTTTTCTGACCCTCCGATATCAGATCTATCAAAGAAGCGTAGTCCGAGTGGCTTCGGACCATCTCCCCAGGGCCTGGACAGTTGGCCATCTCATCCCGATGGGCGGCATCTGCAACCACCCCCAATACAGCTTCTCGATGGGCCATTTCAGTTCCGATACTCATAAAAGAATTTTTTTCAGAATGGATCGCGAAGCTGGATCCCGAAGCCGGCTCGCGAAGGTCGGTCGCGAGACCAAGCTGCGAAGTCTGTCCTAGGCCGGCAAATAGGAGTTCGCTTGGCGCGGTCACAGAGTCAGAGACCCGCGGTTCGCCGCGAAGCTCAATTCGAGGAGAGCAGGCGCGGAGTACGTGGAGCTTCACGAGATCGAGAGCACAAAAAGACAAGAAAATTGCGTGAAGACAAAATAGGTCGACCCCCCTATTTATAGGCGGCGACCCCGGAGCATCGCGGCGTGCCCCTCCTATACGTGGCATCACGGCTCATCCGAACCTGTGGCCCCGGTCAGCACCGCGGGCCCTCTTCGCGAAGGCGCCTCACGAACCGCCGAAAATTTTGGCGATTTTTTCCTCAGACTTCGACCCTTCAGCCTTCCGTGGCTCCAAGTCTGAGGGGGGGGGGAATTTTTTGGCGCCAAAATATTGCACGAACGAAAGGGACGAAAAAGACGGCCTGGATGCTGCCTCGCGAAGCACCGACGCGAAGCACCCCGAGCATCGCGGGCCCGCGAAGCTCCGGAGTCGGTACCTCTCCGCGAACGACTTTGAAGTTCGCAAGCCCGCCGCGAAGCTCGGGAGGCGGTAGCTCTCCGCGACCGAGTTTGACGTTCGCGAGCCCGCCGCGAAGCTCTGGAGGCGGTAACTCTCCGCGAACGAGTTTGACGTTCGAGAGCCCGCCGCGAAGCTCCGAAGGCGGTACCTCTTCACGAACGACTTTGACGTTCGCGAGCGCGCCGTGAAGCACCTGAGGCTGCGCGCGAGTTCTACTTCATGGAACCCTTTTCCTATAAATACTGGGCTCCCCCTGAGTCCCACAGAGGTACAATCCGACCTTTCGGCTTCTCCTCTCCCGAATCGCGAAGCACTCTTTTCCCCCTGGAATCATGAGCTCTGCGAGGTACTTCTACTTCGCGTGATGCCTTTTCTTTGTCTCGTTTTGAGCCCCTCTTCCGAGAGGGATTCCCTTCATGAAGCTCAAGGGCATTCGCGAAGGAGGGGGATTCCCAAGGGAACCCGAGTAGCCGCGGAGCGTTTATGCTTCGCGAAACACCCAACCTGTACTAGTGATCCCTATGCTAAGGCAGGATCGCTACACATCGCGAAGCACACTGCTTCGCAGCACCCTGCTTCACGAGGCACCACTTCTTCGCAAGGCAGTGCTCCGCGAAGACTGTTCCACTTCGTGAAGCACCCTCCACTCACACCTATTCCACATGCTAAGGCCAAGGTACTCCGCTTCGCAAATCACACTCCTTTTCTTGGCAATTCCGCTTCCCGTGTGACCCTCCAGGTATGCATGATGTGATTTCAAAGTCCCATGGACAATACTAATCATAGTGTTGCTTCGCCTAGTTCTTCTTCGCATAGGCACACTAACGACTATTTCTTCTTCGCATAGCCACGCTAACGTGGACCCCTCGATGGTTCGCTCCACAACCCCCCTTGACCACGGCCTTACTGGTACCTTCCCTTCCCCAAGGAGCAAGGGGTACCAGTTATGTAAGTCCTAGGGGTGTGGAGTGAACCCACATCGTCCGAGCTGCAGGACGTTAAACTACCAAGCACCACGTCCTCAACACATGACGTTAAACTATGACCCGACCCCATGCTTCGCACACAGGGTCCCCCCAGCTCAAACATTTTTTACGCCACTCGTCTCCACAGGAGTGGAATCACCCCTCCACAAGGGATGATATCCTCCTTATTGGAGCGGCGTATGTTCTTAGGATAAGGGCGACCCTAGTTCCCCAACGGATGGATGCACCCCTGCATCTCCGTACTTCCCCACTACCAAGGTCAGTGGAGGGCGTGATAGGGAATGAGGCACCTACCATAATTGGTCCCAAATCCCTCTTTCGCTGCGCTTTGCCACACTTCGGGCCTCCATCCTAGAGTAAGTCCCAACACCATGGTCTGCCTAATGCGTAAGCCCCTATTTGCTTCTCACGGACGCATCCTTCACGACGTGATCGTCAGGTCCCTACAACCTCTTGTTTCCCACACCGAGCATGACTCACGTGGGCTTAGAGTGAGCACCGACCCTAACCCCCACCATTTCAACTACGAGGTCTTTGATCCATGTCAAGGCATGGTACGTAGGAAGCCTCCACGAGGTTCAAGCCCACCCCTCGGTCGTTTATTCACATCGAGTTCCACCCTCGTCCAGCATGATGTTAAACTGCATGCTCTCATCCAGCATGACGTTAAACTGCAATTCCAGTCCGACGGAAAGCCGTTGTGACCAACCCGAACTATGAGGACTTTGATCCATGTCAAGGCATGGTACGTAGGAAGCCTCCCAGAGGTTCAAGCCCATCTCCCATCGGACCAAGGTACCTCATTTACGTCGGTTTTCCGACACCCACCTCCATTCCGAACTACGGGGACCTTGATCCATTTCAAGTCGTGGTACATAGGAAGCCTTTATGAGGTTCAAGCCCACCACTAGTGGACCCCTGGGTCTACTTTCACGTCGGTTCCTTGATGAAACCCTTTGAACTATGAGGTCTTTGATCCATGTCAAGGCATGGTACGTAGGAAGCCTCCCCGAGGTTCAAACCCATCTCTCATTGGACCAAGGTCCACCTTCACGTCGGTTCGCTGATGAAAGCCATCATTTCAAACTACGAGGACTTTGATCCATGTCAAGGCATGGTACGTAGGAAGCCTTCCAGAGGTTCAAGCCCACCACCCATCAGACCAAGGTCCACCTTCACATCGGTTCTCCAACGAAGCCCCTCTGAACTACGTGGTCTTTGATCCATGTCACGGCATGGTACGTAGGAAGCCTCCCCGAGGTCCAAGACTACCACCACTAGGACCCTCCTGGTCCTCCCTTTTTCACGTCGGCCTTCCGATGTCTAAACTGAACTATGTGGTCTTTAATACATGTCCTGGAATGGTACGTAGGAAGCCTCTTAGAGGTTCAAGCCCACCACCTGCTGGTCACTCTGACCGCCTTCACGTCGGTTCGCTAACGCATCAGACCAAGGTCCACCTTCACGTCGGTTCGCTGATGCATCGGACCAAGGTCCACCTTCACGTCGGCTCGTTGGCACCATTCTAAACTACGTGGACATTGATTACCTGCCACAGGGATATGTAGGAGGTCTCTTCGAGGCTCAATCCCAACTTCACCGTCGCCCTTGCGATGGTCCCTTGCCATTCCCCCCTCCACTTCATTCATCCATCCATCATCCACCCTGATTCTCGCTCGGACCGTAATATCCCGGTGAGACCATGCCGGTCCGCTCCTCTTCACAGCCATCCATAGACTGGTCCCGATATCGGCACCCCCTCAAGGGAAATCCCTCAATCCGATCCATTCTAGCTAATGCTCTGATCGGGCTAATCCGTCTCCGCTAGACGTTAAACTCGCGGCATACCCTGTGTTAAACACAGGAAGCTAAGGAAAACCTTAGATGTGTGTCTATGGAATATAATTCCCCACGCTCGATGTGGGATGCCTCGGGATTCCACGCCCTTGACAAGTCGTATGACCAGAGATAACAGACAGAAATGCCGGTTCCCTAGTATCCAAACACGCTACTGATGCCTCAACGTGACTACTCCCCCGACTGAAGGTTTCTTCCCTGACTAGACCCTTTGGAATGTCCTGACAGAAGCGGTGTAATTAACCGGCGTCCATGGAAACATGGAACTGGGAAGAGTTTCATGAACAACGTATTAAATCTATGAGGGAGACCCTGACTAGGTGATGAGTTCTGAGGAGGAATCCGCAGAAGGAAGAACTTACATCCCATCATCCCGTTTTGATCAAAGAGCAGACGTCCCTGAATAAGGAGCGAATGCCGCCCGCCTTTGGAAAGCAGGAATACGGGGCAACAGTGTGGTGCGTCCTCCTCCACGGACGGACGGATGCACGCGCCCCGGCAAAAGCGTCAGAAACAATGATATTACTTTTTTAAACAACACTAATATAATATATAAAATGGAAATCCTTGAAATAAGGTTAATCGCTGATTAACCTTTTAACCAAGGTTTTTAACACAAACTCAGTGCACAAATAATTCCTCTAAAGTTTAACTTAAATTTTTCTTGAATGGTTAACCTTATAACCCTTCTCGAATATGAACATACAAAACTTTATAAATAGATTCAATAAATTAGTTTAACATTGATTCCCATGTATAACACAAAGTATCTATTGGTTTTTACATTCCAATCATGTGAATACCCTCATTATATATTCTTTTGAAACATGGTAATAACCTGAATTACCATAAATCATTTTGGAAAACATGCATGCTTTCTTATTCCAAAGTATGTTGGATTTACTCATTAAATACAAAAATGTTGTAAACTTGATTAGCAGTATCATAAACTGCCTATAAACAAGTCCTTACTTAGTTCCAAGGTAATCAATACTATCCAATTTACTCATCCAAAACGAACATATCTTTATCCATAAACTCATAAATACTGATAAAAAATGTAAGTAGAAAAATCATTGTATATTTCATCATTCATAAATTTTGAATCTGAATATATAAATACTTTGATTACTTTATCCCTACTCCATTAACAATAATACTTCTTTAATTTCACATTTCATTTGTAGTCTCATCATCATTAGAAATATAACCATTACTCGCACCACCTTACTGATTCTCTTCAAGAACATTCCTCTTGGAACATTGGGTTGTATAATGACCATTTTCTACACACTTAAAACATTTAACCTTCAATTATGACACAGGGAGCCCAGATTTCTAATCCATTTCGTTAACCGAACTCTTTTTTTTCCTTGTAGTCACGTGCTTTGTGCCCTTATTTTCCACAGTCAAAACACCTTCTTGTTCCTCTAAGATATTCACATAGGTGATTCCTTCCACATTCATGACATAAAGGAAACATAATCTTCTTTATTTCATGGTATCCATTACTCTAAATCTAAGATAACTTCTGCTTTCTCTTACTTGGTGAGTCCGAGAGAAGTTTAAGTTAAATATTTTTAATCATGTTCCATGAAAAATGATTAGGCATGATCATGACATCTTTCACTCCAGTGATCATCCCACTTGACTGCTCATTAGAAAATCTTCCATCACGTTCAACATTAATCTAGTTCCTTCCACTTTCTACCATTGACTAAAACCAGAAGCATAGTGTGAGCATTACTTATCATAGCATAAAACCACATAGTCATGAAAATAATTACTTATAGGATGTCTAAATCATGAAACCTTCCATAATCTATGACACCTTGGGTTTATCCTAGGTTATTCAAAGCTAAATTTTATCTAAATACTTCATGATGGTTTGTGAATAGTTTGTGAGTTCTCAAATCATATCCCCTAGGAGTTTCAAACCAGGTGTGCATCAAGACTCATTATTGGGTACCAGATTACCCCAAGTCAAGCCTGGAACATCTTTTCATAGTTGTTTCCCCTAAGTATATATGTTCCAGATCCACATCCACTTGTAGTATCTAGACAGGGATGTATTTCATGGAAACAACTCACTATATTATTTACCAAAATTCCACAATAGTTTTTTAAATGTTAACTCATCCTTATAATTATCCTTAAAGAGATACCTAGACATATACTTATAAATATACCTAGGGATATCACTAAGGTTTTCTCATCCTAGTTTCCAAAGGTAAAATATAACTTTTCTCTGATACCAAATATAGAGACCATTGCTTTCCAAACATTATCATTATATAAATTTTGTGGAATACTTAAACATTATACAAATATATTACAAAAGACGGTAGTTGGTATAGTGCCTTTAGAAAAATGGAAATGTAAACTCTAGTACATATGTGAGCTACAACATCTCCCACTAGGTTCTTCTTGACTATCACCCTTCTTAGACATATCAAACATGGTACATATCATCATAACCTGGGAGAATGGAAACATAAAATGGGTGAGCTCAAATGCTCAGTAAAGGTAAACAAGAGAGACATGTAATCATAAACATAAGTATAAGGTTATGAGAATGTGGTCATGAAAATAAAAGATCATACCCTGTTTATCAAAGATCATGGCACAAAGATTGGCAGTTCATAAGACAAGAATCATAATGAAATAAAGAACATAAGCCATGAAAGTATAACATAGGAGTAAGACATGGAATTCTAGAAACACATAAGCATATACCGATTTCTATAGTATACAAGGCATCTCTGATAACACCATCTTAGTGGAAAAATTCCTTTACTGAACCGGGTAACCCCCATTTCTGCCCTGTATTACTGAACCAAATGACCCTCGTTTCGGCCACGTATTACTAAACTGAGTAACCCTCATTCCAACCCTATATTATTGAACTGAGTGACCCTCATTACAAACATATATTATTGAACTTAATAACCCTCATTCCAGCCATGTATTACTGAACTGAGTAAACCCTTATTCTATCCATGTATTACTTAACTGATTAAACCCTCATTCCAGCCCTATATTTTTTAACCATGTAAACCCTCATTCTAACCCTATCTATCTCATGACATATAAATCTTTACCCAATGCATTGGAGTGAGATATAGTTCCCACCCTTCACATAATGAAATCATATATACATGTTCCACCAGATCATAAATGAACATATCATAACCTAGGAAATGAAATGGGTATCATAAACATGTAAACATATCATAACCTATGGAAAGATACAGGTTTCATAATCATTTCTTTATAAACATAACCCGTGAAAAGAAGCGAGTTTCAAAATAATATAACCCATGAAATAGAAACGGGTTTCATAACATCATGATATCAAAACATAATCCATTAAAAGAAATAATATGAATGGATACAATGAATAATTCCAAATAAATTCATTATTAACAACAATAGATGTTATCTTAAATGGGAAATAATTTTAAAAGATCTTTTAAAAACACTTCTTGAGTAAAATATCCTTTCTTAATTGAAAAAGGATTTTTAATACATAAAACCATGTGAAAAATCATTTTCTTATAAATTACATTGAAACTTATGAAATCATTTTGAAGACCGTTTTCCTTGAAAACTTATAAAATAAGCTTCAAAAGATTTTGAAAAACTTTTTCTTGGAAAACACTTTGAAAACTTATAAAAATATCCTGAAAACGTTTTGAAAATCATTGTACTTGAAAATTTATAAAATAATCTTGAAAACATTTTGAAATATTTATTTCTTGAAAACTTATAAATGAATCTTGAAAACATTTTCTAAAACCTTTTCTTTGAAAATACTTTGAAAACTTATAAATAAATCTTGAAAATGTTTTGAAAATAGTTTTCCCTGAAAACATATAAAAGAATCTTGAAACCATTTTGAAAACAATTTTCCATGAAAATTAATTTTAAAAACATTTTTCAAAGATGAACCTTTTTAAAAAATTAAAATGAATCTTCAAAGAAATGACAGCAAGTAAATCCTTACTTGTCATACAAGGTAAAAGAACATTCCTTTTAAACAGTAAAAAGGATGGAAATATTCCTTGTTCAGGAAGACAATAGTAGTTTCCTTTGAAGATATTGGTAAAAGAAAGAAAATAAAATTTTATTTTATATATTATAGGATAATGGTATAATATTCTCAGAAACCCTTTTTAGAAAACATATATTTCTGACTGAAGAGAGGATAAAGTCAGGATTTCCTAAAAAACATTTCTTAAATATCTTATGTACCATAGAGTAAGAAATGGTACCAATAAATTATTATATCATAAAATAACATATTATAATGAAATTTATAAATATTCTTGAGATATGGGTCATAATGTTTCATCAAAGGAAGCATAAACATAAACAATCTTAAAAAGCAATGAGATTGTCTCAATAAACTCTTATAACTTGGTATGTTGGGATCATGTTATCCATGTATAGAAAAGAAATTAAATGAAGCATATAATATCACGTAAATATTTATATTCATAATATTTCATGTAAAATGTAAGTATGTACACCTTGAAAAATATTTTAGGTGCATAACAAAACATAAGTCTCAAAGAAGGAAAATTGAGACAAAACATTTTTACCAATTTGGTAACTTTTGAAACTTAAACCCCATGAAAGAAGGATCATAAAATGGGAATTTGAATATTCATAAATTTAATTCCAAGATACATAGAATACAATCATGGTTATTACATACACCACACAAAATAAAAGAGTGTCAAACATAACATTTATCTCACGATAATTAAAAGTTAGATGAAATCCCTCTACCCTGTGTCTTGACTCTCTCCGTACTCGTACAAGATTCATGTATAATAAATATAATTTTATTATAAATATTTTTCATAATAATATTCTTATAATTAATACCATATATGGTTTTATAATTACCTTATATTACCCTCTTTTTAATGATCCAATGTTAACGTTTTACTTTGCGTAAAATTCACTTTGTTATTCGCATGTATCTTAATTTTTTATATCTTTAGTCCTTTACTTATATCATGATTACAAAATATAAACCATGATATAAATATCAGGTATATAAATTATATTTTTATTATTATTATCTATATAATATAGGGGTATGAAATAGAATACACTATTCATGGAGACGGTAAGTCGTATGTATGCATGAACGTTGTTTTTGTCTTTATTATCATATTGAAAGAAAGTATGTAAATGAAATAGAAATGTGTGTGTGTGGGTAATTATTCCATTAGAATTAACATATCATGTATGTCATATAAGTTCATTAAACCCATCCTTAATAGATTCCATGTGGTGTGTGACGAATCACGTTGCTTTGAGGGGGCGATATTCCACACTTCCTTAAACGAGATTATTATATTAACACTAAATGGAAAGTAAGGAGATGTGTGTTGTAAAAGGAATAAATAAGATTAAATACATATTAAATATAATATATTACATATATAAACATATTTTCCATATAATGTCCCCCATGATTGGCTATTAAGGATAAATCAACAATCATCGTTTCGTGAGGCAATAGTTCACCATACATAGAAACAGTATGTTTAAAATCCATTAGATGGAGGTGTTTGAAAGTTTAAGTCAGAAACTTTGCATAAAAACATCCTATTATATGTATTATACTGTTTTTTACACAATAATTTAATAAAGATAGTGGAGTGGTGGATAAGAAAAATAAATTAATGGATCTTGAGAGAAGACGTTACCTCTAAATCGAGTAACTCCTTTTGGTTTGTGCCAAAAGGCTTCCTTTAAAAGATTTCTTCCCAAAGGGATAATTCAATGTTGAACATGGAATTTTAGGGAGGCCACTTGTGAATAAATTTTATTAACTTAAAAGGTTTTATAGTTTTTATCCCCACCGTTGGTGGTGGGGTGGTAAGGGCTTGGGTGGGGTGAGGGGCAGGTCGCGGGGTCAAGTTCTCGGGCTTGTGATTTACTGTAATTTTATTCTTTGTGTTGTGTGAAACTTTCACAGTTGTATCCAATTTTTAAAAGGTTTTACATTTTTTAATAATGGGTAGAGGTGGTGTCCTTTTATAGGGAAGGAAAAGGACACACTTGGAATTTTTAGAAACAAGTTAGGTGTGCACATGTTCTTACCAAACAAAAGTCTTACCAAACCAAAAAAACTAGATAATTGAATTTTTATGGACTAAATATAGACATAAAATGGGTTATTTACATGTCTCTAGGTTTTTTGGTCCCTTAATTTTAAGGTTTAGTTTCTAATTAAGCTTAATTTGCCCTCAACTATTGTGATTAATTTTAATCACTTTTACTAATCATTTTAGTCAAAAATTAACAGGTTCTTATTAGACTCTAAATATTAGACAAAATAAAATGGTGTATGTCCAATTTTTTAAATTCAAATCACAAAAGTGTAAAAATTAATATTAGTTCTAATCCCGCAGACGGGGTGAAATAACGTGGTATTAAAGTAAGAAAAAGTTTAAATGTTTGTTAAGATTTTATATTCAGTTTCAAACTGAAATTGATTATAATGAATTAAATTGTAATAATAGATGTAATATTTATCTAATTTTACCTTAAAATATATTTATAATATCATTTATCATTAATAATTAATTAGAAAAAAATGCAGTTTTTAACTAAAAAATAGTATTTCTCACTATTCATCAAAAAATGAAGTTTCCCAGAAAAATCCCAAAAATTCAACCTAGGATAATTTTGATGTTATGAATTAAAAAATGAAGTTAATTTTATCAAATTAAATTGATATTTGTGTCTAAAATTAATTTTTTAATTAAAAATATGTTTATTCAAGAAAACGGTATTTTTAACATAAAAGGACTTTACCAGAAATCTCATCTTTCATTATCAATATGTTTTATTTATATAAAACAATTATAAAAAATATTTGGAAAGTATTTATAACTATTACTATATCTATTTTTAATGGTTATGTTATAATTATCTCATTAAATTAATTATATAAATATAAATATGTTTCATATAAACTCATTGTTGTGTGCATCGTACTCTAAGTCGGTGTTTCTTGAAGCACAAACCAAGTTGGTATTGCATGTAGCACAGTCCAATTTGGTATTGAGTGTAAAATGAATGTTTGACTTAGTGTTTTAAGATATATTTATATATATATATATAAAGAACTATTTCTATTTTCATGTGAAATTAAAAATATTGAAAATATAAATTAATTCGAAAAAAAAAATAATTCTCAAAATCTCTGGGTGTTACAAATGACCCTTTTGAATAGGAATCAAAACCCATATAATGGATTTTATTTCCATAGTAAGTTAGTATTTTTATTTACACTAATATATTATCATAAGTTGGTTTAGAATATCAAATGTGACTTCCCTTACTCGATAATTGATGTGGGATTTATATAGATAAATTAAATCCATGCCTAAAATAACATAAAATTAAACTAGGGGAAGAATGAAAATATTTGAAGGAACCACATTCCCATAAACATAAATTAGAGAGGAATTATACACTTGAGATAAAATCATTGTACCAATAGGGTTTTTCACTACTAATTTTATATCTAACCATGTGGGTGGAATCTTGATACCCTTAGAAAATTATTTAGATATAAAATAATGGGTAGATCCAAAGTCAAATATGACATTAGCAGTTCTATAGTAGATGGTAAGTGTACCTTTTACCACATAATTATCACACACCTCATTATAAATAGTGATAACATAATATTTTTCCTTCATCCCTTATTTTAAAAGGTTTCTGATTTTGATCATCATCATTAACCTTTGGATTTGGACACTTGTTAGAATAGTTCCCATAATCCATTCATTTCTGGAAATGGAGTGTGGGTGGTGAATTTTGTGGATTTCTCTCCCTATTTTTATCATTAGATAACTTCTTCCCATCACTTTGGCATTCAATTTCCTGATGACCTACCCTTACACACTTAAAACATTTACCAGTTCCCTTAAGATAGTTTCCTTCATGTTTCTTACCACACTTCTAGCATTAAAGAAATATCATCTTATTCTCTCCATGCTTCTTATTGTTTCCCTTGAACTCCATATTTCTTTTCTTATCAAAACCATGTTATTGGTGGGTGACTCCAATATCCATTTCCACCTTGAGATCATATCAAAATATTTCTTCATAGCTACTGAATTCCCTTATGGGTAACACCATTATAAGTCTTTGTTTTAATCCACTAAAGAATCGATCAAACTTAAATTCAATTTGGATTATAATTATAGAAGCGTAACTCACAAGTCTTGTAAAATTTTCATCATAGGTACCAATGGATTCATCTATATTCTTATTTTTCTCAAGTAATTCCTTCTCCGTTTTCATATGGATAATTCAAGGGATGTACTTATTGAAAAAGAAGCTCTTAAACTCATCCCACTCCATGGATCCAATTTCATATTATTGTATCATATTCTTGAGGAGATTCCGCAGTTATATATTTCTCCTTCCAAATGATAGACATCCAAAATTAATTTTTCATGTTTTGAACACTATAGAATAGAAAATATCTTTTCAATGGTACTAATACATTGCTCAGCAACTAGTGGGTAAGTGTAACCACTAAATGATGGTGGATGTTTCCTTATGAAGAAATCAATAGAATATATGTCTATCATTTTCTAGTTTGGAATTTCATCATGATTCATATCTTGATAATTTTTTGTGATCATAGTAATGAAATTTTTAATTCCATCTCACATAACATTCGGTTTATCGGGAGGAAAATCATTGAATCATTCATTTCATAACACAGTTTCTTTAGTTTCCAACCATCTACTAAAACCAAAAATCATGGTGTGAAAACATAGATTCATGAAAATCATTTATAGGATGTATAAATCAAGACATCTTCACTTATGTTAAAATGTATCTCCACTCTGAGAGAATTTTTTGTAGGTCTTCCTAGGTTTCACATTTCCTAGGTCTTTTACTAGGCTCGGTGGGGTCTTAATTTCACCATATTATTTTCCTTCACTCACCTGGGAATCCTTGTGTTTATGTTTTACCTTATTTTTATCTTCTTCTAATTTAGTTTTGGTGAGGCATTTTTTTGTTGGTTTATTTGGCTTCACAATTTAGTGATTTTTTCCAAAGATATTTTCTATCTTTGATGAGTGCCCATTATGATCCCATTTCTACTTATCAATCTATATTTAGGTGATATGGACACAAATCTGATTAACTAATGGCACAATCCCTCTTTGATAGATAAGGAAAATCGCTATTAAGGCTGGGATAAATGATGATTTATTTCTAATATACAAGATTTCTCCTCTTATGATTGGTAAATTCATTTCTGGTCAGTGATTCAATATCAACACCCTGAGGAGTACTCTCCAAAATATATGGAATCTTGATTAAGGAGTATCCATTTGATAAATTAGATATAACTATTTAATATTTTATTTTTTTAATGATAAAGATGAACAAAGTATTTTAAATGGAAGACCATGGTCTTTTGACAACCAGCTTATTTTAATGGAAGATTTGGTTTGTGGAATAAATGTCCAGAATGTACCCTTCTATAAATCCACTTTATTGATATAGATTAAAGTAATTACTTTCTATGGAATATCTGAAGGCGTAATGTGAGATATTGGTGTATGAATTGGAGATTTTATATAATGGGATCATTCAGATACCATCTAATAGGTACCGGCGATGCGAATCAGTGTCTTTTTAAATGTTGGGAAGTTTCTTATGCAAGGTGTCTTTCTATCTTTTGAGAGATCTAACAATTGGATATTATTTTAATATGAAAAAATCTCAGTATTCTGCTTCCTTTAGAGTTTTTTGTGGCATACCGAAAAAGTTTTCAACACAAAGACTCCAGATGTTGATGGCAATGTTATTCTACAATATAGATCATGGATGCGTCCAAAAAAAATAGGTTGGGTTATTCATATCAGAAGCTGAAAAATAAAAGGATAGAGAAAAAATATCCAAAGCTCTAATTTCTCAATCTTCCCTAAGAAAAACAACATTATCTTTCTAGGTACACCTGTCTTCTCTACTCGTGAAAGAGAATAAATTCATCTAATGGATGGTGATTTTAAGGGATTTGGGACTATTTTATCCACTTATGAAAATCCATAGAACCACCTTATTTCCCTCCTAGGATGCTTCTAGCTATCATTCTAACAGGATTTCTACAAGATACAATAAACTTTCCATGTGCCCAAAAAAATATGCTCAGATCCCCCAGAATGTTTTTTACTCTCGATCCTTGAGGACAGTCTACCTATCCTTCCATTATGTGAGGAACTCAATGCGCCTCCAGAGTTTCTTCAAAAGAAAATATGGATGTTTAAGAGGAATGTGAGGGTAAATAATGGAAATGACATGACAATAACAGAAAATAGTGGATCTATGAGCAACCAAGAGGAATCATTAGAAAACATTAACCCCCCAAAAGATAGAAAGTGATAGAGGATGGATCCATCCTTGAAATTTCATAGGCAGAGGCTGGAGTGAACTAGCCCCACCTGTAACTCCATGACCCTAGTTACCCAGAGTCAGTGCATTATTACATAACATTGACATGATACAAGGAATCATGTCCCGAAATACTGATCAATTTAATAGCCTTGGAAGTACTAGATACATTCATAAGTTTTACATTACATCATGAAATTAAAACATCAACAACATATTGTCCCATTTTGAAAAAACTTATATCCTTAGACTTTCCCTGCAAGTCAACCATAAAATAATTCTTTACGTCCTGGGAAAAATAAAAGATAGAAAGTTGTGAGCTCAGATGCTCAATAAGGATAAAAATAAAGCGTAAACTTTCATAAATAATCATAAAAATTTAATGCAATCTATTAAAATAAAACAAAATACTCTTAAACTTAACTTTAGCATAATATGGAAAAGATAAAATCAAATAATTCCATTTAATTATTCACATGGATATTCTACTAGTCTAATAATCACATGCAATATCAATATCCACTTTCATAATGATGGAATGCATAATGCCAGAGTTCATAACCACATAGTCAAGGCCTTATGCCAAGACTACAAATAAGATTATGTCAATGACTTATTCCAAGAAAATATTTTGTCTCGTGAGACCTACCGATTCATCGAGGATCTATAGCGGGATCCACCCGTCAGTTACTAAGTCCAATGCATTCCTCATATGAAATGGTTTAAACATAACATAAATATTTGTATTAAAACTAGCATACAAAATGTCGATACTTTATCCATAAACCATGAATGGTATAAGAATAACACATCCACAATCAAATATATCACAAAACCTTCAATAAAATAAGGAAGATTTTTATTATAATAAATCTACTTCAAACAAGCTTAAAATTCGTCAAAGGATGTTGACATAGATGAAATCAAAACTTCTTTAGAGAAATATATCTTTCTATTTTTAAATAATTTAAAATTGATATAATTATAAAAGAAAAAATTTATTTTTAAAATATTCTTATAATCTTGTAAAGTAATCTTTTATGATGTTATAATGGTGAAAAATAGCCACACTTTTTGTATAAGTTAAAAAAACATTCTTACCTTAATTTTGTCAAAAGGGTAAAAAAGTACCTTGTTTGGAAAACAATGGAAAGATTATTTTTAAAACATATAAGGTCAAATAAGGGTATAAATGACTTTAACCCATTTTCTTGTAAATAGTAAAAATGTTTTGAAATACATTTTTTAAGAAAACACGGATGTGGATGATAATGAGGTCCCAGTAGATACTTATGTAAAAACAACCTTGGATAATAAAGAGATTGTGAAATTATCCCTTACCTTGTACTTTTCCTTGGTAGAGGGTATGTTAACCTCCTGCATAATAGTTAAATAATTTTTATTAAATTATAAAAAATATATATACATAAATATGATATCATATATGATCCTCTAATATCGCTTTGTTAATAATATTTTAGTAATATCATCGTTTCGGGTGTTAACTGATCGGTTTTCCTTTATATGGTCGGTTACATAAGCCATGTTTGTTATGGATAGGATTTTATTCATATACATAATTATATTAAGTTCATAAACATTATTTTTAATCATAAAATGAAAATTATTCTTGAATTATTACGATGGGGAATGAATCTCATCGCGTTCGTGGAGACGGTAATCCGTACGTACGCACGAGCAAAAATATCATTATATTGATGGTGAAATAATATGTAATTGGATGGTATATAGTATATACAGAATCATTAACATGTTATATTTATTATTTAAATCATTTATACTCATTATTATACCCATCCAAATAATGAAGTGTTTGAATAACAAACAACACCACGACGTGGAGACGGTAAGCCATACGTACACATGGATGGTGACTTTGTCATTAATATGATGGATAGAATAATCAATATGGTTGTACCATTTTAATAAAATCATAGTATATAGAGGATAATGGAGTTATTATTTTATAATGGAAAAAACAAAGAAAGGGGAAGTGGAAGAAGAAAAGAACTTGAAAGAGGTGATGAAATATTTACCTCTTCTTCAGGTTATTTCTTTTGATTTGATCAAAATGGATCCTTAAGTTGTCTTTATGACCAAAGGAAGGCCTCTATAATTAAGGTAGGAAAGTTGAGAGGATATTTGGGCTGGGTTTGTCCGATCCAAAAGGCTTTGGAGGTGTGAAATTAAGAGAAGGGGAAGTGGCCTTTTATAAGAGAGGTGAGGGTCACTTTAGGAAAATCTTGAAATATTATTTTATAATAAAATAATTTTCGGTTTCTAATGGCTATAAAATGAATTATTTAAAGGCTAAGGTGGGGATGGGTCGAAAACCTCTCAACCAATAGGTTTTATACAAGTTTAGGGCATCATATTAACCTTATCTTTTAGATTTAACTCTTAGTTAAATACTTTGACATTTACCATGTCTCTTTGTATTTTTAAATTATATGGTTAATAAACTTACAATAACAAGCCAAGAAAACCCCATGTGGTAAATTATTAATATATATAACCTTATCTAAGTATTTTGGACAAACCTTATATTTTTAGAAATATTATATCAATTAATAATATAGTATTTGTTTTATAAACTCAATTATGTCAATTTTGACACTATTTAGTAATTGATTTTTTTGAAAGCCATAAAACATTATCACTTCAAATAAAATTTATTTAACCAAACATAAAATGTCATATTAACCTAGAAAATTAGTGAAATTATTCAAAAGCCTCAATTTACAATTATTTGGATATTTATAATAACAATTATTTTAATATTTTGTTAATAAGGTAATTACTGCATCATCATTGTGTCATAAATAAATTAAATTATTTAATGTCTCAAATTTATAAATAAAATACCATTATTTAGGAAATATTATTATATTTATAATTAATATTTATAGTCGAATTTATATTGTGTGTAACTCTATATTAAAAATGTTTTAGTTATTAAACATGGAATTTAACTCTTTTAACTCTTCTTTAAATGAAATAATAATAAATGTCCTAATCTAATCCAAATGGTCCAAAGTGTCATGGCCCGACCCTACCCGGGATCGATACACAACTACCCCAAGCCTGCCTCCATAGGCCAGGGGCTGGCAACAAGCGCCGAAGTCTAAACAACTCGAGGAGGCCTTTTCCTGAGTACCTGTACACACACACGCAGCCCACTCAATGCAGAAGTGCAGAGTAAAAAAGAAAAGTAAAGTACCAAATGCTATAGATAAACCACAAAATGAATCGACCTATAAACAGTAAAAAGCAAGTGTCAAAGGTAAACTGAAAAGAAAAGGGAAAAAACACACGCCCAACCAGAAAAGTGCCACAACCCGACAATAGGTAAACAAAAGTACAACAGCTCGGAGAGTCCCACACCTGTAACCCAACTACAACCACCGCACACGGTCTAAGCTCCCAAAATCCTATTCTCTTTTGTAGTCACAAGCAACTTGTTCATCGTCTACAAGGGCACACCAAGTGCGGGCAAATCCCAAGCAGGGGTGAGTATAAAAATACTCAGTAGGATACCCCGAAGGCTTAAGGGAGCAACAAAGGAGGTACTGAAGAGTGAGCAGTAGATCAAATAGGGAACAGTAATGGAGTACAATAGAGAGTGCAGTAAAGAGTACAACTCAACCCAACAAGAGGAATGAAGTAGACTTGTTCTAACACAAGGATATAGGAATGGTGAGAAGATGAACTTCTCATCGAGTCTTCTCTACCTATAGCAGGAGAGTGGACTCGTTCAACCACGAGAAGCTAGACACGGAAAGCACATGGCATACCTCGTGCGTCTTCGCCTCTCCTGGAAGGAGAGTAACCAAAACCCAAGAAGTGGGTACTAGAACAAGGTATATACATATCCATATACTCAAAATGGAAACCCAAACAAGATCGTAAGGGGATCTCCATCCCACAGCTCAGCCCAACAAAGGGAGTAGCCAACAGTCCTACAAGTAAACACCATCGATGCCAAGCATCCTGCATGTCTTCCCCAAACTGCAAGCCAAGGGGCTCAAATCACCGCACCTCGACACTATCCGCTTTGGGCAGCACTGACTCACCTGCACGGTTTTAGGTCATGTCAGAAGGATGTGTCTCAGTGGGGAAATCGCCCCTCGTACTTGAGAGTTCTGGGGAAAGTCAAACCACACCTCTTCATTGCCACACATTCGAGAGGTACACTAAAATTCAAAGTTGTCACATCACTAACCCATACAAGCAAGGATCCTAATCTGGTAGCCACGAAGAAAAGCCACATACTAGCATAGTAGAAAGGACTGGTCTGAAAGAAGTCATCAGGTAACCCACTACCCAGCCCCGCTGTAGGGTAAACCCTAAGAGGTTGTCGGGTGACCCACTGCCCAGTCTCTACTAGAGGGTAGACCCTAAGAGGTCGTCGGGTGACCCACTTCCTAGTCTCTGCTGGAGGGTAGAACCTAAGAGGTCGACAGGCGACCCACTGCCCAGCCCTACTAGAGGGTAGACCTGGAATAAGTCAACAGGTGACCCACTACCCAGTCTCTGCTGGAGGGTAGACCTGGAAGAAGTCGACAGGCGACCCACTTCCCAGCCTCTACTGGAGGGTAGACTTGGAAGAAGTCAACAGGCGACCCACTGCCCAGTCTCTCCTGGAGGGTACACCTGGAATAAGTCGATAGATGACCCACTACCCAGCCCTGTTGGAGAGTAAACCCAAAACAAGTCGACAGGCGACCCACTACCCAGCCCTACTGGAGGGTAGACCCAGAACAATTCGACAGGTGACCCACAGCCTGGCCCTACAGGAGGGTAGACCTGGAAGAAGTCTGATAGCTCTACACTACTACTGACATCACCAGGTGTCACTAACAATGCCACCATGCATTGGTTCAAAGTGCATCAAAAGGGATCTTTGTTTAACACCCTCCCATGTTTTCACATTTAACATGATCTCAAAAGAGGCTCCACATGCCCAAACGGATTACACCGTTTCAGTCCTAGATGAAAAACATGCGAGATATACTACTTACTCACCTGAAATGGATAACCGGTGAATATGGTACTATTCACCGTAGCCAGCCCGTGTGGGGCCCACATCCTGACTCCGATACTCATTGGGTGAACTGTGCCATCGTGATGCTCTCGGAAAAACACGATGAATCAATTATTCATACACCCAAAATGGACGCCAAATGAAAAAGTTGCAGTATGTTGCACACAACATAAGAGACGTCATGTGGGTCCCACGCCTCAACTCCAGCTTCAACGTCTAAAACCACACCGGCCAATTTCGCCTCGCTGCCAGGGTCACAATGCCGTTGACAGCGCCTTAAACGGACTTCAGATGTAGAAGTTGCAACTCCCCGCGTTATACTCAAACAGGGCCCTATGGGGCCCACACCTCGAGCCCGAATTTAGGTGGGTGGATTGTGCCATTGCAATCCCCTCGGAAAAACACTCAGAAACGAGTACTCAAACACCCTAAATGGGTGTCGGGTGGAAAAGTTGTGTTTCACCGTAAAACGTACGAACTAGGCCCTATGGGGCCCGCACCTTGTCTCCAACCCGAACGCTTCGGAAAGAACCTCAAAATTTCCGCACGATGACTGGAGTCACACTGCCGCTGACGACGCATCAATCAGACATCCCAAGCAGGAGTTAGGTCTGACGAAACAATTAACTAATTAATTAATTAATTAATTATTCACATTTCTTTTCGTGCCACCGAGCAACGAAACAAACCCGCAAAGGTTACAAACCAATTTGGAAGGACCGTCTCAGCTCCAGGGCCTTAGCGCCTCTGACGGTGCGTCAAACGGACGTCTGGCTCGTGAACCACATCCAATGTAACTTTAATAACAATTAATATTATTAAAGTAAAAAAGTTTCAGAGATCGCGTCTTCAAGTGCAGGACCCAAAAACCCCGAAACATACTTCAAAAATTCCTTGTTGTTAATACGGACCTGCAGCCGCAGACGGCGCATCAATCGGACGCGCCGTTTAGAAAATACGGCCCCTTGAACACAAGGGGCCCAGAATGGGCCGGTCCACACCGGCCGGCCCGGTCCAGCTCACCGCAGCCCGATGGCTGAGGCCCACCCTAAAACCGCCGAACCCCTCGGGTCTGGCTTCTTCAAACAGATCGACCTGTTGGACGGTCTTCATTCCATGCCACACATCAGGACCCGCGAAGCGCGGGTCCTGGTCTCCTCTGCACACCTGAGGCGCTGACCGCCTCGGGTTCGCCCTGCCGACCGCGATAGCCGCGAAGGTGTCGCCCGCGCCGGCCCCTCCGTCGGCTTCTCCTTCGACCATGACAAACCCAGGCTGCTGACGCCGCTCTGAGCTCCCTGCTCGCTCCGACCTCATGTTGCCTGTCGGCGTCTCGCCGAACATCGCCGCGCCCACTGATCCCTCTGAGCTCCGCCGCGACGCCGCCGCACCCCCGGTACACACCGGTCGCGCTCTGCCCGCACAAAGCTGCCCATGCTACTTGGCTCTGCCGCTCTGCACCTTCCGGCCCTCCGTGCTCCGCCCAGCTCCTCCCGGTCACCTCACCCCAGCCGCCGCCTCCGGCTCGACCTCCGGCCGCTGCCCACGCCGGAGGTGAACCTTCGGCTGGTCCCCCCCGACCACTCTGGTGGTCGGAAAAATTATCTGACCTTGATTTCAGGATCCTTGGGGCCAAAGCTTCACAACGCTACCCCTCGCTCGTCTATTCATCAAGAATTTGACGCGTACGAAATTCAGGCGAAGAACGCTCAAGAACGACAGATAAAATGGGGCTCGGGTGTTGGTCGTGTTCGTTTGGCCAACGCCCCAAACTCTAAAATTTAAGAATTTAAAATGACAGAATCGAAAAAAACTCCAAGAATTTCATGAAGTTGCGAAATATAACAAGAATCCTACCTCAATTTCGATGCGCATCGTAGGCTATGCATCCGTGAGGCACCACCTTCGAACCGCCGAGGTTTCGGCGAAGATCGCTCCTCTATACAATGAAGAACGGCGAAGAACTAATAGAGAGATAGTGGGGGAAGAGAGAGAGAGAGAGAGAGAGAGAGATAGAGAGAGAGAGAAGAAGAAATGGGTTCTCCCTTCCAACACTTAGTGAATTTATAGAAATTCACTAAAACTCTCCCAACAGGCGTGGATTCCAAAACCTCTACGCCCACCTATTTTATCTCACGCCAAGGCAAAACCCCCCATTTCGAACTCAACAGAGGTCTTGGATTTCAATTCTGTGACTTCATTCGAAAGTTATTCAAAAATAATGCCAGTGATAAAAATCACTAAGTGGAAATTTTGAAATGACCACTTTTCCCCTGGGTGACATCTCTCACAGCAGGCCCGCGCCTGCAACTTTTACACCCCGCCTAGGGTAAACGGCATGCTCTGGACTCAATGGTGCCCTTGGTTTTCCCATCCGAAAAACTGTTTACTAGTTACTCGGGTTTGAACTATTAAATGAATAATTTAATTTAATTTATCCATTTAACACACCGCTAACAAGCGAGGGGTCCGAACGTCCCGCACCGACTCATTTTATGTTGTGCCTAGGGTAAACACCGCGTTCCAGACCCAACTGTGGTCTCGGATTTCTGATCTGATTAACCGTCTAAGAGATATCCCATTTTCTTTAGTTAACCATGCGTGCGTAATATAAAAACACTTAACATTTTTATAAAATTAATTCCAGGCACACCGGGCCTCGGAATTGCACGCTGTCTGAACACCCTACTTTGGAATAACATCAAAAATATTCCAAAGTCTTTTATAGAAAAAACGGGGTTCTTACATCATTCACTCCTTCAATATTTTCATCCCCAAAAAGAAAAACTAGGGAAACAACTCAGGGTAATAAGCCCACACATATCTCTCATGTACCCAAAAGAACTCTTGCGCCGTTCTGCGTCACCGCGCAGGGATCAAAGAATTTGGTCCATTCGCGTGGGGTCTACCCTCGCCGATGATGTGCATAAGTGAATGCACACTTCTTCTCAGGTGATTCACGTGGGAGACGTCGTTCACCCACTCCAGACGGTGGGGTTAGGGCAAGGCAGTAGGGAACCTCGCCATCCCTTAGCACGATATCAAACGACCCGAAGGCCCTTGGGGGTAGCTCACCTCCCCGGTCGAACCCTCACATCGCACGGCGTGACTAGAATTACCATTTGGACCTGGGAAAAAGCCCGATGATTCCCTCCTTCAGAATATCCATATGGTGAAACACCCAAGGATATCTGGTCACACAAGATTTCACAGTCGATGTCCCATGACGAAGACTCTCTTACACACTCGAAAGGCGAAAGAGTCGATACCATCAACTAAAGAAAAGGTTCCACATCTTTAACTCTACTGACATAGGGTTACACCGACGCCCCATGTCACCCTGGTAACACCACAAACAAGGAGAAGGGAGAAAATAATTTCACATACAGAGTCTAACAATTCTACTGAAAAAAGTAGAAGAGCTGTAGAGCGTACTTCATATCACCTCATGCTCTGCAGGATCGTAGACATCCAAAGCTCATGGCTATCCTTGGTCCCAACTGTCAGCTCCCGGAGCCTGACGTGGACCACCTAGTGGTGATGGGAAGACCTTGTAATGTCATCCCCCACTTCTAGCTTCTCCCGCTCCTCTGCTAGAACCACCTCTCTAGGTACCACTCCGATCACGGCGCTTCCTCTGCCGCGGTGGTGCACCTGCTGCCTGCCCGAAGTTCTCAGCATACCTGGTCGGGCAGTCCCGTGCCAAGTGACCTCGCTCATAACAAGCATAGAACCAGTTCTCTCTGGGATTCCATAGTTCCCTCCGACACCACTGTGGTGTACGACCACATTTCCGAAACCGGAAGTGGTAAGGTCACCTGTGTCGAGGTTCTATCATCCAGTGCCTGCTAGCTGCGGTAGACGTCTCGGAACTGTCGAGCCTGCTGCCACCACCAACTGTAGAACGCGACAGGAATCTCTCTATCACCAGTGCCAGATCTAGACCCTGAAATAAGTGTAAATTCCCAAGGGTACTATGACCGCACGAATCTCTCTGTGGAGACCCTGCTCGAACTTCCGTGCTCGGAAGTTTCCGTCGTGGACTAAGTCCGGATAAAGACATGCACGGTCTGTGAAACTAGTCGCATACTTAGTCACCATCATCCATCCCTGCTGAAACTATAGGAGCTTCTGGATCTGAGCGGAGTGTAAGCAGGAGGGGTAAAACTCCTCACGAAATAGTAGCTAAAATTCACCCCACGAAAGTGATGACTCATCAAGTAACTGAGTCACCAAAATCCACCAACGCCCAGCTACTCTGTGGAAAAGGCTGGCGGCCAAAGCCACAATAAGATCTGTCAGCATCTGCACAAGCCTGAAAGTCAAACCACTATCCCAAGACAAACCTCTGCTTCCTGAGGGTCTGGCTCACCACTGAATCTCAGTGGTCCCTATCATCAGAACTCACGGAGCGCGCTCAACCTACGCTCAAGCTCGGTCTTCTCTAATGGAGCTGTCTGCTGCTCACCAGGTGGGGGTGCTACTACTAGCCCACCTGGAGAAAGGGGCTCGCATAATGGGTTCTGGACTAAGGCCTCATAGCTCACAGGGTCATCATTATGAACCAAAGCTAGTATCATGGCTGGATGTCTTTGCGGAGACATCCTGAATATTAGCAAGGAGCACCATGATTAGATGAGAATATATGTGTATGACAGTAACAACAATGGGGAGATGACTCAAGGGCAGTAAAAGACTCAATCCTATGTGATGCACAAACCAAATTTCCCTTCAACGAGTATCTCCGCATGGCGAGTCGACAAGCGGGTTATCAAGGTCCTGATAAATGGATACGTCGGTCGTCACACCATCACTGGACTCCCTGGCCTGAGAGCTGCTCTCGAGACACGTTGAAACTGTTTCCCTAGATCCTAAACAATTACTTTTTAGGGACGTCCAAACAACGTCCCAAGGAATGAACCACCTCTGATACCACTTTGTCACGACCCAACCCTACCCAGGCTTGAGCCACAAATACCCCAACCCGCCTCTATTGGGCAGGGGCTGGCGACAAGCACCAAAGGCTAAAAAAATCGGGGAGGCCTTTGCCTGAGTATCTGTACACACACACGCAGCCCACTCAATGTAGAAGTCCAGAGTAAAAAAAAGTAAAGTACCAACTACTATAGATAAACCACAAAGTGAATCGACCTATAAACACTACAAAGAAAGTTTTGAAGGTGAACTGAAAAAAAAGGAAAAAAACACGCGCCCAACCAGAAAAGTGCCACAACCCGGAAACAAGTAAACAAAAGTACAACAGTTGGGAGAGTCCCACACCTGGAACCCAACTACGACCACCACACATGGTCCAAGATCCTGAAATCCTATGCTCCTCTATAGTCACGAGCAACCTGTCTGTCGTCTGCAAGGGTACACCAAGTGCGGTCAAAGCCCAAGAAGGGGTGAGTAAAAAAATACTCAGTAGGATACCCCGAAGGCTCAAGGGATCAACAAAAGAGGTACCAAAGAGTGAGTAGTTGATCGAACAAGGAAAAGTAATGGAGTATAATAGAGAGTGCAGTAAAGAGTATAGCTCAACTCAACAAGAGGAAGGAAGTAGACTTGTCCTAACACAAGGATCTAGGAACGGTGAGAAGATGAAATTCTCGTATAGTCTTCACTACCTATAGCAAGAGAGTAGACTCATCCAACCACGAGAAGCTAGACACGGAAATCGCGTGGCATACCTCGCGCATCTTCGCCTCTCCTGGAAGGACAGTAACCAAAACCCAAGAAGTGGGTACTAGAACAAGGTATATACATATCCATATGCTCAAACTGGAAACTGGAACAAGATCGTAAGGGGATATCCATCCCATAGCTCAGCCCAAGAAAGTGAGTATCCAACAGTCCCAGAAGTAAACACCATTGATGCCAAGAATCCTGTTCGTCTGCCCCAAACTGCAATCCAAGGGGCTCAAATCACCACACCTCGACACTATCCTCTTTGGGTGGCACTAACTCACCCGCACGATTTTAGGTCGCATCACAAGGACGCGTCTTGGTGGGGAAAGTTCACCTCGTACTTGAGAGTTCTGGGGAAAGTCAAACCACACCTCATCACTTCCACACAGTCAAGAGGTCTTCTCAAAGTCAAAGTTGTCACATCACTAACCCGTACAACCAAGGGTCTTGCACCGGTAGTCATGGAGAAAAGCCATAGACTAGCCTAGTAGAAAGGACTGAGTCTAAAAGAAGTCGTCATGTAACCCATTGTCCAGCCCCGCTAGAGGGTAAACCCTAAGTGATCGTCAGATAACCCACTGCCCAGTCTCTGTTGAAGGGTAAACCCTAAGATGTCATCAGGTGACCCACTGCCCAGTCTCTCTTGGAGGGTAGACCCTAAGAGGTCATCGGGTGACCCACTGTCGAGTCTCTACTGGAGGGTATACCCTAAGAGGTCGACAGACGACCCACTGCCCAGCCCTGTTGGAGGGTAGACCTGGAATAAGTCAACAGGTGACCCACTACCCAGTCTTTGCTAGAGGGTAGACCTGGAAGAAGTCAACAGGAGACCCACTGCCCAGTCTCTGTTGGAGGGTAGACCTGGAAGAAGTCGACAGGTGACCCACTGCCCAGTATCTGTAGGAGGGTAGACCTGGAAGAAGTCGACAGGTGACCCACTACCCAGCCCTGCTGGAGGATAGATCAGAAAAAAGTCGACAGGAGACCCCCTGCCTAACCCTGTTGGAGGGTAGACCCAGAACAAGTCGACAAGAGACCCACTACCCATCCCTAGTGGAGGGTAGACCTGGAAGAAGTCTGATAGCTCTGCACTGCTACTGACATCACCAGGTGTCTCTAAAAACGCCATCGTACGTTGGTTCGAAGTGTGTCAAAATAGATATCTGTTCAACACCCTCCCATGTTTCCACATTTAACATGATCTCAAAAGAGGCTCCACATGCCCAAACGGATTACACCATTGCAGTCTTCACGGAAAAACATGCGAGATAGACTACTTACTCGCCCGAAATGAATAACCGGTGAATATGGTACTATTCAACATAGTCAGCCCATGTGGGGCCCGCACCCTGACTCTGATACTCGTCAGGCGAACTGGGCCATCATGATGCTCTCGAAAAAACACACTGAATCGAAAATTCATATGACCCAAACGGACGCCTAATGAAAAAGTAGCAGTATACTGCACACAGCTTAGGAGACAGCCCATGGGGCCCATGCCTCAACTCTTGCTTTAATGCTTGAAACCACCCCGGTCAATTTCACCTCGATTACAGGGTCACAACGCTGTTGACGGAACCTTAAACGGAATCCAGATGCAGAAGCCGCAACTCCCCATGTTATACTCAAACGAGGCCCTATGGGGCCCACACCTCGAGCCCGAATTTAGGCGGGTGGATTGCGCAGTTGCAATCCCCTCGGAAAAACACTCAGAAACGAGCACTCAAACACCCTAAACGGATGTCAGGTGAAAAAGTGGTGTTTCACAATAAAACGTGCAAACTAGGCCATGTGGGGCCCGCACCTTGTCTCCAACCCGAACGCTTGGGAAATCACCTCAAAAAGTCCGCACGAGAACTGGGGTCACGCTGCTGCTGATGGCGCATCAATCAGACATCCCAAGCAGGAGTTAGGTCTGACGCAACAATTAATTAATTAATTAATTAATTACTCATATTGCGTTTCATGCCACTGAGCAATGAAACCAACCCACAAAGGTTCTGAACCAACTTGGAAGGATCGTCTCAGCTCTAGGGCCTCAGCGCCTCTGACGGTGCGTCAAACGGATGTTTGGCTCGTGAACCACATCCAACGCAACTTTAATAACAATTAATATTATTAAAGTAAAACGTTTTGAAGCTCCAGTCTTCAGGTGAAGGACCCAAAACCCCAAAACATACTTCAAAAAGTCTGTCTTGTTAATACGGACCTGTAGCAGCATACGGCGCATCAATCGGACGTGCCGTTTAGAAAATACGGACCCTTGAACACAAGGGGCCCAGAATGGGCCGGTCCAGACCGGCCGGCCCGGTCCAGCTCGCTACAGCCTGCTGGCCGCGGCCCACCCAGAAACCGCCGGACCCGTCGGATCCGGCTTCTTCAAACAGACCGGCCTTCTGGCCGGTCTTCGTTCCACGCCGCGCAGCAGGACCCGCGAAGCGCGGGTCCTGGTCTCCTCTGCACACCCGAGGCGCTGACCGCCTCGGGTTCGCCCTGTCGACCGCGACAACCGTGAAGGTGTCACCCGCGCCGGCCCCTCCAATGGATTCTCCTTCGACCATGACGGATCTAGGCCGCCGACGCCGCTCTGACCTCCCCTCTCGCTCCGACCTCGTGCTGCCTTCCAGAGTCCCACAGAACGTTGTCGCGCCCACTGCTCCCTCTGAGCTCCGCTGCGATGTCGCCGCACCCCTGGTGCACACCTATCGCACTCTGCCTACATGAATCCGCCCGCACCGCCTGGCTCCACCACTCTGCACCTTCCATCCCTCCGTGCTCCACCCAGCTCCTCCACGCCACCTCACCGCAACCGCCGCCTCCAGCTCGACCTCCGGTCGCCGCCCTCGCCGGAGCCGAACCTTCGGTCGGTCCCCCCAACCACTCTGGTGGTCAGAATAATTATCCGACCCCGGTTTCGGGATCCTTGGGGTCGGAGCTTTACAACACTGCCCCTTTCTCTTCGATTCGTTGATAATTTAATGCATCCAAAATACGGGCGATGAACGCTCAAGAACGACAGATAAAATGGGGCTCGGGTGTTGGCCGTGTTCGTTCGGCCAATGCCACAAACTCTAAAATTTAAGAATTTAAAATGACAGAATAGACAAAAAATCCAAGAATTTCACGAAGGTGCGAAATTTAACAATAATCCTACCTCAATTTCGATGTGCGTCGTAGGCGATGCGTCTGTGAGGCTCCACCTTCGAACCGCCGAGGTTTCGAGGAAGATCGCTCCTCGATTCGATGAAGAACGGCGAAGAATGGCTAGAGAGAGGGGGGGAAGAGAGAGAGAGAGAGAGAGAGAGAGAATAACTGGGTTCGCCCTTCCAACACTTAGTGAATTTATAGAAATTCACTAAAACTCTCCCGACGGGCGCGGATTCTGAAACCTTTGTGCCCACCTATTTTATCTCACGCCTAGGCAAAACGCCCCATTTTAAACTCAACGGAAGTCTCGTATTTCAATTCTGTGACTTCGTTTGAAAGTTATTCAAAAAGAATTCCAGTGATAAAAATCACTAAGTGGAAATTTCGAAATGACCACTTTTCCCCTGGTTTTCATCTCTCACAGCAGGCCCGTGCTCGTAACTTTTACACCCCGCCTAGGGTAAACGGCACGCTCCGGACTCAACGGTGCCCTCAGTTTTCCCAGCCTAGCAACCATTTAGGAGTTACTCAGGTTTGAAATATTAAATGAATACTTTAATTTAATTTATCCATTTAACACACCGCTAACGAGCGAGGGGTCTGAACGTCCCACGCCGACTCATTTTATGTCGCGCCTAGGGTAAACACCGCGTTCCGGACCCAACTGTCGTCTCGAATTTCCGATCTGATCAACCATCTAAGAGATATCACATTTTCTTTAGTTAAACACGCATGCGTAATATAAAAACACTTAACATTTTTATAAAATTAATTTCAGGCACACCAGGCCTCGGAATTGCATGCCGTCTGAACACCCTGCTTTGGAATAACATCAAGAATATTCCAAAGTCTTTTATAAAAAAATCGGGTTCTTACATAAAGAGGGTCATATTTTATAAATAAGGTTTTTTTTTGAATTATACTTATCCAATATAATTAGGACATGTGTTAGGGTAATTATGATATCATTTTTACCCTTAACAATCCTATTTACTTTTAACTGTGGTAAATAAAAGTCAAAAGTTACTATTCACCAAAAATTATTTTCATCTTATTGAACAACATTTTACTTTTTGATATTAATCATGTCTCATGGATTTTTGAAATTCAACTCACAGAAGTGGTAAAATTATGTTTTATGCAAATTTGCAAATGCTCTTAGGAGGTGGGTAAAAGACGATAAAAAGTTCAATAAAATTTTTATATATCTAAACTTATTATAAAATGACTCCAACGAATTACATTGAACTTATATAGGTATTATGTATCTATTTTGACCTAAAATAAATTTAAATAAAATAAATAATTATTTAAATAAAAAGTCGGTTTTAACCAATTACGCAGTGTTTTTCACTATTCATCAAAAATTGAAATTTTTTAGAAAAATACCAAAAATTAACCCTAAGCTAATTTTGATATTCCAAATTAAAAAATGAAGTCCATTTTGAAAAATATATATATATATAATTTAAAAAAGTGGGTATTACTATTCATAATGGCTAGTTTGATTGGTCGCGGTGTGTTAAAATCTTGAAATTGCGTACAATGCAAGCTATTGCGTTATTCAAATGGAAATATACCATGGAAGCTTGGAGTGTTACATTCTTCCCTCCTTCAAATAATTTCATCCTCAAAATTTCTATAATAATACCACACAAAAATATTTGGGTGGTTCTTCATCATAAGTTCCTCTGGTTCGCACATTGCCTCTTTCATCTTATGGTTTCTCCAAAGAACTTTTACCAGATGAGTTGTCCGGTTTCTCAGCACTTGTTCTATTGTATCAAGAATTTTGACAGGATCTTCACAATAAGACAGATCAGGTTCCAGTTAAATCTCATCATAGGAGAGTACATGCGTTGGGTTAGGTGTGTATTTTCTCAACAATGATACGTGGAACACATCATGAACTTTGGAGAGACTTGGAGGCATTTCCAAACGATAAGCTACAACTACAATTAGTTCTAGAATTTCTAAAGGTATGATGTACGTGGGACTCAATTTACCCTTCTTACTAAAACGTATAACACCCTTCCATGGAGATACCTTCAAGAAAACATGATCTCCTACCTAAAATTCCAAATCCTTCCTTCGGTTATCTGCATAGGTCTTTTGCCTGCTTTGAGATACTTCGATGTGGGTTTGGATAACCTTCACCGTTTCCATCATTTCCTTAACAAGTTTTGGGCCTATGAGTTTTCTTTCACCAACATCATCCCAACAAGTTGGTCGGCGACATCTCTTTCCATATAACGCTTCATATGGTGCAATCTGAATACATGAATGAAAGCTGTTTTTATAGGAAAATTATACCAGAAGTAAATATTAATCCCATATACCTTGAAATTCAAGTGAGAAAGATCCCAAAATTTCTTATAAGGTTTAATATTCCGTTTTGATTGTCCATTATTTTGAGGGTGGAAGGCAGTGCTCAAACGATGTTCAGTATCCCAAGCCTTCTAAAGAATTTCCAGAATCTTGATGTAAAATAGGGATCACGATCAGAAACAATCGATAGGGTTACACCATGGAGTCTTATAAATTCATTAATATATATTCTTGACAGACATTCAAGTGGTAAATCTTTTCTTATAGCAAGAAAATGTACTGACTTGGTAAGACAGTCAACAATGACCCATATTGCATCATTCCTTCTAGGATTCTTTGGTAGCCCCATGACAAATTCCATCGTAATATTATCCCATTTACACTTAGGTATGGGAAGAGGTTTCATGACTCCTCCAGGTTGTTGCCTTCCAACTTTCACTTGTTGAAAAACCATACATCTTGACACAAAATCAGCGATCTCCCTCTTCATGTTGTTCCACCAAAAATGTTCCTTCAAATATCTATACATCTTGGTGCTCCCAGGGTGTATAGAAAAATTGGAGTTATGAGCATCATCCAACAATTCCCTTTTTAGATCAGGTATGTTAGGAACACAAATTCTCTTCCCAAATTTCAAGATTCCATCTTCATATATGAAGTCACTCAATCTCTCATCATTCACAGCTTTAATTTTCTTTTGAAATTCTTCATCATTAGTCTGAGAACTTTTTATCCTTTCTAGTAAAGATGGTTTGGAAACCATTTGAAAAAGTATTGATGTTTTACCTTCCATGGTCATTCCCATATCCATATTTACTAGATCAATGAAAACAGGATCCCTTTCAATTATCATCTTTTTCAAAACTCCATGATTCTTTATTCTCAAAGAATCTGCCACCTTATTTGCCTTCCCCAGGTGGTAGTGTATAGTGAAATCATAATAATTTTGTAGTTCAAACCATCGTATTTGCCTCATGTTGAGTTCTTTATATGAGAAAATATACTTGAAAACCTTGTGATCAGTATAAATCTCACATTTTTTACCATATAGATAGTGTCTCCATATTTTCAGAGCAAATATTATAGCTTCTAACTCAAGGTCATGAGTAGGATAGTTTTTCTCAATAATTTTTAGTCGTCATGATGCATAGGTAATAACTCTATCATTCTGCACAAGGACACAACCAAGTCCTTTCTTTGAAGCATCACTATAAATAACAAACCCATCATTCCCCGATTGTAGAATCAATATAGAAGCATTGACTAATCTTCTCTTCAGTTATTCAAAACATTCTTCACACTCTTCTTTCCAAAAAAAATTTAACCCCTTTATGTGTGAGCTTGGTTAATGGGTTTTCCAATCGGGAAAAATTCTAGAAAAAACACTGATAATAACCTACTAAACCAATAAAACTGCGTACCTCAGTTATACTCAACGGTGCTGGCCATTCTTGGATTGCCTTTGTCTTAAAAGGATCAAAAGAGATTCCATCCTTAGAGACAATGTGGCCAAGAAAAGAAATCTCTTGAATCCTGAATTCACACTTTCTATACTTCCCATATAATTCATTTCTTCTAAGAGTATTTAGGATAATGCACAAGTGATTTTCATGATCTTCCTAGATTTTTGAGTATACCAAAATATCATCAATAAATACCACTACAAAGTCATAAAGATATTCCTTGAAAACTCTATTAATTATATCCATGAAGATAGAGGGTGCATTAGTCAATCCAAAAGACATTACTGTAAACTCATAATGCCCGTACCTAGTTCAAAATGATGTTTTCAGAATGTCTTCCTTCTTCACACACAGCTGGTGATATCCAGATCGAAGGTCAATCTTTGAAAAATATTGAGCTCCATGAAGTTGATTGAATAAATCATCAATGTGAGGTAGGGGATACTTGTTCTTTATTTTTATAGAATTTATCTCCCTGTAGTTAATGCACAACCTCATAGATCCATCTTTCTTCTTGACAAAAAGAACAGGGGCTCTCCATAGAGAAACACTAGGGAAAATAAATCCTTTATTACTCAATTCCTCTAGTTGTTTCTTTAGTTCCACTAATTCCAAAGTGGCCATTCTATAATGGGTCTTCGATATGGGCCTTGAACTAGGAATTAAATAAATGGAAAACTTAATTTCTCGTTCTAGAGGATGTATAGGTAAATCCTCCAGAAACACATCAACATATTCTTGAACAATAGGTGCATCCTCTATTAGAAAATTCCTTTCCTCACCCATAGTTATTTCATTCTATTCCTCCCCAATAATTGAATTTATTTGAGTTACTGGGGGTGGATCTAGATAAAAATCAGGTGGTAACGTTTCTGCTCTAAAGAAAAGGTACTCCTTATCATCATCAAGAATTGTAACCTCCTTCTTCTTACAATAAATTTTCGCATCATGTTCTGAAATCCAATCCATAAAAAGGATTATATCAAAATAAATCATGGTTATGCCTATGAGATCAACAGATAAAGAACATTTATATGCCTTAATGGGAACTGATTCACAAAACTTTGTTGCAATGATACTTCCCTTAGGATTTTTGACTGAAAACTCCCTTGTTAAATCAAATTGGAAATATCTTATTTTCTTAGAAAACTGGGAAGATATGAAAAAATTCGATGATCCATAATCAAATAAATCATTGGCTAAACTTGAAGAAACCATTAAATTACCTACCACTATTTCTTTTAGAGATTCAGCCTCAGCAGTAGTGATTGAATAAGCTTGGCCTTGCTCCCTTTTCCTTTTCTAAGGTAAGTTCCCTTGGTGCTTAGGACATTAATTTTCATAATTCCCCTTTTCTCTACAATTGTAGCATTCAACATTGACAACCTCTTTCTTTTCCTTTCAATCACAAGCTTGGTGGCCTTTTTCACCACACTTGTAACAAACTCTCATTCCCTTTAGGCAAGTACCAAGGTGTTTCTTCCCGCATTTACTGTAGGATGGATATTCAAAATTTCCCTTATTCCCCTTATTTCAATTTCCATAGTGTTCAGCAGATCTTTTCTTCTCCTGATTTGCTTTAAAGTCATAAGACTTAGAGAATTATTTTTCTATCTTGATAGAACATGAGATAATATCTTCATATGATAAGAAGTATTTTGAGACTAATTCTCATTGGAGAAATGGTTTTAACCCATAAAATAATCAATCAATATTACTCATTGGGTTATGTATTTAATCTGTAGCATGCCTTTCTAACCTTGTAAAGTTATCCTCATAATTTGTGACATTCTCATCTTCCTTTTACCTCATACTCAGAAATTGTCTTTCCATATCCACTTGATGGTCACAAGGAAATTATTTTTCTAAGAAAATATCTTTAAACTCCCTCTATTCCATGTTTGATACTTATTCATCTTCCTTTGTGTTTTGAATCAATGACCACCATTGATCTGCATCTCTCGTGAAGCGATAAACTATCATGACAACTTTTTTCTTTTCACTACTCCCCAAAGTATGAAATATTTTCTCTAAGGAACTTATCCATTGCTCAACTACTAACGAATTTGTACTCCTATTGAATTTTTGTGGTTGTTTCCTCATGAATCGATCTAACATTTATCATCTATGTTGTGGATCAGGGTGCTCCATACGGGTAAGGTTATTATTCATAACTTGAGTGAGTTGTACCAGTATGGTAATAAGCTGATCAACACCATTTGGATCAAAAACTCCACTATAATTATCTGGATTAGGAGGTCAATCCCTACATGGATTATTTTCATTGATACGGTTTCCATTCCTTCCACTAGGTTTCATTTCTAAATAATGGCATATAGTAGATTAGTTTATGAACTGCAATACATAATTCCGAACGTGTAAAACACTTAACATAAATTAAAAAGTTTATGGATATAATCCATAATCATAAAAATATTTTCTTTGAGGAGGTATATACTCATTAACCCTTCATAATGGTTTGTAAATAAAATTAGAATTATCCTAAGCATATCCCCTAGGAGTGTCGTATCCAAAGGTACATCAAGGCTCGTTGTCATGCAACACTTCCCATTTGAGTCTAGCTCAAAGCGGTGTTTTCAGGTTTTACCCCTAGGTACATTTATACCAGAGCCGCCTCTACCTACTCGTATCCAGACAGGGATGTATTTCTTGGAAAACTCACAAAATCTCTATAGTACCAAAATTCTAGGAAGTTCTTCTATACTAATCCCCAAAGTCTATCTTAGGGTAGTGTTCTCTAATCAGAGTTTTTATAAATCTAGTTTCAAGGTTTATACAAAACATCCTCTAATACCAACTGTAATGCCCTGACCCCAGTTACCTAGATTCGGTGCATTATTACATAACATTGGCATGACACAAGGAATCATGTCCCGAAAGACTGATCAGTTTAGTAGCCTTGGAAGTACTAGATATATTCATAAGTTTTACATTACATGATTAAATAAAAGAATCAACAACATATTGTCCCCTTTTGAAAAAACTTATATCCTTATCCTTTCCCTGCAGGTCAGCCATAAAATACTTCTTCACATCCTGGGAAAAATAAAACATAAAATGGGTGAGCTCAGATGCTCAGTAAGGATAATAATATAGCGAAACTTTCATAAATAATCATAAAAATTTAAGGAAATGTATTAGACTAAAACAAAATCCATTTAAACTTAAACTTCAACATAATATGGAAAAGATAAAATCAAAAAATTTCATTTACTTATTCAAATGGATATTCTACTAGTAGAATAATCACATGCAATATCAATAGGCACTTTCATAATGATGGAATTCATAATGCCAGACCCCATAACCACATAGTCAAGGCCTTGTTCCAAGACTACAAATAATATTTTTTCAAGGCCTTATACCAAGACTCTAGTTTGTCTCATTAGATCTACTGATACATCGAGGAGCTATATCAAGCTCCACTCGTCACTTACTAAGTCCAATGCATTCCTCATATGAAAAGGTTTAAACATAAAATAAACATTCATATTAAAACTAGCATACAAAATGTAAATACTTTATCCAAAAACCATGAATGTTATAATAATAACACATTCATAGTCAAAAATATCACAAAACCTTCATTATAATATGAAATATTTGTATCATAATAAATCAACTTCAAACAAGCTTAAAATCCATCAAAGGATGTTGACATAGATGAAATAAAAACTTTTTTAGAGAAATATATCTTTATATTTTAAAATAATATAATAGTCATATAATTATAAAAGAAAACATTTATATTGAAAATATTCTTATAATCTTGTAAGGGAAGCTTCGAAGATGTCTTAACGGCGGAAAATAGCCTCACTCACCGTATAATTTAAAAAACATTCTTACCGTAATTTTGTCAAAAGGGTCATAAAGTACCTTGTTTGGAAAACGATGGAAGGATTCCTTTCAAAACATATAAATTCAAACAAGGGTATAAATGAATTTAACCCATTGTCTAGTAAATAGTAAAAATGTTTTGAAATATATTTTTTAGGAAAACACATATGTGGATGATAAAGAGGTCCCAGTGGATACTTACGTAAAAACAACCTCGGATAATAAAGAGATTGTGAAATTAACCCTTACCATGTACTTTTCATTGGTTGAGGGTACGTTAAACTTCTTTATAATAGTTAAATCATTGTTATTAAATTATAAAAAAAACTGTATACATAAATATGATATCATATATGATCCTCTAATATCGCTTTGTTAATAATATTTTAGTAATATCATCATTTTGGGTGTTAACTGATCTGTTTTCCTTTATATGCTCAGTTACGTAAGCCATGTTAGTTATGGATAGGATATATTTCATTCATATCCAGAATTATATTAAGTTCTTAAACATTATTTTTAATCATAAATTGGAAATTATTCTTGAATTATTATGATGGAACTAGTGTAGAAAACGTTTTTTACGTCAGTTATTTTTCATTTTTTACGTCAGTTTCTAGCCGACGTTAATACGGGCGACGTTATAAATAACGTTTTTGACGTCGGTTATTTAAAAACTGACGTCAAAATCATAAAATCGCGATGTTTATGACGTCAGTTATTTTAGAACCGATGTGATAAATAAAATGGGAAGGGTTTATCACGTTGGTTATTTAACAACCGACGTGATAAAAGGCCTGGAAAATGGTTTATCACGTCAGTTCTTAAAAAACTGACGTGATAAAAGGACGGGGAAATGGTCTATCACGTCGGTTATGAAAGAATCGACGTGATAAATCAGGGGGCGGGGGGTTTATCATGTCAGTTATTATAGAACTGCCATGATAAACCGGGGGGGGGGGGTTATCACGTCGGTTATTAAACAACCGACGTGATAAACTGGGGGGCGGAGAGTTTATCACGTCGGTTTTTTAATAACCGACGTGATAAACCGGGGGAGGGGGTTTATCACGTCGGTTATTCTATAACCGCCGTGATAAACCGGGGTGAGGGGGGTTTATCACATCGGTTATAATATAACCGCCGTGATAAACCAGGGGGAGGGGGGTTTATCACGTCGGTTATTAATTAACCAACGTGATAAAACATTTTTCAGGCCTTTTACCACATCGGTTATTAAATAACCGACGTGATAAAACATTTCCCAGTCATTTTACAACGTCGGTTAGTAAATAACCGACGTGATAAACCATTTTCCAGGCCTTTTATCGCATCGGTTATTAAATAACCAACATGATAAACCATTTCCCAGGCCTTTTACCACGTCGGTTATTAAATAACCGACGTGATAAACCCAATTTTTTTTTAAAATTGAATGCAGTCATCTGCTCTCCACCAGAATCAACCAGAAAACAAATCAAGAAATCATACCACAAAAACAGAAGTAGATCAAAATTAAGCATGTACATTGACAACATATAAAACTTACCCCCTAGACAGCCCCCACCCTCATGTATACCCCATGGACAGCCCTCCCCCACCCCATTGGAGCCCTCACCCTCATGTATACCCCCTGGACAGCCCTCCCCCACCCCATTGGAGCTCCCACCCTCATGTATACCCCTTGGACAGCCCTCCCCCACCCCTTTGGAGCCCCCACCACACTCCTGGACTGCCCCCCGACCCCCGGACAGCCCCAAACACCCCTCGACAACCCCCCGCCCGCATGAACAGCACCCCCTCACCCCCTCACCCCACTTGATAGCCCCCACCACACCCCTAGACAACCCCCCACCCTCATGTATACCCCCACCCCTGGACAGCACTCCCACACCCCTGGACTGCCTTCCCACACCCCTGGACAGCCCTGCCACCCCCCTGGACTGTCCCCCCACCCCACCGGACAGCCCTCCCAGACCGCTGGACACCCCCCAACCCCACTGAACACACCCCCACACCCTTGGAACCCCTCCCCCACAAACCCAAATCCATACCAGAAAAACCATCATAAGTAAACCAAAACAAGAAGCAGAGAAAAATTAAACATTCACTTATATAACATTCAAAACTTACACTGTCAACTTTAAAAAAAACTAAATCCAACCTAAACAACTACCAAATACACAATTACAACGACAATATTCAAAATTACATTTTACATTACAAAAAACTAAAATTCAATCAAACCTATAAAATAATTTGACCACTCCACTTGTAAGTGTTTGATGTCTTCAGCAGTATAGGGTTTAGGGTCATCAAAAAGCTAAAAATGAAAAAGAAAGTAGTTAACGTGTATAATGAATAAATCAAATTGAAATATTATGGCAAAGTTTAAGAGGAAATCATACCAGGTCAAAATTCACAACTGTCCCAGTTGTTATTATTTCATACATAAACCTTAACATATAATATCTGCATTCGATGAGGCCTTGTTGTTCATGACAATTCTGTTTGAATGAGTGTAAATTCAATATATTATTTTTATTTAATAAATCAAAAATTACAAATTATAAATGGATATTTACCTTCGCATTTACATATTTGATCTTTGCACCTCTTTTCTTTGTGTTTTTTCTAAAGTAGGCCCATGCACTGTTAGAAAATAATACGAATGGGGTAAATTTAAAATTCATTATAATATATAAAACTATTGAGAAATTGAAACTTACTTTTCCAATATATTCTTAAAAATATCTCTCACATCACCATGGACAGAGCATATCCAATAAAGGGCTTTCTCCCTTGGGAAAAAAACACCTAACATCCAATGATAACTGATAAAAGGAAATTTGATGTTAGTGGTTTTTTATGTTAAAAGATAATTAACTCTTTGAGAGAAATGTGTTTTATACCTCTCAAAAAAATTCATCATCCAACATTGTGTGATTATATTCTTTTCAAATCTTTCAGCAATATAAACCATTCTTTGTTCCTCATTAAATTCACATGCTTCACGGGAAATCAATTGAGGGTCCATGAATCCATATACTTCTGTCAGCTCATTCCTCTCACAAATTTTATAAATATACCTAATACAAAACATAAATAAGTATACATTTTTAATAAATATAACACAGGGAAAAAGTGTTAAGACTTACATGGAAAAAAATTTCACCACGTTGATGCCCAACTTATCTCCAGTAACAAGCTCCATGATATCATTTTTTATAATACCCACTCTTATTTCACGTCCACAAACATGAGCTTCCATTGGAAAATCATAATAACCCGACAACAAATGTGAATATCTTGACAATCTGTCAAGACCATTTGAATCTGTATCTGATGTCATAGCCATTTGTCTTTGTTGTTTTCTATACAGTATTTCTTTACCTTTGAAGTATTCCTGTAAAAAAAATTGAAAAATATATTAGTTTTCAAATGATAAAACAACTTTAATAAAAAAATAAAATAAAAGATATAACATTCATACCTCTATGGTAATGAGACGAAGAAGTATGGATGGCCAAATTAAAAAATGGTCGATACTCTGTCCAACTGTCGCCACCTCATCTGTAGGTATTGGTACCCTAGCTGATCTATCTATAATATCCTGTACAGTGACCCTCGGATTCTCTACCTCTAATTGTTGATGATGAACTATATCTCCTATACAATATACCAACCCATATTCTACTATATGATGTTGAGAATCATCAACATACAACTCGCAATAAGTAGGAAGCTGCGGCAGAGGCGTAGGATAAAAAATGGGGTTCGGAGGCTGAGGTGGGGGACTGGGAGCTACTGGCAGTGGTGGAGGATAAATAATGGGGTCTGTAGGGGGAGGTGGAGGAGTGGGAGCTACAGTCTGAAATTGTCTTTGCATTTCTGCAAACATAGACTGCACCAACTCTATAATCTTTTCCTCCATCGTCGCATTAATATTATGAACTTCAGCCTCCAAGGATTCAATTTTTTTTATAAACCCCCTCAATGTTAGAAGTTGAAGAACGTGGAAACACTTTTCTTACTGATACACCTGCTGGATATCCTCTTACACGACCAGGATGTTCAGGCCTTCCCAATGCTGCAAATAAAATATCTTCCCTCCCAGTAGTTGTAAATGTCCCCTATGAACTCTTCTCCTCAAGAGATTCATGTATTAATTAATTGAACATTTCTGTAATGTTTGAAATTATATGAAGAAAATAGTTAACTTAAATAAATAAAATAGATATCTTACAATCCTCTCAACTACGATTCTCGATTATTCCGAAAGATATTGCCCTTTTTTCCCTTCTGAGCTCTCTTCCATTTTTCATGTCTAGATGGAGGGGATGGAGGGGCCACCTCTCCATATCTTGAAGACTTAGCTCTTAGTTGTTGAAATTTTTCCGCCATCATTTGTTCTTCCAATAATGCATACCCTCCCCGAGATAAACAACGAGGGTATACATTTTTAGATTGGATCTCCTGATGATCTTTCCTTGTTTTCTGTAATTTAAGAATAATAAATCATTAACAAAACATTAATAAAATCATTTATATAAGAAAGTTTATAAAAGTTTACATTGCCCTTACCAGAAATGACTCTTTTCTTATACTTTCAAAAAACTGTCTCCATGTGTCTTCATCTATAAAAGGATATATACGACATGGATTGTCATGACTCCTATGACCAAAAATGAAATCAGATGAGAGGGTTGATTTGAAATCCCTCCATCTCCTGGCAGCCAACGATAAGCATTTCTTCCTGACTCCTCCAGTGTCAGGAATATCAAATGTCATCTGATAAAGAAGAGGTTAAACATATTATATATACTAGAAACATTAAAATAATATTCAAACAATGACAAAAGATCTTACCAAAATTGTCTCCCACAACTGAGAGATAATCGCTTTATCCACACTTCTCCAATCATCATACAGAATGCTTACTTTGCTCTTAGCCTGAGTTGCTACAAAACTCTTAAAATCTTTTGCATTCAGACCTCTAGGAATATCATCATCATCAAACTCAATGACTATCCTCTGATCCTGCGTATGGGCAAGTGATAATTTTGGTAAACCTGTGCACCCACGTTTACCAACCTTTAAACTCTTTGTCGTAATAGGATCATGTGAATGTTCATCCCCAGAGGTATGACCAGCAATATGTTCCTCTCCAGAATCATGTGGTTGATCATCTGAATGATCTGTCGTTATCCTTCACATCAAAAAAACAAACGTCAGTTCACAAATATAAAAATTCAAATATTTTAATACTACTGTAATCAGAAAATAGAAAAGTGTACTGAGTTACATAATAGTAAACATTGGTAATATGGTAAGCATGTTAAACAATGGTAAAGATGGTAAATATGGTCAAGATGGTCAAGATGGTCAAGATGGTAAACATGGTAAAAATGTTAAACCTGGTAAACATGGTAAACATGGTAAAGTAATTGTTAGTGAACAAAAATAATAGATATATAATTCATGTAATGGTTATAAACATGATAAAGTAAACTAAACAAACTTAAAAAAAACAAAAACATATACTTATTTTGTTTTAAAACATGTTTTAATAAATAACAAACTTACAATATCTAACATTTATGGAAAAAATAAATGTAAACAAGAAATAAACATATGTTACCTATAATTTTAGGAATGTACAAATGGATTGTTTTCCCAAATTCCTTCGTCGTGATCGTTCCTTATGGCACAAACTATGTCTTCAACATGATCATCATTATGTTCTGTTAATCTTTCCATAGAAGTAGGGATCTCACATAAATCATCATATTCATCAACTTCATCCTCACCAACATATTGTGTTTTCCCTTGTAAAACAACAGCCCACTGCATATCTGATTGATCTACTACATAGAAAAATTTTTTTGCATGTGTTTCCATTATAAAAGAATCAGCTGTGTCTTCCAATCTATTCAGATTAACAAGTGTCATTCCAAATTCATCGTGTCTGACACTGTTCTTACCATTAAACCATTTAAAGTTAAAAACGGGAACTTTAATTTTAAAGTAATCAACCTCCCATATGTCTTCAATCACTCCATAATATGCACTTGATGCAGAAATTGGGTTTTTGTCCATAGCACTCGAAAAATGCATTGCTTCTGCAAACACCAATACACCACTATTCTGAACTGCACTTCTGTTTTCCTGAGATTTCGTATGAAATGTATAACCATTAATGTCATAACCGGACCATGTTATCACATTTAAACATGGACCACCCACTATCCATTTTAATGTCTCTGATACATCTGATCTACCAAGCAAAGTCTTTTTAATCCATGACAAAAAAGTTCTGTTGTGCCCATTCAAAATCCATATTTCTTTCTTCTTTGGATGACATTGTTTCAACTCATTAATATGCAATGTGATATACGGTTGAGCATCAGCTATGTTATTCAATATGTATGATTCTAACTTCTTCATCTGTTCAGCTGACAATGATTTGACTTTCAAGCCGCGAATCCCCTTTCCCTCATTATTAACTCGTTCATGGTGAGATGGAGGAAAACCTATGTGTTGCGCCGCAGCCAAGTAGCTCGTACAAAACTCTTCTACCTCCTCAGAAATATACTTTTCAATAATGGAGGCTTCAGGTCGATATAGATTTTTAACATACCCCTTTAATATTTTCATATACCTTTCAAAAGGATACATCCAACGAAGATATACAGGTCCACAAAGATTTATTTCTCGAAACAAATGAATCATTAAATGCACCATTATATCAAAAAAAGTTGGAGGAAAATACATTTCCAATTGACAAAGTATAAAAATTGCATCCTTTTCCAAAATGTTCAAAGCATTCACATCAATCGGCTTGTTACAAATTGAATTGAAAAAATAACACAACTTCATTATAGTCTTTCTGACACGAATGAGAAATATTCCACACAATGAAACTGGTAGAATTTGTTGCATCATGACGTGACAATCATGTTATTTCATACCTATCAACTTCAAGTCCTTCAATGAGACAAAAAATTTTACATTAGAAGAATAACCTTGAGGCACTTTGGTATCATGAAGACACTGACAGAAGCTAATTTTCTCCCTCTTTGATAATGTATGACAAGCTGGGGGAAGAAATTTTCGTCTTCCTTTAGGAGTGGGAGATAACTCCAAACGTATTCCCATTGATAGTAAGTCTAATCTTGCATTCAAACCATCTTTAGTCTTTCCTTTAATATCTAACAATGTTCCAATCAAATAATCACAGATATTCTTCTCCATGTACATGACATCAATATTATGTTTAACTTCATGATACCTCCAATACGGTAGCTCAAAAAAATCGACCTTTTCTTCCAAATATGTCTATCATTACCAAATTTCTGTGTCTTTCCCAATGTCACATCAAGGTTTTTCACCCTCTCAAAATACAGATCAGGGGATAAAGGTTTTGGAGCAGTATTAAATTCTTGTGAGCCATTGAATGCCTTTTTTAGTCTTCTATAAGGGTGTTCCATTGGCAAAAACTTTCGATGACCCATGTACATTGTTTTCCTCCCATGATGCAATTGACAATATGACGTCTGTTGTTCGCAAATTGGACATGCTTTATGCCCTTTAACACTGTATCCAGACAAATTTCCATACGCTGGGAAGTCATTTATAGTGAACAGAAGCACTGTATGCAGTTGAAAATATTCCATTTTATAAGAATCATACACCCTAATACCATCAGCCCATAACCGTTTCAAATCATTAATCAACGATGACAAGTAAACATCAATGTCATTACCGGGTTGCTTTGGACCAGAGATCATTATACTCAACATGACATATTTGCGCTTCATACAAACTTCAGGAGAGAGGTTGTAAATTACCAATAAAACAGGCCATGAACTATGTGTGATACTAAGGGTTCGGTATGGATTCATTCCATCTGTGCACAACCCTAGTATGAGATTTCTAATTTCATTCCCAAATGTAGAATATTGCGCATCAATTTTCTTCCATTGTGGACAATCAGCTGGATGACGTATTTTTCCATCACATACCCGCTCTTCAGCATGCCATCTTAACCTTTTTGCATCATGTGAATTATCAAATAAACGTTTGAAATGATTTATTATAGGAAGATACAAAAATACCTTTGAAGGGAGCTTTGTAATCTCTACACCAGCCAGTGATTTTTCTTTCACCTTATACCGTGATGTCCCAAATTTAGGACACTCTGATAGAAATTCATATTCCTTCCTATATATAATGCAGTTATTCGGACAGGCATGTATTTTCTTGTATCCCAATCCCATTGGGCATAATATTTTCTTGGCTTTGTAATGTGAATCTGGAAGATCGTTATCTTTTGGAAGAATGTATTTCATCAATTGTAGCAGCTCTGTAAAACTTTTGTCACTCCATCCATGTTTCGCCTTCAGGTTAATCAATCTTAACACCGTCGACAAAACCGTAAAATCTATACAACCAGGATATAATGGTTTTTCAGCATCACTATATAGACGTGCAACTGTCAGTTCTATCTCAATTTGTTCTGCTACAATATCACGAATCATTTCTTCAATTCCATCGGAGTTACCATCTTACGAATCATCATCATCAGTGACATTCCGTCCAGTTTCACCATGCCAAATCCAAGGGCTATAACTCGGATTAAAACCATGACAAATCAGATGATCTTTTATCTCTCTAGTTTTCAACTTCTTCATATTCAAACATTTCAGGCATGGACAGAATAAAATGTCACTACTTGGAACATTTCGTTTTGAAAATTCCAAAAAGGAATCAAAACCTTCCTCAAATTCATTGCTCATTCGATGTTCCGTAATCCAACTTCGACTCATTATTACCTATAACAAATATCAACAAAAAATATATATTTTTAAGATAAGACAAATATATGTTTATATGAAAAAAATCATAATTTGAATGTAAAACAATTTAAAATATAAAACTAATCTATGGGTATTTAAGAAAATATTCTTGAATATTATTTTTAAAACAAAATATAGTTAGATATAACAGTTTAAAATTTCATTGAATCAAAGAAAACCATGCCGCCAACATAGTTGATAGAAAATTGGAGAAAATGGAGTAAACCTGAGAATCACCCCCCACCCCCCGGACAACCCCCAAAACCCTCTGGACAGGCCCCCACCCCCTTGGACAGCCCCCACTCCCACCCACCCCCTTGGACCACCCCTGGACAGGCCCCCACCCCCTTGGACAGCCCCCACTCCCACCCACCCCCTTGGACCACCCCTGGACACCCCCAACCCTCCGGACAGCCCCCCACCCCTCTAGATAGCACCCCCACCCCTCCTGGACACCACCCCCACCCCTACCCCTTCAACACCCCCCTGTACACCACCCAACCCTCTGGACAACCCCCCACCCCCCGGAAAACCCCCAAAACCCTCTGGACAGGCCCCCACCCCCGTGGACAGCCACTCACACCCACCCACCCCCTTGGACACCCCCCCTGGACACCACCCGTTTCCACATCTTTGATATAACATTTTTTTTTAAAAACGTGACATTATTAAAAACGTTTCATGAAATATGATGAAGAGTCCAATCGTATTTCTTATGAAATTTTTCTTACTATAAAGGGTCTTAGTATTGGATAGAATAATAAATAAAGTGGCATAAAACAGCAATATAATCCTAAAAAATTCATATAATCCAGCTTAAATATTTTAATAAATATGTTTGTAATCAACCATCAAATCCAAAAGGTGAATGAGAGAAAAATTATAGAAAACTGGCAATGAGAGATCATAGTCATTGAGGAGGGATGGTGTCAAAGGAAACACAAAATCAAATGAACCGAGACCACTTTATGAAGTAATCCATGAAAAAGAAAAACCTACATCAAATAAAATCGCGAAACATCAAAAAACAAACAAATACCCATTTGAAATAGAATCTAGTATCTTGATTCAGAAACTCTAAAAAATAAATAAATCACAATCTCATTGATTGAATCCTGAATTTCTAAAATAGAACAATACACTGGTTTCACTTTGGTTGGTGGTGCAATTATTTGTTGTATTGGATCATCAATTAGTTTTGTGACATAAAATCAAAAAATCTTGTGAAATACATATAAGTAACATTCATTATTCAAGTTCACATTATTTTTGTAAAATTACCCATGTCTATATTATCATTAATAAAAAACATTTTCATTATTCTCAACTAAAATCATGAGAATTGTGATATTCCCATTTTTATAAACATATATTAATGATGTTATGATAGAGTTTATCATAACTAATAATATAAAAAATGGTATACTTATCTATAGTAGAGTCCTATAAGACAAAATGGATGCATGATATTTCTGTGACATTTAGATTTTTTAAAGGGATATAATGATGTTTAATACTTCCCAGAAGGGTGAAATTATAAGGGAGTTTAGTGTCTTCTAAAAATACAAAGTGGGTAAAAGTGAATTTGTTTCCATTAAAGAAAACAAATGGTTTATCATAGATTTATTAGACTCAATGAGGGTGAATGATAAATATTTATTTTATTATGTTCCATTATAACTCATGTGTAAATATTTATTTTAGTTCAATTAATGAATGATAAATGGTTTACATTAAAGGTTTTTGTTTTCTAAAAAAATGACATCTTCAATATGGATGATTGATTCCTATTCTATGATAAGACACTCAACAAGGATGATTCACTATATATGATGATAATTTCTTTTAATTCTTTAATCACATAAACATTATTGGTTATCCAACTACAAAATTGTTAGATGAACCTAAGCGTTAAATGAAATATAGGATAAAAGGAATGGATGAATCAACCATACCTCAAATTTCTTTTTGATAATGAAATTCAAACCGGTCAAATCATGAAATATTCCAAATCTTTCCTTAATCGTGCCATAGTCCTTCAATAAATAACCCCAAATATGTTTCCAACATAGGAGTATTTTGAGCCATTAAATGCAAGGTAATATATCAAAATTTGTTTTATAAAGAAATACAAAAACAAGAAACTCAAGATAAAAATGAATGTCTGTTGCCAACGATATTCAAAAAGATGTAATAGGGTTCGAAATCGAAGAATCTAACCTAGTTTAAACAAAAAAATCGCAAAACATAAATATAGACTATTCGGGAAAAAAACGAATGAAATAAATTCGTGGAATGCTTACTTGAGTGTTGAGAGTTGAGATGATAGATCCGAGGATGATAAAGATGATAAACGATGAAGCCAAAATGAGTTTAACGCAGGTCGATCGACGAGCCAATTAGGGTTTACCATGCGAGAGAGATGAGCCGGCGGACTGTCGATCGAAAAAACGTAAATGAAAGTCCACGGGGCTTAAAAATTTTAAATGTTTTATAACATCGGTTATTATATAACCGACGTTATAAACTATTTTTTAAATATATAATGTCGGTTATTTGAAAACCGACGTAAAAAACCCCCCGTGCTTTGGTTTTTTATGTCAGTTATTTTTTAACCGACGTAAAAAACTCGTAGATATCTTGTTTTTTACGTCGGTTATTTTATAACTGACGTAAAAAACCCGTAGATAACTCTTTTTTAACGTCGGTTATTTGAAAACCGACGTAAAAACCCCCCGCGCTTTGGTTTTTTACGTCGGTTATAAAATAACCAACATAAAAACCGAACACGCGTGATTTGTAACGTCGGTTATTTTAATAACCGACGTTAAAAAGCTACTCAACGCATTTGTTACGTCTGTTATTAAATAACCGACATAAAAAACCACATTTCACAGATTCTCAAATTGGTTATATATAACCGACTTAAAAACTGGTGACGTAAATAACGTTTTCTGCACTAGTGTGGGGAATGAATCACATCGCGTTCGTGGAGACGGTAATCTGTACGTACGCACGAGCGACAATATCATTATTTTAATGGTGAAATCATATGTAATTGGATGATATATCATATATACAGAATAATTAAAATGTTATATTTATTATTTACATCAGTTATACTCATTATTATACCCATATAAATAATGAAGTGTTTGAATAACAAACTACACCACGACGTGGAGACGGTAAGTCGTACGTACGCACGTATGGTGACTTTGTCATTCATATGATGGATAGAATAATTAATATGGTTTTACCATTTTAATAACATAATAGTATATAGAATATACTAGAGTTTTTATTTTAGAATGGAAACAACAAATAAAGAGGAAGTGGAAGAAGAAAAGAACTTGAAAGAGGTGATGAAATATTTACCTCTTCTTCAGGTTCTTCCTTTTGATTTGATCAAAAGGGATCCTTAGGTTGAATTTATGACCAAAGGAAGGCCTCTAAAATGAAGGGATTAAATTTTAGATTATATTTGGTTAGGGTTTGTTCGATCCAAAAGGCTTTGGAGGTGTGAAATTAAGAGAAGGGGAAGTTGCCTTTTATAAGAGAGGTGAGGGTCACTTTAGGAAAAGCTTGAAATATTATTTTATAATAAAATAATTTTCGGATTATAATAGCTAAAAATTGAATTATTTCTAGGATAAGTTGTGGATGGGTCTAAAACCACTAAACATATAGGTTTTAGATAGGTTTAGGTCATCATATTAACCATATCTTTTAGATTTAACTCTTAGTTAAATAGTTTGACATTTATCATGTCTCTTTGTATTTTTATATTATATGGTTAATACACTTACTATTACAAGCCAAGATAACCCCATGTGGTTAATTATTAATATATATAACCTTATATAAGTATTTTGGCCAAACATTAGATTTTTAAAAATGTTATATCAATTAATAATATAGTATTTGTTTTAAAAACTCAATTATGTCAATTTTGACTCTATTTAGTATTTGATTTTTTTGAAAGCCATTAAACTTTATAACTTGGAATAAAATTTATTTAACAAACCCTAACATGTCATATTAACCTATAAAATTAGTGGAATCCATCATAAGTCTCTATTTACATTTATTTGGATATTTATAATATCAATTATTTTAATATTTCCTTAATAAGGTAATTACTGCATCATCATTATGTCATAAATAAATTAAATTATTTAATGTATAAAAATTATAAATAAAATACAATTATTTAGGAAATATTTTTATATTAATAATGAATATTTATAGTCAAATTTATATTATGTGTAAGCCTGTATGAAAAATGGTTTAGTTATTAAACTTTGAATTTAACTCTTTTAACTCTTCTTTAAATAAAATTATAATAAATTTCCTAATCTAATCCAAGTGGACCAAAGAGGATCATATTTTATTCCTAAGGTTTTTTTGGTCTAATTATACTTATCTAATAGAATTACAACATGTTTTTGGGTAATTATGATATCATTTTTACCCTTAATTACCCTATTTACTTTTAACCGTTGTAAATAAAAGTCAAAAGTTACTATTCCCAAAAAATTATTTTCATCTTATTGAACCAATTTTTACTTATTTATATTAATCGTTCCTATTAGATTTTTTAAATTCAACTCACATAAGCGATAAAATTATGTTTTATGCAAATTTGCAAATGCTCCTAGGAGGTGGGTAAAAGATGGTAAAAAGTTCCGTAAAATTTTTATATATCTAAACTTATTATAAAATGACTCCAATGAATTAAATTGAACTTATATAGGTATTATGTATCTATTTTTACCTAAAATAAATTTAAATAAAAAGTCGGTTTTAACCAATAACGCAGTGTTTTTCACTATTCATCAAAAATTGAAAGTTTTCCGAAAAATACCAAAAATTCACCCTAAGCTAATTTCGATATTAATAATTCAAAAATGAAGTCCATTTTGTAAAATAAAATTAATAAAATTTCAAAAAGTGAGTATTACTATTCATAACGGCTAGTTTTATTGGTTGCAGTGTGTTATAATCTCGAAGTTGCGTACAATGCAAGCTATTGCATTATTTAAAAAGAAACATATCATGGAAGCCTGGAGTGTTACAACAAATGCTCCAATGATCATCCTAAGATGGAAATGTCATGGGTTTGGAAACCCATGTTTAGTTCACATGTTCCAATACCTTTGTGCTAAAATTTTCCCTGATATGGTTTTTTATCCGAAACCATGATGGAAAGAAAGGATATGGTTGTGCTCGGAAAAAATGAACTTCTAGGGATATTTTGTTGTCCCCCATATTGGACATTTGGGTAGACTTTATCTACTCTAAAAGGAAATATTAGATATAAGAGTCACTTTAATTTTTCTCCAACCATGTGGATGCTTCCATCCAACACTCTTCCAACCTGACTTGGGCTTTCGTTGGCTTCTATGGATGGCCTTATCAAAGGGATAAATGGAAATCTTACAAACATCTTCAAACTCTCTGTGAAAATATTATAGGTACTATCTTTGTTGGAGGATACTTTAATGATATCTTGTACTAGTATAAAAAGGAGGGAGGTTCTCTCATACCCTTCTCTCAAATGTATGAGTTCCAACAAGAAACACATGTTACTAACCTTATTGATTTGGGTTATTCTGTTAATAATTTTACTTGGTTTAGAGGAAACTTGAAAAAAACCCTCATTTCTAAATGTCTTGATAGGTTTTTGGTATCGATTGAATGGAACAATATTTTCAGTCGTTTTCCTATCTATCACTTGGATCCTACCTTTTTATACCATAGTCTGATTCTTATTGACACATTACACTGACAAAAGAATCATTTTTATGAAAGAAGGTTTTGATTTCAAAGTTTTTGTATTAATAATAATGAATGTGAGTATGTGGTTCATTCTGTCTATAATTCTAGTTCCTTAGGCATGGAAAGAAAACTCCAATAGGTGGCTACTCATTTTAATAAATGTAGCAAACTCAAGATCCTCTAACCAGATATTTCCTATGACATAATCGAAGGGATTCTGAAGGCCCTCTACTCATGCCCCACCTTGGTTGTTATTGTTTTCAGAATTGGAAATCTAGAAGCAAAGTTTTATATGGTACTCCACACCAAATAAATATTTCGGTATATGCATGCATGCGATATTCACATCAAAGAGGGAAATTTCAACACATCCTATTTTCACCAGAATGATTTGAAAAGGCATTATAAGAACCTCATCGCTTATCTTAATAACTTGGATGGGAAATATATCTTCAATGAGGGAGAGATTCATGATATCATTACCCTTTTTTTCAAGGATCTATATAAATAAGGTGATCATGTCATATCTTATAATGTTTTTCCAATTTTAAATTGATGGTTACTGAGACTACGAACCGTAATCTCATTCATGATCTATCAGATGTGGAAATTTTGTAGGCACTCAATCAAATCCACTCTACTAAGGCCTTGGGATTGGATGTATTTCATGCTATCTTCTTCCAAAAAATTTGGCACATCATTTTCTTTGATGTGTTGGCCCTCATGATAGACCTTTGGGATAAAAAAGTTGACGTTGGTTCTTTAAATGAAACCTTATCACCCTCACCCTAAAAATCAATAATTCCATGAAGGATTTTTATTTTAGACCCATTTACCTTTTAAACATGGATTATAATATTTTTTCTAAGATCATGGTGAACCGAATACTCTCTTGGATTCCCTCTATCATCTATGAAAACCAAAACACCTTTGTTTCTAAAAGACTCATTACTGATAATACTATTATTACTCATGAGGTATTCCACTCTATGGAGACTCATTCTATGTTTAAGAGAGGTATCATGTCTTGGAAATTGGATATAAAAAAGTCTTATGATAGGTTGTATCGGACCTTTATTTGGTTTTTCGTGGAAAAGATGGGTTTCTGTCTCAAATGGGTTAACACTATCATGAAATGCGTCACAACTTGGCCTTTCAGAATTAAGATTAATGGGGGAATTTCCTAGAGCATCACTTCATCCAGAGGGATAATTAAAGGGGTTACACTTTCCCCTTTTCTTTTTTCTGTTGATTTTTTCTCTAATATTCTTTCAAAAGTAGCAAGGATTAACATTATTCATGGGGAAAAGGTTTTTAGACAAAACCTTCATGATTATCATCTTTTTTTTCCATGATTGTCTTATACTCCCAAGAGCCACTCGGGAAGAATGTTCATCAATTTTACATATTATTAATCTTTGTGAAAGAGAATCTGGGAAATATATAAATCTAAAAAATTATGAAATATCTTTTAGCACAGGAGTCCATCTGGGCCGAAAATTTGAACCCAATAATATTTTGGGAATCCAAGTTGTCGACAAACACAAAAAACATCTCGGGATTCAAACTATCATTGGAGAATGAAAAAAAAGTTTTCTCTAATATACTTGATAGGGTGACTAAAAATATCTAGGGATGGAATTCAAATATGATTTCTAAATAGGGGAAGTAAATTCTTATTAAATCGGTCATTCAATTGATACCTAGTTATGTCATGTCTCTTTTCAAACTTCATGTCTCAATTATTATCCATATCCATTCATTCATCACTAATTTTTGTTGGAAACACAATAAAGGTATGAAAAATAAATCCATGGATGGCTTAGAATAAACTCTTATTACCTAAGTCAAGCGGTGGTTTGGGTTTCAAGGACCTTTCCCTTTTTAACGATGCCCTTCTTTCCAAACAAGGTTAGTCGTTGATGCTAAACCTGGACTCTCTTTACGCTCATACTATCAAAGAAAAATACTTTCCCCACTCTAAATTCTATAGATCAGCCTTAGGCCCTCACCCCATATTTCTTTAGATATGTATTTGGGTCTTTCGTTCTCTCCTTCGGTCTGGGATTGGTTGGAGGATTGGTGACGGGTCCTCGGTGAGAATCTGGAAAGACCCCTGGCTTTTTGAGGGTGACATTCTATTGGAAGCTTTTCTAATGGTATTTGATTTTTAAGAGGCTAAGATTGACCTCCATTTAAATGATATTGGCGATGTTTGGTGTGCTAAAAATCTAGGAAAATACCTCAACAATAGGGATAGAAACCTTATTCTAAGTATTCCCTACTGGAAGGATATGGTGAATGATAACTTATATTGGTGTTTGGGAAATTTGGGTGTCTATTCTATTCAATCTAGCTAAACCCTGGATCGGGGCTTACAGAAAACAAGGGGGAGAGCTTCTCTGAAAATAATTTTGGTTCTTGGAGGTCCCTCCCAAAGTCAAATCCTTCTAGTGGTAGGTATGTAATAGGATTCTCCCGTCCATGTAGTTACTCTCTCAATGTCATGCACTGGATTCTCTCTGTTTGGTGATCCAGAACCTTCTTTTCATATTGTGTTTCACTATCTAGGTTCTAGGACTCTCTGAAAGTCTTGGAGTACTAATTAAGATTAGTTCTTTTCTATGGCCTTTGATCTTCCAGCCTTGCTTTTGGCTTGGTCTGCCTCTCTCCTTGCCAATAAGGTGAAGTATCTTTTCACCACTTCTTGGATCATCTAGGTGCATCAAAATGACTTGGACTTTTTTTAAAATTTCAAGACATGCCTATTTCTGGGTGGGAGAGGTGATGTATTTGTTGGATACTTAGACGTAGCATAATTCTCAATCTACTCCTTTTTCCCATACCCCTGCTTTGACGTGGAATCCCCCCCCCCCTTATATTTTCCTCAAAATAAATGTGGATGCCTACATCCCTGGGAACACCACTATTGGCATGGGTTCCCTGGTCTAGGATGCGTCTGGACTTATTGTTGTGGCTATCCATGCTGCACATAAATCCCTTTATGGTCCTAGAATTGCATAAGCTCATGCAATTATATTTGGAATGGTTTTTTCCATAGAGAAAGGATGGAAATCCATCGTCATTGAATTTTATTACCTCACGGTTATCAACACTCTCCATGCAAAGGATATGGGTTTCAAATCATTCATCCCACTCACTCTAAAGATCTGGTTGTTGCTCCAAAACTTTGCAACTTGTTTCTTTTTCTTTGTTAAAAGATAGGGGAATAAAGAATCTCACCTTTTAGAGACTCAAGATCTATCTAATGTTTTTCATACCTAGATGGATGATTTTTCATCTTAGATGATTTCTATTTTACTTTCAAAATTTCATCCCATGAATTAAACGTCTCTACTTTTTCAAAAAAAATCAAGAAACCTTCTTTTAAATATATGATACCTAAGCTTTAACCAAGGTTATTCAGAGTCATCATCTACTCAAATCCTTCATAATGGTTTATAAATAAATGGTAAATTAACCAAATCATATCCCATGGGAGTTTCAAACCAAGTGTGTAGTAAGGCCCATTGTTGTGTACCAGGTAACGCTTGAATCAATCTCGACAAGCCTTTTTCATAGTTTCTACTCCTAGGTAAATCTGTTCTAGAACCACATCCATTTTTATTATTCATACAAGGATTTATGATAGTTAAACCAAATAATATCTTCCTTAACTAAACTTTAGGATTTTACCCTGTACTTAGGCTTATCCTAAAGGTTTTCACTAAAGTTTTCTCATCCTAGTTTCCAAAGGTTAACTGAACCTATCCCCTAATATCAACTATCATGACCGGGTATTTTCATACATAGATATTAGATATTTTTTATGAACATTCATTATGTTACAAAAACACATGCATAAGGATCATAAAGGTATAGTTCCTTTGGAAATTTGGAAACATAAACAACTAGTTCATTGGTAGCCTATGAAATCTCCCAATAAGTTCTTTATAACTAACACCCTTATTAAAAAAATCAAACATAATACATTTCTTCATAACATGGGTAACTAAAACATAATATTGGGTGAGATTAAATGCTCAGAAAAGGTAAACACAAGATATATGTAAACATAACATGAGTAGAAATGTATGAGAATATGATAACGAAATTTTAAAACTACACTATGTATATTAAAGATCATAATTTTGGGTCATATAATAAATATTGTTGGTTCATAAGACATGAATCATAAGGTAATCACAGATCATGATCCATGAGAGCATAACAATGGAATAATAAATGGAATTGTGCCAAAAAAATAAGAATAGAAAATCATTTACATAGTAATCAAGGTTCATTGTAAAGTCTATCATATTGGAATGGGTTCACTCCCCAAAACCATTTTAGTAGTCAAGGTTCACTCCCATGACTACCATAGTGGACAAAGTACCTTATTGAATAAGTTTCATTCCCCATTATATTCCTTCTTACCTCAAGAGATTTCAATAATTACCCAATACATTGGAGGGAGATAAATATCTCAAGTTTCATATAATGAAAATCATAAAAATGTGGTTTATAATATCATAAAACATTCATCATATCATAACCCATTAAAATAAATGTGTTTCATAAATAAATTATTATAGCATAACCCATGTAAAAGAAACGGGATTCATAAAAATCGTGTCATCATATAAATAAAACACCCAGAGAAAGAATAAAGAAGGTATCATCAGATCCTATCCCCAGTAAATATTAAGTAACATCAAATGATTTCATCCTAGATGGAAAATATTTTGAAAGAAAAGTCACTTGGATCGTTTCTTGGGGAAAACATCCTTTCTTTTAAAATCACATTTTTAAAATTAAAAATTCATAAAATATTTTGGAAATAATTTCCTTTTAGAATAAGATTGAAAATATATAAAGGCATATTAAAATAAAATGATGGTTGTTGGCGCCAAAATGTTGCACGAAAGGAAGGGACGAAAAAGATGGATGGCGCGCTGCCTCACGAAGAACCGACACGAAGCACCGGCGCGTAGCACCCCGAGCATTGCGGCCTCGCGAAGATCCAGAGGTGGTAACTCTTCGGGAATGCATTTGACGTTCGCGAGCCCACCGTGAAGCTTCGGAGGCGGTAACTCTTCGCGGACGACGTTGACGTTCGCGAGCACGCCGCGAAGCTCCATAGGCGGTAACTCTTCGCGGACGACGTTGACGTTCGCAAGCGCGCCGCGAAGCACCTGAGGCGGCACGCGAGTTCAGCTTCGCAGCGCCCCTTGCCTATAAATACTGGACTCCCCCTGAGTCCCGGAGAGGGACAATCTGACCTTTCGGCTTCTCCTCTCCCGAATCGCGAAGCACTCTTTGCCCCAGGAATCATGAGCTCCGTGAGGTACTTCTAATTCGCGTGACGCCTTTGCTTTGTCTCATTTTGAGCCCCTCTTCTGAGAGGGATTCCCTTTGAAAAGCTCAAGGGCATTCGCGAAGGAGGGGGATTCCCAAGGGAACCCGGGCAGCCAAGGAGAATTCATGCTTCGAGAAACACCCAAGTTGTACTAGTGATCCCTATGCTAAGGCAGGATTGCTACACATCGCGAAGCACACTGCTTCGCAGCACCCTGCTTCGCGAGGCACCCCTTCTTCGCGAGGCAGTGCTCCGTGAATACTGTTCCACTTCTCGAAGCACCCTCCACTCACACCTATGCCCCATGCTAAGTCCAATGCACTCTGCTTCGCGAAGCACACTTCTTTGCTTGGCAATTCCTCTTCCCGTGCGACCCTCCAGGTTTGCACGATGTGATTTCAAAGTCCCATGGACGATACCACTCATGGCGTTGCTTCGCCTAATGCTTCTTCGCATAGGCATGCTAACGGATATTGCTTCTTTGCATAGCCATGCTAACGTGGACCCCTCGATGGTTCGCTCCACAACCCCCTTTGACCATGGCCTTGCCAGTACCTTCCCTCCCCCAAGGACCAGAGGGTACCGGTTATGTAAGTCTTATGGGTATGGAGTGAACCCACTTCGTCCGAGCTGCAGGACGTTAAACTGCCAAGCATCACGTCCTCAACACATGACGTTAAACTGTGACCCGACCTCGTGCCTCGCACGAAGGGTCCCCCCAGCACGAACATTTTTTACGCCATGAGTCTCCACGGGAGTGGAATCACCCCTCCACAAGGGATGATATCCTCCTTATCAGAGCGGCGTATGTTCTCAGGAGAAGGGCGACCCTAGTCCCCCAACGGATGGTTGCACCCCTGCATCTCCGTACATCCCCACTACCAAGGTCAGTGGAGGGTGTGATAGGGAATGAGGCACCAACAATCATTGGTCCCAAATCCCTCTTTCGCTGCACTTTGCCGCACTTCGGGCCTCCATCCTGGAGTAAGTCCCAGCACCATGGGCCGCCTAATGCGTAAGTCCCTCTTCGCTTCTCACGGACGCATCCTTCACGACGTGATCGTCAGGTCCCTGCAACCTCTTGTTTCTCACACCGAGCATGACTCATGTGGGCTTAGAGTGAGCACCGACCCTGACCCCCACCTATAGTTGAACTAAGAGGTCTTTGATCCATGTCAAGGCATGGTACGTAGGAAGCCTTCATGAGGTTCAAGCCACATTACTCGGTCGTTCATTCACGTCGAGTTTCGCCCTTGTCCCGCATGACGTTAAACTGCACGCCCCCATCCTGAATGACGTTAAAATGCATACCCTTGTCCAGCATGACGTTAAACTGTATGCCCCTTGTCCCACATGACATTAAACTGCACACCCATTTGAACTATGAGGTCTTTGATCCGTGTCAAGTCATGGTACGTAGGAAGCATCCACGAGGTTCAAGCCCACCCATCATCCGATTCACGTCGAGTTCTAACTTCGTCCAGCATGACTTTAAACTGTATTCCAGTCCGACGGCAAGCCATTGTGACCAACCCGAACTACGAGGACTTTGATCTGTGTCAAGGCATTGTACGTAGGAAGCCTCCCAGAGGTTCAATCCCAACTCCCATCGGACCAAGGTCCCTTCCTCATTTACGTTGGTCTGCCGACACCCACTGCCATTCCGAACTACGGGGACTTTGATCCATGTCAAGGCATGGTACGTAGGAAGCCTCCATGAGGTTCGAGCCCACCACCTATCGTTTATTCACGTCAGGGTTTACTACCGTCCCGCATGACGTTAAACTATATTCCATCAACCCTTTGAACTACGAGGATTTTGATCCATGTCAAGGCATGGTACATATGAAACCTTCCTAAGGTTCAAGCCCACCACTAGTGGGCCCACGGGTCTACTTTCACGTCGGTTCATCGATGAAACCCTTTGAACTACGAGGCCTTTGATCCATGTCAAGGCATGGTATGTAGGAAGCCTTCCCGAGGTTCAAGCCCATCTCTCATCGGACCAAGGTCCACCTTTCACGTCGGTTCGCTGACGATGCTCATCGGACCAAGGTTCACCTTCACGTCGGTTCGCTGACGACAGCCATCGGACCAAGGTCCACCTTCACGTCGGTTTTCTGACGACAGCCATCGGACCAAGGTCCACCTTCACGTCGGTTCGCTGACGACAGCCATCGGACCAAGGTCCACCTTCACATCGGTTCGCTGAAAACACCCATCGGACCAAGGTTCACCTTCACGCCGGTTCACCGGCACCATCCCGAACTACGCGGACTTTGATTCCCTGCCACGGGGATATGTAGGAAGCCTCTTCAAGGCTCAAGCCCAACTCCACTGTCGCCCCCTGCGATGGTCCCATTTCATTTCCCCCTCCACTTCATTCGTCTATCCATCATCCACCCTGATTCTCGCCCGGACCGTCATATCCCGGTGAGACCATGTCGGTCCGCTCCTCTTCACAGCCGCCCATGGGCTGGGTCCGGTATCGGCACCCCTTCAAGGGAAATCCCTCAATCCGATCCATTCTAGCTAATGATCTGATCGGGCTGATCCGTCTCCGATGGACGTTAAACTCGCGGCATACCTTGTGTTAAACACAGAATGCTGAGGAGAACCTCAGATATGTGTCTATGGCATATAATTCCCCGCGCTAGATGTGGGATGCCTCAGGATTCCACGCCCTCGAGAAGCCCTGTGACCAGGGATAATAGACAGACATGCCAGGCCCCCCAGCATCCAGACACGCTACTGATGCCTCAACGTGACTACTCCCCCGACTGAAGGTTGCTGCCCTGACCGGAACCCTTGGAATGTCCCGACAGAAGCAGTGTAATTAACTGGAATCCATGGAAACATAGCACTGGGAAGAGTTTCACGAACTACGTATTAAATCTATGAGGGAGACCCGGACTAGGTGACGAGTTCTGAGGAGGAATCCACAGAAGGAAGAACCGACATCCCATCATCCTGTTTCAATCAAGGAGCAGACGTCCCTGAATAAGAAGCGAATGCCACCCGCCTTTCGAAAGAGGGAAAGCGGGGCAACAAGAGCAGCGTGTCCTCCTCCGCGGACGGACGGATGCACACGCCCCGGTGAAAGCGTCGGAAACAGAAATGGTTAACCCGATGTGAAGTTCTTCTCCTCAATATAGAGATTAGTAGCGTTCGAGACACCAGTAGATTGACGTGTCACCAGATCCAGATATCCGGCGCCTGGTCCCGCCAAGCAAATAGCGAGCCTGTCGTGAAACTCACCGGAAGTCGGGGCAGTAGAACGTGGGGCACTCCGTTCTGCAGCGTGTTGGCATGGATCCTTCTTACAGACGTGGAGAATAGAAGGACGTTGGGGCACTGGTTGTAAATCCTTTTCCTCGCAGTGCTGATGAGTTGATCCCTTTGTTTCTTAGGAACCATGTTACTGTTACAGAGACATGATCACCGCCCGCCTGCCTACGCAGGGGCAGGTGAAACTCCACCACAGCCACCCTGCATGGCGCCGTTACTGCCACGACGGCCGCCACATCGCGGAATATGGGGCGCCCACGTCCCCTTTCCCCATCATAGGTCATCCAGCGAAGGGTGATCAATAACCTTGTGTGCAGGTACAAGGAGGAAGGGGTCATGCCAACTCGGGATATGGCCCACCTGGACCTGGAGGCATCCAGGCCCCGCCGTCAATTCCGCCCTAACAGGCCGCGCAGGGAGCCCCTGCTCACCACCCCAACGTTCAACCGTTTCGAGAGCTTGTCCCCGGAATGCCTTGACGACTCTGTGCCTTACGCTGATGAGGCGGGCGTCGTCCGGCTCAGCCAGCTCAGGGTCCCGACCCAAGGGCTCCAGGCAAGAGCTCCCGCCCATCCGCGTCAGCGCCGCTATCCGACTCCGCGGGAAGAGCAAGCTGGCTATGCCCCTGCACCACCTGCACCAGCTCGTCTGACCCGACGTCAGCGCCGGGCCCGGGATGAGGACGCTCGCCCAGGTGCGTCTACGTCAACAGCTACAGTGGCCCGATCCACCGCCGACGTGCATCATGAAGTCCCTTCATACACTGAGAAGGGTCGCTCCTTCACCCAACCAGGATCGAGACCCCAACCCCCCACGGGCAGGCTGGGTTGACTCTCCGGGTGGCAGGCCTGAGTGGTGATCGCCGTGAACTAACCCGCAGTGATGTCACCCTGTACGGAGGCCCTCCCCGTACCACTACTCCACAGAGCGTGGGCCTTCCCTGCTCCAAAGCTCGTCATGGAGATATTCCTCGTGCTACCCCCATCCCGAAGGAAGACCTGCCCCGCGGATGTGATGCTCGGTGCGGAAACCTTTCTCGCTCCCACTATACAGGGTATGGAGTCCATCCTCCTACCCCCGACCGCCGATCTGAAGACACTGTCCATCCAGTCCTTCTCCAACGTGGGGGCCCTCCCTACGTCCTCTTTGCAACCGTCGAAGGTCCTCCTCGCCCCAGAAACTCGAGGATTGAAGGCCAGCCTCGCTCCGCCCGCATATACCATGGAGGCCCTCCCCATGCTCCTGCCAATTCCAACAGAGGCTCCGCCCACATGGGTGCTGTCCATGGAGGTCCTTCCCATGTACCCTTCGACATTTTCCCTGGTGCCCCTCGCACCTCGGCTATCTCGAGTGGGGGCCCTCTCCGCCACGGCGCCAGCGCCGCCCTGAGATTACATGATAGGGATCAACCCTGTCCCGAAGAGCCACCCCAGGGCAGGAGAGCGGGTCGTCGCCGCTACAAGAAGATTCATGTGAAGGCCCGGGTGGAGATCAAACCTGCTCGCTTCTCCGACTCTGAAGCGGAATGAGACTCAGCGATGGAACCTTCTCCCCGCTCCTCTGTATCAAGGACCGGGACGGGAACCAGACGTGCTAGCCTCATTCTCCCGGAATGCGAGGTCCACCAGATTCCCACCTCTCTCCGCAGGTACATCCAGGAGGAAGAAATCGTGGAGATTCCGCAGGTCTCGACCGTGCAGTCACCACCATCGTCACCTGAAGCGCCCTCTACCTCTACCAGAGATCACAGAGAGCTGTTTTGGGGGACAAATATGGTATAGAGACGACGTGACCTATCGCCGGCAGCCGTGACTCTTGCACCGGAGGTTGTGGCTATCAGCCCGTCATATCGTGACATCGTGGCCAGGTCACCTCACTCTTCAGAGGATGGCCCGGAATTCGGAGTCCAATCAGCTCGTTCGCCGTATTCTCCGCCGCCAAGTTTACTATCCCAGAGGTCTGCCTCGGTACCTCTACCGGTCCCTCAGCCGCCTCCGGTTGATGAGTGGGGCAATACAGGGCCAGACCCCGAGTCCGAACCCAGGAGCTTCTAGAGCATTCTCGCAGCGGATTACTTCTCAGAGAAGTTCTGGCCGACGGCGGTGCTGAACTTTCACGCACTAGAGTCTCTTACCCCTGAAGAAGTGGGGTGATTTTGTCGAACCCTATGGGCGACACACTTCCGCCTTCGTTACGAACGGGTGGTGTACCCCAGAAGTCAAGAGCACTTCGAAGAAATCGGCGAGCAATGCCGCCTGATCGATTCGGCCGCACTCCTTGCGGCCCAGCACCCTAAGTCACCAAGCCGTCAGAGCGCCCTTCAACAGAAATGTGTTCAGAGTTTCAAAGTACTCCACAGAATCGTCAGGGAAGCTACCCCCCATGTGCAAATCCGTGGTTGGGGACACTACGCCGCTCTCCTCTTCAACCCTATCCGACGGCAGCCCGATTCGTTATGCGACATCGAGGACATGTCCCCGAGAGGGGTCACGGTCCACATGACTGACATTGTGGAAAAGGAAGAGGAGCTTGAATTACTTGATGGAGACTTACCCCCCGAGGGCGTACCGCCACTGCTGGACCCATCGGGGAGGGTTACCCGTCAGCAGAGGAACCTGGTAGGCCTCCCCGTACCCACCGAGTTGCTGTTACTCGGTTGAAATACCAGCAAGGGTAAGGAGCACGTCGGAACTGTCAAGCACTCCGACCCGTCTGCCTCTTTGCAGAAAACGGAAGAAGATCCTGAGAAGGCCACGTTACGCCAGCAGCTTACTGAGCAGAAGAGGCTGGTTGACGAGCTCTTGGCTGAGCGCGCTGCAGAGCGGTGACCCGACTATGGTAATCCCAGGCCGGGGCAGCAGGGACAGGAACAATTCCCCCCCGGTGAGATGCCTCCGGGAAACCCTGATCATGCTACTTCCGCAGAAAGGGCAGAAGCCAGAACATAAGGCAAGAGGGCGTGATACGTCTCGCCAAACCCCCCCGAACGACGGGGCAATCTGAAGAATCCAGTCTGGATTCCCCCAGTCGCCCCACAGGTCGTTCCGCCAGTCGACCCACGAGCTGCTGATGCCATCTACCGTGTTGAGGAACCTGGCAACGCACTTGTGGTTAGGGATCCCCATCAAGACAGGGACCCCCACCCGGATGATCTTATAGCGGCACTCACAGCCCGCCTCGAAGCGTTGGAAACGCGGCAGGTAGCGGTCCCACCGGACGGCAAGTGTAACACCCCGAGATTTTATGAAAAATATTCTTTTTAATTTCATTAATGTCTTGTGTTGCACGCTACACCAAAAGGATCTTGCACAACACGCATCCTTGACTTTCCTTGCATTAAACGCAATCACGACCTTCCTCGATAGCGTGTGTAGTACGCAATACCGAGTTTCACTAAACAACGATATGTTATTAAAATATTATTAAAACTAGCCGTTATGAATAGTAATAACCACCTTTTAAAATTTTAGAAATTTTATCTCTCAAAATGGACTTCATTTTTGGATTCGGAGTATCGAATTTAGCCTAAGGTGAAATTTTGGTACTTTTCGGATAACTTTCATATTCTGATGAATAGTGAAAATTACTAAATTTTAATTAAAAACAACTTTTTTAATCGAAATAATTAATAGTGATAAATTATTAATTTGAGTTGTTTTAAAGTATATTTAGAATATATTTTTACAATTTAATACAATTTTGGTCATTGGATGTAATTTCACATTTAAACCAGTTATAAACAAGTGTCAATCTTTTGATAGTTATTATCTCTTAAAAACACGCTATTTGTTTTGACGACGGGAATTAATTTTTAAATTAGTTAATGTAACTGATATATTTTGAATTTGGTAAAATAGATATCATTTTTGAGTTCATAATATCAAATATATCTTAGGCCTAATTTTTTGGTATTTTTCTGGAAACTTTCATTTTTGGATGAATAGTGAAACCACTAAGTGGTAGTTAAAAAAAATGAATTTTTCATAAAACTTAATTTTACCGCTTCTGTGAGTGGAATTTCAAAAATCCGAGAGACACGGTTGATGTCAGTAAGTAAAATGTGGTTCAATGAGATGAAAATAATTTTTCGTGAATAGTAACTTTTTACTTTTTTTTACCACGGTTAAAAGTAAATAGGATAATTAAGGGTAAAAATGATATTATTATTACCCTAACACATGTATTAATTCTATTGGATAAGTTTAATTTGACCAAAAACAACCTTAGGAATAAAATATGACCATTTAGGCCCACTTGGATTAGATTAGGACATTTATTATTATTTAATTCAAAGAAGAGTTAAAAGACTTAAAATCAAAGTTTATTTACTAAAACATTTTTAATAGAGGATTATACATAAGATAAATTCAACTATAAATATTCATTATAAAGATAAAACGATTTCCTACATAATGATATTTTATTTGTAATTTTTAGACATTAAATAAGTTAATGTATTTATGACACAAAGATGATGCAGTAATTATCTTATTAATGAAATATTGACATAATTGATGTTATAAATACCCAAATAAATGTAATTTGAGACTTTTTATGAATTACACTAATTTTCTAGGTTAATATGACACGTTAGTATTTAGTTAATTAACTTTTTTTGAACTAATCATTCTGTTATGATTTTTACAAAAATCAATTACTAAATAGTGTCAAAATTGACATAAAATAGTTTTAAAAGAAATATTATATTATTAATTGTTATTTTATTCCTAAAAATCTAAGGTTCGGCCAAATGACTTAGATAAGGTTATATATATTAATAATAAACAACTTGGGGTTCGTTTGGCTTTTATTAGTAAGTTTATTAACCTTATAGTGTAAGAACACAAGAAGACACGGTAAAAGTAAACTTATTTAACTTAATGTTAAATCTAAATGATAAGGTTAAAATAGGAACCTAAACTTGTCTAAATTATATTGGATGAGAGGATTGAGACCCATCCCCACATTATATTCTAAATAAATCAATTTTTATCTATTTAAAACCGAATTTGGCTTTATAATAAAATAATATTTTTAGTTATTCCAAAGGTGCCCCTCTCCTCCCTTATAAAAGGGCACCCCCTCCCTCTCTTCCTCACACCACTTTGAGCCTTCAAGCTCAGCCAACCCCTCCCAAATTATCTTATCCACTTCCCTAGAAACATCCTAGAGGTTCTGGTCTTCCTAAAAGACCAATTTTAGTGCCCTAAAAGGAGATCTCAAAGAGGCGCTTCAAAGAAGAGGTAATGTCCGTTACCGATTCTTTCAACTTTATTTCTTCTTCCACTTCTTCTTCTTAGGTTGTTTCATTATGAAGTAATAACATCAGTATCACTCATATACTGATATGTTATTATAAGTATTAAACAACCCTATTTCACCATCTATCCATCCTACGGAAAACAAAATCACCGCGCGTGCATACGTACGGAATACCGTCTCCACGCCGTGGTGTAATCTATTTTCCACCACCACCTTACTTGGATGGGTATAATGGTGTAAATAATGACTATATATGACTATTATAAAGTGATATTGATTCTGAAATAGTATTCATACACTCCAATACAGTCCCACGATCATGAGAACGATATCATCACTCGTGCGTACGTACGGACTACCGTCTCCACGACGCGATGAGATTAATTCTCCATGTTAACCATTCATGAATGATTATAAAGTATATATAATAAGTAATCATGAAATATATGAAATAATAATGATAATGGATTTATGTTTATATATATTTATGTCATCTACTTAATTCCATTCAACTCAATAAGGAAACGAAAACAGCGTTCATGCATACGTACGGCCTACCGTCTCCATGAACGGTGTATTTCTTTCCATTTACTGATCTATTATATATATGTATATTCCGAATATATATTATATATAAATCATGTTTTACATTCTTTATTTAAGTAATCATGATCTAAGTAATCATATGAATAATTACAAGTTAAAACACAAACGGCAAATGAGACGATTTTACCCAAAACACTCTTTAACATTGAATTTACAAAAGAACGGGTAATATAAAGTCATAAGTGAACCATATATGATATCATAACAATGAGTATGATTTTGGAATAAGTAAATGACATTATTTAAATCATTATACAGGAGGTTTGGACACATATGAAGAAAATCAGACCTAAGGTAAGGGAAATATCACAATCTCATTTTTATCCGAGATTGCTTATACTTTGGTATTTACTGGGGTGTATTTTATCATCCACATCCATGTTCCCTCAATATGTAATATTGTTTCCATCCACCTACAATTTTTTAAATCCAATTTTACCCTTTGGTGAGTTTTTAGTAAAATATATGAAAGGAATCTTTTGTCGTTTTTCGTACGAGGTTCTTTTTGACTTTTCCGAAAAAAGTACGAGAAGAATGTTTTTTTAACTTATACGGCATGAATGGATTTTTAAAACATTATTTCCAAGCAGCTTACTTTACAAGTTTTCAATTTTATTTTTAATCAACTTCTTTTAGTTTAAAATTGTATGACATGTTAAGAAAGGAAAATGTTTTTTAAGTAGAAAGGATATTTTCCTCAAGAATGGAGTTCAAGTGTTTTATCAAAATTATTTTCCATCTAAGATAATATAGGGTTCTGTTTCTATCCCTATTATTACATTTATTTGATTATGTTTTGATGGAATTATTTTTATGAATTCCTTTATCTTATATGAATTGTTTTATGATGTCATGTTGTTTAAGAATTCCATTTTTATTACATGGGTTATGCAATGATGTATGATTTATGAATTTGTGGAACACATAAGAATGGTATCATTATGAGATGGGTGGGACCTATATCTCCCTCCAATGCATTGGGTAAAGATTTTATATCTCATGAGATAGACATGGCTGGAACGGCAGGTTATACCGGTTCAGTGAAACAGGACTGAAACGAGGGTGACTCGGCTCAGAAATGGACTTTGTCCACTAAGATAGTCTTGGCAATGAGTCTTGACTAACAAGAAATGATTCTCTATGATTATGTGTGTATGCCACAAAGTTTCATGTTTTAAGTTATGATTATTGGGATTACATTTCACTACAATGATTTATCCAATGTTATGATATTATGATCTCTTTTGCAGGTTAAGATTTCCAAAATGTTATGTTCTTATGAATATGATGTGATTGATATTTCTTTTGTTTACCCTTAATGAGCATTTGAGCTCACCCTTTTATGTTTTATTTTCCCCAGGATATAAATAAAGGTTTTAGGTAAAAAAAAGGAAGATCTTTATGGGAGATGTTGAAGATCTTTCACCACGATTAGAAGATTATATTCTGAGTTTCCAAAGACACTAAACTATTACGGTCCTTGTGTGTGTGTTTTTGTTATGTACTAAGTATTCCGCAAAAGTAATGTAATGTCCATGTACGTCAGGCTTAGGGTCTCTACAGTTGGTATCAGAGGAAAGGTTTAGTCAACCTTTGGAAACTAGGATGCGAGAACTTTAGTGAGATCCCTAGAGATATTTCTAAGGTATGTCTAGGGATGTCCCTAAGGTTAAGTATAAGTATAGGTTATAGTCCTAGAATTGCGCTAACGATCTTAGAATTAAACCTAAGATGTTAGATATTGAAGGTACTCCCCCTTTATTATGTTGTTTTCCCTGGCATGATTTTTGCCTCTCACACTATTCTTTTTGGGTTTTAGACGATGGCTAGAACCCGAAGGAACCGTGTTGATCAATGCAATGGACAATGAAATGATTTTCCTCCTGAACAAACAAATGTTATGGGCGATGGAGTGAAAAATCTTATTGCTATACTTACACAAGCTATGAATCATTATGGACTTCCAAATGAGCAGAGAAGGGAACAATATTCTATTGAGTCCTTCATGAGGCAACGTCCACCTTCTTTCAGTGGGTCTTCTGATCCACTTGTTGCTGAACAATGGATCAGTACCACTGAAAAGATATTTTCAGTTCTTCAATGTTCTGAACATGATAAAGTCATCTTAGCAGTATATCGTTTTGAAGGTGAAGCTGATCAATGGTGGAATCTTATCAAGAATACGAGGCAAAGAGATGAAATTGAGTCCATGGAATGGGACGAGTTCAAGAACTTATTTTTCAATAAGTACTTACCTCATATTCTTAGAACAAAGATGGAGAAGGAGTTTCTTGAACTAAAGAAAAAGGATGATGAATCTGTTGGTATATACGAAGCGAATTTTACAAGGCTTGCAAGGTATGCATCTGGATTTATCATCCAACCTGAAAGTAAAGTTGATTGATTCTTCAGTGGCTTAAAACCAAATCTTCAAAGAGCATTAGCTATAATAGACTTCAGTAGCTATGAAGAAATTGTGTGTTGTGCTATCAAGGTAGAAATGGAAGTTGTTGTTACTTATCCATCTCATAGTTTTCACAAGAAATGAAAGATGGAGTTCAAGGAGAAATCTCATAATAATGGTGAAAAGAAGATGAATGTTTCCTTATGCTCAAATTGTGGAAAGAAGCATGGTGGAGATTGTCTTAAAGGGACAAGTAAATGTTTCAAATGTGGAAAGGAAGGTCATCGGGCATTTGAATGCCGCAATGATGGGAAGAAGATGTCTAATGATGAAAACAAAGGAAGGGATACACAGAATGAACATACTACACTTCAATTCTTCAAGTGCAAGGAAATGGGGCATTATGCTAATAAATTCCCTAATCCAAGGGTTAGTGATGATTGATATGAGCAACCACTTAAGGAAAAGGACAAAGGGAAGTCACATGCAATCACCATTGGCGATGTTGAATATGATAACGATGTGGTGGAATGATTAAGTGTTTATGTAATGGGATTCCAAAATAATGTTGTATATAGTATCGTGGAATATTGGAATATTTATGTATTGGTCTATTGTGGTTTTCAATAATTTTATGGTACCGGTAACCATGGAAAGTGATTGAGATATTTTTGGAAAAAAGATGATATGCGCATAATGAAGGGAAAACGAGAAAATGAAATATTTGATAGTATTCATGAGCTCATGATTGATATAAGGACTAAGTGATATCATGGTTTGAGTATATAGAATTTTGAGGATTTTGGTATGTGGAAAGTGTTAACTTTTAACTGCATTCATGTTTTCACTAAGGTTCAATGGGTATTCAAGAGAATACATGATTAAGGCCTTTGAATGTTTGGAATGTGACCAACAAGACATATCTTATGATATATGGGGATCAACGATGGTATTAAATCTCTGGTAATCGTTTTCACTATATTATGAGAGTGGACTGCAGTATTATGGATAAGCCTAAATATTGGAATGGATTATGTTGGACATAAGTTAGGATAGAACTTTTTTCGATATTATTGATGGGATGTTATAGTAATATAGCTTTAGAAAAAGGACAACCTGCAGGATGGGCGACAGCCCATCGCGTCGGACAAGGCTGTGGGAATCGAACCCACAACCAAAGTGCGACTGGCCTTTATCGCCTACCAATGGCCTACAAAAAGTCCCTGTTTGGTAGAAACTAGTTTTATTATATTAATCAGTATGATATATGAAGTATAAGTCCATTTTAGGAACCATATATGATTAATCTCACTATAGATGGACTTTGTATTTTTTTATAACTTTTCTAACCTTTTGTTTGAGACAGATGGAATGACCCATCATTCTATCACATGATCTACTAACACATCACGAATGAAAAATTCAACTTCATTTCTTTAAGAGATGAAGTGGAAATTGTCCAAAGAACGACCAACGGTGAGACTATACCAAAATCATGAAAGTATTTCTTCTAATTCCAATTTCATCAACTTTAGGGAAATGATATTGAAAACCAAAAATGTTGTCCTAGTGCTCTTATATATGATGAATCAGATGGTACCTTAGATCATCACAAATTTATGGCTTTGTGATTGCTGGATTTTCCATAGTCATGTTCTCTACCACTCTCCATCAGAACATTATGGTTAGATTTCTCTTCCATATCCATATTTTCACCTATGTGGAAACCCATTGATTAGTTTATTTGGGTAACCGTTACGTTTCATACTTTTGTTTTTAAAAATTGGTTTTGGTATTTCTTTTTATGATGTGGGTTTCTATTAAAGAAACTTTTTAATAGTAAACCATTTATAACCCTGACGAATTTCGAGGGCGAAATTCATTTTAAGGGGGGTAGAATGTAACACCCCGAGATTTTATGAAAAATATTCTTTTTAATTTCATTAATGTCTTGTGTTGCACGCTACACCAAAAGGATCTTGCACAACACACATCCTTGACTTGCCTTGCATTAAAGGCAATCACGACCTTCCTTGATAGTGTGTGTAGTACGCAATACCGAGTTTCACTAAACAACGATATGCTATTAAAATATTATTAAAACTAGCCGTTATGAATAGTAATAACCACCTTTTAAAATTTTAGAAATTTTATCTCTCAAAATGGACTTCATTTTTGGATTTGAAGTATCGAATTTAGCCTAAGGTGAAATTTTGGTACTTTTCGGATAACTTTCATATTCTGATAAATAGTTAAAATTACTAAATTTTAATTAAAAACAACTTTTTAATCGAAATAATTAATAGTGATAAATTATTAATTTGAGAGGTTTTAAAGTATATTTAGAATATATTTTTACAATTTAATACAATGTTGGTCATTGGATTTAATTTCACATTTAAACCAGTTATAAACAAGTGTCAATCTTTTGATAGTTATTATCTCTTAAAAACACGTTATTTGTTTTGACGGCGGGAATTAATTTTTAAACTAGTTAATGTAACTGATATGTTTTGAATTTGGTAAAATAGACATCATTTTTGAGTTCATAATATCAAATATATCTTAGGCCTAATTTTTAGTATTTTTCTGGAAACTTTCATTTTTTGATGAATAGTGAAACCACTAAGTGGTAGTTAAAAAAAATGAATTTTTCATAAAACTTAATTTTACCGCTTCTGTGAGTGGAATTTCAAAAATCCGAGAGACACGGTTGATGTCAGTAAGTAAAATGTGGTTCAATGAGATGAAAATAATTTTTGGTGAATAGTAACTTTTTACTTTTTTTTACCACGGTTAAAAGTAAATAGGGTAATTAAGGGTAAAGATGATATTATTATTACCCTAACACATGTCCTAAGTCTATTTTATAAGTTTAATTCGACCAAGAACAACCTTAGGAATAAAATATGACCATTTAGGCCCACTTGGATTAGATTAGGACATTTATTATTATTTAATTCAAAGAATAGTTAAAAGAGTTAAAATCAAAGTTTATTTACTAAAACATTTTTAATAGAAGGTTATAAATAAGATAAATTCGACTATAAATATTCATTAGAAAGCTAAAACTATTTCCTACATAATTATATTTTATTTGTAATTTTTAGACTTTAAATAAGTAAATTTATTTATGACACAAAGATGATGCAGTAATTATATTATTAATGAAATATTGACATAATTGATGTTATAAATACCCAAATAAATGTCATTTGAGACTTTTTATGAATTCCACTAATTTTATAGGTTAATATTACATGTTAGTATTGAGTTAATTAACTTTTTTTGAACTAATAATTCTGTTATGATTTTTACAAAAATCAATTACTAAATAGTGTCAAAATTGACATAAAATAGTTTTTAAAACAAATATTATATTATTAATTGTTATTTTATTCCTAAAAATCTAAGGTTCGGTAAAATGACTTATATAAGGTTATATATATTAATAATAAACAACTTGGGGTTCTTTTGTCTTGTTATAGTAATTTTATTAACCTTATAATGTAAGAACACAAGAAGACACGGTAAAAGTAAAATTATTTAACTTAATGTTAAATCTAAATGATAAGGTTAAAATAGGAACCTAAACTTGTCTAAATTCTATTGTATGAGAGGATTTTGACCCATACCCACCTTAGCTTCGAAATAAATCAATTTTGATCTATTTAAAACTGAATTTGGCTTTATAATAAAATAATATTTTTAGTTATTCCAAAGGTGCCCCTCTCCTCCCTTATAAAAGGGCACCCCCTTCCTCTCTTCCTCACACCACTTTGAGCCTTCAAGCTCGGCCAACCCCTGCCAAATTCTCTTCTCCACTTCCCTAGAAACATCCTAGAGGTTCTGTTCTTCCTCAAATACCAATTTTAGTGCCCTAAAAGGAGACCTCAAAGAGGCGCTTCAAAGAAGTGGTAATGTCCGTTACCGATTCTTTCAACTTTATTTCTTCTTCCACTTATTATTATTAGGTTGTTTCATTATGAAGTAATAACATCAGTATCACTCATATAATGATATGTTATTATAAGTATGAAACAAACCTATTTCACCATCTATCCATCCTACGGAAAACGAAATCATCGCGCGTGCGTACGTACGGAATACCATCTCCACGCCGTGGTGTAATCTATTTTCCACCACCACCTTACTTGGATGGGTATAATGGTGTAAATAATGACTATATATTACTATTATACAGTGATATTGATTCTGAAATAGTATAAATACACTCCAATACAGTCCCACGATCATGAGAATGATATCATCGCTCGTGCGTACCTATGGACTACCGTCTCCACGACGCGATGAGATTCATTCTCCACGTTAACCATTCATGAATGATTATAAAGTATATATAATAAGTAATCATGAAATATATGAAATAATAATGATAATGAATTTATGTGTATATATATGTATTTCATCTACTTAATTCCATTCAACTCAATAAGGAAACGAAAACAACGTTCATGCATACGTACGGCCTACCGTCTCCATGAATGGGGTATTTCTTTCCATTTAATGATCTATTATATATATGTATATTCTGAATATATATTATATATAAATCATGTTTTACATTCTGGATTTAAGTAATCATGATCTATGTAATCATATGAATAATTACAAGTTAAAACACGAACGACAAATGAGACGATTTTACCCAAAACGCTCTTTAATATGGAATTTACAAAAGAACGGGTAATATAAAGTCATAAGTGAACCATATATGATATCATAACAATGAGTATGATTTTGGAATAAGTCAGTGACATTATTTAAATCATTATACAGGAGGTTCAGACACATACGAAGCAAATCGGACCTAAGGTAAGGGAAATATCACAATCTCATTTTTATCCGAGATTGCTTATACTTTGGTATTTACAGGGGTGTATTTTATCAACCACATCCATGTTCCCTCAATATGTAATATTTTTTCCATCCACCTACAATTGTTTAAATCCAATTTTACCCTTCGGTGAGTTTTTAGTAAAATATATGAAAGGAATCTTTTGTCGTTTTTCGTACGAGGTACTTTTTGACTTTTCCGACAAAAGTACGAGAAGAATGTTTTTTTAACTTATATGGAATGAATGGATTTTTAAAACATTATTTCCAAGAAGCTTCCTTTACAAGTTTTCAATTTTATTTTTAATGAACTTCTTTTAGTTTAAAATTTTATGACAAGTTAAGAAAGGAAAATGTTTTTGAAGTAGAAAGGATATTTTCCTCAAGAATGGAGTTCAAGTGTTTTATCAAAATTATTTTCCATCTAAGATAATATAGGGTTCTGTTTATATCCTTATTATTACATTTATTTGATTATGTTTTTATGGAATTATTTTTATGAATTCCTTTATCTTATATGAATTGTTTTATGATATCATGTTGTTTAAGAATCCCATTTTTATTACATGGGTTATGCAATGATGTATGATTTATGAATTTGTGGCACACATAAGAATGGTATCATTATGAGATGGGTGGGACCTATATCTCCCTCCAATGCATTGGGTAAAGATTTTATATCTCATGAGATAGACATGGCTGGAACGGAAGGTTATACTGGTTCAGTGAAACAGGAATGAAACGAGGGTGACTCGGCTCAGAAATGGACTTTGTCCACTAAGATAGTCTTGGAAATGAGTCTTGACTAACAAGAAATGATTCTCTATGATTATGTGTGTATGCCACAAAGTTTCATGTTTTAAGTTATGATTATTGGGATTACATTTCACTACTATGATTTATCCCATGTTATGATATTATGATCTCTTTTGTAGGTTAAGATTTCAAAAATGTTATGTTCTTATGAATATGATGTGATTGATATTTCTTTTGTTTACCCTTACTGAGCATTTGAGCTCACCCTTTTATGTTTTATTTTCCCCAGGATATAAAGAAAGGTTTTAGGTTAAAAAAAAGGAAGATCTTTATAGGAGATGTTGAAGATCTTTCACCATGATTAGAAGATTATATTCCGAGTTTCCAAAGACACTAAACTATTACAGTCCTTGTGTGTGTGTTTTTGTTATGTACTAAGTATTACGCAAAAGTAATGTAATGTCCATGTACTTCAGGCTTCGGGTCTCTACAGAAAGCCGTATCCCACGTGGGTGGATGATATGCCCACACCCCCGGGTTTTGGGAACCCCACTTTCTCGCCCTTCAACGGGACAGGGGACCCGCCGCAGCACTTAGCTCATGTTTTATTCCAGTTGTGGCCCCATGCTGGGGACCCCGGCTCAGTAAGAAGCCGCCAAGCTCCGATGTTTCGTACAGACATTGGAAGGTCCAGCATTCGTCTGGTACAGCCAGCTCCCTATCGGATCGGTGACCGGTTGGGAGGATCTCCGCCGGCAGTTCCTATACCAGTTCAGCTCCACCACACGGAAGACAAGCATTGCAGACCTCTTCAAGTGCAAGCAAAGGCCTGATGAGCGAGTCACAGATTTAATCGCCCGGTGGAAGGGACTTACGTATTCCCTCGATATTCCACTGACTTAGGAGAAATTACTGACGATGTGTGTGGGGAACGTCAAAACAGAGCTGGTACCCTCCCTGATTACCCAGAACTACCCTGGAGGGTTCAAAGATTTCTCAGATAAGGCTCAGCTCCTTGAGGAGGCTCTGCAACAGGCTAGTCAGGCACGTTCGTTGCCCCCTATGATCCCATCCAGGAGGACCTCCAGAGCCGAACCCGTCGCGGTGGCCCAAATAGAATCCCCTAGGCAGTTGGAATTACTGCCGGTGGCACCATCCCCGCAACCCCGCAGAGGTCCTCCACCTCAAGCGCAGGCTCTTGCCCAGCAGCGACTGCCTCATAATCGACAGGTTCACCCGCGTAATGCGCCACCGCCACCTAGGCGAGATAATCAGGCGCCGCCTCCTCTGCAGGCCCCTCCGGACCCTCGTCAAGGCCAGGCCCCCTATCTGGAAAGAAGGCACCAGACTTATTCGTTCAACAAAAATCAGGTCCCTGGCTACTTCCGAAGTGCCCTGGAGCAAGGGATTGTGTGCCTGCCCGAGTGCAGAAGGCCGGCAGAGGCGAATCTCACCAATCACCCCAACTACTGTCCTTATCATCAGATTCTGGGGCACACCCTCAAGCAATGCTATGTGTTTAAAGACTGGATTCAAGTCCAGTTCAACAACAACATAGTTAGGTTGGGCCCAGCACCAACATAAGTGGCGGGTGTCTTTTCAGGGTCAGAGATCGGCAGCGACAGCGAAGGCGAGTGGCAGCAGGTCCCCCGCTGCGGATCCTGGAAATACGAAGACTGGATGGCTCGAAAAACCATCATCTGTGCCCATGGTATCATCTGGGCATGCCAGAGGCAGCCGGAACCTTTAGAAGAAGTAGCCAGTACCTCTGCATCTCCTTCACAGTCGACCTCTTCCCAAAAGGGTAAGCAGCGACGACGCAAGAAGAAGCAACGCGCTCCACCGGTGTCGTCGTCATCCCGTACTCTCGGCGACTTCATGCCCCCTAAAATGGGGATTCCTCCCAGAATCCGTCTGGTTGTGGATGACTCCTCGAGCGACAGCCAGGGGTACGCTTCGGTTAACACCGTGGAGCTGGTAAAGCCCTATATGACTCCCGACGAGGGGGAGAGCCAGGCGAACCTCCCCAACGTTTCCAGCCGACGTCAACGTCAGCGGAATCGCAAGCGCACCGGTCATCGGGGTACATCGGCGGGCACTTTCAGCCAAGACGTGCACGCTACTAAGACCAGACAGTAGGCTCAGCACACGCAACCTCATCTAGCGCCCTCAGCTCTACCTCCACCGCCATTTGTGCTACTAGATCAGGGAGAGTTGCCTCGTTCGTATCATAGTCAGTCTTGCCCGGCTACAGGCCAGCCTCCGCTGCCTGATCCTAGTCCGGCGACTACTCTCCTGGCTTCAACTAGTAGGCACCGGGATGTACCCAGTACTAGCCGACCACCGGTTCAACCGGCAGGACCTGCTATGCCCCCAACTGCCGAGAGACCTCCTGTAAGCAGAAGCTCGCGTTTGGCGCGAAAGTATGATGTCCTGAAGCACCTGGCCGGCATTCCAGTGAGGCTTTCTATCCTTGAGGCCCTTTGCCTGTCATCTGAAATGTGTGAAGCACTTGTCGAGGCCCTAAGGAGCCCTCTCCAGTTTGAGACAGAGATAGCAGCTACGGAAGCCTTCCATACCGAGACAATTGAGAACGCCGAATGTCAGGCGGTAATCTCGTTCTCCAGTGAAGATGAGGACCCTCCTATACAGGGGCACATTCGCTCGTTGTACATCACTGGCTACTTCAATGGTGTGGAATTCCGCCGCTACCTCGTTGACACGGGTTCCGGAATCAATCTAATTCCGACTCGGACGTTGCAAAAGCTGGGTATGTATGAAGGTGATTTAACTCCCTCTGACCTCAGAATCTAGGGGTACAACAGGACCGAGCAAACCCCAGTCGGCAAGATCCGCCTGAAGACTCAGTTCGGTGGCCTAATTTCCAGCACTGAGTTCATGGTCATCTCTCAGGAAACCGCCTACAACGCGTTGATAGGTAGGCCATGGCTCCATCTGCATGTATTGGTCGCTTCTTCGTATCACCAGTGCCTCAAATACTCACTCAACGGTCGAGTAGGCATTCTCCAAGGAGATGCGTCTCCCTTCGCTTCTTATGAGGCCCACTATCTGGATGTGGGTTATTAGAAAAGTAAGGATAAGAAAATCCTAGTAAAGGAGGATGAACTCGCCCTGGTCACAAGTGATCCCTGGGCAAGTATGGATGATTCCTACGTCCTCCCGATCCACCGATTGGAGGCCACGACCCCCGACATGGGGCAATGTTTTGTTGTTTCGGGTACACAAGGAAGGCATGTTCCCGTGTCCAAGCGATGGCGAAAAATCACCTCATACTCCTACATCAACTAGGCTCAGGTGATCCCGGAACCTCCTACCCATGTACGGTACCGGGACGTCAAGCTTATGACAACGGCGGTGCGCCATACATGTCCCTTTCGCCGAGCTGGAATCAATCGACTCAGGACAACACGTCACCACTTCTTTGATATCATCAAACGTGGCCCCTTAGGCCGAAGGCCAGATGGGATAGGGTCGACTGCCTTCATTGCTATGGTCTCAATGGCGAGTGAGTCTCCTGATATGATGACCACTGCTTCCCGAACCGGTACCAGCTACCCCTCAGGCTTTAATAGCCCAGAAGTATCTCCCGTTGCCGGAAATCCCCCTACGGGCGGAGAAGAAGATCTGGAGGATGCTCCCCCCGCCTTTGAGGAAGGCGTCTCTACCACGGTTGATGAACTGGTACAGGTGAACCTTGGTAGCGAGGCAGATCCGAAACCCACATTGATCAGTGCAGCCATGTCCCCCGAGGAGCGGCAGCAGTACGTAGACTTCCTCAAACAACACCGTGACGTGTTTTCTTGGAGTTACAACGAGATGCCAGGACTAGATCCCCAGGTAGCCGTTCACCATCTGGGCCTCCTGGAAAACCATCTTGGATTTAAGAAGCCTCCCAGGAAGATGCACCCTTCTCATGGTGCTACGTTTGAGGCCGAAGTTGACAAGATTATCAAAGCCAACTTCGTTAAGGAAGTCCAGTACCCCAAGTGGCTTGCCAACATTATGCCAGTCAGGAAGAAGAATGGGCAGATCAGAGTCTGCATCGACTTCCGCTATCTTAATCTCCACTGCCCAAAGGATGACTTCCCACTCCCGGTGATGGAGTTATTGATTGACGCCACGACCGGGTTCCAAGATCTCTCTTTCATGGACGGGTATTCCGGGTACAACCAGATCCGGATGGCCCCCGAAGACGAGGATTCCACTTCCTTCAGGGCTCCCCAAGGTACCTTTTTCTACCAGGTTATGCCATTCGGTTTGAAAAATGCAGGTGCCACTTATCAGAGGGCCATGCATCGCATATTCAAGCCGATTCTCGGGACATTGGTGGAATGCTACGTGGATGACCTAGTGGTCAAATCATGTCAGCACCAGGACCATCTCAAAGACCTAGAGAAAGTGTTCGGTTTCCTCCGTTCCCGTCACCTGAAGATGAACCCGTTGAAGTGTGCCTTCGGGGTCACCTCTGGGAAGTTTATGGGCTTTGTTGTCAGATACCGAGGTATCGAGATCGACCCGGAGAAGATCAAGGCCATCAGCCAAATGCCTCCCCCGAGCAACATTTGGGAGCTTTGAGGCCTCCAAGGCCACTTAGCCTATATACGCCGATTCATCGCGAATCTGGCTGGAAAGTGTAAGCCCTTTTCCTGGATCATGAAGAAGGGCGCTGCCTACGAATGGGAAGAGGAGTGTCAGACCGCCTTCGAGGAAATCAAGCAGTATCTGCTCCAACCTCCGGTCTTGATTCCACCCATCTCCAGAAAGCCATTGGTCCTTTACGTGACCGCCCTGGAAAGATCCCTCGGTGCACTGCTCGCCCATAAGAATAACGAGGGTACTGAGAACAGTCTCTACTATCTCAGCTGCATGCTTCTCGATACGGAGGTCAGATACTCCCCTATCGAAAAGAGTTGTCTCACGCTCGTCTTCGTCGTGAAGAAGTTGCGACATTACTTGCAGCATCATGAGGTGCAATTGGTCTCCCGGGTAGACCCACTGAAGTATATCCTGAACCGCCCCATGCTGACTGGCTGACTAGCACGGTGGGCGGTGATTCTCTAGCAGTTTGATATCAGGTTCGTACCTCATAAGGCCATTAAGGGACAGGCGTTGGAAGAATTTTTAGCTGCCCATCCAACCTCCGCGGATCAATCCCTGGACCTGGATTTTCCTGATGAGATGATCCTCTCAGTCGATCATGCCATCCCGTGTTGGAAAGTGCACTTCGACGGTGCCTCCCGGAGCCCCACCGGTAGGAGGATCAATGATCCCAAGCTCAACAGAGTGGGCCTGGGTATTGTCTTCATTACCCCGGTGCAAGCCGTCCTGCCATACTCGTTCCTGTTGTCAGAAGGATGTACGAACAAAGAGGCAGAGTACCAGGCTCTCATCACCGGTCTCGAGTTGGCCCTTGAGATCCATGTGCCCCATCTACATGTGAGAGGAGATTCCGAGCTGGTAATCAAATAGGTTAATGGAGACTACATCGTTAGGAAGCTGGAGCTTGTACAATTTCTAGAGTACACCCTCTACCTAATGTCCCAGTTCTCTTCTCGACCAGAGATTACCCATGTCCCGCAGTCACAGAACGGTCAAGCAGACGCCTTGGCTGGCTTAGCCGCGTCGCTCGCAGAACCCGAGCAAGATGATTTGATTATACACGTGGCACACCGGAGAGTCATTGCCCCCATCACCCAAGAGAACAATGATGGCCTGCGGGTAAGTCATCTCACCGCCGGACCCTCCACGTCAGGGGTTCCGGGATCATCAGACACAGTGGTTGAAGCCACTCCCGACTGGAGGGCACCTTTTGTCGAGTATCTACAAAATGGTTGCCTCTCGGACAAACGGGCCGAGCGCGAGTGAATCTGACACCGCGCACTGCAATTTACCCTCCAGGGCGGCCCCAGTCTTGAACAGATCCTTTATAAGCGGAGTTTCGATGTCATCCTCCTCCGTTGCATCCAAAAAGCAGAGATACCTCAAGTTATGCAAGAGGTTCACGCCGATTCCTGTGGCACCCATCAAGCTGGGCCGAAGCTGTCCCATCAAATCTGGAGGTTGGGGTACTTCTGGCCCTCTATGATCCACGATTGTATTGGGTATGCCAAGAGATGCCACGCGTGCCAAGTTCACGCCAACTTCTTGCATCGGCCACTGGAGCCCCTTCACCCCACCAAGTACTCTTGGCCATTTGCGGTATGGGGACTTGATGTAGTGGGACCGTATCCACCAGCAACAGCCCGCCAGTGTAGGTTCATCCTGACTGCTACAGATTTCTTCTCCAAGTGGGCAGAGGCAGTTCCGCTCAAAGAGGTCAAGGCCCATTCCATCGTCGACTTTGTGATCTCCAATATTATCCACTGGTTTGGGGTCCCTCACGCCATCCTCACAGATAATGGCACCAACTTCCGAGCGGCAGAACTGAAGAAATTGTACGCCAAGTATGACATCCGTTTGAACCATACCTCCCGCTACCACGCGTAGGAAAACGGACAGATCAAGGCGTTCAACAAAACCCTCTCTAACATTCTGTAGAAGATGGTTGGTCAGAACAAGAAAAGTTGTCCGGACAAGCTCCCCAATGCCCTCTGGGCTTATCAGACGACGACTCGCAACTCTACCCAGGTGACCCCATATTCCCTGGTGTATGGAGCTGAAGTCGTCCTACCCATTGAGATCCAGCTGCCATCGTTACGCACTGCAGTCTATGATCACCAAACATCAGATGAGGTAGCTGAAATCCGTCTAGCTGAGTTAGAAGCACTGGACGAGAACCGGCTTCGTGCCCTGCACAATCTGGAAAGGCATCAGGATAAGATAGTGAGGGCCTTCAACAAGAAGGTTCGTCTCCATTATTTTCTATAGGGAAACCTAGTACTGGACCTTCGAGCGACAATGATTCTCGGTAGGAAACCGCCCAAATTAGAACCCAAATGGGAAGGGCCTTATATCATCCATAAGGTTTACCCCAATGAAGCATACTCCTTGGTGACCACAGATGGAGAGCGCATAACCCCTCCCACCAATTCCAAGTTCCTCAAGCGGTACTTTTCCTAGGGCAAAAGGGTCCTGCACGACCTTAAATTGCGAGAGGGTCCTGCATGACCTTAAACTGCACGTTATGGTCCTGCATGAACTTAAACTGCATCTTCGTCCTGCAAGACGATAAACTGCAAGATGGTCCTGCATGACCCTAAACTGCACGTTATGGTCCAACACGACCTTAAACTGTAAGGTCCTGCACGACCTTAAACTGCATCTTCGTCCTGCAAGACGATAAACTGCAAAATGGTCCGAGCTCTATGAACTTAAACTAAGATCTCCCCCCGTCCTTACTACAAGATGTTAAACTGCAAGCCAATCATGACTTCCTGATTGAGGCTCAGCTTTAGGACTCTTGGACTCCTTGGGCCCCTGGCCCCCCGTCTTCACCGCGAGACGTTAAACCGCAAGCTGGTCAGGTCTCCCTGATCGCGGTCCGGCCTCAGGCCCCTTGGTTTTCCTCGACTTACCCTCTTGAGGGATTGTACGGTATGGTGTGGGACTACGTCCTCATTCACGACGGATTACTTGTCGTACCTTACATATTCCCAAATGAGATGCATCCTCTTCCCGCATGACGTTAAACTGCATCTCAAGAACTACATGTGGCTTGATTCTCATCCTCATGAGATACGTAGGAATGCTCGGACGCCTCGTCTTGAGCCTATCCCCAAGATTTTCTCTTCCACTATCCCCCCCTGGGAATAGTTTCCATGGAGGATCTTTGTGTAGCAGGGAGTAGGCTTTCTTAGCCCCGCTCACACAAGGATTGTAAGGGTCGCACCATGTGCCCACTCCCATTCTTCTATCCTCCCACGTCCTCACCGCATGACGCTAAACTGCATGGCCTTCAAGAACTATGTATGGCTTGATTCCCATCCTAATGGGATACATAGGAACACCCGGGCATTTCATCCGTTGGCCCAGCCCAAAAGCCAAAATCTTCCCCTCGGGTCAAGACATATGGCGGGGTGCACACTTTTGCCCCAACTCACATCGAGCAAGCCTTGACCAGGCTGCACATCCCCCTGGAGATGTTTGCCTCTTTCGTGGATGGATACAGCTATGCTTCACCCACTCCTTGACTGGGATTCCATCATTTTTCACACCCAGAGGGACCCCAAGAACGGCCTGGATACTATGCCCAAGGGCTCTCCTACCGATACGGGCCAACACCCCCGAGGGTTTTCAAGCAACAAGCCGATACAAGTCCCGCGTTGTGAATTTGGTCAGCGGTCGACGCTCATTTGTTGCTCCCATATCAGTTCACCATAGGAACGCTGTGTTTCAAACATGGTTAACAGTGTCCTGGATCTTTGGGTCCACCCCGAGATGTCCCAAACATCGAGTGCAGTGATTCGTTTTGCCCCATCCCGAAGTGAAAAACTTTTCCCCGGGTGGTGCTACCGATCGTACCCATGGCCCTGAATCCTCTCTTATAGGGGTGTACGGTGTGGTGTGGGACTATGTCCTCATTCATGTTGGGATCATGTACCATGTCGTACGCCTTCCCTTACGAGGCTCAGCCTCAGGCCCCTTGGCCTCCTCGGGTCCCCGGCCCCCGTCCTCATGTAAGACGTTAAACCGCAGACCAGTCAGGCCTTCCTGACTGATGCCTGACCTTAGGCCCCTTGGCCTTCTCGGGCCCCCTCCACCCAACCTCTTACCCGGGATGTATGGTGTGGTGTGGGACTAGGTCCTCATTCACGTCGGGATCATGTACCATGTCGTACGCCTTCCCTTATGAGGCTCAGCCTCAGGCCCCTTGGCCTCCTCGGGTCCCCGACCCTCGTCCTCATTGCAAGACATTAAACTACAAGTGGGTCAGGCCTCCCTGACCAAGGCCTAACCATCAGTCCCCTTGGCCTCCTCGGGCCCCAGCCCAAGTCCTCTCTTATAGGAGTGTAAGGTGTGGTGTGGGACTATGTCCTCATTCACGTCGGTTTATTCGCCGTACAGTACACCTCCTTTGTTTGGGGGTATATTACTCCCCCCCTCGTCCTATATGACGTTAAACTAAATCTAGAGAACTACGTGTGGCTTGATTCCCATCCTCACGGGATACGTAGGACCACCCGAATGTCTAGGATTCGGGTCCAGCCCCATCTCTCGGGAATCTTCATCCCATCTTGGCCCCTTGGCCTACCCTTCCTCCATGAGAGGATTACATGGTGTGGTATGGGACTACGTCCTCATTCACGTCGGTATCGTAATGACCATTCCATGTATCTATCCCTCCTGAGTTGTTTCGACGATCCCTTTTCGGCGGTTCACCAATGTGCCTAAGAGTACTCTGGTTTATTACCTGGAATGCCAAGCTTTACTCGGATACGTCCGCACCCGCTTTCCAGGATTTGTGTATCCCTGCATCAGGGCTTCCATCATCTTTCACACCTGGAGGGACCCCCAAGAATGGCCTGGATACTACGCCCAAGGGCTCTCCTACCATTACGGGCCAACTCCCCCGAGGGATTCGGACAACAAATCGATAAAATCCTGCGTTGCGAATATGGTCAGCGGTCGATGCTCGTCTGTTGTTCCCACATCAGGCTAACGCGATATGGATGCTGCGTTTCCACCATGGTTAACAGTTTTCCTCTATCGCCACGCCAACCCATTAATCCCAAAATGTTGGGTACACAATTCACACCCTTCATCACTTCATCGTGTCCAAGTAGAGTCTCGGAACTCTTGGTACTTTTCCTCCGTACGCGTCCGCGCATTGGGGGAACAATCCGCGTCAAAGGTGTCCTTCGGGGCTCTCTACCAACTCCCGTTTGACTCGCCCCAAGTATTGCGATGAGTATACCCCCCTTATTTCCCACACCGAGTTTAACTCACGTGGGCTTAGGAATCAGGTTGACATCTGTGCTTACTCGGGAAGTTGTCACCATTCACGGTCCGAGCTCTATGACCATAAACTAAGATCCTCTCGGAACTATGTTCAGCTTGATTCCCATCTTAATGGGATACATAGGAATGCCTAGACCCCTTGTCTTTGGGTCCATCTTGAGTTCAGAAAATTCACCTCTCTGGTCCTGCCTTCAGGACCCCGACTACGGGACCGCGTGGCGTAGTGCGGGATTATGTCCTCATTCACGTCGGGTTTGCAATAGTTGCACCATGCACACCCTCGTTCTGAGATTTAGCCCTCCTATTCCTTGTCCAACATGACATTAAAAGGCACCATTCAGAACTACGTGTGGCTTGATTCCCATCCTTATGGGATACGTAGGACCACCTGAATATCCAGACTTCGGGCCCAACCCCACCTCTTAGAGATCTCCTGATCTCCCAGTCACCTAGGCCACTTGGCCTATCCCTCTCCAGGAGGGGGATATGTAGGTATGATACAAGGTTTTGGGCACTATTCCCCCCTTCTCATGGTAACCCACCATCTCTTGGTTACCCTCAAGTTGAGTCTCTTGACCCCTTGCAGTGGTTCACCCATATGTTAAGAGTACTCTGGTCTAGGACCAAGAGTGTCAGATTCAACTTGATCAAGTTCCTTCCAGTTGTCAAGCTTCGTGTTCCCCTCCATTTGGGCTTCCATTACCTTTCACACCCAGAGGGACCCCCAATAACGGCCTGGATACAATGTCCAAGGTCTCTCCTACCGTTATGGGCCAACGCCCCCGAGGGTTTCGGACAACAAATTGATAAAATCCTGCGTTGCGAATATGGTCAGCGGTCGATGCTCATTTGTTGTTCCCACTTCAGGCTAACGCAATAGGATGCTGTGTTGCGAACATGGTCAACAGTAATCCTCTGTCGTCACGCCAGCCCCTTCAGCCCTCGAATGTTGGTTGCATGATTCACATCATTTTCCACCCCATCATGTCTAGGTGGAATCTCGACACTTTTGGCGCTATCCCTCAGTGCACCTTTGCATGTCAGAGGGACAAAGCTGCAATATAGCGTCTGTCGGGTTTCCCATGGTCCGAGATCTAAGACCATAAACTAATATCCATCTGTAACTAGTCTCCCCCCTTTTTTCACATCATACCTCTATATAGGCCCCTCGGCCTGAGGTCTCCCTCTTGGAGTGGCGCATAGTGTGATGTGGGATCAAATCTCCATCAATTGTGTCTCATGACACTGCGCACATTACCCGCCTAGCATCGTCTTTGCTACGTCTGCGCTGCATGACGATAAAATGCATACTTGGTCCTATCATAAGACCCTAAACTGTGACATTATTGTCCTGGCCGCACGATGAAAAACGGCACTGCATTGTGGTGACCTCATTGTAGAGGACATCACGTTGGGTATTGGTCACGTGCCATGCCATTTGTCAACGCCCATCACGGCTTGATCCTTGTGGCGACATCATGGCCTACTATTCTAGGCCTGTCGCTTCACAAAAAAAACCATTCACCTTAAAGAACAAACAAGATTTATCAAATTCCGCTTCTTTTAGTGAAAGGGCCACGACCGCGCTCCCCTTTTCCCCTGGCACCGGTATCTTACCATGTCACCTTTCAGAACTACGTATGGCTTGATTATCATCCTCATGAGATACGTAGGAGCGCCCGGGAACTTCCCTGCAGGCCCAGCCTAACCTTTGTGTTCGGTCCCTCGACTCGAGCATCTCCCTAGAGAGCGCATGGTAAGTAGGGCTTAGGTCCTCCTTCACGTCGGGATTTGTTTCCATGTGTCCCCTGCTCCTTCTACCCATTTATGGTCTAAGGTCCATCAAGAACTACGTGAGGATTGATTCTCATCCTCATGAGATACGTAGGAGCGCCCGGGAACTTCCCCTCGGGCCCAGCCTAACTTTTGCTTTTGGTCCCTTGAACTAAAGCCTCTCCCAAGGGGGGGTGTGCGGTGTGATATGGGATTACGTCCTCATTCACGTCAGGTTGTTCACCGCACTGTACACACCCCCTATTCCCATTCACGCCAGGTTTTTGAGTTAATCCACCATGTGCCTCTTATGTCTCCTCCCATCCATGGTCCGAATTCTACGACCCTAAACTAAGATATCCCTATGGGAAAGGACTCTGCTCCCTCTATCTAATATATCTCATTGTCGTATTCAGATGTGCTTTGACAAAGAGCCCGAAGTGTGGGATTTTCATACGGACATTCCTCTCGTCCCATGACCAAGCTTCGTGAGCTCTCTATTTGGATCCTCATCCTCTTCCACATCCAAAAGGACCCTCAGACGACATGGATACTAGGCTTAAGGGCTCTCCATGAATGCTTGACCTAAGGGCCCTCCAATCGTTTCGGGCCAACGTCCCTACGGATATCTGGAAACATTTGTGACATGGTCCTGTGTTTCAAACATGGTCAACGGTCGACCCTCATTTTTTTGTCCCCATTCTAAGCTAACGCGATATGGATGCTGGTTTTCCGCCACGGTCAACAGTTATCCTCCATCGTCACGCCGCCATCATCGTGATCTAAATCTCGAGCACCATGATTCACACATTTCCACTTCCTCGTGTTCAAGTGGAATTCCATCATACTCGGCTCTTTCTCTTTGCGCATCTAGGTGCGCTAAATGATCATGTTAGTGTCATTGGGCCGGTATTCACCGAGCGTCCCTTTGCCCTAACCTGCCCCTTTTTTTCGGGAAATTCTCACCACTACTGCTTGTTTCCCACACCGAGCACGACTCACGTGGGCTTAGTAGTTTTGGCAGGATGTGTACCAACACGGGCAGGCTTCTCCTCGTCCCGCATGACGTTAAACTGCGCCTCCAGAACTACGTATGGCTTGATTCCCATTCTCATGGGGTACGTAGGAATGCCCGACCACTTGGCTTCGGGCCCAGCCTAATCCTCACTCTTGGTCCCTCGACCTGAAGAGTTTCCTCTGGGGGTACGTGGTGTGATTTGGACTCCAAGTCCTCATTCACGTCAGTTTCATATCTACCGCACCACACGCTCCCTGGGATCTTCCCTTTTATTACACGTCCTATCGTATGACCTTAAACTACAGGAGTCCATATGTCCTCAACGCATGACACTAAACTGCGGTTCTACCCTGAACAAGTTCAGGATGCCCCATGTTAATCATGGGATGCACCAGAACCTCTACCATAGAGGATTTCACCTGTCAGTGTTGGTCTATGACTGAAATACGCTTCCAGAACTACGTATGGCTTGATTCCCATCCTCATGGGATACGTAGGGACACCAGGGTATATGGCCTAGGGTCCAGCCCTAGGAATCGAAAAATCCTGTTCCTCCCCATTTCCGGCCCCCTGGTCGGACCCCTCGCCAGAGAGGCCCTGTCCCAAAGAAGGAAGGATCCATGACCAAGCCAACGCGCCCATCTGGCGTACTCCCACCACGGTGGTGTAACTACTTAAGTGTTGGATTCTGTTTGGACAAACCATCACTCCATATTCCATGCTTTGCGTGCCCCTTATTTGGACCATCTCCCCAAGGCCTGGACAGTTGGCCATCTCATCCCGACGGGCAGCATCCGCAAGCACCCCCAATACAGCCTCTTGATGGGCCATTTCGATGCCGACCCTCAGAAAAGAATTTTTTCAAAACGGATCGCGAATCTGGATCGCGAAGGTCGGTCGCGAGACCAAGCTGCAAAGTCTGGGCTAGGACGACAAGCAGAAGTTCGCTTGGCGCAGACGCGGAGTCGGAGACCCGCGGTTCGCCGTGAAGCTCGATTCGCGGAGGCATATCGCAGAGTATGCAGAGCTTCACGAAGTCGATAGCACAAAAAGACAAGGAAGTCGCGTGAAGACAAAAGAGGTCTACCCCCCTATTTATAGGCGGTGACCCCGGAGCATCACGGCGCGCCTCACCCGCACGGAGCATTGCGGCGCGTCCGGATCCGTGGCCCCGGTCAGTACCGCGGGCCCCCTTCGCGAAGCCGCATCACGAACCGCCGAAAATTTTGGCGATTTTCCCTCAGACTTCGACCCTTCACCCTCCGTGGCTCCAAGTCTGAGGGGGGGAATTTTTTGGCGCCAAAATGTTGCACAAAATGAAGGTACGAAAAAGAAGGTTGGCGCGCTGCCTCCCGAAGCACTGACGTGAAGCACTGGCGCGAAGCACCCCGAGTATCGCGGCCTCGCGAAGCTCCAGAGGCGGTAACTCTTCGGGAACACATTTGACGTTCGCGAGCCCGCCGCGAAGCTCCAGAGGCGGTAACTCTTCGCGGACGACGTTGACGTTCGCGAGCGCGCCACGAAGCTCCAGAGGCTGTAACTCTTTGCGGACGACGTTGACGTTCGCGATCTCGCCGCGAATCACCTGAGGCGGCGCGCGAGTTCAGCTTCACGGCGCCCCTTGACTATAAATACTGGACTCCTCCTGAGTCTCAGAGAGGGACAATCCGACCTTTTGGCTTCTCCTCTCCCGAATCACGAAGCACTCTTTGCCCCGGGAATCATGAGCTCCGCGAGGTACTTCTACTTCGCGTGACGCCTTTGCTTTGTCTCGTTTTGAGCCCCTCTTCCGAGAGGGATGCCCTTCGCGAAGCTCAAGGTCATTCGCGAAGGAGGGGGATTCCCAAGGGAACCTGGGCAGTCGTGGAGCGTTCATGCTTCGCAAAAAAACCCAATTTGTACTAGTGATCCCTATGCTAAGGCAGGATCACTACACATCGCGAAGCACACTGCTTCGCAGCACCCTGCTTCGCGAGGCACCCCTTCTTCGTGAGGCAGTGCTCCGCGAATACTGTTCCACTTCGCGAAGTACCCTCCACTCACACCTATGCCCCATGCTAAGGCCAAGGCACTCTACTTCGCGAAGCACACTCCTTTTCTTGGAAATTCCTCTTCCCGTGCGACCCTCCAGGTTTGCACAATGTGATTTCAAAGTCCCATGGACGATACCACTCATGGCGTTGCTTCGCCTAATGCTTCTTCGCATAGGCACGCTAACGGGTATTGCTTCTTCGCATAGCCACGCTAACGTGGACCCCTCGATGGTTCGCTCCACAACCCCCTTTGACCATGGCCTTGCCAGTACCTTCCCTCCCCCAAGGACCAGAGGGTACCGGTTATGTAAGTCCTAGGGGTATGGAGTGAACCCACTTCGTCCGAGCTACAGGACGTTAAACTGCCAAGCATCATGTCCTCAACACATGACGTTAAACTATGACTCGACCTCGTGCCCCGCACGAAGGGTCCCCCCAGCTCGAACATTTTTTACACCACACGTCTTCACGGGAGTGGAATCACCCCTCCACAAGGGATGATATCCTCCTTATCAGAGCGGCGTATGTTCTCAGGAGAAGGGTGACCCTAGTCCCCCAACGGATGGCTACCCCCCTGCATCTCCGTACTTCCCCACTACCAAGGTCAGTGGAGGGCGTGATAGGGAACGAGGCCCCAACAATCATTGGTCCCAAATCCCTCTTTGGATGCGCTTTTCCGCACTTAGGGCCTCCATCCTGGAGTAAGTCCCAGCACCATGGGCCACCTAATGCGTAATCCCCTCTTCACTTCTCATGGACACATCCTTCGCGACGTGATCGTCAGGTCCCTGCAACCTCTTGTTTCTCACACTGAGCATGACTCACGTGGGCTTAGAGTGAGCACCGACCCTGACCCCCACCTATAGTTGAACTATGAGGTCTTTGATCCATGTAAATGCATGGTACGTAGGAAGCCTCCATGAGGTTCAAGCCACATTACTTGGTCGTTCATTCACGTCGAGTTTCTCCCTCGTCCCGCATGACGTTAAACTGCACTCCCCTGTCCCGCATGACGTTAAACTGCATACCCTCATCCAGCATGACGTTAAACTGTATGCCCCTTGTCTCGCATGACATTAAACTACACACCCATTTGAACTACGAGGTCTTTGATCCGTGTCAATGCATGGTACGTAGGAATCCTCCACGAGGTTCAAGCCCACCCATCATCCGATTCACGTTGAGTTCTAACTTCATCCAGCATGACTTTAAACTGCATTCCAGTCCGACGGCAAGCCGTTGTGACCAACCCGAACTACAAGGACTTTGATCCGTGTCAAGGCATGGTACATAGGAAGCCTCCCAGAGGTTCAAGCCCAACTCCCATCGGACCAAGGTCCCTTCCTCATTTACATTGGTCCGCCGACACCCACCGCCATTCCGAACTATGGGGACTTTGATCCATGTCAAGGCATGGTACGTAGGAAGCCTCGACGAGGTTCGAGCCTACCACCCGTCGTTTATTCACGTCAGGGTTTACTACTGTCCCGCATGACGTTAAACTGTATTCCATCAACCCTTTGAACTACGAGGACTTTGATCCATGTCAAGGCATGGTACGTAGGAAACCTTCCTAAGGTTCAAGACCACCACTAGTGGACCCACGGGTCTAATTTCACGTCGGTTCATCGATGAAACCCTTTGAACTACGAGGTCTTTGATCCATGTCAAGGCATGGTATGTAGGAATCCTTCCCGAGGTTCAATCCCATCTCTAATCGGACCAAGTTCCACCTTTCATGTCAGTTCGCTGAAGATGCTCATCGGACCAAGGTTCACCTTCACGTCGGTTCGCTGACGACAGTCATCGGACCAAGGTCCACCTTCACGTCGGTTCGCTGACGACAGCCATCGGACCAAGGTCCACCTTCACATCGGTTCGCTGACGACAGCCATCGGACCAAGGTCCACCTTCACGTCGGTTCGCTGACGACACCCATCGGACCAAGGTTCACCTTCACGCCGGTTCACTGGCACCATCCCAAACTATGCGGACTTTGATTCCCTGCCACGGGGATATGTAGGAAGCCTCTTCAAGGCTCAATCCCAACTCCATTGTCACCCCCTGCGATGGTCCCATTTCATTTCCCCCTCCACTTCATTCGTCCATCCATCATCCACCCTGATTCTCTCCCGGACCGTCATATCTCTGTGAGACCATGTCGGTCCGCTCCTCTTCACAGCCGCCCATGGGCTGGGTCTGGTATCGGCACCCCTTCAAGGGAAATCCCTCAATCCGATCCATTCTAGCTAATGCTCTGATCGGGCTGATCCATCTCCGCTGGATGTTAAACTCGCGGCATACCCTGTGTTAAACACAGGAAGCTGAGGAGAACCTCAGATATGTGTCTATGGCATATAATTCCCCGCGCTCGATGTGGGATGCCTCGGGCTTCCACGCCCTCGAGAAGCCCTGTGACCAGGGATAATAGACAGACATGCCAGGCCCCCCAGCATCCAGACACGCTACTGATGCCTCAACATGACTACTCCCCCGAATGAAGGTTGCTACCCTGACCGGACCCCTTGGAATGTCCCGACAGAAGAAGTGTAATTAACTGGAGTCCATGGAAACATGGAAGTGGGAAGAGTTTCACAAACTACGTATTAAATCTATGAGGGAGACCCGGACTAGGTGATGAGTTCTGAGGAGGAATCCACAAAAGGAAGAACTGACATCCCATCATCCCATTTCGATCAAGGAGCAGACGTCCCTGAATAAGGATCGAATGCCGCCCGCCTTTGGAAAGCGGGAACGCGGGGCAACAAGCACAGCGCGTCCTCCTCCGCGGACGGACGGATGCGCGCGCCCCGACGAAAGGGTCGGAAACAATGGTAATTATTTTGGTAAATTCCATTCATTCTTTACACATTAAAACAAATATTCCTTTTACATTTTCGTTAAAATCCAAACTTATATATGTTTGGAAAATGACATGAAGTATAATTTTAAAACACTATGTAACAAACTAAAACATGGGTAAAAATATATTTAATATATAATTTCGATAATGTTAAAAAATATTAAAACATTTTTAGAAAACAAGTATATGAAATAAAAAGTGTTTTCGATTGAAAAGAGAAATAAAGATGATTTTTATTAAAAACATTGTTTTGGTCTCTAGAGTACATAAAGTGAGTAAAATGAAAGGAAAACATATATTTTCATGAAATAACCATAGGATAAGTAAATTCATGATTTTAATGATAAATATATTATAATATTTCATCATCAAAAACATAATCGTAAGTAAACCCTATAAACAATGAGATTGTAACATCAAAGCTTTAATATTTCGGTATATTTTGAATCGATGGCCCCATTAAAGAATAAAATCAAATGAAATATTTAGTATCATGAAAACAATTTTATTAATGATATAACATGTCATGTTGGAATTATATACCCCTCATAGAAGAAGAAATCATAATAACATAACTCATGTCCCAATGAAGGCAATTTGAGACAAAAATCCCTAACCTTAAGTCTTGAATTACTTCGTACACGTTCGAACCTCCTATATAATAAATATAAGTTTATTATACATCTATTTTAGAAATATAATTATATATATATATATGTCATACCATATATTAATTTATTATGACCCTTTATTACCCATTTATTAATAATTCCATGTTAAAATCACGTTTTCGGTAATAACTACTTTGTTTTTCCTCTATGTTTTGATATGATATTTTTGGTCCTCTTAATTTGATCAGGGTTAAACAAACTCAAGAATTTTAAAATTGATATAAATATCACATATAATAATTATATATGTATTTAAAGTAATTCATAAAATTTAGAGATATAAAATTAATAACATTGTTTAAGGAGACGGTAGGTCGTACGTACACATGGACACTATTTCCATATTTTAACTAATGAAACGAAAGAAAGGTAAATAATATATTAACTTTCATGAATAATTTTTGTAACACCCCAATATTTTATAGTAGGTTATCTCTTTAAAGAAGTTTAATATCTTATGTTTCACGCAACACCAACTTGGCATGCGTTATACACAAAATTGAGTTTTTTCGAAACAACACATTAGTATTATAATTATTTAAATGATATATTTATTTATCAATAAAATATTGTAATTTGAATAGTAAAAAATAATTTTTAAATTTTATTTATAATTTTTTCACTTAAATAAAAAATATTTATAATGAAATGTATAAGTTTTGTTAAAATAGTCATATATTTAGAAAAACTATTTTCTTAAAAGAACTACTTTTTACGTCTTTTTGTGAACAATAATAAAATTAATTTTAGACAGTCCTAAAAATTTAATTTCATAAAATAGACTTCATTATTTAATTCATAATATCAAAATTATATTAGGGTGAATTTCTGGTATTTTTCTGATAACATTCAATTTTTTGATGAATAGTGAAAAATACTGCATAGTACATAAAACTGACTTTTTCAATTAAATAATTATTTTTAATTAAAATTTATCTTAAAGTAAAACTAGATAAATAATACATATATTAGTCCAATGTATGTCATTTTATTCATTTTATAATAATATTGGATATATAAAATTTTATTGAACTTTTTAACGTCTTTTACCCACCTTCTTGGGACATTTGCAAATTTGCATAAAATGTAATTTTACCACTTCTGTGAATTGAATTTCAAAAATACAATAGAAACTATTGTCATAAGTAAGTAAAATATGGTTCAATGGGATGAAAATTATTTTCGGTGAATTGTAAGTTTTGATTTTTATTTACCACAGTAAAAAGTAAATAAGATAAACAAAGGTAAAAATAATATTAGAATATTATAAAATTACCCCAAAAAATGTCCTAATTCTATTGGATTAGTTTTTTTCAACCAAAATCAAACTTAGGAAAAAAAAATTATCCTTTATGATCTATTTTAGTAAGATTAAGACATTTATTATATTTTATTTAAAGCAGTGTTAAAATTGTTAAATTCAATTTTTAATAACTAAACCATTTTTAATATATAGTAATACATAAGATAAATTCAACTATAAATATTCGTTATAAAGATAAAAATATTTCCTAAATCATATTATTTTATTTATAATTTTTAGACATTAATTAATTTGATTTATTTATGACACAATAATGATGTAGTAATTACCTTATTAATGGAAGATTAAAATAACTGATATTATAAATATTAAAATATATGTAAATTGAAACTTTTGATGCCATAAACTAATTTTATAGGTGAATATGAAATTTTATTGTTGATTAAATTTATTTTTTCCAATGAATCAATTTTTTTATTACTTTCACAAAAACCAAATACTAAATAGCTTCAAAATTGACATAAATGAGTCTTTAAAATAAATACTATTTTATTAAATGATATAATAGTCCTAAAAATATAGTATTTGGAAAAATGAATTAGATAATGTTATATATGTCATTAATGAACCACTTCTGGTTCTATTGTAATTTTATAGTAACTATATTAACCATTTAGTATAAATATATAATAAGACATGGTAAAAATTAAACTATTTAAGTAAGAGTTAAATCTCAAAGATAAGGTCAATATGGTGACCTAAAATTGTCTAAAACCTATGGGTTGAGAGTATTTATACACATACCCACCTTATCCTATAAATAAATCCTTTTTTATCTATTATAAACCGAAAATAATTTTATAATAAATTAATATTTCAAGCATTTCCTAAAGTACCCCTCACCTCTCTTATAAAAGGGTACTTCCCCTTCTCTTAAATTCACACCTACAAAGCCATTTGTATCGACCAAACCCTGATCAAATATACTCCCAAATACCCTAAATTAATCCTATATGACATAATTTGATCATAAATCCAACCTAAGGATCCCTTTTTTCAAATCAAAAGGAAGCACCCAAACAAGAGGTAATTATTTTATCACCTCTTTCAAAGTTATTTAATACTTATACTTCCTCTTTCGTTGTTTTTACCATAATAAAATAATACCTCTAGTACCATTTACATTTTTATATGTTATTATAAATATGGTACAACCATTTTCATTATTCTATCCATCCTATGAATGACAAAGTCACCATGCTTGCGTGCGTATGGTTTACCGTCTCCACGTCGTGGTGTAGTTTGTTATTCAACACTACATAATTTGGATGGGTATAATAATGAGTATAATTAATTTAAATAATTAATATAACATGGTAATTATTATTTATATATAATATACCATCCAATTACATACTATTCACCATCAATAGAATGATATTGTCGCTCGTGTGTACGTACGGCTTACTGTCTCCACAAAGCGATGAGATTCATCTTCAGCGATCACCTTTCAAAAAAAAATTTAAAAATATATATATTTATTAAGTATGATATATATGAAATAATATTTATAATAGATAAATATATATTTATATAGATAAATATATGTCATTTACTTACTTCCATACTATACGATAAGAAAACGGAAACAACGTTCAGGCGTACGTATAGACTACAGTCTCCATGAACAGTGTTTCCATTTCATATGTCTATCTTTTATACATATTTATATTCTGAATATATATGATATATAAATCATGTTTTATATTCTTGAAGTATGTAAATCATGATCTAATTGATACTATTAAGAATAATAAATTAACACATGTGCGATAAAGAAGGCAATTATTTACTGAAATGTTATTTTAACATGGAAATTATTATTAAATGGGTAGTATAATGTCATAAATGAAACATATATGATATAATAAATATGAATATAGTTCTGGTATAATTTAATAACATACTATGGTTATTTTACAGTAGGTTAAATTTACCCTCAACTAAAGAAAAGTACAAGGTAAGGGTTAATTCCTAAATCTCATTATTATTTGAGATTGTTTATCTGTAAGTATTTACTGGGAAATATTAATCATCCATGTCCATGTTTCATAAAATATTTTTCAAAAGGATTATTTTTAATTTAATATTTAACTAAAACATCATTTTAAATGTTTTAAATATTTATTCTTCTAAATATTTTTCATTAATGCCCATGTTTTCAAAATGGTCTTATATTGACATGAATGTTTTAAAATATTAATTCCTTTCAAAAGTTTCAAAGTGGTATGGGAAACTTTGATTCAAAAATATATTTTAAATTTATTTCTTTATAAACTTTGTGACTTTTAAATGATTTCATGAAAAAGAGATATTTCTCTAAAAGAGTTTTACTGATCATTTTCAACTATGTCAACATCCTTTACGGGATATTATTATTGATTGAGGTTGATTTATTATAATACAATCTTCTATGTTGTATTGAGTGAGTTATGATATGTTTTGCTATGGATTTTATATTTTTATACCATTCATCCTCCAATGGACCAAAGTCCTTCATTTTTTATTGATTTTTGATAATCCACCTTTCAAGGGGTGAGGTGGAACCCTTAAAAGGCCCGTAGGCGTAAGCATTACATGGCCCGTAGGCCTTAGAGGAATTCATTTCCTGTAGTCATTAAACATTACATACAACCCAGAATAACAACTTGGAACTGCTCCTCCCCAGTATCTTCATCGTGAAATCAGCTCTCCACCTTCTCATGGCTGTTCGGCTAGGCTTTCCCGTGCATGCACAGGCTTGTCCCGATGGCAGGTGTCATACCCTCTCATTCTTGCAATCTGTTTAACTTCTGTTATGGTGAAATCTCCTTACTCCTCCTCCTTCTGAATCTTGTTCCTTGTAGGTTTTTTGGTTTTCATCTGTACTTTAAGGTGGCCCGAAGGCCTTGAGGTGGCCCGAAGGCCTTAAAGGACTCGAGGACCAAATCGGTGGCCTGAAGGCCCAAATGGGGGCATATTCCCATGTGCTACAGTGCCAAACAGTGCCTACTATAGTTCCCTCTACAATACCTACTACAGTTCTGTATAGTTCCTACTACAGTACCTGTTATAGCACCATTCATGGTTTGTAGTTAAAGTATTTACATTTCGTATGCTAGTTTTAATAAGAATGTTTATATTATGCTTTAACCTTTTCATGTGAGGAATGAATTGGACTTAGTAAGTGACAGGTGTGGCCCACTATAGCCCCTTAATGCATTGGTAAGTCTCATGAGACAAAATAGTGTCTTGGCACAAGTCTTTGAAAAAATATTTGTGAATGGTATTGGCATAAGGCCTTGATGTAGTAGTTATTATGTTCGTCATTATACATTCCCTCATTATGAAATTAGTTATTACATGTGATTATTTGACTAGTAGAATATCCATTTGAATGTTTATATGGTAGTTTTTGATTTATTTTTCCATATTATGTTCAATTTTATGTTTAAAAGTCTGCTGTTTTTATTATTCATTTTTCCTTAAAAGTTTATAGCATCCAGTGAATTATTTACCCTTACTGAGCATCTGAGCTCACCCCTTTCTTATGTTTTATTTTCCTAGGCTACCAAGAATTGTATTATGATTGATATTCGGGGTTAATATAGGGGAATAATAACTTTATAATAGGATTATTTATGATTTATTTTATGTTATAAAGTGTAATGTGACGTTCATGTATGTAATCTATTTTCCAAGACTATTAAACTGATCGGTCCTTTGGGACCTGATTCTTTATAATCATGCCAATGTATTAAAATAATTCAAAAACTCTGGGTAACTGGGGTTGGGGTGTTACAATTTTTATTTCATATATATCACATATATTTATTAATTTTATCCTTAATACCTACCATGATAATAATTAGTGGGAAATGAATCACATCACTTCGTGAGGTGGTAGTTAGTCGTACACACGAATAACATTATCGCATTCTCTACAGAATGGAATGTAAGAAGTTATATATGATATTTTAATTAATTAATTATAAGTATATCATACATATAATATATAAATATTAGACACATCATTATTTCCATCTTTGAGAAGAGGTGATGGAAAATAAATTTTGTCAGTTTGTGAGGTGGTAGTATGTCGTACACACGATCAATGGTTTCCTTTCCATTTTGAGTGAAGAGATGTTTATAGGTAATTACCAAGAAATAACAATATATTAGAATATTTAATATAATTATGTTATTATATCATAATGGTTTAATAATATTGAAAAGAGGTGTAGGAATAAATATAATAAAACGCTCGGTTATGGACGTTGTCGCTTCTTCAAACAACTTTTTTTGGTTTGCACCAAAATACTTCCTAGATTAGATTTATGAACAAAAAAGTCATAAAGGATGATATAAGGTAATTTGGGAAGTGATTTGGGTAGGAAATGTTAGAACCAATTGATTTTTAAAGTGTGTAAAGGACATGATAGGGGTGGCCTTTTATAAGTGGGGGAAAGGACATGCTTGGAATTTTTGAAAATAAAGGATTCCACCCACATTTTTTCATTCAAAAAGGATTAAAAATGAAAGAAAAAATTAAAATTTTGAATATATAAGTTCTAAAAAATACCATACAATAGAAATTATAAAATTATTAGTTCATTTTTAACCCTTTAATTTTTATTTTAACCCCCTGGTAAACCCGTTTTTTCCTTAACCACATTGATTAATTTTTACAGTTTTTATTATTAGTTATAGTAAAAAATTAAGTTTAACTTATTAGATAATATTAATTATGATTATTAAAAATATGGAATTAATTTTTCAAAAATCCATGCACATAAGTTAAAATTTTTAATTTAAAATTAAACCCACATATGCGATGAAAATGCGGTTTTCCAATGAGAAAAGATTCAAAATCTTAAAAATATTTTATATAAAAATTCATTCTTAAATTTATTAAAATGAAATATATTAGTTTAATTATAATATAATTGAATTAATTTTACTTCTAAAACTATTTTAAAACATAATTTAACATTATAAATTCTTTAAATGAAGAGGCAGTTTTAAATAAAAACCATTATTTTCACTATTCATGTAAAAATTAATCTTTTTAGAAAAATCCCACAAATTCACCCTAATAAAATTTTGATGTATTTATTAAAAAAATAAGTTTTTATTTTTAAAATAATACTTCTAAAATTTTAAAGAATTAATTTTCTTATTTCATCACAAAAATAAATAAAATCATTTTTTGAGTAATAGTATTTTCAAAACATATAAAGACTATCAAAAAGTAAGTAATTTTTTATCAATATGTTTTATTTATATAAAACTTTTATAATTAATATTTAAAATTGGGTTATTACTATTCATAATTCCAATTTTAATGGCTAGGTCATAAATTCCATGTTAAATTGTAATATAAATAGTATATTGTGATTCGTTAGAACTCGGTGTTGCGTATAGCGCAAGCTGTCGAAGATATTAAATTTAATCAAAATATATATATTTAATAAAATATTGAGTTGTTACATAGACATTTACTCATAAAATAATCAATGGTGAGTTGTTCATTCCTTTGGATATTTTTAAGATCATAATGATTCATGTTACTGTTCATAGCTTGAGAGTATTAGGTGAGCATAGCCATGAGATTTTTCATCTAAACTCCCATTACATTTGGTTTACTATGAGTGTATTCATTTCAATAGTTAAAAAATTAATCATTAACATTATTCCACTTTTTTCCATCCATTTAATAAAACCAAAAAACATAGTTTGAGCATCGAGCATCAATAATAAAAGTGAGGAATCAAATGGTAATGAAAATCATTTCTAAGATGTCCAAAATTATGAAACCTTTTCATCAACTCATGCCACTTTAGTTTCATCCAATATCAATTAGTCTTATTATAGTTTTTCATAGATTATATCCACTAATTATTCATAATGTTTCATAAAGATATTGTGAATTAACTAAATTATATCCCTAGGAATGTCAAATCAGGTGTGCAGTTAGGTATCTTTTTCATGAACCAAATAAATATCGAGTTAACACCCAACCATTATTTTCAATGTTATTACCCCTATATACATCTTTATAGATTCTACATTCAATTTTTTATATCTAGATATTGATTTTATTTCTAGTAAAACAATAAATATCTACCTTACCAAAATTTTATGATGTTATCATATACATAGACTTCTACCTAGGGTTTCTACCAAATCTCTGAAAATCATTTTTTTAAGGATGGGGTTGAAGCCTCATTTTTTATTATTTAAAGAAAAGACCTCTTTAGACTAGGTAGTGGGAGACCCATTACATAGCCTGAAGTCCCAAGTCCAAGTGGCCTGAATACTAGGCTTGAAAGCCCATTTTTTGAACCAAAGGGCCCCTCGATGAATAGTACGGCTATAGTACCCGGGCTGCTTCAGTCCCTGCTACAGTACTGCCACCGCTGCAGTCACCGCTGATACAGTGCTGCTATAGTTCACTGAAATTAGTCCCTACCCAGATTTGATACTAGGTCTTTTGGATGCCAAGAAGGAGCCTGAACCACTAGGGTACAGGCACATTGTCCTCTAAAAATCATTGAACCCTACTTTGATACCAACTATAACACCCCAAATCCAAACACATAGATCTAGTTCAAAAATAAAACTCTATTTATTTTGGTTATGATACCAACTATGGTGACCCAAGAATTTATTGTATAAATATTACATCATTTTAGATAAATATTTAGTTCATCTCATAATAATACCCACCAAAGAACTGTAATGGTTTAGTGTCTTTGTAGACTAAATAAATAATCAACTTATTTTATGAAATATATTCAACATTTCCCAAAAACTTATTCTCATATAGTACCCTTGTTAGATATATCCTACTTAAAACCTTTTTCATAACTTGGGGAAATGAAAATATAAGAAAGGGTGATATTAGATGCTCAGTATGGGTAAACATGGTAGATATCAATTTATGATCAAATGTGATCATTATATAAGAATATGGTAATGTGAACATGATAATAACTTACAAAAATCATACCCAATATATCAAATATAATAAATCATGAATCAGGGAATAAGTATTTAGAATAAGAGTTCATAAAACTCATTAATCAATCATGATCTATGAGAGTATAACATAAGCATAAGAAATAAGTTTTTGGCACAAAATTGTGGAATAAACATAAGAACATAAATCATATGTCAATATACCCACCAATAAATTAATTACATAAAATTCTTGAATGAAACACTTGTGTACCAAATAATATTTTAAGGCTACCCACCAAGACATTCATCAAATAATAGGCATGGGTTAACCATCAGTGCACCTTCTTGAGATTGGGATACTGGCTCATGTACCCTATTGGGATTAGGATAAATACTCATATACCCTCTTAATATTTGGAAAAATACCCATGTCTACTTGAGCTCATGAGTTATAAATCATTATCCAGTACATTGTAGGGTTATAAAGAACCTCCCGTCACATAATCATAAACCATTTATATGTTTTTCATAAGAACATTAGATCTTTCATAATTACTTCATAGATTAATTAAACCATGGGAAAGAAACAATTTTCATAGAATCATCCTTAAAATATCACCATTATAATACTTCTAAATAAACAAAGATTATATAATCGTAATATTATATCCCAAATGAAGCATAAAAATCTTTAAACAATGTTGACATAAATGAAATATACTTTAATAAAATATTTTGAAGTATTCCTTGAAAAAATAGAGAAAAAATCCTTTTTTTAATATTTAAAAACTAAAAATTTATAGAATAATGTAAATTGAGTTTTCTTTGAAACTCTATGTAAACTTGTAAAGAAATATTCATTAAAAAAAATACATGACAGCTACTAAATTTGTTCATGTTGTAGTTTTTTTAAAGGTGGAGACTATGTCAAAAAAAACAAATCAAATTTATTAAATAAATTAAAATAAAGGTTACAAAAGTGTAAAATAAGGGATTATTTTACAATATTTTTCATGAAAGGGATTAAAATCTATATGGAGTTCATCTAACTAGGTGATATCATGGATAACCCCCTTATTGGAAACCCCATCTACAGCTGTGTTCGCTTTAGGAAACGCATGTCTAATGATATGATTAATCTCCATGCGTGAGTAAATGAAATACATCCATTGAGTTTTGAGTGGCCACAATGTATGCACCATTCCATTCTGTAAAATTTTCACGATGGTGTTTTAATCCCTATTATGTTCATGTTTTATATGTTAAAAGATAACATTACTTTCAAAATTGTATAAAAATCCTAAATTGAATCATATGGAAAAATTGAAAATATTCATTTTAATAATATATAAAAAATTAAAAAGAAGTATCAAATAACTTTATCAAACATTTAATTATAGATAAAAACTTTCATAAAACAATATTAATAACATGTACATGGAAGAAAAATATTTCTTATTCAAAAAAAACAAATATGGTCGGATTTTCTTAAAAACATTTTCTTAGTCATTTTAAATACCAAAGAGAAGAAAATGAAAGGAAAACATGAAAACCTAAAAAATAAGTAATGGATAATAAAATTTATTGGGTTTAAAATATTATAATCATATAATTTTATTTAATTTAAATGTATCGTAGACAATCCGAAAAAGAAATGAGATTGTAACTTTTTAGTTTCTCATGCATGTTTTAGTTCAATAGTCATATAAATAATATTAATCATTTCATAAATATAAAATTTATTCATTATATATAATTTTATAATAATCTATATAATGTGGTGATGAAAAATGAATTACATCACTTCATGGAGGCGGTAGTCTGCACATATGCATGGGTGATGTTTTCACTTTTCAATGCATGGGAAAATAGTTAAACAATAATTCACATTTATAGAATCATAATTATATCATATATACCCTATATATTCATTAAATATATCATTATAAGCATCTATATTAATTGTAAATTAAAAATGAGCCGCATTTCTTCATGGAGGTGGTAATCCACACGTACACACGAGAAACGTTATCATTTTTCAACGGATGGGAGGGTAAGAACTTAAAAAAATATTTAAAGAATCATAATTATTTCATAAAAATAATATATAACCATTAAATACATCTATATATACTTACATGATAGGTGGTGATGAAAAATAAAATACATCACTTTATGGAGATGGTAGTTTGTACATACACATGAGTGATGTTTTTATTTTCTATAAGATGTAAATGAGATAGAAAATGGTTTTAATAGTAACATAAAAACATTTAAGTACAGTAATATATTTATTTCATCATTTAATATGGCTATAAAAAAATTTATGAGATCAAGGAAGAAATATACTCAAAACAGATACCCACACCAAGCACTTTCTCCTCTCATTCCAGTACTGACTAAAACTAAATTTTTTACCTCAATAGCCACATAGGCTAGATATGATTAATCCTAACAGATTCCTTACAATGTAAAATCCTAGATTCTATATATGACTAAGTATGACACTAATTTAGTACTTATAATATATGATTCATTTTCTATATTTACAATCTTTATAATAGTATAGTAATATATTGGTTCATTTAAGATACAATAATGGTCCACTGGGGAATAGTCCTTTTAAAACCTCTAAAAAATCATTTAAATGAGTTAATAATAGTGTATTATTACATATATAAATAATTTAAAATATTTTTCTATTGAATATTGAATATTACCAATATATAAAAATTCATCATAGAAGTTATAAATAATGATGATATGTAGTAGAAAAAAATAATTAAAAAAATTAAAGTATTTTAGAGAATATTGATCCTAAATCTATAATTAACTAACCTATAATAAAATTATAGGAATGTAAATCAATATAATAATACTTTAATATTGAAATGTTTTCTTAACTTGTATAGACACTGAATTTTTCTCACCTAGAGGAACAACCCCACTTGTCTAACATACCCTTCTATGGAATAAGGAAAAACCAAAAATAAAACATTAGCTTAGGAATCAAAACCAAATGATGTTCCTTTTGGTTAGAATGTATAATGGGAAAAACTTTTATTGGATTGGAAAAATCATAAACCAAAAATTTAGAAATAATAAATAATAAAATTATATAATGATGTAAACAAAAAATAAGTGGAGAACAGAAATTCCAAGATGGTGTATCTAAAAGTACATTTGATAACTGGAGTAGTAATGAAATAAACATTGATTTAAATTTCTTATTGTATAAATTTAATAGTAGTAAAAGTAAATATTTATCAATTTTAAACCTCTATTGAATTATCTATATAGAAAAATCTATAATGGTATTATGTATTCTAGGTTGTCTCTTTGAATGATCTGTATCAATCATTTTTAATCATGTTCCCTTGATAAAAAAATATCAATGGAAAATCACTTTTAATTAACACTTAGGTCTTCTTAACATGGATATTTTTATATATAAAATCAAAAAATCCAAAATATAGAAATATTATAGTCACCTAGGCTTTTCATTCATGGATCTAACATCATTTTGGATGAATATTCAATACATTACACAAAGACACACCTAAGTACCATAATAGTTTGGTGTCTTTGGGGACTAGGTACATAATATTCTAATTTGGTAAAATCTATTCAACATCCCTCATAAATATCTATAATTTTAGTAACATTGTCATCATAAAAAACTTGTGGTGCCCTTATAATTGGAATAACTATATGGTTGACTTCCAATATAATTATCCAAATAAAAAAATCATTACCCAATTCATTTGAGGGCTATCTAGGCACACTGATCATATAATTTATTTCATGATCACCATGTACTATCTAGGAACTCCATTTTTATAATCTTATCGGGATCACTTGATACTATCTAGGTTCACCGATCATATAATAATTTCCAATAACCATAAATAAAGTAAAAAAAGCTTTCATTTATCCATAAAACTCATAAAAAAATCATTATTCCTTACATAATGTGATTAACCCATGGAACATAAATGTGTTTCATGATAATATCTTTGAAACATGACAAACCTGTGTAAAAGAAACAGGTTCAGTAGCAATCTCTTTGAAAAATGATTAACCCATGGTAATGAAATGGGTTCTATAAAAATCTATTTGAAACTTCATTAACCCATGAAAAATAAAAATTTTCCATAAATATCTATTAGAAACATCCTTAACTAGTGGAAATGAAATGGGTTCTATAACAATATCTTTGAAATAGGAATGAAATGTGGAAAATAAATGGTTTCCATAACAATCTCTTTGAAACATGATTAGCTTGTAGGAAAAAAATAAGGTTTCATAATAATCTCTTTGAAAGAATAAAAATATATCTATAAGAATAATGTGGTTGTCATATAAAAATATCCCCATTTAAACATATGTAATAATTATTATTTTTGACATTGATTAATTTAAATACCATTAAAATATCATTTAAAACACTTTTTAGAAAAATAACCTTTTCATTTTAAAAATCACTTTTAAAAATAAAAAATTCACAAAATATTGTGAAAATCATTTTCTTTTTAAACAATCATGTAAAAATATAAAGTAAACTTTAGTGAAAATAATGTACATTATGGTGGTAAAAAATTTCCATTTCATAAGTGTTAAAAATAAGTATTATTTTCAAAACATTTTGAAAAAGGGACTCAAAAGTGACACCTTTGGAAAACATTCAGAAACATCCTTTAAAATAATTAAATGAAGGTAAAATAAAATTTAAAATTGCTATATAAAATCATTTATTTTTATAAAAGTTCATTTTTTTAAAAAAAATAGAAAACATGGATATAGAAGAGTAAAATACCTAATCTAAAATACAATATATGATCGTTATCACTTACAAATTATTGTTTTGATATTTATTCAATCAATAAGGGTATAAATGAGAATAAAACATGGTAACCACATTAATAATCAGTGTAGAATAAATATATGTGGTTTAAAAAATAGAAGCATATGATTTCCTCCAAAGGAACCTTGACCATAAATTATCTCCAAAGGAATAAGATTATAAAATATAGCCTTTTCCACTTTGGAAACTCTTCAGTCGTAAGCCCCAAGAAAAAATAACATAAAATTAAACCTTAAATATCATGAAAATAAATATATGCATGAAATTATATATAAAAAATTTGTTATATACACATCATAAATAAGATAGGTTCATATCATAAACATATTTCCCAAATAAAGGAATTTGGGATGATTAACCCTTACAGAGATCATATCAATGAATTGAGATACCAGTATTTGGGAGATACCAGTGTTATTATAAAATCATAATTTATTAATATTTTAATGAGGGGAATAAATAAATAAAATAAAAACACATGGTTAAGAATGATACCTCTTTTTCAGACAACCTCATTCGGTTAGAACCAAAAGCCTTCTTAGGTTCGTTTTCTAATCAACATAAGGGCTATAAGACGTGATTAGAGATGTAAGTAAAACACATTATTTTAAATCCACGACACCTAAGGTTTAACATAGGTTATTCACAGTCATTATCTATTCAAATACTTCATGGTTGTTTGTAAAGAAAAGCTAAATTAACCAAATCATATCCCCTAGGAGTGTTAAAATAGGTGTGCAGTAAGGCCCATTTTTGTATACCAGGTAACACTCGTTTCAAGCCCGACGCACCTTTTTTAGAGTTTCTACCCCTAGGTATATCTATTCTAGAACAACATATATTTGTAGAATCGATATAGGGATGTATTGATAGTTAAACCACATAATCTCTTCCTTAACAAAACTTTAGGATTTTACCCTATAATTAGGCTTAACCTAAGGGTTTTCACTAAATTTTTCTCATCCTAATTTATAAATGTTAACTAATTATATCCTTTAATACCAACTATGATGACCATTGATTTTCATACATTGATATGACATATTTTTTATGGACATTCATTATGTTACACAATCACATGCATGAGGATCGTAAAGGTATAGTGCCTTTGGAAATTTGAAAAGATAAAAAATTGGTTCATAGGTGAACTAAAATATCTCCCACTAAGTTTATAGAGACCCCATCCTTTTACCCATATTATTACATGATTTTAGTCATATTTAATCATCATATTACAACCCAAGGATTTTAAATTTTAGTTTTCTTGGAAGATTTGGTACATAATTAAACATCATAAAAACTTTTATTTAATATCCACATTGAGATCCTAACTTCCATTGTGCTTAAGCATCTTCATAGGATAACCTGGGATAAAAATAACAAAGGGATGAGCTAGAAAGCCCAGTAATGGAATAAACATAAGAATAAAGCTTTAGCACATGGGTTAGAAGGCATGACATAATGATATAAAAAGGAATGGAACATATGAAATCATAACATATAAAAAAGGGATCATATAATCATGGATCCATAGTAATATGGCAGAAACATAAAACATAACTTTATCATGATTCAATGCTCATTTCAAATAGATAATCACAAGTCAAGGTTAACCACCAAGACCATTGCTTATGGTAGCATGAGTCAAGGATAACCACCAATACCGTTGTACATAACATCTCATGAGACTAAACTTTAACCAATGCATTGGAGTGCTATCTGAGTGCACCCATCAAAATATTTTCATTAATATTATTTCCATATACATAATCATACATAATCAATAATATATAAATATAATGGTTACCCATGGAAAGAATTGGGTATCATATTCATGTCATAAAGCATAACAAATGGTCGTATCATAAAGTGTCCATGAAAGGAAGAAATTAGATCATTAATAGACATTAATAAGTTATAATAGGTGTATATCATGATAATTGATGTCAATTTTAAGTGATAACATGCAAAAGATCATTTAAGAAACTTTATAATTAAAACATTTTATTGTGGTTTAAGAAAAATATCCAAGATCACTTAAAATAGAAAAGGGTATAATATTTTATATAAAACCAGAAGTGAACCAAGAATGTTTTAATAATAAAAATGGTGGTTTTATAAAAATAATTGTTTCTTAAAACAGATTATATAGTTTACTTTAAATTGGGTAAGAATTTGGGAAGTTCCCTTAAACGGGTTTGCTTATCGGGAAGTATTGAGGAGGGAACCACTTAAAAACATGTATATCCACAAAATATAATGATGAATGGAACTTGATACCTGTGTTTGGATCATTTACACATAATTTAGAATATGTACATAAAAATAATATATTACTTAATTTGGTTAAAAAGAAAGAGAGAGAAACTAAAAGGAATAATGGTGGTTCATGTAGAATCACTTTCCTTAAGTCTGATAGTGTCCTTCACTTGATCTTAATGTCATAAATAACCAAATTAAATTAATTAATTAGTATTTCAAGAACTTATTCTTCAGATAATTGATTTATTATATCCTTATTAAGTTCATTAATGGCCTTTTTATGGGTTAATAGGTTCAATTTCATTATCTAGAAGCATTTGTTTCCTTGGTTTTCATGATTGGTTTACATATATACATGTGAGGATAAATATGTAAGACGGGAATGGTTACCTGTAATTGGAGTTATATGTTATTTTTGAACATATAAAAGATTAAATTTTTATAAAATTCATTTGTCTCTTTTTTTTTGAAGATAAATCATTATATAAAACTTTAATGATAATAATTTTTGGTAAATTGGAAGTTTTTTTATCACAACGAACACATTTTGATTTATAAATTAATATCATTCCTAAAAAGGATTCTAGAACCTTAAATTAGAAATAAAACATATATTATAGTCTATTTCAACCATAAAAATTGTTTCATGGCCGGAATTGAATATGGTAAATGAAATTTAAAACCCATCATCCTTGAATGTGATGAATTAACACATCTTAGATGGTTTTTTCATTTCTAGTATAAAAGGAGAGAAAATGAGTGATGATTATGAATTGTTACATTTGAATAAAAAAATTATTGTACATGTAAGTTACTATATTTATCACACCATTTGTATGAGGATAGGTGAGGATAGAAATGAAAACAAAGGAACATGAAAAGAACGGAAAATAAAAGAAAATAATAATTTACCTCTTGAATATAACTTCCTGGATAGCCTCTTTAGGGGAGAGATTTTGGTATTTTGAAAATAAAAAGGGTTTTTGGATTTTGGTAGTATCTTAGGAGTATATTTTATCATAATTTAGACATCGCACAAGGCTTTATAGGAGTGAAGATAAGAGGGGGTGAGGGTGGTTTTTATGGTGGAGGAGAGGAGGGGTTTCCCATTATTCTAATCATTAGTTTAATATTTTTACTCAAGACTATGAATATTCTTGATTCTTGTGACCAAAAATAGTAAATAGATAATTTTATTTCTAACCTATGTCCATTTACATCACCCATGACTCAAGCATGATGCATAAATTCATTTATTTATCATTCATTAAAAAGTATCATATTTTACTATTCACTAAAAATTCAATAATTTTAGAAAAATATAAAAAAATAGAATAATAATTTTTCTACATGTAGAATCCAAAAATTGACACCATTTTTGAAAAATAATTTTCTAAATATGAGAAATTTAGTTTTTAATTAAAATCATAATTTACTTGAAAAATACAAATTTTAAAATTAAAACCCCTTTTCTAACACTTTGAAAAATTAATTAAGGTATCTTAAAATTATCTTATAATCATAAGTAATAAAAATAACTATTTATGAATACATTTTATGAAAATAAATTTTCTTTTAAATTATTAAATTAATCATAAAATTTTAATTAAATATACATGACTTACAAAAATACCAAACACTTAATTAATAATTTTTAAAATATTTACTTACTTATACTATGATATAATTATATCATAATTTCACTTATAATATGGATAAATTTTTATTTATACTTTCATTGGTGTGGTAACTATTCAATTGGTTGGTTTACTATTCATAAGGGTCACATTACTATTCCAATGTTCAAGTTACTATTTCATCGATATACGTTTTTTAACTTCTATAGATGCAGTTTGTTTCACTCATTATTAATTTATAAGGTTTTTATTATGTTATATATGTAATATTATATTATTATACTATAATAAATAATTATAAGATGGTAATTTCATTGATAAGACATTGGGTTGTTACATTCTTCCCCCTTATAAAATTTCTCCCTTGAAATTTTGTTTTACATTCTAATCCATAAACAGGTGTGTGTACTTTTCCTTCATTGCCTCCTCCAGTTCCCATGTTGCATATTTGTACTTATAGTTCCTCCATATTACTTTAACTAGGTGAGTATTATTGTTATATATAACTTTATCTCTACGATCCAAGATCTTCACTAGATTCTCCTCGTAAGAAATATCATTCTCCAATTATACCACCTCTAAAGATAGTACATGTGAAGGATCTGGTATATACTTTCTTAATAGGGGAACATGGAAGACATAATGTACTTTTGACATGGTAGGTGGAAGTGTTAATCGATAGTCCATAGCTCCAACATGATAAAAAATCTCGAAGGGTCTGATGTACCTAGGACTTAGATTTTCTTTCTACCAAAACCTCATGACCTTCTTCCATGGAGATATGCATAGCAATACCATGTCTCCAACTTTAAACTCAAGGTCCCATCGATGATTGTCTACATAACTCTTATATTGACTTTGGGATTCCTTAATGTGATGTTGAATGGTTTTCACCTTTTCCACCATTTCTTTTCCCATTTGAGGTCCTAGCAGGTTATGGTCACCAACTTCATCCCAACATGTCGATGTTCTACACCTTTTCCCATAAAGGGATTTATATGGTGCCATTCAAATGTTGTAGTGGAAGTTATTATTGTAAGATAATTTGACCGGTGGAAGATGTTAGTCTCATCCTCCTTTGAATTCTATAGAACACACTCTCAAAATATCTTCTAATGTCTAAATAGTTTTCTCATATTTTCCATCAGTTTGAGGATGATAGGTCGTACTAAATTTTAGTTCAGTGCTTAGAGTATTTTGGATACTTTTCCATAACTTTGAGTTGAATCTCATATCTCTATCGGATACAACATAAAGTGGTACTCCATACATCCTTACCACCTATTTGATATATATCCATGCAATTTTATTTAATGAGAAGTCTTCTTGAATTACAATAAAGTGATTTGTCGTTGTAATACGATCCATAATGAACCATATAGAATTGTTTCTTCTATATTTCCTTGGAAGTCCAATGAAAAACTACATGGTGATGTTCTCCCCCTTCCATATTGGTATGGGTAGTGGTTGTATCATCCCCTTATACTTTTTCCTTTTATTCTTCACTTGCTGGCATACTAAGAACTTTGATGTATACTCAATAATATCCTTCCTCATGTTGTCCCACCAATAATTCTCCCAAAGATCTTGATACATCTTTGTACTTCCTAGGTGAATTGAGAAGGTTGAGTTATGTTCTTTATTTAAAAGCTATTTATTTATCTCTAGATTATATGGTACACATAATCATGGACAAAATCTTACAAATCCTTCCTCGTCAATCATGACCTCAGAGGATTTCCCATTTTTAATAGCTTCCACCCTTTCCATACTTTCCATGAATTTTCTTTGATCATTATTTATTTCCTCCATGAGGGATGTTTAAGAAACCATTTGAGAAAGTATTGATGATGTTCCTCCCTTAATGATTCACATGTCCATACTTTTTAAATATAAGAAGATTAGATCCTTTTCAATTCTCATCATTGACAAAGATATAGGATCCTTTCAACTTAGAGAATCTTCCACCTAATTTTCCTTATTAGTATGGTATTGGATTGAGAAGTCATAATCCTTGATGAGCTCTAACCATCTTCTCTAGAGAATATTAATATCTTTATTTGTGAATATATATTTGAGACTCTTCTGATCAGTATATATCTCACACTTCTCTCCATAGAGATAATGCCACTAGATTTTCAACCCAAAGATCACAATCGCCAACTCCAGATCATGCGTGGGATAGTTTTGCTCATGGATTTTCAGTTTCTATGAGTCATAGGCTGTCACTTTATCATTTTTCATCAGCACATAGCCTAATACCTTCTTTAAAGCATCAATATACACCACAAAGAGTCATACACTTGTTGGGAGTAAGAGTATTGGCGTAGTGATAAGCCTTTTTTGAGATCCTTAAAGTTTTCCTCACATTATTGTCTATAAAAACTTCACCCCCTTTTGTGTTATCTTTTTCATTGGGTTTTAAAATCATGAAAAGTTCTTCACAAATCATCAGTAATACCCAGATAGACCAAGAAAGCTATGGATCTCCATTAAATATGTTGTTATGGGACACTCTTTAATTTCCTTTATCTTGGAAGGGTTAATAGATATTACTTTTCTAGTGATAACATGCCCCAAGAATGATACTTCCTCTATATAGAACTCACATTTACTGTACTTTTCATAAAGTTTATCCCTTCGCAAAGTTATCAGCACAGTATTTAAATGATCCTCATCTTCCTCCTTTCTCTTAGAGTATATCATAATATCATTAATAAAGACTACCACAAATTTTTCAAGATAATATCTAAATACTCTATTCATTAAATCCATGAATATTTATGGAGAATTAGTGAGTCTTAAGGGCATCACTATGAACTCATAGTGTTGATACCTCATTCAAAAGGCAATTTTGGGAATATTTCCCTTCCTCACCTTTAATTGGTGATATCTGAACTGAAGGTCAACCTTAGATAAATAACTATCCCCACGTAGCTAATTGAACAAGTCATCTATCTGAGGCAGGGGATACTTGATATTTATCATGATTTTATTGAGCTCACAACAATCAATGAATAGGTTCATTGACCCATCCTTCTTCTTAACAAATAGGACTGGTGAACCCAATGGTGAAGCACTCGGGTGTATAAAACCCTTCTCCAGATTATCCTATAACTACTTCTTTAGCTCTTCCAGCTCAATGGTGTCCATTCTATAAGGTTTATTTGATATAGGTAGGGATCTGATGAGATTATTTCATGCATACATTTTAGAATTTTTATTGTATTGATTTATGTATTTAAATGAATAATCTTTCCAATTTTGGAATTAATTGAGTTTTTTATGTTTTATGGTAGGAAATGATGAATCTATGGAAAAAAATAAAAAAGGGGTGAAAATATGAGAAAAAGGGCCCTTCGCGCCATGAGATTCGATCACCATGTGACAGTGGATTTTTTAGGAAAAACGAAGTTGGGATTTTTTAGAAAAACACTATTACACATCATGTACCACGAGTACACGTCATGACTTCATTGGAGAAGCAGGCCAGTACTATAACAAGTCGTGACGAGTGAACACGCTTTGAATGAAGAGTACATGTCGTGTACCACAAGTACACATCATGATGAGAGTCAAACTTTAAAATTAATGTACATGATATGCGGAGGATTCACACGAATGTGGATGTGATGTGGACAAGGTGTACAAGACATGTAGGCCAAGTAAACATCGTGTAGGTGGTCAAATTTCCAAAATCTTAGCTAAGATCCACACATGTGTCACACAGATTTAAAAAAAACATATCGACATTACACATCGTGTAGGCCAAGTACACGACATGATGAAGGTCAGGTATAGAGAGTTCAAATACTATAAATAATTCCCCTGGCTGCACCATTGGAGCATTTGAAATTAGCTGGAGACACAAGCTTGGAGTAAAGTTGTTGTTCCCTATCTGAGTTATTTCCTTTCTTTATGTTTTATTTTTTTTCCTCTCTCTTATTCTCTCATAATTAGGATGAGGGGGTAAACCCAATAGTTCTAGGTTGAGGTAATAAAAGGGGAAAAGGTGTATTGGATTTAATTCTATTTATTATTAATGAAGTTGGTTTGCATAATTTCATTCTTCAACGTCCAATCCCGTACTTTTTCTTTTATCATGACCATTGTTAAAGTAATCAAAAAGGAAAATTTAAATTGTGTAACTGACTAACCTAAAGATGGCATGACCATTGTCGTCTTTAGGGGAAATCTAGTTTAAATACAATATCAAGAAAAACTTGATTCGGAAAAATCTCATATTACCGAACCAAGGGAAATAGGGTGTTGCCGCATTGAGGAGAAGATACCATGACCATTGGATCTCCCTTGTCCCGAATTCGACACCAATCATGAATCAATTAATTTACTTTTCTAAAATCCAATTGCACCTGAACATAGAAATTAAATTACCTTAACATGATTTCAAAATTTAATCATAATCAAATAAATCTGCTTACTTTTTCCTTTTCAAACCCAATCAATCTTTTCTCACATATTTCTCAATTTAATAAAATAAATCTTTTTAAATTCTAAATAAACTAATTTCACCATCCATGTGAATCAACCTTTAACTTCCACTCTACTACATTTTTAATTATTTTAGTAGCATAGTTTGGATTTTATAAATTTTGTATTTTCATAGTACCGTAGGGAATTAATGATGCCTTGTGGGGATATCAGGATCCAGGAATATGTTCAATTAAGAACTCATCCTATTGATCATGAGGAATACTAGTAAATTCTTAAAGTAATACATCAGTTTAATCCTTAAAGATGAGAATATATTTGAGAAGTATCATCTCCTTTGTCTCAATCATTTGAGAAAGATGTGCTTTCTCATAAGGTATTAATATCCACACTTGACACAATGATTCTAAAGGATATTCATTTTCCTCCTTACATTTGTAAATAATTGAAGGATGATTCAGGATATATAGAGTGATCTACCTTTCCCAAAATTTGATGTTGGATTTGTATAAAGATAGCCAATACATTCCCAAGATAACATTGAACTCCACTGAAGTAAGTATGGAAAGATTTTTTGGGAGGTTTTGTCCAAAAACATTTATCAGGGAGGAGTTATAAACTTTGGACACAAAAATTTCCCAATTTTTTGTTCTCATAGATAACTCAACCTTCAAATTTTAACATGGTTTTTGAATAGTTCTACTAAAATTGCATGATATGAAAGAATTCATAACACCAGAAAAAAAATAGTACATTTACTATTCTTGAATGAATAACTAGTGTACCTTTCACCACATCATTTTTTGTCTCCACCTCAATAGTAGTGATAGCATAAGCCATTCCTTTTTCCTTGGAGGTTGTTGTTGATTTCCTTCGACAACCCTTGGCTTAGGGAAATTTCTCACATAATTACCATGTTCATTTTAGTTGTAACACTACACTACGGGATGAGTGTTGATCTGAACCTTCCTTTCTTCTTCTACATTAGTGGGATTATTAATATCCCTCTATTAGTTCTTATCCATATTTCTCATTCTTACACATTTGAATCAATTCTTGGTTCCCTTTAGACAGTTCCCAGGATGCTTCTTCCCACAATTTTGACATGTGGGATGTTCAATATTCTTTCCATCATGGGATTTATTTACCAAACAACCCATATTAGACTCCATTTTATACATTTTATTATTGGGTCCATGTGACCATTGAGAGTCTCCGATCTCCATTTCAACCTTTAGGGCATGATAGACAATCTCTTTATAACTGTCAAAGTCATGAATTTCCAATACTTTTCATAGACTCAGCTTTAGTATTCTAAAGAATCAATACACCTTGATTTTGGTGTTCATGAAAAATACATAGGCGTATCTTGAAATCCTTGTGAAGTTTGCTTCATACATCCTGATGGACTCATCTTCCTTCTTCTTGAGTTCTAGGAACTCTCTTTCTATCTTGAGATGAAGGGTTCGGGGAAAATATTTATTGAAAAACATTTTCTAGAATTCCTCCCAATCCATGGAATCAATTTCCTCATAGGACTTCGTATTCTTGATCAGTTTCTACCATTGATTAGCTTCCTCATCAAAACAATAGACCTCCAATACAAATTTCTCTTCTTCTGATCACTAGAGGACAGATAATATCTTTTCAATAGAGTTAATCCACTATTCCATGAGAAGGGGATCAAAAGATCCACTAAACATGGGAGGCCTTTGCAGCATGAAGTATTCGATGGAAATTTTCTCTTTCCTTATAGGGTGATGGAGTTCCACATGATTCAAGTTATTATTCATAACTTGATATAGTTTAGAAAGTACTATCTTTAATTTTTGAGAATCCATTCCCATCATATCAGGTATATCATTACGAAAATAATCACATTACTTATCACATTTATTATTGTCATGTGTTCTTTTATTTCCTACCATTAACTAAGAAAATGAACCTATAATAAGGGGTATTGAATACTTATCTAAGAATCATAAAAATAAAACTTTAAACATAAAAGGATAAAATCTTAAAGTAAAATTATATCCAAACTTGTGATTCACTAGGTTTCAATCTAGGTTATCCATGATATTTTTCCTTAAATTTATTCTTATAGACTTATTATTTGTGTTCCCTTAATAATGGTTTTTACTATTCTTATGAATTTACTAAATCATATCCCCCAGGAATGTCAAACCAGGAGTGCATCAATGCTAGTTTTTGTGCACCAGTTCCTGTTCAAGTATAACTCAAAGTGGTGTTTTTGGGTTTTAACCCTAGATACATTTGTGCCAAATCCACATACACTTGTTCATATCCAGATAGGGATTTATTTTCTTGATAAAACACTAACTCCATAATTACCAAAATTTAGGGATGTTTTATTATAATTTGTCTCATCCATAAGGTTCTTACTAAAGTTATCTATTCCTAATCTCTAAAAATAACTAGACCATCTTTCGATACCAACTATATTAACCCCAGCCTTTTACACATATCATTACATGATTTTAGGAATATTTAATCATCATATTACAATCCAAGGATTATCAAGTCTAGTATATTGGAAGATTAGGTACATAATTAAACATCATAAAAACAAATTTTATTTTATCTCCACATTGAGCTCCTAACTTCTATTTTTCTCAAAAATATTCATAGGATAGACTAGGGATAACATGAACAAAGGGATGAGCTAAAAATCCCAGTAAGGGAATAAACATAAGAATAAAGTTTTAGCACATGGGTTAGACGTCATGACATAATGATATAAAAAGGCATGGAACATATGGAATCATAACATATAAACATGGTATCATATAAATATTGAGTCATAGTAATTTGGTAGTAATATAAAACAAGAATTTATCATGATTTAAGGCTCATTTCATATAGAGGAGAACAATTCAAGGTTAATTATCAAGATCATTGCACATGGTAGCACGAGTCAAGACTAACCACCAAGACCGTTGCACATAACATCTCATGAGACTAAAATTTACTCAATTAATTGGAGTGATATCTAGTCACACCCATCATAATATGTTCATGAATATGATTTCTACATATATAATCATACATAATAAATCATACATAAACATAAGGGTTACCCCTGCAAAAAATTGGGTATCATATTCATGTCATAAAGCATAACAAATGGGTGTATCATAAAACTATACATAAAGGAAAGTAATTAGATAATGAATGGAAATTAATAAGTTATAATAGGAATATATCATGATAAGTTATGTTAATTTTAAGTGATAACATGAAAAAGAGCATTTGAGAAACTTTATAATTAAAACATTCTAGTGCGGTTTAAGGAAAATATCAAAGATCACTTAAAATAGAAAAGGGCGTAATATTTTATATAAAACCATAAGTGAAACAATAATTTTTTCATAATAAAAATAGTGGTTTTATAAAAATAATGTTGTATTAAAACATATTATAGATTTAACCTGAAATTAGGTAAGAATTCAGGAAGTTCCCTTAAATGGGTTTTCTTATTAGGAAGTATTGATGAGGGAACCACTTAAAAACATATATATCCCCAAAAAATAATGATTAATGGACCTTGATACCTAAGTTTTTGAGAATTGAAAAGGAATTTATAATATGTTCATAAAATAATAGATAACTTAATTTGGGTAAAAATAAAGATAGAGAAATACAAAGTAATAATGGAGGTTCGGGTAGAATCCCTTACCTTAAGTCTGATGGTGTCCTTCACTTGATCTTAATGTCTTTGATAACAAAATTAAATTCATTAAAAGTATTTATATAAACTATTATTCATATAATTGATTTATTATAGCCTTATTAAGTTCATTCATGTCTTTTTTTATGGGTTAATAGGTTCAATTTCATTGTTTGGGAGTGTTTCTTTCCTTGGTTTTCATGATTGGTTTACTTATATACATGTGAGGATAAACATGTAAGTTGAGCATGGTTGTATAGAATTGGAGTTATATGTTATTTTTTAACATCCATAAGATTACATGGTTATAAAATTCATTTGTTTATTTGGAGTGAAGATGAATCATTATATAAAACTTTAATGACAACTGTTTTGGTTAATTGGTAGTTTTTTATCACAACGAACACATTTTGATTTATAAATTAATATCACATGTAAAAAGATTAAAGAACCTTAAATTATACATAATAAATATATTATAGTCTATTTCAACCATAAAAATGGTTTCATGACCATAATTTAAGATGGTAAAATAAATTGAAAACCCATCATCCTTGAATGTGATGAATTAACACGTCTCTGATGGTGCTTTCATTTCTAGTATAAAAGGAGGGGAACGAAGGGATGCTGATGAATTATTCCATTATCATAAAAAAATTATAGTATATTTAAGGTACTAGATTTATCAAAACATTTTTATGATGATATGTGAGGATATAAATGAAAACAAAGGAACGTGAAAAGAAAATAAAATAAAATAAAATAGGAATTTACCTCTTGAATATATCTTCCTTGAGAGCCTTTTTAGGGGAGAGGTTTGGGTATTTTGAAGGCACCAATGGATTATGTACATGGGGAGGATCTTTATAGGATATTTTAGAATAATTTAGGCAAGTCACAAGGCTTTAGAGGAGTTAACAGAAAAGGGGGTGAGGGTGGTTTTTATAGTGGAGGAGAGGAGCGGTTTCCCATTATTCTGATCATTAGTTTAATATTTTTGCTAAATACTATGAATAGTCTTGATTATTATGACCAAAAATAGTAAATATATCATGTGAGTTCTAATAAATGTCCATTTACATCATCCATTACTCAATCATGATGCATAAATTCATTTATTTAGCATTTATCCTAAATTATCATATTTTACTATTCGCCACAAATTCAAGTATTTTAGAAAATTACAAAAAAATCACCATAACCATTTTTAAACCTGTATAATCCAAAAAAGAACTCCATTTTTCAAAAATAATTTTATACATATGATAAATTTAATTTTTAATTAAAATTATAATTTACTTGAAAAATACAAATTCTAAAATTAAAAGTGCTTTTCTAACACTTTGAAAAATTAATTGAGGTATCCTAAAATTATATTATAATAATAATTCATAAAAATAATTATTTATGAATAAATTTTATGAAAATAAATTTTCTTTTAAATTATAAAATTAATCATAAAATTTTAATTAAATATATATGACTTACAAAAATACCAACACTTAACTAATAATTTTTTAAATATTTAATTACTTATACTATGATATAATTATATCATATTGTCACTTATAAGATGGATAAATGTTATTTATAGTCTCATTAGTGAGGTTACTATTCAATTTTATGGTTTACTATTCATAAGGGTCACAATACTATTCCAAATTTCAAGTTGCTATTTCATCGGTATACGTTCCTTAAATTATAGAGATACCTTTTGTTTCACTCATTCTTAATTTATAAGGTCTCTATTATGTTCTGTATGTAATATTATATGATTATACTATAAGAAATAATTATAAGAAGGGAATTTCATTGATAAAATATTGGGTTGTTACAAATTTCTTCATAACTAACACCCTTCTTAAACAAATCATACATAATAAATTTCTTCAGAACCTGGGGAAGAGAAACATAAGATAGGGTGAGATCAGATGCTCAGTAAGGGTAAACAAGGGAGATATGTAAACATAACTTGAGAATAAATGTATGAGAATGTGATAAAAACATTTGAAAACCATACTCTATATATCAAAGATCATAATCTTGGGTTATGTCCTAAATATCAGAGGTTCCTAAGACAAGAATCATAAGGAAATCAAAGATCATGATCCATGAGAGCATAACAATGGAATAATACATGGAATTGTTCCATACACAAAATCATAGAAAAAAAATTACATAGTATTCAAGGATCATTTTAAAGTCTCTCATATCTTAATGGTTTCACTCTCCAAAACCATTATAGTAGTCAAGGTTAACTACCATGACTATCATAGTGGACAGAGTCCCTTAATGAACAAGGTTCACTTCGCATTCTAGTAATGCTTATCTCATGAGATTTCAATAATCACCCAATTTATTGGAGAGAGATAAATATATCACCTATTATATAGTTAAAATAATACAAATGTGTTCCAGAATATCATAAAACATTCATCATATCATAACCCATGAAAAGAAATATGTTTCATAAATCATTTAGCATAGAATAACGCATGTAAAATTAACGGTCTTCATAAAAATCTTGTCATCGTAAACATAAACCACCCAGATAAATAATGAATATGGTATCATTACAACATATTCCCAGTAAATATTAAGTAACATCAAAGGGTTTCATCTTATATAGAAAATTGTTTTGAAAAAAAATCATTTGGATAGTTTCTTGAGGAAAATATCCTTTCTTTTAAAATTTCCTTTTTCAAATTAAAAATTCATAAAATATTTTTGGAAATAATTTGCTTTTATAATAACCTTGAAAATTTATAAATTAATATTCAAATAAAATAATGGTCATGATATTGGGAAATTCCATTCATGTTGTACACATTAAGAAAAATATTTCTTTCACATTTTTGGTAAAATCCAAACGGGCATTGTTTGGAAAATGACATGTAGATTAATTTTAAAAAACTGTGTAAAAACGTAAAACATGGGTAAAAATTTCTTTAATAAATCCTATGAATGACTTTAAAACATTTTTTATAACATTTCTATAAAACATGGATATTTATGAAAAAAGGTTTTTTGATCGAAGAAAGAAAAAAAGATGATTTTTATTAAAAACATTATTTTGGTCTCTAGAGTACATAAAAAGAGTAAAATGAAATAAAAACATATTTTTTAATGACATAAATATAGGAGAAATAAATTCATGATGTTTTTGAGTAATATATCATAATATTTCATCATCAAAAACATAATCATAAACAATCCCTATAAATAATGAAATTGTAACATCAAAACTTTACCACTTCGGTATATTTTGAATCATTGGACCCATTAAAGAATAACATAAAACTAAACTTTTATTATCATGAAAATAATTTTATTCATGATATATCATTTCATATTGGAAGTATATACATCTTATATAAGGAGATAGGGGCATAACATAACTCATATCCCAAATAAGGTAATTTGAGACAAGAATCCCTTACCTTAAGTATTGAATTATTTCGTACACCTTCTAAACCCATATATAATAAATATAAGTTTATTATAAATATATTTTATAACTATAATTATAAATATAATACCATATATGAATTTATTATGACCCTTTATTACCCATTTATTAATAATTCCATGTTAAAATCATGTTTCGGGTAATTACTGCTTTGTTTTTCATGTATGTTTTGATTTGTAATTTTTGGTCCTATTAATTTATCAAGGTTAAATAATATAAATAATTTTAAACATGATATAAATATCACATATATTTATTATATATGTATTTATAGTAATAAATAAAATTTAGAGATATAAAATGAATAACATTGTTCACAGCGACGGTAGGTTGTACGTACGCATGAACATTATTTCCATATTTTAACTGATGAAATGAAATAAAGGTAAATAATATATTACATTTAATGAATAATTTTTAGGTAATATATATCACATATATTTATTAATTTTATCCTTAATACCCACCATGAAAAGCATTAGTGAAAAAAAAAATCGCATCGCTTCGCAAGACGGTAGTCCGTCGTATACACGAACGACATTGTCACATTCTATAAAGAATGGGAAGTAAGAATGTATATATGATATTTTAATTAAATAAGTGTTATTATATCATAAATATCATATATAAACATTATATACATAATTATTTCAAGCTGTGAGAAGAGGTGATGGAAAATGAATTTTTTCAGTTCGTGATGTGGTAGTTCGTCGTACACACGATCAACGGTTTGCTTTATTTTTTGATGGATGAGGATATGTTTGTAGGTAATGAACTTAAAATAACAAAATATAATTATATTTATTATAATGAGGTTATTATATCATCATTTTTTAATAATATTTTAAGTAGGTGTAGGAACAAATAAAATAAAATGCTCAGTTTAGGACGTTGTTGCTTCTTCAGACAACTTCTTTTTCTTTTCACCAAAAAGACTTCCTAGGTTGGATTTATGAACAAAAAAAGATTATATAATGATATAAGGGAATTTGGGAAGTTATTTTGGTATTAATTTTCTATAAAAATGAATTTTAAATGTGGATAAAAGAGAGGATAGGGGTGTCCTTTTATAAGTGGGGGAGAGGACATGCTTGGAATTTTTGAAAAGAAAGGATTCCACCCACATTGTTCTCATTCCACAAGACTCAAAAATGAACTATTTTTAAAATTTATAATATATAAGTTCTAAATATGACCATAAAATATGAATTATATAATTTTTTTTCGTACTTAACCCTTATATTTTTAGTTTAACCCCTGGTAAACTCATTTTTACCTTAACCACAATAATTAGTTTTTACAGTTTTTACTATTAATTATAGTAAAAATTTAATTTGACCATATTAGATAATATTAATTATGGTTATTCAAAATATGGAATTAATTTTTTCAAATTCCATGCACATAATTGTAAAATTTTAATTTAAAATTAAACCCACATATGTGATGAAAAAGCGACTTTCAAATGAGAAAAGTTTCAAAAGTTTAAAAAATATATATATATAATTCACTATAAAATTGATTAAAATAACCTATATTGGTTTGATTATAATATAATTGAACTAATTTTACTTTTAAAACAATTTTAAAACAAAATTTAACATTATAAATCTTTTAAATGAAAATGTATTTTTTAATAAAAATCAATATTTTTTACTATTCATCCAAAAATTAATCTTTTCAGAAAAATACTAAAAATTAACCCTAAGAAAATTTTTAAATTTTTATTCCAAAAATTAAGTTAATTTTTTAAAATTAATTTTTATACAATTTTAAAAAATTATTTTTCTTATTTGTTCATAAAAAGAAACGAAATCATTTTTTGAGTAATAGTATTTTCAAAACATATAAAGACTATAAAAAAGTAAGTACTTTTTTATCAATATGTTTTATTTATATAAAAAAATTGTAATTAATATTTAAAATTTGGTTATTCCTATTCATACCACCAAGTTTAACGGCTATGTCATAACGACCATGTTAAATTGTAATATAAATAGTATATTGCAGTTTGTTAGAACTCAGTATTTCATGTAGTGAAAGATATCAAAGAAAATAGATTTAATAAAATAGATTTATATATTTCATAAACTATAGAGGTGTTACATAGAGGTTTCCTCATAAAATAATTAATGGTGATTTATTCTTTCCTTTGGATATTTAGAAGATCATAATGATTCATGTTATCATTCATAGCTTTGAGAGTGTTGGGTGAGTGTAGCCATGAGATTTTTCATCTTATATCCCATTGTATTTGGTTTATTATGATTCCATTCATTTCATTAGTTCATAAATTCATCATTAACATTATTCCTCTTATTTCCATCCATTGATTGAAACTAAAAAAACATAGTTTGAGCATCTAGCATCAATAATCAAAATGAGGAATAATATTATCATGAAAATAATTTCTAAGATATTCTAAATTATGAAACATTTTCATCAACCCATTCCACTTTAGGTTCATCAAATATCACTTAGTTTTATCATAGGTTGGCATAGGTTATATCATCTCATTCTTCATAATATTCCAAAAATATGTGATTAATTAACTAAAGAATGTACCCTAGGAATGTCAAATCAGGTGTGCAGTTATGTATTTTTTTCATGAACTAAATAAATATAGAGTTAATAACCAACCATAATTTTCAATGTTATTACCCCTAACTACATATGTACTATAGTATACATTCACTTTTTTATATCCAGATAGTGATTTCATTTCTATGAAACCATGAAATCTCTACCTTACCAAAATATCATGATGTTATCATATACTTAGACTTATACCTAGGGTTTCTACCAAATCTCTAAAAATAATTGAACCTTACTTTAATACCAACTATAACAGCCCAAGTCCATACACCCATATTTGGTTCCAAAATAAAATTCTTTGTATGATGGTTGTGACACCAACTATGGAGACCTAATCATCTCTTGTATAAATATTACATAATTTTAGATAAATATTCAGTATATCTCATAATAATACACACTAAAGAAATATAATGGTTTAGTGTCTTTTGATAATAAATAAATAATAAACTTATTTCATTAAATATATTCAACATTTCCCAAAAAATTACTCTTAAATTGTACCCTTTTAGATATATCCTATTTAAAAATTTTCTTCATAACTTAGGGAAATTAAAATATAAGAAAGGGTGAGATAAGATGCTCAGTATGGGTAAACATGGTGGATATCAATTTATGATCATAAGTGATCATAATATAAGAATTTGGGTATGTGAACAAGATCATAACTTACAAAAATCATACTCAATCCATCAAATATCATAAATCATGAGTCATGGAATAAGGCTTTGGAATAAGAGTTTATAAAACTCATTAATCAATCATGATCCATGAGAGTATAACATAAGTATAAGAAATAAGTTTTTGTAACAAAAGTGTGGAATAAACATAAGCACAAAAATCATATATCAAGGCTACCCACTAATAAATTCATCTCATCACATTCTTTAATTAAACACTCTTGTACCAAAAAGTATGTTAAGGATACCCACCAATACATTCATCACATAATAGGCTTGAGTTAACCACTAGTGTACCTTCTTTGTATTGGGATACCCGCTCATGTACCCTCTTAGGCTTGAGATAAATAATCATATAGCCTCTTAATATTGGAAAAAATACCTATGCAACCTTGATCTCATGAGTTATAAAACATTATCCCATACATTGGAGGGTTATAAAGAACATCCCATCACATTATCATAAACCATTAATATGTTTTTCATAATAACATAAGATCATTCATGATTACTTTATAGCTTAATTAAGCCATAGGAAAGAAATGAGTTTCATATAATCATCCTTAAAATATCATCATTATAAGACAAACAAATAAAAAAACTACATAGAATCATAATATCATATCCCTAGTGAAGCATAAAAATATTTAAATTATTTTGACATAAATTAAATATACTTTAATAGAATATTTTAAAGTATACCTTGAAAAAAATAGAAAAAACATCATTTTTAAAAAATATTTAAAAACTAAAAAATTCCAAAATAATTTAAATTTAGTTTTCTTTAAAACTCCATGTAAAATTGTAAATAAAGCTTCATTGAAAAGTAAATACATTATAGTGAGTAAATATGTTCATGTTGTATATGTTAAAAGATAAAATTACTTTGAAACTTCTATAAAAAGACAAAATTGAATCATATAGTCAACATTTGAAAATTTTAATTTTAATGATCTATAAAAAATTTAAAAAAAGAGTATAAAATACCTTCATAAAACATTTAATTATATATATAAACTTTCATTAAACCATTTTAATAACATGTACATGGAATAGAATTATTTCTGACCCAAACAGAACAAATATGGTTGGATTTTATTAAAAACATTTTCTTGATCATTTTAATTACCAAAGAGAATAAAATAAAAGGAAAACATGAAAAGCTAAAAAATAATAAAAGGATAAGAAAATGGATTTTGTTTAAAATATAAGGTGCATATAATTTCGTTTAATGGAAATGTATTATGGACAAACCTAAAAATAAATGAGATTATAACTGTTTAGTTTCTCATGCATGTTTCAGTTTGACATTTCTTGTACATACACCTTGTTCATAGTTTCATCATATAAATAATATTAATAATTTAATAGATATAAAATTTATTCATTATATATACTTTTATAATCATTAATATAAGGTGGTAATGAAAAATTAATTGCATCACTTCATGGAGGCGGTAGTCTGCACGTACACACGGGTGATGTTTTCACTTTTCAATAGATGGAACAAAAGAAAGTTAAATAATAATTCACTTTTATATAATCATAATTATATCATATATATCATATATATTCATTAAATCTATTTTTATTACCATCCATGTGAAGTGGAAATGAAAAACTAATCACATCGCTTCATGGAGGTGGTAATCCACACGTACGCACGAGCAACGTTATCATTCTCCAATGGATGGGAGGGTAAGAATTTAGATAAAATTTTATATTTAAATAATAATAATTGTTTCATAAAAATAATATATAACCATTAAATACATCTATATAACATTTTGTGAGAATTTGTGATGAAAAATAAAATACATCACTTCCTGGAGATAGTAGTCTGTATGTACGCATGAGCGATGTTTTTATTTTCTATAAGATGTAAATGAGATAGAAAATGGTTGTAAAAGTAATATAAAAATTTTAAGTACAGTAATATAATTATTTCATCATTTAATATGATTATAAAATATTTTTATGAGATCATGGAAGAAAGAAACTCAAAACAAATCGGTAAAGATTGTTACCTCTTCTTTGGGTATCTTCCTTTGGATTACATGTTAGGACTTCTTGAGATAGTATTATCCTAAGACCCAGACCACTAGGATGTGTTAAGTAGAGTTATTAAGATATTTTTTAATATCTTTTTTGAGATAAGGTTATCAATTGGTGTCTATAATTGAGGAGAGGGGTTCCCTTTTATAAGAGAGGTGGGTGGAAAACATATAAATACTTGAAACTTTATTATATAATATATGTATTACTAAATTCATGTGGATCCAAAGATCTAAAATTTTGAATATTATGTGAGTAAGATAAAAATAGAATCAAGAAATTTTATTTAATCTATTTTTTTGGTTATCTTAAATCCTTATCTCTTTATTTCATCCCTTTAAACCCATTTTAGCCTTAACCATTATGACAACTTTTTACCATGGTAACCATTCATTATGGATAAAATTAAAATTATCATTATGAAAAATATGAATATTATGATTCCAAATATGGAATCCATTTTTTAAGATTCAATTCCTAGAATTTTAAAAAATTAATTCTAATATAATTTCATAAAACATATAAAAACTATGTTTAGAATTAAAAAATTATGTGTAAAAATGAAATTATAATTATTTGGGCCAAATATTCATAAGTAGTTGTCACGAACCAAATTGGGTTTCCATCCAACCGACGTCTGACCTGGTCCATAGCAAGGCCTGAAGGGCGTTCCTGATCCCCACGGGCTGGCACAAGTACCCAGGTATCAAAAATAAAACTTGGGAATGATTTAACTGAATAAATAAATATAAAAAACATCAAAATAAACTGAAATCGAATTTAAAGTCACAAGAAAACAAGCCTTTAATAAAACTAGAAAGTGGGTTACGTAGGTAAACTAAAAAACCAAACAAAAACTACCACTAGGTAGGGTGACCAAAAACCAACTCAAAAACATCCACCTAGAAAGAATACACCGCCCTCAAGCCATCTCCACAACGCCATGCTAAGAAGTTAGCAAACAACCTGAACCACCACTCCCAAAAGCCTTACCTTTACCATAATCAACCATGACCAAATCTACTTACACCCAACGGTGTAAGTAGGGTGTGATATAATGCTAAATAGGATGCCACCAAAAAATATTCCACATATAATGATTAAATGATAAAACAGTTTCAAGTTTAACCAAGGAAAAGAAATAAATGCTTTAACAATTTTAACGAAAATAGTTTGAAGAAAGGAAAATTTAAAGGGAAAAGGTTTTAAAAATTAAAACACTTTCACTTTTATGACACTAAAAAATTGACACCATATTTCTATGGTGAGTGTAATGTAATACATGAGCACCAAAAGTGAGAGAGACCCTATAGGTACTATCATAAAATGGGACCCTAGAACATCGCGTCTCAGTGAATAGAGGAATAATAACTAAAACAACATACATTCTCGTGCATGGGCCACTAGTAGGGAAACACATCCAAAACCTAGTGGTCTCCAATCATCATCCAAAGTTTAGTTGGTGTTGTAAAAGTCAAACCAGATAAGTGAAATTGGGCCAATGCCGCTCTCGTATCACTAGCACACTAGATCTAGTCCTCCCACCTAGTACCCAGGCTTCCCATTTGTGTTCAAAAGTTCCAAGTTAACATTGCTTGTCAAAATCAAATTCAAAAAACACATAGGGTGTTTTCTAAGTCCTACACCACAATATCACATGCAAAAAAATCCACTTAGAAACATTATGCACACCAAATATTTTTCAAAACTCAACATGCATTACCTACACAGTCTAATAGCCAGCTGCATAGTTTTAAAGACCATATCTACAATTAATAAAACACTAGAAAAATTAATTTAACAGTTTTCAAAATGTTTCACATGACTCAAGATTCCAAAAACCCACTCAAAACCTCTTTTATAACAAAACATATACAAATGCCACATCAAAACACAAACTGCAGCTCGTGCACATTCTAAAAAAATAACTTCATAACTTAAAAAACACTAAATAATGGTTCATCATGGGTTATCACAGCGAACACACTAATATTTCATAAACACGCTACTAGAAAAAAAATCATGTCAAATTTAAAATAAAACCTAATGCGCACATTAGAAACTAATTAATAGATATATTAAATTAATCAAACAAGAAAACTAATTAGTCAATCAATCCTTACACGTGGAATCACCTACCTCGGTGTAGGATTAACCTAAAAAATTGACACAAAACACATGTTTCATGACGATTGTACCACAAGGGATCTATAACGGACCCTAAAACAAGGTATCAAATCAAAGACGTCAAAAAAAACAACAGAAAATCAAAACCCTAACCGCAATACCACCAAAAATGGAAGAACAACCGTTCGGAGGGGAACACACCTATGGAGAGGGTGCGGGAGACAGGACGAAGCTCAAAGGAGGCTCCCAGAGCTTGCACGGCACCATAAAAATGTGAAGTTTCCAGATGTTCGGTCGAACAAGGGGAGGTGTGTGGGTCTGAGCGGTGCGAGACAGAGGGGTGAAGCAGGTCGGGTGATGCGAGGTATGGTAGGGCAGTGTGGCTAGAGATCGCCAGTCGATGCGGCCAGAGTGGGATCAGAATGTTGGTCGAGAGGTGTAGTGAAGGAAGAAAACAGGTGTTCCGCATAGGGTTTTTCCACTGTAGTATGATGGGGAAGGAGTAAAGGTAAGAGGAAGAGAAAAAAAGTAAAAAAATAAAATAAAAAGGATGATAAAAATTTGAAATAGAAACCCTATAAAAAACATAAACCGATCTTAAAGAATGGTAAATAAAATTGGTAATATATATTAATAATGGAAAAAAAAATAATAATAACAATGATGATGATGTTAATATGAATCACCTACTTATAACATTAATAATAAAAAGGTTAATAACAATATAAGTTAATGTTAGTAACTAAATTGAGGTATTAATTAAAATAATAATAATAATAATAATAATGAAAATAATTATTATTATTATAATAAATCTCATTTTCATTAAGTTAATTAATCACCTACACACCGGGCAGGCTGCACGTTAAACTGGCGAAGCCACATGGATTCATTCGTGCCATGCCCGCACGTTCAACATTGTCAATCCAACGCTCATTTATCAACGTAAAAGCACAAAATTCATGTCAGGATTGGCCCACGTTTCAAAAAAACAATTATTAAAAAGTTAGATAAAATAATAAGATAAAAATTAAAATTAAAAACATATAGTAATGCGAAGTCCGGGTGTGACAATTCTCCCCACCATGAAAACTTTACACCCTCGAAAGTCAACTTGAAGGCTGATCATATAATAAAAATGGGTACTCTTGCTCAACCCAAGACTTCCACTCCTAAGTCCCATGCTCATCATTCCCATGATGCCAAAGGATTATGACCAATGGAATGGACTTCCAATGAAGTACTTTCTCTTGGGAGTCCACTATTCTCACTAGTATCTCAAACACTGATAGATCAGGCTCTACTTCTAACTCTTCCCAATTCAACACATGAGACATATCTAGATTTCTCGTTTTTAGTTGAGGGACATGGAATACTTCATGAATCGACCTCAAATAAGAAGTAAAAGCTTACTGATATTCCACATTTCCAATCCGCTTAGAAATATTGAACGGCCCAACAAAACTTGGTGTCAGTTTCCCCTTATTTCCTAAGCGGTGGTGACCCAAGCAATTTTCCACCTTCAAGAACACCTGGTCACCCACTGAAAACTCAAGATCTTGAAGCCTCTAATAATCATAAGATTTTTAGTGAATCTAAGCTATCAATAACCAATATATGATCAACTTGACTTTCCCAAACATCTCCTGCACAAGGCTCGATCCCATAAGTGAGGTCTCTCCAACCTCATCCCAACATAAAAGAGACTGAAAATTCCGACCATAGGGCACTTAAAAAGGTTACATTGTAATATAGGATTGGTAACTCTTATTATAAGCGAACTAAATCAATCCCAAATGGTTATCCCATGAACCTCTGAAATCCAACACACATGCGCGAAGCATGTCCTCCAAAATCTGATTCACCCACTTCGTATGGTCATCCGTTTGAGAATGGTATGCCATGCTCATCCTAATCTGCAATCCAAAAGTCTTCTGGAGGCCTTCAAAAAATTGAGAGGGGAAACATGTTTCCCTAAATGAGACAACTACTGATGGAACACCGTGAAGCCTCACTATCTTCTGAATATAAAATCGGCCCAACTCATCCACTTTAGTTGTGTCTCTAATTAGAATGAAGTGGGAAGATTTGGTCAGATGATCAATCCCTACCCAAATAGTGTTCTTACCCCATGGTGTACAAGTTAAGCCAATAATTAAGTCCATGGTGACCGTGTCCCACTTCCATATAGGAATGAGTAATGGATGAAGTAAACCAGATGTTCTATGATGCTCTACTTTCACCTACTTACAAGTGTGGAATCTTGATACAAATTCATCTATGTCCCATCTCATACCTAGTCACCATAACTAGTGGTGAACATCATAATACATCTTCTTAGTTCTAGGATGGATGGCCCACTGAGAGTGGTGGCTATCCTGCATCACCACCTTCAGCAGTGATAACGGCACCACTGCACATCCCCTGAAGAACAATATCCCCTTAGAAGGCAAATAACACTCATAAAAAGTCTCCCCACCATTAAGAAACTACATAGACCGCTTACATATCTCATAATCAGGACACTCTCACTGAATCAATTCTAGAAGGGCAAGAGTCAACTGAACACTAGCTAAGAATTTACCTCTGCTGTGCTCCTTTCTCTCCAAGTTCATCTGAGTAAAGAGACCCATCAAAGTCCACTAATCACTAGACTTTTTCAAAGACTACACTAGTACATTCCTGTTCAAAGAATCTTCCACCGAATTTCCCTTTCTAGGGGTATAGACAATGTCAAATTCAAACCCCTACAGGTACTCGATCCAATGGAACTGCCTTAGATTTAGATCCTTCTGTGAGAATATATAGGCTAGGATCTTATGGTCAAAGTAGACCATGAATTTCTCCCAAAAGAGGTAATGTTTCCAAGTATTCAAGGTGTGTATCATTGCTACCAACTCTAAGTTGTGAGTTAGAGAATTCTTCTCATGCGTCAAGAGCTGGAGAGAGCCATAAGCCACCACATGATTATCCTGCATGAGTACACACCTGAGGTCCATACCTAAAGCATCACAATAAACCATGAAACCCTTTCTAGAATCTGGTAAGATAAACACCAGTGTGGTGGTCAATCTCTTCTTCAACTCCTCAAAGGATTCTTGGAACTATGGGCTCCATTCAAACTTCACCCCTTTTCGGGTGAGTGCAGTCATGGAGGAGGAAAGCCGTGAGAAATACTAAACAAAATGCATGTAATAACCTACTTGACCAAGAAAACTCCTGATATAAAACACATTCCTCATCCATTTCCATGACATAACTGCACTAATCTTGTCAGGGTCCACTAAAACCCCTTGTTCTGAAATGAAATTCCCCAGAAACTACACTTCCCTGATCCAGAATGTGCACTTTTAAAGCTTGTAATATAGGTGGTGATCCCAAAAAGTGACCAAAATGATCCAAAGGTGATGCTCATGTTCCTTATCAGATCTAGAATAAACTAAGATTTCATCCATAGATACCATGAAAAAGGAGTAGAGATATTTTTGGAACACCTTATTCATGAGTGTCATGAAAACTGTCAGAGCAGTCATCAATCTTAAAGGCGTGACCAGGTACTCGAAGTGGTTGTACCTTCTTCGAGCCATCTTTGGGATGTCCACCTCTCTCACCCTGGCCTAGTAGTATCTCGATCACAAGTCTATTTTGGAGAACCAATTTTCCCTCTTCATCTGGTCAAAAAAATCGTCAATCTGGGGCAAAGGGTATTTATTCTTTATGGTTACCTTATTCAATTTTTGGTAATCAATGCACAACCGTAGGGTTCCATCAGCCTTCTTCGTGAATAAAACTGGGGTGGACCAATGAGAGATTCGTGGGAAAATGAATCATTTAGATTCCAAATAGTCCAGTTGTAACTTTAATTCCCTCAATTCGGTAGGGTCTATGTGATGTGAGGGAAGAGATATAGGTTGTGTTCCCAACACCAATTCAATTGAGAAATCCACGTCTCGCTCTGTAGGTAAGCCTAAAAAATCATCTGTGAATACATCTGGGAACTCATCCACTATAGGAGGTAATACACTTAGAGAAGCACCACTATCATCCTCCAGTGAGAGCATCGATAACTGATAAGCAAGATTCCCTAACTCAGGAAGTGGAGGTCTCGCACGACTCGACCGAGGATCCCATTCTCCAAAACAAATGAGGACTCCCACATGGTTCCATAAAAATAACTCATCGCTAATAGTAGTAAATATGTTCTTGTAAGAGAACTATCCAGTCCATGTTAAGGATCACATCAAATAGGTCCATATCCAGGACCAAGAAATCCCATTTCATTTTAACTCCTGACACGAAAAGTGCACATGATGGACACCAGAGGCCCTGCTCCTTTTTCTTACCCAATGGAGTTACTAACTCCATTGAAATAGATAATATCTCAGTTGGTAGTATCAAAAAGTTCACAAGATGGGAAGATATAAAAGAATAAGATGAACCAGTATAAAAAAGAACGACAAATAAATAATATGCAATCAGAATGGTACCTCGAATGGGCGAAGGTCTTACATCAGTTCCTGCTGGTGCCCGATCTATATCATGCAGATTCCTGGTCCCTATCTGAGAACGACCACTCGCCCATGGATCTACCCTGATATGGATCTTCCCAAAAGATGATCTAGTCCTTTTTCCATGACCACCAAACCAAGATCCCATAGTCGTAGTCGGTTCCATCTGAACTAACACTCCTGTGGGAGCCACAGATCTAGTCCCACTCTGGTAAGGGTGTGTCACTATAAAAAAGTGTTGCATGTGCCCCACAATTACACATTGATAGAAAGGCCTGTGAGGGGTGGGATATGCAAGTCAGACATTCCCTAACTTCCCACACTAATGGCATAGGAAAAACCCCACACCAAAAGCCACAGATGAAGTCTACCTGAAGGGATGGCCTGAGCTGCCAACCCCTTCTTCCCTTCCTCAACAAGATTCCTCTTCTTCTCAGATGAACTACCGTAACCAAACACTGACACTGCTCCAGGAAACCCCAACTTTCCACTTTGATCAATCTCAACCATGCAAGCACGATCAACCACCTCAGCATAAGTTCCCGCTTGAACAAGAAAACATGAGAGTAAATTTATTATTGAATCCCCTTCTCAAACTTCCAAGATTTCCAAGATTCATTTGAAACAATCTCAGGAGTGTAATGCACTAGCTCAGTAAAGTAGTTTTCATACTACATCACGGTCTGATCTCCTTGGGAAAGATCCATGAACTCCTAGGATCTGGCATATGCCAGGACCTCGGGACAGTACTACTTGTTGAAGATAGCCTTGAAATCCTTCAAAATCATCTTCTCATGCTTCCCATCTTGAAGAATTGATTCCCACCACTTGAGACTGGGAGCCTCTAGCTGAAATGAGGTATACTTCACCCTAACCTCCTCAGGCGTGTCAAGGAACTCAAACATATTCTCTATCTTCTCGAGCCATTACTCTACCTCTTGAGGTTCTGAGCTACCTCAGAATGAAGGAAGTTTTATTCTTTAGAAACTCCTGAGATTTATCCTTCTTGGAGCAAGACACATCTCTTCTAGTTGGAATAGGAGTGGGGGAAGGAGTCGCTCCATGACCTAAAGCCTGAATAGCTTAGACCACAGCTTCTATGAACCTCTGATCAAGCGGTGTTGGAGAACTCTCCCTGGCTTCCTCTAGTGTATGCAAGGGAGCTCTTTGGGGAGGCATTCTGCTGCAAGAAGCAACAATCACATAATAAAATAACTAATACATTAAACTTGAAAAAAATAAAATTTCAACATGAATAATAAAAATTGTTAAACTAGACATAGAGAAGCAACATAATAACCAAACCACTTCTCCCCCACCCAATGTCTAGGTACAGTCTACAGCTTTTACATTCCACCTAGAGGAGAAGTCAAATAAGCATCCTGACAACCCATGGAGACTCGAGGTCTGTCATGAGGTGTGCTGGCAGGCACCCTACTCGCAATCATAACTCTAGCTCTCGATAGTTGAAGCTCCTGTCTAACCCAACTTGTCCCAAATAAAATAAACCAAAGAGCTAAACCTCCTCTGATACCATTTTGTCACGAACCAAATTGGTTCGTTATCAAACCGATGCTCGACTTGGTCTACAGTAAGGCCCGGAGGGTGTTCCCGATCCCCATGGGCTGGCACAAGTTCTCGGGTATCAAAAATAAAACATTAGAATGATTTACATGAATAAATAAATATAAAACAAACAGAAAAATAAACCAAAATCAAATTTAAAGTCACAAGAAAAGAAGCCTTTAATCAAACCAGAAAGTGGGTTACGTAGGTAAACTAAAAACCCAAACAGAAACTACCACTTGGTAGGGTGACCAAAAATCAACTCAAAAACCTCCACTTAGTGAGTAGTCACCACCCTCAAGCCATATCCACAATGCCATTCCAAGAAGTCAGCTAACAACCTAAACCACCACTCTCAAAAGCCTTATCTTTACCTGGATAAGTCATGACCAAGTATACTTACACCCAAGGGTGTAATTAGGGGGTGATCTAACGCTCAATAGGATTCTACCAAAAAATATATTCCGCATATAAATATTAAATGATATAATTGTTGCAAGTTTAACCATGGAAAAGAAATAAATTCTTTAACAATTTTAATGAAAACAATTTGAAGAAATACAACTTTAAAGGAAAAGCGGTTTTAAAAATAAAAACAATTTTACTTTTATGACACCACAAAAGTCACACCATATGCCGATGGTGAGTGTAATGTAATATAGGAGAAAAAAATGTGAGAGAGGCCCTATAGGTACTGGCATAAAATGGGACTCTAGAACATCATGTCTCAGTGAACAGAGGAATATGAACCACAACAACATACGTTCTCATGCACGATCCACTAGTAGGCAAACACATCCACAACCTAGTGGTCTCTAATCATCATCCAAAGTTTTTTTAATGTTGTAAACATCAAACCATCTATGTGAAACTGGGCCAATGTCGCTCCCGTATCACTAGCACACTAGATCTAGTCTACCCACTTAGTACCCAGGATTCCCATTTGTGATCAAAAGTTCCAAGTTCACATTACTTGTCAAATTAAAATACAAAAAACACATAGGTTGTTATCTAAGTTTTTCTCCACACTTTCACATATAAAAAATCCATATAGAAACATTACACAATCCAAATATTTTTCAAAACTCAACCAGCATTACCTACACAGTCTAATATCCACTTGCACAGTTTTAAAGACTGTATCTAAAATTAATAAAACACTAGAAAAATTCATTTAATAGTTTTCAAAAAGTCTCTCACAACTAAATATCCCAAAAACCCACTCAAAACATTTTATAACAAAATGCATACTGACGCCACAAAAAAACACAAACTGCATCTCTTGCACATTCTAACAAACTAACTACATAACTCAACAAACACTAAATAATGGTTCATCATGGGTTATCATAGAGAACGCACTAATATTTCCTAAACACGCAAATAAAAAAACAAAAACACATCAAATTTAAAATGAAACCAACTACGCACATTGGAAACTAATTAAAAGATATATTAAATTAATCAAACAAGAAAACTAATTAGTCAATCAATCCTTACACATGGAATCAGCTACCTCGGTGTAGGAATAAACTCTCAAATTGACACAAAACTCCTGTCGCATGTCGATTGTACCACAAGGGAACTATAATGGACCCTAAAACACGGTATCGAATCAAAGACATCAAAATTTAACTAATGGAAAACAGAAACCCGAACCACAATACCACTAAAAATGGAAGAACAACCAGTCGAAGGGGAACGCACCTACGATGAGGGTGCGGGAGGATGGCTGGAGCTTGAAGGAGGATGATGGAGCTTGTGTAGAACTGTAAAAAGGGGAAGTTTTCGGATGTTTGGCTAAACAAGGGGAAGTGCATAGGTCCGAGCGGTGCGAGGCAGCGGGGCGAAGCAGGTCGGGTGATGCGAGGCGTGGTATGGTGGTACGGCCGAAAATCGTCAGTCGATGTGGTTGGGGGGATCAGAACACCGATTGGGAGGTGTAGTGAAGGAGGGAAATAGGTGCGCCGCATAGGGTTTGGCCACTGTAGCGTGACAGGGAAGAAGGCGGAAAGGTAAGAAGAAAAGAAAAAAAAGAAATTAAAGAGAGAAAGAAAAGAAAAAGGATGATAAAAAAATAAATAGAAACCCCAAAAAACATAAACCAATCTTAAAGAATGGTAAATAAAATTGGTAATATATATTAATAATGGAAACAATAATAATAATAATACTATTGATGTTAATATAAATCACCTACTTATAACATTAATAATAAAAAGGTTAATAATGTTATAAGTTAAAGTTAGAGACTAAATTGAGGTATTAATTATAATAATAATAATAATAATAAGGACAATAATAATAATATTTATAATATATCTCATTTTCATTAGGTTAATTAACCACCCGCGCACCAGGAAGGCCGCACGTTAAACTGGAGAAGCCATAGGGATTCTTTCGTTCCCTACCCACACGTCGGGCATTATCAAGCCAACACTCATTTATCAGCTCAAAATCTCAAAACTCATGTCAGTATTGGCCCACATTTTAGAAAAACAATTTTTAAAAAGGAAGATAAAATTATGAGATAAAAATTAAAATTAAAAACATACAGTAATGCAAAGTCTGGGTGTGATAGTAGTGGCACTTCCCATAAATTTATTTTCTTATAATTAAATAAATTAAGTTTATTTTACAATATAACTATTCCAAAACCGAATGTAATAATTGAACCACCTCATTAAAGGTAAATAATTAAAATTAATATTTTACTAAAATAAAATATAACTTTGGATACAAAAAAATAATGGGTTTCCAAATTTAAAAAAAATGGTTTAAAATGGTTTATTTTACTCCTTGAACATATATTTGGTTGATCCAAATGTTTTTCATAATTTTAACTCATGATTATATCACAATGTTTTCATCAAAGTTACAATTTTCATAAAAACATTTTTTTCACTATTCACCAAAAAGCAACCTTTTCTGAGAAATCACCCTGAGATAATTTTTATATTATGAAATCAAAAATAAATTTTCTTAAAAAATTAAATTTTTTTAAAATTTTTAAATTTATTTTTTAAAAGAAAATTCATCATATACAACAAAACCACTTTTATAAAAAAACAATATCCCTTTTAAACTTTAGGTGTTCTTCACCTTATATGATGTCATTATTATCATTAAATATTGAGTACTTATTTTATAGGAACTGATCAATAAATTTTTATTAGGGAAAATTTTCTACATATATTTCTTAATGAAGTTACTCTTTTTCATACTCTCCAATATAACAGCTCGGTTATAACAGTCATATTAAAATAATAATATTTCTATAGTATATCATGGTTTGTTTTAGCTCGGTGTTGTATGCATAAAATGATACCAAACACATAAAAATTATTAAACAGAAAATATTCTAACATCTCAGGGTGTTTCACATATTTTTATAATTAAAATAAAGTACCTAATGATCTATTATAATTATTATAGATAAAGGAAAAAGATTCAATCACGATTTCACTATGAACATTTCTGGACAAAGGCCATGTCCTAGCCAACTCAAACTTCCAAGATTGGTGTAATAGACTATAAATTAACTATTTTTAGAAGTATTATAGTTTTTATTGGAGTCCCCTATTCTAGATCAAACACCTCATCAAGTAAGTGAAGGTAAAAAAAGAAGTTTATCAAAGATTTATAGAATTTGCTTCTTATGTCTATTCCATTATGATATCATCCATTTATATAGAGATGATGATTCCATATAAGAACATAAAATATTATACCATGTTATCCCATATCCTATCACTAGATAAAGAGAAGTAAAGGATAAGTGTGAATGATTTTTTCACCACAACGTACCTGTGTAAACTAGAAGACGGGTGCAATACCTCAGGTGTCACAGTGTATTTATTTTGGATTATTTTATTTTATTATCAAGAGAGTTTGAGTTTTTATAGTTTGAGGGATGAAAATTTAGGTTTTTTTAGGAATTTTAGATGTTGCATAGTTATCCTTCATGGTTAGAATTAATTATGCGGTGCCCATATGGGTGACCAGGTGGGTCGGAGGTGTAGTGCATGTCTTGCGCATGATCAATTAAATCGTGCGGAAAGCATGCAGTTGGGCTCTGTAAGTTGGAAGTACTGAGTGACATTGTTTGAGCAAGGTATTCTTAGTCGTGTGCCTGCCTATAGGTAATCGTGCGAGGGTTGGCTGGCCTTAGTAGTTTCCAGCGCACAGTTAGCACAAGGTTTGGTAAACCATGTTCAAACCGTGTGAGTTTTCTATAAATTTAAAAATTGAGTTTTATTATTTTTCGTTTCTTTTCACTAATTTATTTTTCTATATTTTATCTTTCCTTTTCCTCTTATTCATCATGTGAGACTATCCCCCTTCCTCTCCATTTTTTCACACCACCCCCACCATTGAGCTCCCTATCCACCAACGATTTCCACCGGATCTCTAAAGGTTTCTTGGTTGAAACCTCAAGGTAAGACCTTCTCCCTAGATTCAGTATTTTTTCCCTCCCCACTTGTGGTGTGCATTTTTTCCAAACCCCAGGGTTCAGCTGGGGTGATTTTCGATGTTCTTCATGTTTATAGGATGTGCAATGGGATCCTCGGGTTTTCTTCACGCATGTTCCAACATCCACTACCAAAGCTAAAGAGGATTGGTTTGTTTTGGTTTGTTGTCACTTATTTGGGTAAGGGTTTTATAAGGCCCCAGCCTTGAACATTACATAATTTTGAATTAAGTTAATAATTCACATTGAGGATATTTTTAAGTTTAGAGTTTTAGAGAATTAGGCTATAACTATTACATTACATCTCAATAATTTAAAAGTAGACACTTCTACTCTATCCAAAACTTTTCACAAAATAAAAACTCCTAAAAAAAGAAACATGTCTAGTTCCATGTTTTAGACAGTATGACTTTTCCTCGATCTCATCCTTGACCCTATTCATCTTTAATTCCTCTGTAAAACATTTCAAAACTCGGGATGAGTATAAAAAATCTCATTAAGGGATACAAAATAAGTAAATAAAACATTAGTCCATGAATACATACAAATCAAAATAATCATACTTTTCAATCTTAAACCATAATATATTTAACATACCTCACAAAATCATAAGATTTATGAATAACACATAGAAATAATAAATCCTAAAGGTAACTCGTGGCATCCATATCATACTTACATTATAGCTATCACAACTACATAGGGAGTTACGTTTGGAATTCCCATCACAGTATATTCTCTAAATCTATTAGGATAAACATTAACGTTTACCTCCACCACATTACCTAATGCATTCGAGAGTTATCTTGGTCTCACCCACCCTAGGTTTATCACAGAACCACCCGTATATGTAAACAATTCCCAATAACCATAACATGTTCATAACACATAAAACAAGCATAAAGTAAAGAAAAAATTTCCACATTACAATCACAATATATTATTTAAAGATATTGACATAATAAATTCTTTATCAAACCATTTAAAACATTTAATAAAGAGATTTTTAAATCAAAGTGTCCCATACTTCTTTGAAGATTTTGAAAGAAATTTTAATTTCAAGACATTCATGTCCATATAAATAAATCCTTAGAACCATTTTTAAAATATGGACATTAATGAGAAAGATTTATAAGAATAAATCTTTAAAACATTTAAAATGATATTTTTGTTAAAAAGTTCCTAACCAAATTAGACATGCTTGAATACAAATAATTGAGGAATAACATTAATCGAAGTTTATAATATCATAAGAATAAAGAGATTCATGATATAATATATCAAAGGGTATTATATACACCATATAAAAGTAAATTGGTGTATAAAAACAAAAAAGTTTCAATGGAATGTAAATTGAGACAAAGTCCCTTGCAAAGATCATATCCTTAGATTAAAGACAAATCAGTGACATAATTATGTGTGAAAAAATAATAATACGCAAAATATAAGTGGATATTAAGTGTAAAACAATCATAGGTCATTCACATATATTCATAGAGAAACATAATCAAGAATTATAAGTATAACCCAAAGAATTTAAATTGGGTTAAGAAGTTCTCTTACATAAATTCGACACCCTAACAGCATCGCTTTAAAATTCAGAAAATGAGTTGAAGAGAGAAAAAAAGGTCTCTCATCACATGTACATAAAATTTACAGAAATAATGATATATAAAAACATATCCCAACATAATAAAATGGAAATTTAAAATAAATAACATAAAATAAGTCATTAACTAAAAGATAAGGGTGAAAAGTTCCCTTACAATGATCGTATAAATAACATTAGAATTTATCAATTGAGATATTATGTGTATAAATAGTATATAAAAAAAGGAGAGTGTAAATTACAACATAAATAAATAAAAAGTTATTCCACACATAATCATATCAGGAAATAATTAAGAATTAAACGATTAACCCAAAGAATAGAAATTGGGTTAAAAAGTTCCATTACCGATTTGGTAACTTATGAAACATACACCCCATGAAAGAAGGATCATAAAATGAAGATGTAATTACCCATAAATTAAATTATATTAAAAAAATAATACAGTCATTGGAAGTACATACACCACACAAAAGGAAATATTGGAAAAATAGCTTGAATCTCACGGGAATAAAAAGTGAGATGAAAACCCCTTACCTTGTGTCTGACTTGTCTTGTTCATTATTTATATCCCTGAATAATAAACTTAAGTTAATTATTCTTAATTAATAAACATTTTTAATTTTATTATTCCTTTTATATCACTTGTTAACTTTCTCTAATAATCATATAATTATTTAAGTTCATATCAGTCTTTTTGTCGATGTTCGGTATTTGAGTCAAAAATTAACTTGTTATAATTATAAATTGTCCATGTGGAAAAAATTCCATTATCTCCATAATTATATTCATGATTTAGATATCATATATATCTAGTATATATTTATTTATAATAGTCCATATCATTTGGATATAATAAATTTAATGCACAGTTCATGGAGACGGTAAGTCGTACGTACACATGAACGCTACATTCATTTCATTTTTTTCATTTTTAAAGGAATGAAAACCAAATGATACATAGGTATATTATTATTACATTATAATATCATATTTTATATACATTACATAATTTTATTAACACCATACTTTATACATCCCATGTATGGTATTAACGAATCATATCAATTTGAGGGGGTGGTAGTCCGCACTTCCTCAAATGAAATTATTGTATTTATACAACATGAAAAGAATAAATGTATGTTCTAAGTGAGAATTACATAAGAATATATATATATATATATATATATATAATAAATATCATATATTTCATATATAATTACATTTTTATCATAATGGACACCATGAGATGTGGTGGGGGAATATTGAACAATCATCTTTTCGTGAGGCAGCAGTTCGTCGTATAGAGAAATAGTATGTTTGTATCCATTAGATGGAGCTGTGTGGAAGTGTAGTTATAATACTTATCATAACAAAAACCTATTATATTGATTATTATGGTTCTCTTGTGTAAAAAAATAATAATAATGTCATAGGGAGTGGAGAAGGAAAATAAAAGAAAAGAACTTGAGAGAAAACCTTACCTTTAAATCAGGTAACTCCCTTTGGTTTGAACCAAAAGGCTTTATTGAAGTGTCTTCTGCCTAAGATAAGGATTATAGAAGGAATATAGGGATGTTTGAAGCTTATTTGGTCAGTTTTTGTATGATCCAAGGGTCTTGAGAGGTGTGAGTAATGGGTTATAAGTGGTGTCCTTTTATAAGAGGGAGGAGGGGCTCTTTAAGAAAGTTTGAAAGTATTATTTTATTATAAAATTATTTTTTGTTTCAAAAGGTCCAAAACTCGTTAAATTATACGATAAGATTAATATAAGTCGAAATAAAATCATCCAATAAGAATTTTATAGGTTTTGGATATTTTTAAATCCTTATCTTTTTTAGCTAATCCTTTGTTAACATATTTAACTTTTACCATGTCTTCTTGTATATTCATACTATATGGTGAATATATTTACTATAAAATTACAAGAGACCCAAAATGGATCATTAATTACATTTTTAACATCATATATATCATTTGGAAAAATCTTAGATTTTTAGGACTATTTTATAATTTAATAAAATATTGATTGATTTAATAACTCATTTATGTCAATTTTTATACTATTAATATCATGACTTTTTAAAAAATCCAAAACAACTTTATTCATTCCAAAAAACTTCATTAATTCAATGATAACAAGTCATCCTCATATATAAAATTATTTTATGGCATAAAAAGTTTCAAAATAAATTTATTTTAATATTTATAATCTCATTTATTTAAAACATTCATTAATGTGGTAATCATTACATCATCAATTTGTCATAAATAAAATTATTTATATGATTTCTAAAAATTATAAATAAAATATCATGATGTAGGAAATATTTTTATCTTTATAATTAATATTTATAGTCAAATATATCAATTATATAACCCCACTTTAAAATTGGTTTAGTGAAAAGATTCATGTTTTTGATATTTTTATTTTGACTTTAAATAAAAAGTTGTTAATGTCATTATCTTACCCAAGTGGCTTTTTAAAGGAGAAAAGTCTTACCTAAAAATTTTCTTGGTCATCCATGACTCATCCAATAAGTTTAGGACAAGTGTTAAGGTAATTGTATATTATTATAATATTATTTTTACCTTGAATTACCCTATTTACCTTTAACTACGGTAAATAAAATTCCAAAGTTACTATTCACCAAAAATTATTTTCATCCTATTAAACCACATTTTACTTAATTATTACAACCATGTATGTCATATTTTTTAAATTCAATTCATAGAAGTGGTAAAATTATGTTTAAATGAAAAAGTCGGTTTTTAACTATTATACCGCATTTTTCACTATTCATCAAAAATTGAAAGTTTTCAGAAAAATACCAAAAATTCACCCTAAGTTAATTTTGATATTCTGAATTACAAAATTATGTCTATTTTACAAAATTCAAAACATATAAATTTAATTAATTTTTTCAAAATTAATTCTCGTTGTTAAAACCGAAAAGCGTGTTTTTAAGAAGTAAAAACTACCAAAAGATTGACATGTATTTACATCCAATTTAAAAGTGAAATTGCTTATGATGACCAACATTGGATTAAATGGTAAAAATATTATCCAATTACACTTTAAAACCATTTAAAAAGATAATTTAACCATATAAACAAATCAGATGAAAACACAAATTTTACTTAAAATGCAGTATTTTTCACTATTCATTAAAAAAATGAACTTTATCAGAATAATACCAAAATTTCATCCAAAGTAAATTTTTAGGTCTTGATTCTAAAGAAGAATTTTATTTTTTCAAATAGAACATATAAAAGTGATAAAAAACTGGATTTATAAAGGGTTCTCCATCAAAAGGCGGTAAATCAAACTTTTAAAGAATATTAGAGTATTCATGCTTAAAATTGGATTCATTCTTATTTTAAGCCTTTAACTTTTATTGGATAAATTTAAAAACATTTAACAAACATTTTTAATCATATTATGGTTAGTTATTTTCATTCCCACCAATACAACGGCTAAGCAATAACTACCATTTAAAATAATAATATTATTATATTACTTTTCGGTATAACTCAACATTGTGTGCAACATAAGATTTTGGAGAAATCTGTTGTTGCGTGTTGAGTATGCTATCAAAAATAGCATCCCCTTTAAGGTAAAATTAATATTTAATTCAAAAATATTAATAAATATGAAAATTTCATATTTTTTATTTACCTGGGATGTTACATCTTTCCCCCTTTTGGAAATTGCATCCTCGCAATTTTATAATTGGGCTTGGAAACTTCATTGAAAGTCCCACATTAGAAAAAGAGTAATTAAAACTATCACTTTAAAATAAATAAATATAAGTACAAAGGTCACCTGAGATAACACATACTAGGATTCCATGTAGGAAAACATGGATATGGAAGAGAAACTAAGTGTCAAGTTCCGATAGAGAGTGATAGAAAACATGATCATGAGAAAGTTAACTCTGAGAAAACCATAAACTTGTGATAGGTTAAACGGTCTTTGATTCCCCAGTAAGAAAAGTAAACTGACAATGTATTTTTTAAGTTCCTTTTCATAAATTTAAGGAATTCTTTAACTACTTATGATAAGAACATAAGGAAATATACTTACCTTTCATGTAAAGTTTCATCTTTTGATAAATTTCTTCCACAAAATAATATTTTCTCCAAATGATGAGTATTCAAGATGACTTGGTCACACCTGAAGCACTAGAATCAACTTCTAGAGAATCAAATAATCCACAAAAGATGAACTATATATTTCCCATGGATTTAAACATTAACCAATACCAAAATGGTTAGTACGAGATCAGATAATCCCTAAAAAGGATAATCCTTTATAAAAATAAATACTACTCTTTATCTCCAAAATTGAACAAACAATACCCAAAGTTCAACAAAGACCATTCAGCACACAATTCTCCTTAAAATTTTTCAAAATAATCCAACTAAGATTGAAACCCAAAATTTAGAAGGATTTGATCACATGGTCTCCCATAGTAAATCTTAACATTTATCTTCAAATAACATCGACTACTCTTAAAGTATCATATTGAAGTATAGTTGACTTAATCACGTATTCTCTAAGTTAGGTTAATCATTTCGATAAATAAACCAAATTTCTATATGTCCACAATAAAAACATAGATTCTTCCAAAATAAAATTTCAAACATTACTCCACAAATGAGATCTAATAGTATGCTATTTTCTTTAGGAATATAGTGTGTCCCCAAAACAAAGAACATCTTCCAAAATAACTTTTATCACTTAATCACCAAATCATTTTCCTAAACTAAGGATATCCATTTGATAAAACCTAATTTCCCAAGATAAACTTATTCTTGATCTATAAAATAATTTAACTAAAAAGAATAACTCGTACTAACCATGGATTTCATGTAGGTCAGTGGTAAGTGACAAATCCCAATCGCACTTTGGTTTTGGGTTCAATTACCGTAGATTTGTCGACATGACGGGTTCTCACACGGTTTGTGTGTTGTCCTTTTTCAAAAACTATATAATTTTATAACATTCCCAAAAATGAGATAAATTCCTCTAAAATAACCATAACATATTTTAACCACAAAATTTCTCATTGCAGCTCCCATTTCATTTAGTTTCTCATTAAGAAAACCACCACATTTTTCTTTCACATATATTATTACGTTGGTTCCTGCTAGATCCAGCCATTTACTAAAACCAAAAAGGTCAGTGTGAGTATATCAGTAAAATCAACATATAATATCTTATGAGGAGGGTAAACAGTAAGATATACTTATTCATGTTATCTTAAACCCATTTAATTTATCTAAATTAACTATAACTCTTTCTAATATTCTAACCATTATGGTTATGTCACTTTTTCTTAAATAACACCCTAACCTCTAATTATCTAAACTGAACTTAGATACCAACTATAAGGCTCCGGCCTTAAACATTACATAATCTTAAATTAAGTTAATAATTCACATTGGGGATCTTTTCAAGTTTATAGTTTTAGATAATTAGGCCATAATTATAAATTACATCTCAATAAACACAAAGTAGACACTTCTACTCTATCTAAATTTTTTCGCAAAATAAAAACTCTTAAAAAAGAAACATGTTTAATTCCATGTTTTAGACAGCATGACTTTTCCTCGATCCCATCCTTGACCCTATTCATCTTTAAATCCTGTGTAAATCATTAAAAAACTTGGGATAAGAATAAAAAATCTCAGCAAGGGATATAAAATAAGGAAAGAAAACATTTCTCCATGAATATATATAAATCAAAATAATCATACTTTTCAATCTTAAAATATAATATCTTTAACATACCTCACAAAATCATAAGATTTATGAATAACATAGAGAAATCATAAATCATAAAGGTAACTTATGGTATCCATATCATACTTACATTGTAGCTATCACAGCTACATAGGGAGTTATGTTTGGAATACCCATCACAGTATATTCCTTAAATCTATTAGGAGAAATATTAACATTTACCTCTGTCATGTTACCCAATGCATTGGAGAGCTATCTCAGGCTCACCCACCTGAAGTTTATCACGGAACCACCCATATATGTAAATAATTCCCAATAACCACAACATATTCATAATAAATATATAAAACAAGCATAAAATAAAGTTAAAATTTCCACATTTCAATCACAATATATCATTTCAAGATATTGACATAATCAATGCTTTATCAAACTATTTTCAAAACCATTTAAAACATTTAATAAAGAGATTTTTAAATCCAAGTGTCCCATACCACTGTGAAGATTTTGAAAGAAATTTTAATTTCAAAACATTAATGTCCATATAAATAAATCCTTAAAACCATTTTTAAAACATAGAAATTAATGAGAAATATTTAGAAGAATAAATCATTAAAACATTTGAATTGATATTTCAGTTAAAGAGTTCTTAACCAAATGAGAGATGATTGAATACAAATAATTGAGGAATAACATTAATAAAAGCTTATAATATCATGAGAATAAATATATACATGATATAATATGTCAAAGGGCAGTATACACACCATATAAAAGTGAATTGGTGTATAACAACAAAAAATTCTCAATGGAACGTAAATTGAGACAAAGTCCCTATCAAAGATCATATCCTTAGATTAAGGACAAATAAATGACATAATTATGTGTGACAAATAATAATACACCAAATATAATTGGATGTTATGTTTAAAACAATTATAGGTCATTCACACATATTCATAGCATGACATAATCAATAAGTATAAGTTCAACCCAAAGAATTGAAATTGGGTTAAGAAGTTCTCTTATAGAAATTCGACAGCCTAATGGTGTTGCTTTAAAATTCAGAAAATGAGTTGATGAGAGAAAAAAGGGTCTCTCATTACATGGACATATAATTTACAGAAATAAGGATATATAATAACATATCCCAACATAATAAAATGGAAATTTAAAAAACATAACATAAAAGAAGTCTTTAACTAAAAGAGAAGGGTGAAAAGTTCCCTTATAATGATCGTATAAATGATGTTAGAATTTATCAATTGAGATATTATGTGTATAAATCGTATATACATACAAAGGATACTGTAAATTACAATATAAATAAATAAAAATTTATTCCACACATAATCATATCATGACATAATTAAGAATTAGAATATTAACCCAAAGAATGGAAATTGGGTTAAAAAGTTCCCTTATCGATTTGGTAACTAATGAAACATAAACCCCATGAAAGAAGGATCATACAATGAATATGTAATTACCCATAAATTAAATTATATTAAAAAATTAATACAATCATGGAAATTACATACACGATATAAAAGAAAATAGAGTCAAAAATAGCATGAATCTCACGGGAATAAAAAGTGAGATGAAAACCCTTTACCTTATGTCTAACTTGTCGTGTTTCTTCTTTACCTCCCTAAATAATAAACTTAAGTTAATTATACTTAATTCATAACATTTTTAAATTTTATTATTCCTTTTATATCACTTATTACCTTTCTCTAATAATCATATAATTATTTAAGTTCATGTCAGTCTTTTTGTCGATGTTCGGTATTTGAGTCAAAAGTTTACTTTTTATAATTACAAATTGTCCATGTGGTCAAAATTTAATTATCACTAGAATGATATTAAAAATTTATATATCATATATATCATATATATCTAGTATATATTTATTTATAATAGTCCATTTCATTTGGATATAATAAATGAAATGCATCGTTCATGGAGACAGTAAGTCGTACGTACGCATGAACGCTACTTTCATTTCATTTTTTTCATTTTTAAAGGAATGAAAACCAAATGATAAATAGGTATATTATTATTCCAGTATAATATCATATTTTATATATATTAAATAATTTTATTAACACCTTCTTTTATACATCTTATGTATGGTATTAACGAGTCATATCACTTTGAGGGGCGGTAGTCTGCATTTCCTCAAATGAAATTATCATATTTATACAACATGAAAAGCATAAAGGTATGTTCTAAATGATAATTAAAGAAGAGTAGATATAAAATAAATATCATATATATCATATATAATTACAGTTCCATCATAATGGAAACCATGAGACGTGGTAGGGAAAAATCAAACAATCGTCGTTTCGTGAGGCAGCAGTTCGTCGTACACAGAAATAGTATGTTCGTAACCATTAGATAGAGGTGTTTGGAAGTTTAGTTTTAATACTTATCATAAAAAAACCTATTATATTGATTATAATGGTTATGTTATTTAAATAAATAATAATAAGATCATAGGGAGTGGAGAAGTAAAATAAAAACAATTTTGAGAGAAGGCGTTACCTATAAATCAGGTAACTCCCTTTGGTTTGAACCAAAAGGATTTCTTGAAGTGTATTATTCCTAAGGTAAGTATTATATCATGAATATAGGGATTTTGGGAGATTATTTGGTCAGGTTTTGGATGATCCATGGTGCTTTATAGGTGTGAGTAATGGGTTAGAAGTGGTGTCCTTTTATAAGAGGGAGGAGGGGTTCTTTAGGAAAGTTTGAAAGTATTATTTTATTATAAAAATATTTTCAGTTTAAAAAGTCCAAAAACTAATTATATAAGAATATAAGATTAATATAAGTCTAAATAAAATCATCCAATAAAAATTGGACAGGTTTTGGATATTTTTTCATCCTTATCTTTTTTATTTAACCCATTGTTAACTTATTTAACTTTTACCATGTCTTCTTGTATATTAATAGTATATGGTTAATATATTTACTATAAAATTATAATAGACCCAAAATGGATCATTAATGACATTTTTAACATCATATATGTCATTTTTATGAATCTTATATTTTTAGGACTATTTTATCATTTAATAAAATATTGATTTATTTAAAAACTCGTTTATGTCAATTTTTATACTATTCATATCATGACTTTTTAAAAAATCAAAAACAACTTTATTATTTCAAAAACATTAATTAATTAAAATATAACAAGTCATAATCATCTATAAAATTCGTGGATATCATAAAAAGTTTCAAAATAAATTTATTTTAATATTTATAATCTCATTTATTTAAAACATTCATTAATGAGGTAATCATTACATCATCATTGTGTCATAAATAAATTTGTTTATATTATTTTTAAAAACTATAAATAAAATACCATGATGTAGGAAATATTTTTATCTTTCTAATGAATACTTATAGTCAAATATATCAATATATAACCCCACTTTAAAATTGGTTTAGTAAAAAGATTCATGTTTATGATATTTTTATTTTTACTTTAAATAAAAAGTTATTAATGTCATTATCTTACCCAAGTGGTTTTTTAAAGGCCAAAAGTCTTACCCAAGTATTTTTGTGGTTTTACATGACTCATAAAATAATTTTAGGACAAGTGTTAAGGTAATTTTATATTATTATAATATTATTTTTACCTTGAATTACCCTATTTACCTTTAACCGCAGTAAATAAAATTCAAAAGTTACTATTCACCAAAAATTATTTTCATCCTAGTGAACCAAATTTTACTTAATGATGAAAACCATGTATTTTGGATTTTTGAAATTCAATTCACAGAAGTGGTAAAATTGTGTTTAAATGAAAAGGTTGGTTTTTAACTAATATGCAATATTTTTCACTATTCATCAAAAATTGAAAGTTTTCAAACAAATACCAAAAACTCACCCTGATATAATTTTAATATTATGAATTAAAAAATGATATCTATTTTACCAAATTCAAAACATTTAAATTTAATTAATTAATTTAAAATTAATTCTCATTGTCAAAACCAGAAAGCTTGTTTTTAAGAAGTAAAATCTACAAAAAGATTGACATGTATTTATATCCAATTTAAAAGTGAAATTTCTTCTAATGACCGAAATTAGATTAAATGGTAAAAATATAATCCAATTAAACTTTAAAACCATTTAAAAATATAATCTAACCATAAAAATAAATCATATGAAAAGATAGTTTTGACTTAAAATGCAGTATTTTTCTCTATTCATTAAAAGACGAACTTTATCTAGAAAAATACCAAAATTTTGTCCAAAGTAAATTTTAATGTCTTGATTTTAAATAATATTTTTTATTTTTAAAAATATAACATATAAAAGTGACAAAAACTATATTTTAAAAGGGTTCTCTATCAAAAGGCGGTAAATCAACCTTTTAAAGAATATTAGAGTATTCATGCTTAAAATTGGATTCATTCTTATTTTAAGCCTCTAACTTTTATTGGATAAATGTAAAAACATTTAAAAAACATGTTTAATCATAATATGGTTAGTTATGTTCATTCTCACCAATACAACGGCTAGGCGTTAACTACCATTTAAAATAATAATATTATTATATTATTTTTTGATATAACTCAACATTGTGTGCAACGTAAAATTTTGGAGAAATTTGTTATTTCTTGTTGAGTATGCTATCGAACATAACATCACCTTTAAGATAAAATTAATATTTAATTCACAAATATTAATAAATATGAAAATTTCATATTTTTATTTACCTGGGATGTTACAGGATTTCTTCTACTGTTTTATTTCACACCTTTCTTTTGGGCCCCTTTGGTGATTTAGGGTTCTTAGAATTTTTTTGTAGAGCGTTTGATGGATCCTTGAAGGGTTACACTCACATACATAGGTACATATGTGTGTGTGTCTGTATATATATCTTCCTTGTACATATTCCCTAATGGATTAGGGAATATGTACATTGGATTTAGGGGTATGTGTATATATATATAGGAATGTATGTGTGTGAAAGTGTGGGTAATATTCATCAAAACCTTCAAGTGTCGAAGTATTCTAGCTTGATCCTCTTGTCTCTGAGGTTGGTGTTGCTATGAAATTCGTTTGTTTTTTAATTATAATATTCATGTTCCTTTTAATTCCCCTTTTATGAAAGTATAAATATATGTTGTATCCTTGTGATGATTTTAACCTATTTTATATTTTTTTAGCCTTGGCATAAATGGTTGGTGTTGTGTAATCCATGTTTTACAATTTAAATTGAAATATTTAATTATGTTAAGATTTTCCTGAAATTTATTTGGTCTTTTTGAAAGGTTTTAAATTTGGGCAATGGGTTTTGACTCGGTTTTGTCTTCATTGAGTGAAAATGATATTTTAAAGGGAACTCAGTTTTAAATTGAGGTGTGACCTCAAATGATTTTAAATTTGGGTTTTCATTTTTATTCCAAATGGTGGTTTTAAATGGGAGTGTGGTTTATCCCTTATTAAAATTCCATGGTGTATTCTTTAAAAGTGGTTTCATGGGAATGGATATCCTTGGGCCTTGTTTTTGTTTTCAAATAATGAGACCCGTGTGTGGTGGGTGATTTTTTAATGTTTTCAAAGATTAGGTGGGTTTTTCCTTAGAAAGAGTGGGTGAGTTGCATAATGTAGTGAAACTTGGTTTTGAAATGGGATTTTATGAGTAATTCATTTTTTATAAAAAATAAAATGGAGGTTTTCATTATGAAATGAACTTGTTCCTTAGGCTTTAGGCCAAATGGGTTTTTAAATTGGGATCCCTTTGGTGTTTGATGGGTTTCCTTATTTTAAAAAGGTTGTTTTGGTTGTATAAAGTGAAAATGGAGTTTCCCTTGATTTATGTGGTTATTATTGGGAGTGTTTATGATTTCCTTTGGAATTGTGTTTTACATTTAATATTGTTTTAGAAAGGTATTTTTTAAATTTTTATGATATGAGTGAAGGATCAGTTGGAACTTGTGATGTGATGTTGATTTCCCTTGTTGAAACCTCTTATTGTAGACAATGATTGTGTTGTTCATGTGATTGATTCTTCTATTGTGATAAATGGTTGTGTTATTGGTTTCTTATTATTTTTATTTTAGGTTCCCTTGGTGGGAAATGATAGATTTATTTATTTAATGATAAATTGAAAACCCTGTAATCCCTATGGGATGCATGGGGGATGTAGGGGTTGGGGATTTAGGCTACTCATAGAGTGTGTTGTGTTCATGAATTTGTGTTTGGGTTGTTAAATATGAAAATAGTGTCATTTAAGGGGTGAAACCTAGGATTGTTATGTTTAACATGTTAACATGGGTTTATGAAAGGAAATTATGAGAATTTGATAAGTTGTTTATCATATTTTTTAAATGAAATTGATGTTAAATTGTGATTAATTGATATAATGGAATGAGGGAGTGTTAAGTATAATGTTAATGGGTTAATGAGAGATGATTTTCAAATGGTAACATATTCATGAGTTATGTCATGAGAATGATTTATGTATTGATGAATTATAATTTGTGAATGTTATGTTATTGTTTGACTATTTTAATGAAATAGTATATGTGGTAAATGTTTAAATAATAAAGTGCACATGAATTAGTGGTGGGATAAAGGATTGATGATCCTCTCATGGGTTAGGTTGGACCGATTCTCTAACCCCGCACAGGAATGAATGGGTTCAGGAGGCGAAATAATGATCATACCCCTAATAGTTGCATTCGATGAAACTTCTTAGACTGAGGATCCAAGGTAAATTTTATGTAATTAAAGGTTTGGATTTTGTACCAATTCTCTACGCTTCCCAACTTAAGGCCATAGTTTGTTTTGGGATGTCGGACTGAGGCTTTATGTTTCCCAAACTCATGGACATGAACTGGTTATCGGACTGAGGATCTGGGGTATGTTAATAATTATAATTAGTAAATTATTTGTGTGTAGTAGTACATGTAACCCCTTATTCATGGTAAATGGTTATCATAGGCCAAAGTGTAAATTATGTAGATTCCTTACCCATGGAACATGTGAAGAAAATGAATTTATGTGATGAAAAAAGTATAAGTCATGAAATGGAAATAATGAAGAAAATGATTTAAATGGGTATTGTTACTTAAGGGAACCTTGTTTATTCTTATTCTCATTTCAATTCCTTTATCACATGCTCCATGTTTTCTGACTCGTGACCTAGAGGTTGGGATGATCGAACATGGAATCTTGGACCCGTTGAGATGTTCACTACTTGTTTGGGTTTATTTGTTTGATTGATGTATTTTGTTAGTTCCATGTTTAACATAATGTATTGAGATATGTTATTCCCGTTGTTTTCATTGAGTATATGTAGATGATTATGTCCTAATTTTCCATTCCTTGTTGATATTTGAGTATGTTGTGTCTAAGTGGTCTTGGGTGTCTATTTTACCCTTTTGGAAAAGGTTTTAAAGTAATTATTTTCATTAAATAAAGAAAGTGGGTTGTTTTTAGAAATGATAAAGGTGTGTGTGGATTATGATAGGGATTAGGCCTATGGATTTTTTTCAAATGTGTGTCTGGTTTTTTGAAAGTAAAGGAAATTTTTTTTGAAGTTATTAATGAATTTGGATCTTTTTTCTTATAGATGATTATGTATGTAAATCCTACTTTATACCTTTATTTTCAAACTCACATTGATGATTAGCCTTAGGAAACCTATTGCATAGTTTTGGAACGTTGTGGTGATCTACTTGGATTTTGGCTCACGCCAATATCATTCCAGGTTCTATGTTGGTTTATGTTTGTTCTTCTTAGCCAGTGTGGGGAATACTTGGGTGGAGACGCCTTGGGTTTTATCTTGAGTTAGTTAATTTTTCCTCCTTGGTTTCTTGTAGCTATTACCTTTAGTTAGTTTTTATCTACCTAGCTTACTGCATACTTATTTATTTATTTTTGTTATTTCATTTATATCGTGTGATATTTTTTATCTCTATTTTGGGAGAAATCATTCCCAAAATATTTCTGATGATGCCTAGGTGCTAGTCACCAGCCCGTGGGGATTGGAAACTCTCTTTGGGACTTATAAATAATTGGGTTGGGTGTCAACTTGGATGGAATCCCAGGTTGGTACATTACAAAGTGGTATTAGATTCTATGTTTCTAATGGGTCCTAGGTTTGGTATACCCATTTTATTTGGGGATGCTCGAGTATAAGGGAGACTAAGGTAATCAGGGCTTGAGGGGTAAGGGAAGGGAGAGTCTAGCTAGCTCTTTATTGTCCTGAGATTCAAAATTTCAGGGGATGTTGAGTTTCGAATCATGGATTCAAGTCTGTTATGGGATATTTTGATGGTTTTTATGTGATTTATTTTTTAATCCCCTTTGAGCATGTCCATGATATTGAGGGTCTATCTAGGTCTCAAGGTGGAAAGGAAAGAGAACTTGAGAAGTTTGGTATGAGCACATGGGTTGGGAAACCATGTGGTGCCCATGTAGTCAAGACTTCCTCTTATTTGGAGTGTGTTGCGAGGTTGGATCGTGATCCCCCAACTGTGGGGCTAATGAATGCATAACATTATTCCTTCTTCAGTTGGCCTGTTTTGGACTCCTTGTGATTTTGGATTCCTCCAAATGTGGTTTCCTCACATTGGAGGTGGATTGAGAAGTGTTTTTGGATGTGGTTTTTGTTATTCTTATGTGTGTTCTTATGTAGTGCTTTTGTGTTCTTGTTTTTGAAAACCTTGATTGAGAAATAAAGAAGGGTTTTCAGAAAAACATTTATATTTAAATTTGGTTTTCTAGAAAATGGAGAAGGGTGAATTTTCTTGGTTTTATAAAATGATTTATAAAAATGATTTCCTACATGTGAAATGTTATTTTTAAAAGGAAAATGATTTTTGAATGGGAATCCTTGTGTTCTTGGTTTTCAAAATAAAATGAAATTTTTGAAAATATTTCATGTGAGTTGCCTCATTTGGGAAATGTGTGGGTTTCACCAAGGTTGTTGGTTTCAAAGTGGGGTGGCTTGGTTTTTGGAAAATACCTTGTTGGAGGGTAAATTTTGAAAGTTTTTTGGTGAAAATGATGTTTTTAAAGGAAAAGTTATTTTGGTAGAATTTTGTGTGCCTAATTTGAGGGTTGTTGTGTGACTTATTATGGATTGAAAAATTTTTTATTCCTTTATTTATAAGGAATCATTTAGTTTGTGTTAAGAGTCATGGATTGTCGAGTTCAATATTTAGTTCCATTGTTTTTTCCCCTAGAATGGTCAAAAGAGTTTCTTCGGATCTAGTTCTTTTTTTGACTTCGAGTGGAGTAGTGGATGAAAAACCATCCTTGTGAGAGAGGTTGAGTTTTGGTTTTTTTGTTCTAGTTGAGTTTGATGAGGTGAATTGCTTTGGGAAGCCTTTATTTTAGTGTATTTAATTTTGTTTTTGGATATTGGGTTTTGGTTTTCTAGATCTTATGGATATTTTTCCCATTTTATCATTGAGTCATTTTGGTGCTCATTTCTTTATACAAGACAGAGTCATGTGGTGCACAATAGGGTAATTAGTGTGTTTGATCCACCAGTTGGGTTTGGTATACAAGCTAGTATTTTATTGTGGCCATTTCAATTGCACTTTGTGGGGGTGATCTGTGCATTGAACCCTAGTTTAAGCACTTGTGTTGTAACCTGAGGTGAGACCTCTTGTATTATTTTGAGGCTCCTTGTGGTGGATCTTTCTTTCTTGGGTGTGGAAGTGATTTTTCTTGAGAATGTGTCCCTCATGTATGTTCATTTGTTTTGAGGATACGTCTTCTTGTTGTTCTTCTTAGTACAACCATTTTGTAGGAACTCTAAATGGTGGGGAGACCATGTTATATGTTCCCGTGAAAAATAAGATTTCTTGTTTGAGTTGTTTTTAATATTAATTAGAGATATGGATGCTTATCAGTTGATTGGAGTGATTGTTTTTTTGGATTTCAATAATTTCCTCTAAGGTTGAGTTATGTCGAGTGTTTATTTTGGTTAGGTCCTCTTTGGACTTTTTTTCCTTTAATATTCCTTTGATCAAGACTTTTTATGGACATAAACTGGCATGGTGGGTAGATTGTAATACCTTGGGTGTCATGGTTTATTTATTTTAGATTATTTGATTTTATTATGAAGCGGGTTTGATTTGTGGTTTTTAGTGAGCTAAAAATTTATGTTTTTTAAGATTTTTATCTATTTCATGGTTAGCCCACATGGTTAGAAGTAACCGTATAGTGCTTATGTAGGTGCCCATGTGGGTCGGTGGTGAGGCTCACAGCTTGTGCACAATCAATAAAACCATGTGGCAGGCATGCGGTTAGGCTCTATAAGTTATAAGTGTCAGGTGTCATGGTTTGAGCATAGTTTTCTCAATTGTGTTCCTACCTACAGGTAATTGAGAGAGGGTTGTCTATCCTTTTCAATGTCCATTTCATGGTTTAGTAAATCGTGTGTAAATTGTGCGAGTTGCGCAGAAATTTAAAAATTGAGTTTTTATTTTATTTTTCTTTTCTTTTCCATTTTTTTCTCTTTTTCTCTCCCCTTTTCCTCCTATGCATCGTGTGAGACACTCCCCCTTCCTCTCAGTTTCCACGTGCCACCCCCTTCATTGATCTCCCTCTCCTCTAATTATTTACACCAAATCTCTTTGGGTTTCTTGGTCGTACCCTTGAGGTAATCCCTTCTCTCCTACCCATCTCCCTCGAGTATCCCATTACACACCCTAGGAATAAGAGGAGTGTGTTGCGAGGTTGGATCGTGATCCCCCAACTGTGGGGCTAATGAATGAATAACATTATTCCTTCTTCAGTTGGCCTGTTTTGGAATCCTCGTGATTTTGGATTCCTCTAAATGTGGTTTCCTCACATTGGAGGTGGATTGATAAGTGTTTTTGGATGTGGTTTTGGTTATTCTTATGTGTGTTCTTATGTAGTGATTTTATGTGCTTGTTTTTGAAAACCTTGATTGAGAAATAAATAAAGGTTTTCAAAAAAACATTTATATTTAAATTTGGTTTTCTAGAAAATGGAGAAGGGTGAATTTTATTGGTTTTATAAAATGATTTATAAAAATTATTTCCTACTTGTGAAATGTTGTTTTTAAAAGGAAAATGGTTTTTGAATGGGAATCCTTGTGTGCTTGGTTTTCAAAATGAAATGAAATTTTTGAAAATATTTCATGTGAGTTGCCTCATTTGGGAAATGTGTGGGTTTCACCAAGGTTGTTGGTTTCAAAGTGGGGTGGCTTGGTTTTTGGGAAATACCTTGTTGGAGGGTAAATTTTGAAAGTTTTTTGGTGAAAATGATGTTTTTAAAGGAAAATTTATTTTGGTAGAATTTTGTGTGCCTAATTTGAGGGTTTTTGTGTGCCTTATTATGGATTGAAATTTTTTTTATTAATTTATTTATAAGGAATCATTTAGTTTCTGTTAAGATTCATGGATTTCCGAGTTCAATGTTTAGTTCCATTGTTTTTTCCCCTAGAATGGTCAAAAGAGTTTCTTCGGATCTAGTTCTTTCCCTGACTTCGAGTGGAGTAGTGGATTCAAAACCATCATTGTGAGAGAGGTTGAGTTTTGGTTTTTTTGTTCTAGTTGAGTTTGATGAGGTGAATTGCTTTGGGAATCCTTTATTTTAGTGTATTTAATTTTGTTTTTGGATCTTGAGTTTTGGTTTTCTAGATCTTATGGATATTTTTCCCATTTTATCATTGAGTCATTTTGGTGCTCATTTCTTTATACAAGATAGAGGCATGTGGTGCACAATAGGGTAATTAGGGTGTTTGATCCACCAGCTGGGTTTGGTATACAAGCTAGTATTTTATTGTGGCTGTTTCAAATGCATTGTGTGGGGGTGATCTTTGCATTGAACCCTAGGTTAAGCACTTGTGTTGTAACCTGAGGTGAGACCTCTTGTCTTATTTTGAGGCTCATTGTGGCGGCTCTTTCTTTCTTGTGTGTGTAAGTGATTTTTCTTGAGAATGTTTCCCTCATGTATGTTCATTTTTTTTGAGGATACGTCTTCTTGTTGTTCTTCTTAGTACAACCATTTTGTAGGAACTCTAAATAGTGGGGAGACCATGTTATATGTTCTCGTGAAAAATAAGATTTATTGTTTGAGTTTTTTTTAATATTAATTAGAGATATGGATGCTTATCAGTTGATTGGAGTGATTGTTTTTGTGGATTTCAATCATTTCCTCTAAGGTTGAGATATGTCGAGTGTTTATTTTGGTTAGGTCCTCTTTGGACTTTTTTTCCTTTAATATTCCTTTGATCAAGACTTTTTATGGACATAAACTGGCATGGTGGGTAGATTGTAATACCCTGGGTGTCATGGTGTATTTATTTTAGATTATTTGATTTTATTATGAAGCGGGTTTGATTTGTGGTTGTTAGTGAGCTAAAAAATTATGTTTTTTAAGATTTTTATCTATTTCATGGTTAGCCCACATGATTAGAAGTAATCGTACAGTGCTTATGTAGGTTCCCATGTGGGTCGGTGGTGATGCGCATGTCTTGTGAACAATCAATAAAACCATGTGGCAGGCATGCAGTTAGGCTCTATAAGTTATAAGTGTCGGGTGTCATGGTTTGAGCATAGTTTTCTCAATTGTGTTCCTACCTACAGGTAATTGAGAGAGGGTTGTCTATCCTTTTCAATGTCCATTTCATGGTTTAGTAAATCATGTGTAAATTGTGCGAGTTGCGCAGAAATTTAAAAATTGAGTTTTTATTTTATTTTTCTTCTCTTTTCCATTTTTTTCTCTTTTTATCTCCCCTTTTCCTCCTATGCATCGTGTGATACACTCCCCCTTCCTCTCCGTTTCCACGTGCCACCCCCATCATTGATCTCCCTCTCCTCTAATGATTTACACCAGATCTCTTTGGGTTTCTTGGTTGTACCCTTGAGGTAATCCCTTCTCTCCTACCCATCTCCCTCGATTTGGTGTTTTTACCCTCCCATCTTGTGGTGTGTGTCGTTTCCACATCCTCCGTTGAAGTTGAAGTAGATTGGTTCATTGCAGTTTGTCATCACTGATCTGGGTAAGGGTTTTATTTCATTTTTCTGATTCACACCTTTCTTTTGGGTCCCTCTGGTGATTTAGGTTTCTTACAAATTCTTTGTAGAGTGTTTTGTGGGTTCTTAAAGTGTTTCAATCAAAAAAATTAGAACTTATGTATATATATGTGTGCGTGCGTGTGTGTGTGTATCTCTTCCTTCTACATATCCCCTCATGGTGATGGGAATATATACATTGTATTAATGTGTATATATATATTGGAATCTATGTGTGTTCAAGTGTGGGTGATCTTCATCAAAATCTTCAAGTGTTTAAGTATTCTGTATTGATCCACTTCTCTTTGAGGTAGGTGTTACTATTAAATTCATTTCTATTGGAATTCTAAAATGATTATGCCTTTTAATTCCCCTTTTATTAAATTATAAATATATTTGATATACTTTTGATTATTTGAACCTATTTTATTATTCCTTATCCTTGGAATAAATAGTTAGGGTTGTGTAATCCAAGTTTTACGATTTAAATTGGAATATTTAATTATGTTAGGCTTTTCATGAATTTCCTTTGGTCTTTTTGAAAGGCTTTAAATTTGGGAAATGGTTTTTGACCTGATTTGGTCTTTATTGATTGAAAATGATATTTTAAAGGTAAATCGGTTTTAAATTAAGGTGTGACCTCAAATGATTTTAAAATTGGGTTTTCAATTTTATTCCAAATGTTGTTTTGAAATGGTAGTGTAGTTTATCCCTTGTGAAAATGCTATATTGGCTTCTTTAAAAGTGGTTTTATGGGAATGGATGGCCTTGGTCCTTTTTTTGGTTTTCAAAGAATGAGACCCATGCATGGCAGGTAATTTGGTAATGTTTTGAAATCTTGGGTGGGTTTTTCCTTGGAAAGAGTAAGTTAGTTGCATCATGTATTGGAACTTAGTTTTGAAATGAGATTTTACGTGTACTTCATGTTTGATAAAAAAATTCCAATGAAGGTTTTCATTTTTAAATTCACTTGTTCCTTGGTCTTTAGGCCAAATGGGTTTTTAAAGTGGGATCCCTTTGGTTTTTTATGAGTTTCCTTTATTCAAAAAGGTGTTTTGGGTTTATAAAGTGAAAATAGAGTTTCCATTGATTTATGTGTCTATGATTGGGAGTGTTTATGATTTAATTTGGAATTTTTTTTGAAATTTCAGATTGTTTTAGAAATATTTTTTTTAAATGTTTATGACATGAGTGAAGGCTTGTTTGGTACTTGTGATGTGATGTTGATTACCCTTGTTGAACCCTCTTGTTATTGATGATTATTGTTTTGTTCGTGTGATTGATGCTTGTGTTGTGATAAATGGTTGTGTTATTGGTATATTCTTGTTGTGATTTTGGGTTCCCTTGGTGGGAAATGATAGATTGATTTATTTAAAGATAAATTGAAAACCCCATGATCCCTGTGGAATGCATGGGGGATGTCGGGGTTGGAAATTTAGGATACCCATGGGATGTGTCATGTTCATGAACTTGGGTTTGGGTTGTTAAATATGAAAATAGTGGAACTTGATGGGTTAAACCTAGGATTGTTATGTTTAACATGTTAACATGGTTTTATGAAAGTAAATTATGAGAATTGGGTTATTTGGTTATCATGGTTTGTAAATTAAATTTATGTTAAATTGTTCCTAATCGATAGCATGGAATGAGGGAGTGTTAAGTATAATGTTAATGGGTTAATGAGAGATGATTTGAAAATGGTAACATGTTCATGAGTTATGGAATGAGAATGATTTTTGTATTGATGAATTATAATTTGTGAATTTTATGTTATTGTTTTTCTATTGTAATGAAATATTATATATGGTAAATGGTTAAAGAAGCATGTGAAAATGGATTAGTGGTGGGATAAAGGACTGAGGATCCTCCCATGGGTCGGGTTGGATTGATGCTCTAACCCACCCAGGAATGCATGGGTTTGGGAGTCAGACTAATGTTCTATGCCCCTAATGGTTGCATTCAATGAAACTACCTAGAATGAGGTTTCAAGGTAAGTGTTATGTAATTAAAGGTTGGGATGTTAGACTGATTCTCTATTCTTCCCAACTTAAGGATGTGGTTTGGGTTGGAATGTCGGACTAAGGATCTATGATTCCCAAACACAAGGATATTGCCTGATTATTGGACTGAGGCTCTAGTGTATGTTGATAATTATGATTAGTAAATTCTTTATGTGTAGAAGTATATGTAACCCCTTATTAATGGTAAATTACCATCTTAGGATGAAGTGAAAATGATGTAGATTCCTGGCCCATGGAATATGTGATGAAATTGAATTTAAGTGATGAAAATGGTATAAGTGGTGAAATGGAAATAATGAAAAGAATGATTTAAATGAGTATTGTTAGTTAAGGGAACCTTTTTTATTCTTATTTACCATGTTATTCATTTAGCACATGCTTTTTGTTCTCCGACTCATGACGTAGAGGTTGGGATGATCATACATAGAATTCTAGACCCCTTGAGATATTTTCAGCTTGGTTGGGATTGTTTTCTTTTTATGTATTTTGTTAGTTCTATGTTTGACATGATGTATTGAGATATGTTATGCCCATTGTGTTCATTGAGTATATTTTTATTATTATGTCCTCCTTTTCAATGCCTTGTTAATATTTTAGTATGTTGTGGCTAAGTGGTCTTGGGTGTCTATTTGACCCCTATTGGAAAAGGTTTCAAAGTAATTATTTTTGTTAAATAAATCAAATGGATTTTTTTTTATAAATGATGACGATGTGTTTGGTTTATGATAGAGCTTAGGCATATGGATTTGTTTTTCAAATTCATGTGTTTGGTTTTTTGAAAGTAATGGAAAATGTTTTGGAAGTTTTCTATGAATTTTATTTGTTTATTCTAGAGATTATTGTGTATGTAAAGCCTAATTTATACCATTATTTTCAAACTTTCATTAATTATTAGCCTTGGGAAACCTATTTCACAGTTTTGGTAGGTTGTGGTGACCTACTGGGATTTTATCTCATGCCTATATATTTCCAGGTTCTTAGTTGGTTTCAGTTTGTCCTTCTTAGTCGGCATGGGGAAGGGTTGGGTGTAGACGCCTTGGGTTTCGGCTTGAGTCGGTTAGTTTTTACTCCTTACTTTATTGTAGCTATTTCCTTTAGTTAGTTTTTTTCTGCCTAGCCTACTTCCTGCTTATTTATTTATTTTGTTCATTGCATTTATATCTTGTGTTTTTTTTATCTCTGTGTTGGGATAAATTGTTCCCAAAATATTTTTGATGATGCCTAGGTGCTAGTTTCCAGCCCGTGGGGATCAGGAATGCCTTTCAGGCCTTGTGGAGAATCAGTTCAGATGTCAGGTTAGATGGAATCCCAGGACGGTACATTACAAGGGGTGTTTATCTAGTGATCATGACTTTAAAATGTTGAATTACATTGATTAGTTAACAAAGTTGGGATTCCATTTAGATAATAAATTACCCATTAATATCATATTATCATCCCTACCACCCAATTTTTCCATATTCTTAAATGATTATTGGATAAAATATATAGATAGATTTCTCAAGAATCTTTTGTCTATACATCACCAGAGAGATAAGGATTTATGTGGATGGGTTTTTCCACTATTTATGGTGAATAGAATGAAATACCAAGTTTAAAATTCCATGGAAAATATAAATCCAATGGTTTATTTAAAATATCCTTTAAAAAGACAATGGATTCAAGGGGAGAATAATGAAAAGGAGGTAATCAACTTCTTATATGTAAATAAACGACATTGGAAGATTAATTTCAATGAATTGAAGAAAAAATAATGAATAATTACCACTTTATGTACATTCATAATTACACAAAAATTTTCTTTCATATTTCTTGGGTATATGTTTTTACATATTTGTATTAAAAATAAATGAATCAAGTATAAAAAAAATATCACAAGAAGTAAGATTTGTTCTCTAAAGAGATGAATAAGGGTGATTCCAATATTATTATAGAGAATTTCATGACTTTGGGATTTCAAAATGGATTCAACTTAAACTATTATTTTTTGATGACTATTACCAAATCATTTATCATAGTGCCTATTAGAACATAATTAGACATTATTTAATGTTTAATGAATGTTATTATGGTATTTGATACCTAAATAATAGTTCAAAAATTCTTGAATAATAGATATTTAAAATTGACAATCAATAATGAATATAAATATAATACACTTACCCATTTGTGGAAAGATAGTCCTTTGTCAAGATAAACTGATGGTAGTTGAAAATTTTATATCCAAAAGAGTATTTAGTCTCTATTGAGATAAAACACTTGGTATACTATCAAGATTATTTATCAAGTTTTAGATAAATAAACCTTTAAAAGTAAATGTGTTCCACAAAAAATTCCATAGTTAATTAAGTCCACATGAACTATTCTTAGGTGAAGCTATAGGTAAGTTCATGATATTACTTTAATAAATTTTAGGAATTATCATTGAATTGATAAATATACTTGTTGGAAGATATTAAATCCTCTAGGTGGGATTTTAGGAATATATTATAACTAAGTATTCAATGATGATCTTATATATGGATTGAAGGGATTCCTAGACCCCATATGTCTTTATTTACATCAAAATGTTCAGGGTTGTAAAAGGAGGTTTGATGAGGAGTCTTATATGTTTTTTAATTCATTCATGATTTCTTCTAATGAATGTTTTTCAAATAGTAGTGCATAAACTAACCATATTCCATCCATATTGACTAATGGATATCATAATATGATGGGAATTCATTGAGTCACAACCTTGAGAATTTGAAGATCACAATTTGTTAAAAGTTGGTTTTAGCTACAAATGAACATCAAGGAAACACTTAGTGCATCTTAGATAATTATACTATTTTAACTAAAGATATTGATGTCTATTCAAACCAATAATGTTTATATGATGGAAACCTATCTATTTAGAGATAGTGGGAGTAAAATTAACTACAAGGAGGTTAAGGCTCTGGATTCACTTGAGTTGGAATTGGAACATAATTTTCCACTAAGCATAGTATGAGGATTTTTTCTAGAGACACATGTTGTGTGGGTATTTAAAACTAAAAAGGTGATTTTATATTCACTATAGTGGGTGATATATTATTCAATGAAAATAATTATTCCTATAGGATATAGTAAGTGAAAATAACATAAGATTGATAAGTTTTATTTTAATTCATTAATGGATTAAGTTGACCAAAATTTAGGATCTTTATATTTTGATGTATTTCTTAACTTGATACCACTGGTGGGTATTCATGTAGAAAACAATTCATGGATGGTTAAGACTATACCAATGAATCATGAGTGATCATTGGAATATTTTACTAATTAATAGACATGGTCTACTACAAAAACCTTTAAAAATCATCATGTTAAATTCATTTGAATTATACTTATCATAGTTACTTTATATGATTTTTATATTGGTTATTTTGATGTTGAGGCTAGTATACTAAATAGAAAACCCATCAAAGTGTCTATATGGAATAACCAAAAAGGATGGTGACATCGATGAATACCAATAACATATTTAGGTTCCAAAAATATATTTATGAATAGAAACAATCATAGTGATCATAGAATATTTATTTGAAATGAAGGAGTGTCATGTGTCTATAACAGGTTAGTGGGAGAATTTTAGTTTCCAAGATAGATATGTTGATAACATATGGAAAATATATATTTATTATTACTAATTTTTTAAGACTAAGGAATGAATTTCTATGAGTATGACTTAAATTAGTAACCAAATTATAGGGAACAAGATTTATAAATATAGATCAATGGGGTTTTTAATCATAGTCGTAGTACATATGTTAATAAAGTATTGAAAATATAGGTTGAAATTTTTTAAAGACTGAATTTTTACCTATGACACATGGTATGACATTTATTTAAGATAACATATTCAGGAATATGAGGAGATTATAAATATAATTTCACAAGATTAAGTGCTAGGAATCTATCTCATATTACCTGATATGTTCATTTGTTTTATATTTCTTATGTATAAATCATAATAGGTGGATTTAGAATAGAAACAAGTTAGATGCATGGACTTATAGTTAGAATTATCTGACGGTACTTGAGAAAGTATAACAAGATAAGTTACTCATAAAAGGAGAAATAGGAATACTGGTGGTTAAGTGGATATAACACTATTCTTCCAAAAAGAACACTTTGATCTAGTATTGAAGTAAGGATAACTTAGTATTCAATAAAAACTTATTACAGCCTATGGTTTCTGTATCTATAATAAATGAGTGCGTTAATTCTTCATATGCATCTTTAAGAAGTATTTTAGTTATGTATTTTTCCAATTTTAGGTTATACCAATAGAAAATATTTTATCATTATTATGATTATATTTGACTATGTAACTAGTTAAAATGTTAGGTTTCTAACAAGGGAACAAAGTGTGGATAGCCAAGGATGTCACTACTTTGGGGATTTTTTTCATGACAGTGAGGCCATAGTAAGTATATTTTCTTCAAAGATATGCGGCATGACCAACACTAGCCATAGTAAAAGTTGGTAGGCCTACTAGTTGTAACCATACTTATCAGAATCATGTATAACATGTGAGAACTAACAAGAACATTTGTAGTTGGATCTAGTGTAAGTGGGAGTCTATTGATTTGATTCCCAAGAACCAACTACTTTGTACTTTAGAGTACCTATTAATATATATATATATATATATATATTCAAAGATGTTAATATTAAAAGTATTTATTATCACATGATGATTAATTCATGTATGTTACATTAATGTGATAATTTTTAAGAGTATCTTCAGCATTTAAAGGTTATAGAAGTTCCTTGTTATGATGATAATCTTGAATTGCTATAACGATATTCTTAAATACATATTCTATAGTTGGATCACGATGTCTAACTTGAAATATATTATAGATAATATTAGGAATAGGAAGCTCATAATCTATTAAGACTTATTCTCATGAAGTTATCCATTAGTAATCTCCAGGAGATGAGGTTTTGAGAACAAAATCGCCCATTGAATTTCCATATATTACATTTCAATGGATATTTCTATTTTTGAACACATGTAATGATCCTTAGAAATTAATATTATTATTAATACATATCATGAATCATGTAATTTGATGTATTTCTCAAAACCGTGATGCCATATTTTTGCGGTAAATCATGATATGTGTGGGGTATGTCATTAATGATATGTTGTTGATAAATAAGTAAAGGAAGGATTTGTTCTTTACATATTTATGGAAGATGATATCTTTTCCATTTTATTGGAATAGAACTATAAAAAATAAATTATATGTTCATGATGTATCGATGAGTTCATTTTAGATAGCCAAAGAATGACATATCAAGCATATAGGTTGATAACATGAGTATGTGACCTGGTTGATGAGATATTGACACGAATTGATTATATTACATGGTGATCATTTTAATGGGGTTTTATTAATTACAACATTAACTAATTCCTCTACAGGTGACTTTACATGTTTACAGACATTAATATTAGACTTTAGGTATTCCCACCTAATGCTACTAAGGAATAGGCCTAGAGGGTCACACACTTGGTGTATCCATTGATCTTATTAAAATACTATTTGTATTTAATAGTTAGAATAAATATTAATTTTAATATTTATTTAGGATTTAGTAATCATATTTATTCAATCACTATATATATGTGAGATGAATATTTAAATAAATATTTATTCCCAAGACCATTAGATATAATATATCTATTTATCTCTTGATTTTTTTCATAAGGTAAAAAAATATATTTATTATTAAAGAAATATTTATATAGTTATTTAAATATTAAAAGAAATATTTATTCACATCACAATGAATATAATATTTATTTATTTATTTAATGAATAATATATTTTTATTATTTGAGGTTCGGTAAATTTTGAGGAAGGTGGGAGGCTTGAGTTATGTATGCTCAATAATGGAAATTATATCTTAAATATCATTCAAATAAATATTTATTTATTGATTAATATTTATATTATCTACAAGACATGTAAAATTAAAATAAATATTAATAATAATAATATTATTATTATTAGATGTGGGGTTTTCAAAGGATTATGAGATTATGTAAGGGCCTATGTGCAATAAATAATCTCTACTCGGGCTCTATTTATACCCAATTATATCATTCTTATAAAACCTTGGATTAGAGAACCAATCATGGTGCACAACGTATTCTCTCTCTATATAATTATTTTTATTAGTAATGTCTCCATGGTTCCTCTAAAGCCCAAGAGAATTCCTTTATCATCACCTTCCTCTTTCTTAATAACAATATTCAAGAGAGACAGTCCTCAAGCCCGAGGGATTTTGTATCGACAAATATTAATGGATTTTCTATTCTAGCACTCACAATTACATTGGAATCATCTCGTGATCATGGTGTATGTGTGGATCACTGCTAGAGTAATTATACTTTCGATCCTCTCAGTGCAACGATGGTGAACCTGGAAAAGGTTCAAATGGTAAAAATCTTCATCAAAGAAAGAATCTCAAGACTGTGGTAATTCTTGATATTAAATTAAATATAAATTTAACATGAAAATTTATCTCTCCTAGTTTCAGGATTCCTTCAATTTTTCACTCATATATCACTATGATACATGTCATTATTTATCCTGTTATTATATTTTATTTTTTGGATTCAATGAAAACCCATCATTGGGCATGGGCTCGACTAGCTTCCATTGTGACTGAAACCTTCAAGAAGGAAAAGAAAAACCTAAAGATAAATGAGATTGACACTAAATTATACCCGTGTAAATTAAAAGTGGGGTTCTTATCTGAGGATTATGGATTTAAAATTCTAGATTACATTGATCAGTTAGAAAAATTGGGCTTCCATTTGGATAATAAATTATCCATTAATTTCATATTATCATCTTTACCGCCCAATTTATCCATATTCACTAGGGATTTCTAGATGAACTATATGGATGGATCTCTTAGGAATATTTTTGTATTTTCTAAACCGTATGGATAATGATTAGTAGGAATGGGGTTTTTTCACTCTTTACGATGAATATAATGAAATAAAAAGTTATAAAACCCATAGCTGATCTGAATTTAATGGTGCCTTTACAAATTCTTTCAAATATACAAAGGATTTAGGGTGATAATGATGACCATTATTCTATTTTTTCATATGGAATGATGGGTCATTAAAAGAGTAATTGTAATGAATTGAAGAAGAAATGATCAAAGGATTATACTTCGGGTATATTCATCATTACATGTAATTTTCATACATAATTCTTGGGTATTAAATATAATATGATTCTATATATATGTATTCAAATACAAAGACTAAGTGAGTCTATAAATATTCTAATAAGTAATATTAATTCTCTAATGAGCTAAAGAATGTTGGTTCCTATATTAGTATAGATAATTTCATGACTTTAGGATTTCATGATGGATTCAAATTTAATTATTGTTTTTATTGATTAATACAAAAAACTTTAATCTCATTGTCCATTTAGAAACAATGATAATTTATTTCATTTTGGAATGAATGTTTTTATGATATTTCATAATAAAATAATAGTTCAATGATTCTTGAATCATAGATATTCAAAATTAAAAATTAAAAATTAATATAAAATATATGAATAAGAATACATAATTGTTTCAAGATAAATTGATAGTAGTTTACAAGTTTATATCAAGAATAGTGTTTAAACTCTTTTTAGATAAAAACTAGGTATACTAACAAACTTACTTATCAACTTTTAGAAAAAAACTATTAGAAATAAATGTATGCTAAAAAATATTATATAGCTAGTTCATAAAGTCCAAATGAACTATTATAAGGTGAAACTTAAGGTAAATTCATATACTTTATGAGATTATTTTATGAAATATTAGGGATACATGGTGAAGAAAATAATATACTCAGTATAAGATATAGGACCCTTTAGGGTGGCTTGTCAGAGAAAATATTAAATAAATATTCATTGATTATCTATATATAGAGTGAAGGAATTCCCAATATCACATAACCTTATACATCAAATTACCTATGGTAGAAATAAAATAAGAATAATGAAAGTATTATATGTATTAAAAATATTCCATGATTTATTCTAAGGTATGTTTTGAAAATAGTATTGCAATAATTAACCATATTCCAACCATACTTACTAATGTATGTAATAAAAATAATGTGAATCTATTGGGTTGTAGTATTAAGTGATTGATGAGAACCATTTGTTAAAATGTGGTTTTTGTTATAAAAATCATCAAATAAATGCTTGATGAATCTCAGTTAATTATCTTATAACCACTAAGGATATTAACATCCCTCATTAGTCAGGGATAACTATATTTCTATATGAAGTCATAAATACTTTTTTATAGTGGTAGAAGACTTAATTTCTATGATATTAAGGCTTCTGATTCACATGATTTTGAATAGAAACACTAGATTATACTATGTGTAATGGGGGGATTTTTTCTAGAGACATACTACGTAGGATTCTAAAACCAAAGGGTGGTTTTAATATTAGCCATGGTGGATTATATATTATTTTTAATATTAATAAATTTGTTAATGAAGTAGTAATTGAAAATAAGATAAGATCAATATGTGTGATTATAATTCAATAATGGATTCCATGGACAAAAAAATTAAGACTGTTGTATTCTAGTATTTTTCTTGACTTGAAACTATTGGTGGGTATTTAAGAAAAAAAAAAGAAATATATGGTCAAGACTGTATCAATAAAGAATAATTAATTATTTAAAGGTTTATCCAATGTTTATACATGGTCTATAACAAAATATTTAAAATAATAATCATGATAAATCCATTTGGATGTTATTTATCATAGATACTTTATATGATCATTATGTTAGTAAATTGGATGTCGAGGCCAGTATCCTAAATAGAGACCATATGAAAGTTTTTATATGTAATAACCAAAAGTATTGGTGACACTAAAGAATTTAAATAAGATATAAAGGTTGTATGAATCTATTTATAGATAGAATTAAGCATAGTGGTCATAGAGGATTAGTTTTTAATGATATTAGTTCCATGTGTTTATAAGAATTTATTGAGATAATTATAGTTTCCCAATATAGATATGTTAATAACATATGGAAAATATATATTTAGTCTTACTAGTTTGGTGAGACTAGGGGGTGAATTTCTCTAAAAATAAATTAAAGTTGCAATAAAGTTCTAGGGAAAAAGATATATGTACATAGATATATGGGGTTATTAAAACTCGTCATAGTATATATATTGAAAAATTATTAAAAAATAAAAATTGAAAAAAATCAAAAATGAATTTTTGTCTATGTCATATGGAATATAATCTCTTCATGGTGACATGTATGGGAATAGAAGGATATTATTTCACAATATTAAGTGCTATGAATATATTCTATATAATTAATTATATGTATAGATGTTTGGTATTAATTATACATGATGTATAGATTTAAAATATCAAATGGAACTAGTAGAACTACTTAACTTATAGTTAGTACTATATGAGGATACTTGAGAAAGTATAACCGAATAAATTCTATGTAAAAGGAGAAATGATAAAATTAGTAACCAAAGGGATATAACACTATTCTTAAGATCATTTTGATCTATGATTATAGTGAGGATAAGGTAATATTCAAGAGAAACTTAATATAGCAAATGTTTTCCACATCAACAATAACTGAGTACATTATGGATTTTAATATCACTTAAGATTAATTTTATGAAATTATCTATTCTAATTTTGGATTATACCAATGGTAAGGCTGTTATAATTATTATAAAATTTGTATTATCTAAGATATTAGGTTTATGACATGGGAAAAAAAAGTTTGACACTTGGGGATATCACTTCTTAATGGATTTTCTCATGGTGTTGAGGTCACTGTAAGTATATTTATCACAAAGTCTTAAGGAAATTCCAAACCTAGACATAAACTAATGTGGTAGTATTGTGATTTATATCTATATTCAGTAGAATCATGAACATCATGTGAAAATTAGTGGACTAAAAAGATCATTAGTGGTTAGATATAGTGAAAGTGGGTGTCTGTTGGAGTTGGTTCCCTAGAATCAATCACTTTGTACTTTAGATTACTTATTTATATTCAAATACATGAATATTAATGAAATATCTTATCACGTGATTATTATTATTCTGTGTAACATTAATTTGATAATTTCCTTAGGAAATTTTTTGTATTGAAAGAACATAAAAGTTCCTTATTGTGATGATATCCTTGAATCTATATGACATATCCTTGATTTCCAGGTGAAAGTACTTATAAGCATATGAAACTTCATCTCATGAAATTTTCGCTTTGTAATCTCCAAGAGAGGAGGTTATAAAAATATAATTTAAAGTATGGATTCCACATGTTTACATATCATTGGATATCCATGTCTACGAATATGTGTAATGATCCTTAGACCTTAATATTATTATTAATACATGTCATGAATTGCATACTTTGATGTACTGACCAAAACCGTGATGAAATTTATTCACGGGAAGTAGGGTACATTAGGTGTGTCATGAATGATATGTTATAAATGAATATATTAAGAAATGATTTATCTCTTCTATATCTATGGAATTCGATACATCAACCCTTTGATTGGATTATAACTATCTAACTAAAATCTATGGTCATAGTGTATTTATGGGTTCATTTCAGATAGTCAAAGAATTACATATCCAGCATATAGGTTAATGACACGATTATGAAACCTACTTGATAGGATATTAAGATATAGGGTTTATATTACCTAGTGAGAGTTCATATTTAATATTCATCATTGCAACATTAAATTCATCCTCTATTGGGAACTTTACGTATTGTTAAACATTGATCTTGAACTTTAGGTAACCCACCTAATACCACTGAGGAAGATACCTAAACAGTCACACACTTAGTGTATCCATCAATATTAATTAAATATAATTTTTTATTTAAAATTTGGAATAAATATTATTCTTAAGACCGAGAAATAATATTTATTTAGGATTTATTAATCGCATTTATTTAGAATCTATTTATATATGAGTTGAGTATTTAAATAAATATTTATTAAATAAACTATTAAATAAAATATTTATTTATCTCTTGATTTATTCATAAGGTAATAAATAATATTTATTATTAAAAAAAATTAGTTACATGAATATTAAAATAAAAATTTATTCACTAGACCATCGAATATAATATTTATTTATCTCTTGATTTATTTGTAAGGTAATAAATAATATTTATTATTAAATAAATATTTATTTAATTACATGAATATTAAAATAAATACTTATTTTCCAGATCGTAAAAATAATATATATTTATTTATCAAATGAATAATATTTATTTATTATTCTAGGTTTCATAAATAATGAGTAAGGTTTTCGGGCCAAGTTAAGCACTTTTTAATGGAAAATGATGTTATAAATATCATTTAAATTAATTTATTTATTTCTTGATATTCATATTAATTGTGAGACATGCATACATAAAATAAATAATATTATTTTTATTTTTATTCTTAGATGTTTGGTTTGGTATGGATTAAGTATTAGCTAAAGTATTGTGTGCAATTATTAATTCTCTAACCTAGCTCTATTGATACTCAGTTATATCATTTTTGAGGATGGTGGTAGAATTATTTCATTGTACACAATATTTATCATCCCTAGAGAATTTTATCTAATAATAATGTCACTAGGTTTTTATCTCAATCTCAATAGAATTTATTCCACCTTTTTTATCCTTCTAAATAAAGAGATATAAGGGAAGAAAACCTCAAGTCCGATGGATTGTGTTGCGATCAAGACAAACAATGCAAGATGAACAGATCGCCCATGCTAGTACTCAGTGTTCCATTGATGTTGTTAGGAAATTTTGGTGTGTGTGTGGATCATTACTAGATTAATTATACTTTGGATCCTCTTTGTGAAATGATATTACAACACAAATAAGGTTTGATCAATAAACATCTACATTGAAGAAAGAACTCAATACTGAGGTATTTTCTTATTATTAAATTAATTATAAAATTAACATAAAAGATCATATCATCATGGTTTTTGGATTATTTCATTATGGTTATTCAGATATAATCATGAGACACGTATTTCTTCGTAATGACCTGGCCTGGGTAACCCTCTAAACTAGAACTTGACACTAATCACCACAGACTCGAACGACGTTCCCAATCCCCACAGGCTAAAAAATAGAACCCAAGCATAAATAAAAACCAAAGGGAACAATTTCTCCCAACCTGAAACAAATTTCATGTCATATATAACTATAATATAAATAAACATCAAAAGATAACTTGAATAAATATCTTTCATAACCAATGAGAAACAAAAGTATAAAAACAACTCAAAATCCAGATAAAACCAAAGGTATATGTTCAACAAAACCAGAAAGGACAACTGAAAACATAAAACTTATAATCCATGTGATATGTTTTAAATCTCACACTATCTCACCACTTGATACACATACTCAGTTGACATTAACTTCATCGCCTCACTACGACACCTTTCCTTTTCCTATATCAAAATACAATACCAGGTCAACACGTCGTTAAAGGGGTGTGTAGGGTGTGAGCTAAACAGGCTTAGTAGGATAACACCCATATCAATTCTCTATAAAAATAATCCAAATATGCTCATTTAAAATAAAACATGGCATGATAAGTAGCAAAGAATTTTTATATCAAAATCATGGCACTATAGTAGAAATTGTGTTTAGCGGCGGTTTTTTAGCAGCGGTTTTGGAAACCGCCGCTAAACCTTTTTTAAAATGGTTTCGCGGTGGTTTTTAATAAACCGCCGTGAAAAAAAAATTTTAACAGTGCCTACCCTTCCCCCACCCCGACCCTCTTCTCACCCACTTCCCCCGCTTCCCCCGGCCCCCGGCTTCCTCCGCGGCCCGTGACCCCAGCGACCCTGGACCCCAGTGACCCCGCGACCCCGCTTCCCCCAGCCCCCCGTGACCTCGGCGACCTACGTATATTGATCCTTCACCTATTTTTTTATCCTTTTTTTCTTCTCATTATTAATTTAGAGAATTATCCAGCATTTTTAATGGTCTATATGTTTATGAGTTTGTGATTATGTGTTTCCTTGTTTCATTTGGAGTCATTGGTTAATTAATGCGATTTGGGGACTTAAATTGAGGTTTTAATTTTAAAACCCTTCACAAACATTTTTGTGTTTTTTGATGATGTAAGACCAAACCTAGTGATACCCATGGAATATGCCAAAACCTTGAGAATGGTGAAATAAATTGGTTAACAGTAAAACGGGGTAAATGTTAGAGCGAATGTGTTCTAAATTTTAATTGGGAATGTGGGTGTGGTTAAAGGGTAAAATGAAATTATTATATGTAATTATTTTTGAAATTCCCAAGGGTCTCTTGAAATGGTTTGAAATATGTGTTTGGGATTTTAATCTGGTCATGAATTTTATATGATGAAAATGATGCTTTAAAGGTGGGTTTTATTATGAGATTTCAAATGATTATTTGAATTTGGGGTTTAAAAAATATCTTATGAAAACTCTAAATGGTTGGTTTGAATGGTTGATTTAGAAATGAAATCCTTGAGGAATTTTTTATTTTTAAAAGTGGAATACCCATGTTTTAAGTGGTGGATTTGAAATGATTTCAAATGAGTACTTGAATTGTGTTTATAACATTATTTGGTTGTAAAGGTTTTTTGGGACCATAATAATTAATTGGATATATTGTTTAATGAGATATAACCCATGGGGATTTTGTTTTCATGTGAACATTATTATGAAATGAACTAAATGATGAATATTACTAGTTAACAAACCATGATAAGGGGGTGTATGGAATAATGGTATATGTTTAATGGGTTATGTATGTGAAAGATAAATGTGTTAAATATTTATGGTTCTAAATGGTAAATATGTTCAATGGTTGTGTTTTTTAGTTGATAGATTAGTTAGTGATAAAGAATAATGTTCACATAGATTAATAGTGGGTGGGGTATTAGATTGAGGCTCCTCCAACGGGTTGATCAGACTGATACTCTAGGACCACCAAAGTATTTCATGGGTTAGGGAGTAATACTGAGGCTCTACGTCCCTAATTAATGAAAGTGTAAATTCACTTAGATTGAGGCTATAGGGTGAGGTAATTCACATAGACATAGGCTCCAAGAGGAGGTAATGTGACTGTAATAACTAGTACTCGCCCGTGCTATTGCACGGTGCATTCAATTACTAGTTTTTATTTAAATAAGAGATTAATATTTATAAAATTTGAGAAGAAAATGTATTGATGAATAAATTATAATTAGAATGTAATGGTGTATGATAATGGAATCCTACCTCTGATAAACAAATCACCGAATCCAAAACCAATAGGACTGACCCAACCTGTCCTGCTGATAAAAAAAATCACCGGATCCAAGATGAGGGCAGGATTCTAGCTATCCTTATGTTGATATTTGCATAGATAAATATTTTGTCCTATTGCATTTGCACAGTGGTAAACGAATGGGATGTATCAATTTCAACTCCTTATTAACCCAAAACAATAAAAAATGAATGAAAAAATCACAAAATCCAAACCTCAAAACCATCTTACCCCATCATCTTGAATGGATCTTCAACAAAAGGTAGTTGCGACTGAAGAGAAAAGGAAATATATTATTAAAATAGAATAAAAAGATCAACTTATACATGAAAAAGAATATGATAACTAAAATAAAATAGAATAAATTGATCCAGTTATACATGAAAATGCAAATTAATTTTTTCTAAATTTCATCAATATGCCTTCGAAATCACTGGCCAACGGGTACCTGAAAATGAAAAATCATTTATGCTCAGAATAACTGCAACATGCATATAGAAATAGACTCAAAAACAGAGGAAAACCGTGAATGTGACTTGTTTTGACCTATAAAATGTGATGTTTTTATTCAACCGAACATCAACTGTACCAAAAATATTCAGAGGTATATGCCTGTATGAACATAAAAAAAATATAAAAACAGAATCAGATTAGTATAATCAGATCAGTAAAATATATAAAAACTCGTTACCAATCGAGGGCGGAATACGGTGAGTTACTTTAAAATAAGGTATGCGTACTCTGCATGATGTAATATACATTTTTATACATACAAGAATTCATAAAATAGATATGAAAACAAAGTAAACACAGTAATCATGTATTAATACCATACATGTATTAACAGATGAGTGTGAATTCCACCCTTGTCAAGTGCAATGGTTCGCGCAGGTCCTAGAAGTGGTAATCTACAGAGATAGTTATGTAATGTAAGTTGGAATGTTTGTTTGAAAGTAATAAGAATGTTACCAGTACAGTAAGCTAACCTAGCACCAATATCTACCAGAACTAAGATGCAAATGCTGGGAGGAAACTCGCATAGTTTGTATCACTAATTGAGCATGGGAAATCCCGAGTGGTGGAGGCTGTGAAGGAAATGGAAAGCCGGCACAGATATGATGTGGTTTCCCTGGTGTCTTTGGGAAAGATGAGATGGCTAGTTACAAACAGGGTGCTTAGTATGATTTAGTTGACTAGGTGTCTTTAGATGGGATTATATATAAGGTATTGGATCACTTGTACATGTAAAATTGGAGTTTAGTTCAAATAGGGTTGGCTGATAAAAATTTGGGTGTCCATATGTGTGTTCCAATATCCTTCATGTTATAACCCAGTGAGTTACACATAATTCTTGGTTCCCATTGATGATTAATTAGTGTATCTGATTTCCTACCTAGATTGAAACCATAGACCTTGATTTTTTAATTCGAAACCATTTCTTTGTGGATGTTTATATAGTTATTTAGTAATATCTTGGTGTTTATTTATGTTCATTTCTTGTTTTAGTTATTTTTTTGGTTTAATGTTTACTATATAATGTGTTAAATCTACCCATGTTTTATATAGGAATTGTATATTTTTTACTAAAATGGATAAATAATGTGATCTATGTATTTTAAAACTTCTATATGTGAATAATAAACTCTAGAAATATATTTAAAATAAGTATTTTTGAATAATTTTTATAAAATTAATTACAAAATATTTCTAGGACTATTTATATCACACTTTTCATACACATTCATGTGTGTGTGTAACTTATATATTTTCATTCTAATTCTAAGATTGTGATTTCTAGCTATTTGTTTCCTCTTGTTCCATTAATGGACATTGGAATGTTGTGACTTTTTGGGGATCACATGGAGATGTTTTGAGTTGTGAATATGGTTGTGACTTTTTTGGGGAAATTTTATTGTGAGATAGTGCAACTAGGTTTATCTTGTATTTAAATTTTATTTGTATTTTCTTTCTCTATATTTTATCCAAACTAGATGATTTTTCATTAATATTTATAGTCTTGGATGAAATTAATCACTTTCATTGAATATTATGTTTCTGTAATCTTACATTATCATATATATGAATCTCTTTCTCTATTTAGTAGTAACTATGTGTTTTAATTTTTTTTATTATTTGTAGGCACATTGTGATATACATGGATAAAATCTGGATCACATTATCGAGGAACACACCTTAGTATGTTAAGGGTTTGAATGAGTTTTTATATTTTTCAATTTCTAATCGATCCGTTGAAGGGAGAATAAGATTTCCATGTCCTAAATGTAAATTTAGAACATGGTTTAAGAGAGATGAAGTTTATGAACATTTAATACTGAATCAATTCCCTGGTCAATATTTGTGTTGGGTTTGGCATGGAGAATAGAACATTACAGAAAGATTGAGTACTGATTTTAATCCACAGAATGAGGTCCCAAGTTCATCGACAATGGAAAATGAAATTCAAAACCTCATAAATGATGCATTCGGCACTGCAAGACACCACTATTAGCATCAAAACATATCAGAACAACCAGAAGAGGGTGCTACAAATTGCAACGTGACAAGTGATGTTTTTGAGACTGTAACACAAGCATATCAAGATTGTAACATATCATTGGATCCTCCTCTTGATTCTGTGGAGCCAAATGTTAGAGAAAACTTCACTGAGAAAAATGTGTTTCATGATTTAGTTGACGATGGAAATCAAGAGTTGTATAGTGGGTGTTTGAAATATTCAAAGCTTTCATTTCTGCTGAAGTTGTACCATATCAAATGTCTATGTGGAATTACAAATAAGGCAATATCCATGATATTAGAATTGATTCGTGATGCATTTCCTGAAGCAAAAATCCCAGAATCTTTTTGTGATATGAAAAAATTTATTAACAAGATTGGTCTGAATTATACAAAAATACATGTGTGTCCCAATGATTGTATGCTTTATCGGGGAGAGGATTCAAGTAGACAGAATTGCAAGAAATGTTCTTCTTCTAGATGGTAGTCAAAGGGTGATATTGGAAGTCTGAATGAACATAATTTCATGGAGAATAAGAAAAAGAACACACCTGAAAAGGTTTTGTGTTACTTTCCCTTGAAACCTCAATTGTAAAGATTATTCATGTCATCAAAAACCGCCGAACACATGAAGTGGCATTCTGTAGATAAAAATAATGATGGGTTAATGAGACATCCACGAGATTCTCAATCATGGAAGACATTTGATTCATTAAATCTAGATTTCTCAGCTAATCCTAGGAATGTTCGATTGGGATTGGTTGTCGATGGATTCAACCCATTTGGGACTTTGAGTACCAGTTATAGAATTTGGCTAGTTGTTTTGATCCCTTATAATCTGCCTCTGTGGATGTGTATGCAACAAACATATTTTATCATTTCGATGATTATTCCTAGAAAAAAATTACTGGAAATGATACTGATGTATACTTGCAGCCTTTGATTAACGAATTGTAGGAGTTATGGAGAAACGGTTTTTAGACATTTGATGCTTCTTCTAAAACAATGTTCAAAATACATGCTGCTTTAATGTGGACCATTAGTGACTTCTTTGGTCTTGGGAATTTATCGGGTTGGAACACTTAAAAGGGTTTGGCTTGTCCCATTTTTAACTTTGATTTTGAGCCCAAACGACTACCTCACAGTAGAAAATGGTGCTTCTTGTGCCATCGAAGATTTCTCGATGCATCTCATAGATTTCGGCTGAACATATCAAAATTTAATTGTTACATTGATCATAGACCACCTCTAAAGTTTTTAACTGGTTCTGAAATATTGACACATCTTGAAAATATTGAAATAGAATTTGGGAAGGTTCATCATTTGAATGATAGCGGAAAATGGGTCTTAAGTGCATCGTCAAGTGAAATCAGAATGCAACAATGGAAGAAAAAAGTATATTCTTAAAACTTCCGTATTGGGAATTTAATTTGTTGCGACACAATCTTGATGTGATGCATATTGAGAAGAATTTCTGTGATAATTTTATTTTCACATTACTTAATGAGCATGGAAAGTCGAAGGATCATCTCAATGATCGCAAACACTTACAATTAATGAACATAAACGTGATCTCTATCCAAATGAGAATGAAAAGTATGCTCCAACCATTTTTGCAATGAAAAATAGGGATAAAGATATATTCCATCGAATTTTAATGAATGTGAAGGTATCTGATGGGTATTCTAGTAACATCTCGAGGTGTGTTGACTTGAATAATCGTAAGTTACATGGATTTAAAAGTCACGATTCACATATTTTGTTACAATATTTACTACCATTGACATTGCGTACATTATTACCAGAAAAAGTTACTACTGTTGTACTCCAATTTTGTACATTTTTCAGGAAATTATGTGAGAAATCTCTACATCCATTTCATCTTGAAAACCTCCAGGAGAGGTTTGTGTTGACCCTTTGTACAATAGAGATGATCTTTCCTCCATCGTTTTTTACTGTCATGATGCATTTAACTGTGCATTTGGTTGAGGAAGCTAAATTAGAAGGCCCCGTTCATTATCAATGGATGTATCCAATTGAGAGGTATTTTATTTATATGTTTTTCATTTAAGTAAACAATTTTTGGCATTTAAATAAATGCATAACATTATTATTTTATTTCACAGATATCTTGGGAATTTGAAAGCATACGTGAGAAATAAAGCTCAACCAGAAGGCTCTATTGCTGAAGGCTATTTGGCTGAGGAGTGTCTTACCTTTTGTCCCAGATATTTGGATGATATTGAGACAAGATTTAATCGAGTTGGATGTGTTGACGACACATCAACTCAATCTCAAATGCATCAGAAATCAAAAATATTTCCTGTTATTGGCCGATCAGTTGGGAGGACCTCAAATGTGATACTGATAGTATTGGAATTATTATAGGCACATAGATATGTGCTGCTGAATAGTGAAATTAAAAATCCATTTATTGAAGAGTTGAGGATACAAACAAAGAGACGAATGAGAGGCCGAACATGAAATGGGAAATATGTAATGAAAGATGTGAATAAAGAGATTGTAGAATGGTTTGCATGACATGTAAGTTTATAAATATTGCAATAAATACGAATATTAGTTTGACACATACATTTTGTAAATATATTAAATTATATTTCTTTTTTCAGATCATGAATACTGATACTTGAGAAAACTTTTCAAAATATTTGAAGTTTCTTGCTAGAGGTCCTATAAAACAAGTTATAATGTCTGATGCTTATAATGTGAATGACTTTATATTTCGTATAGTCGATTGAGAAGTGGGTTTGAAAACATAGAATAGTGGTATATTTACATTTTCTGAAGTGGGATACTATGGGAAGCTGCATGATATTATTGAATTAAACTACCACAGACATTTTTCTGTTGTTTTATTCAAATTCAAATGGGTTGATATTATCAGAGGTGTTAAAAGATATTCCTTTCAATTTACTTCTGTGAACTTCTCTCGCTTGATGGATATTGGTGATCGTGAACTGCATGATCCATATATCTTAGAATCGCAAGAAAAAATGGTATATTATGTGAATGATGTTGTGGATGAAAGGTAGAGTGTATTTTTTCATGTAATACAAAGAGATTTTTATGATATGGGTGATGAAGTAGAAGATTTGACCTCTGAATTTGAATTTCATCAACAACAAGAACCAGAATTATTTTTCCATTATGATATTGAAATTATTAGTCTAGCAAGGATGAATGAAGTGGATGAAGCAATGGGGCAGGAAACTGACATGATTTAAGGGGAAAATGATTGTATGTACAATTATTTATTCATTCAGCAGCCACTTGTTTCATTTCTGCAGTCATTCATTATCATTGTTATATTTTTTTTTCTGTTAGTACTGGGCATCTATTATCATTTTTAATATTTTTTTTCTGCATAATTTTTTTGAAATATATATTATGAACTAAATTTTATTTGATTAAATGACAGGAATGCCAAGGAAAAAGCAGTACACTATTTCATCTAGTTCTGCGACAGATGACGATCCATCTGGCTCCCTCCCCACGGCATTCGAGGCACCAGCTGCTTACACCCCTGCACCATCTCCCCCTACACCATCTCTCACACCATCTATGGGTGTCCCATTAGAGGCTGAGTCATTGACTCCCCCTTCATAAGCCTCAGTATTGGGGCGGCGACACGCCCCTTCTATTTCATCATGGACATACTGGAGTGTCACTGTCATAGGTACAAATTTTAATTAAATAAATTTATTGTATTTTGTTTATACTAATTGTTTGATCATTAAAGATGAAAAAAATGAAACCATGGAGAAAAACTTAAAAAGTTCAGATGTTAGGAATATGAATGGCGAGAAGATAGTCGTGCCATTTGATTCTTATGGGGTCTCTATGGATGACGTCGCGGGGTTACTTGGCCAGATTCTAGGCCAGCTGGCAGCGAAGCCCATTTCCCTACCTATTTCTTATGAAAATTAGAGACATATTCCTCCTAGATGGAAAAATGAAGTTTTTGATTCCCAAATAAAGGTAAATTTATTACATTATGGTTAACTCAATGTTATGTTACTAATATGTTCAAAATGAATTTCTGTATATAGATGTTCTTCCACTTTACAGTTGCTAATGTGATAGCACAGAAGTGGATACTGAAAAATCTTGGTAAGAAATGGAAAGATTTCAAATGGAGATTGTGGTGTGATGTCAACGATACTTCATTGACCGTGAAACAAATGTATGAGAAGCTACCCAGTGGGGTACCGAAAGAACAGTGGAAAAAAAAATTTGACAGACATCGTGATGAGAAGCGGATGGTAATGAAATATATATTATTATATGATCCTCAATTTACATTTATACATGTATATGAAGAGGAGATGACATTGAATACATTACTGTTAAATTTTATTTTATTTATTTCAGGATCTCTCAAGACAGAATGCATCAAACTAGGTTAAGCAAGTCATCCCTCACACCACGGGCTCCAAAAACTTTTCTAGAAGCCGAATGGCATTGGTAATATTTTAATTATATTAAATATTTATAAGACAATATTATCTATTTAATATATTGAATTGTTTATTTATATTTTCTTAATGAATTCACAGAGTTTAGGCCATGAAGCATCCTGAACTGAACTATGGTTGGATGTTCACAAAAAATCAAATGGAAGTTTTGTTAATGAGCCTGCCAAATAATTTGGGGTATGAAGTCAATTTTTTATTATAATAACTTAATATCAGTTTTTACTATGTTAATATATATTGATATTTGATTTATAGGTAAAAATTAAAGAACTATGGGATGCCAATCCTGGGAAGTCCTACTCAGTCTCCCAGGATGACCCAGTTGCTAAAGTCTTTGGGAAGTAGAATCCTGGTAGAGTGCACGGGATGGGTTTCAGACCAGTACCATCTGAGGTCTGTGGCATGAAACCTGGGATTCCAGCTGCATCTACTCCTAGTTATAGTCAATCCATACCCGAATATGCTCATAGGGAGATTGCTTCTCTACGAACCACAGTTCAATATCAGGGGGCTCAGATATCCACTTTGCAGAAAGAGATGAATGATATACATCAGCATATGAGAAGATATGCCCTCGGTGGTAGGGCATTGATTGGTGGTCAGTAGCTAAATCACAAAAAATCAAAATCATTTAGTTTGGAAACTTTAATTGGTTTTAAGTTTTAATATAAATATGCAACAGTATTTAGTTTTCAATATAATGTTCTTACAGGTGACAGTAGAAAGTGGAGATGGAGGTGGAGGGGGTGATGATGGTGGAGAGGGTGATGATGCATCATCATATAGTGATTAGTGGTATTGTTGATGTGTTGAAAAAATATGGGAGCAGTTGGTTTGTATATGTACCATGTGTGGCACATAGTTTCCACCAAACATTTTCATGTCCTAACATTTTCTTGATTTCTCATGTTTCCTTTTATGCATTTTATTGATTTATGATGTTTCCTTTTATGTATTTATTTCTCGACTGTGGTATACATCATTCCAGTTAGGCCTGTGTTTGAATTGGTAGTCAAGATTTTGGATGACTAGGAGTTAAACCCATTATTGATATGATGAATAAATTATCGACGCCTAATGTTATAATATGTAATTATTCAATATCATCATCAAATAAGGTAAACCCTTCTGGAGTTGGTATCATATGACACCGTGAATCACAAAAACATGTAGATTGATAACTCTTTATTAGGAGCTATTTTCTATGAAATCAATAGAAAATGATTTTCATTTTCCATAACACAAACCTAACCTTGTTTTCTATTTGAGCCTAATATGATTCATGTTATATTAATCCTAATTTCCTAAAATTATTCATGAATATATGAAAAAATACATGTCGTTCCAAGAATAAAACCTTATAAAACAATAATATCTCATAGCTAGCGTATCACCCAAGGTGAAATAGCATCCAACTATAACATCAAACAACAAGAACAACAATCCCACACCGAGAACCTGGGTTTTCCCCCATAACAAAAACCATTGTACATATTTTCAATTCTATCTTATAACATGGATATTCCCACATTTTCCATTCATTATTTATCCCCTTAGTTATCTCACAACCCATTTAACCATAAAAGTTATGATAAACCACTTATTCCATTTGGACATGCTAAAAATATCTGTAATTTGTTTAATCTCATAAACCCTTCAATTTATCATTTAATAACTAAATTCACATGTTCAAGGGATTGGAACACCCCATGGGTGGCCATAAACCCAGTCCACTCTTCATCAATATATCCAAAAACATCCTTGAAAGGTCCAACACATCATTGAGTTGATGTTATTTTATCAGATTGTGTCTGGTTTGATTTGTTTTTTAGGGCAGTGGTGCAGTGGAAGCAGAAAATTTATATTTTTTTCTGGTCATCTTTTAGCGGCGGTTTTAACCGCCGCTAATAGTATAGAGGTAATACAGTAGAGGCGGTTAAAACTGCCACTAAATGTAAATATTTTTACGTTTTGTGGTGATTTTAACCGCCGCTACAGAGTCGCATCACCCACGTGCATTCTGCGGCGGTTCTCATGACTTCAGCGGCCATTTTACAGCCGCTGAATTTTATTTTATTAGCAGAGGTTATAACCGCCGCTAATAAAAAAATCCCAGGCTCTTAAAAACCACCGCTAAAGTGACGAGAATTGCTGCAAAATGAGGCAGCTACGACGCTTTTCTTAAACCGCCGCTAAATGGAAAAAACTGCAGCTAATAGTTTGCCGACGCCAAATTTAGTAGCAGTTTTTGTAAACCGCCACCAACTCATGTAGCAGCGGTTTAAACTGCAGCTAAATACAAAAATAACCACCGTTAAAGGGAAATTTTCTTGTAGTGTGGTAAATATTTCCCCTTTTCCCATGGTTCTAAAATAAAGTTATCTAAAGCAATTTCAAAGAATAAATCGACATTTTCTCAAAGAAGTTATATCAAATCCAAAATAGTATTAAAAAAAACATAGTGGTAAATAGGCTAAGGATCACAATTGTTCGGGTTAGTAGACTACTCATATAACATTCAATGACTGGTGTACTCAATTCCTTAGAAAATAGGCCTAAGGAGAAGAGGAAAACTCCATGAGTGAACCCCCTAACAATTTCAAATTCATGCCCCTATAACATAGGCATAGGGATAAGAGGAACACCCCATGAGTGAACCCCATGATAATAAAAATGGATTAGGCCCAATACTACATATTACACCTAATTATCTAAGTCTTCCCATGTGATGAATTTATCAAATTAGTTTCAAAGGGATTCACATTTCATAAATAATTCCAAACAACCCTTTATTCAATCAAAAAACATGCTTTGAAAACCCATTTTTTAATACATTTCAAAATGATTTGAAAACATCTTTTCTTTTACCAAAATAAGGGAAAACCCATCTTTTATCACAAATATATTTACAAAAAAAATAAATCATGCCAATTTATTTATAAAATAATTTATAAAATCAAGATCAATTATGGTTTATCCAACATAATCTAGAGATGAAACCACCAACCTCAAACTCAAGTTGCACTCTACTCGCAATGGGATCCACACACCAAGAAGAATGAAAAACAAAAAACAGAGGCCCTAAAATTGATTCACACATCTCAAAAATTATTACATAAATGAAATGGTTGGTGTAGAGGATATATCACAACATACCTTGAGGAACTCACATGTCACACGACAACCAACACAAGGGATCTCCCCCAGAAGATGATCACACAATGGATCTAGAATCATCCAAACAAACATTGTCATAAGATCAAAATATCCCATAAACATAGCCCTACACTACTTCCACAACAATACAAATGAAGAAGTGGAAATTTCTCTTACCCATAGAGAAGAAACACAACCAAGCTATAGATTGAGCACTAAATAAACCAATCTGGAAGAGAATCATAAATCCCAAAACATCTAGATGAGAGACCTAGGGTATGAGGTAGGGAGTAGGAAACTGAATGAATTAAGATTCAGGCTTTTGGTGCATAAAATCTGTTGTGCATTATGGGTTTATGTCATAAATCACTAATTTATAGCATAAATCTCCCATATTACATTTACACTGAAAAAAACACCACTTTAGGTTAAAATAAACCAAGCAACAATTTTAAGATGTAAAAAATAGGTTTTAGGATGTAAAATATTTTATTCCCTAAACCATTTTCATAACTTTTTTCTAGTGTATAATTTACATCATAAATCATGGGTTTTTGGTATAAATTCTCTTTATAACATGTATAAATAACTGGCTCTTTAGAAAATCCCAAAATAAATCCTAGGCCCTCCAAACCCAAGAGACAAGCTATTAAAAACAAAAATTTTGTACCTTTTATATAGAATGTTAAAATCTCACCACTATAGGACTTACCATCCCTAGGAATTCATGTGGAAGAAGAATGATTCGGAAAGAGCTTAGGCCACTACTCTGTCACTAATGACTTGTGCTCCCAAGTCTTGTGATAATCTAATTTGTGTCTCCATAATAGTATAACTAATGTAATAGAATTCCCACACAAGACTTTCACCAGGGTATTAATGATCTCCACTGGTTTCTCAACAATAGAAATATCTGGATCAAACTCAATCTCTTCCTAACTCAAAATATGGGAAGGATCAGGATGGTACTTCTTGAGCTGAGATGTGTGGAAAACATCATAGATACTTGTCGACTAATATGGAAACTCTAAATAATAAGAAACCCACCCAAGTCTCATATTAACCTCAAATGGTCCAAAATATCTCTAAGTCAACTTTACCTATTTCACAAGTTGAAGGTTACCCAACCGAGGAGAAACTTGTAAGAAATATCAGTCACCAATGGAAAACTCCAAAGGATGACAACAACAATCCATATATGATTTTTTCCAACTTTGATTTGTAACCAATCATCAAAGTTATCTCGAATCCTCACCAACATCTCATAAATTAGACCCAGTCCCATAAGAGAGGTATCTCCAACCTCTGCCCAACAAATAGGTAACCTATACGTGTGACCATACAAAGCCTCAAAGGGAGCTATTTTGATTGATGACTACTAGATGTTATTATAAGAACACTCAACCACTCCTAGATGGTTGCCCCATGATCCACTAAAATCTAAGACACAAACATGGAGAATATCCACCTATATATGAATAACATTCTCTATATAATCATCCATTTATGGATGATAAGCTGTACTCAACCTAACCTAAGTCCACATCGCCTCCGGGAGACTCTTTTAGAACCAGGAGGTAGGCCCAAGATAACTATCCGAGAAAATAGTAGAGGTAACCCTAAAAAAACTCACAACCTCCTGAAAATACAACCTACCTAAATATTCAACCTTAGCGGTCACCCTGATCAAAATGAAATGAGAATATTTGATCAAATGATCAATCACCACATAGATAGCGTTATTACCATGGGGAGTCTTTGGTAATCCAAAAATAAATTCCATGGACACCTTGTCTCATATCCAAACTATAATTGAAAGAGTCTGTAGAAAACTGAAAGGTTTTAGATGCTCTGCCTTTATCTACTAGAAGGTGTAACCTTGGGACACAAAATAAACATTGGTGTGCTTCATACTTGGCCACGAAAAACATCATCTCATGTCATAATACATCTTCTTAGTGCCTGGATTAACATCCAATGAATAACTATGATAGTCATACAACTGTAAATGCCTCAAAAATTTTGGGATTACAAACCAATCCTCGAAGCATAGAATACCATCAAAAGATAGAGACCAACCAAGAATAGTCTACCCACTATAAAGGGTTTCTTTGATTCCCCTAAACTCATCATCCTACTGATGAAACTACAAAACATACTCAAAGAGAGATAAATATAACTGATAACTAGTCAGAAAAATACTTGAATCATCCCCCTAAGAATCCAAATGCATCTAAGTGAATAGTCTCATTAGGTTCCACTCTTCCTTAAATTCCAAGATTGCCTACGGTGTAGTTTTTCTATTTATAGATTCTGTGACAACATTCCCCTTCCCCAGGGTGTAGGTGATGTCTGAATAAAATGTCTGAAGATATTCCACCCACTATATTTATCTAAGATTTATGTCCTTCTAAGTAAATATATATCTCAGACTCTTATGATTAGAAAAGATAGTGAACCACTCCCCAAAAATATATTACTTTCAACACTTGAGTGAATGCATAACTAGGAAAAGATACAAATCATTAGTGGGGTAATTTTTCTCATGTGGTCAAAGATGATGAGAGCTATAGGCTACAACATGATCATCTTGCATAAGTACCCAACCCAACCCAGCACCGGAAGCATTATAGTACAAAACATATCTCTTACCAGGTTCAGGTAACATCAAAATAGGTGTCGATGTCATAAGTCATTTCAACTCATCAAAAGAATCTTGAAATTTAGCATCCCATGTGAATTTCACCCCTTTCTTAGTAAGATCAGCCAAATTTAATGCTAACTTTGATAAATCCTTAACAAACCGCTGATAATATCCATCAAGGCCTAAGAATCTATGAATCTTGAAGATATTTTGCGGTTCCTCCAATGACAAGACAATCTTAACTTTCTTAGGATCAGCTAAAAGTCCATGCTCAGAAATCACATGCCCCAAGAACTTCACATATTGAATCGACAAATTTAATTTTGAAAGAATTCCATAAATTCTATGGCTTCTTAAGATTCTCAAAACCAAATTCATATAGTGTGCATGCTCATGATCAGATCTCAAATAAACCTGGACATAATCAATTAATACTATGACAAAAGTGTCGAGATACTGATGGTATATCTAGTTCCTCAAGGACATAAAAATTGTAGGAGTGTTAGTTAGACCAAAAGGAAATACAATATATTCATAATGGTCATATCTACTCCTGAAATAAGTCCTCAAAATATTATACTCCCAAAACCTGAGCTGATAATCACCCGGTTCATCTTTTGATAGTCTATGTACAAACTAATTGAACCATCATCCTTCTTGGAATAGGGAAATGGGGTTTCCCATAGTGAAAAACTAGGGTGCATAAAACTTTTCTCTATTAGATCATCTAACTATATCTTGATCACTTTCACCACTGTTGTTTCCATATGATAAGTGGTTATTGAGATTGGATGTGTACCTAGCATCAAATCAATAATAAAATCCACCTCCCTCTCTAGAGGAAGACTAGAAAAGTAATCTAGGAAGATATTAGGAAAGTCCCTAAAAACCATGGGAAGATCACTAAAATAGGGAACATGTCACACCCCCGAACAATTTCTTATTTTTATTTTATTATTTTCTTTGGTTTTAAAATTTTTTGTCGAGGTTCGGGTTGAATCCCGAACAAGATTTTTGGGTTTTGTCAAAAAAAAATGTGTGTTTTTTAGTTGACATCGTGGAGCACCTTGGCAGAGTGCATTTTGGAGAACACGCACTACTTCTCCCATGAAACGGAACAGTCTTCCTGTCTTCGAGAAAAATTAAAATGAATAAATTTTTGTAATTTATTGCGTTATTTAAAATATTCATGGTTAATAATTTTAATTAAAAATAAATGAGTATTTTTATTATTTATATTTTTATCGATATGATGATGATGATGATTATTGTTATTATTATTATATTATTATTTATTTACTTTTACTTTATTTTATTATTTCTTATTTTTTCTTTCCTCTTTCTTCTTCCCATTTTTTTATTTTTACCTGTTCCATGTGGTCCCCCCCCCCGTGCAGCGCACCAGCTATCAGATGTTGGCCCCCTCTCCTATTCTCCTTGTCCGCGCCTCCTACGGACCTCCCTCCTTCTCCCTTGCCGCGCAGCGCACCCTCCTCCCGTGCACCATCGGCCGACCAGCCTCCTACCCTGCCTACTCCGCTCGCCCGCACATGCTGCCGACCACCTGCAGCACAACCCCCCTATAGCCCGGGTTCCCTCCTCTTGTGCACGCCTACCCAGCTTGCAGCCAGCAGCGCACCAGCTTCTCGCATGCCGCTGCCCCGTGCCCCGGCTCACCTGCACCCAGCCCATCATCCCTTGTAGTGCTCCCCTATAGTCGTGCCTCCTGCCGGCTCCTTGCAGCACACACATCGGCCGCCCTTTCCCTCTTCCTATACACTTACGGCTGCCCGACCCTCCTGCCCTGTGACAACACCCCACCAGCCCTCACCAGGTCTCCCATGCCTCCAGCCCTCTGCCTGCGCCCTGGCCATTGCCCTCCTGCTCGCCACTGTCCGGTTCCCCACATCCCCTTGTCCTACCCTTCTCCGCCTACACCCAGTTGGAACGCCCTCTCCTTGCAGCTGTCGTCCGGCAGTTCCTCCCGCGCCCCGTCCCTCCTTTATCCGGCCAGTAGCAGCACAGCACCCCGATGACTTTCCCCTTCGTTGCACTGGTCGTGGACCTCCTTTCGGCAGCCGCTCACCCACCTGACCTCCTTCCAGCCGCGTGCCTTTTGTTTTCACACCTTACGAACCACCACCTGCCATCCAACCAGCCTCTCCAGTGCAACGTGTGCGCTTTCAACCTTCCAAGTGGACCGCGCCCACTTCTAGTGTCCTCGTCACCCCTTTTTGACTATCGCGTGACTCCACGGATCAAGCGCGTCTCTTCATCGAGGTGAAGTTTGTGCCACTTCTTCATTGGATTATTTTTAATTAGTTTTTTTGTGTTTTTACTTATTTTTGTGGGTTTTGCAGTGCATCAGCGAAGTATTTCGACGATACTGCAGGCGTCGGCTTACGAGTTCTTATGCGCCTATGCGAGGCGCAACGCCCCAGCATGTTCGAGTTGTGAGTCGGGGTAGGTCCCCCACTACACTTGCCTTTAAATTTACAATTTATTAATTGCTTGATATTTTATTAGTTTTAATAAATGAGAAATAGTATTAGATAAATAATTTTGGAATAATTACTCGATATAAAAAGATATGTTTATTTTATACATGTCACTTGAAATATTTTCTTGGAGAATTGATGCACAATAGTGAAAGAATGACCATTTGGCCTTTGAACATAATTCATAGAATTTCAAGTATAGTTCTAGTTTTATGATAAATGATTTCTTCTGATGCATGAACAAGTGTTTTATTTCTCTTGAGAAATGAGGTTTTTCTTTAAAGTTGGTTAAGGCCCGTTTGACACTTTGATAAAATAAATTATTTTGGAAAACTTTATTTGAGGTGACTCAGGGGTGATCCTTTTGTGTACGTTGGTTGCATGAGTTGTGTGTGATGTTCATGCAACGTGACTGGTTACTTGATTGACTTTGTTGACTCACCCCTGTTTATTATAAGTGTTAACATGGGAACGTGGCATAGTAAGTGAATCTTCTGAGAACGATTACTTCACTAGTTTAGATTATTCACTGGCTAGTGGCCCATAGTAGAGATATGTTTTGTTGTTATTATTGATATGGGATTGGGACCCTCGGTTAGGCCATGTAGGGAAACATTGGGTGTTAGGGTGTTATGACGTCATTGAGTAGGGCATGCCTTCAGGATGAGTCACATGTATAGTACATTCTGGATTGTTCACGATCTCCGAGGTTTAACCCATGTTCCCTTTAGTGTTTATTTGTATGTGGCGGATGACTGAGAGGTCTAGTTCGGTTTTTGGCCCATGTGTGCCACTTTTTTTCCATTTCCCTTAGTGTGTGTTGTGTGTTATGTGTGGTTTTCCTTTTGTCTAATAACTAAAATTTGTATTTTCTAAATTGTTCATGAAGATGTTTTCAAATATTTAATGCACCTTCTCCTTTCAAACATTAAACTAGTTTTTAAATTAAAAGGGGAAATGGACTGTTATTTATTTTAGAAATGAAAGTGTGTGTGTGTAAACCAATATTTTATATAATTTAGTTCAAACCTGGAATTAGTAAATTCTTTATTTAAAGGTAATGTTTTGGGGATAGTTTGTTGGGAACACCTACTGAGTTTTAATACTCACACCTATAGTGTTTTTTGTTTTTAATTTTGCTTTAGGTTTGGCTCGAGCTCACTCTCTATGGGTGAGATTTGGTTGTGGACTGGTGAGTGACTCTCAAAGTAACAAAGAGTTTTGGTCATGGTCAGGTTAGTTGGTTGTTGTTGATCATTATTTCTTTTCATTTTATTTATTTACTTTGTGTTGTTATATTTTATTTTTGTTGATTTATTTATTTTCATTGGGTGAAATCATCCCCACTTTCTCTCTGTTGATGCCCTAGTGCTTGTCTCTAGCTCGGGAGGATCGGGAACGCCTCTTGGGCCATGTTGCGGACCAGCTCGGGTGATCGATTCAGGGACGACCCAGGTTGGTTCATGAAAAAATGGTATTATAGGAGGTCAACTCTTGAGTAGACCTTGTTTTTCAGAGCACCCATTTTTATTTGGGGTTTTCATGGCAGAAGGTGTAGAATTGTTAGGACTCGAGGCATATGGAAGAGAAGGACGTTATGAACCCTTTCTTGTTTTGAACCTCGGTTTACCATGGGATGTTTGGGTTTGTCGATGTCTTTTGATTATTATGGTTTGTTTGGTATTGGGAAATGAAATGGGAGTTGGGCAAGTGACCTCTGTGTGATCACATGGTCTAGCAAGCCATGTAGAGCTGGGGACATTACCCTAGAGTGCACCTTGTGGCAGTGGCATGACTGGTGAATGGTCTTCAACCATATGTCTGAGTCACCCATTGACACTAGTTTCTCCTTGTGGACCGTTTGAGTCTTCTTTACTTCTAATAATTGTTTTATAAAGTTTTATTTTGGAAATTGTGAAAAGTTGAATTTAAAATGGTAATGACCATGTTTGACCTAGCTTTTTGTTTTCTTGTTCCTTAGTGTTCACCCCCCCATGAAGGTTCGATGGATGACCAAGGTGTAGCTTAGGGTGATGAATCCTTAGACAATCCTCCAGTTGATCAACCCATGAACTATGTCCTCGAGTTTCAAAATTTGAACCCTCCCCTCTTTTATGGGCAAGAAGATCTTCTTGAGGCAGAGGAGTGGCTGTGGAAGATTGAGAGGAACTTTTGTTCTCTCACGCTGCCTGAGTCATTAAAGGTGAAGTTGGCTACCTTTATGCTTGAAGGTCCAACCTGGAGGTGGTGGAAGTCTGTGTCTCGAAGAAATCCTCGAGAAGATATCACTTGAGAGTTATTTAAGTTTTCGTTCATCTAGTAATACTTCTCTAAGGTAAAAAAGGTGAGGAAGAGGATGGAGTTGAGCGGTCTTCAGCAAGGTGTTGGATCAGTGTTGTAATTATTTCGTAGTTTCCTGGACCTAGCTCCGTATGAACTGGAGTATATTGGGAATTATCTCATGAAAGAATGACATTTTGAGCTCGGACTTCATCTTGAGATGCAGTCAGTGGAAGAGTTCAACCTAATCACCTTACTTGACATGGTGAGACAATCTTTCCTCGCCAAAGCTGAGTTAGTAGGAGGAATTGAGGTGGAAAATACTCCTCCATCCGTGGGAAGTAGTGCAGAAGATGGTGATAAGAAAAATGGGAAGCAGCCTAATGCTGTTGGTACTAATAGAGGAATCAAGAGGCCTTCAAACCTTCAGCCATCTTCTTTACAGTGCAATGCCTTGATCTGTCACCAGTGCGGTAAGCGGGGGCACAAGAGGCCGATGTGCCTGAATACTCCAAGACCCTGCCACACCTGTGGGCGCCTGGGTCATGTGAAGTGATTCTGTTGAGGTGGTTCCAAGAAGCATGTTGAAGCCAGACCTGTCTCGTCAAAGGTCACCTCATCCCATCAACAATAGTAGGATGATGTTTGGGGATCAGTTTGGATTTTTTCTCTTTGTAGGGTTTCCTTTCCTTTAGTTGTGAGAATGGTTATTGTTGAACCTCTTTGAAGCTTTTATTTTATTAGAAGTGTGTTTGTTAAAATTCTGGTTCATGTGTCATGTTTGGGAAATTTTGAAGCCTGACTGCGAGGCAGGAGATACTTCAATCATCGGTGCTCCAGTCATAGGCCCGGAGTGAAGCTGGCACATAGTCAGGTGAACCCCAATGGTGAAAAAGGGTATTGGTTTAATCTTCATCCTTAGCGTGGTGTGGTTTGTATTTTTCTGAGGGTGTGAAGTTGTTAGTGTAGTGGTGACAGTAGTTTCGATGCTCTATCAGTAGGGCCCTTCCCTTCACCCCCTCGTGGTGGGGGATTTTTGGTCTGTGCGGAAAGTTTTTAAGTTCGGTTAATCTCATCAGTCCTTATGGTGGGGAGACCCATCACAGGTCTCGTTGAATTTATTTGGCTTGTCTCCTGTGGTGGGGAGTTTATTCGGGCCACCTCATGTCAGTATCAGAGTTTCGTTTTGAGTTTCGTTTTTGTGGTGTTTAAAGTGTTCATGTTTTGAGGATAAGTTTCATGTTAAGGGAGTTTGGTGTTCGTTTGGATAGATCAAATGGATGCGCTTAAACTTTTGGGGGTGAGTGACATTTAAGTAGTTTCATCTTGGGTATAGGTCTTGTTGTGTCTTCCCAGAGGTGGGAAGCGTTATGGTGGGGAGAATTGTCACACCCCAACCTATTTATTATTTTTATTTTATTATTTTCTTTGGTTTTAAATTTTTTTGTTGAGGTTCGGGTTGAATCATGAACAAGATTTTTGGGTTTTGTCAAAAAAATGCACGTTTTTTAGGTGACATCACTGAGCGCTCGGGCGGAGCGCATTTTGGAGACCCCGCGCTACTTCGCCCATGCAACGGCACAGTCCGCCTGTCTTCGAGAAAAATTAAAATGAATAATTTTTTGTAATTTATTGTGTTATTTAAAATATTCATGGTTAATAATTTTAATTAAAACTAAAGGATTATTTTTATTATTTATATTTTTATTGATATTATTATTATTATTATTATTACTATTATTATTATTATTATTTTATTATTTATTTAATTTTACTTTATTTTATTCTTTCTTATTTTTTCTTTCCTCTTTCTTCTTCCCTTTTTTTCTTTTTACCTATTCCACGTGGTTGTCCCCCCCCCCACCGTGTAGTGCACCAACTACAGACGTCGGCCCCCTCTCCTCTTCCCCTTGTCTGCGACTCCTGCGGACCTCCCTTCTTCTCCCTTGTCGTGCAGTGCACCCTCCTCCTGCGCACCATCGGCCGACCGACCTCCTGCCCTACCTGCTCCGCTCACCCACACCTGCTAGCGACCACTTGCAGCACGACCCCCCTACAGACCCGGTTCCCTCCTCTTGTGCATGCCCACCCAGCCTGCAGCCAGTGGCGCACCAGCTGTTCTCCTGTTGTTTCCCCGCTCCCCAGCTCACCCGCACCTAGCTCATCACCCCTTGCAGCGCATCCCTCTAGTCGTGCCTCATACCGGATCCTTCCAGTGCATGCACCGGCTACCCCAACCCTCTTCCTATACACTATCGGTCGCCCGACCCTCCTGCCCTGCGAAGACGCCCCACCAACCCTCGCCAGGTCACTCCTGCCTTCGGACCTCTGCCCGTGCCCTGGCCGCCATCCTCCTACCTGATGCTGCCCAGTGCCCTGCATCCCCTCAGCCTGGCCTTCTCCGCCTACACCCAGCTGGCGTGACCTTGCCTCACAGCCATCGTCTGACAGTGCCTCCCACGCCCCATACCTACTTTATCTGGTCAGCAGTGGCGCAACTCCCTGACGACTTTCCCCTTTTGTACACTAGCTGCAGACCTCCTTTTGGCAGTTGCGCACCCACCTGACCTCCTTCCGACTGCGCGCCTTTTGGTTGTGCCTTCCGACCCACCACGCACCATCCAATCGGCCCCGCCAGTGCAACGTGCGCACTTCTGGCCAATGCTCCTCTTGTTTTACAGTCGCACAGCCTTCCAACTGGACCGCACTCACTTCCAGTGTCCTCACCGCCCCTTTTTGATTGTCGCGCAACTCTACTGATCAAGAACGTCTCTGCGCTGAGGTGAAGTTTGTGCTACCTCTTCATTGGATTATTGTGAATTACTATTTTTTGTGTTTTTACTTATTTTTTTAGGTGTTGTAGCGCATCAGTGATGTATTTCCACGATACTACAGGCGTCGTATTGCGATTGCTTATGCGCCTGTGCGAGGCGCGACGAGCCAGTGTATTCGAGCTGTGAGTCGAGGTAGGTCCCCCACTACACTTGCCTTTAAATTTAGAATTTATTAATTTCTTTATATTTTATTAGTTTTAATCAATGTGAAATAGTATTAGATAAATAATTTTGGAATAATTACTTGATGTGAAAAAAGAGATGTTTTTTTATACACGTCAATTGAAATATTTTCTTGGTGAATTGACGCACAATAGTGAAAGAATGCTCGTTTTTCCTTTGAACATAATTCATAGAATTTCAAGTGTAGTTATGGTGTGATGATAAATTATTTCTTCTGATGCGTGAACAAGTGTTTTGGTTCTCTTGAAAAATGAGGTTTTTCTTTAAAGTTGGTTAAGGCCCGTTTGACACTTTGATAAAATAAATTATTTTGGAAAAGTTTCTTTGAGGTGACTCAGGGGTGATACTTTTGTGTGTGTTGGTTGCGTGAGTTTTGTGTAATGTTTGTGCAATGTGACTGGTTACTTGATTGACTTTGTTGACTCACCCCTATTTATTATACGTGTTGACATGGGAACCTGGCATAGTAACTGAATCTTCTGATAATGATTTTTGCACTAGTTTAGATTACGCACTGGCTAGTGGCCCATAGTAGAGATATGTTTTTTTATTATTATTGCTATGGGATTGGGCCCCTCGGTTAGGCCATGCAGGTAAACATCAGGTGTTTGGGAGTTATGACGTCATTGAGTAGGGCATGCCTTCAGGATGAGTCACATGTATAGTACATTCTGGATTATTCACGAGCTCCTAGGTTTGACCCATGTTCCCTTTAGTGTTTATTTGTATGTGGCGGATGACTGAGAGGTCTAGTTCAGTTGTTGGCCCATGTGTGACACTTTTTTCCCATTTCCCTTAGTGTGTGTTGTGTGTTATGTGTGGTTTTCCTTTTGGCTAATAACTAAAATTTGGATTTTCTAAATTGTTTGCGAAGATGTTTTCAAAAATGTAATGCACCTTCTCCTTTCAAACATTAAACTAGTTTTTAAATTAAAAAGGGAAATGGACTGTTATTTATTTTAGAAATGAAAGTGTGTGTGTGGAAACCAATATTTTATATAATTTAGTTCAAACCTGGAATTAGTAAATTATTTATTTAAAGGTAGTGTTTTGGGGATAGTTTGTTGGGTACGCCTACTGAGTTTTAATACTCACACCTATAGTGTTTCCTATTTTTAGTTTTGATGCAGGTTTGGCTCGAGCTCGCTCACCATGGGCGAGAGTTGATTGTGGACTGGTGAGCGACTCTCAGAGTCACAGGGATTTTTGGTCATTTTCAGGTTAGTTGGTTGTTGTTGATCATTCTTTCTTTTCATGTTATTTATTTAATTTGCGTTGTTTTTTTTCTTTTTGATGCTTTATTTATTTTCATTGGTTGAAATTTTTCATGCTTTCTCTCTGTTGATTCCCTTGTGCTTGTCGCCAACTTGGGAGGATCAGGAACGCCTCTCGGGCCATGTTGTGGACCGACTCGGGTGATCAGTTCAGGGTCGACCTGGGTTGGTTCGTGATAGAACATCATTGGGCTCTACTAAAATGGGAAAAAACAAAATCTTGATCTTTGGGAGGTGAGGTCCTGAATGATCATACCTCATATCCCACTCTCCCTAAAACACTTGGGAGCTTCCATAGGTAGCAAAGAATGAAAAAATCAAAAAATAACAATCAATATTACCATGATGAGAAATAATTTAACCTATACCAATGATGAATTCAACCAGATCCATATCGAGAATGAAGAAATATCATACTAACTCTACATCAGCAATCAATAGAGAACAATACGTGCATTGAAACACATATTCTTTCTTCTTTCCAAGAGATGTTTATAACTTCATAATAAAGTATATGAGATCTATTGTAATTTTTAGCGCATCAACAAAAATAGAATATATAAACAAGTGGGAGGAACCTGTATCAAATAAAGCAGTTTTTATAGAAGATGTAACAAAGATAGTACCTCTCACTGTTGTTGGGAGTGCATCAACCTCCGCCAAAAACTCATCCACCGCATGAAGGTGATTCACTCCTAAGGCATGGGGTTGGAGTCCTATAGATTTTGAAGCTTCTGATTATGTCATAGTGGCCTTTGGAGTTGAAGATTCCTAACCATAATGAGGCATAGACATGGCCTAACAGAACCACTATAAATGATCATGGTGGTGAAACGTATTTCACATCTTCATGGGTTCAGTATAAAAACATTGTGTGTGCCCAACCTTATCACACTGGTATATTGTTAAGTATAAACTACTGGTTGTAGATGATAGTTACTAAGAACCACCTCCATTAACCCTACAATGGTCATGTAACTTCCTCTTCTTTCCCTACGCACCATAAAATCTACCACTGGGTGGAAGGGAATGGTAATAATAGCCAATCTTGCCTATTATTTTCATTTTTGAAATCATAGTCATGTTAACTATATTCACATAGGAGGATAGATTAGATATAAATACATGTGATCTGATATCTAGTCATAAACCCTACTGATACTTCTAATCATTCATCTGATCATTCCTTACGACCTCTAAAGAAAAATTAATCAGCTCCGCAAAATTATTGGTGTACTCCAACATTGAATTCTCTTTATCCTATAAATTGAGGAACTCCAAATACTTTTTCATCATTAGAGACTCTTATAATAACTACTAAAAGAAGATGGTCTTCAAAACCTTCCAATCCAATCCCATGTTCCTATCTTCTTGTTCCATAGAATCTCATCATCATTGTTTCCTCTGGAATTGGGGATGACCCTGTTGATTTAAGGTTCAAACATTCTAATTGGTTTCTAACGGGTTTGTTCGTAGAACCGGAAACATCCAACGATTCTATATCCATTTGGACCTACTTTCCAAAGGTAGGTTCTCATTAGTTGTGGACTGATGAGGCTTAGGAATTTGCATTGGTCGAGAGGATGAGAGGTCGTACTCATCACACCTTTTTGAGGGGAAGTATTGTCTACTCCGGGACTCTCTTTATAGATTTAAGTTAGGTTCGTGAATCCTTATTACATTACCAAGTATAAAATGAGTTTTCCTTTAAATATGACAATCAATGATTAAATATGAAGGAAATTTATAGAATCTTTTATATGTATGTGAGGTTCTTCATCGATAGAGAATCATCTGTATTTGTTAAAGATTCTTAGTCAATGGTATCCTTAAATACATAAAAGTCTCTTGGTCATTATGATGACCATACTAGTTTTAAAGCCACTCAGTGGGGTAGTTGAAGTTTATTGTCATTCAGGAGGAAATGGATTATTTCAGTGTTGGGATCATACCCATAGATGGGCTACCTACGTATCCTTTGTTTAGAAAAGGAATCAGAACCCACGTAGTTCGAATAAGGGAGTATGATGTTTATGATTGATGGCTCAAAGAAAGATGTCATAATTACTTTTACACTCTAAGCTCACGTGATTCATGCTCGGTGTGAGAAACAAGAGGTATTGGTAAAACCAGAAAATTGTTCCATGAAAGATGCAATCATAAGAAATGATGTAGGGATTATGTATGTATGACTGCCCAAATAGATGAAGGTTAAGATTTACTTTAGGGAAGAAATCTAGGAACAGGGTCCATAAATGTATATGTGCTTCATGGAGATTTGGATACTCTAATCTTGGGGCTTATTCCTAAGGAAGATGCCCAAGTTAGGAGGGGGCTTATGATTGGGTTTTATTCCTGAGAAGGAAGCCCAAATCAAAAGTAAATTAAGACTGGTTAAGAGAAATTTAAGACTGGGGCTTACTCCTAAGGAGGAGGCCCAGGTTAAAGGGACTTGAAAAATTAAGGGACTTGGGGCTTACTCCTAAAGAGGATGCCCATATTTGAGACTAGGGATTACTCCTAGAAAAGGAAGCCCAGGTTAAAGGAATTATGGTTGGAGCTTACTCCTGAGGAGGATTCCCAAATTAGGGGACTTGGACTAGGGATTACTCCTGAAAAGGAGGCCCAGGTTAAGGGAAATTATGACTGGGGCTTACTCTTGAAAATAGGGTTCTCTCATCTTAAAGGATGAGGTTGAATGAATGAAATATCTAACTTTAGTGACATAAAGATTTGTAAATTACTAGGTTTTGAGAAATGTTCCACGGAATTCCTTTCAGATAAGGAATTAAATCAAGAAAACATGCCATAAATGGCTTTGAAGAGTGTCTTGAAGACTTAATCTTGAATAGGAAAGGTGGAATGTCATAAGAGAGGTGAAATGGTCAGGAAGGGAACCCAAAAATAGAAGGGCGTGCAAGTCCTGGGGGGTCGCGCAAGTACTGAATGGGCGTGCAAGTCTTGATCGTGCAAGTATACTTGCGCAACACATATATACTTGGGTGATCCTTGACCAGTAGAGTAATACTTGGGCGATCCTTGACCAAAGCCTTTAGAATTATCCCAAGGTACTTCCAGAAGAGTGGCGTGCAAGTTTTAATGAGTAGGTAAGGAGGCGTGCAAGTGTGTCCATTTCCCTTAAGGGTAAAACACTTAGGCACGCAAGTGTTAGTGAATTATAATACTTAGACCTTATTCCTCTTGTTTATACCTTCCATTCTAGGTAAAGAATTACCTTATAAGGGTTCAGAAGACTTGAAGAAGAGACTTGGGCATTCAGAGCTCTATATCTGAATTCTGGAAAAAAATCCTCCTCAAATGGGGGGCCCACCGGGGGTATTTATTGGCTGGAGAAGACACTGGGCGGTTTTCAAAGAGGGCGCGCAAGTCAATTGCATGACCATTAGGTGGTGTGAAAGTGTACTTGCCCGACAGTGAGGGAACTTGTGTGACCCGAAGGTATTTGACTCCTTTTTCATTCCTTTGTCGATTTTTTGATGTTTTCTTTAAAGGATGAATTAATTTGTGCTAAGTCATTTCCCTTTCCATTCCTTTAGAAAATGTGACAAAAAGGAGCGTCAAAAAAATTCCCCCCTCAGAGTTAGATCTGAAAGAATAAGGATGTGACTCTGAGGAAAAGAATAAAACCAAAGGGAAAGAGGCGCGCAGGTTTTCAGCGCGTGACTTTCATCACGCAGGTGTGGGTCGCGCAGGGCTGGAGCGCGCAGGTGGTCGTCCTGGCCTATATATATGCGCTCATTTGTCTCTCATAGCATCAAATTTTGGATTTTCGATCTCTCACCATGCAGGTCACCTTTGTCGCACAAGTTGCTCTCTTTTCCTCTTTTCCTTTGTTGTCGCGCTGCTGTCAAGGTACCTGGATTTGCGCGGTGATACTTGCGCGCTAAATACTGGCGCGACACATTATACTTGCGTGACACATCCACACTTGCGCGCCTTAATGCCTTTGCCTTTTTTTTGAATTCTTTCACAAATTTTATGAAAATTCAACTTACTTAGGGTTAATTATTCAACTTTTGTGCAGATTTAAATGGATCCCAAAAGAATCGTAACGGCTGATGAACTGGAAAGAAAACATCTTGATGATATGATGAACATCATTGGCCATGATTATTATACCATCTATGATATCACTCTTCCGTATTTGGCCAAGTATCTGAAGAAATATCACTTTGATTTCCCAGAAAGCACTTATCTTCCTTTGTACGGTTATGGTCATCTGCGAGAAGTCACTATTCTAGAAGTAAAGAACTATCTCCCATTTTCATGGTTTCAGAATTACACCAACTTTGCTTCAGCAAATATCTCATGTGGAGGAGGATTTATAAATGCTGGAACTGTTGAGAAGGCCCACATGATGCATCATATCCCTTGTACGCCAGATATGAAACCTCATAAGCCTGAGCTACAACCACATTGTCATCCTTCAATCTTCCGAAATGCTCAGATGGATCAATCCAAAGGCTGGAAGAAAAGTTGGGACTTCTGTCCTAGGGGAGGTGTGAAGACAACTTGGATGTGGGCATACTGGGTGCGACAAACCTATGCAGAGTTTGTTGAGGATTTTAAAGAAGTGGTGATATATGAAGCTGTCTGGGTTGGGTAGACATATGTTTACAGAAATGATAAATTCATTCCAGATATACTCAGCCACTGGAGCCCAAAAACCAATTCTTTCTATCTGACTCATGGAGAAGTAGGCATCAGTCTGTGGGATGTCCATAGGATCTCAGGGGATCCAATTTTGGGCGACATGTATGATGAATTCATTCCTCCCAAGGTGACTTGGAATGATTCAGAGAAGACTCCTTCTTTGGATCAGGAATTATTTAAAATCTTCCACATGATTAAGAGTTCAGAGACCTCCTTAACTCATTCTAGAAAGGATATTCATCTGGAGGAGTGGATGAATATATTTCTTATTGAGAAGAAAGAGAAGGATCCAAAGGAGAAGGATCTGAAGGAGAAAGGATCCAAGAAAAAGAAATCCAAGGATAAGAGGCCCACCCGTCCTACCACCTGCCAAAAAACCGAGAAGAGGGGTGCTCCTGGCACATTTTGGCCAACTCTAGAAGTAAGAGAGTTTGAGAAATATAGGATATGAGGTGAATCAAAGGATCCCAAAGAATACTCTTCTAGTGATCTTCTTGTCTTTGTGGCTCAGCGTTTATCTCTTACCAGTCAGGGACTCGAAGGGAGGCGTCAGGCCAGGGACCTTCGTTATTGCGGCAAAGTTGGCTGAGGGAAAAATGGTTGGGTTGGATACCCCCATTTTAGCAAAGATTCACCGGAGTTTACTTCATGTCTTCATGGGTAAATATCCTTTGAGAATAGTGGGACCATTACAAGTTTTATGGGGATGGATTTCCACTCACTTCAGGACTTATAATGTATATAATGGAGTACAAATTCCTGGAAGTTCTTTCAGGAAATCAGTGAAAGCATTCTCTGAAATTGATCCATTAGATCTTAATTCCTATGACATGAAATTGAGGTTTAGCATGTTTAAGGAATTAAACTTATTTCCCTATGGAAATCCGCCAACCGGGAGGTTTTTTGATGATGGAACAGCCCACTTGGATTTGAGGGCATACATGCTGACCTGCAGAGATGGTGTGCTGGTCACCAGGATTGACATAGATATTATATGTGAGGCCTGTACTCCATATAGATTTGCACGCCAATTCAAGTGTTTGCAACAAATTGTTGTATCTCCCCTGTACATGTCAGGTTAGAGCAACATCCGATGGTTTCTCAACAACTATGGTTGCTGACGTCTAGGGAGAAGACTGGGGCGGTGTTTGATCTACCAGTTGAAAGAGCGGCACATAACTTGACTACATGGTATGTCGAGTACTAGATATCATCATACCCTAAAGGGGTGCTGAATCACCCAGTTTATCAGGTGGGGAAAAGGAAGAGGACTGTAGAGAAAGAAACCCTTCCTCATGAAGGTGATGCTTTCCCACCTGAAGTTGATTCGCCGGATTCCTCATTAAGGACTGGCTCACCGGATTCCCAAGATGGGGATGATGAGGCACAACAAGTGGCAAAGAAAACTCGTGCCTGATATAATCCTCCAGTCAGAATCAAAAGACCCACTCCATCAACTCCTGGTGAGTTACTTCATTGGGGTACTTTAATCATTACTACTTTATAAAGCAATAAGTCTTATTTTCTTATTCTCTATCTGTAGTTGTAGAAGCTGGGAAGAAATTGAAGTCAAAGATTGTAGGACCTTCCTCACAGCATTCTGATACACGCACTGAATATCTACGACCAGAGGCTGTCCAGACATGGCAAAGTTTATATTGTGGTATTGAAACTTCCTGGATGGATTTATGTGAGGGGCTGCAACTCCCTAGAATAGAGACTCTTCTGACTTCTACCGATATTAATTTCGAAGATAGCCCCGATGAAGTGAAAGCTTATATCAGAGAGCTAGAAATGCTCATATATTCCACTAATGATTCCATTCCTGTCACCAAGTGGGTGAAGGAAATGATAGATCGTGGCGCCGCTGAGGGGACTGATGAGGAGTGGCATGATTACGTGGCCCCTGAAGATGTAATTTTTCTTTCCTTATTTTCTTTTCAACTTGATTTTATTCGAAGCTTTGTTACTCAAGGAAGTTATTTTCTTCATCTTGTATCTTGCAAAGAAAGGAACTAATGAGGTTCCTTTTCCATTGAATATCCCTGGTGGTACTGCCATCGGGGATGATGCTGAATCTCCTCGTGAGTCGGGCGAGATATCTCCGGTCCAGCAAGGCATGGATGAGGAGTTGGACATGGCTTTACATTCTCCCATTTAGGTACCTATAATGGAGACTGCCGACACTCCCAAAAATCCAAAGGGACAAAGGAGTCGGAGGAAGAAGTTCACAACTAAATGCTTCATCAGTAGTGGTAAGTCCTTCAGATAATCATGAGTATTAAATCATGAAAAGATTGCTCATTTTCCTTGGGATTGCAGGGGCTTCTTCAATTTCCCCTCTGATGGAGAGTATTGATCCTCCTTTGAGGACCACGGAGGGTGCTGTGGAACAATCGCAAATTCAGGCTGACTTGGCTGCCCCTAGAAAAGAGCCAGCATCTGTTCCCAGTATCCCTCTTGCTGCTATTGTAAGAAGAGAAGAACCTGCTTCTGGTAAGTTAACAATCCTTCATAAAATGTTGAATGAAACATCTACTGACTTCCATTCTGTGATACTTCAGGTTCAACCCCTAAATTAGATCTTTTGGAGGCTATTGCAACTGATGCCGCGATTTTATCCGAAGATGATGTCCAGGGTTAGGGACCGCAGGATGAGGGTCACCAAGAAGACACATCAAATGCTCCCACTAGTGAGACTAACCAGGATTCTGAAATATCATTGGATGAAATGATGAATCTTGGTATGTCTTTCGAAGAATTTTTTGATCATGCTAAGTTATCATGTGATTTAGAAGATCTTGGGCATGAGTGTTATCCTTCGTCCGGTAAATTTTCTTATAATTTACACTTCTAATCATGACTAAAAATAATATGCAGTTCCATCCAAAGAAGCTTCTGAACTGCCAATGCCTGAAGAGGGTGTGGACATTGATGTCAACCCTACCATTGCAGAAACATTAGCTCAAGTGGAGATAAACCCAATAAACCCCCCTGAGACCCATATTGAAGATCCTGTTGAAACTGGGAAAGATGGGGAGGAGTCTTCTCAAGTTGTTGATCTACCGTTGGGTAAGGAATAACAATATTTTGTGATTGTAGTTAATTTTCAAGACAACCGAATCTTTTATTATCCTATGAAATTAACCAGAGCATTCAATTGATTATACAGGGCCATAAATTTCAATGGTTAGATCCGGAGGTGAAGCCTCAGCCTCCGCCCCAATGGTAATTGAAAGCGAAGAAACACGGGTCAGGGGGGAAGGAGCAGAACAGGGCACTTCCCTAAGGGCATTAATCCCATATTATACTCCCCCCTGTGATAGTGACGCTGAGTCGGACCCGGAAGTGCTTAAGGCGTTCCAATTTTCACGACGCAAGGCATGGAAAAACATATGTAAAATCATATCTGAAGTGATTTTGGAGGAGCTTTCATCGAAGATTCCCCAGCTGTCATCCCTATTCTTCATATTGGGACTTGGCGGTTTTGGATATGAAAAGATCCATGCCGCAGTGAAACAGGTCATTTTAAAAAGGGAGCAGGAGCAAAAGTGTCGTGACGATCTAACCAGGGTGAAGCTGTCAGCCAATATTAGTGAATTTGAGGATTTGGTATCCCGAGATAAGGCTGACTATACTGCCAAGATGAAAGAGCTAAAGCATAAGATCAAAGATAAAGTTGTCCAGTAGATGCACCTCCAGCAACAGTTAGATGATATTACTGGGGAACTTGACCAACTCAATAATTCACTAGAGGGAGCTCAAATGAATAGTATGAAAGCCATTGCGGATGCCAAGAAATCTCTCAGGCTAAAAAGAGTGAAGTTGGTCGAGTGCATGAGCTTCAAGTGGCTGCTGATGAAGCTCGGGATGTTGTATATCAAGTAAAGACTTATGTTGATAGCCTCTTGTAATTTTCTTGGAAAAGAGAAGAGACTTCAATCTGTGGACATCCTTCTAATTCTTGTGCGTCAAATGGAAAGAACGCTTTCATTTTCAATCATCTGTGCACGCATTTTCCTTTTCTACCTGCTTTAGATTTTTACCTAAGCCATTGGACCTAGTAAGAATAGTTTTCTTTTTACTAGGATTATTATAAAATAAATAACCCTAAAAACTTTGAATCTTTTAATTGCTCAATATTACCTAAATCATAAAAAATGTATGTTTAGTGATCTAGAACTTGAATTTTATTTAGAGTTCTCTTGTCTTTTGTGGGCAGTTTAAATTCATTCACGTCGGACATAAAAAAGGATAATGTTTAAGGTCGAAATAGCTTTGACTAAATGGGTTAAAATTGACTCAATTCCTTGAAAATTTATCTAAAAACATATTACCACACTCAAGTATGAAGGAAAAAATGTAAACTATGAATTAAGAAATTTTGAATCTGAGGAATGATACGAAAAAGAGCTAAAAGGCATTAGAAGAAGTAGTTTACAAGAATGAAGTTACCATTATTTAACAAACCCGTTAGGGGGTTGAATTATGCAGGGCCACCTAAGGGAATTGGCTGCATAGTCAAATAATAGTATCTTTTGGCTGACAAGTCTGTTATGTAGACTGTTTATGCAAGGCCGCCTAAGGGTACATGATTCATAGTCAGGAAAAAGAACTCTCAGAAATTTACTTTTCTACTGCTAAAAATCCAGTGGAAGTTTATGAGGATTCAAATTTTCCAAAGCATAGAGTTTGTTGTATGGAGAGAGGTACTTGAATATGGAGAAGATATTTCCAAAAAAGATTATCCAAGAACTGGATGAATGTCACTCCTACGAAGGTCTGACCCAAATGTAGGGAAGAGAAATATAAACCATATACGTGAATACTTTCAGATCATGAAAATGGACATGAAACAAATATGTTAAGGATGGTTATTTTTTGCGGATCCTTACATATTTTTTATAAGACCAATAAGGAAAAAAGAGGTTTTCTTCCCAAGAATGAAGCTACCATTATTTAACAACCCATTAGGGGGTTGAATTATGTAGGGCCGCCTAAGGGCATTGGCTGCATAGTCAAATAATAGTATCTTTTGGCTGACAAGTCTGTTATGTAGACTATTTATACAAGGCCGCCTAAGGTCACGTGCTACATAGTCAAGAAAAATAACTCTCATAAATTGGACATTTTGTGACCAGAATTCAAGAAAAGGGTTATGAAGATCTGAAAAATATTTAAGGTTAGGATTATGACACATAAAGATGGTTATTGTCCAATGTATGCAGAGATACACAGATCAATGCTAGTCATAATCATGTTGTGGCTAGGTCCTGAATTGAAATACTGGACTTCACTACGTATACCATAAGGATGGGAATCAATCCATACATAGTTCTTGAAATACAGTTTAATTTCATGTGGGACTAGAGTATGGGAGATCTTAGTTTAGGGTCATAGAGCTCAGACCATTATAAGAAATACACGGTGTGTGTTTTCATGGGGACTTTTCAGCCAAGGGACTGAAAGTGAAATTTGGGGTTAGGCCCAAAGACTTGGGGATGGATTCGAGGGACACTCGAACGTTCCTACGTATCCCATAAGGATGGGAATCAAGCCCACGTAGTTCTAGAAATACCCTCTGTACAGATTTGGTTCGTATAAGTTAAGGGTGAAAGGGGACTTTAGTGCAATGATGGTTTGACCCAAAATAAAAGGTTCGGGCATTTCCATGTATGCACGTAGTCTTTGAATAAAACATGATTGGAGATCAATGTAAATAATGATTTCCTCTCAGGTGAGGGTATCAAAGAATATTGTAGTTTATTGTCATACAGGATAGAAATGTTGTACAGTTTAACTTCGTATAGCAAGGACGGAGGTGGACCAATGTAAAGATATTGATTATGGGGGCAGTTTCACGAATCAACATCATATGAGATGGAGGTTAACCGATATGAAGAGATTGGTTTTGGGCTTGAACCTTGGTAGGTTGCCTAAGTACCCATCCTGGAAGGCAAGGATCAAAGTCTGCGTAGTTCAATTAAAGAATGAATTAGTGATCAAGTTGTTCTTGGGGACAACGACCTAAAAAATGATGTTGGGACTTACGCGTGGTTAGCGGCCCAGAGAGGGTGTTATGGTTGAAATTTTCTCTAAGATCACGTGAGTCATACTCGATGTGAGAAACAAGAGGTAACAACAACCTTAACGATGCACAGTTTAATATCATGTAGGACATATGAAGGGACCATGCAGTTTAAAGTCTTGAAGTTAGGACTATTGGTGTTGCACATTTTAGTGTCATGTAGTAGGGACAAAAAATATAGTTTAACGTCATGTAGGATGTATTAAGGAATTTCTGTACATTTTAGCTTCATGTAATTAGGACTATGGGGACAATACAGTTTAATTTCATGTTGGAAAAAAAGGGGACTGTGCAGTTTAATGTCATGCAGTAAAGACAAAAGAGGACACAGTTTAACGTCATGTTGGACGTATTAGGGATTTTTTCCACAGTTTAACGTCATGTTGGATGAAAAATGGACGATACAGTTTAGCATCATGTTGGAATATAGTGAGAATAGTTTAAGGTCATATGCATGGACCGTTGGTTATGCAGTTTAATGATGAGCCCGTAAGGGGCGCTCCGCAACTAGGGTTTCCCCGTCGCCGACTTCTCCCTTCCGCCTCGGGTTGGCTCGGCCCTCCTCGGTGCTTGTTCGGTGGGATCGTGGTGGAGTCCTCCTTCGGTGGTGATGTCGTGCGACCTCGTGGGATCGACCGTCTCAGCTTTTCTCACCGCTGATGGCCTTCTTCGTGCCTCACTCCGCCTCTGATGGATAGGGCTTCCAAAGGCGTCGCGGTGATCGTCTAGCAGCCGAAACCCAGTTACCACGTCAGAGGGTTTCTACCTCATCTCCTGTGAGTGCGTTGGGTGGTCAGGTGGTCTTCGAGGCACTGTGGATGGCGGCGACGGGATTTGGGAGTTGGATTTCAGTAGGGTTCAGCGAGCCATGGAGTCTGGCTGGACTTCAACAAGGTGATGGTTTCTTGTTCTTTGATTTTTGCCTTCTTTGGATTTGAATGGATCTGCTATTCAAGCGTGTCGGTCTTTGCTCTTTTTGGTTAAATTTGCGTTACGTTGTTGGGTTCCGTCTTCGGCTACAGCGACCAGTGATGGCTTATCGGTGTATGGGTTATTGGGTAGGGGCGATTGGTGGTGAATGATACTGCTTGAAGCTCATCCTTTTTGAGTATATGCTTTTCTGATATGAATTTGGATCAATCGAGGTGAATGTGATTTTTTGGATGATTTTGGGGACTTTATTTCTCCCTTTGATTCAGATTTGAAATTGGTTTGTTGTGTACACCAAGTGATCGGCTTATCACCGGGGTGATGCCGTACATGCGCAACTCTGATTCTGCAGTGTTTTGGTTTAATTTGAGAGCTTGTGGAGAATCTTGTGTTGTTTGACTGTCGGTTTAGAGACTCTCTTTGTGGATATTTCTGTTTGATTTTGCTGTGAAGTTTTGAGTTGTTCGCAACCGCTTTCTACATGATTCTGCTCCGGATGAGGTTCAGAGCAATAAGCTTTCACCTGCGCATGCCATTTGGACTTGGAAGTTTGAGAGGGTATGGCTCTGCCATTGGTACCGTGCCCGTGCTTCTGCATGGGACTGCAGGCCGAGCGGTCATGCGATGGTGAAGGCTTGACACCAAGATGTAATCGCTGGGGAGGGGCAGATCATGTAGTCTTGATCCGGGTTATTCTTCTTTATGGTTTTATTTGATTGTAATGTTGGATCATGTGGTTTCTCACTTTATCCTCAAAAGTGTTTTGATAATAAAAAAGTTAATTTTCAGTCAGTTGGTTATGCAGTTTAATGTCTTGCTGAACATAAGGGACTTCTGTACAGTTTAACGTCATGTAGTTTGGACGTCACAGTTTAACGTCATGTTAGACGAAAGTGCCAATAGTTTAAAGTCATATGCATGGACCTTGGATGGTGCAATTTAACATCGTGATGGATGTAAGGGACATGCAAATAGTTTAAGGTCGTATGCATGGACCGTTGATGGTGCAGTTTAACGTCGTGCTGGACGTAAGAGACTTCTGTACAGTTTAGCGTCATGTAGTTAGGACGTCACAGTTTAACATCGTGTTGGAAGAAAGTAATAAAAATAGTTTAAGGTCATATGTATGGACCGCAACAATGTATTTTGTGTTTATACAAAATACTTCTTCAGAAATCTGGCATTGGTTGGAGTAGTGATGAGTTCTCCATCCATTGAGATTAAAGAATAAGCTCCATTGGAATAGACCTTATGTATTGAATAAGGTCCTTCCCACTTTGGTTCAAGCTTAGGAGGTTTCTTTCCTGGTATCATTGGAGTTCTGAGAACTAATAACAACTCTCCCTCAACAAATGAATGAAGATGAACTTTTTTGTTGAAATCTCGTGCAATTCGATTCTGATAGACTTCCAAGTGGTGCAGGGTGCACAATATTTTCTCATCTAATCATTCCAATTCATCCAATATCTTTTGAGATTGTTCATATGTAGATGACTGATCACAAATGGCTACTCTAAGAAAAGGTAGTTGAATCTCAATTGGCAAGACTGCTTCTGTTCCATATACCAATGAATATGGAGTTGACCGCATTGTAGTGCGGGTGGTAGTTCGATAAGCCCATAAAGCATGAAAGAGTTTATCAGGCCATGACCTTTTATCTTTATCCACCATCTTTTTCAGTATATTTGACAGAGTCTTGTTGAAGGCTTCTATCTGGCCATTTTCCGCTGCATGATACCGAGATGAATGATTGGATTTGATGTTGTATTCTTGATACAACTTCTTCACCTCGGATGAACAGAAGTTGGTGCCATTGTCCGTCAATATGGTATGAGGGACACCAAATCTGGTAATGGTGTTAGACTTGATGAAGCTAACAATTCATTTAGAACTAACTTCTTTGAGAGGTATTTCCTCTGCCCATTTGGAAAAGAAGTCAGTAGCAGTAAGAATATACTTAAACTGCTTGGTCGTAGCTGAAGGATAAGGTCCCACCACATCCATTACCCATGTGGAAAATGGCCACAAGTATTTAGCTGTATGAGGCAACTTTGGAGGTTGATGAATGAAGTTGTCATGTACTTGGCATGAATGAAACTTCTTTGTGAAATCAACACAATCTTGTATCATTGAAGGCCAAAAGTATCCAAGCCTTCGAATCTGATCAGACAGTCTATGTCCAAACTGGTGGGCACCACAAACTCTTGCATGCACTTCTTTCATGACATCCATTGTCTCTTCACCATCAATGCATCTAAAGATAACTCCATCAAAACCACACTTGTAGAGAATTTTCTCTAGGTGATCTGGGCTGTCATAAAGAGTAAAATTGACCACACTTCGCTGGATTTGTTCTTTCTTGGATCTATCAGGTGGAAGTGTTCCGTTTTGAAGGTATTCCCTGATAGGTGTCATCAATCCTGTAGTATGAGCATATGGTTCAGGAATGGGACTAATTTCATTTATTTCCTCTGTTCTGATTTGAACATAAGGTTAAATTGTACGACGGTGGGAAATATTGATGGTTGTCTCATCCCGATTTGGATCTACCAGAGCTGTGGCTATATTAGCCAGTGCATCATCTTGAGCATTTTGTGATCTTGGGACATAAGAAAATGTCGGTTCCAAAGGTGATTCTACCATTAACTCTCTGACATAATCATACAAAGGGATCAATTCTTCTTTTCTAATTGCATAATCCCCATTGACTTGTTTGATTACCAGGTCTGAATCACCTTTCACCCTTAAGTGATTCACTTGTGCTTGAAGCGCCAACTCTAATCCTGTGATGAGGGCCTGGTATTCTACTTCATTATTTATACCGCCTCCCAAAAATGAGAAGGAATAAGGTAATACTTCCTTTTCTGGAGAAATAATCACAATTCCTAAGCCAACTTTGTTGAATTTAGGATCTTCCATTTTCCTCCCTGTTGGACTTATAGAAGCACCATCAAAGTACATTTCCCATGTTTGGAGACTTTCTTGAATAGATAAGACTTCCTCATCAGGGAGTTCAATATCTGAAGATGTGTCTTCCACTGAAGGATGTTCAGCCAGGAAATCAGCTAGAGCTTGGATTTTTATTGCCTTTTGAGACACATATTGAATATCAAATTACTGCAAGATAACTTCCCACCTTTCCAGACGTCCTATAAGCATTGGACGACTAAGGATGAATTTGAGCGGGTTATTGCAAGATACCAATTGGACCTCGTGATGTTGCAGGTAGTGTCTCAACTTCTTAAATGCAAAGATTAATGCTAGGCAGCACTTCACAATATTTGAATATCGGTTTTCTGCTTCAAGCACAGTCCGACTGAGATAGTAGAGGATGTTCTCATTCCCAGCATCATTCTTCTGAGCAAGAAAGGCACCCAATGATCGCTCTGGAGCTGTCACATAGAGGATAAGTGGTCTTCCTTCAATAGGTGGCATAAGTATCGGTGGACTCAAGAGGTATTTCTTGAGAATATTGAATGCTTCTTGAAATTCTTTAGTCCACTAGTAAGTGACTCCCTTCTTCATCAATTTGGTGAAGGGTAAACTTTTACCTGCCAAATTGGCGATGAAATGCTGAATATAGGCTAAGTGTCCTTGAATTCCTCTCAATTCTTTCAAATTTCGAGGAGGTGACATACCAAGGATTGACTTTGTCATGTCAGGATCGACTTCGATACCACGATGGCATACAAGCTGAGAAATTTTCCTGAGGTTACCCCAAAAGCACATTTTAAGGGGTTCATCTTCAAATTATGTTGCCGAAGTTTGTGGAATATGACTTCCAAATCAGCCAAGTGATTAGAAAGTTTCCTGGATTTAACCACCAAATCATCCACATAACATTCAACGAACTTCCCTAAAAAGGGTTTGAAGATACGATGCATGGCACGCTGATATGTTGCGCCTGCATTCTTTAGGCCGAAGGGCATTACCCGGTAGCAAAACACACCCTGAGGGGCTCTAAAGGATGTATATTACTCATCTTTTAGAGCCATTCGGATTTGATTATATCTGGAATATCCATCCATGAAGGAGAGTTCTTCATAGCTAGCTGATGCATCAATTAATAGTTCTATAATCGGAACTGGAAAATCATCCTTAGGACAATGCCGATTAAGATCTCTAAAATCAATGCAAACTCTAATTTTCCCATTCTTCTTTTTCACTGGGAAAATATTAGCCAACCACTTGGGATATTGAACTTCTTTGACAAAGTTAGCTTTGATGAGCTTATCCACTTCAGCCTCAATTTTGGAAGCATAGGTTGGGTGTGTTCTTCTAGTAGCTTGTTTGAATCCTCGATGTTCTTCTGGCAAACCCAAATGATGAGTGGCAACATTAGGATCAAGCCCTGAAATCTCTGTATAGTTCCAAGAAAATATATCCCGATTTTTCTTTAGAAAGGAAATATACATCTCTTGCTCTTCAAGAGTCATATCCACACTAATTAAAGTGGGGCGTGGATCTTCTTTTGTACCCAGATTTATTTCTCTGAGTTCATCCACAGTAGTAGAGATACCCTCTTCAAATGTTGGAGGAGCATCTCTGAGATCTTCCTCTTCTTCTTCAACATCTGTTATTTCCTCTATTTCTACTTGCATAGTAGATGATGAAGCATAATTTTCATGATCATAAGAGACGTTAAAATTTACACATCTTGAAGAAGAAGCTTCCATTTCCAACCCAATTGATGATGAAGGGTCTTCTTTGTGTAATAAAGAGGATATGATGGATTGAGAATCGACATCATCGTTAACCTCTAACATTGTTATAACTTCTTCTGTCCTGGTTGGCGAAGTATAGACTTGCTGGATTTCAGCAGATGAAATGAAGACATATCCATTTGACCTTTCATCATTGCTTGGTGGATCACCACTTTCTCCCATGTTGTCTAGCTTGATTTTTGTGATTGACATTATGGAGGTTTCCATAAGAGTATTTTGATTTGGGTCTATCCTGTCAATTTTACTGATAGGAAACACATAATCTATACTCACGTGTGCTAATGGGTTTACTGGAATCTTTTCCAAACCATATAGAGCATTAACTTTGATAATCTCCTTTGTTGTGGATTCCTCCTTTCCCTTCATGTGGTAGAATTCTGCCTCAATGTATTGAGATTAACATGTCTTGAACAGGGCCTTATCACTATATAATGTCCCAACTTGACCATCGAAACAATACTTGAGACATTGATGGTATGATGAAGGGATATCTGCATGTTGATGTAGCCAGGATCTTCCAAGAAAGATATTGAAGGCTGAGTCTTGATTAACAACCATGAAATCTGAATTGGATACAAGATCTCTAAACTGAGTTCTGAGTGTATTCTCGCCTATTGGTTCTTGTTCATTTTTATCATATCCTTGTAACATCATAGTTGAAGGAAATAAATCAGATTCCGTGAGGCCCAATCGACGAAGTGTATGAATGGGCATGAGGTTGACTCTTGAACCATTATCAACGAAAGCTCTTCGGATGTCTACACCATTGACCTTGCCAGATAAGTACAAAGGTCTAATATGTCTATGCACGACATCATCTTCATCTTCATCAGTAAAAGATATTACTTCATGGAATTCTGTAAGACTATTCTCTACATAGTAGACTTCAGCTACAATAATTTCAGTCTCAAACTCCTGAGGACTTGAAAAAGCCTTGATGAGTGCCTCCCGAAGATCCTTTGATAAATTCAAGGCATCCAGAATTGATAACTTGGCCGGTACTTGGGCCAGGTGTTTCAATATATCATACTTTTGATCCAAAGGTCTATGTTTCCCAACAGGAACATGTGGTTTAGCAGGTGCCTTGGAAGTTGATGCTTTAGAATTTGATACATCTTGTACCAGGATAGGATTTGGTAATACTCATGGCTTTGGAAGATTAGACCTATTAGGTCTATTTACTTGCTAATAGGAAAAATATGGAACCTTCAACCGATCTTCCAGAATAATTGTGCCAGGATTGAGTCTACCTTGTGTGGAAGAACTTGCTTGTTCTTGTTGAGATCGTTGAAGGGATCTACCATGAGTTTATGCCACATACACAGTTCTAGCAGGGGTATAATTGGAATAGTGGCCTCTGAAATATCCATGTCTTCCCCTATATCCTGAGCCTCTGGAACTTCTTCTAATTCCTCTGTTTGATATAGATAACTCGGGCTCATCAAAATCGAAACTGTGACTGGAATATAGATCTATTAATTGAATCATATTAACAGAACCGAAGATCAACTCTTAATCTAATGAAGACTTTTCCTTATTAGCTTGTTTAGGTTGTGCCGTTTGGTGGGGCGGTGCCCGTTGCTTTGAAGTAGATGGCATAAAATCTTCCAAATTCAAAGACAACTTAGGCTTTGACACATACTCATCTTCTTCTGATTGTTCCTCTTTCTTGGAATTGTGTCGTTTCTTTGAGGATTTTCCCTCTGATGAAGAGGGTTTTTCTGCGGCATTCATGGAAGAAGGCACAATTGGTTTCTTCAATTATGTTCACAAAATATCATGATTTCGGTTGATTGTCTTTCTGAACACCCAATCATCATACTTTTGTGCATTTTTTTTTCTAGACTTCTTGCCACTCGCCTTCCTCCTCTGGAACTGTAGTAGTAACACATGCTACCTAAGCTGAAGAACATTTCAGTTTTACTTGTCCCAAGTCGACCATTTTTTGCAAAAGGTCTTTGAAGACAAAACACTCTTGAATGGGATGCCCCAACATTTTATTAAACGGGAAATAGTTGGGATGGTCTTCATCTCCTTCCTTATTTGGCCTCTTGGGCCTTGGCAATTGAACCAAATTATTTTCCAGAGCCGAAATGAAATAACCAGGAACTTGTTCATTTCAGAAAGAGTAAACTTTGCTCTTCAAATCCTCAAATTGTTTTCGTCTTTGATCTCTTTGATCATCTTGACGAAATGACCTATGTTTTTGGCACTCAGAAGGTGGATCCCTTCAAGAAGATGAAGGTTTTGAAGTAGAATCAGGTACATGTGCTTGTTTAATCATAACTATAGCAGTCTCTGCTTTACCCATTCTCCTTCCCAGATCCGATGGAATTACACAAGCTTTATCCTTAATCTTTATAATAGAATCTTCAATCTGTTGAGTGATTGAAGTAAGGTCTCAAAACCCTCCTGTGTATTTCACAGGGATCAGTGGTGTGTGCAACTCATCACACAAATTCTCCACACAGATTGGCAACAATTCCTCTTGAGGGAGTGCTAAGTTTAGGAAATATGTTAATCCCTTATAATGATCAATGAAATTTGAGACCCTTTCATTCTCCCTTTGCTTACAGTTTGTAAGATCAAAAACTGTTGTCTTTGGCAACTTTGAGCTGAATTTGAGAAGGAATTTTTGGCAAAGATCCTCCCATCCGGTAATTGACCTGGATTGCAAGCTTTTATACCAAACAAAAGTTGGTCCTTTCAAGGTTCGCACGAAGCATCTGAGTTTCACTGCTTCTTGTTGTTCCAGAGTTCCCATAATAGGATCGCAACAAGACACGTAATGCATCAAATGCTATTCAGGATCGCTTGATCCATTGAAAATAGGGAATACAAGGTTCCCAAAACTTGATGGGGGAGAGATTGAATCTACCCATTCAGGGTAAGATCTATTTTCTGGTTGAACCTGCGCACACTTCCCTTCCATAGTCTCTAATTGAGCTGTTAATGACTCAATGGTAGTTATTAACTTTTTAGAAACATCCGGTTGAACTTGTACTTGGGCAGGTGCAATAATTGGAGTCTGGACAGGTATGGTGGCTGGTACTGCAACTAATGGTAGCACCACCGATTGTTGTTGCACTTGACCTGTAGTATTAGACCTGTGAGGGTGTACTGATAGAGGAGGATATTCTTGATCCATCTCTGTAGCTGCAACAAACTCCCTTGGCTAACTGACTCCAGCACACTTAGGAGGAAGACTACCCTGAAGTAGTTCTGCATTCATCCTTCTTAATTCCTTCATTCCTTCCTCCTATTGCGCAAATCTTTGCTCTAGTGAGAGCGATTGGCCTTATTGAGAGGAAGGATATGTAACCTGATTCTTTCCCCTCCCTTTGTTGGACACCTTTCGGAGAGGGGGAAGTGGGTTACTTAAAGGATTACCTAGGTTTTGAGTAATCCTTTGATTTTGTGTACGCACACCTTCTTCATTTGTGTCTGTGCGTACAACTTCTTGAGCAGGAACCTCTTCATCTGAGTCCCCTGAGTGAGCCTCATGTTCTGGAGGATCAGAAACAACGACATTAATGACATTAATTGATGCATAATGCATCTCATTTCTTCTATCAGCATTTCTGTGATACTGTCTTCTTCCATGCCCCTGACGAGACATTGCCTTTTGTTGATTTGATCCCTCAGGAACTTCTTAGTGAACCGTAATTTGGATAGAAACTCCTGATAATTTGGCTCTTTTTTCCTCTTGTGGCTTCTTCCCCAATCGAGAGAAGACTAACTTTCGCTGAGGAGGGGATTGATGATTTGAAAAAGTGCCTAGTCTAGTGGACTGGGGCTGTTCCTAATGTCTTTTCTCAACTCCTCGAATCCTATTTGTTAATTCTGAGGGTTGGGTTAAAAGAGTCCCCAGTCTGGAAAGCTGGGGTGGTTCTTGACATGCTATATCTGAGACTTTCTTGAAATCTCTCCTGATCTTGCGGACCTTAGTCCGGAAATTAGCTGGATGCATCAACCTGCATCCACTTTTATCACCCGGTTCAAAAGACCGTTGGATGATTTCTGACACTTCTGTCACTTGGTGATGTGCTTGCTCCTAATGAGAGGCCTATTCAATATTCTCTTTTGCTTGATGCAGGAGTAATTCAACAACTTGTTCTCTGTATTATTGATTTTGAGAAGAACTAGTTGAGGCTTGTTCTTGGGAAGGATTTTTATTACAAACAAAACCCATTGATTGTGGCCGGCCATGGGCAATAACATTGCATGAGACCATTTTCGGTGGGCTTTTCTGACTGGAGAGTACAGTGAAATGTAGAACTCCATGAACACGCCATCCTCTGATATGAATACCAGATGGGGCATTGGAATTTAAATGGCGCAATCTTATTAGTGCTCCAAGGCATGAACGTTGAAGGTCTCTCTGCTGCTTTTCAGCCTTCGGATATCGAGAGACTGATAGAGATGCCAAATCAATCTGACATTGTAACCCTTCTATTATCTTAACATGATTTTCATATTCATCATAAGATAATACTTTCTTTTTCAACTGACAAAGAGTTTTCTATATGTTGAGACGAATATCATGAATTCCATCTTCCTTCAACATATCTGGAATGTCATACTGAGAGTCATCCATAGGCCAAAACATGACTGGAACTTCACCTTTCACCAGTTGTTTTCTCATATTCAATATTTACTCTTTATCATTTAATGAATATTCTTCTACCAGATTAGACAAGAGCTGGTTCTTTCTTGTTGCTTCATCGGATTCAACAAGACTCGTAGAGAATCCACTTATCAAACTAGAAGATGAATGGCCCAGGGGTGGTTTGGAGAATGACCTAAACCCCAGGCTATCTTCTGATTGAGAAATTATTTCACTTGCTGATGGTAAAGCATCAGACATGACTGGCTTTACTTTTTCAAGTGCCTCAAGATAAGAGGGATTTCTCATCACTACATTGTCTATTGGAGAATTTTCCAAAAAATGTGAATCACTACTACGGAGAGGACTTTCGCAGCGAAATTCATCATCATGGGGAGGACCACCATGGTGGGTTACAAAAAAAGATGAAACATTTTTCTCCTTGGTCTTCTGACCACACAGAGGGTTCCTGTGGCTCTCATCTGAAGATGAAACTTCGAGATCGACTGAACTGTCATGAAGAAAGCCTTCATGAGGAAGTGTTTGTTGAAGACCTTCGGAATTAATGTTCCCACTATTGGGAAATGAGGGAGTAGAATCTTGGATTCCAACAGATAACTATCTGAGGTCTTCAAGAACTCCAGCATCGAGCAAGGCCCTGTTACAGATTGGCTCTTGATTTCTTGATTTTTCTGGGTGGGTCTTCTTCTTAGATGCCTTCTTACTCGCCTTGGAAACCAATTTTTGATGAAAGTGGCTACTCTGAGTAGGTGTATGTGCCTGATCAGGAGATATGGGAAAATTAGGCTGATGATATCCACTTAAATTAGGTGTATGTGTCTGACTTGGTTGTCCGTATGATATGGGGGAGTATTTCTCACAACCCTCTTGGACTGGAACAGATGTGTGTTTCTGTTCCGGAGTGAACTGTTGATGTGTCACTCCACTAGTAGGGATAGATTTATGTGTATTTCCCTGAGATGCTGCTGAAGCTATTATAATATCCTGTAAGGCATCCAGAATATGAGCAGGGATTTTCTTCTTCTCTTTCACCATTGACAGAATGTGTTTGGTGACTTCAGCTGCTGGAATGGGGATATACGTCCATTCCGTGCTTGGAGTAGGTGTGTGTTCCTACTCCTATCCTCCTTTTCCTGTCAATGAATCCTGACAGTACTCAAGTGTGAGGGCAGAGAGTTGAGTCTGCCTCCTATTTGTCGCCGAAACTTTCTGACTGACTTCTTTGAATTCTACCAAACGAGACTGTTGGTAGGCTTAATCAATACTAGAAGGAGTATGTGCCTGCTGATTGCACTCCACTGAACTTGATTGACGATCCTCCTTCAACACTAACAAATGAGGATGCTGGCAGGATTGATGAATTTAAGCAGGTGTATGTGCCTATTTACCAATTATCAACACATTAGGTTGGCGGGCTTCATCATATGTAGTCAGACGAGCCTTCTTACTAGCTGATGATTTATAAACAGGTGTATGTTCATGTCTATAGTACTCCACCGGAATTGCCTAGCGGGATTGGCGTGATGCTGCCAGACGAGTCTGTTGGATAGAGGAATTAAAACGGACGGGTGTGTGTGCCCATTCATTGCTTGCTACCAATTTAGGTTGGTAGACTTCTCTGGAAATGGAAGAGATGAAAACCTACTCACTGTTAACCAGTTGTCGCCTCTGGCGATTCGTCTTGCCTACTCGGGTTCGAGGAACCTGAGCCGAACACCTGGAGTCGACACCCTCATCATGTTGAGGGCGCACTGCTGCACGAGTCTGGCGGCGATTGTTGATAGGAGCCCTTGGGTAGAAGTCCTGTCTCCTTGAATTAAGGCCCTGAGGGACCTGCTCATTCACCTCCTCATAATATGGGAGTGAATGGTGATTCCGTTCCGGGGATAATGACCCGAAATGGTTGGAGACGGTGGTTGGCACCACCTTCTTCTTAATCACTGGTCATCGTTGTCCGGACGACCTGGGTGAGTTGTTCACTTGGAGGGCTTGTCGAGCAGCCTCCAAAGTTAGAATGGTACCGTGTTGACGGTACTTCTTAACCAGCACATTTGATACCCAGCGTTGAAGACACTGAGTAGGTGATTTCATCCTCAGAGTGGACGACGATCCAGCAGGAGTAGCAGCAGTGGCATTTACAGCAGAAGTTTTCACAGCAGATGTATTCACAGGTGTGAAATTAAGAGAATCCATTCTTGTAATGCAGAAGATCTTGGAAAAGAGTGCATTTTGATATAATAGAAATAATCAAGATAATTCCGGCCACTACATATTTTGGATGAGCAAATATGTTATTGATTGTTTTGTTGGCCCTCTCATTGAGTTTGAATAGGGGCCTAAAAAATAAGCAAAGCATCATTTTAACTTGGTTAAGGATTCACGTCGGGTTCACCATTTTTTGTTTCCTCTGGAATTGGGGATTACCTTGTTGATTTAAGGTTCAAACATTCCAATCGGTTTCTAACGGGTTTGTTCGTAGAACCAAAAACATCCAATGATTCCATATCCATTTGGACCTACTTTCCAAAGGTAGGTGCTCATTAGTTGTGGAGTGATGAGGCTTAGAAATTTTCATTGGTCGAGAGGATGGGAGGTCAGACTCATCACACCTTTTTTAGGGGAATTATTGTCTACTCCGGGACTCTCTTTATAGATTTATGTAACGCCCTGACCCTAGATACCCAGAGTCGGTGCATTATTACATAACATTGGCATGATCACAAAGTATCAAGTCTTGAAAGACTGATCAGTTTAGTACTCTTGGAAACACTAGATATATTCATAAGTCTTACATTACATCATAAGTTAAAAAAAACTACAACAACATCTTGTCTTCATATCCCCTCATACTATCCCTGCAGGTCATTCATAAATTACTTCTTCACATCCTGGAAAAAATAAAACATTTAAAGGGGTGAGCTCAGATGCTCAGTAAGGATAACAATATAGCAGAAGCTTTCATAGATAAGTATAAACACTTAAAGCAATTTATAACTAAAAAAAAGCCTTTTAAACTTGAACTTCAGCATAATATGGCAAAGATAAAATGAAATAATACCATTTACTTATTCACATGGATATTCTACTAGTCAAACAATCACATGCAATATCAATAACCACTTTCATAATGATGGAATGCATAATTCCAGACTATCATAACCACATAGCCAAGGCCTCATGCCAAGACTACAAATAAGATTTTTCCAAGGCCTTGTGCCAAGACACTAGTTTGTCTCATGAGACCTACCGATGCATCGGGGAGCTATAGAGGGCTCCACCCGTCACTTACTAAGTCCAATGCATTCCTCATATGAACAGGTTTAAACATAACATAAACATTCGTATTAAAACTAGCATACGAAATGTCAATACTTTAACCACAAACCATGAATGGTATAAAAATAGCACATCCACAGTCGAACATAACTCATTCGATACAATATGGAAGATTGTATTGTATCAGATTAACCTCAATCGATAATAATGAATGATATTGACATAGATGAAAATTACCATCAAAACTATTTGAGAGAAATATCCCCCTTTTCTTGAAATCATTTAAAAGTCACACTATTTGTCAATAAGCCATTTAAAAATAGATTTTTGAATCAAAGTGTCCCATACCAATTTGAAACTTTTAAAAGGAGTTTTAATTTTAAAACTTTAATGTCCATATAAATAAATCCTTAAAACCATTTTTAAAACATGGACATTATTGAGCAAGATTTATAAGAATAAGTCTTTAAAACATTTAAAAATGGTATTTTAGTTAGAGTTTCTAACCAAAAGAGAGACACTTGAATACAAATAATTGAGGTAATCAAAACTTTGTAATATCATGAGAATAAAAGAATTCATGATATACTATGTCAAAGTACATTATATACACCACATAAAAGTGATTTGGTGTATAACAACAAAGAAGCCTCGATGGAATGTAAATTGAGATGAAATCTCTCATAAAGGCCGTATCCTTAGGTTAAGGATAAATCAACAACATAATTATGTGTGACAAATATAAATAAACTAAATATGATTTGATATTCAGTGTAAAACAATCAAAGTACATTCACACATATTCTAGTAAAAACAACACCAATGAATTGGATGTTTATCTCAACAAATCGAGATTGAGTAAAAATTACTCTTATCAAGTTCATACCGATGACTTGAGAATTTATCAATGGAGTGATTATGTGTATAAAAATTAATCCACCTAAAGGGTAGTGGAAATTATGACATAATCAAATGAATAGTTATTCTACACATAATCTTGGAGTAAAATAATCAATGAAGTATGCGTAAAGCTGAATGAGTGGAAATTGAAATTTCAAATTCCCTTATCAATTTGGTAACTTATGAAACATTCACCCATGAAAGAAGGATCATAAAATGATGATGTAAATACCCATAAATTAAATTATATTACACAATGAATACAATCATGGTAAGTACACACACCACATGCAATAAATAAGTGGTGAACAATGGAAATCTCACTGAATTAAAAGTGAGATAAGAAACCCCTTACTTTGTAATTTTTCCTTGGTCGATGGTAGGTTAACCTCCTGTATAATGGTTAAATAATTGTTATTTAATTATACAAGAATAATTTACATTAATATGATATCATATATGATCTTTTAACATTGATTTGTTAATAATATCTTAGTATTATCGTCATTTCGGGTGTTAACTTACTCGTTTTCCTTTATATTCATTGTTACGTTAGCCGTGTTTGTTATGGATAGGTTGTATCTTATTCATATCCAGAATTATATCAAGTCCTTAAACATTATTTTTAAATCATCAAATGATAATTATACTTGAATGGATACGATGGAGAATGAATCTCATCGCTTTCGTGGAGACGGTAGTCTGTACGTACGTACGAGCGACAATATCATTATTTTGATGTTAAAATAATATATAATTGGATGTTATATCATCTAGACAGAATAATTATCATGTTATATTTATTATTTAAATGAATTTAACATCATTATTATACCCATCCAAATAATAATTTATTGAATGACAATTACACCACGACGTGGAGACGGTAAGCCGTACGTACGCATGTATGGTGACATGTCATTCAAAGGATGGATAGAATACTGAATATGGTTGTACCATATTTATAATAATATTACAGTATATAGGATATACTGGATTCATTAATTTAGAATGTTAATAACAAATAAAGAATAAGTTTAAGAAGAAAAGAATTTGAAAAAGGGTGGTAAAAACATTACCTCTTCTTCGGGTTCTTCCTTTTGATTAGATCAAAAGGGCTCCTTAGGTTGGCTTTATGATCAAACTAAGGCCTTTTAGTGAGGTAAGTTGAGATAGTATTTGGGCAGGGGTTGGCCAAACCAAAAGGCTTTGATGGTGTGAAGTAATGAGAAGGTGGAGTGCCCTTTTATAAGAGGGGTGAGGGGCACCTTTGGAAAAGCTAAAAATATTATTTTATAATAAATTCATATTCGGTTTCTAATGGCTCAAAAGTCTATTATTTAAAGGTTATGGTGGGGATAGGTCGAAAAAAACTCAACCAATAGAATTTAGATAGGTTTGGGTCATTATATTAACCTTATCTTTAAGTATTAACTCTTAGTTAATTAGTTTCACTTTTACAATGTCTCTTTGTATTTTTATATTATATGGTTAATAAACTTACTATATACATCCAAGAGATCCCCAATTTGTCCATTAATGATACACCTATAATGATATAAGTCTCTTGGACAAACCTTAGATTTTTAGGAATTTAATATCAATTAATAATATAATATTTGTTTTAAAAACTCTTTTATGTCAATTTTGACACTATTCAATAATTGATTTTTGTGAAACTCATAACAGAATGATTACTTAGAAAAAAGTCAATTAAATCAATCCTAATATGTCATATTAACCTATAAAATTAGTTTAATTCAATAAAAGTCTCCAATTATATTTATTTGGGTATTTATAATATCAATTATTTTACTTTTTCACTATTATGGTAATTACTGCATCATCATTGTGTCATAAATAAATTAAATTATTTAATTTCTAAAAATTATAAATAAAATACCATTATGTAGGAAATATTTTTATCTTTATAATGAATATTTATAATCAAAATTATCTTATGTTTAACCCTATAGTAAAAATGTTGTAGTAAATAAACTTTGATTTTAACTCTTTTAACTCTTCTTTGAATTAAATAATAATAAATGTCCTAATCTAATCCAAGTGGGCATAAATGATAATAATTTACTTCTAATGTTGTTTTTGGTCGAGATACACTTTTCCAATATAATTATGACATGTGTTAGGGTAATATTAATATCATTGTTACCCTTAATTACCCTATTTACTTTTAACCGTGGTAAATAAAAGTAAAAAGTTACTATTCACTAAAAATTATTTTCATCTCATTAAACCACATTTTACTCCTTGATATTAACTGTGTCTCTTGTATTTTCTAAATTCCACTCACAGAAGCGGTAAAATTAAGTTTTATGAAAAATTCAGTTTTTTTAACTACCACTTAGTGGTTTCACTATTCATCAAAAAATGAAAGTTTCCAGAAAAATACCAAAAATTAGGCCTAAGCTATATTTGATATTATGAATTAAAAAATTATTTCTATTTTACAAAATTCAAAACATATTAGTTTCATTAATTAATTTAAAAATTAATTCCCGTCGTCAAAACAAATAGCGTGTTTTTAAGAGATAATAACTATCAAGAGATTGACACTTGTTTATGTCTGGTTTAAATGTGAAATTACATCCAATAACTAAAATTGTATTAAATGGTAAAAATATATTCTAAATATACTTTAAAACCACTCAAATTAATAATTTATCACTATTAATTATTTCGATTAAAAAAGTTTTTTTTAATTAAAATTTAGTAATTTTCACTATTCATCAAAATATGAAAGTTATCCGAAAAGTACCAAAATTTCACCCTAAGCTAATTTATATATTAAGAATCCAAAAATGAAGTCCATTTTGAAAGATAAAATGTATAAAATTTCAAAAAGTAGGTATTACTATTCATAACAGCTAGTTTGATTGGTTGTGGTGTGTTAGAACTTGAAGTTGTGTACAATACACGCTACTGTATTATTCAGAGAGAAGCGTACCGTGGAAGCTTGGGGTGTTACATTCTACCCTCCTTCAATAAATTTCGTCCTTGCAATTTTTAAAATTGGTCTTGGGAATATAATGGAAAGTCCCACATCAGAAAAAGAGTCAATAAAACTATCACTTTAAAAGAAAGAAAGATAAGTACAAAGGTCACCCGAGATAACCTATACTAGGATTCCATGTAGAAAAACATGGATATGGATGATAAAATAAGTTTCAAGTTATGATGGATAGGGATAGAGAACATGATCAGGAGAAAGTTAACAATAAGAAAACCACAAACTTTTGATGGGACAAACGGTCATTAGTTTCCCAGTAGGAAAATTAAACGGACAACATTTTTTGTTTTAAGTTACATTACATAAGGACGAGGAATTAATTTATGATATTGACTAAGAACATAAAGAGATATACTTACTTTTTAAGTAGAGTTTCATTCTTTAATAAAATTTTACCACTAACTCATTTTTTTTGAACAATGAGTATTCAAGAAGACTTGGTCACAATGGAAGAGCTAGAATAAACTTCTATAGAAATACATGATCCAGGTAGAATAAACTATATATTTACCTTGTCTTTAGAGATTAATAAAAACAAAAATGGTTAGTATAATATCTGATGATCCCCCAAATGGATATTCCATTAGAGAGAAATAAAAACACTAATCTTAATTTCTAAAATTAAACCATCAATACCCCAAAGTTAAATAAATACCATTCAATAATCAATTGTCCTTAAAATCCTTCAATATAATCCAAAATAATATTGAAACCCAAAAGTTATTAATAATGTAATCTTCCACATTAAATTTTATCTCCAAATGACATTAATTACTCTTAGAGTCACATACTTAAAAGTAATTAACCTAATCATTTCCATAAATAACCCAAATCACTATAAATCCACAATAAAAACATAGATAAAAATCCACCATTACTCCTCAATTGAAATCCCATACTATTATATTTTCCTTGGGCATATAGTGTTCACAACAAAGCGAACAACTTCCAAAATAACATTTATCACTTAATCACCAAATCATTTTACTATACTAAGGGTATTCATTTGATAAGACATAAGATCCAAAATAAAATTATTATTGATCAATAAAATCATTTAACTAAAAATAATAGTCACACTAACCAGGGACTTCACGTAGTCCAGTGGTAGGCGATAAATCTCAATCGCACTTTGGTTGTGGGTTCGATTCCCACAGCTTTGTCTGACGCGACGGGTTTTCACACGGTCTGCGTGTTGTCCTTTTTCAAAAACTATATTTTATAACATTACCAAAATGAGATAAATTCTTCAAAATAACCATAACATAATGTAACCACAAATTTTATCTCATACCTTGCATTTTCATTATAATAACTTGCAATTTCCTCAAACCCACTGATCATATAAGACCAAATGGTTATTTATAACTATATACGCAATATAAAAGATAATTCTTCCTCAAATATCATTTTCACATGATAAATTGCAGGTTTACACATACAGGAGAAAATTATTCCAATGTAATCCCATCAATAAAGATCACTAACACTTTTAAACATTTCACCATCCATTTATTTCCACATAGGTTCTTCATTATATGTTCCTCGGGTTCCCACATTGCCTCTTCCATCTTATGATTTCTCCATAGAACTTTTACCAGACGAGTCATCCGGTTTCTCAACACTTGATCTTTGGTATGAAGAATTCTGATAGTCTCTCCACAATAAGATAGATCGGGTTCCAGTTCTAATTCTTCATAGGTGAGTACATGCATTGGGTCAGGCATGTATTTTGTCACTAGAGATATGTGGATCACAACATGAACTCTGGAGAGACTAGGCGGATTTGCCTTTTGGTAGAATGCGTTCATGTGTCACAATGGTACCTCAGAAATTTTTCAAAATCATCTACTTCCTTTACCCAAAAAATCCTCATCCATCTTGGATTATATCGATGGAAGCATCGATGCATCATAAAAAATAGGTATTTCTTATATATAATTTTGAGACATCGTCATTAACATGTTTTTTAGAAAAATTCTCACTGATTCATCTTCAAATATTTCAAAATAAGGTTTTGGTAAATCAGTTTCCGTATATCCAAAAAGACATAAATATATAATTTGATACATATAGGCTACTCGAAGGTCTCCCTCTTCTACAGCATCTAGAAAATCATTTAGTGCATTGTAATTTTTAGATAAAGTGAATAATTTGAAAAGACCCTGATGGTACTTCCCACGCTTAGCGTGGTAAGAAAGTTGAGAGCGCAACATTATCCCATAGTCGGTACTTGATCCTTGAAAGAATCATGCAATGCTAGAGGTATTGGATGTCTCATAAAGTTGTTTGCATGTAACTTGGACATTTGAAAAAGTTTCAACATCATCTGTGCATGACTTCTGGATAATAATTGTAAGTAGTTCTTCAGGAAGAGAGAGAAGAGTTGTTCATGATCTTGCTCCCTCCATGTTTCAAATAACAAAAAGAAAATACAATTAGGGTTTTTGAATACTTATCTAATAAGAATGTAAAAAAATAGACATAATAGGATAATCTTGTAATTGAACAATATATCCTAACTTGGGGTACCCTATGTTAAAATCTAGGTTATCCACTATCTATTTGCCGACATATATTCTTAGGGGCATTTTTTTGTATTCCCTTAATAAGGGTTCATACTAATCTTGTGAATTTACCAAAGCATATCCCCCGGGAGTGTCGTAACCAAGAGTGCAGCAAGGCCCATTGTCGTGCACCAGTTCCCATTCGAGTCTAGCTCAAAGCGGTGTTTTCGGGTTTTACCCCTAGGTACATCTGTGCCAGAGCCCCCTCTACCTGCTCGTATCCAGATAGGGATGTATTTCTCAGAAAACTCACAAAATATCTACAATACCAAAATTCTAGTATGTTCTTCTATATTAATCCTCAAATTTTCTCTTAGGGCTATGTGATCTAATCAGAGTTTATCTAAATCTAGCTTCCAAAGTTTGTACTAAACTTCCTCTGATACCAACTATAACGCTCCGACCCTAGATACCCAGATTCGGTGCATTATTACATAACATTGGCATGATCACAAAGGATCAAGTCTTGAAAGACCGATTAGTTTAGTAGTCTTGGAAACACTAGATATATTCATAAGTCTTACATTACATCATAAGTTAAAAAAAACTACAACAACATCTTGTCTTCATATCCCCTCATACTATCCCTGCAGGTCATTCATAAATTACTTCTTCACATCTTGGGAAAAATAAAACATTGAAAGGGGTGAGATCAGATGCTCAGTAAGGATAACAATATAGCAGAAGCTTTCATAGATAAGTATAAACACTTAAAGCAATTTATAACTAAAACAAAATCCTTTTAAACTTGAACTTCAGCATAATATGGCAAAGATAAAATGAAATAATTCCATTTACTTATTCACATGGATATTCTACTAGTCGAACAATCACATGAAATATCAATAACCAATCTCATAATGATGGAATTCATAATGCCAGACTATCATAACCACATATCCAAGGCCTCGTTCCAAGACTACAAATAAGATTTTTCCAAGGCCTTGTGCCAAGACACTAGTTTGTCTCATGAGAACTACCGATGCATCGAGGATATATAGCGGGATCCACCTGTCACTTACTAAGTCTAATTCATTCCTCATATGAACAGGTTTAAACATAACATAAATATTCGTATTAAAACTAGCATACGAAATGTCAATACTTTAACCACAAACCATGAATGGTATAAAAATAGCACATCCACAGTCGAACATAACTCATTCGATACAATATGGAAGATTGTATTGTATCATATTAACCTCAATCGATAATAATGAATGATATTGACATATATGAAAATAACCATCAAAACTATTTGAGAGAAATATCCCCCTTTTCTTGAAATCATTTAAAAGTCACACTATTTGTCAAGAAGCCATTTAAAAATAGATTTTTGAATCAAAGTGTCCCATACCACTTTGAAACTTTTAAAAGTAGTTTTAATTTTAAAACTTTAATGTCCATATAAATAAATCCTTAAAACCATTTTTAAAACATGGACATTAATGAGCAATATTTATAAGAATAAGTCTTTAAAACATTTAAAAATGGTATTTTAGTTAGAGTTTCTAACCAAAAGAGAGACACTTGAATACAAATAATTGAGGTAATCAAAACTTTGTAATATCATGAGAATAAAGGAATTCATGATATACTATGTCAAAGTACATTATATACACCACATAAAAGTGATTTGGTGTATAACAACAAAGAAGCCTCAATGGAATGTAAATTGAGATGAAATCTCTCATAAAGGCCGTATCCTTAGGTTAAGGATAAATCAACGACATAATTATGTGTGAAAAATATAAATACACTAAATATGATTGGATATTCAGTGTAAAACAATCAAAGTACATTCACACATATTCTAGTAAAAACAACACCAATGAATTGGATGTTTATCTCAACAAATCGAGATTGAGTAAAAATTACTCTTATCAAGTTCATACCGATGACTTGAGAATTTATCAAGGGAATGATTATGTGTATAAAAATTATATCCACCAAAAGGGGAGTGGAAATTATGACATAATCAAATGAATAGTTATTCCACACATAATCTTGGAGTAAAATAATCAATGAAGTATGCGTAAAGCCGAATGAGTGGAAATTGAAATTTCAAATTCCCTTATCAATTTGGTAACTTATGAAACATTCACCCATGAAAAAAGGATCATACAATGATGATGTAAATACCCATAAATTAAATTATATTACACAATGAATACAATCATGGTAAGTACACACACCACATGCAATAAATAAGTGGTGAACAATGGAAATCTCACTGAATTAAAAGTGAGATAAGAAACCCCTTACTTTGTACTTTTTCCTTGGTCGATGGTAGGTTAACCTCCTGTATAATGGTGAAATAATTGTTATTTAATTATACAAGAATAATTTACATTAATATGATATCATATATGATCTTTTAACATTGATTTGTTAATAATATCTTAGTATTATCGTCATTTCGGGTGTTAACTTACTCGTTTTCCTTTATATTATTTGTTACGTAAGCCGTGTTTGTTATGGATAGGTTGTGTCTTATTCATATCCCGAATTATATCAAGTTCTTAAACATTATTTTTAAATCATAAAATGATAATTATACTTTAATGGATACTAAGGAGAATGAATCTCATCGCTTTCGTGGAGACGGTAGTCCGTACGTACGCACGAGCGACAATATCATTCTTTTGATGTTAAAATAATATATAATTGGATGGTATATCATATATACAGAATAATTATAATGTTTTATTTATTATTTAAATTAATTAAACATCATTTTTATACCCATCCAAATAATAATTTATTGAATGACAATTACACCATGATGTGGAGATGGTAAGCCGTACGTACGCACGTATGGTGACATGTCATTCAAAGGATGGATAGAATACTGAATATGGTTGTACCATATTTATAATAATATTACAGTATATAAGAGATACTGGATTCATTAATTTAGAATGGTAATAACAAATAAATAATAAGTTGAAGAAGAAAACAATTTGAAAAAGGGTGGTAAAAACATTACCTCTTCTTCGGGTTCTTCCTTTTGATTTGATCAAAAGGGCTCCTTAGGTTGGATATCTGATCAAACTAATGCCTCTAGGTTGTAGTGAGGGACATTGAGAGAGTATTTGGGCAGGGTTTGGCCGAACCAAAAGGCTTTGAAGGTGTGAAGTAATGAGAAGGGGGAGTGCCCTTTTATAAGAGGGGTGAGGGGCACCTTTGGAAAAGCAAAAAATATTATTTTATAATAAATTCATATTTGGTTTCTAATGGATCCAAAGTGGATTATTTAAAGTTTAAGGTGGGGATAGGTCATAAAACACTCAACCAGTAGAATTTATACAGGTTGGGTCATTATATTAACCTTATCTTTAAGTATTAACTCTTAGTTAATTAGTTTCCCTTTTATAATGTCTCTTTGTATTTTTATACTATATGGTTAATAAACTTACTATATACATCCAAGAGACCCCCAAGTGGTCTATTAATTATACACCTATAATGATATAAGTCTCTTGTCCGAACCTTATATTTTTAGGAATTTAATATCAATTAATAATATAATATTTGTTTTTAAAACTCTTTTACGTCAATTTTGACACTATTCAATAATTGATTTTTGTGAAACTTATAACATAATGATTACTTCTAAAAAAGTCAATTAAATCAATCCTAATATGTCATATTAACCTAGAAAATTAGTGTAATTCAATAAAAGTGTCCAATTATATTTATTTGGGTATTTATAATATCAATTATTTTAATTTTTCACTATTATGGTAATTACTGCATCATCATTGTGTCATAAATAAATTAAATTATTTAAGTTCTAAAAATTATAAATAAAATACCATTATGTAGGAAATATTTTTAGCTTTATAATTAATATTTAAAATCAAAATTATCTTATGTATAACTCTATAGTAAAAATGTTTTAGTAAATAAACTTTGATTTTAACTCTTTTAACTCTTCTTTGAATTAAATAATAATAAATGTCCTAATCTAATCCAAGTGGGCCTAAATGATAATAATTTACTCCTAAGGTTGTTTTTGGTCTATATACACTTGTCCAATAGAATTATGAAATGTGTTAGGGTAATATTAATATCATTGTTACCCTTAATTACCCTATTTACTTTTAACCGTGGTAAATAAAAGTAAAAAGTTACTATTCACCAAAAATTATTTTCATCTCATTGAACCAAATTTTACTCCTTGATATTAACTGTATCTCTTGGATTTTCTAAATTCCACTCACAGAAGCGGTAAAATTAAGTTTTATGAAAAATTCAGTTTTTTTAACTAGCACTTAGTGGTTTCACTATTCATCAAAAAGTGAAAGTTTCCAGAAAAATACCAAAAATTAGGCCTAAGATATATTTGATATTATGAATTCAAAAATGATGTCTATTTTACCAAATTCAAAACATATTATTTGAATTAATTAATTTAAAAATTAATTCACGTCGTCAAAACAAATAGCGTGTTTTTAAGAGATAATAACTATCAAGAGATTGACACTTGTTTATGTCTGGTTTAAATGTGAAATTACATCCAATGAATAAAATTGTATTAAATGGTAAAAATATATTATAAATATACTATAAAACCACTCAAATTAATAATTTATCACTATTAATTATTTCGATTAAAAAAGTTGTTTTTAATTAAAATTTAGTAATTTTCACTATTCATCAAAATATGAAAGTTATCCAAAAAGTACCAAAATTTCACCCTAAACTAATTTTGATATTACGAATCCAAAAATGAAGTCCATTTAGAAAGATAAAATGTATAAAATTTCAAAAATTAGGTATTACTATTCATAACGGCTAGTTTGATTGGTTGTGGTGTGTTAGAACTTGAAGTTGCGTACAACACACGCTACTGTATTATTCAGAGAGAAGCATACCATGTAATCTTGGGGTGTTACAATTTAAGTTATGTTCGTGAATCCTTATTACATTACCAAGTATAAAATGATCTTTCCTTTAAATATGACTATCAATGATTAAATATGAAGGAAATTTAGAGAATCTTTTATATGTATTCGAGGTTCTTCAACGATAGAGAATCATCTGTATTTGTTAGAAATTCCTATTCAATGGTATCCTTAAATACATAAAAGTCTCTTGGTCATTATGATGACCATACTGGTTTTAAATCCACTCAGTGGGGCACTTGAAGTTTATTTTCATTCAGGAGGACATGGATTATTTCAGTGTTGGGATCGTACCCGCAGATGGGCTACCTACGTATCCTTTGTTTAGAAAAGGAATCAGAACCCACATAGTTTGAATAAGGGAGTATGATGTTTATGATTGATGGATCAAAGAAAGATGTCATAATTACTTTTACACTCTAAGCTCCCGTGAGTCATGCTTGGTGTGAGAAACAAGAGGTATTGGTAAAACCAGACAATTGTGCCATGAAAGATGAAATCATAAGAAATGATGTGGGGCTTATGTATGTATGACTGCCCAAATAGATGAAGGTTAAGATTTACTTCAGAGAAGAAATCCAGGAATAGGGTCCATAAAGGTATATGTGCTTCATGGAGATTTGGATACTCTAATCTTGGGGCTTATTCCTAAGGAAGATTCCCAAGTTAGGAGGGGACTTATGATTGGGTTTTATTCCTGAGAAGGAAGTCCAAATCAAAAGTAAATTAAGACGGGATAAGAGAAATTTAAGACTGGGGATTACTCCTAAGGAGGAGTCCCAGGTTAAAGGGACTTGAAAAATTAAGGGACTTGGGGCTTACTCCTAAAGAGGATTCCCATATTTGAGACTGGGTCTTACTCCTGAAAAAGGAAGCTCGGGTTAAAGGAATTATGGTTGGGGCTTACTCCTGAGGAGGATGCCCAAATTAGGGAAATTGGAATGGGGCTTACTCCTGAAAAGGAGGCCCAGGTTAAGGGAAATTATGACTGGGGATTACTCCTAAAAAGTAGGCCCATTAATAGGGTTCTCTCATCTTAAATGATGAGGTTGAATGAATGAAATCTCTAACTTTAGTGACATAAATATGTTTAAATCACTAGGTTTTGAGAAATGTTCCACGGAATTCCTTTCAGATAAGGAATTCAATCAATAAAACACGCCATAAATGGCTTTGAAGAGTGTCTTGAAGACTGAATCTTGAATAGGAAAGGTGGAATGGCATAAGAGAGGTGAAATGGGCAGGAAGGGCACCGTAAAATAGAAGGGCGCGCAAGTCCTGGGGGGTCGCACAAGTACTGCATGGGCGCGCAAGTCTTGATCGTGCAAGTATACTTGCGCGACACATATATACTTGGGCGATCCTTGACCAGTAGATTAATACTTGGGCGATCCTTGACCAAAGCCTTTAGAATTATCCCGAGGTACTTCCAGAAGAGTGGCGCACAAGTTTCAATGAGTAGGTAAGGAGGCGCGCAAGTGTGTCCATTTCCCTTAAGGGTAAAACACTTAGGTGCGCAAGTTTTAGTGAATTCTAACACTTATACCTTATTACTCTTGTTTAGACCTTCCATTCTAGGTAAAGAATTACCTTAGAAGTGTTCGGAAGACTTGAAGAATAGACTTGGGCGTTCAGAGCTCTGTATCTGAATTCTAGAAAAAATCCTCCTCAAATGGGGGGCCCGCCGGGGGTATTTATAGGCTGGAGAAGACCCTGGGTGGTTTTCAAAGAGGGCGTGCAATTCACTTGCACGACCATTAGGCGGCGCGCAAGTGTACTTGCGTGATATTGAGGGAACTTGCGTGACCCAAAGGTATTTGACTCCTTTTTCATTCCTTTGTCGATTTTTTGATGTTTTCTTCAAAGGATGAATCAATTTGTGCTAAGTCATTTTCCTTTCCATTCCTTTAGACAATGTGACAAAAAGGAGCATCAACAATCGCATACTAGGACCCTCAATCATGAATGTCACACACTTCACCTTGATAATATAAGGTATCTTTAGGAATTCAAATCTCTGATCAATATTTTCCATCCATTCCTCTACCTCTTGAGGTTCATTCATACCTTTAAAGAATGGGGGTTTCTCACGTAGTAACTCTCAAGATCGATCCTTGTCTCCTCTATAACCTGCACAGGACTCAATAACTTGGTCCTAAACTTGTGGTACATTTTGGTCCTTGGCATGAACTGCTTTCATGATAGACTCTATAAAATTATAATACATAGGAGGATTCCCTTGAGGAGAATATCTCACATAACCCTCTTATGGATCCTGTGAAAGATGTCTCATAGGCATGTTTCTATACACTAGAAACAAAATAAAGTGATCAAACATGGGATAATCACATTCCAAACTAGAAAAACATAAGTAAAAATTGGGATTAAGATCAAAACTCAACACATAAGAAACGCATCTCAATATCCCGTGGTAACTTGAGGCTCTTCATGGAAAGATCTAGTCAGGCACTCACTAAAACCTACCTCCCAAGTCCCAAAAATCCTATATCCTATATACAAACATCCTAATACTAATAATAACCATGCTTTAATATCAAATTGTAATGCCTTGTTCTATATAACCCTCAAAACTGACACCCAAATTGAATCACCAAAAACCTAAAGTACATTCCCGATCCCCATGAGCTAGCGACTAGAACCCATGTATCAATAATGACCAAAGGGAATGATTTCACCCAACCTCAAACAAACTACATGGAATATATATATATATACACACAATGGAAATAAATTTTGGAAGAAAACTAGAATAACTATATTCCATAACCAAATAGAAACAGTGGTATCAAAACAAATTGAAATCTAGATAAAACCAAAGGTATATTTCCAAAAAAATGAGAAAGGACAAATAAAAACCAACAACTACTACTCCATGTGATATGTGGCCTATCTACCACCATATAACCACTAGATACACATACCTAGCTAATATAAACCACATCACCTCATTGTGACATCTTGCATTTTCCTTCATCAAAAGACAATACCAAGTCTACACATTGCCTAAGGGGTGTGTAGGGTGTGATCTAAAAAGGATCAGTAGGATCCCACCCAGGTGTTTCAAATCAATTCTCTATATAAATAATCTCAATATTATTATTTCAAAGAAAACATGGCATGATAAGTAACTAAGTAGTTTTACATCAAAATCATAGTAAATATTTCACCTTTTCCCATAGTTCTAAAACAAAGGCAGGTAAATCAATTTCAAGGAATAAATCCAAATTTTCTCAAAGAAGGTATATCAAATCCAAAATAGTACAAAGCCAAAGTACAATGGTAAACAATACAAGGATCACAATAGGTCAGGATAGCATACTACTCATACCACAATCAATGACTAGTTCACTCATGTCCTTATAACACGGGCCTAAGTAGAAGAGGAAAACCCCATGAGTGACCCCTCTCCCCCCCCCCAACAATGTCAAAATCATGTCCCTATAACCACATCCTAGGGAGTATAGGAAAACCCATGAGTGAACCCCCCCCCCCATGAAAATAAAAATAGATTAGGCCCAATATTTAACCTGATACCTAAGTACCCAAGGCTTACCATGTGCTGTATTTATCAAATTAATTTCAAATGGATTCACATTTCACAAAAAATTACAAACAACCCTTTATTCAATCAAAATACATTCTTTGAAAACCCATTTTTCAATCCATTTCACAATTCTTTGAAAATACCTTTTCTTTTACCAAAATAAGGGGAAACCCATATTTTATCACAAATCCATTTATGCACACAAATCAAGAATTCTAATTTATTTATGAAATAATTTATAAAATCAAGAGTAATTATGATTCATTCAACATAGGCTAGAAAAAGAACCACCTATCACAAACTCAGGTCACACACTACCTATAATGGGATCCACACACCAAGAGGAATGTAGAACAAAAAATGGAGTCCCTAGTATAAATCCCCAAAATTTAGAATTTATTCCATAAAAAATGGTTTTCAAAGAGTATAGATCACAACATGCCTCAAAGAACTCACACGCCACACCACAAACAACACAAGGTATGGCCCCCAGAAGATGATCACACAATGGATCTAGAAGGGATAAAACAAATATCATCATAAGATCAATGGATCCCATAAATGAAACCTAAATCCACTTCTACAATAAAAGAAATGAATAATTATAAGGGAAAATTATCTAGAGAGAGTGATAATACCAAGTAATAGATTGAGCACTGAATGAAGTGATCCAGAAGAGGAGGAGGCACCCAAAATTTATTGGATAAGAGACCTAGGGTATGAGGTAGGGAGAATGAAAATGAATGAATTAGTATTTAGGCTTGAAGTTTATAAAACCTACTAGACATGAGAGGTTTACATTATAAATTAATGATTGATGGTGAAAATTTCCCATATTACATTTACGCTGAAAAACACATCACCTCGGGTTAAATTACCCCAAGTGAAGATTTTATATTATAAAAATAAGGTTTACAGCATAAAATATTTTATTCACTAAATTTTTTTCAAGGCTTTTTACCAGCATAGAATTTACATCGTAAATCAATGGTTTATATTGTAAATTTCCTCTACATCCAGCACAAAAAGCAGGTTCTGTAGAAACTTTCAAAATAACTATTATTTCCTCTGAACCCGAGATACAAGATCTTAAAAACCAAAATAGAATACATTTAATCCAAGATGTTACATTTTTAATCACGTTCTTGTGATTTATTCATCAGATTTAATGAAAACCCATATTTGGGCATGGACCTTATTGACTTTTGTTGTGCCCAAAACCTTCATGACTAAGAAGAAGAAAAAAATTATAGTAAAATGTTGGTGTGGTTGGAAGTTTAGGCATGAGTAAATTTAATTCTAGAATAATATATAAATTCATTAAGTTTAAAGAAGTACTGAATTAAGGGGGATAAAATCTAGAATAATGAGAAGACCAATGATATAGATGAAGAAGTCATAAAAGAAGATGACTCTGCCTACCAAGAGAGGATCTGAATACATGGAATATTTCTATAGATACTACAAAAAATGTGTCCATAATTATGATGAATGATGATATGTACCAATCAATAACAACTCATTTATTAATATGAATAAAATTAATAATAAAAAAGTAAATAAGTAAGGAAAAGATAAGAATCTACCTTGGGAGAAAAGAAAGTGAAAAAAATATTTCAATAAAATAATAGAGATGAGAAAGAAACTCCAAATAAATTTAAAAAGAAATCTAAAATGGATTTCAAACCCAAATAGAGATTCTAAAATTATGGAATAAAGGGATACACCATGGATAACTAAAAATATTCCATGAAGATTAAAATTAAATGATATAATATATATCTTAAAATGAATTCTATTCAAAGGAGAAACAGGAATATTAGATTGATTGAATAAATCCCAAAAAGAGATATGAAGGTGTTTCCCAAAAAGGGTAACATAAATATTACTAAGAGACCATATGAAAACTTAAACAAATATAATTATTTCAAGGATTTCTTGATTGTTTGTATATGAAAATTAAGAATGGATAAATATATATAGAGGGAACAAGAAAGTTCTGAAAGAAACTATTATGGTTCACATGAAGGAGAATATGAATTTCATTAGAGGTTGTAAAAGAGTGATAACCCAAGAGTTCTTAAAGAGTGCCTGTATGGAAGGTGTAAGTATTCTAGACATGTTGAAATAGTTTGAGTTATTTTTTTTCATCTTAAGAATCTATCTCATAGAATATTTAAAATAAAGGCAAATAACCATTATATGGAAGAACTTTATTAGAAAAGGTGAACAACCTCATTCCACACAACGTGAAAGTTGAAGAGAAGAGGAATTCCTTGCTACCAAAAGATGATCAGAATTGAAAAAATAGGATCTAGCATAAATAGATATCTCAATGTTAAATCTATAAATAATGGATGATATTATTTGAGATGAAAATATCAACCTTTTTAGTATCATTAAAGAAGAAGAAAAACCTTCTTTATTCCCTTATATTTTTAAACTAACATGTAACAAATTGATGGATATATTTTATAGGAGAGTTTAATGAGGATATAAACATTGAACATCACAAAGTAGAGATACATCATGGATTAAACTAATCAATAATAATGAGTTGGGATGATTTTATCCCTTGAGGGGAGCCAATGTGAGTAAGAAATCAAAAATTTATTATTTTCTATGAATCTAGTTATTCTAAACAGGCCTGAAAATAAGGTATTTCAATCAAATTTTTCATTCTTATTTTGATCTTATGAAAACTAGTTATAAAAGGGAGTGTTGGTTGATGAAAAAAAGGGGAATTTTTTTATCATTCACTTGAATTTTTTTTATGTGTTTATTGAGATGAGTTTTGGATACATATTTCAGGATAAATCTATTTAAATAGCTCCAAAATGAGAAATTGATAATGGATTATTTATTAGTTTATTGAAAACGTTGATGGTTTAGTGAAATCTCTCTTTTTATATAAATTGTAATATTCCACTGTGACTTAGAGTTAACTAACTAAATGTTCATTAAAAATAAGTGTGTGGTTTTATCCTTCTCTCAAAAGATTTAGGTTATAACTTCAAGTGGTAGGGGGAAATAATTTTCCTTAAAAAGTGATAGATATATCTTGAGGATGAGATGATAATTACTTCCCTTATATATCTTTACATTTATTATCAATAAGGGGGGGAATAAAAGTGTTTATTTAAGTGCATATGTTGACCGAGAGGATTAATTTTATTAGAAAAAAATCTAAAGGGATAGATTGAAGATCCCAAGTGAAGATTGTATTTACTGTCAATAAGTAAGGTTGATATCACTATGATGAGATGAAAATATGTCTTGGTAAACATGTGAATTGATGAGTGATATTCTACCATTATAAATAGAAAAGGTAATTCAAGGCTTCTTTTTAGATATCTCATTTAGATAGATTCAAGATAGATACATTTAAATGTTATGATTTTGGTGTTAATCTTGAAGGAAATCAAGGACAAGCGTTGTTGGATGAATAAACACTGTTTATAATAGGTTTTAAGTTTTAATGATGTTTTGATTTTATTTAAAATGTTTGAGAAAGCTCTATGAATATTATAATAGGTTCTCAGATGTTTTGGATGAAGTTTGTAATTTTATACTATAATTGAGGAAATATGGCTAAGTCGAAGTTTTTAAGACTTTGGCTTGAGTTCATAAGACTTTGGTAGCTCGAGCACTAAAAATTGGCAGTTTTATGTTCATAAGACTTTGAGATGAATTTTTAATACTTTATAAATACTTTATAATACTTTATACTTGAGTATGTAAAGCTTTTCAGTGAGTTTAGGTGAGCCTTTAATACATTATGAGTTCATAATATTTTATGAGAACCTCATAAGACTTTGTTCAAGGAAGAAAATTCACACAATCATGATAATTATAGTGAGTTCATAATAATCCTAAATAAATTTATAAAAATTTTAAGTGAAGTTTAATTTGGTGAAGGCATGGATTTATAGGGGACTTTATAATAATTAATAAAGTCATATACTAAAATTAGTTTTTTTCTAGAATATTTTATAATTATAGAAAAAATATATTCAGAAGAATGAGAATAAATTTAGACAATTAATTTTTTGATATTCAAAGAAATAAATATCACAATTAATATAAATAATTGTGATTTAAGATGTAGTTTTTAGAGCTCGACACCAAAAGGGAAATTTTCACATCACAATTTATAGATCCATGTGCACTTGAAAGAGAATTAAAACTAAATTATATGCTATAGATTTTTTATATTTTTGAAATATTGAAATATCATGAGTCTTAAGGATAATTTGAATGAAAACCTTCTCTTGGATTAAATGAGTTTGAGTGAGAACTAAACTATTGATATTTGAGGAGGTTTCCTCATTCAAATATAGAAACAATATTCACAAATCTGTGAATAATAAATAGGTGGGAAAAGGAAAAAAATAAGAGGGAGATTGATATTACTAGTATTATAAGATATCAAAAATATTTAAGAAATAAGAAACTGAGAAATTGATGTTTTTGTTATTTAAGATCAAGAGTGTCTAAGAATAAAATGGAGAACCTGATTACATCCAAAAAGAAACATCATATTTGTTGAAGAGGAAAAATGATCATGAGGAATTTTCTAAATAATATTGAGGAAGAGTAAGGATGGTGTGTTCCACACTAATAAGGAGAAGTCAAAGACTTACTCAATGGTTTGTGGAAAGATACATTCAAGGATTTTACAGGTCAGTCAACATCAGTCACAAGGACTGAGCTATGTGAGATAGCAAGAACCAGTTGTAATTTGAAGATAATGGGATACAGTATAAAGATCTTATAGTTGGAGCATGGATCACATAGTGAGATACCATTTGATCATGTTATGATGTTTTTATTGGGAGTGTGGATGATTCCTACCAAATCCATTATGTGTTGATTGATTTCTACTTATAAGGATTGTAATCCAATAGTGAAAATAAAATATGTGTCTCGACAAAGTCAAACACAACAATGAGTTTGATTTCGAATAAGAGGTTTGTCCTTGTAAAAACCTTGTGTTTTGTTGCTTCTATTTATTTCTACATTTCATATCAAAGTGAGGGTTTAGTGTGTATCAAAATATTCATATCTCTTAATTAGGATAGTGTACTGATTCACCCCCTCCCCTCAGTGACCTGACATAATCCACTAGGAACTTCAATAAGATATAATAATATTAAACAATTATAAATTCTATCAAAACAACTTTTGATACATATAAAGTCATATGGATTTTATGTAGACCTTTCAGGTCAATGTTGGTGAGGGTTTTTGAGAAAAACATTCTTTAAATTTGTTTAAAAACAGTGTAGAACCACCACAATGTGCTTTCTCTTCCCAAGCCATTTTGGATTGAAAATTTATTAAAGGTCCTATTATGACCCACAATACAGTTTACAAGCACAATATTAATTTTTTATATGGTCATACAATAAACTAAGGCTAATGGATATTCACCATGATGTTGTTTTCCCGATCAAAATCCCATTTCCATAAAACATAAATGTCTTTTCAAGAAAACATGGTGTAATAATGCTAAAAAATGATTCTCTAATATTATATATGAAAAACCATTACATTTTTTTTTCCAAAAAAACACTATTTTTCCTAAATGTTTCTATATACCATGATGTGATTTTATAAACACATTTTTTCTAAGAAAATATTATAAACCATGATGTGGTTGTATAACCTTAGTTTTGATTCATGAAAAACACCCAAAAATAATTTTCAATATTCATATTATCAATTCTTCACTAGAACTGGCTCTAAAACTACTGAAGGGTTCTATGGGACATCTATATGATCAAATGCGGTGAAAAAAAGGCACAAAACTAATGTAAAAGATCTATCTATACAAGAATCAATAAAATTAAATGAAGAACATAAAACATAACATACCTCACTATACATGTTAGATCTTCGTCAACAATGAGTTTTATTGAGTTCCCTCAATAGAAACCAATGGTTTCCTACCTCCAAAGGTATCCAATGACTACTAAAATTAGTGAATTCTTCAATATGACCTTTTATCCTTGAAAGTTGTTTTATTAACTCATCAGAAAAGGTGAATGGATAAAAGATATTAGAGAGAGTTTCTACATGATGAATAATAATTGTGCTCAATTGAGATACATGAACTCCCTTAAATGGGATCTTATATCTATTTTGTTAGTTTTAAATGGTGTAGTCCTTATGAAAAAGCACCACCAATCTCCATTAAAAACAACATGGATTAACATCTTCTTTATTTCCCACCTGAAAAAGTGTGTTAATTTATACCATGTGATTTTGACACGTGTCTCCTCACAACATGGAAGTAGGTCTGGTGACTCACTAGAATTGGGTTTTTTTACTACCATATACACTATTTTAGAGTAATAATTAGAGAGAGAGAAAAATAAAATTTCAAGAAATATTTCTCGGTTAAGTTCATTGGAATTTTTGTTGTGTTGGATTAGCAGGTTTCCTACCCCAAGGTTCGCCAAAATTTATGTCGTGCTAGAATAACAGGTGAAACAAAGATGATGGAAGATGGGATAGCACCTGATGGAGATGATGGAGGTCTGTGAGTGATGCATCTCAGTCAATTCACCAGATTATTAGAGCTACTAGGATCGTAGTTTGATGAGGTACAAAACAGATCTCTATTTTTTAGGATTCTATCATTATTTTTTACAATGATGAAGTTTAGAAGAAAAATATTGAAGATTTTTTTTCCTTTATATTTTATTTTTTCATTATTTTTAATATGTGTGTATTGGAACGATAGTGGCATAATTTTGACTAGATATTTAATGTTAAACTTCAAGTACTTGCATTATGTCGATGTGGAAATGATGCGGTGCAGAGTGTTTTGTGTGTATGTAATAGGGGACCTAAAGTAGGAATAAATTTCAAATATCTTTTTAATTTCCATTAATTTTATCTTCGTTATTCTAAAATAATTGGTTTTAGAGTTCATCTAAAATATACAAATAATAGTAAGAAGGAAAAAACAAGAATAACATCATTTCTTTATATATGTAGTGAGGAAGGGAAAAAATAATGATAAGTGAAATGTATTTGTGAAAAATGTTCATGTAGATACAAGGATATGTTGTCATGATTATGTGTTTATTATTATATTGTCCTCTGGGGAATATTCATGAAATTTATTTGTATATTCTCACAATCATCCATTGAATTCTGCTGATTCTTGTCATTTTATGAGGCCCCAAAGAAAGGTGAATGATGTTCAAGATATGTAGTTTGAAGTTAATTCTTTGGAATGAATTAGGATGTTTGATTTCTTATCTTTGGTAGTGAATGTTTTCGATGATTAATATATTTTAGGTTATACCTGATTTGACCAAATGAACTTTCATCGATCAAAATTTTAAATAAACTTTATTGTGGGGGCGGTGTAGTCATTTTGGAGTATTTGGAATGGAAATGTCAAGATAATCCTTCATTTTTGTATGCCATTAAATTTTACATGAATGATAATATTACAAATATTTTTTGGGATGACCCAAAATGAGGCTTGATTTTGAATAATTTAGACATGTTGTTGTGTTCTATATGACATTTAGTACAAATGGGGAATTCAGAACTCTAGATTTTTTTTAGATTTAATCATTTTAGGAAAACAATAATTTTTTTGTGTGTAATTGTTTTATGATGAAACAACCAGTTCTTTTTCATGGTTATTTCAAAAATTTATTGAGGTGCACAATATGAAGAGATCGTTGAATATATTTAATAATCAAGATACTACTATTGAAAAAGAAATATTTGAAGTAATTCTTGATACTCATCATGGCCTATTTACATGGAATCTAATGAAAAATAGCATAAAACACCTCAGTATCTTGATGAAAGATTGGTCAAGTTTCCTTTATTATTTGAAGAATTGTGTGTTTTAGTACCATAATATGGTTGATTTTGAGGTAGAGTGGATGGATCTTAAAATTAAATTTTGTGAAGTTAAATTGTCTTGGTTGGATGATGTATATACTTTGAGGGAAAATGGGATCATTTCTTAATGAAGAATACATTAACATTGTGGATATGTAGCATGTAATTAAGTGAAATTTTTAATGGTGTCCTAAGATATTTTTCTCATAATATATTGAGTTTTGGGGATTTTTTAAAGCATTTTTTGAAAGTTTTTTAAAACTATAGATATCGAGAAATAAACTCTAAATTACAAAGTAAGTAAAAACATCCATGAATTGTGTTCCCTTTCCATCCATTGTCTTGAAAATATGCAGATAGATACACTCTAAAATATTTTGAGCTATTTCATAATGAATATCAAATGGTTAGGGAAAGTTTTCTTAAATATTCTCATGAAATTGAAGTCCCATAATCATATGTTTTTGGCATGTTGGGGTATGGAAAAGAGTTTTAGATTTTATATGATAAGTGTGCTAGAATGCTGAAGTGTTTTTATATAAAATATAAATCAGTTGGAATCTTATGTTACCATATTTTAAAATTGTTTGAGAGGCTTGATGTGAGATCTATTCCAAAACATTAAATTTTAAATAGGTGGAAAAAAATGCATGAAAATTTAACATTGCTGAATATGATACTGTTGATAAAGAGGTTAAAAACAATTCGTAAAGAAAAATGTTACAAAGAACTTGATTGAATGGAAATGAAATTGGTAACAATGTCATGTGAAACAAATGGTGGCTATAATGTTGGTCTTTCAACCTCAAAATCTTTTCTAGGAACATGGATAACATTAATATCCCTATTATAGGTGACAATGTGGGTAGTAATGCCTCTACATAGGGTAAATTTATTAAGATTAAAAGGAATCCAACTCGAAGAGGATGATATCGTGTTAAAATTTGTTTGGAGATAACGAATCATAAGAACCATAAACAATATAAAGATAATGCAGCAGATATTGTTTACAATGAATGTTTCAGTTTTTTATTTTTATTTACAAAATAGGGTATAATGATTATTAAATTTTTTTACATATTATAGTAAGTACTTCCAATAAATCTAGTAAAATATTATAGTAAGTACTTCCAATAACTCTAGTAAAATGATAATATAGGTGTGTCTCTACTGAAAACATGTTCAATACCTTTGTTCAGACAAGTGTATTTTATGAAAGAAATGTTGTTGTTTCAAAATAAAATTTATGAGTTCAAGTTTAATGAGATAATTAATTTTGTGGTATCTTTTATTTGTAAACAACTCTGCTTTCTATTTAAGATATTGACTCAAGGCAGTGATATCAAAATTAAAAATAGAATGTGTAAATTACATTCTTTAGAAAAAAAATGTATTACTTAAACACATGTTCATAATTTGATTACAAAACCCTACCCTGGTACTATCTTTCCTTCTACCTATCAGTTGACATATCCAAACTTTATCTTGTAGTGAAGTTAGTCTCAGTCTAACTCATTATTGGATGTGTTAGAAATTTTTGCAACATTGAGACCCTTATATCATCTTTTTTGGTCTCTACTAATGAATTTTATATGTCCAAACCAAACACCATACTATTGATCAAATAGCAAAAAAAAATCCACAGTCTAAACATGTGGGAACCTTCTGTGGAGTTTCTTCAGCTCATAGATAAATTAATAATTAACATTTATTCACATTATGTTCTAAATTACCAATAAACTACTCAATTTATAATTTCTATAAAATAGTATTAAGTATTTTAATTAGAATCCAATAGAACTTATATAGTTCTCTACCTAGAGGAATCTACGAAACTTAAATTTTTACAAGTGTAATGGCGTATTCTATGTATCTATCTCTTCCTCTCAGTACTAACTTTGGTTTCATTGAATTAAAGTATGAAAAAATATTTTCTTATATATCTAGAAAAATTAATGTCCAATATAGGTTTTTTGCATTGATAAGAAATAATAAGAATCGAGTAGATTGCACATCTAGAATTGGGTTGTCAATTAGGATTCTTCTCAATGATTCATTCTAACCTTTGATTATACTTTAAAATGAAAAATGTGCACAATTGATAAATATTTTTTTATATTCACCTACATTTAAAGTCAAAAAAATTTATACTTATGATATAATCACTTGTAATGGAAATTTATTTTTGTGGAAAAATATATATAGAACTGATTTCATTGAACTTTTACTTAATGATCTCATAGTGGGAATCAATAACCTTGTGTGAAGATATTTTTAAGACAATTTATTACAATAATTATTTAAAAGAAGTAGTGTATGACTCACACAGCTGGATTCCATCCCCATATACATCACTTTTACAATGTCCTTCATCGATACTCATTGATTTTTGTCAGTTGACTCCCACATGTATAACCTGCACTTATCAGAATATAGGTAAATAGAGTTCACATAAATATTCTATTTAGGTACTTAAATAAACCAATGTAATCATAACTTACGATTCAGGTTCCGTTTTCAATATTTTTCAAAAACTATAGAGTCCTCAGCTATAACGTTTGGATTTTTTCATTAGACATTGAGGAATGGTAATGGTATAAGATAAACTCTGAACATCAAATGTTGGTTTTAGTGAGGTTTTACGTTGTCTATTTATTGGTCCAAGGTTGTAGACATATGTCAGGTCCAATTTTTTTTCCATTCGTGGTCTGGAATTCACAATCTTAATCATTTAATGTGTTTGTCTTCTATTTGAACTGTCAGTGGTTAACACTACTTCTTTATATGGAGAAGTCAAAAAAATTACAACTTGACTATCTGACTGAGATTATCCTCTAATGGGGGAACTAACCCATGTTTTCCTATAGATGTAATTGTTGTTACATAATCCATGGTCTTTATTTTGGGGGGAATTTATTTTTTATTTATCAAACTCTTCAGTAGAACAATATTCTTGTTTTTTATGTATTTTCTTCTGAATTTTCTGTATAGAATTGGTCATATTTTTTGTTTCCACCTGTAGATATTTAACTCTATTACCTTCTTCAGTAGTATATTTTATCATTTATTATCTTTTTTGAGAAACTTACTCAATCTTGGAAGACATTTCAATTACATTTTTGTACTGCGTGTTCAATACAAAGTTAAGCACACTGAGTTTCCACTTTGTAAAGGAAGCTTTCTAGCCACTACCCTTTAGTTGTATGATTTCGGTAACCTCAAAAAAACCAATATTGCATATTTAATTATATCAGAATATGTACATGAATAAACAATTTAAAATTGTTATAACAAGTAAAATATGATTGAAACTTTTCAACAATGATATAACTAAGCCATATACATTCCCATGTTTTTTTTTGTGATGACTGTATAGATGGAATAAGATATCGATGACTATCTCACAACCATACCAACTGTTTGATGCCATGATCATTGTCTTCAAAATTTATAAAACTCCATCCAAGGTAGTTACTACTCTAAGGGAAAAATAAGGTTTCACATGAATAAAGGAATAATAATGTTTTAGTTTCAATATATTCTACATTATCCTTGTCTTTTCTTTCTTATGTAATATAAGTCCTAGTAGCAATCTGAGTTATAATCTTTCCACAGTTACTAAATCTTCTCAACAAGATCTATGAGTTTTTCAATTTTTAAGTATAGGATTGACTTATTGGGATTGTTCCATCATTTATTCCATATATTTGACAAATATCCTATTCATGGAATTCTTTTTCTTGTCCTATAATGTTGAACTTATTTGTTTGGACATTATACAATCGCACTATGTGAATCACAGTACTGTCGGGCCTCTTGGTTTCTAAATAGGATACTTTTTCCTTCAAAATCAGATTAAACAAATTCTAAAAAGGTTTTTCCATTAATGATGGCTTATGTTTTTTGGTGAGGAGGGGTGAATTTATTTTAATAAGTGTTTAAGAGTTATCATTTTTAAACTATAATATAGTGTGCCTTTCCTGGAAGTTATTTCCATGTGTACATATGTATATAAAAATAAAAAAGTTGTACATTATAGAATAAATTTTGGATATAAAAAATTTGTAACTACATAGAAAAATATCATGAAATATCACTAGTTATTCAAAGGGAAGTAGTTAAAATTAAATCCATGGGTGGATATTTTCAGTTTTGATCCTGTAAATCCCATGCAGGGGATTTGTAGCATCATTAAATGTTTTTATGATAAGGAAAAAAACTTTAAAAAATAAATTTCTGCATCATGTGGGGAATTTTATTATACTATAATTCATACTTCATAGAAAAGTATCATGCACTATAACTAGTTATTCAAAGGGAATTGCCTACACTGGAATCCCTATGTGAAGATTTCTAGTTCTAAGGCTGCAAATCCCCTAAAGGGGATTTAAAGCATCATTACATTTTGTTGGATTATAAGGATAACAACCTTAACAAAAAAATTAGTACATTGTTTCAAGACTTATACTATACCAAATTTTAAAATTCATAGAAAAATATTGTGCAGTATCACTGGTTCTTCAAGGGGAAGTGGTTACATTAGAATCCCCAGATGGAGATTTCCAGTTCTGGTGCAGTGAATCCCCTATAAGGGATTTGCATCATCATTACATTTTGTTGGATTATAAGGGGGGGAAATCTTAACAAAGAAAATTTTTACATCATGTGGGGTTGTTTACTATACTATAGTTGAAACTTTAAAGAAAAGTACCATGAATTATCACTAGTTCTTCAAATGGAAGTAACTACACTAGAATCCCTGGGTGGAGATATCCAGTTCTAATGCTACAAATCCCCTATAGGGGATTTACAACACCATTAAAGTTTTTTGTATTATAAGGACAAAAACTTTAACAAAAAATTTTTTTACATCATGTGGGGACTTTTAATATACCATAGTTGAAAAATTAAAAGATAAGTACCATGCACTATCAATGGTTATTCAAAGGGGGGTATCTACACTAGAATCCTTAGATACATATTTCCAGTTCTAAAGTTGTAAATCCCCTACAATGGATTTGTAGCATCATTACATTTTGTTGGATTTTCAGGGTGAAAACCTTAAAAAAATTATATCACGTGGGGAATATAATTATACCATATATAAAACATAATAGAAAAGTACAATTCACTATCACTGGTTCGTCAAAGGGGAGCGGCTACACTAGAATCTCCTGGTGGAGATTTCTAGTTCCAAACCTACAAATCCCCTACAAGGGATTTGCAACCTAATTGAATTTTGTTGGATTATAAGGAAAAAACCATAATAAATAAATTTATACATCATGTGGGTCTATTTACTATATCATAATTTAAACTTCATATAAAATTATCATGCACTATTTTCGTTTATTTAAAGGGAGGTGTCTACACTAGAATCCCTAGGTGGATATTTCTAGTTCTGATGTTACAAATCCCCTACAAAGGATTTGAAGCACCATTATATTTTATTGGATTATAAGGATAAAAACCTTAACAGAAAAAATTATTACATCATGTTGTGCCTTTTATTATTCCAGATTTCCAACTTCAAAGAAAAGTATTGTGCAATATCACCGTTTCTTCAAAGGGAAGAAGCTACACTAGAATCTATGGGGGGGTATTTCTAGTTCTGATCCTACAAATCCCCTACAGGGTATTTGAAAAAACATTAAATTATGATGTATAATCAGGACAGTAACCTTAAAAAACAAGTATGTACATCATGTGGATCATTTTACTATACCAAACATTGAAATTAATGGAAAAGTATCATGAATTATTATTAGTTCGACAAAGGGAAGCAGCTACACTAGAATCCCCTTCTGGAGATTTCAAGTTCTAATCCTTCAAATCTCTTGTAGGGGATTTGCAGTATATTTTTATTTGGAAAGATTATATAATGGGAAGCACTTACAATAGAATTCCCTAGTTGATATTTCGATAATGATTTTTTCAAATCTCTTATCAAGGATTTGTAAGTGTCTTCCATACTTCAATCTTGTTAACACATCTCTACCAAATTAGAAGTAAAAAATGATATAGGGACTTAATAGTTTAAAATTAGAAAAATTCAATCAAATAATAATTTTCTGCATTAGACATTCAAACCTATAACAATTATATGATTTTGATTAAAACAACATCCAGAAGTATAAGTAGAACATTTAAAATTTCAAAAAAAACCAGCAGTTTCATCTTTATCCCATGAACTTGAAACTTTATCTTCATAACATTATATTGAATGTTTTTAAGAACATTCCTCTGGTGTTCCATTTGTGACTGACGTTGGGTTGAAGTTACATCATCTTTATTGCATTTTCGACTTCCAAATTCATGCAGTGGTTTTAACCACTTGAAAAAACAACATTTATTAGTTTCATAGGTAGAAAATAATCAATTTGTATTTCTCTCAATATTTTATATATTTATGGACACTTTCTTTCCACCCCACAGTTCTCATGTTATGATCTAATCGCACCACTTGCACACTACTACACATATTCTATTTAACAGTGTGAAAAGGGGCTTTTAACAGCACTAAATAAGCATTATTAATTGCAGCACTGGTAAAGGGGGTCCCCTTTATCAGTACTTAAAATAGTGTTGATAAAGGCCTATATGGTTGCAATGTTCTTTTAATATAACAGCACACCCAGAAAAAACCTGTAATTTCAAAGAATTTTATATACATTTAATTATCATCATGAATACAAAAATGTGTTCCCATGGTATATAAAAAACACTTCTATATACATTTAAAATAATGTTTTATATAATTACATTTACAATTATCCAACAAACATTTAAAAACATTAATTTTTCATCCTTTGATGACTGTGGTCCCCTCTCAAAAATGTCCTCCCATGGTATCAGTTACCGAAAAAATAATCTCAACCTAATAAAAAGATTATAATTATATTATAAAACAAATATTATGTTAGTAATACTATAAGGAAATAAATTAAGCATTGATATGAAAGAATACATTAACAAAATGTCAATTTTTAATAATAAAGACACATTTGGAGTTATAACAGTCAAACCGTGCATCGTATTGAGGTGGGGTTGATTCCTAAATGTCAAAAATGAGTTGTGTATCATTGTCCTAAAATATCAAAATAATCCAAATGTGTTTTCTTGATTTTGAGTATGTCACTTGTTCTTTTACTAAAATTAATGTCAATTTTAAATAATGACACATTTGGGGTTATACCAGTCACACCGTGTATCAGATTGAGGTAAGGTTGATTCCTACCTGTCACAAATTACTTATGGATCATTTTTCTAAGTACCAAAATAATATGAATGCATTTTCTTGATTTTAAATATTTCAATTTTCTTTTTTTTTACTAAAATGTAATTTAAAAACTGGAAACACACATTTTGAGTCATACCGGTCGCATTGTTCGTCAGTTTGAAATGAGACTACTTCATACACATCAAAAATGACTTATGAGTCTATTTCCTAAATTATCAAGACAATCAGATCACATTTTCTTGGTTTTTAGTGAGTGATACATTTTGAACAAAAATGTCAATTTTAAACTAATAACAGACTTTGTTAGTCATACCAGTCACACCATGTGTCGTATTGAGGTGTGGTTTATTTATACATGTCACAAATGAATCATGGATAATTTTCTTAAAGTATCAAAACAATATGAATGTTTTTGCTCAGTTTTTAGTATATCATGTGTTCTTTTTTACTTAAATTAATGAAATTTTTAAATAAAAATATAAAATTGGAGTCATGGAAGTAACACCGTGCATCAGATTGAAGTTTTTTTTACTAATAAATATCACAAATGACTCATGGATTGTTTTCCTAAATTATCAAAACATTCTGAATTCATTTTCTTGGTTTTCAGTATATCACTTATTCTTTTTACTAAAATCAATTTCAATTTTAAATAATGACACATTTGGGGTTATACTAGTCACACTGTGCATTGGATTGAGGTGAGTCCAATTATTACCTATAAAAAATTACTGATGGATCATTTTCCAAAAGTATAAAAACAATATAAATGCATTTTCTCGATTTTCAGTATGCTAGTTTTTTTTACTAAAATGCCATTCCAAACTGAAAACACACATTTTGAGTCATATCGGTCACATTGTGCATCAGTTTTCCATGAGACTACTTCATACACATCACAAATGAATTATAAATCTCTATAATAAATTATCAAGACACTTATAGTACATTTTCTTAGTTTTCAGTGAGAGACACGTTTTGAACTAAAATTTGAATTTTAAACTGACAACAGACACTTTTAGTCATACCAGTCACACCATGCATCGTATTGAGGTTTGGTTGATTCCTACATGTCCCAAATGACTCTTGGATCATTTTTCTAAAGTATCAAAACAATCCTAATTTGTTTGATCAGTTTTCATTATGTCACTTGTTCTTTTTACTTAAATTAATGTCAATTTTAAATAAAAAGACACATTTGGAGTCATAGCAGTCACATCGTGCATCGAATTGAAGGTTGGTTGAATCCTACATGTCAAAAATGACTCATGAATATTTTTTATAATTTATCAGGACAATTTGAATGTGTTTTCTCAGTTTTCAGTATGTCACTTGTTCTTTTTACTAAAATTAATGTCAATTTTAAATAAAAAGACACTTTGAGTTAAACCAGCCACACCAAGAATCATATTGAGGTTTTGTTGATTAATAAATGTCAAAAATGACTTATAGATCAGTGTCCTAAACTTTCAAAACAATCTAAATGTTTTTTCTTATTTTTTAGTATGTTAGTTGTCTTTTTTTACTAAAATCTCATTTCAAACTAAAAACATGTATTTTGAGTCATATCGGTCGCATTGTTCATCCTATTGATGTGAGATTACTTCATACACATCACAAATGACTTATTAATCTCTTTCCTAAATTATAAAGACAATTATAGTGCATTTTCTTGGTTTTCAATGAGTAACACATTTTGAACTAAAATGTCAATTTTAAATTGATAACAGACACTTTTAGTCATACTGGTCACATCATGCATCATATTGAGGTGTGATTTATTTCTATATGTAAAAAATGACTCACGAATAGTTTTACTAATTTATAAAAACAATCCTAATTAATTTGATCAGTTTTCAGTATGTCACTTGTTCTTTTTTACTTAAATTAATGAATATTTTAAATAAAAATACACACTTGAAGTCATAGTGGTCGCACCATGTGTCAGATTGAGGTGATGTTGACTCCTACATATCATAAATTAATCATGGATCATTTTACTAAATTTTCAAAATAATATGAATGTTTTTGATCAGTTTTCAGTATATCACTTGTTCTTTTTACTAAACTTAATGTTAATTTTAAATAAAATGGTACAATTTGAGTGATAACAGTCACACCGTGCATAATATTGAGGTTTTGTTGATTCCTACATGTCAAAAATGACTTATGGATCATTTTCCTAAAGTATTAAACTAATATGAATGTGTTTTCTTGGTTTTTAGTATGTTACTTGTCCTTTTTACTAAAATTAATGTCAATTTTAAATAAAAAGACACACTTAAAGTTATATAGGCCACACCATGTGTCTTATTGAGGTGAGGTTGATTCTTACAGATCAAAAATGACTTGTAGATTGTTTTCCTAAAGTATCAAAATAATCTGATTGTGTTTCCTTGGTTTTCAGTATGTCACTTGTTCTTTTTACTAAAATTAATGTCAATTTTAAATATATTGACACACTTGGAATTATACCGGTCACACCATGCATCATATTGATTTGAGGTTGATTTCTACACATCACAAATTAATTATGGATCAGTGTCTTAAAATATCAAAATAATACGAATGCATTTTTTTCATTTTTTAGTATGTCACTTGTTCTTTTTACTAAAATTAATGTCAATTTTAAATAAATGGACACACTTTGAGTTATACCAGTTATACCGTGCATCATATTGAGTTTTGGTAATTTTTACACATCAAAAATTACTTATGAATTATTTTTCTAAAGTATCAAAACAATATGAATGTGTTTTATTGGTTTTCAGTATGTCACTTGTTCTTTATACTAAAATTAATTTCAATTTTAAATAAATAGACACACTTAGAGTTATAGCGGTCACAACATGCATCCGATTGAGGTGAGGTTTATTCCTACACATCACAAATGACTTATAGATATTTTTCCTAAAGTATCAAAACAATACAAATGTGTTTTATTGGTTTTTAGTATGTTACTTGGTTTTTTTACTAAAATTAATGTCAATTTTAAATAAATAGACACACTTTTTGTCATAGTAGTCACATTGAGCATCATATTGAGGTGCAGTTGAAACCTACATGTCAAAAATGACTTATGGATCATTGTATTAAAGTATCAAAACAATATGAATTTATGTTATTTGTTTTCACTATGTCACTTTTTCTTTTTACTAAAAATAATGTTAATTTTAAATAAAAATAGACACTTTGAGTTATACCGAACACATCGTGTATCAAATTGAGGTGTGGCTAATTCCTACATGTCAAAAATGACTTATGGGCCGTTTTTTTAAAGTATAAAAACAATTTGAATAATTTTTATTAGTTTTGAGTATGTTGGTTTTATTTTTTATTAAAATTTTTGTCAATTTTAAATATAAAGAAGCACTTAGAGTCATACCTATCACACCATCTATCGGATTGAGGTGTGTCTGATTCTTACATGTCCCAAAGTCTCAAAAAACTTTTAATTTTTAATGTTATCACAATTTTCATTTCCTTTCTTTATCAAACTGTCAAAACTGCATATTGAATCGATGTTCTTAGTGGAAATACCTTTCTTATTGTTGAAATCCAGAAGAGTGGAGGAAGCTCATGTTCCCATTATATCACAAGAAGTCGCCACAATTAGAACATGAGGTTCCTCAACTCTTCTGGATTTCAATGAGAAAGTTTTTTCCACTAAATAACATCGAATCTATGTAGTGTTGGTAGCTCAACAAAGAGAAGTAATGGAAAGCATAAAGATCTGTGAAAAAAACTAAATAAGTGTTAGATAAAAATGATAAGGAAATTAATTTATAAATAGTAGATAAAATTATGAAAAAATTAATTAAATAAGTAGTAGGAATTCACATTTTCCTGATGGTTGTATACATTCTTAACCCATTTCTTATTGTCATTATCTCAGTTGTAGCCTCGAAGTAATATCTGTCATGAGCATGAGCATCTTTGAACAAAGCACCCCAACTCGAATAAAAAAATCCACCTATATAAGAAAACAATTCTTATGTGAGTAATACTAAAAAGAAGTAAATTAAAAATAAATATTAAATAATACACTACTTCTATGGAAGTCACGTCTTCATGATATTTTTGTACATTCTTCCATCATGTATGTTTCCTATTTGTTTCTAAGAAAATATATATCATCTTGTGAATATGATTCTTTTTGACAGTCATATTAGTATTAGAAAAATATAATTACACAAAGGATTAATAAATATTTTAAATGAAATAGTAATTATCTTAAGAAATACCTATTTAGGGATATTAGTTTGTTCATGGAATAGATCTCTCTCATAAATTTACAAACATAATAACCATAATCTTTTCCATTTGTTTGTTTCAGACACTGCATAAATATTGAGAAAAATAAGCAATTTGTTTTTATATGTGTTTGGATAGTGAAATATTATTATATATACCTTAATACTTGTCCAGTCATAGAACTTTTTAGTGTCCACGTGCTTATCCCCTGGCCTCATTCTTTATTTTTCACGATATTGATGCACTGCCCTATCATAAAAGAATCCTCATTGAAATATAATATAAATTATATAACATGATTTTTAGTTCTAAAAAATTGGATTTAGTTTATTAAAAATTGACAAACTCCATCATGTTTGGTTGGTTTGTTGGGTATCCATGCATTAAATCCAGTAAATAAATATTTATAGTATCCAAATTGACCACAATGAGCATCCAATGTTGCCTAAAAACACAAAAAATAATAAGTAATGAAATAAATGAAATTATATTTGATATGATTTAATTGTAGAGTTTTACCCCTAAATATTTGGTATTAATAAGAGTCTCTCATCTCTATATTTTCTTTCAAATGATTTGACAAGTCATACCACTATTCCATCCTTTTTTTTGGATTTTATTTTTGGTTGTTCTATAGAGGTGGTGTGAGGAATAACGATTCCAAAAAAAATTCATGGGGAAATACATTCAATTTTTTTGATATATACACCTTCCAAAATATGAAATGTATTTATTCATAATTAATACAGTATATCAGCTTTTGAAAAATAAAATCATGAAAACATGCCTCATGTATACATTTATAACTAAGTCACCTAGCCAATCATAGTCTAGGATTTAATTTACATTATCAACACTAATGAAGTCTCTAACTTCCTCTCTGTACATATTTTCTTCAAAAATCAACTATATGACTACTACCATTTTTTAACTTTGTATCCATATGAACCTTCAATGCTAGTAAATGTGGATATGGAATGGGCAGGGTAAAGGTGCATTCGGAATATATTTTTGATCAGTTGGTTGATGTTTTTTATTCGACCTTTCATTTCACCCCCTTCCCTTTGTCTGTCTATAATAACATTCATTGGTTCATACCTTTTTCATTAATTGTTAAATATTTATCATGAAAAATAAATTGGAAATGAATACCTCCTTATCGACATGTTTTTTTATAAGATGTGATGGTCATGCGATGAATTTTCCAATAGTTTGTTTGACCTTATGAATATCTTCTTCATCAATTGGAATAGGTAGCTCGGTGCTCGGCACATGGGCTATGTTAATCGACACTATCACATGGCATGTTGGAATTGGTATGTTGTGTAGCATGTCATTTTTTATATTGAACATTGTATCCCTCACTACAAGGTGATGAGTGGGTGTTGATAGATATAAATCATAGTCATTATCACCCTGTATAATATCAGTACAAGAAATGTATCAGTATTTGTCTAATTCACATTTCATAGAAACAATTATTAGAACATTGATTACATCAGTTAAGATAGCTCTTTAAGGAGAATGGATTGCCTCAAAACCAGTGGGGTTGGGGGATTGTCAGGAAATTATTGTTCTTGAGTTGTTTCTTCTCTCCCCCCCCCCCATAAAATTTGCTAGAATCTATCAATTCCATTGGAATTGTTCTTCAAGGGTACCTAGTATTTATCTCATCTATTTACTTTCTTCACCTTGATTCTACTATTGTTTTATTTATCAAAATATGTTCGGGGTGTCACCCCAAAACCCGCACCTATGACGCGACCATATTGTTCTAGCTGCTTCAAGGATACCAATGGTAGGTGTTCATCCAGTATAGGTGTTTCTGATTACTGTGACTATATTAGATATAAAATATAGGAAAATAAGTAATTATTGTTATGTAATGGAAATTTAAAGAAAATAAATTTTTATTATATCATACTTAAACTTTTTCACTACACTTTTTGTGTGTTTTCATCTATTAGTATCCCATATTTGTTTACACATTCCTCTTTACATAGAACATGGTGTGGGATGGAAGTGACTTTGGATTTGGAGTCATCAATCTACATATAGATATAGGAACATAATTATTTTATTGTTTTATGTCACATAAAAGTATTACGGTAGATTTAAAATATGTTTCAATTTTTTTTCAAGTGAATCATACCACATTCTTACTTTACAGTAGGGGTACATTGGTTTTTATGCATTTTCCTTATTTTCATCACTCAGCTGTTGTTTCATAAATAAAAAATTGCGAATCAAAGTGATGAATACACATATCTTCAAACAATTTATTTCTAGTCACAATGTACCTTAAAAGACACATTCGTACAACGGCCAGTAAATGAATCCCACGCTTCTTGGGTTATCATGTGTGCATAGATAAAAAGTGGGTACGAGTTTATTTTACCTTCATCATATTTAAGATGATGTATCATTATAATTGTGTGAAAGCCTCTGTGAATCCTTCTAGTAAGCATTAATATATATTTCTTATGGGAGTCATATACTATAAATGTGCTCTACAAGGGATGATGAAAAGTAAGTCAATGTTTCATTATTTTATTTTTTGTAAAATAAAGAAATGATATCATAATGTTACCATAATCTCTTCTCACATCAGTGTATTAATCCTGTACACAACATGGTGTCATGAATCTACATCAATCAGCACGTGTTGTCGAGTGAAGATTCCAATTTAACTACTAAAAATGGACTTTTTGGGGTTAACATGATGGCCATGTGCATTCTATCCAACCTCGTATTTTATGCCCTTTATTTTTGGATTAATTATTTTTTATAACATCGTCAAAATATGGTGCTCCTATTTTTTTCATTGTTGGTCCTTCATCGCCTACTATTTCATCGGATTCAGCATATTCAATATATTGTTCCTCTAGAATGGTAGCATCGTCATGTGTAGATGGTCGTTGTATCTCTGCATTGGGAGTAGAAATAGGTTGAGAAACATGTTGTTCCTCGGGATTGGGATCAAAAACATGTGAAGAAGGTCTTTGTTCCACTGCACTGTGAGCAGTAGCAGGTTGAGAGACTTGTTGTTCCTCGAAATTGGGAGCACCAGCACATGTAAAAGTCATTATCTACATAAGTGGTTTAACATTTAATTTAGAGTACATAAATATAGTAGAGAATAAATAATAACATGAGGTAACATGATGTATATTAAAAAAATATATAACCTAATTATTGAAACCTCTCTTTTTTTAAGGCTGAAGGTATTTGACCCCTCTATCGACTATCCAAATCCCTTCATAGTGGTCTCTTATGACAAACAAAACTTTGTCTACATTGGGACCACTGTGAAATGATTTCAAGTCCCAATAAAAGGGTCATACTCAATTGAATTTTCATCTAACCCTTCAGTGGTTTTAGTCGATAACAGAATAATTAACCACTTTTGGTTTTTAGGATCTAGAACATAAAATACTTGTACTACCTATGATTCCATTATAAATAGTTAATCTTTATACCCTTCCTTACTAAAATCAACTTTCACAAATCCTCAGTCATCAATTTTAACATCACTCATGTTATCAACCCACTTGCATTAAAAAAATCAATACTTGGAATGTTATATAATCCTACTCCCATAGTTGTTTGATGATTCCAAAGTATAACATATTCATATAAATTGGATTTTTTCCTTAGTACCAGAAACATACATCGCTTCAACCACAAGTGTAACTCTACTATTTTTCATGGTACTATCTTCATCATGTTCATTTGTATAGAACATATATTTATTAATTACATAACCATTTTAAGATAATACATACACACTTGGTCCTCTGACTATCCATTGAAGTAGTTATGAAATTGAATCTATATTTTTATATGAATCTTTAAAAATATGGTCCTAAAACCATCCTATAAACTATTGATTATGTGTATTTGATATCTATCTTTCATCCCTTGATGGATTCAAATGCCTAATAATTTCTTTGTGGGTTTTAACATATGGGGAAACCTCCAAACTATTATGAAAAACATAAAGGTGGGTATGCTCCTAATCTTTAATATTGATTGTGACAACATATCTTCTAGAAATTCCTTCACTCGCAAATTGCCCATTGTGATGAGATTTCGGTAGACCAATTCTTCCCACACTAGACCAGTATTCTATATAGAATTCAACAGTTTCCTCAACAATATATCTCTCCACAATACAACCCTCTATCTGACTTTTATTTTTGACATACCCTTTCAAAATATTGATATATCATTTAATGGGGTACATCTATCTATAGTTTACAGGACCACATAGTCAAATCTCTCTCACCAAGTGAACTATCATATCAAATAATGTTGGTGGGGAGAATATTTCTAATTTAAATAATATGACAGAAATTTCTCTTTCTATAGTCGACAATTTTTTCAGGTCTATAACTTTACTGCATATATCTTTGAAGAAGAAATAGATCTTGGTTAATGTATGATAGACATTCTTGGGAAAAATGCAATGTAAAGCTATAGGAATTAGATCTTGCGTCAAAACATGTAAGTCATGTGATTTCAGGCCCTTTAACTTTAAATCGGTCATTGGCATGATGTTCTTGATATTTGATTAATACCCCTTTGGAACCTTTAAGTCATTCAATAAGTTGAAAAACTGATATCTCTCCTTCCTAGAAAGAGTGTAAGTAGCTAGAGGAAGAAAAGTTCATTTTTTACCCTTCACTGGAAAAAACTCTTCTCATATTCCCATGTTAACCATGTCTAACTAACCTTCATTACATCCTTTTTTCCCTAGTGCATTTAGCAATGTGTAGATGACACTATCACATACATTTTTTCAACATGCATAACATTAAGAAAATTTCTGACATACATACAATTCCAATATGGTAATTCAAAAAAATTATCTCTTTTTTCAATCAATTTTCATAAGGTTTTTCAAAAAAAGTTTACCAAAACTAGTATCTATATCTTTTAATTTCTCAAATAGTTGATCACCTGTCAGTAGAGATGGTATTGTATGTTATTTTAAACTTCCATCGAATGATGTTGTCCAAGATCGGTACTTATGTCGTAGAGGTAGAAATATGTGATTTCCTAGAAACACAATTTTCAATGAATGTTTCAACCTAATTAATTGTATAGATTATTAGAAAATGGGACACCCTTGAGTTATTTTAATGTTGTATCCTAAAAATTTTCCATAAGAAGTAAATTAATTTAATATCTTGTAAAATATGGATCTCAATGTGAAATATTTATTTCTATAAGCATCATACAATGTAATACCTGAATCCTGAAATAATTTCAAATCCTTGATCAATAGATCCCAATAAAGATAAATATCATTACCTAGTTGTTTTGGTCCTGATATAAGCATAGATAACATGATTTATTTTTGTTTCATGCTTAACCATGGTGGAAAGTTATAATTTACCAACATAACCAGCCATGTACTGTGAGTGCTGCTTTGAAAACCAAAGGATTCACTCCATCTGTAGATAACACAAGACAAAGGTTTCTCAGATCATTTCCAAATTTAGGATACCCATGATCAATTTTCTTCCACCAAGGAGAGTTTGTTGGGTGATGTAGTTTTCCATATTTATTTCTTGAATCTGCATGCCACACCAATTGTCATATAGTCTCCTCACTTCCATATTATCTCTTAAACCTTGGAATGATTTGAAACAACCAGAAAAATTTTGTAGGACTAGATTCGTATTTATTATATCAAGAAGCGCCACACTTTGGGAATTCTGTAAGTGATTTGTGGTCCTTGAGAAATAGTATACAGTCATTTGGGAAGGTGTGTATTCTTTCATTATTCATACCCATCGAGTGTAGCATTAATTTGGCGTAGTATATTTGGCTAGGGAGCTCATTATATTCTAGTATCATGTCATTCAAGAGAGAAAGTAGTTTCATAAAATTTTCTTCACTCCATTCGTTTATTGGTTTAAAATTATACATCTTCAGTATGGCTGACAATGTTGTATATTTAGTGCAACCAGTATGTAATGGCATCTGTTCACAACTCTTTAACTTCTAAAACAATTTTGGGAAATCATGAAGTTCATCTTCAACTATCCTTGTCATTTCCTCAATATGATCTTCATTATCATTCACATCTGTAATCACATCCTTGATATGGTCTTCTTCATTGTCCACACTTGTAATCATATATGATGATCCATAAAATGCAGTTTTATCCCATCCACTAGCTACATTCTCTTTTTCCTGGGTTTATTCCAGCATTTATAACTTTAATCTATTCCATGACAAATTAAGTGTTCTTCTAACTCCGCTGGACTAATTATTCATGAATAAAAACAATGTAAACACAGGAAAAGGATTTGAGAAGGGTCATATGTATGATCTTTTATAAACTTGATGAACTCTTTCACTCCATCTTCATACTCCTTTGTCAGTCAATTAGAATCCATCCATTCTTTATTCATATCCATCCTATTTGATTTGGTAATATTAATATTTAACAAAATAAATACACAAAATGTTGATATAGAAATTAACCAAGGCTAAAAAAAGTGGTTTTAAATACAGATCACAAGGGTTAACCCACCACTTTAAAAATAAAACAATGTTTTTCCATATTTTTAACACTTTCAAATCACCCAAAATCTTGGTTTGAAATCCAATTAACATAATAATAATTTGTAAAACATCAAGTCGGTGATTACCACTGATTCTTATTGGTTAGTAGTGCTCTACGGTGAGTCTTTATATCATCTAAAGTTCAAATCCAAAAAACCATTTAATGGATAATCCATTTTGAAATAGAGTTCTAGATCCACTAAACCATTGAGATACCAAAAAAACTAATTGACAAACTTCCAGTTCTCCTTCCCTAGATTCACCATTGATCTTTTAACTAAAACAACCTCATAAATGATATCAGTTCTTATACAAACCATGATGTACATCAAACATGATATAACTAATGCATATAGAACCTTCTCTATTAACTTGAACTCGTTGTATATTTTAGGTGACTCTTACTTTTAATGCTTTAAATGTACAGCTAAGGGAGTTCTCGCTGGTTTTAACTCACTCATTCTGAATATTTTGAAACACCTTCTAAATATACTCCAACTAATTCAGAAAAAATGGTATAGACTTTAAGTCTCTTTCAATATTTATCCCCAATATCCTCTTTCCATAACCATGGTCCTTCATTTGGGATCTTCTAGATAAATCAATCTTCAGCCCTTCCATCCTCTCCTTCATCGGTCCAAATAAGAGAAATTCATCCACATAAATAAGTAAAATGAAAAAAACCCCATCATAATGAACCTTCATATAGTAGCAATTATTTACATTACACTACATGAAAAATAATTCTACCATGAAAGCATTTAAATTCTAGTTACATTGTCTTGGTGCCTACTTAAGACCATAAAAACTCCATTTGAGACTGGAACCAAACCTTCTATTCTCTTTAGCATGAAACCAACTAGTTGATCTATGTAGATCTATTCCTTCGAATCTCCATGAAGGAATATAATCATGACATCCATTTGTTCTAGAAATAAACCTTCAATGGAAACCAAGATGAGAACCATATTGAGGAGCCAAGTTTTGGATCACTTACTATTCCAAACACTTTTTATATTTCTAGTACATTGTATTTAATTAAATAAAGGTAAAATAGGGATTTGGAAAATTATGTAATCCAGAAAAAAGTAAACATGCGTGAAAATGAAAAAAAATGAAGTTAAAAAAGAAAGTATATGATCCCATAAGAATTATATTGAGTGAGCCTTCATTTCATCTTAGATAGTTTCAAATCTACTCAATATCCACACTCCATCATATGTGTGTTCATCCTATTTTCCACCAATTATGAATATATAGTGTACCTTATAATATCTAAATAAATTGAACATCCACATCCTTAAGAGCACCCTCTATTCTAACTTCATAGTATGATACTGAATCTATTCAGTACTTAACCATCAAGGATCTATTGTATAACCTGATGATTAAGTGAATGGAGGGAGAATAGTGCATAAAAAGAAGTTAAACCTAAGAAAACTTTAGTATCGTGACCCACAACTTTATATTTGTGGTGTGAGCGAGAGATAAAGAAAGGGAAGGGAGAGGATACCTTAGCTTGGAGGGAGTTCAGAAACAGTGGTAGGGTTCAATGGCAGCAGAGCGGTCAGCAGCGGTGATGGAAGTATTGGCGGCGACAGTTGTGGTGGTGGTGATGGTGGTGGCAGCAGAGGTAAGGTTTGAAGTGGCAGAGGAGGGGTTCGAAAGTGGAGGTGGGGTTCACGACAGTAGAGGAGGGGTTTGATGGCGAAAAAGGAGGGGTTCAGTGGCGGTGGAGGAGGGGTTCGGCAGCGGAGGTGGGGTTCACAGCGGTAAAGGAGGGGTTTGGCGGTGGCAAAGGTCAGCTTCCCCAAGAGCTTGAGTTGTGAGAGAGAAGAAGCTGACTGTTATGGTTCATTTATAAAATCAGGAGAGCTTTTATCAGTGCTACTTAATAAGCACTGATAAAGCCATGTTTTATCAGTGCTAAAATAGAAAGTGATGATAAAACATACCTTTATTAGCACTGATAAAGATAGGCCTTTATCAACGCTAAAAAACACTGATAAAGAAATAATGTTAATAATTTATTTATATTATTATATATATTTATATTATTATGTATATTTATAAAATTATATATATAATAAATATATATTTATTTATATTTATATATATAATAAATATATTTATATAATTATATATATTTATAAAATTATAAATATTATAAATAAATATTCATTTATTTATAAAAATAAATTTATAATAAATATATTTATTATAATTATAATTATATATAATAAATATAGATAATTAATATATTTATTATGAATATATATTATAACTATAAATTAATATATATTTATTTAAATAATTATAAAATTATAATAACTGTATTTCTTATATTTATAATTTTATAAATATATATAATTAATATATTAATTATATACATTTATAAGATTATAAATATAATAAATATATTTATTATAATTTTATAATTATTTAAATAAATTAATATTTATTTATAATTATAACTATAGATAAATAAATATTTATTTAAATAATTATAAAATTATAAGAACTATATTTATTATACTTATAATTTTATAAATATATATAATTAATATATTTATTATAATTTTATAATTATTTAAATATATTTATATTTATTTAGAATTATAAATATAAATATTTGTATATAGTTATAAATATTTGTATATATTTATAAATATATTTATTTAATTATATATATTTATAACATTATAATTATAATAAATATATTTATTATAATTTTATAATTATTTAAATATATATATGTATATTTTAATAATTATAAAATTATAGCAAATATATTTATTATATTTATAATTTTATTAATATATATAATTAATATATTTATTATAATTTTATAATTGTTTAAATATATTTTTATTTATTTATATTTATAATTATAAATATTTTTATTTATTTATAAATATTTTTATATATTTATAAATATATTTATTGAATTATATATACGAAATAGGTTTGAGTACAAGTTGGAAAGCCAACCCATACCCATCAAATTTATTAGAAAAGAAGTAAATGACAAGGGAAAAGAGGAGGATGGGGACAAAAAGGTTCATGCCCTCCATCAAGGGAAAATAACTACAGATCAAATGAATCAGGGTCATCCCCATAATCATACTCATAGTCATCAGCATCATATGTGATTTCCCACTCGGATTACGACTTCTTTTGATTGAAGATCACAGAGTATTGTTGTACCTCTCGTTCCCCTCGTTGTTTGATTTTCATGATCACAATCACCTTATTATTTTACTAATATTGTGTTTTAAGTGTTGTGGATGATAGGCAAGAGATTGCCAAAGGAATGGCCCAAGAAAGCATCTCAAGTGGACTGAAATCCAGACCACCGGCCAGCCGGTGGAACACCAGCGGCCAGCCGGTGGCACCCAGACACAAGTGCAAGCTACTGTCTTGCCACCGGTCAGCCGGTGGCTCTGTCACCGGCCAGCCGGTGGCATCCAGCCCCAACAGTGAGACCTACTGTCTCACCACTGGCCAGCCGGTGGCATCAGCACCGGCCAGCCGGTGGCTCCTGGGCAGAAGCACCTCTCAACATCCAAGGCACCGGCCAGCCGGTGGCCCTGCACCGGCCAGCCGGTAGCCCAGTCAAACTAGCCATTGGGTTTGACCAGTCAACTCTCATTTGGCCTCCAACGGCTCCGAAGACCTCTCCAACGGCTCCGAAGCCTCCCCAAGGGTTCCTAGCCTATAAATAAAGGCTGAGGAAGCCCCGGACACTAACCGGGAATATATACGAAGCCAACGGACATATTTTGGATCATTTGGCGTACCTCCGGCGGACTTCCTCAAAGGAACCCACCTAGCTCCATCCAATTCCACATCCAAGGAGCTCCTCCAAAGAAGCTTGGAAGCGGCCTTCAACATCTCCAATCATTCAAAGGCGCCCAAGGCTTCTCCATTACGGTTTTTCTTGTTTATCATTTTTTGAGCTTAAAATTGGGTTTGTGCCTACAAACCCCAAACTCTTTTCTCATCCCCTTTTCTTTGGGTTCTCACACCACCACTAAGGTGTGAAGAGGTTTCTTCAAGCCTTTCCTTTTAAAAGGCTTGTGTTTCGGTGAGCTAGCCTTCACCCGTTAAAAAGGCTAGTGGGTTCTTGCTAAACCATTAAAAGCAAGTGGGTTCTTGCTCAACCATAAAAAGCAAGCTGTAATAGGTCCTAGTGCTACCTCAAAGCCTAGTGGGTTTCTTGCTAAAACCATTGAAAAGCAAGCGGTAGGAATCTCTCAACGGTTGAGTTGGGAGCGGAGACGTAGGCCGGGTTTTGGCCGAACTCCGTTATCAATTTCTTGTGTGATTGCCTCTTTTATTTTCCGCTGCACTTTCACTTTGATTTTAAATTGATAATCATTTTTTAAAAGGCAATTCACCCCCCCTCTTGCCATCATTCCCTTGCTTTCTTCCGCCCAACAATTGGTATCAAAGGGAAATTTGAGTAATACCCTAACCCGGTTTCAAATTTAAGATCCATTAAGATGGCATCAACCTCTTTCGCCCCCGAGGGCCTCTCATTGGGTCGGGCTCCATTTTTTGATGGGACCGACTATAATTATTGGAAAACCCGCATGACTACCTTTCTTAGAAGCATAGGATATCCCATTTATAAAATTTTCATGCAAGGTTACACTTTGTCTACCCCCGACGAATCCAAATGGACCCAAGCCGACATTAGAAATTTTGAGCTTGATGGAAAAGCCATGAATGCTCTTCATTGCGGCCTTGACTGAAATGAGTTCAATCGAGTTTCCACATGCACCTCCGCACATGAAATCTGGAAACTTTTGGAGGTTACCCATGAGGGGACCAACAAAGTAAAGGATACTCGATTGGACATGTATCGTCAGGATTTTGAGTCATTTTCCATGCACCCAAATGAATCTATTTCTGAAATGTTTACACGATTTACTGACGTGTGCAATGGGAGAAAGTCCCTTGGTGATGATGTTTCAGCTGAAGAAATGGTCAAGAAGATTCTATGGGTCCTTCCGAGCTCATGGGCACCAAAGGTGACGGCGATCCAAGAAGCTAAGGACGTCAAAAATATGCCGGTAGAGGAGCTCATCGGATCTCTCATGACTTATGAGATCACAATGAGGAGGCAAGCTCAAAAGGAGGGCACACCAATCAAGACACCAAAGAACATCGCCCTCAAGGTACAAAAAGAAGTAAGCTCCTCCTCATCCTCTTCCTCCTCATCTTCTTCATCTTCAAGCGGCGATTCCGAAATGGAGAATCTCGTCCGCCAAATGCATAAATTTATGAAGAAGCATCACAAGAAGAAGAAATCCCGCAAGCACCGAAAGCAAGAACCCACCGCAAGAACCGAGCCCAAGGTAAAATGCTACGGGTGCGGCGAAAAGGGCCATTACAAGCCCGATTGCCCACTCAACAAAAAACGGGCCACGCAAAAGGAAAAAGGAAAGAAAAAGGTCCTCAAGGCGACATGGAGTGACACCTCCTCATCATCCTCCTCCTCCTCCTCAAGTGACAACGGTAACAAATGCCTAATGGCATTTCACGAGGTAACATCTTCCGACTCCTCTTCCTCTTTTTCTTCAAATTCAAATTCTTTTAATCATTTGTCTTATGAAGAACTCCAACATGCTAGAGACCAATTAGAAAATGGTTTTCACGAACTCTCTTCAAAATTTGTTGCTTTAAAAAAGTCTTTCAAAAAACTCTCCTCCGAAAAAGAACAACTTCTCAAAGAGAAGGAGGAGTTGACCCTAAAAATCCAAAACCTCCCCGATGTTGATTCCTTGGAATCAACCATCAAAGACCTAAGGGAGACTCTAGCCAAGTTCACCCAAGGGGAACAAAATTTGAACAATATACTTGGTTCCCAACGCGTTTCCCGAACCACCCAAGGGCTAGGCTATACCAACCAATCTTCCTCCTCCCATGCACCCACTGTTTTTGTAAGGGGGAGCTCTAGCTTTAAATTTTGCAATTATTGTAAAAAACCCGGGCACCTTATTTATGAATGTAATTGTAAAAACGCCCGGTACGGTCAACCCAAAAGTTTTTTCTATTCCGATGAGTTTTATAGGAGAAGACCCGCTTTGAGACAAGTTTGGATTGAAAAATCCCTTCTAGCGAGTCTCTCCGGGCCTAAAATCATCTCTTTTCAAAATCCCTCTCCCTGGTGACTTTTTGTTTTTATCTTTTAAGCTTTTTTGTAATTTCAAAATTTTCGATTCCAACTTTCAATTTCAACACTTGGTATCAAAATTTTCATTCAATTCGAATTTTTCATTTCTAAAATTTCATTTGGTTTCAAATTTCAAATTTCAATTGGTTTTTCATTCAAAACTTTCAATTCAAACTGTTATTCAAATTTTCATTTCAATTTCAAAAAAAATCTCAAATTGATTTTCAAATCTCAATCTTGTTTTTCAAATTTGTTCCCTCAATCAAGTTTTATGCCCCGTGCTATTTTGATAATCACAAAGGGGGAGAAATTCTTGATTGATTGGGGGAAAAATCTTTTAAAGCATGCCTCTCATTTTAAGTTGTTTTTACTTTGATTGTTTCGGTGATTGTGATCATCAAAATAGGGGGAGATTGTTGTACCTCTCGTTCCCCTCGTTGTTTGATTTTCATGATCACAATCACCTTATTATTTTACTAATATTGTGTTTTAAGTGTTGTGGATGATAGGCAAGAGATTGCCAAAGGAATGGCCCAAGAAAGCATCTCAAGTGGACTGAAATCCAGACCACCGGCCAGCCGGTGGAACACCAGCGGCCAGCCGGTGGCACCCAGACACAAGTGCAAGCTACTGTCTTGCCACCGGTCAGCCGGTGGCTCTGTCACCGGCCAGCTGGTGGCATCCAGCCCCAACAGTGAGACCTACTGTCTCACCACCGGCCAGCCGGTGGCATCAGCACCGGCCAGCCGGTGGCTCCTGGGCAGAAGCACCTCTCAACATCCAAGGCACCGGCCAGCCGGTGGCCCTGCACCGGCCAGCCGGTAGCCCAGTCAAACTAGCCGTTGGGTTTGACCAGTCAACTCTCATTTGGCCTCCAACGGCTCCGAAGACCTCTCCAACGGCTCCGAAGCCTCCCCAAGGGTTCCTAGCCTATAAATAAAGGCTGAGGAAGCCCCGGACACTAACCGGGAATATATACGAAGCCAACGGACATATTTTGGATCATTTGGCGTACCTCCGGCGGACTTCCTCAAAGGAACCCACCTAGCTCCATCCAATTCCACATCCAAGGAGCTCCTCCAAAGAAGCTTGGAAGCGGCCTTCAACATCTCCAATCATTCAAAGGCGCCCAAGGCTTCTCCATTACGGTTTTTCTTGTTTATCATTTTTTGAGCTTAAAATTGGGTTTGTGCCTACAAACCCCAAACTCTTTTCTCATCCCCTTTTCTTTGGGTTCTCACACCACCACTAAGGTGTGAAGAGGTTTCTTCAAGCCTTTCCTTTTAAAAGGCTTGTGTTTCGGTGAGCTAGCCTTCACCCGTTAAAAAGGCTAGTGGGTTCTTGCTAAACCATTAAAAGCAAGTGGGTTCTTGCTCAACCATAAAAAGCAAGCTGTAATAGGTCCTAGTGCTACCTCAAAGCCTAGTGGGTTTCTTGCTAAAACCATTGAAAAGCAAGCGGTAGGAATCTCTCAACGGTTGAGTTGGGAGCGGAGACGTAGGCCGGGTTTTGGCCGAACTCCGTTATCAATTTCTTGTGTGATTGCCTCTTTTATTTTCCGCTGCACTTTCACTTTGATTTTAAATTGATAATCATTTTTTAAAAGGCAATTCACCCCCCCTCTTGCCATCATTCCCTTGCTTTCTTCCGCCCAACAAGTATTTCTCCATGAGCTTTTCCTACTCTGGAGTGAGATGAGTCAGATAATCCTTGGTAGAAGACCTGGTAGACATAGTTTGGCCACACCCACGTGCAGAAGCCAAATCATCACGCCCATGCCCCCGTCCACGACCTTTTGGATTACGACCTCATCTCTAGGATTTAGGTTGTTTCCAAGTCCCTTCCACTTTCTCCAAAGGAGGCTGCTCCTTATTAGTGATGTCAATACCCATAGAAGAATCATCAAGACAATTTAAATTTCCTTTTAAAATGTCACCCATCCATAGTGGATCAGCACGCTCCTATCATGTCGGCATATTTTGGGAGTCAAACACTTCAAAAGTGTTTGAGGTAGGCACATACATGTCAGTCAAACTCTGCTCAGAAAGATATTTTGATTTTCTGTAAGAGACTCTTTGAAAGCCTTCACTATCCACAAGTTTCTTCCTTTTAGATGACTTAATATCAGTAGTTACCCCTTTACAAACGGGGGAGTCAAAGTCCAAAATATTTTTGTTGCTTCTGTTTCTTGAAGCAAGCCTTTTCTCTTACAAAAAAGTTCATCAACCACACCTTGAGTTTCAACTTCATTGACATCTTTATCAGTCAAGAAATTCCTCTTCATGCTCTTATTATCACATGGGTAAGAATTCATTTTATTAGCATCTGGTTCCTCTGCTGCAATCTCAGTCCAAGACCGATTGTACAGAGGAGGAGAAAGATAATTGGTTGTCAAAACTATATCCTTCAATAGATTCCTCATGTCCGAACTAACGAACTTTTCCAACTATTGCTCTCCATGCTATGGAGAGGCACCCAACGTAGTCCTCCCTGCTGGAGTATCTTCATCAGGATTTGTATCAGTGCTCAAATCATGTGAAGTATCCTTCATGGGATGCGGCTTCTTATTGTAGTGATTTGAATCATGCTTGTGAGCTAAGAATAAGGAGAAAGAGACATTCCTTCTACAACTCGAATGATTATGGCTAATAATCCTGCAATCTGGGCAGAACTTTGGCACTTTTTCATGAACAACATTCAATTCAAAATCATCAGATTCAGTGGAAAGAAATATTTTATCCACCATGGTGGAGCCAAGATCAACCTCATCCAAAAATAGAGTATAGTTCCCAAACCACGCAAGCTTAGTTTACTTACCAATATAATCGATACTCCAATCACAAGCGTGATGTCATACAAGATTTTCGGATGCCAATAAATCCATTTTAAGCCAAATATTTTTACCCAAATTTGAATAGATGAATTACATACCTCTAGCAGATTAAAGGTCTTATCCCGTTCACAAATGTGTAGGGCATCGAGTTTAAGAGAGATTGTTCCAAGCCCCCTGCATGCTACTTCAAATCATCTGTGGGAAAGAGGATGTGAAAAAATCCTCGTCCCAATGAAATAAACCTCCAGTTGGAAAAACCCCAAATCAAATACAACTGTGCAACAAGTGTTGGGGATCGGGGCTTGAAGCAACAAGCGCAGAACTTTCTCCAGAAGATCACCCATGACTTTGGTGTCCAAAACTGGGAAGTCCAGGCACCCCATACACCGCACAAAGTCGTCCTTAATTCTGGTCCTGGTCCTCCCAATGTCTTCATTCTGAGCAACAAAAAAGTGCACAACAAGCAAACACATGTGAAAGCACAAAGTACAAAACAATTCACAACAAGATTTTGTGGTTCAGACTTTCATCTTATATCCTCGGGAGAACGACGACATCACTTTCATTCAATGAGAAGAAACATCTAGGTTACAAGAATTTAAATCTTCCAAAACTATACCTAGATCACTAGAAGATGTGTCACCAACACTGTTCGGTCATTGCATCTTCTGGATCCCTCCTTTTGGTCTCTTCCCTTGGGGGTCTCGACCTTCACCTTTGGCTCTGATGCCTTCAGCTCTTTGTGTGTGCCCAGGTTCACTTCCCCAGAAGGGGAGCCACCTCCGCCTTGGTCAAGCTTTGTCTTTTTCTTGTCAGTTATACTCAAAAAAATTCACTGCAGCCATTTATATAGACCTCAAGTCCATATCTCCAATTGATGCAGTTAACATTGATTTTTCCATCCATTAATATTGAGAATTATTTCTCCATTAATGTTGGGAGAAACTTCTCTATTAATGTTGAGATAAATATCACTATTAATGATTTTCTATCTCTCCAATAAATGGGTTGGACCCAAATTAATTTTTTATTGAGAATAGTATTCACAGGTTGATTTCATCAATCTCTCACTAGAAGACTATTCTCATGCTCTCACCAATGTCAAAACTAGTCCAACTTCTATTCATCGTTCTTCTGCAGTGCTTGCATGGTTCTCCACACCATGCTACATCAATCATCCAGGCTCCCACTGAAACAGTTCCTCCTCAGTCTTCTAGAAACACGATCTGATCTTTCCACAGTCTATGTGAAACTCATCTGAATTACTCCATGGAAATTTTCTCCAAAGAAATCAAGAACAAGTTGTCATCCTCTGATTTTGTTGCAATTCCCAACAAGTTGCGCCTTGCACCATGTCTATGGCCTCACTCTATTGGTCTTTCATGCATTTTTGAAGACTCTGCTACCGAGATTATGCATCACCTAAGAGCTTTTTTGGTACACCAAACTCTAGAAAAACCATCAGAACCGACATTCACCTGGTAATTATAGCTTCTACAAAGTCTAATGTCATTAGCATGACGAACTCCCACTGAAACTTCCTTCACTGCAACCATGGAAACAGGTTCCTTTACTCCCACTACTTCCAGCCTGGTTCTAACTCTTTGAGAGCCCACCTTCATCATAGAATGTCCTACTATTTCTCTACCGATCCTCTGAAAGATCATTGTCATAGAGTCAAAAACTGCAAAATCCCTTCTCCATCTGCAATTTCATGCAGAACATGGGCACCAGTTGAGTCTTCTATCGACTTGAATTGATAACTAACAACTTCATCTGACATCTCCCTCCTTGAGTGCTTACTATCATGGTCTTCTAGTTCTATTGCCTTCTAGGATTTCGGTAGCCTTCTACCAGGCTCCAAATGTCACCCAATGAACAGAACATGCCACATGACACATGCAAATTAGAAGACTTTTGATATTGCACCAACACTGCTGATACCACTTCCATATTCTGGTGACATTCTTCTAAATGTCTGATAGACTACCTAATCTGAAGAACCCCAACAGTCTTCCACCAAACATTGACTGTCACCAACAACGGAACACGCCTCATGGCTCCTGCAGGTCAATTGGACTTTCGATATCCCAGATACACCTCTGGTATTTCCGTTGTCTTCCAGTAACGCCCTTCGAGTCTTTGATAAACTACTCCACCAGATGCTTTCCACCGTGTTCTTCAATCGAACACGCCAACCTCCCTTTGATACCACATGTTTGGGATCGGGGCTCAAAGCAGCAAGTGCATAACTTACTCTGGAAGATCCCCCATGACTTTGGTGTCCGAAACTGTGAAGTCCAGACACCCCATCCACCGCACCGATTTGTCTTTGCATCTAGTTTCGGTCCTCCCAAAGTCTTCATTTTGAGCAATGAAAAAGCGCACGACAAGCAAACACGCATGAAAGCACAAAGTACAAAACAATGCATAATAGGATTACGTGATTCAGACTTTCGTCCTACATCCATGGGAGAATGGAGACATCACTTTCATTCAATGAGAAGAAAAATCTAGGTTACACGAATTACCATCTTCCAAAACTCTACCTAGATCACCAGAAGATGTGCCACCAACATTGTTTGGTCGTCACATCTTTTGGCTCCCTCCTTCTGGTCTCCACCCTTGGGGGTCTCGACCTTCGCCTTTGGCTCTCATGGCTTTGGCTCTTTGTGTGCGCCCAGGTTGGCTTTCCCAGAAGAGGAGTCGCCTCCACCTTGGTCAGGCTTTGTCTTCAGCTTGTCGGATATACTCAACAAATGTCAGTTCATCCATTTATATAGACCTCAAGTCCATATCTCCAATTAATGCAGTTAACATTAATTTTTTCGTCCACTAATATTGAGAATTAATTCTCCATTAATGTTGGGAGAAACCTCTCTATTAATGTTGAGATAAATCTTTCCATTAATGATTTTATCTCTCTCCTATAAATGGACTGGACCCAAATCAATTCTACCTTGAGAATAGTATTTGAAGGTTGTGTCCAACAATAAGGTCTTTCACCTTCATCGGCTTGGATCCTCTGAGTAGAATTAATCCAGCAATAATCGAGTGATTACCTAAAAACAAGATGCTCTGAAAGTGCATCTGCATCGGCTTTAATGTGTGCGACGCTCCCCTTCCGACAAATCGAACTAGCCGCAGACACTTTATAGAGAGAAATTGTTCGCGACAACAGCCATCTGACTTGGAGCCCGAATCAACTTTGATGTCAATCAAAATAGAAGCATCGGACCTGTGTGAATCAAACCGGTTCTGACCAAGAAAAGATTCGGCCGAAGCAAAGACCTGTGTCACCATCGTCAAAGGACCCAAAACAAGGTTGAGCAAACATTGTGACCAGATCTGTCAAACGCAGATCCCGGCATCAACCTCAAATTCGTTGCGCCGATTTCTCGACCACCGTCGTCGGATTGTCCCAGACACCCGCCCATGAGCAGTGATCCTTCTCCATAGCGACAAAACGAATGCTTGTGCAATGCCCCGATCTTGAGGACATCGCAACACCGCACGAGTGAAAGATCTGTCGTCGGTCGAGTCAGGTTCACGGATGAAAACCCAAATCACCATTGAGAACCCTCGAGCGGAGCTCCCGTAGATTCTCCATCATCTTTAATTATATATATTTATAACATTATAAGAATAATAAATATATTTTTTATAATTTTATAATTATTTAAATAAATATATATTTATTTATAATTATAAGTATAAATAAATATATTTATTTATTTGTAATTAAACAATTATAATAAATATATATATATTTATAAATATTTGTATATATTATATTAGGTGCTTGATGGTACAATTACATTAAACACACACACACACCATACACACAGACTGGAAATACAGGTCATAGCCCCCCAAGGGATAGCTCACCCATCAAGCTTTATTTATTTCAGTACATGGCTCGAAAACCCCGTGGGCATGAAACCAATTACATGTCTCAAAGACCCACAAACCAGCTCGAAGGCTCAGTGTAGCGTCTTCTTGCATCATTCTGCATGTGGCATCGTCTTCCTCCGAAAATTTGTTCTTACCGAGATTTGAACATGGGTCACAATCACAAGATATAATATCTTGTCATTAATCCACAGTGAATGGAGACTATGAAATTAGTAACAACATATAATATCAAAGCCCTGCTTTTGCTGATATTTTCCCCCATAGTCAAGAAAGGCATTTATGCGGATCCAGGGGAGAACCCATAGCCATAACACAAGATAAAAAGAGAGCTCTGGAGGCAGCTTTGAATCCTTTATTCTGGGCATGCCTTGGATCACACACATCTCCGGTCATCACCTCCAACAGTGCCGCTTCCCAATCATCTTCCTGGAGACACCCCCCACCATTTCACAACACTTCCATGCATGTTTTTCAGCCTGCATGTTCGGGGCTCCCACAAATAGGACCCAACAGGCACACCTCATCTGAAGGCTTCAGCTCCGATGGTAACCCTAAGAACTCATCTTCTCAAACCCTGCACCGTTTTCGTTCTCCTCATTTCCATCGCAGCTCTATCATTGAATCCTTGCGGTGAGCCCACTCCCTCCCTCCCTCCCTCCCTCCCTCCCTCCCTCTCTTCCTCTGTTTTTGTAACCTTGTTTTTTGGTGACAGATGCATCGAGATCCGTGAAGCATTCCAGAAGTTCCGGTGAAAATCCATGGAGGGAAATTATTCCGATGGCCGGAAAGAAATTCGGCGCACTGGGCTTGTTTCTCACCTCCGTCAACCCTCCGACGGACTCGTCGCCGACCACCCTGAACTCTCCCTTCCCATGGCAGTCGCCGGCGCCGCCTCTCCCATTCACCGGAAACCCCCCTCCTAGCTCCGATCTGCCGCCGCCACCCCCTGCTGGTTCCTCCCCGACGGCGCCACCCACGCCAACCTCGCCGTTCCTCCCAATCCCGAGCCCGTTAAGCCTCGTCCCGACCCCGCCGGAAATCGTTTCAGCCCCCCGGAGCCCCGCCGTGTACGCGCCCCCAACTCCCCCGACGGCATTTCCGAGCCCGCCCCAGACGGGGTTCAGCCCCCCATGGAGCCCGCCTCCATTCCCGGAACAGAGCCCGCCGGCGTTCGTTCCCGGGCCGCCACTGTTCCTTCCGCCGGTGGTGTTTCCGGCGCCTCCCGGGCCACCGCCTCCGGTAGCCGAGGCGGCTATGGTCCTGTGGTGCGTGGCGAAGCCGTCGGTGCCGGATCCCATAATCCAGGAAGCCATGGACTACGCCTGCGGGTCCGGGGCGGAGTGCAACACGATCCAGCGCGGCGGCGCCTGCTTCGCGCCCGACACGGTGATCGCGCACGCCTCTTTCGCCTTCAACAGCTACTGGCAGAGGAGCAGGGTGGGCGGCGGCACCTGCGAGTTTGGGGGAACCGCCATGCTTGTCAGCGTTGATCCAAGTAATCACTCTGTTTTTGGGTAAATTTCACTGTTTATGTGTTTCCCCTTCACCGATCTCCTTCTCCGCTGGTCTTTCCAGGTCATGGTGACTGCAAATTTCTGAACGCGTGATTGCATCTACGGGCTTCCTTCATGGGAAGGAGGATTCAAGCTCCGAATCACTGTGAATTTCTCCGAATCCAGATTAATCGGTGTCCTCCCCGACTTTCTTAGTTTTTTTTTATTTTTTCCATTATAAATTTTGGTTTATATTGGGATTTCATATTTATTTACAATATTTAATAAAACTCTCTCACACACACTCTCTCTCTCTCTAAATCCAAAAATGAATTTATTTTATTTCAAAAAAAAAAAAGTTTCGACTCAAAAATAAAATTCCTATTTTAGTTTAGTTAATTTAAATTGATTGATAAATATATATAAAATTAGTTATACATTTTAATTTTTATTATATTGATTTAATCATCAAATATTTAATAGGCCTCGTATTATAATAAAATGATTGTAAAAATAAAATTTATTTTAATATACACACACACATATAATCAAAAATCGATGAATGAAATTTTATTAAAAGAGACTCAATATTTTATATGAAATTTATTTAAATGAAAATATAAATTTAACATGTCTACTTTGTTGTTATATGACTCGTTTTATTTATTTAAGTTTTAATTTATTCTATCTTTTACGCATTATGATTTTATTATTTTGTGATATATTTATGATTGTAGAATTATGATTAAAATTCAAGAAAAGTTGTGTCGCGTATGAAAAATAGACATAGAATTGCTTGTGGGAGAAACATAATTAAATAAAAAATGTAAAATTATTATTATTATTATTTTTATTATGATTATAATTGTTGTTATTGTTGATTTTATAATTAGAAAGGTAACGTTAATTATATTTCTCTTTTTTTTCGCTCATGCAAAATCATTATCATAAAATGAATTTAATCAAAGTTAGATACATTTTATTCGAATTAATATATCATCAAAAAAATTTGAAAAAAATCATTTCATGTACGAGACAAGATGATTGTTACATACACTACTACAAATTGTGATTTTATCATCGCTAAAAAAGTATTGATGTTGTAAGCGTCTTTTAAAGTCGGTGAATTTTATCAATGGTAAAATACACGTTGATAAAAGTCCCCTTCACCGGTGCTAAAAAAACACTGATAAAAAGAGGGCTTTATCAGCATATATTTTGACACTGATAAATGAGCTCTTTATCACCGGTGTTTTGTTTTTTTGCTAAGGAAGGTCGTTTTGATCAATGTTATTTCTAGCAGTGTTAAACGCCTTGTTGCAACAATGTCGGTGTTAAAAGCCTTGTTGCAACAATGTGGTGCTACAATTTACTGCACACTACAACAACAAATATGCAATTTAATTTCAAATAAATGTACATCACAATACCAAAAAAAACACTGTACCATGGTTACAAACATTACAATTCAAACATTGGTATGGACAATTTATTACAAACTTTATTCCACCAAATTCAAAAACATTGTATTCTGTTGTCTTTAGGACCCCCTTCCAAGATTCTGATCTTGGTACTAGTTGTCGAATAAACCACCTCAGCTCAAACAAAAAAGAGTATACCTATATTAAAAACAATTCTTATGTTATTAATACTATAAAAAAATAAATGTAACATAAATATGATACAATAATGCATTGATAAAAATAAATAAAAGACAATATGAATACTAAATGATAGAAGATAAATAAAAAGGATAAAAAAACACATAAATAAAACATATTGCAAAGTAATACCAAGATAATCTGAGTATGTTTGATAGGTTTTTAGTGAGTGACACGCGTTTTGAACTAAAATGATATTTTCAAATTGAAAACTCGCACTTTCAGTCATATCAATCATATTGTGCTTCAAATTAACGTGTGATCAATTCTTACACATCATAAATGAAGTATGGATCGTTGTGATAAAATATCAAAACAAACTGAGTGTGTTTACCCGGTTTTGAGTATGTGACGTGTGTTTTGAACTAAAATGTCAATTTTAAATAAAAACACGCACTTTTGGTCATATTGATCACACAGTGTGTTGAATTGATGTTTTGTTGACTCCTATGCATCACAAATTAATCACAGATCATTGTCATAATGTACCAAGACAATTCGAGCATGTTCGATCGGTTTTTAGTTAGTGACACACATTGTGAACTAAAATGTCATTTTTTAATGAAAACATGCACTTTCAGTCATACCAGTCACATTGTATGAATTTATAGTAGATGAATAATGAAACATTGAATTACTCTGTCACCTCACCATTATCTGAACAAGAATGTAGTCAGAGTCTTGGTCACACCATATGAATTTACTAAAAATTAAAATAACAAAACATTGAATTTCTCTTCATTATCTCTTGTAGAGTGAATTTATAGTAGATAAATCCCACAAGAAATTTGTATTAATGCTTGATGGAAAGGCTTAAAGAGGCTTCCACATAATTCTAATGAAATTTCATCTCAAAGATGTTGAAGGAGAAATAAACGTGCACCCACCGCATATGTATGCACACCTGATAAGCCAAGAAGCGTGAGATGCGTTTATTGGTCATTGTGTGGAGATATCTTTTCAGGTACATTTTGGGTGAAAATACATTTTTGACAATACGTGTATTAATCACTTAGATTAATAATTTTTAATTTATGAAACAACAACTGAGTGCTGAAAATAAGTAATGGGAAACAAAACCAACTTACCCCAACCGTAAAGCAAGGATGACATACGCTTCACTTGAAAAAAAATTGGTACGTATTTTAAATCTATCGTAATACTTTTATGTGACATAAAACAACAACATAATTATGTTCTTCTGTTAATATGCAGATTGATGAATCCAAATCCAAATCCACTTCCATCACACATCATGTGCTATGGAAGGAGGCGCGTGTAAATAAAGATGAGATATTAATAGATGAAAACTCACAAAAAGCATGGGAAGCATGTGTAAGCATGACATAAAAAAAATTTGTTTTGATTTAAATCACTACTATATAACAATGATTACTTATTTTCCTATATTTTCTATCTGACTTAGACACAAGAATCATCAACACCTGTATTGGATGAACACGTACTATCAGTGGCCTTGTAGCGGCCAGAACAATATGGTAGTGTCAAAGGTGTGGGTTTTGGGGTGACACTTCGAACATATTTTGTGAAAAGAAAATAACAGAGGGATAAAGATAAACAAATAGAATAGATGAAGGCGTGATTAGCTATCCTTAAAGAAAAAATTATTTGGTAATTTGAGTTGCTAGAAAATGTTATGTGGGGAAGCAAAGAGAAGAAATAGCTCAAGAACAATCGCTATGTGAAGATCCCCCACCCACTAGCTTTGAGGCGAGCTATTTCCCTCAAAGAGCTATCTTAGATGAGGTAATCAATATTCGCATAATTGTTTCTATGAAATGTGATTCAGGCAGACACCAATACCTTTCCTATATTAATATTCTACAGGGTGAAAATGACTACGATTTATATCTATCAACACCCACCCATCGCCTTGTTATGAGAGCTACTGTGTTAAATATCCAAGAAGACACTCTACGTAATAGACAACTTCCAATAGGTCATATGAGAGTGTGAATTAGTGTAGCTTAGGAGCTGAGCATCGAGCTACCTGTTCGACTTGTTGATACAGATATTCATATAGCCAATCAAGCTATAGGAACATTCATAGCATGACTGTCAGATCTTATAAAAAACATGTTGACAAGGAGGTATTCATTTCCAATTTATTTTTCATGCTAAACCTTTAATAGTTAATGAAAAAGGCCTGAACTGATGAATGTTATTACAAACTAACAAAGGGAAGGGGGTGGAATGAAAGGTCGGATCAAAACAAACTAAAGGATCAACCGACCAATCGAAAAGATCTCCACAAATCACTTTTACCTCACTTGTTCAATATCTGCATTTACTAACATTGAAGGTTCATACAGATACAAGGTTACAAAGTGATAGTTGATTTTGAAGAACAAATGCACATAGAGGACATTACATACTTCATTGCTCTTGAGAATGTAAATGAAATCATCAAGTATGAATGACTAAGAGTCTCAGTTGTTAATGTATACATGAGGTGTTTTTTTATGATTTGTTTTTCCAATAGCTGATTTACTATGTTAATTATGACTAAATAAAATTCATATTTTTTGCAGGCATATATATGAATACCAATTGAATGGATTACCCTATGAACATAAATAAGGACTCATTAGTCCTCACATCAAAACTACAGACCAAACTAAAATGGAATCAACTAAAATTGATGAAATAGTGGAAAAATAGCCACATCATTTGAAAGAAAACTTACAGAGGACATAATCTTATTAATACCAATGATTCAGGGGTAAACCTCTACAATTTAATCATATAAAATATATTTTTATTCATTTTATTACTTATTCCTTTTTGTTTTTTAGGCAACATTGAGTACTCATTGCGATCAATTTGGATACTCCAAAGATTTATTTCTGGGATTCATTGCATGGATACCCAACAAACCGACCACACGTGATAAAGTTTTTCAATTTGTAATACACTATTTCCAATGTTTAAGAACTAAAATTCAAGTTATATATTTTATATTATGTTTTAATGAGAATTCTATTATGATATAGTGGTGTTTAGATATCATCAAAATCATGGCATGAAGATAGTCCATGCGCACAAGGAGCCTATCGACTTCTACAAGTGGATAAGTATTAGGGTATATATAATAAGATTTCACTATTAAAACACATATAAAAAAAATTAATTATTTTTATCAATGTTTCTACACTGTTTGAAACAAACAAATAGAAAATATTATGGTTATCATGTTTTAAAATTTATGAGAGATATCATATACCATCAACAAACTAGCATCCCCAAAGAGGTATTTTCAAAGGTAATTATTATTTCATTTAAAATATTTATTAATCCTTTGTGTATTTATATTTTTCCAATACTACCATAACTGTCAAAATTCATAATATTCACAAGATAAAATAGATTTGTTTAGAAATGAATGGGAAACATACATAGTGTTAGAATGTACACATATATCATGAATATGTGACTTCCTACTACTTATTTTGTTGATTTTATCATCATTTTATTTACATTTTTTAGTTAATTTCCTCATCATTTTTATCTAATACTTATTTTGTTAATTTTCATAGAGACCAGGAAGAAATGACTTTGCCAGCAAAGGTGATTCACACATGTATTATGATCATGCAATCAATCTGATACACGGTGTACCCGGTATGACTCAAATTGTATGGTTTCAGCACTACTACAAATACGGCTTTTATCAGCGCTAAAAATGGCCTTTAACAGCGCTATTAATGCCAGCGAAGATAGGGGATCCCTTTATCAGCGCTCCAAAAAGCACTGATAAAGACCCCTTTTATCTGCGCTAAAAAAAACGCTGATAAAAGGGGTCTTTTATCAGCACTAAAACAAAGCGCTGATAAAAGGGTCTTTTATCAGCACTTTCTTTTTATGTCTGATAAAAGTTAAAAAAATAGAAAATAATAAAAAAAAATCCTGCCAATCGGGGGGGGGGGCTTTTATAGCGCTTGAGCCCCCCTTTTACAATGCTTTTCCACCCCCTCTAGCGCCCGCAGGCACCCCTCCACCCTTTATCAGCACTAGCCCCAGATTCACCCATGCACGCGCGTCCCTACCTCCACCCGGATTTGATCTCGAGACCTCCCCCTTGCGCGCCTGAAGCCTTTGCCACTCCCCTATATTGATTTTTTCTCTTATTAGTGATATATCTATATATATATATATATATATATAGTTATATTTATTCGTATAGTAATATATATTTATATTAATATATATATATAGTTATATTAATATAAATATATAGTTATATTAATATAAATATATAGTTATATTAATATATATATATATTTATAGTGATATTAATATATATATTTATAGATATATCAATATATATATGTAGTTATATTAATACACATATATATATATAGTTAGATTAATATATAGGTATATAAATATTCATATATTTGTATTTTAAATAAAATGGATATTAGTTATTATTTAGATAAAGCTAATATATTTTATTATTTATATTTATAATTAAATTTTTAGGTGTGAATATATAAAAAATATGTACATATAGTTATATATTTGATTATAAATAGTAGTGCATTATAAAAAATGATAAAATTTCAAAGACATAATATCAATATGAATGTAATACCTTGGAATAAATTCGGTCTCCACCAAAAAAATCCAATAATACCCCTTAAATGAGGCTGAAAATCCACAAAATGTTAAAAAATCAGGGTACCCCGACTAAAAACTCAATTTTGGAGGTATTCTGAGCCTTTTGTGGCCTTGAAAAACCTTGACTATGGCCCCCCAGTCATAGTGGTGTAGAGATCGTTGCGTACTTCGATTTGATATGTGGTAGAGCTCAAACGGACACCCGGATCAAAATTTATGGTCATTTGAAGTTTGAGTTGCGTTTTCAACATATTTTGGATCTTTTTTTAATTTTTTTTTTAATTTTTTAGTCTTCAAATTGTTATTAAATGACTATTAATCCATAATAATTTGCAAATTATTAATTAAAAATATATTTTTTAATTTTTTTATAAGCCATTTTCACTAAATATCTTATATATTAAGTGTAACTGTATATTTATACTTATCTAAACTATATTTAAAATTATATTTAAAAAATATATATTATATTTATATCAATATAACTATATCTATATATTTAAATATTAATATATTTTTTTAATAATTTTTTTTGGAAGTAGACCATTTATCAGCGCTTTTAAAAAAAGCGCTGATAAAGACCCCCCTTTATCAGTGCTACTAAAAAAAGCACTGATAAAGGGGTACCCTTTAACAGTGCTAAAAAAGCGTTGTTAAAGGGGGTACCTTTATCATCGCTAAAAAAAATCTCTGTTAAAGGGGTACTTTTATCAGTGCTTTTTTTAGCGCTGATAAAGGTACCCCCCATTATCAGCGCTTTTTCGTTAGCGTTGATAACGGGTGGCGCTGGCCTTGCCCAGTTTTGTGGTAGTGCAGTTTAAAATTGACATTTTATTAAATTATTATTTCATATTTATTTTTAATTTATTTATTTTTATAATTTCCATCATAAGAATTGTTTTCTTATATAGTTGGATTCTTTTGCTCGGGTTGGGGTGGTTTGTTCAAAGCTTATCATGCTCGCAAGAGATTGGACTTCAAGGCTGCAACTTAAATAATGACAACAAGGAAATTGGTCAAGAATGTATACAACCATCATAAAAAAGTAAATTTCTACTAATTATTTAATTAATTTTTTCATAACTTTATCTACTATTTGTAAGTTAATTTCCTTATCATTTTTATCAAATATTTTTTTTCATAGATCTTTTGGGAAGTCATATTTTTCTTTCAACTATCTACAACAAGCCAAAAAAGAAAGAACATGTTCTTTTCTGATGGAAGAAGAAACCCCATGCTACTTGAAATGTGAAGTGTTTGAGGCCATATGAGGTTTCCTCTTCCATCAGAATGGAACATGTTATCACTTTTCTAGATTTTTGTTGATAGTTAGAAGCAAAACATATATCACATACTCAATCAACCAATCCTCAATTTGATACACATTGTGCTCGATATGAATCAGAATTTATGTTTTTAGTTTATATTTTACATTTTAGTTCAAAATACACATCACATAATCAAAACTTAGAAAACACATTAATATTATTTTGATACTTTTAGAAAACAATCCATAATTAATTTTTGATATGTAGGAATCAGCCGCAACTCAATCCGATGCATGGTGTGACCGATATGACTCCAAGTGTGTCTTTTTATTTAAAATTGAAATTTTAGTAAAAAAGAAAAGTGACATACTAAAAACCAAGAAAACACATTTGGATTGTTTTTATACTTTAGGATAATAATTCATAAGTCATTTGTGATGTTTAGGAATCAGCCACACCTAAATCTGATACATAGTGTGCCTGATATGACTCAAAGTGTCCATTATTAGTTCAAAATTGACATTTTAGTTCAAAACATGTTTCACTCACTGAAAACCAAGAAAATACACTTGGATTATCTTGAAATTTATGGCGATTATTCACAAGTCATTTTTCACATGTAGGAACCATTCTTACATCAAACCGACACACGATGTGACCGGTATGACTCAAAGTGGGTGTTTCCATTTTAAAATGATATCTTAGTAAAAAACATAAGTGACATACTCAAAACCAAGAAAACACATTTCTATTGTTTTGATAATTTAGGAAAATGATCCATAAATTACTTTTGACGTGTAGGAATCATCCTCACCTTAATCTGATGTACAATGTGACAGAAATGACTCCAAGGGTGTCTTTTTATTTAAAATTGAAATTTTAGTAAAAAAGAAAAGTGAAATACTAAAAACTACTCAAACACATTCATATTATTTGGATTATTTAATAAAATGATCCATAATTCATTTTTGATGTGTAGGAATAATCCACACCTCAATCTGATACACATTGTGCCCGATATGACTCAAAGTGTCCGTTATCAATATAAAATTGACATTTCAGTTCAAAACATGTGTCACTCACTAAAAATAGAGTAAACATGCCTAAATTGCCTTCATAATTTAGGATAATGATTCATAAGTAATTTTTGATGTGTAGGAATCAATCACATGTCAAACCGACACACAATGTGACCGGTATGACTCAAAGTGCATGTTTTGAATTTCCAATGACATTTTAGTAAAAAACACAAGTTACATGATCGAAACTAATAAAACACATTCGGGTTGTTTTTATAATTTAGGAAAACAATCCATAAGTCATTTTTGATATGTTCAAATTATCTTTGCCTCAATCCAATGAATGGTGTGTCCAGTACAACTCTAAGTGTGTCTTTTTATTTAAAATTTTCATTTTAGTAAAAAAGACAAGTCACATACTCAAAACCATGAAAACTCATAGGATTGTTTTGATACTTTAGGAAAATGATCCTGTAAGAACCCGGTTTTTTCTGTGAAAGACTTTGGAATATTCTTGATGATATTCCAGAGCAGCGCCTTCAGACGGCGTGCGATTCCGAGCCCCGGAGTGACCGAAATTAAATTTTCAGTGCGTTCACACTGGAAATGCTAAATAAATGGGATAACTCCTAAACGGAGTTCCGGATCAAAGATCCGAGTGTACGGATGGGTCCGGAATGGGGTGTTTACCATAGGAACGACATAAAACTTGTCGGCGCGGGATGTTTGGACCCCTCGCTCGCTTTCAGAAGGTTATACGGATAAATTAATTAATTAATTTATTCGTTTAATGTTGAAACGCAGGTATCTCTTAAACGGTGGCTCGTATTGGGAAACCGAGGGAACCATTGAGTTCAGAGCATTCCGTTTACCCTAGAAGGGGTATAACTTTCACGGGCACGGCCCGTCTGTGAAAAATGCCGCCAGGGGCGTTTTCGTAATTTGGCGGCCTCAGGCGCTAAGTTTAATAACTTTTGAACGGGGTCTCGGAATAAAATTACGAGACCTCCATTGCGCTCAGAGAATGGTTCTTATCCTAGGGGAGGCTAAATCCTGACCCCGTCGGGAGTTCGGGTTCGGGGCTGTCGGGCGGGCGTTTAAGTGATTTGTACTTAAACACCCCCCTTCTTCTTCTTCCTCTTCTCCCTCAAACCCTCCTCCCCCTCCTTCACCTTCGGAGAGGCGAGCTCCGGTGAGGCGACTCCGGCGAGGTGGCTCTGGCGAGACGATGGCGCGCGGCGGATCGCGCGGGAAGCGCCGGGCGAAGCCCAACGAGGTAGGCGGTGTTCGTTTGCGTTTTAAATCCCGAACCCCTCTTTGAATTCGAATTTTAGTGTCTAATTGCTGCCCGATCTTTGATCCAAGCCCGTAGTCACGTAGATATTGTCCCGAGCTTTCCGGAATGTTATCCGGATCGAAATTTCGACCACCGGATCATTCCCGGTGGTCCTTGAAAAATTTTCCGGCGAGGGCCGAAGGCGGCAGACGGCGGCGGCGCGGGGCGGAGCGCGGCGCAGCAGGGCGGTCGGCCGGGGCTTCGAAGGCGGCGACGACGCTTCCGGGAGGCGGCGGCGCGCTTCAGCAGCGGCTGTCGGAAGCCGTCCGCGGGCGCCGGCGAGCGGAGGAGGGGGGGGGGGGGGGCGCAGCGCGCGACCCCCGTGGGACGACCGCGACCCACGTTTTGCGGGTCGCTGTGGGGAATAAACCGGCCGCGAGGCGGCCGGTCGGCTGAAGCAAGCCGCGGCCAGCTGGGCGCGGCGGGGTGAACCGGACCCGCGGCAGAGCCGCGGGCCGGCTGTGCGGACCGGGCCGGCCGGCGCGGGCCGGCCCAAGCAGGGCGGACCGGCCGGTCCGGGCCGGTCCGGCCCAAGGGTCTTTGCCCCTCAGCCTTCGGATGCCCGTATTTCGGGCTACAGACGTCCGTTTTGCGCGCCGTCAGCGGCAGCACGGGCCTTGCATCGTGGGGAATGTTTTGAGATGGTTTTAGGAATTTTTAATTCCCGAAACGAGGGGCCTCGGTGGTGCGACACGTACGACGAGGGGTTTGCCGTTTTCTCTGGGAATGTTGTTTTGGACGGCGCGGACGCGTCCGACGTCCGAATTAAGCGCCGTCAGTGGCGTTGGAACCCTGGAACCAAGGCGGAGCATTGCAGGGTGGTTTCAGGCGTTGAGGCCGGAGTTGAGGCGCGGGCCCCACGGCCCGTCTCTTGAGCTGCGTGCGGCGTTTCACGACTTTTCCATCGGATGTTCGTTCGGGGCGTGCGAGCAGTTGTTTCTGGGTGTTTTTCCAAGGGGATTGCAATGGTGCAATCCGCCCGCTCAAATTCGGCGCGATGGTGCGGGGCCCACGAGGGCCGTTTGGGCGTCGACGGTGATTTTCCGTCTTTATCACCGGGCGACCGTTTTGGACAAATGAGTAGTCCATCTTGTGTGCTTTTTCGAGAGGATCACAACGGTGCGATCCGTTCGTGGAGTTTCGGGACCGGGTTGCAGGTCCCACGTGGCACCGCTCGTGTGCGGTGTGCCAGAACGCATCTTTTTCTCCGGGTACCCGTTCCATGCAATTAAGCAGTCAATTTGACGTGATTTTCCGAGAGATTTGCGATGGCGCAGTCCGCCCGACCTTTTTCGGGGACGTGGTGTGGGTCCCACCCGACCCGGCTATGGTGAATAGTGCCCTTTTCACCGGGTGTCCGTTTTGGGTGATTGAGTACTCAATCTCGTGAGTTTTTCCGAGGGGATCGCAGTGGCGTGATCCGTTGGTTCAGTTTCGGGATCTTGGGGTGGGCCCCACATGGGTTTGGTCACGGTGAATAGTGCCTTTTCCACCTGTTGACCGTTTCGGGCGAGTGAGTAGTCTAACTCGCGTGTTTTTCTGCAAGGATTACAACTATGTGATCCGTTGGGCTGTACGGAGCCTCTTGCATAATCTTGTTGAATGTGGAAGCATAGAAGGTGCTCCAGTGGTGGTTCGCCCTACCTTGTTCATGGCGGACCCTTGGCGTGTAATCGCGCACTCTTGGGAGAGTGATGTAATTGGTCCATGAGATGTGGTTGGCCATGCCTGGGCCTTTGAGGTGGATTTGTTACGTCACGCCTTCGCGTTGACGTTGGGATCCGTGCGCATGATAGCCTTGGGATGGAGATGAGGTATAATCTGGGAGTATACAGGAGCGCTTGGAGGTACGTGTGGTTTGTACCTGAGATGTTTGTGCGCTCAGTTGGGGTTGACTTGGGGCCACACGTCGTGTGGGCCCCATGTGCGTGTCGTGTTCTACTTTGCGTACTTCGACCCCTCGCGACGTAGAGGGTCCCTCTGTGTGTTTGGTTGACCAGCAGGGTTGAGTGGTCTCCCCCTGGTTTCGTTCTCGATGGATTGGCCGGTAGCGGGGCCAGTGGAACCTAGTGATGGAACAGGTGATGAACCCCTTTGGGTGAGTTGTGCTGGAGTTGGGTGGTCGCGTGATGCCCACTCCGTGTTCAGTTGGCCAGTGTTGTGCCCTCCAGTGGATGTGGCCAGAGCAGTTCTGAGTTTTACCCTCCAGCGGGGCTGGGCAGTGGGTTACTCATTGGATTCTAGGGTCTACCCTCCAGCAGAGACTGGGCAGTGGGTCACCCGACACTTTTAGGGTCTACCCTCCAGTGGATACTGGGCAGTGGGTCACTCGACACTCTTAGGGTCTACCCTCCAGCAGAGACTGGGCAGTGGGTCACCCGACGACCTCTTAGGGCCTACCCTCCAGCAGGGCTGGGCAGTGGGTCACCCGTCGTCTAGTTCCAGGTCTACCCTCCAGCAAGGCCGGGCAGTGGGTCGCCTGTCGACTTATTCCAGGTCTACCCTCCAGCGGGGCTGGGCAGTGGGTCGCCTGATGATGTATTACGGTTTACCCTCCAGCAGGGCTGGGCAGTGGGTCACCCGATATCTGAATATGGTTTACCCTCCAGCGGGGCTGGGTAGTGGGTCGCCTGATGATGTATTAGGGTTTACCCTCCAGCAGGACTGGGAAGTGGGTCACCCGATATCTGAATATGGTTTACCCTCCAGTGGGGCTGGGTAGTGGGTCGCCTGACGATGTATTAAGGTTTACCCTCCAGCAGGGCTGGGCAGTGGGTCACCCGACATTTGGTTATGAATTACCCTCCAGCAGGGCTGGGCAGTGGGACACCAGTTGGCATTCCAGACTCAGTCCTTCCGACTAGGCTAGTCTGTAGATTTCCTCCGTGATTACCAGAGCGGGACCCTTGGTTGTACGGGTCGGTGATGGAATGGCTATGGCTTTGAGGAGACCTCTCGACTGCAGGGCAGTGACGAGGTGTGGTTTGACTTTCCCTAGAACTCTCAAGTATGAGGGGCGCTTTCCCTACTGAGACGCGTTCTTGTGACGCGATCTAAAACCGTGCGGGCGAGTCAGTGCCGCCCAAAGCGGATAGTGTCGAGGTGCGGTGATTGAGCCCCTTGTCTTGCGGTTCGGGGCAGACGTGCGGGATGCTGGGAATCGATGGAGTTTACCTCTGGGACTGTTGGCGACTCTTTTCTTGGGCTGAGCTACGGGATGGATATCCCCTTACGACGTTGTTCGGGCTTCTTGCTGAGCATAAGGATATGTATATACCTTGTTCGAGTACCCAGTTCCTGGTCCTGGTTACTCTCCCTCCAGGAGAGGCGAAGACGCACGGGGTATGCCACGTGCTTTCCATGTCTATCTTCTCGGGGTTGGAGGGGTCTACTCTCCTACTATAGGTGGCGAAGACTCGACGGGAAGTTCATCTTCTCACCGTTTCCAGCTCCTTGTGCCTGGACGAGTCTACTTCCTTTCTCTTGTTGGGTTGAGCTGGACTCTTCACTGTACTCTCTGTTGTACCACTTTACCTTCCTGTTCGCTCTACTGCTCACCCTTCGGTACCTCCTTTTTTTGCTCCCTCGAGCCTTCAGGGTATCCTACTGAGTATTTTTTTATACTCACCCCTGCTTGGGCTTTGCCCGTACTTGGTGTGCCCTTGCAGATGACAGACAGGTGGAGCGTGACTTCAGTGGAGCGTAGGAGCTTGGGAGCTTGGACCGCGTGCGGTGGTCGTGGCCGGGTTCTAGGTGGGAGACCCGTCATCCGTTTCTTTTGTTTACCTGTTTCCGGGTTGTTGCACTTTTTGGTTGGGCGTGTGTTTTTCCCCTTTTCTTTTCAGTTTGTACTTTGTACTGTTTAGAGTTCAATGCACTCTTGTGGTTATTTATAGCAGTTTCCCCTTTTCCTTGCTTGTCTTTTCTTTTACTCTGCACTTCTGCATTGAGTGTGCTACGCGTGTGTTTGTATAGGTGCTTAGGCAAAGGCCTCCCTGAGTTTTTGTGCCTTTGGCGCTGGTCGCCAGCCCCTGGCCTATGGAGTCGGGATTGTGGTAGTTGCGGCTCGAGCCTGGGTAGGGTTGGGTCGTGACAAAGTGGTATCAAAGCTGGTTCGTTCCTTGGGACGTTGTGCGGATGTCCCTAAAAGAGGAATTGGTTGGGTTATAGGGAAACAATGTTAACGTGTCTCGAGAGCGGATCTCAGGCCAGGGAGTCCAGTGATGGTGCAGCGACCGACGTATCCATTCACCAGGACCTTGATAACCCGCTTGTCGACTTGGCATGCTGAGACACTTGTTGTAGGGAAATTTGTTTGTGCATCACATATGACTGAGTCTTGACTATCCTTCTTGAGTCAGCTCCCCATCGTTGTTGTTGTGGTATATACATATATGCTCATCTGACCGCGGCACTCCTTGATAATATTCAGGATGTCCCCGCGAGGACAGCCAGCCAGGATACCAGCTTGGGTTCGTGACGACGACCCTGTGAGCTACGAGGCCATAGCCCAAGACCCATCATGCGATCCCCTTTCTCCGGGTGGGCCGGTAGCAGCACCCCCACCTGTTGAGTAGCAGGCAGTTTCAGCTAGAGCAGGCTGAGTTTGAGCACGGGTTGAGCACGCTCCGTGAGTTCCAGTGGCAGGGACCACTGAGGTTCAGTGGTGAGCCAGACCCTCAGGCAGCAGAGGTTTGGCTCGAGGCAGTGGTTCACCTTTTCAGGCTTGTGCAGACGCCGACAGATCAGAGAGTGGCTTTGGCAGCCAGCCTTTTCCGTGGATCGGCTTGACATTGGTGGAGTCTGGTGACTCAGTTTCTTGACGAGTCGTCGTTTTCGTTGGATGACTTCCAGTTGTTGCTTCGTGAGGATTTTTTCCCCTCCTACTTGCGCTCTGTTCGGATTCAGGAGCTCCTGCAGTTCCAGCAGGGAGGGATGACGATGGCCGAGTACGCGACTAGTTTTGCAGACCGTTCACGCTTTTACCCGGACTTGGTCCGTGACGACAAATTTCGAGCGCGGAAGTTTGAGCAGGGTCTCCGCCGAGAGATTCGTGCTGTCAGAGTACCCTTGGGCATTTCCACATATGCTGGGGTGCTAGAGAAGGCGCTGGTGACAGAGGGATTCCTGTCATGTTTTGCGGTTGGTAGTGGCAGTGGGCGCGACGGAGCCGGGACGTCTGCCGTAGCTAGCAGGTGCCGGAGGATAGGACCTCGATACAGGTGGCCTTCCCACTGCCGGTTTCGGAGATGTGGTCGTATACCACTGTGGCGAAAAGGCACAGCGCCTCAGCCAAGGATGCCCTACCATGAGTGGATCCTAGGCCGTGGTCGTACACCACAGTGGCGCCGGAGGACACCAGGGAAGCCCATAGAGCGCCAGTGCTATGCTTGTGACGGGCGAGGTCACTTGGCACGAGACTACCCAACCCGAGTTGCTGAGAGCTTCAGGAAGGCAGCAGGCGCACCACCACGACAGAGGCAGCGCCGTGATCAGAGTAGTGGCCAGAGAGGTGGTGCTAGCAGAGGAGCAGGAGGAGCTGGAGGTGGGGGATGACGTTACGAGATCTCCCCATCACCACTAGGCGGTCCATGTCAGGCTCCAGGAGCTGACTATTGGGACCGCGGGCAGCCGCGAGCTTTGGATGTCTACGTCCTGCAGAGCATGGGATGGTGAGAGGTACCCCTTGCGACTCTTCTACTTCTTGCAGTAGAATTTTTAGGCTCTGCGTGTGAAAGGCGTTTCCTCCCTGCTCCTTGTTTGAGGTGTTACCAGGGTGACGTAGGGCGTCGGGTGTAACCCTATGTTGGTAAGGAAAAAGGCGTGAGACCCTTTCCTTTAGTCGATGGTGTTGACTCCTTCGCCTTTTGAGCGTGTAAGAGAGCATCGACTGTGGAACCTTGCGTGACCAGATATCCTTGGGTGTTTCACCATATGGATATTCTGAAGGAGGGAATCACCAGGCCTTGTTCCAGGTGTGGGCGGTGATTCCAGTCGCGGCGTACGACATAGAGGTTTGACCGGGGAGGTGAGCTACCCCTAAGAGCCTTCGGGCCGTTTGAAATTGTGCAAAGGGATGGCAAGGTTCCCTACCACCTTGCCCTAACCCCAAAGTCTGGAGGGGGTGAACGACATCGGCGAGGGCCGACCTTGCGCAAACGGATAAATCCTTTGGTCCGTGTGCGGTCATGCAGAGCTGTGCGTGGGTTCTCCTGGGTATGGGAAAGCCGGGTGTGGGCTTAGTACCCTGTGATGCTCCCTAGTTTTTCTTTTCGAGGATGAAAAGATTGAAGGAGGGAATGATGTAAGAAACCGGTTTTTGCAGTGAAAGACTTTGGAATATTCTTGATGATATTCCAGATCAGCGCCTTCAGACGGCGTGTGATTCCGATCCCCGGAGTGGCCGGAATTAAATTTTCAGTGCGTTCACACTGGAAATGCTAAATAAATGGGATAACTTCTAAACGGAGTTCCGGATCAAAGATCCGAGTGTACGGATGGGTCCAGAATGGGGTGTTTACCCTAGGAACGACATAAAAATTGTCGGCGCGGGATGTTTGGACCCCTCGCTCGCTTTCGGAAGTTTATACGGATAAATTAATTAATTAATTTATTCGTTTAATGTTGAAACACAGGTATCTATTAAACGGTGGCTCAGATTGGGAAACCAAGGGCACCATTGAGTTCGGAGCGTTCCGTTTACCCTAGAAGGGGTATAACTTTCGCAGGCGCGGCCCGTCCGTGAAAAATGCCGCCAGGGGCGTTTTCGTAATTTGGCGGCCTCAGGCGCTAAGTTTAATAACTTTTGAACGGGGTCTCGGAATAAAATTACGAGACCTCCGTTTCTCTCAGAGCGTGGTTCTTAGCCTAGGGGAGGCTAAATCCCGACCCCATCGGGAGTTCGGGTTCGGGGCTGTCGGGAGGGCGTTTAAGTGATTTGTACTTAAAACCCCCCCCTTCTTCTTCTTACTCTTCTCCCTCAAAACCTCCTCCCCCTCCTTCACCTCCGACGAGGCGAGCTCCGGCGAGGCGACTCCGGCGAGGTGGCTCCGGTGAGACGATGGCGCGCGGCGGATCGCGCGGGAAGCACCGGGCGAAGCCCAACGAGGTAGGCGGTGTTCGTTTGCGTTTTAAATCCCGAACCCCTCTTTGAATTCGAATTTTAGTGTCTAATTGCTGCCCAATCTTCAATCCAATCCCGTAGTCACGTAGATCTTGTCCCGAGCTTTCCGGAATGTTATCCGGATCGAAATTTCGACCACCGGATCGTTCCCGGTGGTCCTTGGAAAATTTTTCGGCGCGGGCCGAAGGCGGCGGCGCGGGGCGGAGCGCGGCGCAGCAGGGCGGTCGGCCGGGGCTTCGAAGGAGGCGGCGGCGCTTCCGGGAGGCGGCGGCGTGCTTCGGCGGCGGCTGTCGGAAGCCGGCCGCGGGCGCTGGCGAGCAGAGGAGGGGGGGGGGGGGGGGGCGCAGCGCGCGACCCCCGTGCGACGACCGCGACCCGCGTTTTGTGGGTCGCTGTGGGGAATCAACCGGCCGCGAGGCGGCCGGTCGGCTGAAGCAAGCCGCGACGGGGTGAACCGGACCCGCGGCTGAGCCGCGGGCCGGCCGGCGTGGGCCGGCCCAAGCAGGGCGGACCGGCCGGTCCGGCCCAAGGGGCTTTGCCCCTCAGCCTTCGGACGCCCGTATTTCGGGCTACGAACGTCCGTTTTGCGCGCCGTCATCGGCAGCGCGGACCTTGCATCGTGGGGAATATTTTGAGATGGTTTCAGGAATTTTTAATTCCCGAAACGAGGGGCCTCGGTGGTGCGACACGTACAACGAGGGGTTTGCCGTTTTCTCTGGGAATCTTGTTTTGGACGGCGTGGACGCGTCCGACGTCCGAATTAAGCGCCGTTAGTGGCATTGGAACCCTGGCACCGAGGTGGAGCATTGCAGGGTGGTTTCAGGCGTTGAGGCCGGAGTTGAGGCGCGGGCCCCACGACCCGTCTCTTGAGCTGCGTGCGACATTTCACGACTTTTCCATCGGATGTCCGTTCGGGGCATGCGAGCAGTCGTTTCTGGGTGTTTTTCCAAGGGGATTGCAATGGTGCAATCCGCCCGCTCAAATTCGGCGCGATGGTGCGGGGCCCACGAGGGCCGTTTGGGCGTCGACGATGATTTTTCATCTTTATCACCGGGCGACCGTTTTGAAAAAATGAGTAGTCCATCTTGTGTTCTTTTTCGAGAGGATCGCAACTGTGCGATCCGTTCGTGGAGTTTCGGGACCGGGTTGCGGGTCCGATGTGGCACCGCTCGTGTGTGGTGCGCCGGAACACATCTTTTTCTCCGGGTACCCGTTCCACGCAAGTAAGCAGTCAATTTGACGTGCTTTTCCGAGAGCTTTGCGATGACGCAGTCCGCCCGACCATTTTCGGGGACGTGGTGTGGGTCCCACCCGACCCGACTACGGTGAATAGTGACCTTTTCACCGGGTGTCCGTTTTGGGCGATTGAGTACTCAATCACGTGAGTTTTTCCGAGGGGATCGCAGTGGAATGATCTGTTGGTTCAGTTTCAGGATCTTGGGGTGGGCCCCACATGGGTTTGGTCATGGTGAATAGTACCTTTTCCACCTGTTGACCGTTTCGGGCGAGTGAGTAGTCTAACTCGCGTGTTTTTCCACAAGGATTACAACAGTGTGATCCGTTGGGCTGTATGAAGCATCTTGCGTAATCTTGTTGAATGTGGAAGCATGGAAGGTGCTCCAGTGGTGGTTCGCCTTACCTTGTTCATGGCAGACCCTTGGCGTGTAATTGCGCACTCTTGGGAGAGTGATGTAATTGGTCCATGAGATGTGGTTGGCCGTGCCTGGGCCTTTGAGGTGGATTTGTTACGTCACACCTTCGCATTGACGTTGGGAGCCGTGCGCACGATAGCCTTGGGCTGGAGATGAGGTATACTCTGGGAGTATACGGGAGCGCTTGGAGGTACGTGTGGTTTGTACCTGAGATGTTTGTGCGCTCATTTGGGGTTGACTTGGGGCCACACGTCGTGTGGGCCCCATGTGCGTGCTATGTTCTGCTTTGCGTACTTCGACCCCTCGCGACGTAGAGGGTCGCTCTGTGTGTTTGGTTGACCAGCAGGGTTGAGTGGTCTCCCCCTGGTTTCGTTCTCGATGGATTGTCCGGTAGTGGGGCCAGTGGCACCTAGTGATGGAACAGGTGCTGAACCCCTTTGGGTGAGTTGTGCTAGAGTTGGGTGGTCACGTGATTCCCACTCTGTGTTCAGTTGGCCAGTGTTGTGCCCTCCAGTGGATGTGGCCAGAGCAGTTCTGAGTTTTACCCTCCAGCGGGGTTGGACAGTGGGTTACTCATCAGATTCTAGGGTTTACCCTCCAGCAGAGACTGGGCAGTGGGTCACCTGACACTTTTAGGGTCTACCCTCAAGCAGAGACTGGGCAGTGGGTCACCCGACACTCTTAGGGTCTATTCTCCAGCAGAGACTGGGCAATGGGTCACCCAACGACCTCTTAGGGCCTACCCTCCAGCAGGGCTGGGCAGTGGGTCGCCTGTCGTCTAGTTCCAGGTCTACCCTCCAGCAAGGCTGGGCAGTGGGTCGCCTGTCGACTTATTTCAGGTCTACCCTCCAGCGGGGCTGGGCAGTGGGTCGCCTGGTGATGTATTAGGGTTTACCCTCCAGCAGGGCTGGGCAGTGGGTCACCCGATATCTGAATATGGTTTACCCTCCAGTGGGGCTGGGTAGTGGGTTGCCTAATGATGTATTAGGGTTTACCCTCCAGCAGGGCTGGGCAGTGGGTCACCCGGTATCTGAATATGGTTTACCCTCCAGCGGGGCTGGGTAGTGGGTCGCCTGACAATGTATTAAGGTTTACCCTCCATCAGGGCTGGGCAGTGGGTCACCCGACATTTGGTTATGAATTACCCTCCAGCGGGGCTGGGCAGTGGGACACCAGTTGGCATTCTAGACTCAGTCCTTTCGACTAGGCTAGTCTGTGGCTTTCCTCAGTGATTACCGGAGCGGGACCCTTGGTTGTACGGGTCGGTGATGGAACAACTATGGCTTTGAGGAGACCTCTCAACTGCAGGGCAGTGACGAGGTGTGGTTTGAATTTCCCTAGAACTCTCAAGTATGAGGGGCGCTTTCCCCACCGAGACGTGTTCTTGTGACGTGATCTAAAACCATGTGGGCGAGTCAGTTCCACCCAAAGCGGATAGTGTCGAGGTGCGGTGATTGAGCCCCTTGTCTTGCGGTTCGGGGCAGACGTGCGGGATGCTGGGCATCGATGGAGTTTACCTCTGGGACTGTTGGCGACTATTTTCTTGGGCTGAGCTGCGGGACGGAGATCCCCTTACGACGTTGTTCGTGCTTCTTGCTGAGCATAAGGATATGTATATACCTTGTTCGAGTACCCACTTCCTGGGCCTGGTTACTCTCCCTCTAAGAGAGGCGAAGACGCGCGGGGTATGCCACGTGCTTTCCGTGTCTAGATTCTCGGGGTTGGAGGGGTCTAATCTCCTGCTATAGGTGGCGAAGACTCGACGGGAAGTTCATCTTCTCACCGTTTCCATCTCCTTGTGCCTGGACGAGTCTACTTCCTTTCTCTTGTTGGGTTGATCTGGAATCTTCACTGTACTCTCTGTTATACCCCTTTACCTTCCTGTTCGCTCTACTGCTCACCCTTCAGTACCTCCTTTTGTTGCTCCCTCGAGCCTTCGGGGTATTCTACTGAGTATTTTTTTATACTCACCCCTTCTTGGGCTTTTCCCGCACTTGGTGTTCCCTTGTAGACGACGGACAGGTGGAGCGTGACTTCAGTGGAGCATAGGACTTTGGGAGCTTGGACCGCGTGCGGTGGTCGTGGCCGGGTTCCAGGTGGGAGACCCATCAGCTGTTTCTTTTGTTTACCTGTTGCCGTGTTGTGGCACTTTTTGGTTGGGCACGTGTTTTTCCCCTTTTCTTTTCAGTTTGTACTTTGTACTGTTTAGAGGTCGGTGCACTCTTGTGGTTACTAATAGCAGTTTCCCCTTTTCCTTGCTTGTCTTTTCTTTTACTCTGCACTTCTGCATTGAGTGTGCTGCGCGCGTGTGTGTGTACAGGTGCTTAGGCAAAGGCCTCCCCGAGTTGTTGTGCCTTCGGCGCTGGTCGCCAGCCCCTGGCCTATGGAGGCGGGCTTGGGGTATTTGCGGCTCGAGCCTGGGTAGGGTCGGGTCGTGACAGATCCACAAGTCATTTTTGATATGTAGAAATCAACCACACCTCAATCTGATACATAGTATTCCCAATATGAATCAAAGTGTCCATTATCAGTCTAAAATCGACATTTTAGTTCGAAACATGTGTCACTCACTAAAAACTGAGAAAACAGGCTCAGATTATCTTGATACTTTAGAAAAATGATTTATAAGTCATTTTTGACATGTAAGAATTAGTCTCACATCAAAACGAAACACGATGTGACCTATATGACTCAAAGTGCGTGTTTCCAATTTAAAATGACATTTTAGTAAAAAACGCAAGTGACATACTCAAAACTGAGAAAACACATTCATATTGTTTTGATAATTTATGAAAAAAAATCCATAACTCATTTTTTACATTTAGGAATCAGGCTCACCTCAATCTGATATACAATTTTCCTAGTATGACTCCAAGTGTGTCTTTTTATTTAAAATTGACATTTTAGTAAAAAATATAAGTGACATATTCAAAACTATGAAAATGAATTTTGATTGTTTTTATAATTTATTAAAATGATTAATAAATCATTTTTTATGTTTAGGAATCATTCTCATATCAATACGATACACGGTGTACCCAGTATGACTCAAAGTGTATGTTATTAGTCTAAAATTGACATTTTAGTTCAAAACATGCATCACTCACTAAAAAATGGACAAACAAACTTAGATTGTCTTAATACTTTAGGAAAAAAATACATGATTTATTTTTGACATGTAATAATTAGACTCACATCAAACCAACACATGATGTGACCAATTCACTCAAAGTGCATGTTTTCAGTTTCCAATGACATTTTAGTAAATATGAAAAGCAACATACTCAAAACCGAGAAAACACATTTTAATTGTTTCGATACTTTATTAAAGCAATCAATATTTTATTTTTGACATGTAGGAATTATCCCCACCTTAATCCGATGCACGGTGTGACCAATATGACTCTAAGTGTTTCCTTTTATTTAAAATTTACATTTTAGTAAAAAATATAAGTGACATAATCAAAAATATAAAAAAACATTCAGATTGATTTGATACTTTAGTAAAATTATCCATAATTCATTTTTGACATGCAGGAATCATCCTCACTTCAATATGATACACGGTGTGCCAGGTATGACTCAAAGTGTCCGTTAGGAGTCTAAAATTTGAATTTTAGTTCAAAACATGTGCCACTCACTGGAAACTAAGAAAATGCACTTGGATTATCCTAATACATTAGGACAATGATTCATAAGTCATTTGTGATGTATAGGAATTAGACTCACATAAAAATGACACATGATGTGACTGGTATCACTCAATGTGCATGTTTTTAGTTTCAAATGACATTTTAGTAAAAAAGACAAGTGACATAATCAAAACCAAGAAAACACATTTTTATTATTTTAATACTTTTGGACAATGATCCATAAGTTATTTATGGTGTATATAAATTATCCCTACCTCAATATGATGCCCAGTGTGACTAGTATGACTCTAACTATGTCCTTTTATTTAAAATTAGCATTTTATTCATGTATTGTTTAATATTATGTTTAATTTATTTCTTTATAGTATTACTAACATAATAATTTTTTCCTTATACAGGTGGATTCTTTTGCTCAAGTTGGGGTGGTTTTTTCGGCAACTGATACCATGATCAGGCTTTTTTGAGAGGGGGTTGGGTGCCAAAGATAATGAGATATTGATTCTTTCGAATGTTTGTGATAGTACTTGCTAATGTAATTGTACAAAACATTGTTTGAAATGTCTATAATATAGTTTTTTTTATTTGTGATGTAATTTTTATTTTAATTAAATCATGAATTTTTCATATGTATTCAGGTTGCTGCTGTAGTGTGCTATAATTCCAATAGCACACTTCAGTAGTATGGCCTTTATCAGCACTATTTCTAGCACTGATAAAGTACCCCATTTATCAATGATAAAGAAAGTGATGATAACGTGTGACCTTTATCATCACATTTTTAGCGCTGATAAAGCCCCCTTAATTGCATTAAGGACAATAAAGTTTTTTAGTTCTATTAAAGCCCCTTTTTTGCACTGTTAAAGGGATGATATGTGGTAGTTAATGCATTTGGATTATTTTGATACTTTAAGAAAATTATCCATAAGTCATTTATGACATGTAGGAATCATCCATATCTCAATCTGATACACGGTGTGCCCGGTATGACTCAAAGTGTCTATTATGAGTCTAAAATTGCAATTTTAGTTTAAAACATGTTTCACTCACTAAAAACCCAAAAAATGTGCTTGGATTGTCTTAATACTTTAGGAACAAAAATTCATAAGTCATTTTTGATGTGTACGAATCAGTCTCATATAAAACTGACACACGATGTGACCGGTATGACTCAAAGTGCATGTTTTCAGTTTAAAATGAAATTTTAGTAAAAATTAAGTGACAAAATCAAAGATGAGAAAACATATTCATATTATTTGACACTTTAATAAAATATCCAAAATTCATTTGTGACATTTAGGAATCATCCCCACCTCAATTCGATGCACGATGTGACCGGTATGACTCTAAGTGTGTCCTTTTATTTAAAATTGATATTTTATTAATGTATTCTTTCCTATTTATGTTTTATTTATTTATTTATATAATTACTAAAATAATATTTGTTTTCTTATATAGGTGGATTATTTAGCATGGGTTGAGGTGTTTTGTTCGGCAACTGATACCATGGTCAAGATTTTTTGAGAGGGGGTTGCAGGTGCCAAAGATGATAAAACATTTATGTTTTTAAATTTTTGTGGATAAAAATTGAAAATTTAATTATAAAAAACATTTTTTAAATTGTATATAATAGTTTTTTTGTATTTGTAATGTAAATTTTATTTCAATTAAATTATGAATTTTCATATAGGTGTATCCGTATACAAGTGTATACAAGTGTATTGGTTACAGTGTACTATTATTCAAACACCACACTATAATAGTAGGGACTTTATCAGTGCTATTTTTAGCACTGATAAAGGATGATATTTATCATCAATAAGGAAAGCATTGATAAAGGGACCCCCTTTAATGGTGTTGAGGACAATGACACTAAGGAAAACAATGTTTTTTTAGCACTGTTAAAGCCTATTTTGCGCCCTATTAAAGGGTCAAACTGTGAAAGTGATGAATAATCACTATGCTCAATTGAGATATGTGAACTAACTTAAATTAGGTATGGTATCTATTTTGGTAGTTTTAAAAGGTGCAATCATTATGAACAAGCACCGCCAATCACCATGGACAATAATATATAACAGCAAAGCCTTGCTTTTGCTGATATTTCCCTCTATCAAGAACTGAATTTATGAGGATATAGGAGAACCAATATCCATAACACAAGATCAAAAAAATATCCCTATAGGTAGATTTGAATACTTTATTTTGGTATTTCATTGGATCACACACATCTTCAGTCATCTCCTCCAATAGTACCACTTCCCAATCATCTTCCTACAGACACCCCTCACCATTTCACAACACTTCCATGCATGTTTTTTAGGATGAATGTTCAGTGATCCCACAAATAGGACCCATTAGGCACACCTTATATGAAGGCTTCATATCTGATGGTAACCCTAAGAACTCATCTTCTAAAACCCTTCACCATTTACATCCTCCTCATTCCCATGGAAGCTCTATCATTCAATCCTTATGGCAAGCCCACTCCATCTCCCTCCCTCTCTTTTTCTATGTGTTTGTTGATGAAGATCATGTCATATTGTTTTTGGGATGAAAGATTCTTTGAGATCTATGAAGCATTCCAGAAGTTCTGGTGGGAATCCATGGAGGGAAATTACTCCAATGTCAAGAAATAAATTCGGTGCACTAGGCTTATTTTTCACCTATATTAACCCTCCAACAGAATCATCACCGACCTTCCACCCACCCTGAACTCACCCTTCCCATAGTAGTCTCCATATCTCCCACTAACTAGGAACTAATTACAACTAATTACTTAATTAAATAACTACTGATTGAAATTGTATAATTATTAGGTTCTAATTATAGTACATTAAATATTTACCAAACAATTAAATAAATAAACTAAAATATTAAAAAAATTTAAATATAAATAGAATTACCTCAATATCGAAGGGTGACACCTAAATGAGGGTGATCAGGGGTTTTGGAGTGGAGGGATACTGAGGCTTCGGAGCAGAATCATAGAGCCTAGAGGAGGTATTATAGAGCATAACAACAAGGGAGAAACATGTTTAGATGAATGAAGTGGGTGGGAGGGGGGGATACCCTTTTCTAGAGGAGGAGTTTGTAGGCACCACTTGAAGTGGAACCTATAAAATTTTCATTTCAACTAAGAGTTCCATATAATGTGTTTCTCTTGGTTTAAAAATTTTGAGGATCAACGCCACTTGATGTGTCACAATGTTCAAAGCACAACTTTAAGTGGTGCTTTTCCATTCGAATCACCAAAGCACCACTTCATGTGGAAATTGGATACCCCATTTTAAAAAATATAAAAAACCACACCCATATAATTTTAAAAAACCCTCGCAAATTTTTCTAGCCATGGACTACGCCTATGAGTCTGGGGCAGACTGTAGCACCATCAAGCGTGGTGGCGCCTGCTCAGCGCCTGACATAGTGATCGCACACACCCATTTCACCTTCAAAATCTATTGGCATATGATCAAGGTAGGAGGTAGTACCTATGAGTTTGGGGGAAATTTCAGGATTTTCAACATTGATCCAAGTAATCATTGATTGGTGATCTTTATTCTTGGGTAAATTTCATTGTTTATGTGTTTCCCTTCACTGGTATCCTTCTCCACTGGTCTTTCCAGGTCATGGTGAGTAAAAATTCATCAAATAATGATTGAAACAAAAAATATAAAATTTAATTTTAAATAAATGCACATCATAGTACAAAAAAACATTGTAAAATGGTTACAAGCATTACAATTCAAACATTGTTATGTACAATTTATGACAAACTTTATTCCAAAAAATTTAAAAACATTGTATTCTATTATATTTGGTACCCCATTCCAAAAGATTATAATCTTTTTATTAGTTTCAAAACAAGAAACCTCAGCTTGAAAAAAATAATATTATAAAAGTTGAGGTTGAAGACTCATTTTATTCATGGAAAGGGGCTGTATTACAAAAAAAGCAGGCAACATACAATGCAGGGATGTACCCGGTGAGACTCGAATGGGTTAAAAAATCAATTATTCTTATGCCATGCTTATATAATAACCTAAATATACTTAATATATTGAGATGTTTTTATATTAAGGTTAATACCTATAAACCCACACACATCCATCAAATGGGTTACGGAATCATCATTCGTGTGTATGGAAGACTACCACCTCGCGAAACAATGTCGTTCGTTTTTTCCATTACCACCTCTCATGGTTGAGAATAATGATGGAAATACTATTTATATATGATATTTATAACATTTATAACATAATAATATATCTATATTTATTATATCATATACAATATTTTTACATTTCATACTTTAGGGGATACGATAACGTCACTTATGTGTACGATGGACTACTGCCTCATGAAACGATGTGAAACATTTTCACTAATGTGTTACATAGAAGATAATAAGGGTAAATATAATGAATATATATGATATAAATGGAATAATTATGATAATAATTATATAATTATATTTCTTTAAATATAATATATCATTTTCTTTTACCTTTTTACACACTGAAAAAGTGACAATGTCGTTCGTGGACGTGTACACTACCACCTCCTCAAAGAGACATGATTCCATTTTACATAACAAGAATGATATATATAATTATATATAACTAAATTATATGGTATTTATTATATAATTATCATTCTATAAATAAAAAATATCAATCAACTTCTTTCCATAATGATCATTGAAAAATGGAAACATTGCTCATGCATACACATGGCATACCGTATCTATGATCATATCGTTGGTTCATTTTTCATGAATGATTGTAAAATTACAATTGATGTATAAATATGATAATTATTTCATGATTATTATTATATATATTTTTAAATTATGACCACTTTTACCATAGTCAACCTGCCAAATTCCTTTTTGAAACATAAACCGAATATGGTCAAAACATCTGACATAAACCTAATTGATTAAGTAATTGTATATAAAATGATAGTAAGTTAAATAAAAGTAACAATAAAATTGAAAAAGGTTCTAAATAAATTAAATAATTAACATAATTTTATTATTTAGGAAGATAAAGAACAAGCGTGATGAATCTGACTCAAGGTAAGGGTTTTTCTCGTCTCACTTTTATTTCTATGAGATACATGCCATATTCACCACTTATTTTTTTTGTTTGGTGTATATAATTCCTAGTAATTTATTTTATTATTATTATACTTAAATTTATGCAGATTTAAATATCAATTTTAGGATATCTCTTTCATGGTGTTTACTGTTTCAAAGTTACCAAAGTGGTACTGGATTTTTATCAAAATTATCCTTCTTTGAGATGTTTGTTATGTTATACACCTATATTCTTTTATTAGGTGTATATAATACCCCTTAAACATGTTATATCATGAATATAATTATTATCATGATATTATAAGTTTCATTTAATGTTATTCCTTCATGGGGATTATGATTCATTGTTACCACAGTGGTAAGAGTTTTTTGTCACAATCTCATCAGTTATCAGGATTATGTATGATTAAGTATCTCATGTTGAAATATTATAATTATAATGAATTAACTTATCATATATATATTCATTATATTTTCAATTAATTTTTCCATTTTTCCACTCTTTGGTACTTAAAATTTTTGAAATTTTTTTTAAGAGAACCCAACTTCATTTCTCTCTTCGGTCGGAAATTCATGTCCTCTCAAAAACATGTTTTCTAAAAATGTTTTCAAAAATATTTTAAAATTGGGTTTAAATGTTGAAAGGTTATTTTCATAAAGATATTTTTTAAATGGTTTTATAGGATTCCTTTATAATATTTCAAGGTTATTTTCATAGAAAATTATTTTCAAATTGATCTATGTTTTAAAAAGTGTTTTTAAAAATGAAAATGATATTTTACTCATGAATGTTTTTAATGATATTTTAATGGTATTTAAATTTATCAATGTCAACAACCCTTATTTTTACTTATACTACACTAGGGATATTTTATATTGATATCATCCTCATTCTTTCTCTGGTTGGATAATGATTGCTTTAAAGATATTTTTATGAAACCTGTTTCTTTTCCATGGGTTAATCATGTTTTAGAGAGATTGTTATGGAACCAGTTTCTTTTCCATGGGTTAATCATGTTTAAAATAGATATAAATGAAACAAATTTATTTTTTATGGGTTAATTAGGTTATTAAATAATAATAATTGTTTCTTTGAGTTCTATGATGAAAGTTCTATGTACTTTATTCATGTTGTGGTTCTTGGACATTACAACTTATATGATGAGGTGGCTCAGATAGCATTGGGTGATCTCATTATAACTTATATGATGGGGTGGCCCATATAGTGTTGGATGAACCCATTACAGCTTATATGATGGGGTGTCCCATATAGTTTCAGGTGATCCCATTACATATTATACGATGGGGTGGACCAGATAGTGTAAGGTGACCCCTTTATAGAATAAACTATTGGTGCATCCAGATAGTGCTCCAATGAATTGGGTAATAATTATATTGTAATTTGGCTATATGATTATTCCAATTAAAAGAGTTTTGAAAAGGTTTTATGAAATTGATGCTACAAGTTACTGAAAAGGGTTTCAATTACTTGTTATGGGTTTATGATGTTTCATTTGATCAATATTGATATCACATGGTACATGATTGTTGTGACCTTTTCCTTTGTTAATGTATTATGAATTTTTTCTTGTTTAATGATCAAGGTATTGGTGGGTATGAATATTACTATATTATACTAAATAACTTTGATTATGTCATAATAACCTTACGCTCTTCTTATGATCACTGATGAAATTTAATTGTTAATGCTTATGTTTTCCCTTACTGAGCATTTGAGATCACCCTCTTATGTTTAATTTTTCACAGGTTATAAATAAATATGTTTAATGAGTTATTTTTAGAAATAATTTCATATGGATGATGATGATGTCTTAATGTGAAAAAAGGAAAGGCTAGGTTAAGTTGGAAAAATTCTCATTTAAATCCATGTGAATTATTTATATTGGAGTTTTTCATAATTTTCTAAAACTCTAAACCTAAAATTTCCTCTAGGATATAAGTGATCCAATTTTTCCTTTTTATGTTTTAAGGTTTGGATGGGAAAAAATGGACCACCATTATTGTCATCAAATCTAGAAATGTAAAGTTTACGATTTTAGCACAGGATCCAAGAGTGCAGGTCCTGGGCTGTTATAGTTAGTACCAAAGGTCAGTTTAGATAACTTTGGATATTAGTATGTTTTCATGAGAGATTATATGAAGAATTATTTATACCATCATATGACTATAAGATTAAGTATAACTCTAATTTCAAAGTCTTAGACACCTCATTTAAGGGTTTTAATTAGTATTTTTTTGAGGTTTTTAATGACAACTTTGGAGACATTTTATTGGGTTGGGGAATTTTTAACCCCTAGGAATAAAATGATTTGATATTTAGGGAAGAATTATTTTTCATGTTTAAAAAAAAGGACAACCAGTATGCTCGGGGACAACCCATCGTAACTGGAAAGGCGCTGGGGAATGAACCCATGACTGAACGATGATAAGGGTTTCATTCCGACCACTAGCCTACCCGATGTCCTAATTAGTATGAATTTTTTATGGGTAAAGATTACATTTATTCAGAAACATATAGAATTTTATTTGAGGAATAACAATTGATTTATCTTGAAAGAATATATGATCAAATCCTTTTAATATTTGGATTTTTAACTTAGACATGAAATGATTGAAACATTATAAGGATAGTAATTTATGGAATGATTTAGTTTTAACTTTGGTTATTACTGATGAATTTTTAATATTAATGTAACATATGAAGGTTTATCCATTTTGGGAATTATCTTACCATATACTAACCACCTCATTTTTGGTTAATGTTTAAAGACTATAGGAATAACTTTTTATCCCTTTTAGGGTTATATAGTATTTAAAAGATTATTTTAGTGCTTTAAACATGAAAAATTCATCTTGAATACTCATCGTTTGGATAAAAATATGAGATTCTAGTGGAAATTGGCTAAAAAAAGAAATTCTACTTGACAAGTAAGTATATTTCACTATGTTTTAAGTCTAAATGGTGAAATAATTCCTTAAATTTAGGAAAAGTATACTGAAACACAAATTTTATCCTAGAAGCTTCCTTTATAATGAACTTATGGTCTTTTCTATCACCGCATATTTATGGTTTTGAGGCTCTTAACTTTCTATTGATCATTCACTTGTTTGTGATCAATGACCTCAACCATCCTCTATAATTATTTACACTTTTCTCCATTCCCACCTATGTTATCCTATTTGTAAACCTAGTTATATGTTATTCCATATGACCTTTTTTACTTCCCTTTATATATTATTAATAGGATGTTTTATTAACTCTTTTTATGATGTGGGTTTACAACTAAGGTATTTTCAAATATCCATCCTTTGATTTATGAGATAAAGTTAAAATTACGAGGATGCAATATATTAAATGGGGGAGGATGTAACACCCAAATATTTTAAAATAATAAAATTATATTTGATAGTGTAAAGGACACACACCACTGATTTTATCTTGCATTACATGCAACACTCAGATTATTTTGCATTACATGCAACCCTGATTTTTTTATGTTCAATGTCATATTCAACATGAAACACCAAAATTAAACGAAACATGATATACATAACCATTATTACCTAGATGTTGGAATGGAAGGTATGAATGAGATTAAATAACTTATGAAAATATATAGTTTACACATGCTTATTAATAATCTATTGATTAGTAATAAAATAAGTATCATTTAAAAGAAAAAGAAATGTTTTTGGAAAAGATATATTTTTATAAAGGTGGTTTTTCCACATTTTAATGGTGAAATTATTTTAAAAATAAATTTTTACACTTTTATAAATATTATTTGAAAAAATAAACTTTAGTTTTGAAAGTGTAATTTCAAAACTAGATTAGGGTTAAAGTAGTGTTTTTGCGCATTACATGCACCTTTGTTAAAATTAATTTCCAAAAAACATGGGTTTTTTATTTTATAATTTTGATTTAAAATTTAAAATCAGTGGGACTAAATTTTATAATAATTATCACTTTAATATAGTCTTAATGGATGAATTACATAGGTTATAAAACTAGTTGCCTTAATGAAAAACCAAAATGAAAAAAATAAGGAAACTTAGGAGTTAAGGAAAAAAATGTTTAAAAAATGTATTTGTTTTGTGTGGTGGAGGTGTGTATTGACCAAATTTTTTTGGAATATATTATTATTCAAATTTTTAGGCACATTAGGTAAAATATACCTCCTAATAGTAAATACTTTTGAGTATTTATAAGAATTCCACCCCTCCTCAACTATAAAAAGGAACCCACTCTCCCCACTACTTCACTCATATAAAGCCATTTGGATCATCAAAACCCTAAACAATTAACTTACTAACTTCCATAAACTCATCCTAGAAGCCTAACTTTGGGCATAAATAATACCAATGAAGTCATTTGGTGAAAACCAAAAGGATTTACCCGAAGAAGAGGTAACGTTCATCAACGTGCATTTTTTTTGTTTCCCTATCCACCCCATTAAATTTTTCTTATACCATGATTATATAATAAACTCAATATCATAAATAAAATTAAATGTTTTTATGTTAATTTTAAGATATAAATAAACACACACTTCCATAAAATGGGTTATGATATCATCATTTGTGTGTATGGTGAACTACCGTCTCAGGAAACAATGTCGTTCGTTTTTCTATTACCACCTCTAATTGGTTGGGCATAATGATGTACATAATATTTATATATTATAATTATGATATTTATAAAAAAATTATACATATGGATTAATTATATCATATACACCCTTTTTACATTTCATAGTGTAGGGGATACGATAACGTTGCTCGTGTGTACAGTGGACTACCGTCTCACGAAGCGATGTGAAGCGTTTTTCACTAATGTGTTACATGGAAGGTAATAAGGGTAAGTATAATGAATATATATGATATATATATAATAATTGTGATATTTATGTCATAATTATATTTATTTAAATATAATATATCATTTTCTTTTACCTTTTCACACACTGAAAAAGTGATAACGTCGTTCGTGGATGTGTGGACTACCACCTCCTCGAAGCGATGTGATTCCTTTTAAATCACAAGAATGATATATATAATTATATATAAAAAAATTATGTGGTAGTTATGATATAACTATAATTATTAAAATACACAATATTACTTTATTTCTTTCTATAATGGTCATTGAAAAATAGAAATGTTACTCATGCGTACGTACGACCTACCGTCTCTATGATCATAATATTGGTTCATTTTTCATAACCATTTTCATGAATGATTTCAAAAGTATAATTTATGTATAAATATGATAATTATTTCATTATTATTATTATATATATGTTAAAATTATGATCACTTTGACCACAGTGAACCCGCCAAAGTCATTTTTTGAAATATAAACAAAAAATGGTCAAAACATCTGATGTAAACCTAATTGATTAAGTAATTGTATATAACATGATAATAAGTGAAATAAAATTAATAATAAAATTTAAAAATTTTCTCAAGAAATTAAATAATTAACATAAGTTTATTATTTAGGAATATAAAGAACAAGTGTGATGAATTGGACTCAAAGTGAGGGTTTTTCTCATCACACTTTTATTTTTGTAAGATACATGTCATATTTACCACTTATTTTTGTTGTGTGGTGTATATACTACCCATAAATGTATTTTATGATTATTATAATTAAATTTATAGGGATTTATATATCCATTTTAGGATCTATCTTTCATGGGGTTTATGGTTTTCATGTTACCAAATCGGTAATGAATTTTTGTCACAGTTAGCCTTCTTTGAGATGTTTGTTTTGTTATACACATATATTCTTTTATAAGGCGTATATACTACTAATTTTACATGTTATATCATGAATATAATTATTCTCATGATATTAAAATATTCATTTAATGTTACTCCTTCATGGGGATTATGATTCAATGTAAACAAAGTGGTAAGATTCTTTTTTCACAATCTCACAATTTATCGGGATTGTGTATGATTAAGTCTCCAATGTAGAAATATTATAATTATAATAAATTATATTATAATATGGTTATTAATTACAATTTAAAGTAATTTTACTATTTTAAACTATTTGGTACTAATTTTTTTTTGAGAAATCATTTTTAAGAAAATTCGACTTTATTTCTCTCTTCGGTCGGAAATATGTGTTCTTTGATAACCATGTTTTCTAAAAATGTTTTAATTTTTTTAAAAGTAATTTTTAATGATGAAAGGATATTTTACTCAATAAACTTTTTAAATTATTTTTAAGGGCTTTATTTATAAACTTTCAAGGTTATTTTCAATGAAAATTATTTTCAAAATGTTTTATGTTTTAAAAAGTTCATTTAAAAATGAAAATGATATTTTCCTCAAGAATGTTTTTAATGGTATATACATTCATCAACATAAAAACCCATTTTTTAATTAACCTCAACTAGGGAGATTTTTTATTGATACCACACTCATTCTTTCTCTAGTTGGATAATGATTACTTAAAAGATATTATTATAGAACCCGTTTCTTTTCCATGGGTTAATCACGTTTCAAAGGGATTGTTATGAAACCCATTTATTTTCCATGGGTTCATAATGTTTCAAATATATTTAAATGAAACTAATTTATTTTCTTGGGTTTAATTAGTTTATAAAATAATAATGATTGTTTCTATGAGTTCTATGATGAAATCTCTTTGTACTTTATTCATGTTATGGTTCTTGGATGTTACAACTTATATGATGGGGTGGCCCAGATAGAGTCGGGTGTTCCCATTAAAACTTATACAATGGGGTGGACTAGATAGCATTGGGTGAGTCCGTTATAGATTATATGATAGGGTGGCCCAAATATCATCGAGTGAGACCGTTATAGCTTATATGATGGGGTGTCCCAGATAATACTAGGTGAGCCTGTTATATCTTAAATGACGAGTGTACCCAGATATCACTCAAATGCATTGGGTAATGATTATATTGGAATCTTTCCATATGGTTATTCCAATTAAAATGGGTTTTAAAGGGTTTTATGAAATTGATTCTCTAAGTTTCCAAAAAGGGTTTTAATGACTTTTTATGGGTTTATGATGTTTCATTTGATCAATATTAATATCAAAAGGCACATGATTATTGTGAATTTTTCCATTTTAATGCCTTATGCCACAATTTTATGTTTAATGATACATGTATTTGTGGGTATGAATATTTTTATTTTATACTCATGCACTTTGATTATGTAATTATACCATTTTTCTCTTCTTGTGCTCACTCATGAAATTCATTTGTTAATTCTTGTGTTTTCCCTTATTTGGAATTTAATCACACCCCTCTTATGTTTCCTTTTCCCCAAGTTATAAATAAGGAAATTGAATGAGTTATGTCTATAAGGGACTTCATATGGATGATGATGACATCTTAATGTGAAAAAATATGGGTTAAGTGGGAGAAATTCACATTTAAAGTCATATGAATTGTTTACGTGGGAGTTTTTCCTAATTCTATAAAACTCTAAACCTAAAAGGTCCTCTAGGATGTAAGTGATCCAATTTTTCCTTTTGATTTTGTAAGGTGTTGGATTTGGTGGCCTAGAACCAACTACTTTGTACTTTATTCATTAATAAAAGCCTTATCACATCTTGATTGTTCTTCTACGTGACAATGCATGTGATAATGTCCTAAGGATAGCTGTTGCATTAAAGGGTCATAGCGGATCCCTGCTATGATGAGAACCTAGAAGTGCTATAACACTGTTCTTGAATATATGTTCTATGGCCGGATGATATTATTTGAGGGACACAAATAATACAGGCCATTAGGGGTGAGGACTCATAAAACTTTGAGGCACCATCTCATGGTGTGCACCCTTGGTAATATTCAAGAGGATATTATGAGAACGAGACCCGCCAGTAGGAAATCCACATTTCATAGTGTCATTGGATGTTCCTATCTGCAAACATGTGTATTGATCCTTAGACTTTAAGATTATTATTAATGGGTATTACAACTCGCGCACTTAGATGTATTGACAAAAACTGTGACAACACACTATTCGCAGCGAGGTAGGATACGTTTGGTGCGTCATGAGTAATACTACATTAATAGATAATGCGATAAAGGATTTGTCCCTTCTGTTCCATAAAAGAAGTAGATATCTCATGCCCTTTAATGGAATTTATATATACTAAATAAATCCATGGCCATTGTAAGGTATGGGAGAGTTCGATTCCAGAAAGTCAAAGAAAGAATAATCGAGCATGTGGGTTGATGACACTAGCATGCAACCTGCTTGATTCGAGATGTCGTGACAAAGGGATTATATTACACAGTAAGTGTTTGTATGAGGCGACATGTCATTGTGGCGTTAAATTCTTTCTCTATAGGTGCCTTGGTGTGTTGTTAGACGCTAACCTTGGACTTTAGGTAGGCTCCGCCTAATGCCACTGAGAAAGAGGCCTAGAGGGTCACACACTAAGTGTGTCCATGTATCCCAGTTAAATATTAATTTAACAAGTTAAATAAAGATTATTCCTGACTGTGGTTTAATAATTATTTAAGGATGCCTGATCACATTTATTTCGACACTAGTTATTCGAGAGAATATATTGTGAATGAAATAATATTTATTTGTGAGGGATGTAGTTATATTTATTTAAGAAATAAATAGCCATTACCCAAGGTCTAATAAATGTGGTGGAGGAAATAAAGGAAAGTGGAAAATAAAAGTACACGCCGTGTATATTAAATATACACGCCGTGTAGTTTTATGGAAAACAAGTACACGTCGTGTATTAATGATTACACGCCATGTAGTTTTTCCAGTCAGGATTTTAAGGATATAATATTGTTTTATTAAATGATATTTATTATAATCAGCATGAGAGCATGTTAAGGAATTAATAATTCGATATGGGGGTTTTTAATAAGGGTTAATGAAATAAATAAAATTCATAACACATTTATTTATTGTCATAACTCTATAACCTCAAACCCGATTATAAATATCCTCACAACCCCAACACTTTTCCACAAGAGAATCGTTGTGCACAACAACTCTGGAGAATTATTTCAAGGCCGAAAGAACTCCTTCCTCCAAGAACTCTCTCAAGACCGAGAGACCAAGGTGATCGAAGGCAGACATAGCAAGTGAAGGTTCTTCTACTCTAGAACCCATAGATCCCTTCGATGATGTCCGGAGATACGTGGCACACGTTTGGATCACCGCTAGAGGAATCCTACACTTGGATTCTACGATGCACTGACGGATCACATGATCTTGACCGAAGACATCAATGAAGAAAGAATTCCACCAAGGCAATTCTTGTGAATTAATTAAATTAATTATAACAAACATATGATGATCCTATATCTATGGTTATGGGATCCCCTCTTAAGTTTTTCGTTCCTCGTTCTATTATGAAGATTTGGCATTTTACATCATGACGGATCTCAGATTGAATGTTGTTTAACATTAAAATTAAAGTTGGGATAACCCACCAAAGCGCTTCCACTGCGCCTGGAACCTAAAAGTGGTATCAGAGCACTCATATCGTTGATTATAATTATTTAGTTTTTCGTTGATGTTTTACGAATTTAATAATTTAGTTGTTTCAATTCAAGTTTAATCGTTCTAAAAATATAAATATCGAGATCTGTTCCTCCTCCCTCGTTTCTCGTTCACCTCACAGAAACGATTTTTTATTTTAATTTTGATTAAAATAAAATAGAGGAACTCATCCAGAGGAGCCAAACGTTTCTGGCCATACAACACCAGAATACATGATGTGTATTTGGAAGTACACGCCGCGTAGTATAGGTTCAATGCATTGATTGTTCCGCCAAATTAGGCCGTGTATTGGAGTATACCTATGTCATTTTTGACACCGTGTGTTGACCAGGAACAAGTGGAACACGGTTTCTGGATTACACGCCGGGTGGTCCAACTGAACATGACGTGTAGTCCCTTCGGGTTCGGGTTGGACCGTGTAACCCGTACACGGCTTACCCGGCTGGAAACCGTGTAACGCGGAAACTACACGGCGTGTGTCCCATAGAACACGTCGTGTACTTCAAAAATTTCTAAAGTACATTAACATGCCCTGTCCCCAGGCGTGTACTTTGGATGGACGGTGAAGAAAAGTACATGCCGTGTAGTCGGAACTACGCACTGTGTACTCACCCAAATTACGCAGATTTATTAAAATTTATTATTATATTATAAAAACCCTTGAGACGTGTAACATGGTGCAGGCGTAAAGCTGAGGCACAACACGTGATATGTTTTTTATATATATGTGTTTAATTTAACATCTGCGTAATGAACGAGAATTCACCGAGTTTCCTCCAAGGTAAATGTTACGTACAAGGATAATTTTAAATGAATTTATTTGTTTAAAATTATGATGGATGAAAATCTCAAGGAAGTTCAGAAAAGGGTTTAAGATAAAAGGATTGATTAATTAAAGATAATTAATTGATTCAAGTGTGATTTATCTTAAACAAGAACGATTAAAGAATTGAATTCTAGTTTTATTTATGTGTAAATATCATTGCATGTATGGATGATCATGAGTTAGACTGAGACCTTTTTATGTGAATGGATTCTTTTAATTTATTTATTTAAATTAAATTTGTTGGCCTGCGAGCCATCTCCTCATTAATATGTAGGGCCTGCGCGTCCAATGATTCTTTTATGTAAAAACCACTTTTTTCCCCTCACCTGCGTGTGAGATAAATGCATATGTAATGGATGGAGATCCCAAGCTAGTGGAGGTGGCTCAAGTCAAGAGCCAAGGTGAAACCAATCCAAGGAGATACAAAGGTGGACATGTGGAAAGCTGTAAACACGAACCCGAAAGGTTCAAGGTGTTTCTCCCCTAAGTCTTGGGTTAGTTTATCAACCGATAGATAAAATAACCAATAGAAAAAGCTCATGATCATACCATTTATTTTATTTCTGTCAGTTTCATGGTTTATTTATTGCGGGTGTGTTTTCATGATCACACAATTAATGAATTAAACGAGCATGCAAGATGGAACTAAAATTAAACCGTCTTATACGTAAATATTATCTTAGACATGGTTAATCACTTAAGTATATACCACCTAATATTAACAAGCATGTAATCAAAGATAATAAAATGGAAATTTATGTATAAGTATAAAATCCCTCAAAAGAAATATTAAGTCGGTATAGTCTTCCATAATCTTGGTTAGAATTGAACCATAGTTCAAAGTGCTTGAACAACCCTAGTTGGGGTGATTTCAATTATCGGAGAATTCTAATTCAAGGTTTTGGGTTGACTTGACTTGGTTCGCATCAAGGGTTGACTGCCACAACAGGACTTGGTGTGACCAAGAGGAAAAGTTTGAGGAAATCCAAAATAAAAGGATTTCAGGATTAGGGAGTCCACTCAGCAGATCAAGGAGCTGCGAGTTAATGCAGTTGGAATTTGGAATGCCTACCTAAAACCCTTCAAGTTTCTTGACCAACCCTATTTGGGGTAATGCGAAGGGCAATATAGATCCTTGCCACTAGAATATTTAGGCAACAGAATATTCCGAAGTCAATGGTGAGGGATATTGGATTTCGATAAAATAGTGGGAGACTAATAAGTATTAATTTATTTATTTGTCTCAGTTTTGTAATAAAGTACTAAACCTTTTCTCATCTTAATTTTTATAAACTACAAGAAAATGACTTCAAACATATCATTGCGAACCATACTCGAGAAGGAAAACCTTCTCACCGGCACCAATTTCCAAGAGTGGCAGAGGCGTTTACGCGTTATCCTTCGCCACGAAAGGAAATTGTATATGCTGGAAGAGCCTATTCCAGTTGTGCCTGGGAAAGAGGCCAGTGATGAAGAATTATATCTCTATATGAAACACATGGATTATGCCACATATGTCCAGTGTTTCATGCTATCTTCCATGTACAATGAGCTCTTGAAGAAACATAAAAACATGGACGTGTATAACATGATGTCTCACCTTAAGGATCTCTACCAAGAGAAGGTGAGACAGGAGAGGTATGAGATCTCCAATGCTTTGTTTATAACTAAGCTTGTAGAGTCTGCGCCAGCTGGGCCTCATGTAGTCAAGCTTATTGGCTACATTGAACACCAATACATCTTAGGGATTAAATTCCCGGATGAGTTGCGTACAGATCTCATCCTATCATCACTGCCCAAGACCTTCTCTAGCTTCATTGTCAATTATAACATGAGTGACAATGAAAAGAGTATATCAGAGCTTCCTACCTTGATTCTCTAGGTAGACAAGGAAATGGGGCCTAACAAACCCACAATCCTTATGGTTAACAAGAAAAGGAAGGACAAGGAAAAGGGGTCAAAGACTTATAAACGGTCTGAAGCCCCCGAGCACCGTCGCTCCAAGAAGGGGAAGATCCAGAGGTAGGGAAAGGAACGGAAGGCGGTGTGTTTTGCATGTGGCAAGCAGGGCCACTAGAAGAGGAACTACACCCAGAAGCGTGGGGACACTAAATGTGTGTTTGTTATCGAGTGTAATATTTCCATTTCTACACATTGGGTATTAGATACAACTTATGGGGCTCACATCTGTATTCAAATGGAGGAACCAAGTAGATTTAGAAAGATTACTAGAGGAGAGGTGGATCTTCGAGCTACCAATGGCGCAAGGCTGGCTGTGTTGGCTATTATGGATTACCACCTCTATTGCCGACTGGAATGATTTTGGTTTTACATAATTGTTATTATGTGCCTAGTGTTACCAAGAACATAATTTCTGTATCTTGTTTGGATATGGATGGATTTATTTTCAAGTTTGGAAATAAGGTCTGTCTATTTTATAAGAACAACGTATGTTATTGTATGACACATTTAAATAATGGTTTGTATGTATTAAATTATGAAAACCAAGTTTTGGAAATCGATAACAAAACAAACTCACATGACTCATACATCACCTAGTTGTGGCATCACCGTCTCGGTCATGTGAACGAGAAGCGATTGAAAAAGATCTTCCAAGATGGCTATTTAGACTCTACTGAGCTAAATCCACTTGATAGATGTCACGCTTGTTTACAAGGAAAAATTACCAAGCCTCCTTTTGGTGGACAAGGTGAAATGGACACAGAGCTTCTAGGATTGGTACACACAGATGTGTGTGGACCATTTCCAGTAGAAGCTAGAGGTGGATATTCTTACTTCATTACTTTTAATGATGATTTGAGTAGATATGGATATGTCTACTTAATGAGTTATAAGTCAGAGGCCTTAGAGAAATTTAAGGAATTCAATAATGAAGTAGAGAATCAGCTTGGTGAGAAGATAAAGAAGCTTCGATCAGATTGAGGTGGAGAATATCTGAACCAAGAGTTCATTGATCTTCTACGGGAGTCTGGGATTCTATCTCATCTCACTCCTCCTTATACACCATAGTGGAATGGTGTTGGTGAAAGGAGGAACCACACCTTGTTGGACATGATGAGGTCGATGATGAGTCATGCGGATCTTCCATTATCCTTTTTGGGGACATGCATTACAAACTGCAGCATACACATTAAACCGAGTACCAACTAAGGCGGAAAATGGAATTCCCTCCGAGCTATGGAATGGAAAGAAACCCATTTTTTTCACACATGTGTATAGGGATGCGAGGAATTTGTTAAGGCATCCTCAGGCAACAAACTAGCACCCCGAGGCACGAGGTGTATCTTTATAGGATATCCCAAGGAAATGAAAGGATATTACCTATATAACCATTCTTACAAGAAAGTGACTGTCGCCAGACAAGCTGTCTTTCTTGATAGGGAGCACATACTCAAGAAGGATAGTGGGAGCAAGATTGACTTCGACGAAGTTGATGCTCAAGATACATAGGAGTTGGTACAGGAAAAAGTTCCATAGGTCCCCGTGGAAGAGGTTCCAGAAACAAAAGTACTGCGTAGGATCTCAAGAGAGGTAAGGTAACCAGAGAGATTTGGTTTCCTAGTCTCTGAGGACGGTGAATAATTATTGTTGGACAATGGTGAACCTATCTCCTATAAGGAAGTAGTAAAAAGATCAGAAGTTGCAAGATGGCTTGAAGCTATGAATTCTGAGATGGATTCCATGTATCATAACCAAGTCTGGGTTCTGGTCGATGAGCCAGTTGATGTAAAGCCTGTTGGATGAAAATGGGTATTCAAGAGAAAGCTGGGAATGGAAGGTCAAGTTAGCACCTACAAAGTAAGGCCAGTGGCTAAAGGGTTCAGACAGTGTCAAGGAATTGACTATGATGAAACCTTATCGCCAGTTTCCATGTTTAAATCCATAAGAATCATACTTTCCATAGCATCTTACCATGACTACGAGGTTTGGCAGATGGATGTCAAAACAAAATTCCTTAACAGGAACCTTCAGGAATATGTCTATATGACACAACCAGAAGGGTTTGTGACACTCAGTGAAGCCAAACGGGTTTTCAAGTTGCATAAATCCATTTATGGATTAAAGCAAGAATCCTGGTCATGGAACATTCGATTTGATGAAGCCATAAAGGAATTTGGGTTCATTAAGAATGAATGTGAGCCATGTGTTTATAAGCGGTTTAATGGGAATGCAATCATTATCCTAGTAGTATATGTTGAAGACATATTTCTTATTGGAAACGATGTACCAGTCTTATAGTCAGTTAAGGACTGGTTGAACAAGTGTTTCTCCATGAAGGACTTGGGTGAATCATCCTACATTCTCGGGATCAAGATCATTCATGATAGATCCAAGAGGCTGCTTGGACTAAGTCAGGGTACATACATTGACCAGATACTGAAGAGATTTAGTATGGAACAATCCAAGAGGGGATTAGTTCCAGTGTCACATGGCCTACATCTTTATAAGAAAATGTGTCCTCAGACACAACAAGAGAAAGATAGAGTGAGTAAGATCCCATATGCTTCGGCTATAGGATCCATCATGTATTCCATGTTATGTACTAGGCTTGATGTTGCCTATACACTGATCATGGTAGGCAGATATCAAGCAGATCCAGGAGAACAACATTGGACTGCTGTTAAGACTATCCTTAAGTATCTGAGAAGAACTAAGGATATGTTCCTGGTGTATGGAGGAGATGAAGAGCTTGTCATCAGAGGGTATGCTGATGCTGGTTTTCAGATAGATCAAAATGATCTGAAGTGGCAATCTGGATATGTTTTCTGTCTTAATGGAGGAGCTTTGAGCTGGAAGAGTTCAAAGCAGCCAGTTATTGCCGATTATACAGAGGAGTTTGAATATATAGCGGCATCTGATGCAGCCAAGGAAGCCGTCTGGGTTTGGAACTTTGTCCAGGATCTTGATGTGGTTCCTAGCAATAAAGATCCCATTACATTGTACTATGATAATACTGCAGTGGTGGCTCTTGCAAAAGAACCAAGGTCACATCAACAGACAAAGCACATACTCCAGAAGTATCACCTCTTGAGGGATTTCTATCAAAGGGGTGAAGTTGCAGTGAGAAAAGTGTCCATGAAAGAGAACGTGGTAGACCCCATGACTAAAGACCTATCTCAGTAGAAGAATGAATATCATGTGAGAGCTAGCGGGTTAAAGGTTGTTAGCAGTTGTCTCTAGTCCAAGTGGGAGTCTGTTGGAGTTGGTGGCCTAGAACCAACTACTTTGTAATTTATTCATTAATAAAATCCTTATCAAATCTTGATTATTCTTCTACGTGATAATGCATGTGATAATTTCCTAAGGATAACAGTTGCATTAAAGGGTCATAGCAGATCCCTACTATGATGAGAAACCGGAAGTGCCATAACACTATTCTTGAATATATGTTCTATGGCCGGACGATATTATTTGAGGGACACAAATAATACAGGCCATTAGGGGTGAGGACTCATAAAAATTTGAGGCACCATATCATGGTGTGCACCCTTGGTAATATCTAGAAGGATATTATGAGAACAAGACCCGCCAGTAGGAAATCCACATTTCATAGTGTCATTGGATGTTCCTAACTGCGAACGTGTGTATTGATCCTTAGACTTTAAGATTATTATTAATGGGTATTATAACTCATGCACTTATATGTATTGACAAAAACTATGATGACACACTGTTCGCAGCGAGGTATGATATGTTGGGCGCATCACGAGTAATACTGCATTAATAGATAATGCGAGAAAGGATTTGTCCCTTCTGTTCCATAACGGAAGTAGATATCTCATGCCCTTTGATGGAATTCATATAGCCTAAATAAATCCATGGCCATGGTAAGGTATGAGCGAGTTTGATTCAAGAAAGTCAAAGAAAGAATAATCGAGCACGTGGGTTGATGACACTAGCATGCAACCCGCTTGATTCGAGATATCATGACAAAGGGATTATATTACACGGTAAGTGTTTGTATGAGGTGACACGTCATTTCCACGTTAACTTCTTTCTCTATGGGTGCCTTGGCGTGTTCCTAGACGCTAACCTTGGACTTTAGGCAGGCTCCGCCTAATGCCACTAAGAAAGAGGCCTAGAGGGTCACACACTAAGTGTGTCCATGTATCTCAGTTAAATATTAATTTAACAAGTTAAATAAAGATTATTCCCGAATGTGGTTTAATAATTATTTAAAGATGCCTGATCACATTTATTTCGACACTATTTATTTGAGAGAATATATTGTGGATGAAATAATATTTATTAGCGAGTGATGCACTTATATTTATTTAAGAAATAAATAGCCATTACTCAAGATCTAATAAATGTGGTGGAGGAAATAAAGGAAAGTGGAAAATAAAAGTACATTCCGTGTATATTAAATATACACGCCGTGTAGTTTTATGGAAAATGAGTAAACGCCGTGTATTAATGATTACACACCGTGTAGTTTTTCCAGTCAGGATTTTGAGGATATAATATTGTTTTATTAAATGATATTTATTATAATCAGTGTGGGCGCATGTCAAGGAATTAATAATTCGACATGGGGGTTTTCAATAAGGGTTAATGAAATAAATAAAATGCGTAACGTGTTTATTTATTGTCATAACTCTATAACCTCAAACCTGATTATAAATATCCTCACAACCCCAACAATTTTCCACAAGAGAATCATTGTGCACAATAACTCTGGAGAATTCTTTCAAGGCTGAAATAAATCCTTCCTCCAAGAATGCTCTCAAGACCGAGAGACCAAGGCGATCAAAGGTAGATATCAAAAGTGAAGGTTCTTCCATTCTAGAACCCGGAGATCCCTTCAGCGACATCCATAGATACGTGGCACATGTGTGAATCACCATTAGAGGAATCCTACACTTGGATTCTACGACGCAACGATGGATCATAGGATCGTGACCGGAGACATCAACGAAGAAAGAATTCCACCAAGGTAATTCTTGTGAATTAATTAAATTAATTATAACCAACATATGATGATCCTATATCTATGGTTCTGGGATCCCCTCTTAAGTTTTTCGTTCCCCATTCTATTACAAATATTTGGCATTTTACATCATGACAGATCTTGGATTGAACATTGTTTAACATTAAAATTAAAGTTGGGAAAACCCACCAACGCGCTTCCACTGTGCCCAGAACCTACAAGTGGTATCAGAGCAGTCATATCATTGATTATAATTATTTAGTTTTTCTTTGATGTTTTATGCATTTAATAATTTAGTTGTTTTAATTCAAGTTTAATCATTCTGAAAATATGAATCTCAAGATCTGTTCCTCCTCCCTCGTTTCTCGTTCACCTCACAGAAAAAATTTTTCTTTTAATTTTGATTAAAATAAAATAGAGGAACTCATTCGGAGGAGCAAAACATTTCTGGCCGTACAATATCATAATACACGGCATGTATTCGGAACTACACGCCGTGTAGTCTAGGTTCAATGCATTGACTGATCCGCCAAATCAGGACGTGTATTGGAGTATACCTATGTCATTTATGACACCATGTGTTGACCAGGAACAAGTGGCACACGGTTTCCAGATTACACGCCGTGTGGTCCAACTGAACACGACGTGTAGTCCCTTCATGTTAGGGTTAGACCGTGTACCTCGTACACGGCTTGCCCAGCTGGAAACCGTGTAACGCGGAAACTACACGGCGTGTGTCCCACAACACACGCCGTGTACTCCGAAAATTTCTGAAGTACATTAACACGCCCTGTCCCCGGGCATATAATTCGGATGGACGATGAAGAAAAGTACACACCGTGTAGTCGGAACTACACGCTGTGTACTCACCCAAATTACGTGGGTTTATTAAAATTTATTATTATATTATAAAAACCCTTGAGATGTGTACCATGGTGCAGGTGTAAATCTGAGGCACAATATGTGATAGGTGTTTTATATATATGTGTTTAATTCAACATCTGCGTAATGAAGGGGAATTCATCGTGTTGCCTCCAAGGTACAAGTTACGTACAAGGATAATTTTAAATGAATTTATTTGTTTAAAGTTATGATGGATGAGAATCTCAAGGAAGTTCAGAAAAGGGTTTAAGATAAAAGGATTGATTAATTAAAGATAATTAATTGATTCGAGCATGATTTATCTTAAACAATAATGATTAAAGAATTGAATTCTAGTTTTATTTATGCGTAAATATCGTTGCATGTATGGATGATCATGAGCTAGACTGAGACCTTTGTATGTGAATGTTTTCTTTTTATTTATTTATTTAATTTAAATTTGTTGGCCTGTGAGCCATCTCCTCATTAATATGTAGGGCCTGTGCATCCAAGGATTATTTTATGTAGAACCACTTTTTCCCCTCACCTGCATGTGAGATAAATGCATATGTAATGGATGGAGCTCCCAAGCTAGTAGAGGCGGATCAAGTCAGGAGCTAAGGTGAAACCAATCCAAGGAGATACAAAGGTGGACAGGTGGAAAGCTGTAAACACAAACCCAAAAGGTTCAAGGTGTTTCTCCCCTAGGTCTTGGGTTAGTTTATCAACTGCTAGATAAACTAACCAATAGAAAAAGCTCATGATCATACCATTTATTTACGCATAAATAAAACTAGCATTAAAATTGAAAACACACACTTTGAAAACACACACTTTGGTGTAATAGTTCAAAACACATGACACATATGGGTGTGTTTTCTTGAGTTTTTAGTGAGTGACAAACATTTTGAACTAAAATGTTACTTTTAAATTGAAAACACACACTTTGAGTTATACGGGGCACACCGTGTGTCATATTGACATGAGATTAACTATTACACATCACAAATGATTTATAGATAATTTTCCTAAAGTATCATGGAAATTTGATCATGATTTATTGATTTTGAGTATGTGTCATGTGTTTTGAACTATTACACCAAATTTAAATAATAATAGGAACTTTCATTCATATCAATCACACCATGTGTTAGATTAGTGTTTGGTTGATTCATAAACATTGAAAATGACTTATAGATCATTTTACTAAAGTATAAAGACAATATGAGTGCGTTTTATTGGTTTTCGGTGAGTGATATACATTTTGAACTAAAATGTCATTTTTAAATTGAAAACACACACTTTAAGTCATACTAGGAACACAATGTATCTAATTGACATGTAGTTGATTCCAAAACATAATAGTTGAATTATATATTATTTTAATTAAGTATAAATACAATTTGAGTATTTTTAATCAGTTTTCAGTGAGTGGTGAGTGTTTTGAACTAAAATTTCACTTTTAAATTAATAACATGCACTTTAAATTATGTGGGAACACCATGTGTCAGATTGAAATAAGGTTGAATCTTACATATCACAAATTATTTATGGATAATTTTAATAAAGTATTAAGAAAATATATGGTAATTTTCTTGGTTTTGAGTATGTGATGCATGTTTTGAACTAAAATTTCAATTTTAAATAAAAAACATGCACTTTCAATCATACTGAGCACACCGTGTGTCAGATTAGCATGCAGTTGATTATTACATGTCACAAATGACTTACTAAAGAACCTTTGTGTTGTTTAATTTTATTTTTTTTATTTTTTGAAAAATAACCTCTTTTTAACGAATGGTTTTTTTATTCAGGATTGGAACTAGTCCATCGTAATGAGTTTTCCTATGAAATTTGAAAGTTTATGAATGTTTGAATCCATAAATAAAGGGGGAGAAACGTTTTTTATGATTTTTTTTCCTGACATAGATTTTTATAGTGATCAGTTCCAGATGAAAAATGTAGATGGAAGATAGAAGTTGGAAGTTCTATATAGTTGTTGATTGGACGCACCATTAGATTCAGTTCCATTAGATTGAAGTTAAATATTCATCAGACTCGATATTGGTTATAAATTCAGAAGTTTTGTAGTGAGTAAGTTAGACTAATAAATGAAATATATAGATAATCAAATCCAAAATAATCGAAGGTAGAATTTTTTATTGTTGTAATTTTTTCCTTTTCTGTAATTTGAGAAAGAAATAAGTTACTGAGTTAGAAATTTAGAAGTTTCTGAGTGAAGAATTTGTAATTTTACTAAAGAGGATGTATTAATAAAGTGAATTTAGAAGTTATAAATTTTTCATACTTTCTAACCTAAATTACAACAATTATTTTCTAATCTTGAAGTTCTTATAAATCATTAAAACTATCATGATAAAATATTTTTAAGAAATGGAGGAATCATAATGTTTGTATCAGATCCAGAAACCCAACCACAGAATATCAGATACAAAAGTTCTAGAAATAGAGGTTATAGAAAGTTATAACATGTAAAGATAATGAATTTTGATGAATTTAAAAGTTTCTATGTAAAGTTATCATCATATGATGAACATTGTAATGATAATTCCATCGTAATTAGAATTATATCATTATGAGGATTCCATCAGACTAACTATGAGAAGTAAAGTCAATCAGACTAACTTTTAAGAGGATAGTCAGATCATAATGAGTAGTTCAAGATAGTCATATCATAATGAGATAAAGATAGTAAGATCATAATGAGCTGAAGATAGTCAGATCATAATGAGTTGAATATAGTCAGATCGTAAGGAGAAAGGGAAGAAATTCATATCATGGTGAGTTGAGAAATTTTCATTGTAATAATATGAAAAAGAAAGGAAAATCATAATGAGTTGAGAAAGAAAGGAAGATCATAATGAGGAGAGGAATATAAAGCTTATAAAGTTATATCATACTGAATAAATGTAAGTTTGTTTGAGAAGAATGATCTCAAAGAAATATTGAGAAGGTTTTAAGAAGACAAATTGATTTTTAAATGTGAGTGTTTTTTAGAGTTTTGAAATTTGAGTAAGTGGGGAAAGTTTTTTAGTTTCCCACATTTTCTTTTATGAGTCACCTATAAATATTTTCTCAGATCATTCGTACTTTGAATCATTTTCTTGAGAGAGAAAAATACGAAGTGATGAGGAATTTGAGTAAGAGTTATTTCCATAATGAGATCTCAAAAGAAGGATGGACACCTAAAAGTTCTTTTTACCAGACTGAGGAAGATTTTATTGAGAATTTGAGTAGAGTTTGAGTTTTTTAGATTGAGACTAAGTTCATCATATCGAGTCGATTAGATTGAGAAAATCAAATTATTTTCATTAAACTGACTTCCATTGGACTCAGGGTCATTGGACCTAAGAACTTTTATGGAGAAAATTGAAAAAGTCATTTTACTTTTGTTTTGGATGAATTGTTTTATAATAAAATTTTATAAACTAAAGATAGTTAGTATAATATTTCCTATCAGGAGATATAAGGTGTCTAATAGGAGTTGGAACAAGTTTTATTCACTTCTTCATAATAGTGAATTTATATAGATCTATGAGAGTGGATATGACAAGGATGTAAGTTCTCACACTGAGGCCGTACCTTGTAAATATCATGTTCTTTAATTTCTTTCCAATTTTTTCCTGCATGAGTATTTACAAAAATATTATAAGGATATGAAATTTAACAGGTCACATGGGTTAAGTTTTAAAAAGTATTGAAACTTATAAAAATTGAACAACTTATTCAAACCCCCTCTCAGTTGTTATTTAATCAATTAGAACTTCAATTGGTATCAGATCCAAGGTTACTTTGTTTAATCCTTATCATAGATAATATCAATTATATAAATAGTATAGGTATTACTACATTTGATGGAAAAAATTATTATGGATTTAAAAATAGGATGATTCTTTATCTCCTATATCATGGCATAGAAGTTGTAGATGCTGCTACAATTGGATTTCCACATATTGAAAAGTATTCCACGACGAATTTTGATGATAAGAGAAATATTTCACTTTATGTAAAAACTAGAAATGATATCCTTATGTCCTTATCATAAAATGTTTATATGAAGGTGATGGGTCTCACAACTTTAATGAGTATGTGGGAAAAGATGGAAAGTATTTTTAAAGGGAATACTAAACTAAAGGAAGCAAAGTTACAAATATGGTATAGTAAGTATGAAAAAATAAGAATGAGATATAAATAAGCTATTAATGAATACTCCACTAGAGCAAATGATTTTTTTTGCCACATAATAGGATTCAGTGATGTCTTGGAAGATTCTACAATTGTGAATAAACTTATGAGAAACTTTATGGATATGTTTGATTCTAAAATTTCTTCTTTATAAGATAAGGATGATTTATCTCTTGACGAGTTGCATAAATTTATTATTTATTATGAAATGAGGAAATATTTAATGTTAAAAAAGAATATGAAATATAAAATAGATTTCGAATCTAAGAGAAAAATGAAAATAAAAGATGTTAAAGATGTTGATCATTGTGACTCTAAAGATAAATATGATGGTGAGTTGAATGAAAAAAATCATGTCTCTTATATCTAACAAATATTTAAGAGGAAGAGAAAAGTATGGAGGTAAAATTCCTCTCAAATATTTTGAGTGTGGTGGAATTAGACACTTTTCTATGAATTGTATCAATAAAAAAGATGGAGATATTGAGATGATTCTGATGAAAAACCTTGATGAAAGAAGTGGAACAAAAGTTGTAAAGTAGAAAAGTAATCCAACAAATATAAGAATAAGTTCACTGGACACAAAAAGAGTATGCTAAGTAAGAAAGATAAATCATAATCAACTGAAAAAAATTCTTCAGAAGATAAAAGTTTAGAAAAATTTAAAACCTTTATTTCAAAATATGATAAAATAAAATATTCCTCAAATAGTAAAGAAGGTGGTGAATAATAATATAAAGAGTATCAACTCAAAACATAAATAGTTTCATGTCTTGAAAAAAATAGAACTCTTAATAAAGAAATTATAGTAATAAAGAAATATTATGAAGAAATTATTAAAGGAAGAAAATATTTCACCAAGTAGGATGAATAATACATTTAGGATATATTAAGTTACAAAAAAAGAATTTCTGAACAAGTAAAGATTATTGAAGATCTTATTAAGAAATTGAAAACTAAGGAAGAATAAGTTAAAAAGTTTCAATAAAAAATTCTTGAGTCTGAAATTACCTTGAGGAAGATAAATGAAAACTTTAACATGGCTTCAAAAGTAAAAGATGAGAATACTAAAGTTTCTCAGTGAGATCAAATCAAGAATTAGATGAAATCCCCACACACCAAAAATAATGTTTGATTTGATTTTTATAACATTTCAGGTTACAGAAAAACTATTGGGAAATATTGGGTGGAAAAAGGGTGTGAGAAAACTATTTCATCTAAAAAATATAAAAACCCACTCAGGAGGAATGATGGTCCACGTCTATATATTTTTAAAGAAAAAAAAAGTTATCAACCTTAACAAAGTTTCTAAAGGGAAAGATATTAATTCAATAGAAAATAAATATTTCATATCTAAATCTAGTTTTGTGGAATCTATGGGAACATGTCTTATAATTGCTGGCATAAATTATCACTTCTCAGAAGAAGGTTTGAATAAATTTAAAGAAATTATGGAAGAAAGATGAGTAACTTTCCTAACCCACATAAAGTTAGAAAATAAAAATTTTAAGATGTTAGAAACCTTCCAATAAAAAATCAATTTGAATGAATGAAAGATTTTTTTGGAAGATGTGTTGAGGTTGGTCATCATATCTAAAGATTTATGACACTCCTTTTGAAATAATTTCTTATGGTAGAAAAGAAAACAAAGTTGGAAAGAAGAAATTTGAAGAAAGAGATTTTATTGTCAAAATATTTTTAAAATAAATTAAAAGAAAAAACCATATATACTTGATATTAATTATTGTTCACATACAAAATGTGATATAAAAATCTTGAAACATGTTGGAATTCATGATGGAGAAGCATTAACCTTTGGTAATGATAGTTCCTTAAAAATATGAGGAATCAAAATGGAAGAAATTGAAGTAGAAAAGTTAAAATCCAAGGAATTTTTATTTTTTATGGAATAAAACATAACTTACTTAGTGTAAGTCAACTTTGTGATGATGGAAAAGAAGTTGTTTTCAAAAAATACTCTTGTATCATCAAAATTTTGAAATATGGAAATGTTATCACAAAAGGAGAAAGAACTAGTGGTAATATTTTTCAAATTGGAGAGTTTAATGACTCCTATTACTTGAGTGTTGAAGATGAAAAAAAATTACATCATTGAAGACTTGGGAATATTTTGAAGAAAAACCTATTTTTTTTCTAAAGTTTATGTTTTCATTTATTTTTCATAATTTCAAAGAAGAGATGAAGATGTTTTTGTTACTTTTTATAAAGGGAAGATGAAAAACAAGAGTCATAAGAGAGTTGAGATTCAGTCTACCAACCCTCTTGAACTTATTCATTCTTATTTATATGGACCGATGAGACATCAATAAATAAAAGGAGATTTATAATTTATCACTTTTACTAATGATTTAACTCGGATGAAAAACATCATGTTTGTGAAACACAAGTCATGGGCAGTGGAAATGTTCAGGTTTTTCAGAAAATAAGTTCATAAGGAAATGATAGATTATATAGAGATGTTGAGAATATATAATGGCACCTAATTCACAAGAAACAATTTTGAAACTTATTTGAGAAATAATGGTATAAAAAATAAGTATAGTTCTCCACATACTCCACAAAAAATGTAGCAACAATAAGAAAGAATAAAAGCTTTTTGGAAATGGGAAGAAGCATGTTAGCAGAATACAAACATTCAAAGTTCCATTGGAGAGAAGCTGTTAACACTGCTGTACATATTTATAACATATGTTTTTAGACCATAATACAATATGACTTCTTATTAAATATGGTATAATGAAAAACCTTCATTGTGGTACTTCAAATTTTTTATAAGTCTATGTTTACTTAAAATAAAAAATCAGGATTTTGGAAATTTTGATGAAAAAGATGAAAAAGGAATTTTTATGGCTTATTAACCAAATAAAATAAGTTATAAATTCCATAACAAACATTTAAAAATGTTTTTTGACTCATATGATGTAAAGGTTATTGAAAATTAAAATTCCTTAACAAAATTTGTTTAGAATGCTGTGGAAGATAAACTAAATTTTTCCAATGAAAGTAAGAATGATACAAAACAAACCTATCTAGATTAATAAGAATTGTGTGATGAGGAAAGTTCATATAGGAAAGAAACTTTGAAATTTACTACCTTATAAAAAAATATTGACACCTAAAATATTCTTGGGAATCATAAGGCTCCAATTCATACCATAAGAAATTTGAGACTAGAAAACCAGACTTCACTATCTCAAAAGTTGAACAAGAATCAGTTTTAGAAGCTATTAAACACAAAGAATGGGTGGATGTTTTTAATGAAGATCTATATAGTATTGAGAAAAGCTAAACATGAGAAATTTTTCCACATCCTAAAAGTAAAAATATTATTAGAATAAAGTGGGTTTATAGAAACAAGTTGAATGAATATGGAGAAGTTTCAAGAAATAAATCCAGTCTTGTTTGTAAAGGCTATGCATAGGTGGAAGGTGTGTACTGTGATGAAACTTTTAACCCTATTATAATTTTAGAAACTATTCTAATGTTTCTAGAAGTGGATGATCACCATAATTACAGAGTATATCACATGGATGTAAAGTAATCATTTCTCAATGAAGAAATTTATGAAGAAGTTTACATTGAAAAACCTTGTGGATTTTTACTTAATGGGGATGAAAACAAAGTTTTTAAATTGAATAAATATTTATACGGGATGAAAAAAGATCTATGTACATGGTATTCTAATATTGACAATTTTTTAAAAATATTAAATTTTTCTAAAGGCAAAGTTGATAGAAACTTATATGTGAAAGATGTAGATGCCATAAATCTAATTATAATTGTTTATGTGGATGATATATTTTTTTTTCAAGATAGATAAGATGTTTGTAAAACATTTACTAAAGAAATGAAGAAGAATTTTTAAATTTAAATGTTAGGATAATTAAATTTCTTCCTTAGTTTACTTGTTAAACAAAAAGAAAAATACATTTTCCTATCTCAAGAAAAGTATGCCGAGGAATTGTTACAAAATTTTGGATTGGTGGTATCCAAAGAAGTTTCTACCCCTATATTCATGATAAAAAAGTTGAGTAAAGATGATTCTGGTAAAAGTTTGAATCAGAAAGACTTTCAGAAGCTGATAGGAAGTCTACCTTACCTTACATCCTCAAGGCCTGATATTGTTTATGTTGTGACTTTGTCTTCCATGTATCAAAGTAATCCAAAAGAATCACATATTTTTCAAAAAATAATTCTATGATATTTCAAAGGAATAACTTCACATGGGTTTTTATAAAAAATAAATAGTGATATGAAGTTTCATGGTTATAATAATATTGATTGGGCGAGAGATTATAATGATAGAAAATCAACCTCACTATGAGCATTTTTCTTGGGTAATTTTTTTGTGAGTTGGCATAGTAAGAAAAAAAGGTCAATAAATTTAATCATAGCTAAATCCAAATATATTTCAGTTACTCATTCTTGTACTAAAATTCTATAGATAAAAGTTCAGATGGAATACTTGAAAGTAAAAGTTTCTAAACCATTGAAGATACTTTGTGATAATTAGAGTCCAATTGATCTTTCTAAAAATCCTACCCAACATTCAAGATCAAAACATATTGATATAAAGTTTCAATTTATAAAATAGAAAATTTCTACTGGAGATGTTTTTCTTGAATATATCTCAACAAAGTATCAAATTACTGATATACCCACAAAGAAAATTCTAAAAGAAATATTTATTGAGTTGAGGCTTCAACTTCATGTTCATCCTCCTCCAATGACTTCTTAAATCTCATAAGGAATTACCCCCACCATGATTTGGATTATATTGAAAATGGGGGATAGAAAGTAATTTTTTTTTAACTTTTTAAGAAGTTTTTAATTATATTTATTTAATGAATATGAAGATGTGGTTATCATAAAATGGGGTGATAAAAAGAAAAGTGAGAGAAAAAGAAAAGTGAGAGAAAAATAAAAGCGAGGAAAGTTTATCTTTACACGGCCATAAAATTTTATTTCCACTAAGGGATGAAATTCCTTAAAAAAATTACTTTATCAAGTAGCGTAGTGTCATGACACTGTATTTTGAGATAGGATATGTTTTGATAAAATTCAAAAAAACTTGATTTTTTTTTCAAAAGATGAGTTTAAAAAAATTTAGAGTTTAAAAAGTTATTAACGAGTGTTGTCAAAAAATCTAAAGGGGGACATAGAATAATCTTTGTGATGTTTTGTTTTTAATAAATTTTGCTAATTGTTGATAACTAACTATTTTGTAAAATAATTTTTTTGTTATTTAGGATGGAACCTAGTCCATCATAATAAGTTTTCCTAAGAAAGATGAAAGTTATTTAATGTTTAAATCCAAACATAAAGTTGGGGAAAAGTTTTTTATAAATTTTTTTTTTGGACATAGGTTTTTAGAGTGACCAATACTATATTTAGAAGGTTTATAGAATATGGAAGCTATAAGATATGTAGATTTTGTGATTGTAAGCACCATTGGATTCAAATACATTGACATCAATTTAAAGATTCATCAGACTTAGTGTTGGTTAGAAAGTCAGAAGTTTCAGAGTGAGTAAGTCAGACTGATAAGTAAAATATATAGATTATCAGAACTAAAAGAATCAGAGGTAGACATTATTGATTGTTGTAAGTTTTCCTCTTCCATAATTAGAGAATGAAAGATGTTTTTTTTAGTTATAAAGTTAGAAGTTGTTTAGTGAATAAGTCATAATTTTACTGAAGATAATGGATTTAGAAAGTGAAGTTGGGATTTATAAAGGTTTCATACTTTCTAAACTAAATTCAGATGATGATTTTACAATCTTGGAGTTCTCATAAATCATGAAAACTATCATGATAAAATACTTTTAAGAAATGAAGGAATAATAATGTTTATATCAGTTCTAGAAAACCAAAAACAGAAGATTGGATACAGAAGCACCAGACACAAAAGTTATTGGAAGTCATAATTTGTAATGTTGATGAAGTTTGAAGAATTTAAAAGTTTCCGAGTGGTGTTATTATTGGATATAGAACATCATAATGAGAATTAAATCATAATGAGAATTATATCATTATGAGGATTACATTAGACTGAATCTAAGAGGGAAAGTCAATCTGACTAACTCTGATGAGGATAGTCAAATCATAATGAGCAGTGAAAGATAATTAGATCATAATGAGATGAAGATAGTCATGTTATAATGATATGAAGTTATTCAGATTGTAATGAGTTGATGATAGTGAGATCGTAATGAGATGAAGATAATTAGATCATAATGAGAAAAGTAAGAAAGTAAGATCATGGTGAGTTGAAAAGGTTTCATCATAATGAGCTGAGAAATAAAGGAAAATTATAATGATCTGAGAAAGAAAGGTAGATCGTAATGAAAAGAGGAATCTTAAGATAAGGAAGTTTTGTTGGAATAAAGAAAAGTAAGTTTTTTTGAGAATAATTATCTCAAATAAATCTTGAGAAGGTTTGAAGAAGTCAACGTTTAAGTTTAAATGTGAGTGTTTTTTGAATTTTTGAAATTTGTGTAAGCAGAAAAAGTTTTTCAGTTTATTGCCTTTGATTTTCTAAGTCACCTATAAATAGTTACTTGGATCATTCGTACTTTAAAACTTTTTCCCGAGAGTAAAAAAGGTGGAGCACTGAGGAATTTGAGTAAGAGTTCTTTCCAGACTGAGATCTCAAAAGAAGGCTGGACACATGAATTTTTTGTCTACCAGATTAAGAAAGATCATATTTATCATTTGATAAGATTTTGGGTTTTTTATATTGAGATTGAGTTCATCATATTGAGTTGGTCAAATTGAGTCAATCGTACTGAGTTCATTGGAATGAAGGCTATCAGACTCTGGGTTATCAGACCCAAATACTTTTGTGGAGAAAATTGAACAAATTCATTTTACTTTTGTTTTGGATCAATTTTTTTATAAGAAATCTTTATAAACTGATGGGAGTAAAATATTTTCAATCGGGAGATGTAATGTGTCTAACATGAGTTGTCACAAGTTATATTCACTTCTTAATAATAGTGTTTTTTCATAGACCCACGTGAGTGGATATGGAAAAGATGTAGGTTCTCATACTAAGGCTGAACCTTGTAAATCTCATGTACTTCACTTGATTTCCTTTTTTTTAATTCATGAGTATTTACAAAAATATTATAAGGATGTGAAATTTAACTGGTTGTATGGGTTAAGTTTTAAAAAGTATTAAAACTTATAAAAAGTGAAAAATTAACTCAACCCACCTTTTTCCATTATTATTCAATCCATTAGAACTTAACTTAAAGATATTTTTCCTAAATTATTAAGATAACATAAATGTGTTTTATTGGTTTTCAATGAGTAATGGATGTTTTGAACTAAAACGTCACATTTAAACTAAAAACATGCACTTTGAATCATACCAGGAACACCGTGTTCCCTATTGATGTGTGGTTGATTCCTACACATCAAAAATGATTTATGGGTCATTTCATAAAGTATAAATATAATACAAGTATAAGGAACCAATATTTTCATACATAAATATCACATCTTTTTAGATGAAATTTCCATATATTTATAAACACATGCCTGAGGACCTAATAATTTAGTGTCTTTAGAGACTAGACACATAATATTCTTATTTAATGAAATATATTCAACATCTCCCAAAAATATCTTCTCACATAGTACTCCTCTCAGGCATACCCTACCTAAACCTTTCTTCATAACCTGGAGAAGGAAACATAAGAAAAGGAGAGCTCAGATGCTCAATAAGGGTAAATATAGAAGATATCAATCTATGATCATATGAAATAATAAGATATTAATAATGGTATATGATCATGAACATAACTTACAAAGTTCATACTCAACTTATCATAGATCATAAACATGATTCATGGAATAAAAATTTATAATTTCAAAAAACATAGCCCATAAGAGTGATAAATAATCATAAATAAACCATGAACCATAATATAATCTCATAAAATTGTGGTACCATCATAAATATAGAAAACTATTTCATATTTCAAGTTTAACTATCAATACTATCAATATATTGGATTAGGACTTATCATATATTTCCTATTATGGATTAGGACACACCTGTTTCCCATAGGGATCAAGACTCACCTATTTACTATAGTGGATCAATCCCATTGAATCGTTTCCTATTGTTATCTCATGAGATATAATGATTTACCCAATTGATTTTAAGGAGATATAGGCCCCACCCATATCATAATGAAAACCATACTTATGTGTTCCATAATATCATAACACATTCATCATATCATAACATCAAAACCCGTGTAAATAAAATGGGTTTCATAAAAATTTCATTAATTCACCATAGAACAACCCATGAAAAATAAACGGGTTTTATAAAAATTTCATCAATATAAACATTAACCATCTATATAAATAATAAGGATGGTATCATTTAATCTTATCCCTAATAAATCATAAGTAACATCAACGAATGTCATCTTAGATAAAAAATGATTTTGAAAGATCACTTGGAATATTTCTTGAGGAAAATAACCTTTCCAATTTTTAAAAAACTTTTTAAAATATAAAACATTTTCAAAATCCTTTTCTTTGAATATAATCATATAAACATATAAAGAAATCTTTAAAAATAATTTAAAACATTTCTTGAGAAAAATATCCTTTCCATTTTGGAAATCACTAAAAATTTCATAATTTTTTTAGAATCATTTTAATTTAAATTAAACTTGGAAACTTATAAATGAAGATCCAGAACAATGATTTGGTTATGATGGTGGAAAATATTGTTCATGTCATACACGTTAAAACAAATATTCTTTTCACATTTTTGATAAAATCTAAACAATAATTATTTTCAAAATGAAATGAATATTATTATTAATTTTTTTTTAAAAATTAAAAAAGGGTAAAAATGAATTTAATAAATCCTTTTTATAATGTTAAATCATTTTTAGAAAATGTGTATATGAAAGAAAAAAGGGTTTTCGACTGAAGAGAGAAATAAACTCGGTTTACTTTAAAAATATTTTTTTGAATATTGAGTACATAGAGGGAGGAAAATAAAGGGAAAACATGTATTATCATGTTAAAGATATACGAGAATAAAATATATGAGTTTATTGAGATATATATCATAATATTTTATTATTAGAATCATAAACTTAAATAATCCTGATAAATTATAATATTGAATAATAAAACCCTTACCATTTTGGTAACTTCAAATCATAATCACCATGAAAGAATAACATTAAATGAATACTAAAATAAAATGATGAAAAATTATTTCATCATATTACATGTAAAATTTGTTTTATATACACCTCATAAAATAATATAGGATAATAACACAACATATGTATCAAAGAATAAAAATTGATACAAAATCCCTTACCAATTTGGTAACTTTCGAACTGTAAACCCCATGAAAGAGAGATCCTAAAATAGATATGTAAATACCAATAATTAACATGATTAGAAACATAAATTACTTTCATGGGTATTATATAACCCATATATAAGAAAAAATTAGTGAATATGACATGTATCTCACAGATATAAAAATGAGATGAAAAATCCCTTACATAAGTCTCGACTTTGTAAACATTTGAACCTTCATTATAATAAATATAAGTTTATTATACATATATTAAATAACCATAATAATTTTTATCATACCATAAATTATTTACTTCTTAAATTTTATTACAATTTTATTAACAATTCCTGGTTAAAATTATATTTCGGGTAATAACTCCTTCATTTTTTGTGTAAGTTTTGATTTGGTATTTTCAGTCCAATTATATTGATCATGGTTAAATAATCTCCATAATGTTAACCATTATATAAATATAATATTTATTCATTATATATTTATTTATATTAATCCATAAAAGTTAGAGATAAAATATAAAATACATTATTCATGGAGACGACGGTCCATACGTACGCATGAACATTATTTCCATTTCCTTGATGGATGAAACAAAATAAAGGTAAATAATAATTATTTCTATATAATAATTATGATTTATTATATATAACACATACTCATTAAATTTATCCCTTAAAACCTTCCATATAAAACACACATGAAAAACAAGTCGCATCGCTTTGTGAGACAATAGTCCGTCGTACACACGATTGACATTATTGTATCTCCCACAGAATGGAAAGTAAAAAAGGTATATATGATAATATATATCAAGAATTATATTTATGTTACAAATATATATATATATATAATATCCTTAATCATACGAAACCATGAGGGGTGTTGATGGAAAATGTGTCACATCGGTCCGTAAGGCAGTAGTCCACCATACACACGAGCGATGTTATTATTTCCAATTTGAGGGAAGAGGGGATGAGTGTAGGTCAAACACATAACATAATAAAATATAATTATATGTAATATACATATTTTATTATATTATCTTTGTTTAATAACATTTTAAAGAAGTGGAGGAAGAAATAAAATAAAAATTCTTGTTAAAGAACGTTACCTCTTCTTCGGGTAACCTCCTTAGGTTTGCACCAAAAGCCTTCCTAAGTTGGATTTATGATCAAAATAAGGATTCTTGGATGATAGTAGGGAATTAAGTAATGTAATTGTTTATTTATTTTCTTACCCAAATGGTTTTGGAAGTGTGAAGAGGGGATGAGAGGGGGTGGACTTTTATAAGTAAGGTGGGTGGTATAATTGTAATATTTGAAATGAATAAGGTACACCCTTGATTTTCACATGAAAAAAGGATAAAAAATGTCCCATTATATATAATATAAGATATAATGTCTAAATATGTCCATAAATTTTGTGTTTTAAAATTTTATAGGACATTTTACCCCTTATCATTTTAGTTTAAACCCTCAGTAAACCCATTTTCACCTCAACTATGATATTTTTTCCCCTATTTTTACTATTCATTAAGGTAAAAAAATAAGTTGAACTTACTAGATAATATTAATTATTATTATTAAAAATATATAATCCATTTCTCTAAATTAAACTCATATAATTAGTAAAATTTAATTTAAAATTAAACCTGTAAATTCGATGAGAAATCAGTTTCCCAAGGAGCAAAATGTTCAAAAGTTTAAAAGGTTTTTATATAAAATTTAATATGAAATTGATTAAAATGATATAAATTGTAATAATATATATATATTTGAACTAATATTTCTTTTAAAATAATATTAAAACAATTTGGATGTTTTTAATGCTTTAATAAAAATGACAATTCTTAATAAAAACTAGTATTTTTCACTAGTCATCAAAAAATTTATCTTCTCAGAAAATTATTAAAAATTTACCATAAGATAATTTTGAAATTATTATTTGAAAAATAATTTAATTTTTTCAAATAAATTTTATAAAAGTACCAAAAATTAATTTTAAAAGTAAGCGTGCAAAATGCGATAAAGCTGTTTTTTAGAAAAATATAATTTTTAAGCATAAAATTAGATTTATTCTTATATCGTGTCTAGAAAACACATTAGATGGATGTTAATTTTTTTATTGAATAAATAATTTATAAATTTCATTAAAATAATTCCCTACAATTTATTTATTTTATTTATTGAGATAAAACATGTTTGTGTACATAAAAATAGATTTTCAGAAAATGGTTTTATTTATTTTTAAATGATTTTTATTTTAATTTATAATTAATTAGTAACTGAGGAATTCATTTTATATATCAGTTTAAACCATATATTTTCATAATTTGGTTAATCTTATTCATACCCTTCATTCAAACAGTTAGGTGATAACTATCATATTAAATAAAAATATTATTATAGTATGTCATGTTTTGTTTAAACTCGATGTTACATGTAACATAACCTATACTCAGTGTTTCATCTAATGAAAGATTAACTCAGTGATGCATGTAATGGAAAATATCAAAAATATTAAATATATTTGAAGAAAATATTTCACAAAAATTTTAGGGTGTAACATTCTACCCTTCTTAAAATGAATTTCACCCTCAAAATTCATCATTTTGGTATGAACAATTGAGGATAATTCTACCCAATTACATCCTCAGGTTCCCATATAGCTTCCTCAAGATAGTGGGTTTTCCAAAAAACATTGAACATGTGAGTGGTCTTGTTTCATAAAATTTTGTAAGATCCAAGATTTTCTTAAGGTATGTTTTTGTTTAGGTTTTGGTTTGACCTTTAATTTTTTTGGCAAGATAAGTGTTTCCCCATGTTATGTGAAGGATCAGGGGTGTTTTGGGGGTTTGGGACATGAGAGATGAAGAAAAGGGAGTTCCTATGAATGTTTTATGGTTTGTGCACAATTAGGGAAAATTGTGCGGGAATCCCAGGTAACCATGCATCCATGGAAAAAGGTTTATGAATGGTTGGTGCATGGTTAAGAAAACCATGCTGAATTTTAAAGAAATTGTGAGAATGAGTGTTTTTAGGACATTGGCTCACACACAGTTTGCGAATGGTTTGAAAAACTGTGTGGGTAAACTGTGTGGCCTAGTAATTTTGAGAAAATTACAAAAATTCAATCCTGAGATTTTAAACCCCAACTCGGGATTCTACTCCATTCCACCCCCTACAACCATAGTGATAAGATTTTATGAACCAAGCTTACCAAGGGTGGTTCTCATTCGATTATTGGCCATTTGGAGTGCTGTTGGTTGCAGATTGAAGCCCCGGGTAAGTCTAACGCTCCTCTTGCTTCTCTTTTTCGGATTAGGGTTTGTAGTTTCTTCCAAATCCTTCCAAAGATTTAAAAACATCCTTTTATAGTTAAACCTAGGTTTGATATTAAAGGTTTTTATGAATCTAGATCCAAGTCCATGATTAGGAGTGCTCTCATCATTGGATTCGAGGTAGGTGGTCTACAAGTATTATCCCATAGTTTTATTTTAGATTTGTGCATGAAATCTTGTGTTATTATTTTTCACTATTTGTGTTCTCAGCTCTGTTGGAGTGTTTTATAAAAGGGGGGGTGTCTAAGTGACCAATTGAAACCCTCATTATCCCTATGGGATGCATAGAGGAGGACCTGACCATTTTAGGTCCACCCATGGGGTGAGTCAGAAATCTCAGACCTAGAGAGTGGTAGGGTTAAGTGAAGGATTGTTGAGTAAAGTGCGAATCCCATGTAGAAAATATTTTAATGCTTTTTAAGTTTTAAATGGAATGATAATAGAGATTCCTAGAGTGATAAGGTAGAAGGGGTTGTTTGTCATGACATGAGAATGGGAAAATTGGGTCGAATGGGATTATGTTAATTGTTTAAAAAAATTTGGTTAGAAATGCCTAAGAGGGTTAGTGTGTATTAAATGGTGAAATTATAATTGGATTATGGAATGAGAAATGGGGTGTATGTTAATGGTATGTAATAAGGGAATGGATGAATATGTTGAATGGGTTAATACATGGGAAATTATGGTACACCTAATGGTTGGATGTAATAAGTGGTTTTATTATGAGATATGAGAAATGTACCTAAAATACATAAGTGGGTAAATGATTGTGAAATGATAAATTGGAAGAATGGGTAAATGTATGGTCAATGATGAATTTGGATAAGGCATAGGGGTTTTTGAATACACTTAAGGGGTTAAGTCACGAGAATGGGAATTTGACTAAATGGATATGAAATGTAAATGGTAAATATATTAATGGGTTATGTCATAATATCAATTCCCATGTGGTTTTTTATGTATTATGATCTCCAATGGAATTTTTTATGTTTGGATGTGTTATGTTATGGTTGTGGTGATTGGATAAATAAGCATGTGAACATGGATTGATAGAGTGGGGTATTGACATGAGGTTCTACGCCCACAAGTTGAGTTAGACTGAGGCTCTAAAATCCACCCAAAAAATGCACATGTTAGGGAATGGGACAAAGGATCTACTCCCCTAATGGTTGCATTCCACCTGAACTGAGGCTTCAAGGTGAGGATAATGCGTTGATGTGAAATGTGTATCCCTAGTGAGATATGGACTTGTCTTATTTTCCATATGCATTTTTATTGATTTCCTTATACCCTTGTGTAGATGATATGTATTCCTAACCTAAGGAGAATGTGTTAAAAATGGATTATGTAATGAAGATGGTATAATAAATGAAATTGGGATAAATTCTAGTCAAGAATTAAATGAGCCTTGTTAATGAATGGTACTCGAACTTTTCCTTGTTTACTTACCATTTATTTATACTTGCATGCACTATCTATTATACTAGATAAATTGTATATTCCATTGGTGGTGGCCTACTGAGTTTTACACTCACACCCTGCTCGGGCTGCCATTGGGTACCTGAGTAGATTTCTTGGTTGCAGGCTGGGACAAGGGAAAAGGACCTACCCTAGGATATTGAGTTTTGCTCAGGATTTATATAGAGAAGGATCTAGACTTAGAGTCAGGACCCATTGGGGGTTTTTCCATTTTCCTTACTTTATTTTTTTCTCACTTTGCACTACTAGTATGTCATGACATTGTTAATGTTGAATTATGGTTTGTACCCAGTTTGGGAGATTTTTGACTTGTATGTTACTATTTATTCATATTATTCCACTATTTATATTGTGTTATGTTGTGACTTACTTTGGAAAAGAGGGTACAGTCTCCCCACATGACTCATTAGACCCTCACTGCTAGTTAGCAACCTCTGCCATATGAGGAGGTGTGCTTGAGGTCATGTGACGACTCGACTCGGGGCACCGATTTAGTGGCTTCCAGGTCGGGGACGTTACAAAGTGGTACCAGGGGAGTTTTTTTCTCTTTATTACTATTTGGGGATGATAGAGAGGATATTAGGATGTGTTAGGCCTTGGTAATGATCTTGTGCTTGGGAGTAGCTAACCCATGTATGAGGGAAAACCCAATTCACCCTGGGTGGGAATTGTTGTTTTTGATGTGTGTTGTTATAGTTGAATGATATTTCACCATTGTGTGATGCACATGTTGTGTGATTTGACTGATTTATGATATTTTTTACATTGCTAGAATGGAAAGAGTTTGTGCATTAATTAATCATTTTAGGCACCCAAGGAAGTTGGTGGCATGCATCATTATAGGCACACACACATGATGGGTGTGCAGGGCATAGAGAGTAGAATTCATTTTACTTCCTTGATAAATCTGAATAAAATGATTCCTAATAATGGTAATGTAAGTGGGTGAATAAAAATAATGCAGATTAATGGTTAAGGAATATCATGTATAAAGAAATGTTATGAATGGGTTAACATTTTGGGTTGTGATAAATTGTAAATGTTGATTCGGTGTCTAAAAGAGAATGCATTGCATAATGATGGTAAAATTGTTAATGAATTTTTTCTAATGAAAGGTATAAATGAGTTAAAATTATTATTGTAAGAAGTTGTGAAATGGGAAATGTGCCTAAGAGGAAGATATTTCATTGTAAAAGAAGAATTGGTTTGAATAGGTGTTGATGAAAGACTTGTGATAACGTAAATTGGTTACCCCATGTTGACCATGACCCACAGTAGGTATGGTAGAGGGTAGTTTTCTAAGTGTGATGATGACCATTGGGATAAAGTATGAAGAATGGTTTGTTTAAGGTTGTTAGCATGAGATATTTTCCATCTATGGTTAAATCATATTGGTCATTCTTCCAAGCATCGGGTGACCGATAAGTTTAAAATTAGAATGATTGAGTTCAAAGGTGGACATCCTCTGTATTGTTGGTTTGACCCTTTTATGTGTGGGTTGGGGTAGTGAGAGTGCCCTAGTTTGAGACTTTGGATTTGTATTATTAGGCCTTTCTGGTTATGATATGGACTGGGTGGTGTGTTTAGTGAACCCTTGGTAGGGTTTTGGCCATTGGGTTGTGAGACATTGTTTGGTAATGTAAGTGTAGAAACCCTCGTGATTCGTGACCGTACAGAGTGCATACTGGACCCCAAGGATGGTGCCTAGGTCTTAGTGACCTTGTGAGAAGAGACCTTGCGAGTTGCATTTTGAATCCCAGAGAGGATGTTTTGCTCGTAGTGCCGATGAATGTGTAAACCTTTGGTACAGAACCTAGAGTAAGTGGTTGTTTGGTGCACTAGAAAAAATGTGCACTGGAACAAGGGTGAGAGTTCCATTGACTATAATTGCTTTGTTCGTGTTATGATTTGTATGGTTTGGAGAAAGGCCCAATAGATTTTCTTGGTTGTGACTCCAGTCTAGGGAGTTGGTATCATTCAACCCTGAAGGTGACCTATGAGAGAGGTCAGACAGGGTTTCTAGTGCTTTTTGGTGTGTGTCGCACATGTAGTTGTTTTGGACTTTGATAGTGGTACTCAGAGTGTTGTATAGTGCGGGTTTGGCCTAGAGGGCTAAGTGGGAAGGTTGATGGTTGGTGGTGCTACTAGAGTTGCGGTTACATGATTATAGTTTTGGAAAATCAAGGGTTACCTCATGGGAGGTTAGGCCAGCGGTGTAAGTACCTCGGAATATGAAGTATGCGAGATGATTTAGAGGTGGTGTCTGTGCATACTAAGTACCACCAAGTTTTAGTAAATTGTATAGTTGTGCCTGGTTCTTTCATAAGGGAACCCTAGTGTTTGTGATAGGAGGTAAGGTTTGTTTTCAAGGGTTTTATTGTATGGATGCCCGACTAACCTGTTTATATGGTGATTTATAGAGGTCTCGAAGTTGTTTTTTAGTGGAAGAGACAAGGGTGACTGAAGTGCATTTATATTCTTTCGCTCGATTGTGAACCTCGAGGTGAGGTTGGTCACATGGATGAACTTTTTTGTATTAATAGTTTTGGCTGTTGGGTGGGATACACAGGCCACCTTAGGGTTGATGAGGTGGACTAACCCAGATACATGGTTAGGTAAGTAAGCAGGTGATGTGCTACACATAGATAAAGGTTGATTTGTGAGAGACATTTGGCTTGATTTGTGTGTTAGAACATTGTGATTTAGTTGTTAGATGTCAGGGATGCATCAGAATAACTCGAGCGATGTGGTGGAAGTAGTTCCACATGAAACCTTGGTTCACATCTTCTTGGTGATTTGGTCATGTAGCGATGGTTAGATTTGGTTGGAAATCACACATGATCTGTGATGGTTAAGTGTTGATGAGATGTGTTCGGTAGGGGATCCTGAGATCCATGTAAGGTCATGGTGTCCCATAGATTGACATCAGAAATGGATAATTTGGTGGTGGTGTTCTTCGAAAACTTATTAACATACCTCATCTAGTGACGATCCTTCCCAATATCTTGATATCTTCCTAGGTACGTTGAGAAGCTCTGACTTTATGCCAAGATACTTGAAGGTGTTTGGTTGGATGAGGGAAATCATGGAGTTTACACACATGGAAACGCTATGTGTGGAGCTTGATGATGGGATGTACACCATCTATGTCTTGGGGTGAGGTCCTCAGGATAGACCAAATGTCGACAAACGTCATGGGTTCCATTCACAGAAGTCAGGAACAGGAACTGGGTGACATTCGTTTTATTGTTTTGGGAAAAAAGTGAGATGACCATGTCTAAGTTTTGGGGTTCATCTTGTGATTGAGTGTAAGATGCGGTGGTTGGAATCCATCATGGAGAGAAATAGTAACAACACACCTAATATGGGGAGTGATAAGTTAGTCCTGGATGTGGAGAGGAGAACATTGAGTTGATGTAATGGAACCAGGATTATAACGAGGAACCTGTGAGGTGCATGTTAGGTTCCTCAGAGAGGCAATGTGGGACTTGTACATGGTGACTGATGATCCATGTGTTGGTTTCGAGCTTAGGGTGGTTCCATGTGAATCTTGTGATGTCTGTGATGAAGTCATACAAGGGTGTGGTTGGATATGACAACAGGTTGTGGTAGGAGAGGTTGGGTTCTATAAATCCAACAAAGATTGGGGTTAGACTTGAGTAATTTCTCCTTAGGTGGTTTTAGAACACCTTTAAGTTGAGGGAACCTTGGCCATGTTATGTGGTTTCATGCCAAGGGTGAAGCCTGATGGCGGTCTGGAGGGTGGTAATGCCATGAAAATATAATTATACTAGAATTTAGAGAATGACCTAAGTGGGTTCATGGGAAAATAATGATAGGATTCAAATTAGTAAGCACCTTGGGAAAGTGAGAAGGGGGTATCATACCATCAGTGGAAGGCGAGTGTTCTGGGACAATCCAGTCGGGAATGGTCTGACCTGAGATGGTAAACTTGAATGGGTGTGGTGAGAGTGACCCACCTCTGGGTTCATGTTGTGGAGACAAGTGCCTCTTTGGAAATGAAGTTTTACATGACCAAGTTTGAGATAATATTAGTACTTGAATAAATAGTGTAGGAATGTCTACTTGAATGGTTTCAACAGTGTGTATGGATTCCAATGCAGGGTAATGCCCTACGGATGTTTGGGCATGGTGAGTTGGAACACATTAGGTAATATGAAAGTTAATTTGCGATTTAGGCGATGTTACCTCAATAGTGGTGAATAGACATAAGTTTTGAAATTTGGTAGAAAGGACCATGCGTTCTCCTATGGGAGATATTGAGTTTGGTCACTATTAGAGTTGAAAAAAATAGAGGAAAATGATGCTAAGTGATTTGGGTCTTGAGTTGTGTAGAGGATCGGACTGAGGGGGATGCTGATTGGTTCCTCCATGATGATGTGATTCTGTGTACAAAGTTTCTATGTGTAGTGAGTCAAGAACTGTTGTTTAAGTTTTCTCTATGAAGTTCTAGTGGTTGGGTATGGTTGAAGTTGATGCATCCTTGTGGAGTTTTCGGTTTGTATTATGGTTGTGGTGAGTAAGAATTGTGGGGTAATTCCATGAACTTGATCCATGTTTGGTGGTAATTGTGATGTGAAACCATAAAATTGAAAGATGGAAATGGATAGGCAGACCCAGTGGAATGACCTCTAGTTACGAAAGCTTAGTGATGCTCGAAAGAGTGGCTCGAGGATGATCCATTATAAGGCGGGGAGGTTGTAAGATCCTGGATTTTCTTAAGGTGTGTTTTTGTTTAAGTTTTGGTTTGGAATCTTCTTTTTTGGATAGATAAGTGTTTCCACATGTTTATGTGAAGGCTCAGGGGTGTTATGGGGGTTCAGGACATGAAAGAGGAAGAAAAGGGATTTTCTGTTCCTGTTGCACAGTTTGCGCACAATTAAGGAAAACCATGTGGGAATAATAGGTAACCATGCATCCATGGACAGAGGATTACACACGGTTGGTGCACAGTTAAGAAAACCATGCAGAATCCTCAAGAAACCATGTGAAGGGGTGTTTTTTGGATAGTGGTTAACTCATGGTTTGCACATGGTTTGGAAAACAATGCGGGTAAACCGTGCGACCCAATATTTTTGAGAAAATTACAAAAATTCCATCATGTGATTTTAAAATCCAACTCAATATTCTCCTCCATTCCACCCCTTGCAACCCTATTGATGAGCTTGTATGAACCAAGATTCCCATTCATGGTTCTTCTTCGATTCTTGGCCGTTTGGAGCACTTTTGGTTGCAGATCAAATCCCCAGGTATGTCTAACACTCCTCTTGCTTCTCTTTTTCAGATTAGGGTTTGTAGTTTATTCCATCTCCTTATGAAGACCTAAAACCCATCTTTTCTAGTAAAACCTAGGTTGGAGATTCAAGGTGTGTTTGAATCCAAATCCAAGGCCATGATTAAGAGTGCTCTCATCATCAGATTCTAGGTAGGTGGTCTATAATTATTATCCCATAGTTTTATTTTAGATTTGTGCATGGAAGTTTGTGTTCTTATTTTTCCTTATTTGTGTTCTTAGTTTTGTTTGAGTTTTTAATAAAATGGGGCATCTAAGTGACCAATTGAAACCCTCACGATCCCCATGGGATGTGTAGAGGAGGACTTAACCATTTTAGGGCCACCCATGGGGTGCGTCAGAAATGTTGGACCTAGAGAGTGGTAGGGTTAAGTGAAGGATTACCGAGTAAAGTGTAAAGCCCATATAGAACATGTTTTAATGGTTGATTAAGTTGTAAATGGAATTATAATAGATATGCCTAGGGTGATAAGGCACAAGGGGTTGTTTTTCATGACATGAAAATGGGCAAATTGGGTCGAATGGGATTATGTTAATTATTTAATGAAATTTGGTTAGAAATGCCTAATAGGGTTAATGCATATTAAATGGTGAACTTATAATTAGATGATGGAGTGGAAAATTGGGAGTATGTTAATGGGATGTAATAAGGGAATGGATGAATATATTTAACGTGTTAATACATGGGAAATTATAGTACACCTAATGGTTGAATGTAATAAGTGGTTGTGTCATGAGATATGAGAAATATACCTGAAATGAATAAGTGGGAAAATGATTGTGAAATGATAAATGGTCTCAATGGGTAAATTTATGGTCAATGATGAATTTTTCTAAGGCATAGGGGTTTTTGAATACACTTAATGGGTTAAGGCACAAGAATGGGAATTTGGATAAATGGATATGAATTTTAAATGGTAAAAGTATTAATGGATTATGGAAAGTATCAATTCCCATATTGTTTGTTATGTATTGTGATCACCAATTACATTGTTTATTCTTGGATTTGTTATGGTATGGCTGTGGTGATTGGATAAATAAGAATGTGAACATGACTTGATAGAGTGGGGTATTGACATGAGGTTCTATTCCCATGGGTCGAGTTAGACCGAGGCTCTAAACTCCACCCAAAAAATACAAGGGCTAGGCAAGGGGACAAAGGATCTATTCCCCTAATAGTTTCATTCCACCCAGACTGAGGCTTCAAGGTGAGGATAATGTGTTGATGTGAAATGTGTATCCCTAGTGAGACAGGGACTTGAATTATTTTCCCTATGAATTTTTATTTATTTCCTTAGACCCTTGTGTAGATGATATGTATGCCTAACCCAAGGAGCATGTGTTAAAAATAGATTGTGTAATAAAGATGGTATAAGAAATGAAATTGGGATAAATTAGAGGCATGAATTAAATGAAACTTATTAATGAATGGTACCCAAACTTTCCCTTGTTTACTTACCATTTATTTTTTACTTGCACGATATATCTATTAGACTGGATAAATTGTAGACGCCATTTTTGTTGGCCTACTGAGTTTTGTACTCACACCCTGCTCCGGCTTCCATTGGGTACCCGAGCAGATTTCTTGGTTTTAGGTCAGGATAAGGGAAAAGGACCTACCCTAGGATGTTGATTTGGGCTCAAGATGTACATTGATAAGGATATGGACTTAGAGTAGAGACCTATTGTAGGTTTGTCCATTTTTCTTACTTTGTGTTTTTCTTACTCTGCACTACTAGTATATCATGACATTGTTAATGTTGAATTATGGTTTGTACCCAGTTTGGGATATGTTTGACTTGTATGTTACTAGTTGTTCATATCATTACGCTATTTATATTGTGTTTTTCTATGACTTACTCTAGTAAAGAGGGTATAGTCTCCCCACGTGACTTATTAGACCCTCACCGCTTGTCGGAAACCTCTAGCGTATGGGGAGGCATGCTTGAGGTCATATGATGACTCGACTCGGGGCACCAGTTTAGTGGCTTCCATGTTGGGGATTCCATACATTTACTCAGTATGATCTAGAATATCTACCAGTTTTTCCTCATTAGAATGATCATGCTCCAATGGTACAATCTCTAGTTTTAGTATATGTGATGGATCTGGTATGTACTTACTTAGGATAGATACATGGAACACATCATAAACTATATAGAGGTTCGATGGAAGCTCCAAACGATAAGATGTAGTCTCAATATGATTAATAATTTTAAAGGGATCGATATAACTAGGGATTATTTTTCCCATATTTTTTCCATGGAGAAATTCATAGAAAAACCTTATCAACAACTTAAAATTCTAGATCACATCGATGATTTTTAACATAACATTTATATCATATTTGTGATGCTATTATGTGTTATTGAATGAATCAAACATTATTTGGAATTTCATTATCCAACTGAGGTCCCAATAGATTTTTTTCTATAACTTCATTCCAGTACATTGGAGTTCTACACTCCTTTCCATAAAGGGCTTCATAAAGAGCCATCAGAATACTCGAGTGAAATTTATTATTGTAAGAAAACACAAATTGAATAAGGTGATTATACCAAGAACCTTTTAAATCCATAGAATAATATCTTAACATATCCTCAAGGTTTTGAATTGTTCTCTCAAACTCACCATCTGTATGAGGATAATACGTGGTGCTGAAATTTTTCTCTTTATCCAGAGCCTTCTGAATACTTCTCTAGAACTTTAAGGTAAACCTCATATCCCGATCAGATACAACATAATGTGGTAATACATACAACCTCACAAATTCCTTAATATATATTTTGGAAAGTTGTTCCATAGATAAATATTTTATGATATTAATGAAATGTGCTAAATTCATAAAGTGATCGAATACAACCCATAATTACCTCAGCATAAAAGATAAGATAAACCCTAAGGGTCAAAAATACATTTAATCCTATTTTAATAAATTTTAAAGGCATTACTCCTCAAATAAAATTTTCACTAAAACATATATAAAACCAATGGGTTGCATTTCTGTAAATGTCTCCCAAAATATCCTTAATATTGATAAATACCTATCCCATAAAAACCCCAAATGGGTGTCAATGAATTTGAACTTATGATCAACCATAAAATCATAAATTCATGATGGTATCTATAAATTTTAAATTAATATTACATAAAGGCATATATGATTTCAAAATATAATTCACCAATTATTCCATAAATCATCTCTTATCCTATAAAGAAAACTTTTTTAGTATAATCTTAGGTTCATCCATGTACCAATATAATATCAAGTATAATTTAATTATTCTATAATCTATATAAATTGAGATAATAAATTCCTAAAATCACATTAAATTTCATTAAAGGATGAACAATAATATTTTTATAGGGCTCGTTCATATAAAATCCAACATGAAATTCCCAACTAAGGAGGGGAGGATGAGTGTACCCTAATTATCATGATTCACTTAATCTATTATGATTACATAATATTTATTTTTTCCTTTGTCTTTAGAGGTTATTGTTACTTATCATTAACATTATCCCTTGTATTGCGGCATTAACTCTTATAATGATCAAACTCTTTTCACCTGAAGCATTGGAGTGTGGGTGGTGAATTATGTGAAGATTTCCATCTTTTTGCATCAATATCTAACTTCTTCCCATAAATTTGTCATCCAGATTCTCGATGACCTTCCTTTACACTTAAAACATTTAGTAGTACCTTTAAGACAATTTTCTCCATGTTTCATTTTACACTTCAAGAATAAAATAAAACTCATCTTCTTTTCCCCATGGTTTTTAGAGTTTCCCTTATATTCCATATTTCTTTTCTTATCAAAACCATGCGATTGATGGTTAACTCCAATCTCCATTTCCACTTTGATAGTAAAATGAAAAATTTATTTATAGATATAAAATTAATTTATAGCTAATACCCTTTATAGACTTATTTTAATCCATTTAAGAATTGATAAACCTTACTTTCTAGTGGTATGATAATACCAGAAGTGTACCTCAAACGTCTTGTAAAATTTTCCTTATTGGTACCAACCGATTCATTATGATTTTTTTAGCTCAAGTAATTAAATTTACATTTTTATACAAAGAATACCAGGAAATTACTTATTGTAAAATAAGTTCTTAAACTCATCCCATTATATGGAGTCAATTTCAACTTATCGACTCATATTATTAATAAGATTCCACCATTGAACTGCTTCTACTTCTAAATAATAGGGCTCTAAAATGAAATTTTCATGATCTAAACATTGGAGAATGGAAGATATCTTTACAGTGGTATGATCTATTACTCATAAACTAGTGCATCAACAAAACCACAAAAATAAGGTGGATGTTGTCTCATGAAGGACTCAGTAGAACATCATTCCCTTATTTTCTCATTTGGAAGTTTATCAGGATTCATAGATGGAATTTTTTTTGTGTGAATAGAAATGAGTTTTTCATTCCATCTCCCATAATGTTTGGTTAATCAGGTAAAAAATCATTGAATTTCCTATTTCACTTAACATTAACATGGTTCCTTTAGGTTCTATCCAATGAATAAAATAACAAATAATAGTGTAAGAAACATTAATCATAGTGGGGAACCACATGATCATTAAAAATCACTTATAGGATGTCTAAATATTGACACATTCTTTTCAATATATGAAACCTTAGGTTTAACCTAGGTCACTCCTAGTCATTATTAAAATACTTTGTGATGGTTTATAAAGAGTTTATGAATTTCCAAATCATATCCCCCAGGAGTGTTAAACTAGGTGTGAAGTAAGGCCTGTTGTCATGTATTAGGTAATGATCGAGTCTATCTCAATACACCCTTTTCAGAGTTATTACCCCTAGGTACCTCTTTTTAAGAGCCACATCCACTTATAATATCGAAACAAGGATGTAATTACATGGAAACCAATCCCTCTACCCTTTACCAAAATTCTAGGACATTTTCCTATACTTTGACTCATCCTTAGACACATCCCTAGAAATATCCATAGAAATATCCCTAGGGATATCACTAAAGTTTTATCATCCTAGTTTCCAAAGGTTAACTAAACCTTTCCTATGTTACCAACTATAAGTATCTAGTATTTTCATACATAAATATCACATATATTTATATGAATATTCAATACAATTCATAAACACACACCGAAAGAACATAATAGTTTAGTCTCTTTGGATACTATAACACAATCTTCTTATTTCATGAAATATCTTCAACATATCCCACAAATATTTTCTTGCATAATACTCCTATTAGTCATACCCTACCTAAACCATTATTTATAACCTAGGGAAGGAAACATAAGAGAGGATTTATTAGAAGCTCAATAGGGGTAAAAATAGAATATATCAATCTATGATCATATGAAAGAATAATATAAGCATAAGGGTATGTGATCATGGAAATAACTTATAATGTTAAGACCCAACCTTTCATAGATCATAAACATGAGTCATTGAATAAAACATTACAATTTCAGAAAACATGTCCCATAATAGTGACAAATCATAATAAATCAATCACAAACCATAATATCATGTCATAAAAGTGTGTAACCATAATAAATATTAATTTTTTTTATATTTAAAGGTTAAATACCAAGACCATCAATATACTAGATGAAGACTTATCACCCATTTCCCATTATGGATCAGGACACACCTATTTCCCATAATGGATTAAAACTCACCTATTTCCCATAGTGGATCAATCACATCTACTTTTTTCCTATTGTTATAACATGGTACATAATGTTTTACCCAATGAATTATAAGGATATATAGGCCCACCTATATCATAATTAAAACCATACTTATGTGTTCCATAATATCATAAAACATTCATCACATCATAACTCGTGTAAAGAAAACAAGTTTGATAAACATTTCATTAATTCACCATAGCATAAACTATAAAAAATAAATGTTTTTCATAAAAATTTAATCAACATAAACATTAACCATCTAGATAAATAACAAGGATTTTATCATTCAATCTTATCCTCAATAAAGTATAAGTAACATTAAAGGATGTCATCTTATATGGAAAATGATTTTGAAAGATAACTTGGAACATTTATAGAGGAAAATAACATTTCTACTTTGAAAAATATTTTTTAAAACATAAAAAATTTCAAAATACTTTTCTTCTAAATTAATCTTGGAAACTTATAAAGGAATCATTTAAAATAATTAAAAAAATTTCTTGAGGAAAATATCCTTTCTATTTTGAAAATCACTAAAAAATTTATAAAATATTTTGGGAATAATTTGATTTGAAAATAAACTTTGAAACTTATAAATGAATATTTAAAACAATGGATTTTCCATGATGGAAAAAGATACCATTCATACCATACACGTTAAAACAAAGATTCCTATCATATTTTTAGTAAAAGGAAAACATGCCTTATTTTGAAAATGACAAGAAGATTATTTTTATTTTTTTTAAAGTCTAAAAAGGGTAAAAATTTATTTAATAAATCCTTTAGATAATTTTAAGACTTTTTTGAAAACATTTTTATAAATCATAGATATATAAGAAAAATGGGTTTTCATCTGAAGAGAGAAATAAAGTCAGTCTACTTAAAAAAATATTTCTGAATTTCAAGTACATAAAAGGAGGAAAATGAAAGGAAAACATGTATTCTCCTGAAATACCCAAATTAGAATAAAATTAACTTGTTTCTTTAAATATGGATCATAATATTTCATCATCAGAAGTATACAGGTAAATAATCTCGATAAATGATGAGATTGTATCATAAAAGCCTTACCACTTGGTAACTTTGAATCATAAGCCCCATGAAAGAATAAAATTAAATTATACTTAAATATCATGATAATAAATAATTTATTTATATTACATGTAAATTTTCTATATATACACCTCATAAAAGAAGATACATGCATAACACAATATATGTCTCAAAGAATGAAAATTGAGATAAAAATATCTTACCGATTTGGTAACTCTCAAACCATAAAACACATAAAATAGAGATCCTAAAATTGATATATAAATAAACATAATTAAAATGATAATTAATAAAAATTATGTTCATGGGTATTATATACACTACATATAAGAAATATGTAGTGAATAAGCCATGTATCACATAGATATAAATATGAGATGAAAAATCTCTTACTAAGTCTCAACTTCCTTCGTACACGATCAAAGATCTTGTATAATAATTATAAGTTTATTATAAATATATTAAAAAACAACAATAATATTTATCATAAAATATATTATTTAATTATTACCTTTTATTACCCTTTTATCAACAATTCCTTGTTAAAATTACGTTTCAGGTAATAACTTCTTTGTTTTTCATGTAAGTTTTGATTTGGTATTTTCGATACTCTTACATTGATCATGGTTCAATAATATACATAATATTAAAAATTAAATAAATATAATATATATTCAGTATATATGTATTTATAGTAATCCATAAAATTTATATATGGAAAATGAAATACACTATTCATGGAGACAGTAGGTCGTACATACGCATGAACACTGTTTCCCTTTTCTCAACGGATGAAATGAAAGACAGATAAATAATAATAATTCATCTAGAATCATTATGCTGTATTATTTATCACATATATTAATTAAATTTATCCCTTATTACCTTCCATGTAAAACACAAATGAAAAATAAATCACATCGCTTTGTGAGGTGGTAGTTCACCGTACACATGATCGACATTATTGTATCCCCCATGGAATGAAAAGTGAAAAGGTATATGTGATAATATATAAATATCTATAAGTATATTTATTTTAAAAATATAATATATGTACATTATATCCATCATTATACCCAACTGTGAGAGGTTTTTATTGAAAACATGTCATGTTGGTTCATGTGGTGGTAGTCCGCCGTACATACGAGCGATGTTATCGTTCTCTATTTGTGGGAAGAGGAGATTGATGTAGGTAATTAACATAGCATAATAATATCTCATTATATTGAATATACTTATTATATTATATTATCATGTTTTAATAATATTTTAAGGATGTGGAAGAAGAAATAAAATAAACATGCTTATTGAAGAACGTTGCCTCTTCTTTGGGTAACCTCCTTGGGTTTGCACCAAAAGCCTTACTTGGTTACATTTATGATCAAAATAAGGATTCTAGAATGATTTAATTGAATTAAATAATTTATTTGGGTGGTTATTTGATTAATCAAATGGTTTTGGAAGTGTGACTAGGGGAGGAGAGGGGTGGCCTTTTATAAGTGAGGTGAGTGGCACACATGCAATTTTTGAAAAGAAAAAGGTGTTACCATATTTTTCACATGAAAAAAGACTAAAAAATGGGTAATTATAGAAAATATAATAGATAAGGTCTAAATATTTCCATCACATTGGTGTTTTAAATGTTTATATGTCACTTTATCACTTATCTTTTTAGTTTAACCCCCGACAAGCTCATTTTCACCTTAACCACGATAATTAATTTTTACTGTTTTACTATTCATTATGGTAAAAAATTAAGTTTAACATATTGGATAATATAAATTATTATTATTTAAAATATAAAATCCATTTTTACAAATTAAATTCATATAAGTGGAAATATTAATTAATTTAAAATTAAACCCATAGAGGGGATGAGAAAGCAGTTTTCAAAAGAGAAAATGTTCAATGTTTAAAAGCTTTTTATATCAAATTTAATATGAAATTGATTAAAATGACCTAAATTGGATTAATTGATATATATTTTAGCTAATTTTACTTTTAAATCGATCTTTAAATAATTTTTAAGTTTTTAAATTCTTTAATAGAAATGAAAATTCTTAATAAAAACAGTACTTTTCACTATTCATTAAACAAATTATCTTCTCAGAAAATTATCAAAAATTCAAACTAAGATAATAATTAACAAGATGATTTAAAAAACAAATTTAATTTTTTTTAAATACATTTTAAAAAAGTTTCAAAAATTAATTTTTAAAATAAGTGAGAAAAATGCGATAAAACAGTTTTTTAGAAAAATATAATTTTTTAGCATTAAATTAGATTTATTCTTATGTAATTCATAGAAAACACATAAGATTAATGTTAAAATTTTTTATTGAATATATAATTTATAAATTTCATTAAAATCATTGAAAAAAAGTTATTTATTTAATTTTTTGAGATAAAATACTTTTGTGCACATAAAAATAGTTTTTCAGAAAATGAATTCCTTTATTTTCAAATGGATTTTATTTTCATTTCTAATTAATTGGTTAACAAATAATTAATTTTATATATAGGTGTAAACCACATATTTTCATAATTTAGTAAATCCTATATATATCCATAATTCTAATAGTTAGGCGATAACTATCATATTAAATAATAATATTTTAATAGTATGTAACGTTTTGTTTAAACTTAGTGTTGTGTGTAACGCAAGCTAAACTCAGTGTTTCATGCAACACAATCTTAAATAAATGTTTTGTGTAATTAAAAATATTAAAAATATTAAATTTATTTAATAAAAATATTTCATACAATCTCAGGTTAAAAATCCAATTATATTTACTTAGTTATCAGTGAGTGATGGGTGTTTCGAACTAAAATTCCCATTTAAAATAGAAACACACACTTTCAGTCATATTAGACATACTGTGTTTTAGATTTATGTGTGGTTGATACTTATATGTAAAAAACAATTTATGGATCTTTTTACTAAAGTATTAAGACAATACAATAACATTTTCTCATTTTTGTGTATGTGGCATGTGTTTTGAACTAAAATTTTGATTTTAAATCATAACATGATTTTTTAATCATACCAGACACACCATGTATCAAACTGATGTACAATTTATTCCGGCACATAAAAAATGAATTAGGAATCATTTTCATAATGTATCAATAAAAATTGAAAATTTATGATTAGTTTTGATCATGTGACACATGTTTTGAATTAAAATGTCAATTTTAAATTAAAACACACACTTTAAATCATATTATGTACACTATGTATCATATTGACATGAGATTAATTCTTACATGTAAAAAATGAATTATGGATAATTTTCATAAATTATCATGACAATACTAGCATTTTTCTTGGTTTTGATCCTGTGATTCTTGTTTTTAATTAAAATGTCAATTTATATAAAAACACACACTTTTAGTTATACCAAACAAACCATGTATCAGATTGATGTGTAGATGAATCCTACATATCAAAAATGAATTATGTACCATTTTTATAAATTATAAAGTTGATATGAGTTTGATTTATTAGTTTTGAGTATGTGATTCTTGTTTTGAAGTAAAATATCAATTTTAAATAAAAACATTCATTTTTTTCATACCGAACACACCATGTGTTTGATTGACATGTGGTTAATTTATTCACATAAAAAATGATTTATAAATCATTTTCATATTATATAAATACAATCAAATCTTATTTACTTATATTTGATTTTCAATCATGAATAGAGTGGGAATAAATGTATATAAGTACCCCAAAAGGAGTAGATATAAATGTATAAAAGTGATACTTTATTTTATACCAGTAAAAGAAAAATTTGACACCCCAAAATGTTATTAAAAGGGATTAAACCCAAAAGGGAATTAATTACATGATTACTAAACACAAAAAAATCAAATAAAGAATAAACATAATAATAGGAAGAACATTAAATAGTACCTCAGTGCATTATCCTTGCCAAATTCTTTATTGATAATTTATTTTCATCTAAGAATTATGTGCCTATGAAGTGTGTAAAAGGAATCCATACAGTGTTAATGTTCCTTCTTGAAATCTAATATCATTTTCTCTTCAGAAAACCACATCATGTCAACTAATAATTTCTCCTTCATAATTCATGGTTCTTATTTATGAAAATGATTTTAGCCTTCAATAAGGATCCTAAACATGTTATGGAGGCCTTATTTACTCTTAATAGACAAATAATTCTTTGAGAAAAGTTAGTGGGAAATCAAATCTTCACGATCTCTGAAAAAAAATAACTAAATAAGTAGTATATAAAAATGATAAGAAAATAACTACATAATTAGTAGATAAAATGATAAGAAAATTAACTAACTAAGTAGTAGATAAACCAAATTTTCATGATCTATATGAATAAAAAAAATTACAAACATGATATAAAATAACCTCATTGTGATATTTGAAAACATTCTAAAACCATGTAATTTTCTCACTCATTTCTAAACAAATCCACTTACTCTTTTGAATATATGGATTGAATACAGTCCTGAAAGTACTATAAAAATATAAATAAACAAATTATTAATAAATATTTTAAATTAAATTATATTTATCATTAGAAATACCTCTTTGGGGATGATAATTTGTTGATGGAATATGATGCATTTCATAAATTTACAAATGTAATAACCACAATCGATGTCATTAATTTGTTCATAACACTACATAAATATTGATAAAAATAATTAATCTATTTTGATATATGTTTTGATAGTGAAATATTATTATATGTTCCCAAATACTTATCCATTTGTGGAAATCCATAGGTTTCTTGTGCTCACTGGTTATCCTCACACCATGAATTTGACTATATTTAGACACCACCCTATCATAAAAAATTATTATTAAAACATAATATAAAACATATAATTTTCTGTTTATTAATAAAATTTTGAATGTAGTGTATTATAAATTGATAAAGGTCATCATGTGTGGTTGATTGGTTGGACATCCATGATTTTAATCCAAAAAAAATAAATCTTTAGAGTATCCAAATTAATTACAATGAGCATCCTATGCATCCTAAAACCAAAAAGGAGTAAGTAATGAAAGAAATGAAAATATATTTTATATGAATAAATTGTATAGTTTTACCCCTATATTGTGGGTAATAATAAGAGTCTATCATCTGTAAGTTTATTTTCAAACATTGTGACCAGTAACTCCACTGTTATAGAAATTTCACCTTCATCTAGTGAATCTTTATTTATATAAGTGATGTGTGTACTAATGAGTCCAAATTATTGTTCTCATGGTTTCCCTTCACATATTACTCATATATATTCTTATAAAAAATAATATTATTTAATATTAATTGGAATAATAGATCAGCTATTGGAAAAATGGATTATGAAAATGTACCTAATATATACTTTTAATATTGAGGCTCACAGTCATTCATGCTTGAGAATTTCATTGACAATGTCAAGACCAATCAGGACTATAATGGACTCTTCATACATTTTTTCTTTGATTTCAATGTAGTCTATATTGTTATTTTGAAACTTTGTATCTGTAAGAACTTGTAATGTTATTAATTTCAGCAATTGAATTGGTGGGGTAAAGGTACTCTCAAAAGGTCTTTTTGATTTATTAGTTAATACTTTAGATTATTTTGAATGAATATTCTATTTCCCATACTTTTTATATATATATAATAACATTACTTGTTCTAGAAATTTTTCATTAATTGTTAAAGATTTTTTAAAGAAATATAAATTGGAAAGGACATACCTCATTATCATCAGGTATTTTTAAAATATTAAGTGGTCATTCTTTGAAAGTTCTAATAGAAATTTTGACCATTTAAATATCCAAATCATTAATGACAATAGATATCTTGGTGTCCAGATCATGAGCTATGTGAATACCTACTCTCACTTGATATTTTAGAGGTTTTTTATTGTGTCAAATATATCTTGGGATATTGTGCATTTTACCCCTCACAAAAAGGCAATGGATGGGTGATAATAGATATAAATCATAATCAATTTCACCCTAGATAATTTTAATATTGGAAAGGTATGAGTATCTATCTGATCCGCATTTCTCAAAAATATTTATGAAAAAATAAATTTCCTTTGGTAAGGCTAACCATTAAGGAGAATGGCTAGCCTCAAAGATAGGGGGCTCTTTATGTCTGAGTTTTTACTATTTTGTTTATTCTCTTTGATTCCTTCTCATAAAATTCTCTAACAACTTAGCATGAAAAATAAGTTTTCCTTTCATAGAATATACTTAATCTTTCATGTCATTTATTTTCTTATCATTAACCCCCTATATTTTTGATTTCTTAAAATATATCCTAGGAGACACTCTAAAACCCACACCTCTAATGTGACCATATTTTTTCTACCACTTCAATGTTATTAAAATTAATTGTTCATAAAGTAATGTTGATGATGATTCTTGTGTCTAAACTAGATAAAAAATATAGGAAAATAAACAGTCATTGTTATGAAATACTGATCTAAATTAGACCAAATATTTATTATGTAATACTTATGCATGATTCTTATACTCTTTGTGTGTTTTCATCTACTAGTTTTCCCTCACTATTTACCAAATAATCCTTGATAAAAGGTGAAATTTGACCAAATTTTATCTATATATTTTCTTATTCCTTCAAATTCCATTAAAATCCAGGTAAAATTCACATTTTATGTCCTCAAGTTTTCTAGGTGAAGAATTTAAATTGATTATAACTTTTGTTTTTTAATGAAATTTTATTCATATTTAATTTCATTTGGATTATCATTGTAGATGAGCTACTCAATGGGTAATTTTGTTGTGGAATGCATGTACATGGATTCCAAACAATGTTAAGGGGCCTTCTTAGTTCAATTGAGCCCATTAAAACTAGGTCCAACCTGCTCCCACACCTAGTAGCTCATCCAGGACAAGAAATTCACTAGTTTTGACCTCTACTCAACCTGTAGAGGTTCTTCACCCATGGTCAGTGCACCTATCGTATGTATAAGGTGACTAACCGTGTAAACTGATTGTTCTATACATAATCAACTATGCATCTCATGGTCTACCGCATGAATAAATCCATAATCCACTTCAACCTACTTCAAAGGAGAGTTATCATGTGGCATTAATCATGTCTTATCAAGTTCTAACACCTCAGTATTTTAAAAGAAAACTATGTTTGATAGCATATACGACATGCAATACTAAGCCTAAATGAACCATAAAATATTAATATTTAAATATGACCGTCATAACCTAGCCATTGAATTGGTGGGTGTAAATAGTATTAAAAAAATTATGAAATATATATAAAATAAATAATAAATATAAATTAATTTATTAAATATAAAAATGACATTCTCTTTGTTTTATTATCTTTAATTTTTTTTACATAAGTATTAAAAGTGGTTATGTTTGGTTATTAATAGTAATTCTAAATAGAAATAAATTTTTATCATGGTAATTTATTTCCAATTTTTAGTAATGAAATTATTACTTTAAACTCTTACTCAACTCCGACACGATATTTATTCAATCAAAAGAAAAATAAAATGAATGATTTTAAAAATATAAAAAGTGATCTAATTTGAATAAATTAATATGTACCACTGATTTTATAGATCTTTATGACATTTTAGGGAAGTTATAAAGGATTATATTTGAATGAAATCCTTTTCTGTATTTATTTAAAGACATAATAAATGAATAGTATAAAAATGATATGAATAATATTTTATAATAAATAATATTTTATTAAATGATTTAAAATTCATAAAAATATTAAATTAAGCCAAATTAATGGTACATGGTTGAAAAATAATCCATAGTCCATTTATGGGTCGTTTTTCCTTTTATAGTAACATTCTTGACCCAGGGTAGAAAAAATTTATATTGTGGTAAATGGAAAAAGGGTTAGTGTAGGGTTAAAACTAAAAGATAAGGGTAGAAACATAACCAAAACTTGTTAAAATTTTATTTTATAAAAAAATTTCAATTAATCCTCATATTATATTAAAATTATATCAATTTAGATCCATTTGGATATGAAAATAATTTATATTAATTTAATAATTTAAGAAATTTCAAAAGTACCCCTCCCCTCTTATAAAAGTGCACCCCTATCCTCTAATCTCCTCAATTAAATAGAAATTTGGTTCAAAAAATCCTTGAAAAAATCCCTTGATAACACATCTACCCACATTTTAAGGGCCTTATTTTGTGCATAATAATATTATTAAAGGGATTATGGTGTAAATAAAAGAAGGTTTTCCAAATAAGATGTATAGTTCTTAACCGAGCGTTTTTGTTTTGTTTGTTATTCTACCGAATTTAAATATTATCCAACTATGATGATATAATAACATCAGTATCTTATATATATTGGGATGTTATTATGGTAATTACATAACCTATATCTATCTCCTCTTCCATCAATTTGGAATTGAAACTATCATTGGTGTGTACAACATACTACCAACTCATGAACTAATGTGATTTGTTTTCCATCACTGCCTCTCATGGATGGTTATAATAATGGATATAATGTTTATATATAATATTTTTTGATTTTTTTATTATTATAAAAAGATAATATTTCATATATTTTTACCTTTCTATCCATTCAAAAATTATTAGGGCCAAGTTGAGGTTTGGCTGTATTTGTTGTCAATAGATGATATATGGTTGAAGTTGAGAAAAGGTGGAGTTTTGGTTTCCATACACATTTCATCATATTGACCATTAAAATGACAAGGAATATTCACTGTACATATAACTTCAGACCCAGGCCAAATGAAACACATAAAATCGGATCTAGGCCACCAGTATGAGGAATCAGACTCAACCTATTGACACGAGTCATCAAATCCAGGCAATCGAAATGAGAATTTGATGGAAAGTCAGAGACTACTAGGAATCAGCCTAAAAAAATTCTTAGTGAGACTAAAAGGTTGGAAATTAATAGAAATTCCAAGTATTAAATTTGACGATGCTTTACTGATCATGAAGTTCTATAAATCATGAAGAAGTTATGATACAACCTGGAGTTTTTAGAAGATAGGAGAATATGATGTGAAGTATTCTGGTTACTGCTCATCAGTGTAATGAACACTATACAAAAAAGGGTGTAGATCATCAGTATGAGAATCATTGGTTTGAAAATATTATAAGGCTAAAAGATTGATCTTGCTGAAGTAAAGAATTCACTACCAACACTGATCCATTATAATGTATTTTGACACCGATTAATTTTATATTATTGGTATCCTCTGAATATCATATGAAGAGTTCTATTAGAGGTAGAATGGTTAAGAAAGATTGAATTGTTGGATATAATAATCCATTGAAGGGTTTCAAAGGACGATATACCAGATGATGATCAATAAAATAGTTAACCATTTTCACCAAGTTGAATTGTATTATAATTGGGTCAAGAAAAAAAGTGTTTTTTTGTTTTCTAAATGGGTCAAGAGTCATAAAAAAATACTTGAAACCAATTCATCAGGTTGAAGAAGAGTCCTATCCATCAGATGTATGTTGACATTGATAAAGTCATTAGATGTTGAACTTCATCGGACACAGGATCATTGGTCTGATAAATTTAAGGAAATGATAAATAATTTTAAGATATTTTAGACATGTTCTTACTACCAAATTATTGTTGAAATAGATTTTTGAATGATACATAATTTTTTAAATGTACTAATAAGTGTTTTTTAGTTGATACAGAGCATCTGTATGAGAATACTTTCAGTGTTTATAAGAAGTCATCATAATTATTTGTCATCAATTTTTCATATGTTTACATCATAATGAATAACAATAATGAATAATCAAACTAAATAATCATAATAACGAAATGCTTGTAAACTTGAATAAGTCTAAAGTTTTGATAAGATCCGAGAAGCTCCTAGAAGTATTTAGAAGAGTTGGATAAGTCAAAGATGAAGACTTAAATGGGAAAGAAATTTAGGAATTGTGAATTTCATTCAATGGTAATAGGAATTGGTTTTCCCACATTTACCATTCTTGGGTGCTTATAAAATGATATAATATTACGTTTATAATTTTTTACCTTGAAATATTCATTTTTTTGAAATCTCTGAAAATTGTGGAACAAGTATTGAGTTACCAACCATGATTTGTATTTCAGGTTGAACTTGAGGAAGATTATCAGAGTTGTGTTCAATATGATCATTAAAACAAGTTCTATTAGACTAAATTTCATTAGATAAAGTACATTATAGTGATTCTAACAGAGAGAAATCCATAGGAACAAGATTCATTAGACCAAGTTCTATCAGATTATAGAATTGTGACCTGCCAATTTAGTTTCTACTCAATTGAAGGAGGAAGAGAAGAAGGAGAATCAAACTGATGTCAATCAGATGGATACCATCGAATAAATTTTACCAGACTGAGGCATATTATATTGTCTTTTACTAAGTAAGTTTTTTGGATAGAGTTTCTAGAGGTTATCATGACCAACAAGTTCCTCAGAGAATTGTTGAAGTTCTTGAAGATTGTATGTGGGCAAATTTTTATTCATATTACTTATGGAGGAAGTGAAGACTTTCTGAATTCGATCAGAAAAGAAATAAAGTAAATATTATAACTATGGATAATTACCAGTTTCTAAAAATTATTAATTTTTTTCTGGTGTGTATAACTAAATGTGGGAAAGTGGATACCTAAAAGGATAGCTGGGGGTATAACCAACTATAACCAGAAAGTTGCTTTTGGGATTTTAGAATTGTTTATTGCTTTTGCCTTTGTATTTTGATAAGAATATACTGAAATAATACATGTTGGTGGGAAAATACAACATGTAAAGGAGTAGTTATTTGTACCAAACCTTTTAAATATCACGTGTTACCTTCTATTTATATTTTTTATCATACGAAGGGTGAGGTTGAAATGTTATAATTGAGTGGATCATAACTTTACCAACTTTCAAAGGTTAATAAAGTTTACTAAATAAGATAAGAAAATTTCTTATAAAATAATTAGAAAAAAATGATTAACCCCCCTCTTAGTGGTCTCGATCCTATTTGGGAACAACAATTAGTATCAAACATTCTTCCCTATGAAATATCCATATATGATAATAGAGAATTTCAATTTAGTAAAAAATAGGGGTGTTCCAATTTTTAATGTCATGAAATATTAAATTTGTAAAAATAGGATATTAACCTATCTTCTTTCACTTATCCTTGAAGTTAGAGATGAAAAAATAGTTGGATTTACTCCCATAAATGAAGCTGTTTTGATAGTTGCTGATTAGAGAAGTATTCAAGATAATGGAAAAGCTCAGAATTATTTATTGATGGATCTTACATATAATGTTTATGAAAATATTATGGGGTTTCCAATAACTAATAAAATGTGGGGTATGTTGATAAGAATCTATAAAGTGAATGAAAAAGTTAAGGAAGCCAAGTTATAAATATAGAGAAGTATATTTGAAGATTTGAAAATGGATGATGATAAAAGTATTAACAGTTACTTTAAAAGGGTAAATGATATTGTGAGTAACATTAAGAGTTTTAGTGAGAAGTTGGAAGAGTCTACAATTGTTAATAAACTTATGAGAAACTTTCTAGATAGATTTGATGCCAAAGTTTTAGATTTAGAATATAATGAAGATTTTTATTTTGATAAATTCATAATATTTTGGTGGAATATGAAATGAGAAAATACACTACTTTTAAGAAAAATGATTATACATAAATGAATTTCAAAGATTTGTTAAAAGGTAAAAACAAAGATAAAGAAGCTGAAGAATAATCAAGTGATTAAAAAGTAGTGGAAGAAGCTGAAGATTTTAACACAATTATTTCCCTCCATTAGAAGAAATAAAATAAGGGAAAATGGAAAAGTAAAACTATAAAATATATGAAGTATGAATAGAAAAGTCATTTTTCATAGAATTGTATCTGGAATAAAGTTTAAGAGTATGAGTCCAAAGAGGATGATAAAAAATATCTAAAACAAAAGTGAAAGAAACATAAGGAAATATTTCCTTATAAAAAGAAGAAGAAAAGTTATCTGAGGAGAAGAAAGAAGAATGATCCTCATATAGTGATGAATTAGATCATCAACTCAACTTAATTGATCAAGTTAGAAGTAGAATTAATTATTTAGATATTGTAGATGATGGTGAATATATTACAAAAATGGACTAGATTCTTAAAAAAAATTTGGAGAAAAAAATTGATTAGAATAATCTACTCAACCTAAGAAAAGAAAAAGTTACAGAAAGATGTTAAAGATGTGTATTTTGAGAATGATGATCAGATGAAAAAGGGGAGAATAATATCATTTTTTAGATCTCAAAATATAAATATTGGCGATCTTGAAATAAAAATAAAAATATATGAAGAAATATCAACTAGAAATGAGAACCACAACATGAAAGAATATACAATTTTTAAAGAAAATATGCAGAACAAGTTCAAGATAGCTAAATTTGAAAAGATGATATATGTTTTGAAAGTTATTATGGATGAGAAATAAGAGTATTTTTTTGAAACACAATCAATTATTCTTACAATACCAAGTGAGATAAGAACAATGAGAGATAACTTCACCAAGGTAGTTGATGTTGAAGGTAAAACTTCTAAATAAGTTGAGAATAATGGTTTACCAAAGCAAGATTGTGACAAAATATCTTTCACCAAGAATGATAGTAATTATTTAGGAAAGTATCCTTCAAATAAAATTGGTCCATGATTTGTGAAGAAACAACAACAAAAAGGTTCTAAACAAATTAACTATCAGTATGAAAAATCAAGATTCATAAGTTACTATTGGTGTTGTGGAGTTTATGGACACATAGCTTATTCATGCTGGTATAACATGTCTCTACTAAGAAACAAGTATGAATTAAGGGGGTCTTTGATGATCAAATAAAGTCAAATGTTCATAAAAATTATGTGGAACCAAAAAGGGATACTTGGAAGATAAAGAAATCTAATTATGTTAATAAAGATAAGAAAAGTAAACAAGCTCAACAAGAAAAGAAATAATGATTAGTTATTTGTCTAGAACAAGTTACCATGGTGAGAAACTTATAAAAAGTACAAATATCAGCTGAAAAAAGGGGAAGAAAATTGTTTCTGAAGTTAAGAACAAATTTGATAAAAAGTTTCCAATATATTATGATTTAAAAATTCAGAAAAAGGTGTACAAGGTGTGAGAAAGAAGGTAATGTTACTAAAAGTTGTATGACTATCTTACTGGACCAAGAGGAAGGCATGAAAAAGTTGTTACAAACTCACTATAATAAAAAGGTTACTAAAGAAGAAAAGAAGTTGACATCCTTATCAAAAGAATTTGTATATTAAAAGAAAATTATTACAAAATCTAAGAAGGATGAACAAAAAGAAGAAAATACATCCAATGATAAATCTAAGAAGAAGAATGAAAATTCAAGACCGATAGAGGACTCTCAGTCCAAAAGTTTATTCTAAGGAACTATCGAGGTTTCTATTTATTCTAAAAAACATTTGTTTATTTTTACTAACTTATAGGTAATTTAAGGAGTTGAAATAAGGAATATGATTTATGAGTATCCTAATATTCTTGAAAAAGAAAGTAATGGGGATACAAAATATCAATTTTTTGAAATTTGTGTTTATACACCTAAAATTTATGATATGTTTGTTGAGATGGGTGTAAGTTATTATTATCTTAACAAATATTTTCAAGAATTTCCCAAAAAATTAGCATTTTGAAAGAAGCATGTTAATATATTACATGAAAGCTATATTATGGAAAACATTGATAACCTTGATTATACACTCTTGTTTTCTACACTGGGTTCACCCATGTAGACTTATAGTTGTTTAGTTAAAGGATATTTTTTTAAGAAACTCATGTGATACTTATGTTATCCTAATTAATAATTTCAATATTTTGAGATGAAGAGTTCCAAACTTTAGAAATGAAACATTTTTTAATAAAGGGGGAAACCTGTCATGATGGACCCTTTTAATTGATTGTCAAAAGGGGGATAGATAAGAAAAAGGGGGATAGATAAGAAATTGGGGATAAATAAAGGAATAGGGACAAGAAAAGGTGAGAAAAGAAAACTACATGTGTTATTGTTTTGAAGTTGGTATTGATAAAAAAACATAAAGGTAAAGGTTGTTAGGCCCAAGTTGAGGTTTGGTTGTATTTTTTGTCAATAGATGATATATGGTTGAAGTTTAAAAAAGGTGGAGTTTTTGTTTTTATATACATTTCATCAGACAAACCATTGAAATGACAAGGAATATGCACCAGACATAGAACTTCAGACCCAGACCAAAAGAAACACATAATGTTGGATCCAAGCCATCAGCATGAGGAATCAGACTCAAGCTATCAGCATGATTTAACAAATCCAATAAATTAGAATAAGAGAATTTGGTGGAAATTCAGGGAGTACTAGGAATTGGTCTCGGAATATGTTGAGTGAGACTGAAAGGTTGGGAAGTAACAGAACTTCCAAGTATTAAATCTGATGATGCTTTTTGTGATCATGGAGTTCTCATAAATCATAAATAATCCATGATACAAGATAAAGTTTGTGGAAGAGAGGAGAATACAATGTGAATTATTATAGATACTGATCATTAGTGTGAAAAACATCAGACACAAAAGGATGTTGATCATCAGTATAAGAATCATAGATGTGAAAATATCATAAGTCTGGAAGATTGATATTGCTGAATTAAATAAGTCACTTCCAAAACCAATCCATCATAATGGATTATGACATAAATTAATTTTATATTGTTGGTATCCTTTGAAAATAAGATGTAGAGTTTTATTGTTTGTAGAATGGTTATGAAAGTTTGAATCGTTGGAAATGATAATCCATCAGAGGGATTCAGATACCGATCAACCAAATAATGATCAGTGAAATAGTCAACCATTTTCATTTGGTTTAATTGTATTATAATTGGGTTAAAAAAAGTGTTATTTGTTTTCCAAATTAGTCAAGATTAATCAAAAAATACTTGACATCGATTCATTGGAGTGAAGAAGACACAAATCCATCAAACACATATTGAAACTGATAAAGTCATCGAATACTAAATATAATAAGACACATGATCATTGATCTGTAGAATTGAATAAAAGGATAAATACTTTGAAGACATTTTAGATATGTTCTTACTTCAAAAGTATTGTTGAAAGAGGTTTTTGAATGCTACATAATTTTCTCAATGTATTAATAAGTGTTTCTAGTTGATACAGATAATCTTTGTGAGAAGACTTTCAGTGTTTACAAGAATTCATCATAATGATCCATATTTAGTTTTTTATATGTTTACATTGTAATAAATAATAACAATGAAGAATTCTAATCTATAATCATAATGAAGAACCAGACTGAAGAAATTTTTGTAAAGTTGAACAAGTCTGATGTTTTGAGAAGATTCGAGAAGCTCTTAGAAGTGTTGAGAAGAGTTGAATAAGTCAAAGATGAAGAGTTAAATGAGTGATAAATTCAAGAATTGTGAATTTTGTTGAGCGGGAAGAGGAATTGGTTTTCCCACCTTTACCATTCTAGGATGCCTATAAAAGGATAACATAATACATTTAAACTTTTCCAACTTGAACTGTTTATGTGTGCTAGAGATCAGACAATTGTGGAGTAGGTATTGAGTTCCCAACCAAACTTTGTGTTTCAGGGTGAAGCGAAGGAAGATTATGGGAGTGATGTTCAATTTGATCATCAAAGAAAGTCTCATTAGAGGAAATTTCATCAGAGCAGGTCCATAAGAGTGAGCCTAATGGAGTGACATCCATTGGAGAAAGGTTCATCAGACCGAGTTCCATCAGATGTTGTAATTGTGAGCTTCCAATTGATTTTATACTAAATTGAAAAATGAAGAGAAATAAGAGAATTAGACTGAGGCCAATCGAATGGAGACCATTGGATAGAGGTTACCAGAATGAGGTAGATCAAACTAAATTTTACTGGGGAAGTTTTTTGGAAAGAGTTTCTCGAGAATGTCTCAAGACCAACAAGTTCCTTATAGAATTTTTGAAGTTATTGAAGATTATAAATATGTAAAGTTTGATTTAGTGAACATGTTTTCATGAAACACCAAATTTATTATATATTTAAAGGGTATTTATAGTCTAGGTTATACCCTAGGTCATCTCTCAAGGAGATTTGATATGTTTAGAGTGTGTATTTTTAATAAAAAGTACTAAAAGAGGGTATTTGTTTTGAAAATAGTTTAGTGAAAATAACTTAATTTAAAGAGTTTAATAGTTGAATAACCGAGTGTATTTTTAAAAGTATGAGAAAAAGGGTTCATTTTGAGTTCACTACACAAATTTCAAGTTCATTATTCTTAGATATTAATTAGGGTTTTATGTAAGTCTTTGGTTGACATTAATCAGAATCTCGATTACTTTCCATGTTTTTATATCAAAGCATGTTGATCCAAAACTTGACATAACAATTGTATATCTAAGGTCCATATCTCCTGAATAGTATAATAATATCAAATAAAAATTGAAATCTCAAATAAGTGGTGAAGAAAAGTATTCTTGTGTTGTCCAATTGGAACAACACAAGTCACGCACTCAAAACTTCACACCGATCAATTAAAAGTAAGGATCATTCCATTCAATTAAATCTAAAAAAGTATTAAAGCATGAATCAAAGTAATATAATTCTAAATTAAATATTTTCAAACCCAAAATAAATAAAACCGATAGTACTACAAGTGTTGGAACCCCCTTTACAATATGTGTAGATCCCTCACAACAAACACCCACCGTTTATCCCAACATCGAGAGGAGGAGGAAAGTCGGGTGGAACTCATTCTTCATCCTTGACTCCCTAAGAGGAAAGGTGCCTCTAGAAATTATAGTATGAGGAGAGTAATCCTTTGGAACTAAAAAATGAAATATCTTTTATTCTGGTTCAAACTTGAAAATGGGGAGCCCAAGGTATCATTTTATAGGAAAATTCGAAGGTGGTTTTGATCCCCTAGATTTCAAGAAACCACTTGGACCATCATTTTTGACCTCTATATAGTCTTATCTCAATTTGAAAAAAATAAAAATTTTATCCCAACCTACTGAATATATCCACCAAAAATTTGGAACCATTTGGACAACTAAATCTCGAGATATCGACAAAACACAACACACCACTTTTGACTTCGTGCAGATTCAGTGTCTTGGACAGATCAGTCAGGATGGAACACCAGATAACACAATTGAGCTTGGGTTACTTCTTAAAAGTTTTATCCCACTTAATTTTGGAATATTCCACAAAATATCATCCCATTAGGATGAAAAATTTTGTAGCATTGTGTGGTTGAGTCCACTAGTTTTCTTGGATCCTACACAGTTTGGTCATTTTTCTTGAACTTCATCATGGGCCCTCCAAATCACCTACACCTACAATGAAATTATCAAAACAAGTAACATTGACCTATTTAACAGTGGTAAACACAGAATAATTTAATCAAACATGATGTTAAATTTTTTATTATTTTTATCATTTTCAATACAAAACTAGTTTAACACAGTGGTGTAAGAGTAAAAATGAAACAGTGAATCACAGTGCGATCACACCCCCACACCTAAAAATTTTCATTCTTGGGAAAAGTCATATTTCTAAAAACTATACATGTATATTTTTCCAACTTCAAAAATATTTAACATTGAATGAAAATTTGATTCCTTATAAAAATTTTATCAAAGTAAAAATCACACCAAGGAGTTATTCTCAGTGATCATGGAAAAAGACATCTCAAATATTGTATCAGAATGAAATTACAAGAGATGCATGATACCAATAGAAGAAAATAATTAAAAATTTAATAATGTCACTAATTATACATGTGCATGTGAGACAAAAATTTCATGATATTCTTTCCACTTTCTATCAAGTAAATATAATTTATTTAAAAAATCATCTACTTACATGATCCTTTCCACCGAACCTACCCTAAATCCTTTGCAATCAAATTTCAAGACCCACTCACTTAATCATTCCTAAAATTCAAACCATAAGCCCCCAAAATAGATATCCCCACATGTTTTAAATCTCATCACTCCCCTCAATGTTTATTTGTTTTTGTTTTTTTTCTTTTTTGGGTTTTTTTGATGGTGTACAATAGTTGGATAATTGGTAAACACACATAGTTCAATATGGTAAAATAATAAAATAGATTGGATACAGATCAAACGTATGTAAAAATCATTTTTTAAGGTAGATAAAAATTAACCTAACTTCTATTTACCTTCTATTAAGTAAGAAATTTTTTCACTTCATGGTTGGGTTCAAATATGTTTGGAGAAATTAAGTGAAATTTTTTTCCCTTAAACTAGTCATACAAAGGGAACCATTCTTATAAAAGGTTTCAAAATGACACAACCATTAATATCATTGATAAAAAAACAAATTTCAAAGAATATCACACCACAGTATTGAATTCTTATTGAAATGCACATTTCATTAGATTTTTTTCGAATGTTAAAATATCATGAAATACAGAAATTCCTCATGCATTTTAAATAACTTACATGATTAAGTGGGAATCATTTTCTATAATAAATTGGGCATAAAAAAGTAACATTTCAGCACAAAATTATGGGGGGGGGGAAAGTAAAAATACTATTCAGCAAGATAAAAAGAGAAGATAAAAGAAAGATGATGAAAATTTATAAATAACCTAGGAATTTACCCACCCCTCACCTAAATTATGTAGTGTCCTAACTATAATAAAATATAATGTTGGAATTAAGGATAAAAATTGGTTGGTTTCATTCATATATTTCTTCTTGAACATGGAGTTCCTCCATTGGGGACTCCGGAGGGGCTTTGTGGAAGTGCTTAAGATGATGCCCATTGAGAGTAAAGGTTTGTTTGGTTTATTAATTTTGAATATGAACAACACCAAATGAATAAACATTTGTAATAGTGTATGGAACAAACTAGAAGGAATTAAGCTTACCTTTTATGAAACTTTATCCATGCATTGTAAAGAAGGACCTTTTGACCAATTTTGAATTGACGATGAAGGATGAAATGGTCCTGGGTAGCCTTGGTTCGCTCCTTATAAATCTAGGAGTTCTCATATAAATATATTATCATTTCCTCCAACTCCTGAATCTGTAACCTCCTTTTAGAACTTGCACTAAAAATACTATAATTTCATTGTTTAATGGCCCAGAAGGCCCGATGCTCTATATCAATAGGGGGATGACAACTATTTACAAACACAAGCCTATAAGGTGACATTACAATGGGAGTTTTAATGGTAGTATGGTAATCCCATAATGAATCATTGAATCTAAGACTCCAATATTTTCTATTGGGTTGAACCATTTTTGAAGAATTTTTTTACCTCTCTATTTGACACCTTGGATTGACCATTGGTCTATCGTTGATATGCAGTAGCCACTTGATGTCCGACCCCATATCGACATAAAATAGATTTCATTTTTTGGTTATATAAATGAGAACCCTGATCACTAATGATTAACCTATGTAATCCAAACCTAAAAAAAATTGGGTTATAAAAAATCCACAATAGTCTTGGAATCATCAGTCCTTATGGAGTGTGATTCTACCCATTTTGACACATAATCAACTTCCAGAAGAATGTACAAGTTCCAAAATGAATTGGGGAATGGTACCATAAATTCAATTCCCCAAACATAAAAAATTTCATGAAAGAGAAAGGGTTTCTATGGAATTTCATTTACTTTAGAGACATTCCCCATTCTTTGACAGTGAAGACATGATTTATAAAAATCATGGGCATCCGGAAAAAATATTTTCCAAAAGAGACTAGAATAGAGGACCTTAAGAGCAGTCCGTTGGGGACCAAAGTAGATCCCACAAGAAAGAGTGTGTAAAAACCTAAGGATAGACTGAAACTCCCTATTGGGAATACAATTCCTAAGGACTTGATTGCTATATGTGTGCCAAAGGTAGGGGTCATCCCAAATATACCAACGAGACTCATGTTTTTTGATGGTCATCCTAGTTATTAATGAAATAAAAAAGAATGCAAGATGCTACCAAATAATTTACAATTTCATCATACTAAGGAATAGCATATTTCATTTGGTACAATTTATCATCAGAAAACATATCATTTATATAAATACAGGGGGATGAGGCAATGTTTGAGGATGGAAGGATCCTACTGATATGGTCAGACACCACATTCTATTCTCCTTTTTATCTCTAATTTCTAGATTGAATTTCTGTAGGAGGATAATCCATCGAATGAGATGTGGTTTGGCTTCTGGTTTCTTAAGAAGATAATAGAGGGTTTCATGGTCTGAGAACATAATGACTTTGGACCCTATAAGGTATGATCAAAATTTATCCAAGGAAAACACAATGGAAAAAAATATTTTTCCATCGTGGTGTAGTTTTATTGGGTAGGGTCCAAAGTACATGAGGCATAGGCAATGAAATGTGGAGCTCGACCAACCAGTTGTGATAAGAAAACCCCAAATGCATAGTTAGAGGCATCACACATGAGCTCAAATGGTAAATTCTACTGATTTGGTTAGATTACCAGGGGTGATGTGAGACTCCATTTCAATTTATTAAAAGCATCCTCACATTCTTTATCAAAAACAAATTCTATTTCTTTTTGGAGAAATCGGGAGAGGGGGAGTGAAAACTTACTTAAGTCACAAATGAAACAATGGTAAAATTAAGCACGACATAGGAAATACCACACATCCCATACATTTTTTGGGAATGTTAAGGAATAAATGACATCCACTTTTGATTTATCAACTTAGATACCATCCCCATAAATGACATGTCCCAATACTATACCTTATCACACCATGAAATGGAATTTCTCATAATTTAATATTAGATTATTTTCAATACAATGATGTAGGGTTGAACCAAGACTACTAAAACATTAATAAAAAAGATCCATAAATAGTGAAATCATCCATGAATACTTCCATGCAATTCTACAGGTAATCCAAAAAAATAGTAACCATGCATCACTGGAAAGTACCCAGAGCATTACACAGAACAAATGACATCCTCCTATATACAAATGTAAAGGTTGTCTTTTCCTATTTCTCGGGGGAAATATGGATATGAAAGTATCTATAATACCCATCAAGAAAATAGTAATGGGACTTCCCTAATAGCCTCTCTAGCATCTGGCCAATGAATGGTAATGAGAAATGGTCCTTCCTAGTGTGTTGGTTTAGTTAACAATATTATATAAAGACACACCAACTATTATACACATGAGTTGGAACCAATTCATTTTTTTTCATTTTTAATTACCATTAAACTATTTTTTTAGGAACTACTTGTATCAGACTAACTCATTGGCTGTTAGAGATGGGGTAAATGATTCTATCAGCCAATAACTTTGTTACCTCCTTTTTAACAGTATCTAGGAGGTTTGGGTTTAGTCGATGTTGTGACTGCCTCACTAGTTTCTCCTCATCATTTAATAATATATTATATGTACAAATATATGGGATAATACTAGGAATGTTAGAAAGTGTCCATCCCAAAGCTTGTTTATACTCTCTCAAAAGTTCAAGAAGTCACAATTCATGCTCAGGAGGGAGTGAAGTAGAAATAACGATAGGCAACCTGTTTAAATTATCAAGATATGAATATTTTAAATCTTGAGTCTATTTTTTTGGTTTCAATTTAGGGAGATTTTGGATTTATGGGAGTATGTGTGAAAGTGATAGGTCACTAATCTAATCTAACTGCTCAATGGTATCATCCTCATATGAGAAATGAGCTTTTACAAGATTAATAGTATCATTGATGGTCATGTGATCCTCAGTGATTAAGAAATCATCAATTAACAAGCATGCATGAAATTTTTCTAGACTGGTACAACATTCTATGCATGACTAATTTCTTAGAATTTCAATTAATGAAGAAAACTCAGAAAGGGGATCAGTGGAATGGAGTGAAGTTTTTTTAGGGGAAGGGAGTGCATCAATTGAATTAATAGTGAGAGGAATGTTCCTTTAAGGGGTACTTCATAAAACCAAGGATATTGAAGTGAATAATGACACCTCAAAAATCCATATATAATTTACCATTGTGGATATTAATTATGGTTTTGGTGGTTTTCAAGAAGGGCCTTTCCAATATAATCGGGGCATGTCCATTCATCCTATCATCTTCCATTTTTAGCACATAAAAATAAGTATGAAAAATTAAATTTTGCACCCTCACAAGAACATTATCTAACAAACCATAAGGGTGTTTTGTACTCTGATTTTCTAATTGAACAAAAATTACAATGGTATTAAATCCTTGACCTGTAATAAAGAGTAAATAGAGTGAGACATCACATTTATAGAAGCTCCAAAATCAAGCATAACATTGGAAAAGGAATACTCCCCTATGGTGAAAAGAATTGAGAATGTTCCAAGATCATTTAATTTGGTGGGAATTTATGTCTCTATCAATTCTAAGAAATTCCTCCCCAATATCACCTTCTCATCACCATGAATTCACCTTCGGTTTGTACACATCTCCTTCAGAAACTTGGTGTATCTTGGAATTTGATTCATGACATCGATCAAGGGGATGTTAACCTACAATTTTTTTGAAAGTTTCCAATATTTATTTATATAGTTTAGTTTATTTTTATTTTCTTGGTTGGGTGTACCTTTATTAAAATGTAAGAGGAATGGTTGGGCCTGGTGACTCGTTAATAGACACAGTCTTCCCTTTGGAAGGGCTTCTCTCAGGAAAAGGGTTTTCAACATTTTTACTAATTTCAATAGGTGGTATGGTGTTTTACTTAGGATGGGATGAATCTAAATAATGGTTAATTTTTATTTTAAGTTGAGTTCCACTCCTAAGGGTGATGGAACTAACATTTCATTTATCCCTAAGGTTTACTAGTGGTTGAGAGGGTACTTTACCCGACCCATGACTTTGGATTCCCCCCACTGAGTTGGGTAGTTATCTAAATTGTGTTTTTAGGTCTTGTATAGAATCTTGGGTGGTTTTTTGGAATTTGAGATTGTTGGCAGCCATTTTTTTCATCATTTCTTCTAGGCTAGGCTCAGGTCTTGGAGGGGGTTGTTGGAAAGGCCTTTGTTGTGGTTGAGGGTTTCTAGATGGTGGTGGTTGACTACTCTTCCCTAGTTGGTTCCATGTTTGTTTAGGTTGGTTTAAATACCACCATGCCTATAGGCTTGTTCTTATTTCCACCTAGGGTTGGATATATAGTATGGTTCTTTCCTAAAGGGTTGGTTATAGGAGCGGCCTAGAAAGATTACCTCACAACTCTGAGAAGTTTCTCTTACTTGGGGGCATTGGTCAGAGTAGTGGGTGTTAAAATAAAACATAAAATAATGGATGAGAGGAGGATATTGGGATTTATCATGGGAAATATCAAGTTATAGAATAAGGGTACTCACCTCTTCAAACTTCATGTTAACCTTCTTCTCAAATTTAGTACTTTTCACCTCATGGACACCTCAAATGGGTACACTAGACCTTGAACCAAATTGTTGAGTGTTTTACACCATGTTCGCAATCAAGGTCCTTGCAGAAATTGGGGTTTTATCAATTAGTGCACCACTTACAGTAGTACTAATCATATTTATATCAATAGTAATTAAACCTTCATAAAAATATTGAATTAAAAGTTGATCAGTTATTTGGTGGTGTGGATATCTTGAACATAACCTCTTAAATATCTCCCAATATTAATAAAGTTTTTATCCTTGTGATTTTCTTATCCCACAAATTTATTTTATTATTTTTTCAGTTCGAGAGGCTGGGAAATATTTTTCAAGAAAAAGGCATTTAAAGTCCTCCCATCCTCTAATTGGTGAATTAACATAATACAACTAATCTTTCACACTACCTTCTAAAGAAAACCGGAATGCTCTAATATTTAATTGTTATTAATCAACATTATTAGGTTTTAATTTATAACACACAATATGAAATTATTTTATGTGCATATGTGGATCTTCTCTAATAAGTCCATTAAATCTTTACAATAAGTGAATTAGACCAGATTTTAGTTCAAAATTGGGTGCCTCGCCCTATAATTGAATATAGGTGGGTTGAATATCAATATTAGGTGAGGTTAGTTCTTTTAATGTTTGTTTTTTTTTCAGAAATATTATTCAAGTTTAATTCAGTTTTGATGTTGGTCCTAGAATAAGAAGAATGATCAAGAAGAGGTTCAAGATGTGATGTGTCCTCCTTCAAAGGGTTGTCTTGTGTGTCACGGTGTCGCTGACGTAGGATCCTATTCAGTTCGAGTTCAAAAGGAATTAAATCTCTGGAAGTATAATGCATCATGAATAGAAGCTACATAATAGAAATATTTTATAAATCAACTAAAAAAATAGGCAAGGAAAGAAGCAAATAAATATTTACAAAATTAACAATATTTTTATGAAAACACACACTAAAAAAAAGCGCTCCCCGAAAACGACGCCCAAATTTGAACAAATTGTCATAACACATAAAATTTATTATTATTTTAAAGGATATTTATAGTCTAGGGTAGACCCTAGGTTATCTCTCAATGAACATTTATAGGTTTAGAGTGTGTATTTTTAATAAAAGGTACCAAAAGAGGGGGTTTGTTTTAAAAATATTTTAAAGAAAATAACTTAATTTAAAGAGTTTAATAGTTGAAGAACCAAGTGGATTTAAAAAAATAAGAGAAAAATGTTTAATTATGAGTTTAATACACACATTTTAAGTTCATAATTCTTGGAGATTAATCAAGGTTTGATGTAAGTCTTTGGTTGAAATTAATCAGAATCCTGATTACTTTCCAAGTTTTTATATCAAATCACATTGAGACAAACCATGACATAACAATCATATTTCCAAGGTATAGATATAATTCATGGTAAAATAACATAAAAATAAAATTTAAATCTCAAATAAGTGGGGAAGAAAATGATTTTTGTGATGTCCAATTAGAACAACACAAGTCACACACTCAAGGCTTCACACTGATCGGTTAAAAGTAAAGAGAATTCGATTATATTCAATCAAAAAAAGAATTAAAACAAGAATAAAAGTAATATAATTCTAAATGAAATGTTTTAAAACCCAAAATACATAAAACCATTAGTATCACAAGTGATGGAACTCCCTTTAAAAGGTGCACAACTCCCTCACAACGAACACCCACTGTTTAGACCAACATCAAGAAGAGGAGGAATATCGAGTGGAAATACTTCATCCTTGATACCCTTATGAGGATAGGGGCCTCCATAAATTCTAGGATGAGGAGGGGACTCCTATGGATCTCCAAAATGGTAGATATTTTCTTCTGGTTCGAACTTTAAAATGGGGATCCCAAGGTATCATTTTATAGAAAAATTGGAAGGTGGTTTTGAGCCCCCGGATTTCTTGAAACCACTTGTCCCATGGTTTTCAACCTCCATACATTCTTATATCACTTTGAATAAAATATAAAGTTGTATATAAACATCTTTATTATCTTCACCAAAAATTTGGCACCATTTGGACAATGAAATATTGAGATATCGACAAAACATAGCACACCACTTTTGACTTTGTGTAGATTCAGTGGCTTGGATAGATCAGTCCGGATGGGCAACCAGATGGACGAATTGAGTTTGGGTTTCATTATAAAAGTTTTATAACACTTAATTTTGGACCGTACCACAAAATATCATCCCATTTGGATCCACTTTTTAGTATAGGTGTGCGTTCGAGTCCACTGGTGTGCTTGGATCCTATGTAGTTTGACCCATTTTTCTTGAACTTCATCACGAGCCATCCAAATCACCTCCAACTATAATGAAATTATCAAAAAAATCAACATTTAAATTTTTAACAGTGATAAAAACAAAATAATTTAATCAAAAATAAAGTTCAATTTTTTATTATTTCTATAATTTTCAATACAAAACTAGTTTATCACAGTGGTGTAAGGGTAAAAATGAAACAGTGAATCGCGGTGTGATCATTCAGCTTACTTGTGGAGGAAATGAAGAATTTCTGAAGTGGATTGGAAAATCACTAAAGTGAAGCTTGTAAATGTGTATAATTACCTATTTCTAAAAAGTATTGATTGTTTTCTAGGGTGTATAACTAGTAGTGGAGAAGTGCATACTGAAAAGGATAGTTGGGGGGCATAACCAACTATAACAGGAAAGTTTCTATCGGGATTGTAGAATTGTTCACTTCTTATGCCTTTGTATCCCAGAAAGAAGATAGTGAAATAATAAATTTTGGTGGGAATATCCAACATGGAAAGGAGTAAGTCTTTTTATCGAACCTTGTAAATATTGTGTAATGACTTCTCTTTATATTTTTTCATATGAATGTTGAGGTTGAGAATTTATACTTGAGTGGATCGTAACTTTAAAAAGTTTTAGAGGTTAATAAAGTTTACTAAATAAGTTAAGAAACTTTAGTATAAAATAAAAAGGAACCACTGATTCAACCCCCAGTGGTCTCGATCTTATTTTGTAACAAAAAAATGACAATGTCATTCGTGTGTACGTGTAGACTACAACCTCCATGAATCGATGTGATTTATTTTACATCACCACATCACATAGATGATATATATAAGTATATTTAAATTAATAATATATTATTTATGATATAATTATCATATTTAAAATATAAAATAATACTTATGTTCTTTCCACCACGATCATTGAAAATGGAAATTTTACTCATGTGTATGTGCGACTTACCATCTTCATGATTGTAAAGTAGTTCATTTTTCATAACCATATTTCAGAGTTGGTTTTAAAATTATAATTTTTCTATAAATATGATAATTATTTGATGATTATTATTGTGGAGATAATGTAATAATGACCAATTTTACTATAGTCAAATTTCTAAATTCATTTTGGATATATGAACCAAATATCATCAAGACGTCCGACATGAAATTAATTTATTAAATAATTAAATATAAAATGGTAATAAATAAAATAAAATGAATAATAAACTTGAAAAAGGTTATTAACAAATTAAATAATTAACATAATATTATTTTCTAGGAAGATAAGAAACGTATGTGATGATTCAGAACTATAGTAAGAGATTTCATCTCATTTTTCCTTCATTTATGCATATTTTATTATTATAAAACTAATTTATTTTATATGTTATATATTATAAGATCCTGTGTTTCGAACTTGATGTAATTTCCAATGGAAATTGAATTTTTCCATTTGGTGGGAAGTAAAAATCATAATTTGAGCTTTAGAATGAAATTATGAGAGTTGGAATACTTAAAAGTGATGTTTTAGATGGGTTTTGAAGATCGAGAGGTGTATCATGTGTTCAAATTAGTTTCAGGAGCATTGTGATATGAAAAATCAGTTTTGGGAGAAATAGATCTAGGTGCACAGTTGGTGCACAGTTAGTACTTACTATGAGGATTAATTATTTAACAACTTTTTTAAAGGGAATGATTTGTTTGATTGTGCACCCGAGCCTTCAAAGCCATGTAAGGTGTTTGAATAAAACTATATAGGGAAACACATGAGCTTTACATGGTTTGGAAAACCATGTGTGTAGCCCACACACTCAGTTCCACTTAGGTAGTGGCTATGCATGGTTGCAAAAAGTTAGGAAAAACCATGTTCATCATATAAAAGGGTGAAATAACCTATCTTAAACTGCCTTATTTAACTATTATTACCCTTTTCCTTTTCTATCCATGCACAATTTCTCCCATGTTTGAATCTCCCTATTCCTGTCCTCTAAGCATAGATAAACCTTCTTCATTCATACTCAGAATCAAGAATCATCGGTCATTTATGTTCAATCTTAATTAGTCTATGATTCCTCCTTCTTCCTTTACTGGTTTATCTTTCCATATTGAATTCTATTTCAATGTGAGATTATATGCCATATTCTCAAGGAATTTGTCTAATCTACAATTTTATCTTGAACTGGATCAAATCAAATCTCAATAATAGATGAGTGAAGTGTCCTAAGCATGAGGTGGGTGGTCTATGGATTTTCCCTTAAAGTATAGAATTTTTCTAAAATATATCATGGAGCCATGTACTATAATTTCCTGTGTTTCCTCATAAAAGCGAAATCAAACTTTTAAATTATAATGCCTTAATTTATATTTTCATTGTGCATTTAATTGAACCATTGTAGGTTGTTCGTTTCAACTCAAACAACCCCCTTGGGGTGTGTCGCATATATGAAATAAACCTTATTCTTTAGTTGTGGAATTAAAATCACTTTTGAGCATGTTAACCAGCTTTTCTTCAAAAAAAATGGTTAAATGGAATTAAATGACCTATAAGTGGAGTGGATGACTCACTTAGATTATGATAATTATTTATAAAATTCTAGTGATATCGTTCATTAAAGAAATGGATAATTAGAATTGAGTGGGATAATTAAGGTAAGGATTTACCCTTGTTCATTCCCTAATTATTAGTTGGAATGTTGAATCCTTCACTCATAAGTGAACTGATAAATAGAATTAATTGAATTGTTTTGGAAGGGGAAATTGAATAGAATTATTTAAAATGATAGATGTAATGGATCTTCCCATGACCTTATTAATTAACTATAAATGGAATGACCCAATTGTATACTTTAATTGTGATATGGAATACTTATGGACATAGACCTTTATTATTTATAATTTATTTTAGAGATGACATGTTTACAAACATGGACCTATTTGCTGCTTATATTTAAGTGATAGATGACTTGTATCACACATTAAGCGATACTTGGATTTTTTATATGGAATAAATTGGATGGGATCATAAGTTGAATGAATTATGGATTCCTTGATTAATACTAGGGTTCCTTATGTATAATGATTTTGATGGCCCCATAGGCATAGTGAGATTATATGTACACCTTGAGTGATACTCAGGTTCCTTACACCGAATGCCTTGTATAAGCTCATAGGATGATTTTGAATATATGTACCATGAGTGAAACTTGTGAGAATTCCTTGGATGATCTCAGAGGCTATATGAACTATGTTTAGCCATGGGTGATACCTTGGTTCATTATATGGAATGCCTTGGATGGGATCATTTGCTAAATGATCTGCATTACTCTTGGAGTGATACTTGGATTCCCAAGTAGTAATAGAATGAATGTTCTCATAGAAAAAATGGGGTTTCAATACATGATTGATTTCCATTATGCATATATTTTTTGAGTTTTCCCTAGTTCCTATATGACTGTTATACTTTTATGACCTAGGTTATGTCTCCTGGTTAGAATTTTATGGCCAATGACTTATTTAATTAATTGAATCTTATGATTATGCATAGATTCTTGAGTTATTCCTCAGATCCTAGCTAGTACTAAACATATATATATGTCTATATATGTTATTACATATATATTTCATAAATAAACAAACATGTTTTATATAAATAATATATCTATATACATTGTGACACATCATTATAGATATTTCATCTTAAGATGAAGGAGGTATATTCGGTTAGGTGTATTTTGAGGAACCTGAGCCCAAATTATTATACTTTTATTTATTCATTTATTTATTATTATACCTGCACACTACTGTATTTTTATACTCATAGACTAGATTCCACAAGACACCATTTGTCGTGTCCTACTGAGTTTATCTCACACCTTATTCGAGATTCCATTTGGTACCCCAACAAACTTTATGGTTGTAGGATCGAGTTATGGATTCAGTCTTCTTATTACTTTTAATTTGATGTTGTTGTTCCTGTATATAGGATATTAGGAGAATATGATTGAGTCGAAGCTCAGGATTCTCATGGATATAGAATTTGGGATTTTTAGTTCTATTTTTGTATTGTTTATGTATCACTTTCTTGTATATTGTAGCTTCACATAGATGTGTATAACTATATTATATATGGAATTACTATGTTATTTGATTAATTTATGCTGACTTCCTTTATAATTCTTCCACTATTGATTTATTTATTATGTACCCCTATGATACTCAAATCATGAGGGTATAATCTCCCCACCATACCATCATTATACCCTTGCTATTAATTTGCACCCTCTGGCATATGAGGAGGCACGTATGAGCCCATATGGTGACTAGTTTGGCTAATGTTTGTAGAGTGAGCTAGGCCAAGATGTTAAAAAGTGGTATCAAATATTTATTTTCCTTTGTCTTACTATTTTTTACTGGTAGATATGAGATTGGGAATGTGATGACACTTAGTAAATAGTAATGTCTAGGAGTGATCAACCCATGAATGGGGAAAATTCCAAGTGATCAGGGATGAGATAGTTTTTCATGTTGTTCATGATTATAGTTGATTATTATTTCACCTTGAGTGATTATTTTAACTTATAATAATTACTAATTTATGATATTTATGGTATTTTACCCTTGGACTAGTATGGAAAGGAAGCATTTTTACATGTATGATTATAGGCACATAGATATTCACATGACATGTCATGTAGAATGCATTATAGAATTTCTTAATGAATTATTATTTTTATACCGTGCTTGTGTGATTATTTAGTATGCTTCCCCATATACCCTATTTAGGTGATGTTTACCATGATTTTCCTATATACCATGTTTCTGTGGTTTTCTAATTATATGTATTTAACTTTTTTTTTCTATTATGTGATGGCATGATTTATTATGATTATAATATATATATATATGATTGGTTGTTAAAATGTGTGCATCAAACTAACTGGTGTTTTCTCATATAGATTAATGGTGGCACCTCAACTAAACAATAAAAATGTCTTTGAGACATGGACCATTGGTTTCATGGGATGAAGCATTAGCAGTTGTGATTAAATGGGGGAAAATTATTCAATTTATAAAGTGTACGTTCCTTTATAAATAGGATAATGGTGACCCATATAATTGAACCATCATATGTGAACTTGTTAAATTCAAAAATAAAAGATAAAAAATTGGTTGTATCTATATGCATGTCAATTGTAACTTATAAATGAAAGTGCCTTTATAATTTTGGAATGGTAATGCATCTAACTGGATCATGGTTTGTGCTAAATTGAAATCCTTACAATAAATGGTTTCATTTATAAATGATTGTATCTTTATGACTTGGACATGATGAACCATAAGACTAAATTCCTAAATGAACAAATAGAACCAAGTAGGCCAGTTGGGGCATGTTGTTTATTTGATAAGCCTAGAAAGGGTGTAATTACTCATGAATAAAATAATAGGACCCAAGTAGGCCACCCTTTACTTTTATTCCCTAGTTCTTAACCCCATGGGGGTATACTCATTCTATATAGGTAAAATTATTAAAATTGTTAACAAAAACTTATATGAGTTACATATAAATGTATGGTGGAATCTTACTGAAACTATTCCCCTTAAATAATAAAATGCATTTTATCTACTTTTGAGATTTATTATTATAAGGCTTTCATTAATTGAAATTCCAATTATAACCTAAAGAGTGTTTTACTCTATATATTAGAATTGATATTTTCTTTAACTAATACAAATATGAGAACCTTTATGGATAAATACAATGAATAAAAATGAATTTATAAGATAAATCGTCTGCTTTTTTATATTATGTCAGATAAATAAGAAATTATTGAAAGAAAGTTTGATATAACTTGCCTATTTTCCTTGTGGAATTATCTAAATAAAGTAACAAGAACTTTTTCCTTATATTAGTTACTTAATTTTCTTAAAATAAAGTATTTTAAATGTTTAAAAATTAAATATGAATTATTTAAATAGATGAAATAAAAACCATATTGTAGTGTTCTTATTTTTAAACCTCGTGTAAGGGTAGTTTAAATGTTTCCTTAAGATTAATTGAATGGGAACATGGAAATAACCCATGGATCTCTTTTCCCTTCCATAATGTTGATCTAGAGTTAATATATTAATCGTAGTGTCCTTTTTAGTATGAATCTATTTTAAAATTCAATGATTTATATTTTAGAAAGGGGCTAGCTTGGGGTAGGTAGCTCCCTTATAATTAAAAACCTTTATAAATGTTTTTGTAGAGTTTTAGATGTGAGGTTATGTTTGAGTGTCATTTTCCCCATGAAATAGTCTTATGATTAAATAAAACCTAGGTTAGAGAGCGTGTACCATGGGATGAGTTCCCATTCTCATTAAATGATTATTAGAACACTTCTAAGGTGGGTAAAATCACGTAAAACATGTTTTAGCACATCCTTCCAAGTAAAGGGAGTGAAATCAAAAAAGGCTAATTGTACATGGTTAGAACTACTTCTAAAATCCCATGAGGCTAGTAGTTTGGGTTATCTATCCCTTAATGAAGATGCTTGAGATAAAACCCGGTTATGGGTTTTGATGGAGTCTAGACATTATATTCTGTATTAGGGTACGTGAGTGACCTGAAGAATGTAATACTTCTGATTTGTGTTGGCGCTTTCAAGGTAGCATGATGATATAATGGTTTGTTGCGTATACAACATTTGAGGACACTGTGAGTCAAGGTTGGACTATAGTGGCAGGGTTGAAACAATCATGGAATTCCTCAGTAGTGAGGGAATCATAGTTAGTTAATGATGAAACATCAATAGGTGAATCCGAGCTCTTCAAAGAATTATTTCTAGAGGTGGTTTAACTATTCTTCTTACATGTGGCTAGTTTTGTTCGATTGGAAACCATGATGGACACTTTCTATTAAATATGATGGGAGTGTAATAGATCTTATTGATGATCATTGTTATCCTCTTGGTATATTCACAATATAGTGATTATCATACACTTATCTACACTAAGAGTGTGTCGGTTATATGTCGAGCTAAAGAAAGATACTAACTATCATGATGGATTGATAAATAGTCTTTGTGGGAATTGCACTCTGAGAGTTTATTTGTTTATATAGGCATGGTTTTTAATGAGTGATGCTCTAAATTCATATGCAAGAAGGCTTTGTATGGACTCACAAACACAAGAAAATATTTTGACTCAGCTACCAGTCAAGATACTGCTATTGGGATCAGTCAATGTTCTGAATATGTGGATGCTTCAGTTAGGCACCAACATCTCACTTGTAAACACTGGAGTATGGACTTCATTGGATGAACTCCTTGGACTCTACCGATTGATTCTAAGGTTATCCTAGACTTTTCGTTGGGATTAGTTGATTTTAATTAGATTGTTCCAATTCAAGGGTGTTGGATCGGGTATTACAACCCCATTTATGTTATGGAATGAAAACATAAATGAGTGTTTAGGTTAGATAGATCACCAGAATTCGATTACAGGATGTAGTGAGAATGATCAAAGAAAGCATAATTTCCTTGTATAAAATGTTTTAGGATAAATTTTTGGATGCATTAACTATTAAATCTAAGTTTTTTAGAAATAGTTTGTTGGAAGTGGCTTGAATTTACTTTCTCTTGGTTTGTTGAATGCGGTCGGTGAGGAATTGCTTCAGGAACATCGTCAGGAGGAGGAGAGAGTAGTGTGAAGATCAACTGAATATTTTCATGGAAAATATGGTGTGAACAAGATTAATAAATTCTATTTAGGGAATTAAAAATTAAATCAAATTAATAAATGTTCAAGGATAATTGTTAGATCACTAAGGGAATATTTAAATAGACAATTCCAACAATGGAGATATTGTGACTCAGAATTAACCGTTCAAGCTAGAACCTAGAGTGGGGATAACCATATGATAGATGATGAAAGATATGGTAATGTGATCATTTATTAAGGTATATAGGATCAATTAAGAATAATCTTGATGTTCAATTCTATTTATGAGTATTGGATCAAGTTTTGGTATTTTAAATAGTTTATGTTTAAAATGACTCCTGGAGGTGTGTTGGGTGTTTGGAAATGAAACACAACCATTTTAGTAGAAATTTTATTACCCAAGTATGTAGTTTTATGTTTATTTGTTCCCAAGGATTCTCAAGGATGATAATTTACAAGGTTGGGTGATTGTAAGATCTCATGTTTTGAATTGGAAGTAATTTCCAAAGGAATTTGAAATTTTCTATTTTTGGGTGGTTCAAATCATAATTTTATATTTTTAAGTAAATTAATAGATTTTTAATTCTTAAAAGTTATGTTTTTATATGGGGTTTGAGGCCCAATATGTGTCTTGAGTGTTCAAATGAGTTTTCAGAGTTTCAGGCTCTGAAAACCTAGTTTCGGGTGAAACAAAACTAGGCATATGATTGGTGCATAATTAGTACTAACCATGTAGGTTTACCATGCAACCCCTTTTATTAAATGGAATGGTTTGTTTGACCATGAACCCAATCCCACAATGTCATGTGGGATATCTATAGAAAACTACATAAGGGAGTTCATGGGCTGCACATAGTTTGGAAAACCGGGCACCTAACCCACACACTTAATGCCACTTAGGCAGTGGTCTTTCTTTGTTGGTGCATGGTTTGGTAAACATATATGGAAAAACCATCAACTACATTTAAATTGGTGAAATTAAATTTATGACCCTACCTTCTTTAACTCTTCTTCCCCCTTTTATTTTCCTCTCCACATGCAGTAGCCCCCATATCCGAAGCTCCCTCTTTCTATCCTCTAGGCATGGAGAGATCTTCTTCGTCCAGAATTCAAATCAAGAATTTTTGGTCATGTTTGATCACCCTATATTAGTCTATGATTAATCCTTCCTCCTTTATCAATTTATCTTTCCATATTGAATGATATTTCAATGCGATCTTATATGCCCTATTTTCAGGGTGTTTGTCTAATATTACATTTTATCTTGAATTGTCTTGAATAAAAACTCAATAATGGATGGGTGAAGAATAATAATCATGAGTTAGGTGGTACATGGATTCTCCATTAAATTCTAGAATGTTTATAAAATATTTCGTTGTGTCGTGAGCCAAAATTTTTGTCTGCCGCCTCATAAAAATGAAATCAATCTTGTAAATTCCAAAGCCTTAATTTGTGTTATTGTTGCACATTTAATTGAATGGTTAGAGGTTTTTAACATTAATTAAAACCATCCCCCCTTAGGAATGTCTCTTATATTCCATTATCCTTATGCTTTAGTTGTTGAAGTAAAATCACCTTTGAGCATGTTAATGTATTTTTCTTCAAAATAAATGGTTAAATGTAATTAAATTAACTATAAGTGGAGTGGATGACTCACTTAGCTTATGATACTTATTTATAAAATGATATTTCCATACTTCATTAAAGATATGGATAATTAGAATTGAGTGGGATGCATAAGAAAATTATTTACCCTTGTCCATGTCCTAATTATTATATGGAATGTTGGACTCCTTCACTCATAAGTAAAGTGATAAATATAATTAATTGAATTTTTTTGGAAGGGGAAATAGAATATAGTTATTTGAAATGATAGATGGTATGAAACTTATCATGGCCTTCTTAATTAACTATAAATGGAGTGACTCAATTGTATACTTGAATTGTGATATGAAATGCTTATGGACATAGCTCTTTATTATTCATAATTTATTTGAGAGATGGAATGATTACTAACATGGACTACATTATTACTTAAATTTAAGTGGTAGATGTATTGTATCACACCTTGAGTGATACTCAGGTTTCTTATATGGAACACCTTGGATGAGCTCATAGATTAAATAAATTATGGATTCCTTAATAAATACTCAGGTTCCTAACATGGAATACTTTGAATGAGATCATAGGATGATTGAGATTATATGTACACCTTAAGAGATATTGGGGTTCCTTACATGGAATTCATTGGATGGGATCATAGGATTATTGGTAATATATGTACCATGGGAAACACTTGGGTTCCTTATGAATAATTCCTTGGAAGGTTTCAAAGGTTACATGAACTACATTAATCCATGGGAAATACGTAGGCCCCTTATACAGAAGACCTTGGATGGGATCATTGGATTAATGTTCTACATTACTACTTTAGTGATACCTAGATTTATAATTAGCAATTACATGCATGATATCATAGGAAAAATGGATTTTCAATACATTCTTGATCATCATTATACATAGATGTCATGAGTTTTCCCTAGGTCCTATAAGACTATTATACTATTATAAAATTTGTTATGTATCCTAGTTGGAGTATTATAGCTGATGAAATATTTAATTAATTGAATATTATGATTATGAATGGTCACATGAGTTATGTATCAGGTCTTGGATAGTACCTAGTGATACATCATTAGATATATTTCAACTTAGGCCAAAGCAGGTATGTTCGGATAGGTGTCCTTTGAGTAACTTGAGCCTGAATTATTTTATTTTTATTTATTCACTACTTTATTATTATACCAACACACTGCTTTATTTTTATACTCACAGAATAGATTGTACTAGACACCATTGGTGGTGGTATACTAAGTTTATCTCACACCCTATTTAGGCCACTATTTGGTACCCGAATATACCTCATGGTTGAAAGATCAGGTTATGGATTCGACTTGCTTGTTACTTTTCATTTCATTCTATTCTTCTTGGATATGGGACATTAGGAGCATAGGATTGAGATGGATCTCAGTATTCTCATGAATATAATCTTTGGGATTTGTACTTTTTTTTCATTATTTATGTATCACCTACTTGTATATTTTAGCTTCACATAGACATGTATAGTTGTATTATATTTAACATTTCTAGGTTATCTAATTTATCTTGACTAACTTTCTTTATACTAATTTTTTTTGATTAATTTATTATGTACCACTATTCTACTCTAATTATGAGGGTATAGTCTCACCATTATACCATCATCGGACCCTTGCTGCTAGTCGCCATCTTATGGAATATGTGGAGGACTGCTTGAGGCCATGTGCCGACTGGTCAGACTACTATTTATAGTAATTCAAGCCGGGATGTTACATATATAATGTCAATTTTAAATGTTATATCATGAATCCTTTATAATTAATGGTATTTAATATTTCATTCAAATTTATTTCTTTAGTTAGGGTTATGATTCAAAAGTTACCAAATTAGTAAGGGTTTATTTCATAATCTTTTCATTATTCCAAAATTTTTATTTTTAAGTATTCACGAAGAGAAATATTTGATCTTGTTACCTTAAACCCAATATATTTTATTATCCTATAATTATTTTTGTAAATTTCCAGTTTTCCTTTCATTTTTCTCATATTAAGTAATCATGATACCGAAATCCCATTTTTAATGAAAACTGGATTTTATTTTTCTATTCAGTTAGGAATCTTTTTCTTCTATATCAATATTTTCATTAAAATGTTTTAAATATTTTTTAACTATTCTCCAATGATTTATTAAAATAATATTTACCAATTTTTGACTCTTAAAAAATTGTTTAAAATGAATCTTCCTACTGTTTTCTGAATGTGGTACTTTTTTTGAATTGTTCTATAAAATTGAAAAAGGAATGATTTCTTTTAACTTATATGGGATGAACAAAATTAGACACTATCATGTTTTCTCAATGATTTGAATCTTCCTTTATAAGTTTACATGGTTATTTTCAAAGAATTTTTTCAACCTAATATTTTGGAATTTTTTAGTTTTTAAAAGTGGATTTCAGAATGAAAAGGGTATTTTCCACAAGAATGTTTTTAGTAATATTTTTATGGTATTTATATTCATAAAATACAAAAAACCCTCTTCTACTCCACTAGGGTTATGTTTTAATGATATTATACTTATTATTTATTTGGATGGTTTATGATCATTTTAACTAGGTAAATCTTAACATTTTGTATGATCTTTGTCAATACAAATGTTTATGTTTATTATGTATTGAATTTGTATTCTCCCATTTCATATGATGAATTACTTGAACTTAGTAAGTGATGGGTTAGGCCCACTATAATCACTCAATTCACCAGTAGGTCTCATGAGACACACTAATTTGGGTATTTAGACAAGTATGTACCCATTTATATAAGATGTTTTTGCATGAGGCCTTGATGATAAGTTTATGATGTTCAGCATTATCGATTCCATCATTACGATATTAGTTGCCGATTTCATGTTATTATTTGAATCATTATGATATCCATAGATAAGTTTCAAGATAATGTGATTAGTTTTTTGGAATTATTTTACCACCATATATTCATGTCATATTATTATTTATGATCAATTTATTAATTAAATGGAATGTATTATCATTATATACCTTTCCATATTGATTATGCCTTATTTACTCATGATATATCCCCTTAATGAGAATTTTATCTCACCCACTATTTTATTTCCTTTCCCAAAGGATATGAAGAATTATTATTTGAATGAGTTCAAGGATAAAAATTATTTAATTTAAATATGTTGTATATATAATATGAGATTCAAGTATGCATTTATTTTACCAATACTTATAAACTATTCACTCATTTTGGGATGTGATATACTATATCTTATTCCAGTGTAATAAAGTAACCACCGGCTCCTGGTTACTGGGGCCATGGTCTTTATAGTTGATATCGAAGCAAGTTTAGTAGACACCTTAATAACTAGATTTAGGAAAATAAAGATTAGGGAACATAATACTATGACTTAATTTTAGCATAATTCTAAGTATAAGATAACATCCTAAAATTTTGGTAAGGTAGATATTATGTTTTTTACCTAAAAATACATCTTTTTCTAGATACTACAAGTAAATGTGGTTTCAGCATAGATGTATCTAGGGGTAATGACTATGAAAAGAATTGGTCTAGTATATCTTGACCATCATTCTGATGCATGATGAGTGTTCCCTTACTACACACTTTGTTTGAAACTCCTAGGGGATATGCTTGGGTTAAATCATATTTTTATTATAAACCATTTTGAAGTATAAGAATAAATAATAACTAAGAATGATCTAGGTTAAACCTAAGGTGTCATAGAGTAAAAAGTAGGTGTCATGATTTAGACTCCCTATGAATGATATTTCATGATTTACCACTATGATTATTATTTCTTATACTATACTTTTTGGTTTCAGTCAATGGATGGTATCAAAAGAAACCATGTTAACATTTAATGTGATGGAAAATGTGGTGATTATGAGAAACCGGATAGGATGATTACTAGAGTGAAAGATATTGTGATTATGACTAATTATTTATCATGATATATGATTAATAACTTGAATATTAACCAATTATTAGACTCTTGAAATAACAAAAGGATAAAATACACTAAGATCATGAGTAGTGAAGACTATAGAGTAAAGAATGTACAATTTTTTTCATATCATAAATATGGAAAGAGACACCGTAGAGAATGTCTCAAAGGAATTGTAAAATATTTTATGTGTGGAAAACAAGGGAATAAATTAATGAATTATTTAGGCAAATGAAGAGTATGATGGAAGGGATCACATGACACCATTTTTAGTTCATTGAATTATGTTCGGGGAATATGGAAATTATCCGAGTCAATTCCAAAATCCAAGGGTTAACTCCTAGACCAAGGAAGGAATTGTGCTATGGAAATAATTGAAGTATAAGGATATAAGTGTTTATATATTGGTATTTTAGAATTATGCTGTAGAAGTATTATATCAATGATATTATAAATATAATAATCATGAAACATCTAGGGATTTTTCCATAATAGTTTTTCTTTAAGGAGATGAAAACATATGTTGAATGGTACTAATAACATAAAAGAGTGATTTAGTGGTTAGGTGATATTTTTGTAAAACACATGATTGAGGGAATAATAACTATTAATATGTGTTTTATGTTGGGATAAAACTAAAGTTTTTTGGGATTATAATTCTAAGGTTAATAATAATTTTAAAGGCATAGATACCCCTTTTTAAGTTTTATTTAATGAGAGTTTAACATGATTAAGTATATTTTGGGAGACATTTATGGAAATAAAACATTTGGTTTAGTATATGTTCTAGTGAAAATGTTATTTGGGGAATAATGATTTTATATTTTTTTACATAAGTTTAAGGTTATTGATAACCTTTAGGGTTAATACTATTTTTGAAGTTGAGTTATTTATGGTTGATTGGGATAAAATAGTTAGTACATTTTTGGAATATGTCTCATAGAAAATATAAGCAATTAAAAAAGTGATTTGATGATTAATGTTATTTTTTAGGATGTTCATTACATTCGTGGGAATGTTATAGTTTTAGAAAAAGGAAAAACCCTATTTTGAGTAACAACCTGCCACATCTTGCAAGTCCGTGGGGATTGAGCCCACAACTGAAGGTCGATAATGGTGAAATACCTACCACTGACCTACATGATGTCCTGGTTAGTATAATTTTTTTTAAAATTATTTGATGCATAAATATTGAGTTGATTTTTGAAATCATATTATAGGATCAAATATTTTTGATTTTTTTAATTTTGAGGTTATTAATAAAATTTTTGGAGATATTTTTTTGGTTTAAGATATATTTAACCATTAGGTTTAACATAAAGGATTATTTGGGAAGAATGTTATTGCATTGTTGGTGGTGTGAGATAAAGTTTATGATATAACCTTTGAGGTTAAAACTTTCTTTAATGTTGAATTTATTAAGGTTATTTTAGATATAGGGTTATTTGTTTGTGAAATAATCTAAGTTGAACCCATGAAGTTATTGTGGAATTTTTGAAGTAAAATATTTTATCTCTTCATATGAAGGATTATATATTTTGTCTATTATCTTAACTTGTGGTAACCATTTCAATTTTTGGTTAATGTATAAATATAGGATGAATATATTATTAACCTTTTTTGGATTACGTGATCTGTTGGAAGTTTATTTTAGTGCTTTAGATATAAAAATCATCTTTAATACTCTTCGTTTTGATAAAAATATGAGATTGTGCTAGAAATTGATTAAAGGATGAAATTATACCTTTCAAGTAAGTATATTTACTCATGTTCTTAGTATATATGGTAAAGTAATTACTAAAATATAAGAAAATTATCTTTAAATAAAAATTTCATCCTATCACCTTTATTTCTAAGGAATCGATGGTCTTTTTCACACCTCTTTTGTTTATGGTTTTGCACTTGTTAAATTTCTCATGATCATTCAATTTCTTATGATCAATGATCATATCAATCTCTATAATTATTTGGAAATTATGATTTTATTCCATGTCCATATTTTCACTTCCCACTAATATTATCTAATTTGGAAACCTAAATATGTTTTATTCCAAATGACCAATGTATTTCCTTTTCCCTATTTTTAAGAGGAAGTTTTTTTACCCTTTTTACAATGTGGGTTTTATAGAAAGGAATTTTCAAATGTAAAACCCTTGATTACCAAGAAAAATTTCAAATTGAAAGGATTAAATTTATTTAAGAGGGATAATTTAATACCTCAAGGTTTTAAAATAAAACTATTTTTGATAGTATATTCAATACACAACACCAAGCCTAAATAAACCACCAAATATTATTATTTAAATATGACCAATATAACCTTTCCGTTGAATTGGAGAGTATGAATAGTAATAACTAAAATTTTAAATATATATATAATATAGACTCAATAAAAATTCATTGATTAATAAATAGGAAATAAGTACTCAATTTTCAATAAATTTATTTTATTCTTTAAAAATACGTTTTCTTCAAAAATAATTTTTATTACTTTTTGCGAGAAAGTATTATAATTTATTTCTGGAACTTCTAAAAATTTTATTTTATAAAAATAATATCATTTTTAAAATCATAATTTTAAAAAATAAAAGGTTTAAAATTTTTATCTTTTTCTAAAAAGATTTATTTTCCAATGAATAGTGATAAATACCGATTTTTATTAAAAATTGAATTTTTTTTTCAAGAGTTTAAAAAGATTCAATTTGTTTTAAAATTATTTCAAACTTAAAATAGTTCACTTATATTTTTAATAATATATTTAATTTCATTAAGTTCAATTTTATGATTGAATTTGGTAGAAAAACATTTTTATACATAAAATGCATTTTTTTGAAAAACTATTTTTCTTTGCGTTAAGTGTTTTAATTTTAAATAAATTAATTCCATTTATCAAAATTTAATCATGAAAAATGGATTCCATATTTTTAATCAATAGGTTTAAATTTTGTATATATACCCCTTTTATTCTTGTTCATTATGAATAGTAACCATTGTAAAGAATTGTCCCCATGGTAAGGGTAAATTGGGTAATTAAGGTTAAAAATAATATGATAAGGACTAGAAAATGACACTAAAACTTTCCTTAATTTCATTGTATGAATATATTTCTTCTATACTCATCCAATATTCAAAAATATGATATATTTTTTTTCATTTGGATGTGTTTTTTATCTTTATATTATTTTATTTAAAGAAAGTCAAAAATTCAATTATCTTTGTTTTATTATTTTTAAATTTTTTACATAAGGATAAACAAAGGATATGTTATATTAGATATATTTATTTTAAATATAAATAAAATTTTTATCATGGTAATTTATTTTTAATTTTTAGTGCTGAAATAATTATATTAAATGCTTACTCAACACCGACGCAAAACTTATTCAATTAATAGAAAAACAAAATGAATGATTTTTAAAATAAAACAAGTGATATAATTTGAATGAATTAATGTTTTACACTAATTTTATAGATCTATATGGAATTTTGGGATATTTTAAAGTATTATATTCAAATTATATCTTTGTATTGATGTATTTAAATTCATATTAATTGAATAGTGTCAAAAATGATATTAATAATATTTTATAAAATGAATTAAAATTCATAAAAATATAACATTCATCCAAATGAATGATATATGGCTGAAAACCTCAACCATGGTCCATTTTTGGGTAATTTTTTCTTTTATGGTAACATTCTTGACCCTTAAAGGGTATATAATTTTAATATCGTGGTAATTGTCTAAAGGGCTAACATAGGGTTAAAACTAAAAGATAAGAGTGAAAACATAACAATTTTTTTTTCAAATTTTATTGGATGAGATGATTTTGACAGATCATCATCCTGTATTCAAATTATACCAATTTATATCCATTTTTATATGAAAATAATTTATGTTAATTTAATAATTTATAAAATTCCAAAAGTACCCATCCCCTATCTTATAAAAGGGAACCCCCACTCCTCTTCTATCCTCACATCAAGAGAAACTTTGTTTGTAAAATCCTTGAAAATACCTTCCTAAAATACTTACCCATATTTTATAGACATTATTTTGGGTAGAATACCAATATTAGAGGCATTACGGTGTAAAGAAAATGAGGTTGTCTAAAGAAGTGGTATAGTTCTTAACCAAGAATTTTGGTTTTGTTTCCTATTATACCTACTTCAAATATTCTCAATATATGATGATATAATAACATTAGTATCCTCCATATACTAGTATGTTATTATGTTAATTGAATCATGTCTTTCATAGGGCGTGGAAAAAGAAAATTTATTTTTCTAATGTGGCATAGAGGTTGACCAGAGTCGTCTCACTTGAGGAGCTTAAAAATTGTTCACCTACATAATATAATTTACCTAAACTAATTAATTTTTTTTATTTATTATATGAAAGAAATGGAATTTGAAAAGATATATAAAATTCTAAAATTTATATTAACATTCAATGATGGATGTGGTTAGAAAAGAATGAAATTATTATTTTTGGTTTGGTTTATGGGTTCCATCTTCTCCTTGTGGGTATTTAAATTTAGTTTTAAAATTAAATTATGAGATCACATGCATGAATTACTATTTATTTATTAAGTGTTATGAAATATTTAATTCCTTTAGAATTATAAATTCCACCTCCTCCTGTAATCAAGGTTGATGGCACACCTCAATTGAGAATGTGATATCTTCCAGGACCTGGCTCCATCATATGTCATTTCATCAACTAGATGGATCAAATCCATTGTATATAGATATTATATCTAGTATAAGGGTGGGAAAAGATTTAATAAATGTATATAAATGAGTTTTAGTTCAGTTACGTGGTGGGAAATATCCACATTCGTTCACTTAAAGATTACTCACCAAAAAATTAATAAAACTTATGAATTTAAGTATAGAATGAATAGAAAACACCGCTAACCACATCTAGTCCAAGTTTCAAGTTACCCCTCATTTTTAGGGTAAGAGGTCACTATGGTAGAAATATAGAAGAAAAGAAGAAGAATAAAAAATAGTATGGAGAAGAATAATAAAACAAATAAATTAAATAACAAAAAAAAGAAGAAGAGAGAGAAGGGTGAGAATAATAAAATAGTATAAAATAAAATAAATATAAAATATATATAATTCAGTAATTAGAAGAAGAATAATAATATAAAGATGAATAGAAAGAAGAATAAAAAAATTGGTGGAAGAAACACTTGAAATAAAAAATTCACGGATTAATTGTATTTAAAATAAAATAAATTAAGAATTCATGGAGAATAAAACCTAAACCTAAAACTAAGAAAAAAAGAAGAAAAAAAGAAAGAAGGAAAAGATGGAAGCAATTTTAGCTGATACTTCTCCTCTTAGTGGGTGGTCAAACTCCTTAAATAAATGAGAAAACATCCTTTTATTGAGGTAGGGAGGAGGATCAACCTCTTCTTGGATCTCTTTGAAAATATCTTTGATATTGGGTCTTTATATTCATTTTATATCTTGAAAATTTAAAAAATCCTCCCGCATATCGTGGGATATCATCAATGACATGAATTTCCACTTGGTGTGGACCCGAGCATGCATGGTATGTAGGGAATGGGGATATATTGTCAATGGATTAGTGGAATTAAGTGGTCCCTCATTACCTTTAGACTTCACAATGGATGGATGAAGCTCGAATGAGCTTCCTTGGGGTCGTTCAAGGGTGCAGGAGATGATCCCTAGTGGACCTTGCCTTCAGAAGTCGCATGAATCTTAGGACCAATCTCATCTAGTAGAATCCATGGAGGTTATATGGCATTTAAGATTATAAAGTACCAGTTTAGAGTGGTGGTAATGGTTAAGGATGGTGGTGGGAAGTGTTTGAGAAGGCCCGAACATGCGTGGTGGGAAAAAACAGTGTTTCTTTAAGTGATGAATAGTAACCCGTATCGGGTTATCCCACATCGAAACTTATGAATGGGACAAATATCATTTATAATAAAATACGTGTCTTCTACTCTCTAGAATTATGCGTCGGGGTGGGATCTAAGAAACACACACACACACACACACACACACCCATATGGGCCGAGTCACACCACTCGGCTCATTTGTGGGTTCGGACCACCTCTTCTCCCATGTCCTATCACTGTGGGACTTATCCACTCTCTAACCCATGAAGGCTTTCACAGTGTCATGTTTTTCTAGAAAACCCTTCATGGGGATAGCTATGTGGCTGTAGGCCTCTGGTAGAGGGCCTGCTATGTGTGTTGGCATATTTTTTGTAAAACCTGAAAAAATAAGATACAAAATTCAAACCAACTTTACAAAAATACCAATACAAAATAATTAAATCAACACCAACTTCAAATTCAAAATTATTTCATTTAAATATATCAATTTCAATTATTTATTTAAAAATTACCAATTTTTAATAAAACAATTAAATTAATCGGTATTCAGATTGAAAACTATCAAAACTTATAAGAATATGTTTAAAAAATATGCTTGAAATTTTTGTGTTTCAAATACACCCACAATTAAACTATGCTTGTAATCAAGAATAAAATATCAATAATGAATTTATAGGACTATCTATGTGGATGTAAACATATGGTTGAGGACCTATTATGTGTCTTGGCATATTTTTTTGGTAACACCCAAAAAAATAAGGTACAAAATTCAAATAAAATTTACATAAATTCCAATAAAAAATAATTAAATCAAAACCAACTTCAAATTAAACATTATTTCATTAAAAATAAAACAATTTCAATTATTTGTTTATAAATTCCAAATTTTGAATTAAATTATTAAATTAATGGGTATTCTAATTAAAAACCCAAAAAATCATAAGAATATGTTTAAAAAATATGCATAAATTTTATATGTCAAATACCTGCACACTTAAACTATGATTTTTATTAAGAATAAAATCTCAACATTGAATTAAAAGGGAACCAAAATTACCATTATTCATATTTCAAAGTAATAAAATCAATCAATTATCAATATCAAATCTACTTCTCAAAAATCTACCTAAAATATCAATTCAATTTCACATTTTTCAAATAAACAATCAATTCAAGAATTTTACTTTATCCCATTTGAAAATGATGGTAATTTTTTTTGTCATCAATTGATCTTATTAATTAATTATTATAAAACATTCCAAGTCATTATTTATCTCACATTGAATCTTTTTACTCATCATTAATGATAAAATTTAAATAGCGTTATGCTCATATCATGAGATCATGATCTTAATCCATATGATTTTAAAGTAACTCTTTACTCAAATTTGTAAAAAAAAAATCACATAAAATCATGAGGGATTTTTAATCAAGGTTCAAATGAATCATAGGCTTAAAGTTGGTGGGAATTTATGTTTTAAAAATTAAGGCTTAGGGAGGAGTTTTATCACTTAAAGTATAAAACATGATATAAAAAGCAAGAACTCAATGAAATCATCCCTTTCAAATTGTAACAACTCTCACTTCCTATGTTCAAAGTAATGTCATGATAAAAATTAGTCATAATGAATAATGTGAACCTTATTGAATTTTCTCTACTTTCATACTATTTTCTCTTTTTTCAATGGACATTTTTTTCATTTTTTTACTTTTTTGAAATTCATTCTTGGAATAAACTTCAAATTTTTCACCTAACCATATATGATAAAAATTATTGGTCCAGTGATGGTGATTTTTGATTCTTATAATTGATAACTCATTCTTATTTTTTTTCATTTTTTTTCAAGAAGGGAAACCAAATAAGGAAAATGAATGAATCAAAAACCTTTCTCAATAATCACAATAAGTACCCCACAATTTTTTACTTACAATATATTTCATCCATTCCACCATGAATTTCCCAACCCCTACACTTCAACTTTAAAACATCATGAAAATACTAAGAGAAATGTAGGAATGTATAGAAATGGCTTGAATTATGGTTTATCCCTAAAAAGGTCATTCGTGGTATCTATGGTCTAAACAAGGATTGAAGTAAAGGTGGTAAATATTATAAGGTATTATCAATAAAAATGCCTCAATAACTTTATATTTGTTTTTGTATAGTCATTGCTTTGATAAGTTCAAATGAAAGTTCTTGCAAGTGGAATGTCCCAAGATCACTCAAGAAATATGCTCAAGAATAAATGGGAAGTACTTGATCTATAAATCCTCTTGAGAATGGAAATATGATATTGGTAAATCACTCAAGGCATGACTAATAATAAAAAATCAAGTCACATAAATTTTATAAATTCAAAGTGTTAAAAATGCTATATAAATTTCATTTACATGAATCAACTAATTCCATCAAATCATGAGTCCTCATTTTAATATTCATGCTTCACTTAAATGATTCAATTATACATCCTACTCATTCAATTTCATTAACCTTGAAATCTAAAATATGGAATCAAAATATTCTTAAGAAACTCATGTCACCTAGATAAGTTAAGTAAATCATAACTTCAATCATGGGCATGAAATTTCTAGTTTAAAGATCAAATCATAATATCAGTAAAAATAGTGGGAGTTTAAAAGATAATCATAAAAGTGAACCTCATTTTAAATAACAATTTTAGTCCTCATCCTTCAAATTGTTATTGGAGACTACCTTGTGGCATCATAGTCCTATAAAATGAAATAACTCAATTAAAACACAAGGATAATTCCATTAAATCTAAAAATGATAGAGGGAGTGGGGTTGGATGCTAAACTAAGTATTAGGTGTTTCCGGGTACAAATAAATAAAACATGCACACACCCACTCACATGACAAGGTTAAACCAAGTACATAGTCCCCCGTAGGTATAGACTAGAGAATATCCTTCATTTTTATTTATTTATTTATATCATATATTATACCACCCCTCTCATTCAAGCGAGGGATACATGTGCACCACCATTCATCCAAGACGACATCAACCGGCGATGCAGGACATGATCATATCCAACTTTAGTTAGGTGAGGAAACACCACCAGTGCTACGAACCATCAATCAACCTCATAGATCATGGGCCACATGAAGCCTTACACCAACCTTCCCTATATCCTCTCATCCCGTCTTCCTCATCATGACTTCCCTTAGAGGCTTGCCTACCTCACTGGGAGATATATGCCACTACTAGAGAGCATGAACACTAGCCGCCGAGACCTGTAGGGATCACTGTATATATCTAGTTCGGTCCAAGACACCACATGCACCCTCATCATGATCTGTCATAAATATTGACATCACCCCCGCCAAGAGATCATCACTCACTTGTACATGCCTCCTCACAAACACCGATAGTGACTCTCTCTCATAGACCACAAGCCACATGCCTCCTTAAACTAGCCTTCCTTAGATCCTCCCATCTCATATGCCTCACCGGTACCACTTGTAGGGGCTCTCCTACCTCATCGGGAGCCACATGTCACCCCTGGGGAGCATGCACACCAACCCCTGAGACCTGCAAGGACCACTATCTGTAGCCAGTACGATCCAAGCCACCATAGGTTCTCCTTTCATGATCTGTCACAAATACCTACATCAACCCTACCATGAGTCCATTACCCACCTATAAATTCCTCCTCGTAAACATTGACAGTGACTCATGCAACCTCAAATAACCCATGAAAGCACAAACCCACATCACCCCTATTTAATTTAGACTAAAATACTAAAATAGGTTTCAAAACCCAACTGCTATGATGAAAATGGGGTTGGATTACCAATAAGCCAACGCCCCATCTACTACATGTTAAACTAATTCCTAAGACTGAAATTGAAATTTCTAGAAATAAATTAAAGGGATAAGTCTTGGTGTGATCCCCCAAGCGGGTCCTAAAATTTTACTACCTATAGAGGGTAGTTCCATCTATTATCCAAAATCTAATGGTGCAGGGATCTTCTTAGATTTGAACCACCACATATGGATTTTACCATCTTGTATGCCTTATTTATTAGTGAGGAATTATGCATGGATAAAGTATACCAAATTTTTCCCCTTCATAATTAAGTATATCTTGCATGGTGGAGGTAGGATGGAGTATGGATCATACTCTTCCTTGGATGCTACTTGTGAAACCTCCTCCTTCTTGTCCAGTGCTTACTAAAATTAGTTGCATGAATTGAATGATTAAAGGAAAATTATGATGATATTTTTACTTAATAAAATTTAATTTTGAATTATTAATATGAAATTTATCCATTTAAATATGAGTAGCCTCTGTCTTGATTTCATCAGGTTCATCAACATGGAATTCCTCACGGGCTTCCTAAAATTAATGTTCATCAAAATATGGAGATCCAGGTGTTCCTCAATAGGTGATTGTGATGTTTTTTCATAATACTCTAATTCATAGAAGGGATTGACCAAATATGAAAATTCAATGTAGTTATGAGTGATAATTAAATGATATTGAATAAAACTAGAAAATAAAGAGTTAAAAATAATAATATCTCCCTGAGTTGTTTCTAGTTCAACCACTTAATTATTTTTAAGTGCCTCTTGGATTTTGATGGTAGAAAGTGGACATAGGTAGTCGGTCTCTTCCATATTTTATTTAAATTCCACAACTTATGTGGTGTTTTCCTTCAATGTTGTTGGATATTATACTTTTTAAGGAGTTAGGAGATCAAGTAGTTCCTCACACTCTTTCTAGAAGTTATCTAGATTTTTTATCTCCCACTTGTATCTCATAAGGAAAGTCTTCCTCCTTGGACTCCTTATGTTCTTTCTCAAGTTCCAGTGGCTCCTGCACCTATGATTATTTATTACATTTATAGATATATAGTATGTTCTGATACATCATGAAAAAATAGGCTTTCTTGTATTTTTTTTCTTCAAAGTAATGAAAACTCTATAGAATTTGAAAATAGAAAAACTAAATAAACCAATGATTATCTCCTTAGAAACAGTTCCAGTTTTGATGAATGCCCATAGTAGGGAATGGCAAGAGAAAATTTATTTTCCTAATGCAACACAGAGGCTGACCAGGGTGGTCTCACTTGAGGATCTTCACAGTTGTTCACCTACTCAATCTAATTAATATAAATTACTTATTTTTGTTTGTTTTTATTTATTCCATGGATTCAATGTAATTTTATAAGATAAATAAAATGATAAAATTTATACTAACATGAAATGACAGAATTTGATTAGAAAAGAAAGAACTTGGCCTCTGTGGTTTGGTATATGGGTTTCATCATCTTCCTTGTTGGTGTTTAAATTTAGTTCAATAATTCAATTATGAGATCTCATGCATGAGTAACTATTATTTTATTTAGTGATGTGAAATATAAAATCCCTTTATCATTCTAAATTGCACCTCCTCTTGTAATCAAGGTTGATGTCACACCTCAACCGAGAGTATGAAATCTTCCAAGACCTGGCTCCATTATATTCTATTTAATCTAATTTATGAATAAACTCTATCATATTTAGATCTTGTATCTAGTATAAGGGAGTAAAAAGATTCAATTAAAGTATAGAAATGAGTTTGAGTTCAGTGACATGGGGAGAAATCAACACACTCACACGCTTCACTCTTGCTCACCACAAAATTAATAAAACATATGAATTTAAGTTCATAATGAATAGAAAAACCCAATTACCTCCCTTCGGACAAGACTCAGGTTATCCCCTCACTTTTAGGGTAAGAGGTCACTTTGGTAGAAAAAGTGAAGAAAATAAGAAGAATAAAAAATAAAACGAATAATAGATAGAATAAGAAGAAAAAATACATGTGAAATAACAAAAAAATAGAATAAGAGAGACAGATAGAGAGGAATAAAATAGAATAAAATAAAATAAATACAAAATATAATAGAATAAAGAAATTAAAAAAAGAAGAATAAGAAAAAGAAGAGAAATAAGAAAAAAAATGGGTGGAAGAAACACTTGAAATTAAAAATGAATGGATTAATTATATATAAAGAAACTAAAATAAAAATGCATGAAAAATAAAGCTTAAACCAAAAATAGAAGAAAAAAATAAAAGAAAGAAAGAAGAAAAAGATGGAAGTATCATCGGTCAAGCCTTATCCTCATCGTGGGTGGTAGAACTCCTTGAAATAGTGGGTAAAGACTCATTTTGTAGAGGCAGGAAGGATCCTCAACCTCTTCTTGGATCTCCTCCAATCTCCCTTTGAGATTAGGTCTTTATCTTTTTTTTTCATATTTTTAACATTTAAAAAATCCTCCATCAGATCATGGGAGATCTTTAGCGGTGTGGATTTCCACTTAGTGTAGACTCTAATGTTCATGGTGTGCATCGCTCATACCATGCATGGGATGCATGGAATGGGGACAACGTGATAGTGGAGCAGCAGAATTCAATGGTCCCTCATCTCCTCCATCATCTATAGTGATTGAAGGGAGATCTAATGTGCTTCCATGGGGTCATATGAGGGTATAATAGATGATCTTTAGTAGTCCCTATCTTCAATAGTTGTGTGTGGATTGAGACCAGGCTCATATAGCGATAACTATGGAGGTTATCCATCATTGTAGACGGTAGAGAGCCAGCATTAAGCAATGGTAGTGGCATATGATAGTGATGGGAAGTGTCTGAGTGGGGACGAATGCAAATAGTGGGAAACAATGGCATTTATTTAGGCGATGAACAGTAACTCATATTAGGTTGTCCCATATTGGAACTTCAAGATGGGATGGTGATCGTTTATAAGCAAAGATGCAGTTTCCGCTCATCAGAAGCTCGCACTGGGGTGGGATCATAGAAACACACACACACACACACACACCCATATGGGATGAGCCATACTTCTTAGACCATGTGGGTTTTTATCCCACATCTGATGTTGTGGCCTCTCATTGGGGGCCTTGTCCACTCACTGGCTGATATGGGCTTTCCCATTGGCCCGATTTACTGGTTGACCCTTCACATGCCTGGCTATGTGGCTGCAGGATTCTGGTTGTGGGCCTACTATATGTCTTGGAATATTTTTTTAACACCTAAAAAAATAAGATACAAAATTCAAATTAACTTTACAAGAATATAAATCCAAAATAATTAAATCAATAACAACTTCAAATTCAATGTTATTTCATTCAAATAAAACAATTATAATTATTTATTTATAGAATCCCAATTTTGAATAAAATAATTAAATTAATGGGTATTATAATTAAAACCATAAGAAATCATAAGAATATTTAAAAAAATGAATTAAATTTGTGTGTTTCATTAATTAAATAGCCCATATTCATATACTCTTCCATCAAGTCGAAAACAAAATTATTGTTCGTGTGTACGACAGACTACGACCTCATGAATCAATGTGATTATTTTTCCATCACCACCTCTCATGGACGATTATAATGATAGATTTAATGTTTAAATATGATATTCATGAAAAGTTTATCATTATAAAATGATAATATATAATCTAATTTCTTACCTTTCTATCCATTGAAAAATGATAACGTTATTCGTACATACATGTGGACTGCCACCTCCATGAAGCGATGTTATTCGTTATCCATTAACACATCACATGGATGATATATATAATTTTATTTAAATAAATAATATGTTATTTATGATATAATGATAATTCTAGAACGATAAAATATTAATTACATTCTTTCCACCATGATCATTGAAAAATGGAAACATTATTTATGCTTATGTATGACTTAACATATCCATGATTGTAACATAATTCATTTTTCATAAACATATTTCATTGTTGGTTTTAAAATTATAATTGATGTATAAAAATTATAATTATTTCATGATTATTATTCTATATATTATGTAATAATTATCCCTTTTACCATATTCATCCTATTGAATTCATTTGGGACATATGAACCGAATATCATCAAAACGTATGATATTAGCTTAATTGATTTAGTAATTAAATATACCGTAGTAATAAATAAAATAAAAGGAATAATAAATTTGAAAAATATTCTTAAGAAATTAAATAATAAACATAATTTTATTATTCAAGAAGATAAATAACGTACATGATGAGTTGAACCTGAGGTAGGAGATTTCATCTCAATTTTCCTTCAATGAGGAATATTTTATTATTATACACCTAATTTATTTTATATAGTGTATATAATGTTATTTTTATATGTTATATAATTAATCTTTCATAGTTAATGGTATTTAATGTTTCATTCTAAGTTATTTCTTTCATGGGGTTATGATTTGAAAGTTACCAAAGTGGTAAGGGTTTATTTCATAATATCATCATTATTCAGGATTGTTTATATTTAAGTCTCCACTAGGGGAATTATTCAATATTTTTACCTTAAAACCAATATATTTTCTTATAATATTGTTATTTATTAAAATTATAAGTTTCCTTTTATTTTCCTCTCTTTAAGTACTCACGATACCAAAATGATCTTTTTAAGGAAAACCAAATTTGTTTTTCTACTTAGTCAGGAATGTTTTTCATCCATATACATATTTTTCTTAAAATGTTTTAAAGAATATTTTTAATATTCTCCAATTATTTATTAATGAAATTTTTACCCATATTTGACTTTTAAAAAATGGTTTAAAAGTAATATTCCTATCATTTTTTAAATGAAGTAATTTTTAACTTTTTTTACAAAAGCGTAAAAGGGATGTTTTCATTTAACTTATACGTCATGAATTAAATTTCCCTCTGCCATGAACACTTAATTGTTTGAATTTTCCTTTAAAATTTTACAATGTTGTTTTAAAGAAAATTATTTTCCTTATATTTTATAAATTTTAGTTTTTAAAAGTATATTTCAAAATGAAAAGGGAATTTTCCTCAAGAATGTTTTTAATGATTTTTATGGTATTTCGATTAATCTTCAACAAAAAATATTTTATATTCTACTAGGGATATATTATAATGATACCATACTTATTCTTTCTATGGATGATTTATAGTCATTTTGATTAGGAAAATATTAAAATTTCATATGATATTTTTTCAATATGAATGTTTATGTTTATTATGTATTTAAATTTTATTCCCCCCTTTCATATGATGAATGAAATATACATTATAAGTGATGGGTAGGGAATTCCATAGCCTCTAAATGCATCAGTAAGTATCATGAGATAAACTAGTTTTGGTATTTTTCTGTGGTGTTACCAATTTATGTATGATGTCTTTTCATGAGGCCTTGATGGAAAGTTTGTGATGTTTTAATTTATTTATTACATCATTATGATATTATTTGTTGATGTACATATGGTTATTTGAATAGTTATGATATCCATGGATAAGTTTCAAGCTCACGTGATTAGTTATATAACATTATTTAATACCCATTTATTCCTTCCATATTATTATTTAAACTCAAGTTATTGATTAAATGGAATGTGTTTTTAGTTATCTAACTTTCCATATTTATTATTCCTTATTTACTCATTATATATTCCATTATACCTAAACCATACTGAGCATTTGATCTCATCGCTTATTTTTTTCTTTCCTTGGGATATTAAGAAGGAATATTTGAATGAGTTTAAGGATACAAAATATTTACTTTAACTATGTTGTATTTTATATTTTCAAATGTAATGTGATATTAAAGTATGTATCTAGTTTACCAAGACTACTAAACTATTCATTCATTTTGGATGTGATCACTTATATCTTATGCTAATGCAATAAAGTAACCACCGACTTTGGGTTACCGGGGTCGTGGTATTTACACAAGTGAATGTGAAACCATAATTAACCATGAATCTCACCATCCATATTTTCAAAATTTAACACACATATACAAAGAAATTGTAAGCCTATAACCCTTCAAACCAACATGAACACAACTTAATAGATCACTTCCAGTGGTTGTGAAAACTGAGACCAAGATCGTACTAACACCAAGACTAAGCTGTCCAAAATCAAGGAAGATTGGTACCCATCCTTAAAGTAGATATCCCATATAGATCTTTAAATCATCCATACTTTCTTGATCTAGGGATGACTAAACTATAGTAAACCCCACATATTCACTTTGTCACATGAATCTATCCTCATTTGAGTCCTACTATTAACTTCCCCAGTTTAGGGGAAAATTTCCTCCCCAACACTTTAATGATAGCTCCTCACAGTGACCATACCAAAAAATCACATCTAGGTGTTCCCATGGATACAACACCTAAGCTCAGAATGAATGAAAAATTCTCACTAAATAAGGACTGAAATGTACTTGAAACTAAGAAACCCCATCAAGTTCGATCAAAGGAGGCTATGGCCAAAGTTCTATGTGTGTTCCATATGTAGGTTTTTGAATATAGAGGGGCCTAAAACTTTACCCATGCATAACTATGAATGTTGGGGGATAAACATGTCGGGATATCTCTAAAACGATTCAAGGAAAATACACGGTCAAGTCTATCTAGATCCAAGTATAGAAAATACGTATCTTGAAAATAATTAACAAGAAGTATCTTTCACCATGTTCCTAATTCCAGATCCTGGTGACCTAGATGTTATAAACCCATACTCAGTCAAGGAAAATCCACACAAAGTGACACTTGAACTTGAATTTATTCAATTGGGTAACAATACAATTTATTTAAGCCACATCAATGATAAACACCCATGTTTCCATCTCTTAACTCAGTTGATTAAATCTCATGAGGAATCGCCAAATTTGGATTTCTATACCCAATTATTTAATGGACTAATATTTAAGACCCATTTATATAGGAACACATTAGTCTCACTTGAAATATTTTAAAACCCAAACTTTTAATCCCAATCCTTCCCAAATGAAACTCAAATCTAAGCCCAAGCCAGCACATGCATCACCCAAAATCTTATTTATGTGATAATGTCTTATGAGAAATACTCAAATTCCACCAAAGTCATGAAATAGTAAAATGAATCACCCTTAATTATTCTTAAAGGCATATAGATATTGATCATGGGATAATATCAATGAAAATGAATATTTTTTAGATGATACCACCTTGGAATATTGATACCCTCTAGATTTACATGAGAAAATAATCAATGGAGAGGAAGATGGGTGAATAATTTAAGGAATTTTTTAGAAATAAAAGAATCATGAGAGATAGAAAAGAGATATGTGCTACTCACATGGATAAAATATTAAAGTGTGTGAAGAACCTAAAATCATTATTATGTAAATAAAGAACTTTTAACTTAAGATATGGGTCTAATTCCATAACTTATTAATCAACTGGAACTGCTGAATTTTCTTGTTTTTATTTCTATTTTTTGTAATTCTAGAGTGATGATAAACTAATACATTATTGTTTTATCTAAGGAGGTTACCCTTACCCCTTTTAATATCTTTATATTTGTTTAAATAATTTAGGGGTTAAGACATTTCCTCATATTATTTATATTTAAAATTCATCTTCCCTCCATTATATTACACACATAGGCCACTTAGGTTCTCTAAACTACTCGTGATTATGAGAATTGGGTTTATATAAGAGTTATTGGGGATTTATGATCACTAGGCTAGGTGAGATTAGTTATTGTAGTGATTATTAAATCCATATTATTAATCCAAAAATTCCATGTGAGAATAATAAAGTCAGGTTTCACTTGATTAGAGAAAAAATAAGATAATAAAAGAATAGAATCATGGTTTAATAGGAAATAATGGGATATCCAAGGCAAGGCCATTATTTCCAAAATAAAAAAAAATCTAATTTAATCACTTATTTGACACACTAAACCCATTAAACCAAATAATAACACACCAAAATCACTCTAACTTTGAAGAAAATCAGATTTCACTACTACTAAATTTAATTCGGGCTCAAAATATTATTTTCTAAGGAATATGTGACATGTGTTTAATTAACCTAGTTCCATATTGAGAAGGTAAATGTTGTGTTTTAATTTTGTTTAAAATGATTTCATCATAGGATCATATCTAGTTCATCTCAACTCATTGGTTTTGATCCAAATGTTGAATGAACTGTGCTAGAAAGAATTGAGAATTTAAGAATAACTAAAGAACTAGAGAGATATGTTTTCACAATTCCATCGACAAACTCTCCTTTATCATCCACTTCTTTCACTAGAGTCACTATAGGAAGTGAATACATAGAATATAATTTTTCTCAATTAAATAGGATCTTGATAGAATTATATGCACATAACTTCAACATTAATATTATTCCTTAACAACCCATTAACTAACAAGACTTTGAAATTAAAAATAAAATGATCCATTTTATGCCAAAGTTTCATAGCGTGGTCTAAGAGGATTATAACCAAAAGTTAAGAGAATTTGGTAAAATTTTATATAAATTCAAGATCAGAGGAGTTTCCAAATACTTTTTTAGTTTTAAGGTGTTCTTATTATCCCTTGAAGGGTCTTCCAAGGAGTGGATCTATAACCTGTAATATAGAGAGATCACCATATGGGATGAACTACTCTAGGCCTTCCTCTAAAAATAATTACATCAAGGAGTGCCTAGGTGAGGAATGATATTTATGGAATCAAAAAATAAGTTGAGTAACTTATTTGTTGTTTTGGGAGAGGTTTAAGAAACTAACAACATCCTTCCCAAACAAGCCCTATGGAGAACATAATTTACAGTATTATTTTACCAAGATTTTATGGATATAAATCAAAACATATTAGATTATTCCTCTATAAGAGCACTAATTGAAATATCCCATTTTGAAGTTAGATATTTGATAGAGATAATTTCCAAAAATTCCAAACAATTCGATACTAGAACCACAACAATGGGAGTATATGAGGTAAAGAGTTATTACTCACCTTTAATTGAAAGTAAAATTTAATAACTATCTTATCTTTTGAGAAAGTTAGCTATGAAAAAGGTACAGAAAACATCACCAACCACACCTCCAAGAGTCTTCCAACATTGTCACTCTTTGGAACACTACACATATGGATACCCTCATGTTAAAGAAATTGAAAATTGTGATTCCATGTTTTATTATCCAAACCATAATAAACTAACCTGCAATCAAGGATTAAGAGAATATTCCAACATTCAATATGGATCTGGGAACTAACGGTCTGAAAACCCCCCATTACAGAATAATTTTCAACCATCTTTTCATCTACCATCATTCAAAAGAGGCAGTTCATATCCCTCTATAAGCTATCAACCAAGGGAAGCTCAATAACCCTCCATTAAGAACATAATGGTACAAATTTAAATACTCAAACCAATCATAAAATACAATTATCTCTCAAGATTTATAATTAAAGGAGCTAAAAGGAAAAGTTATCTAGATTTTATCTTTGATAAAAAAACTAAAAACCCAAAGTACAGGTACACATCTTGAGTAGTAAATTACCAAACCCAAATGGAATGTTAGTTAAATTTCTTTTAAGAGTGGAAGTGATCTGGGAAATAATAAAGAATCACCCTCTCATGCCAAATTTGGAAGTGGATAGCTCACTGAACCTAAATAATTTATCCTTGAAAAATTATTTGAATAAGAATAACCTGTAGAGAAATCCCCAATGAAGAAATTTAATGGAAAATATAAGGTAGAAGACTAAAATTATCCCCAACTTCCCTTCCCTATAAGAATTAAATCACCCAAGATAACCAATAAATATTTATTGTAACAAGAGATCTTAGAGATATTAAAAAGAGTGGTGATCAACATTCCTTTATCATAATCCATATTCCAAATTGCAAGGTATGTAAGGTTTATCATGGAAATTTTAATCAATAAGAGAATATTTCAAGGACGTGAAATCGTAAATTTAGCTAAGAATATCTCTTCCCTTATTACCCCACAAATACCTAGGAAATGTTAAGACCCAATTATATTCACTGTCCCTTTCTCTATAGGAGTACTGAATTTTTCAAATGAAAATTTTGATTTGGGAGAATCAATTAATATAATTTCTTATGTTTTTATTCTTACCTAAATATAGGAGAGCTGAGATCCACCAAAGTGGTTATAAAACCTGCTAACTAAACCACTACATACCCATTTAGAGTTGTATATGATGTTCTAGTGAGTTTAAAATAATTTTTCCCTTATGACTTCTATATTCTGAACATGGAGGAAGATAGAGGTAAATTTCACTCTCCTATCATCATAAGTAGGTAATTTATTAACAATAATAAAATAATAATAGATGTTAATTAGGGAACTCTTTAAATAAATTTTGGTGAACAAATAGTGAATTTTAACATTATTGATTCAATGAAATACCCCCATAATGAGAAAATTGTGATTATATTTTCCCATTTTGAATTGAGTTGTTATTTTAAATAAGAAATTAAAATGTTTTATTACATAATTAAATTAGAAGAATCCCTAGAAAGACCTTATTTTTTTTATGAATCTATATTTGAAAATAAATTCAATATAAAAAATATTATCTATATTGATGAATGTTATTTTGATGAATTAATAAAAAACTACCATTAATACTTATTCATTGAATATGAAGGTTACCAATATAGATAATGAAAATTTAAAAAGATTATTAAAACTACCTCTAAACTGGAATTACATATTTTTACATTGACATAAAATATTATTTTCTTGAAAAAATGAGAAACTTCTAGTAATAATATAAAATAATTTATTGCTCAATCAATAAAACCAACTATTAGAAATTCAAAAACAAAATATTAGAGAAATAGGAAAGACATTATCAGATATCCAAGGGATTATCCCTACAACCTATATATATAGATTTTTTTAAATGTTAGTATAAACCTATGAGACATCCCTAAAGAAGTCTAAACCCAAACCTCCTAGAAGTAGTAAAAAATGATGTGGAAATAATTTTAATATTTGGAATCATATGGTCCATGTCATATTCCCAGTGGGTGAGTCCCATTCAAATTTTCCCAAAAATATTGATACAAAAATGTAATTTTTTTTGAGAATAATGAGTTAGTTCCCATAAGAATTCAAAATAGTTGGAGAGTTTTTATTGACTACTATAAATTGATCCATGTGACCTAGAAGGAACACTCCCTCATCCCCCTTATAGAAAAAATGTTAGAGATACTAGAGGGGAGAGGTCATTATTGTTTACTTGATGGATTTTCTTGGGTTTTTAGGTTCCAATAACTTTATAAGATCAGGATAAGACCACATCCACATGACTATTTGGTACATTTTATTACCGAAGGATTCCCTTTGGGATTTTCAAATCCCTAAGTACCTTTCAATAGTGCATGGTAAGTATCTTTTCAGGTCTAATTGAGAACATATGGGAGGTATTCCTTGATGATTTCATCATGAATGGAACATGTTTTCAAAGTTTTCTTGAGATTCTGGAATTTTTTTAAAAAATTCATTGAGGAAAACATGGTTTTAAAATTTTATAAATTTCATTTCATGGGGGATAAAAGATTTTTTTGGATAAATAATTTCTAAAAATGGGATTAATATGGATAAATAAAAAATTTAAATTATTTATATACTAACTTACTCCCCCATCGTGAGATACATTGGATCTTTTATGGGCTATGATGGATTTTACATATGGTTTATTATGTTCTTTAACAAAATTTATTTTATATTAACTAATATACTCAATAAGGACATTGAATTTTTATTTGATGATTCATGTAGGATAACATTTCACAACCTAAAAGAGAGGCTAACCACATCCCCCATATTTTACCCACCCAAGTGGAATGAACCCTTTGAGATACTTTGTGATTATTTAAACAAATTTTTAGGATATGTGTTGTCCTAAAAAGTTAATGGGCATCCAAAAGTGTTGAAATACACTTCATAGACCCTAGAAATATCCCAAATAAATTAATAAATGATAGAAAAATATTTTTTGTCAATTTTTATTACTTTAGAAAAAAATTATTCTTACCTATTAAGAAGTTAAGAAAACATTTATTATGATCATGAAACACTTATGTATTTAAAAAATAAAGGTGATAAAAATCCAAGCATAGTGATATGGATGTTTCTTTTAAAATAATTCAACTTGGAGATCATGGATAAGAATGGCTATGAAAATATGGTTGCAGAACACATGAGTATATTTCCTCACACTATTAAGGTAGAACCACACTAAAAAAAACCTGGACGACTATTTTCCTAGTTAGAAACTATAAAAAGTCATCCAAATTCCTTGGTATACTGATATAGTCAATTTTATAGTCACAACAAAGATTCCCCTTCTTTACTAAGAATCAAATTTATAAATTGAAGTCTAATTAATTATTTTTATATGGGAGGATATATATATACAGGAAATTTATAACGACCATGTAATTAGATGGTATATCTCTAAGAAAGAGGTTAAGTATGTGATAATATTTTATCATACACTTGAATTTAGAGGCCATTGTGGACCTATGAGAATTTTTAGGAAGGTTTCGGAATTGGTTTTAATTTAGCCCTTGGTTTTTAAAGACTCACATAAATTTTTTAAGGCCTACCAAATTGACAAATTTCTGATAAAGTTTCCAAAAGACATGAAATTCTCTAACAAACCTTAATTTTTTTTGAATTATTTGATGCCAAGGATTAGATTTCATTGTTCTATTTCCTATTTTATTTAGTTTATCATATATATTATTGGAAGTGAACTATGTTTCTAAATGGATTAAAGAAAAATAAATCAAGACTGATGATTCCAAGGTTTCCATTGAACTTATAAAATCAATTTTTTTTAATATTTGGATTACTCTAAGCACTAACCAGTGACCAAAGAACACAATTATGTAATAAGAACATGGAATCCATTGTGAAAAAATATAGAGTGTATCATAATACCTCAACTATATACCACCTGAAAAAAACAGTAAAGTAGAGGTGTCCAACAAAGAGATTAATATGATTATGGATAATATGGTACAACCCACTAGAAAGGACTGAAGTAAATATCTAGAAGATGAATTATGGGCATACATTAATGCTATTAAAACCCCCAATAAATTTTCCCCCTATAGCATTATTTATGGAAAACATTTTAATTTTCCTATTGATATATAACACATATCCTAATGGGCTATCAACATAGTTAACTTGGAGTTTGAAAAAACTAGAGTGTAGAATAAGCTATAGATTATAAGGCTTGAGGAGCTAAGAAGGAAAGAATATGAAAATACCATGATTTATAATGAGAAATCCCAATCTATCCATGAAATAATCATCCAAATAAGATACTTTCAAGTGGGAGACAAAGTGATACTATTCTCTTTAAGAATAAAACCCATTCTTGTTAAACTTCATTCTAAGTAGACCAAAACAATCATAGTTACTAACACTTTCCCATTTGGTGTAGTTGAGACTGAGAGAGCTAAATCCAAGAATTCGTTTAAGGTGAATGGATAATAGGTGAAACATTATTATGATTAATTTTGGAAATAAAAAATGGATGATTCTAAACTTCTTAATGTTTCCATTGAATAAAAAACTATCAGGTTTTCTATTTACTTTTATTTATATAGATATTTACTCTTTGAAACACATTTTACTTAATAAATTCATGATGGGATTAACTTTAATTGTGTCTAAGATAAGTGTGGGGTAAAGTGACAAGTTGATTAGTATGTAAATACTTTGTTCTATTTTTATTCTGTCTCTAAGTTTTTTGTTCTTAAAATAATAGAAATCGCAATGTTCAAAGTATATTTTCAAAGTCTACAAATAAATTCTAGAAAATGTTTACTATTTGTTTTTAATACTTTAGAGTGTATTTAGATAGGAAAAATTGAACTAAATTTTGTTTTACTAAGAAAAAATTCCATTCTATAGCGGAGGAAGTTAATTTGTTCTAAAATTTTGAGAGTTAAATTATTTCTCAGTGATTTTGGTCACTATTTTAATGTAAATTTGGTTTTGGAACTAGGAAAAGGTGTGTGATTAAAAATTTCTTTATGGAATTGAAATTATAACATGAGGACACTGATATTTTGAACTTAATTCAAGGTAACTTGTCCTTTTTGAAAAAGAAAACCTTAGGTATCCAACTCAAAATAAATTTATATAATCCCTTTTTATTAAAGGTTAGGGCCGAAGACTAATTTATTATTTTGGAACTGGTGTTTGAGTAATAAATTTCATTTGAAAATTTAATTTTGTGATTTTCACAATCATGGCTGGTAAAATTTTTAATAAGTGCCTAATTGTAAAAAATGAATTCATTAAGGTGATAAGAATATTGAACCTAGATGAAGGAGGAGGAAATTTACTTATAACAATTTTATTTTAGTCATATCAAGAAATTTGAAATTTGAACTCTGGTTTATAGAATATGGGAGAAGGGGATAAAGGGAATTTCCACTTGTTAAAATTATAATTCCACTTAAATCTATCTATTTAACTCATGGAACAAGAACTATAGATTAATTGAAGTTAGGGGTAGGATTAATTCATAAAGGAGGCATGATAATTCAAATAATTGATGAATATATGATTTTCTTCATATTTGTTTTGTTTAATTAATTCTAGGTAGAATATATATTTTCAAATAAAAATAATTCATTTTATTTTTTGGGGGTGCAACAGTTTAAGTATGAGGGAGTGATGGATGGTAAAATTTGATCAATTTTTATTTGTAATTAATTGTTTTATTCCCTCAAATTCCATTGAAAATCCAGGTAAAATTCACATTTATATGTTATCATGAGTTTCTAGGTAAGAAATTAGAATTAAACCTAATTTGTGGATTTTGATGAAATGTTATTCATCTTAAATTTTATTTGGATGATCATTTTTGAAAATAAATTTTTTAAGATGGAAATGGGAGTATTTGACGAATAAATTAAATTTGGTTTAAAACTATGAATTTTGAGAATTGAAATATCCATTTAAAATTTAAATGTGTTTTTATATGATGAACTAGAATTCATTGTGTTTTGAAAAATATATATATAAATTAAAATTGTAATTATAAAATGTCATTCAATATAAAATTAATGAATTTTCATAGTAGAATTTTCTACTACCTTAGTGGGTTCTTTTATTATTGGTTGTAGGTACATGTATTAAAGATAATGTTAAGGTTCCTTCTTAGTTCCATATATCCCATTAAAACTAGGTAAAACCAAATGAAATGCCTATAAACTCATCCAGGACAAGCAGTGCACCGGGTTTGAGCTCCACTCCACCTGTAGTGATCCTTAACCCACAGTCAGCGCACCTACCTTATGAATAAGGTGACCAACCATGAAAAGTGACTACACTATGCACAATAAAACATTCCTATTATGGAATAATATATGAATAAATCCATAATACACTTCAAACTAACACAAATTCACTCTCAATATACCATATAGCATCGACCACACCTCACCAAGTGATCGTGTCACCACAATCGATCGTGAAGCTCACCAAGAACATTCTCAGGGTCGACCTCTCATATTCAAAGTGGCTGTAAGTCACAACCCTTCAAACCCACATGATACCATCCTAATATATCACTTTTAAAATCTATGAAAACTAAAACCAAACTGATTCCAAAACTAATCCCAAAATGACTTGATCCAAGGCAGATTGGTACCCCTCCTTCAAGGAGACGGACCTTGAAAATATTTTAAGTGGACTTACCTATAAGAATCAAGGATAACCAAACTATAAAAGACCTAACATATTTACTTTTTCACATTAATCCAACCACATTGGAGCTTCACTCTATGCTTCCCCAACTTAGGTTCAAGAATCCTCCTTAAAACTTTAACGACATCTCCTCACAACAACCATGCTAGATGACCTCATCTAAGGGATCCCTTATATCTAACACCCAATATCCAACCAAATTAAAAGGCCTCACCGAATGAATACTAAAAGGTTATTGAAACAAGGAACCCTCATTAATCTTTATCAAAGGAGGTCAAGGATAAAGTTCTACATGTGTTCTTAGTGTGGATGTTTGAAGATAGAGGGATACTCGACCTTTCTCCATGTACTAACTATGAATTTATAGAGAGACACACATCAAGTGATCGCTAAAATTCCTCAAGGAAAACTTGATCTCAAGTATTTATATATCCATCCATAGAAAATTGGTATCTTATAAAGAATTAGTGAGAAGTAGCCCACATAAATATCCTAATAATAAAACTCATAGACTTAGATGTCACCAATCTATGCTCGTTTGAGCCCAATACACTCAAACTAACACCTGAACCGACATATGTCTGATTGGGTAGTAACATAAGTTCTTTATTCCATGTCAAAGACACTCACCTGTTTTTTCTTCTATAAACTCAACTATGTAAATCACATAAGGCATCACCAATTTTTGATGTCTAAAACCTAGTATTTCAAGGCCCAACATTGAAGACCCATTTATGTAGGACCACCATAGAACCACTTGAAAGATTTTGAAGCCCAAAATTTTAGGCCCAAGCCTACCCAAATAGAACCTAAGTCTAATATTGACCCATAACATACAAAACTAAAACTCTACTTTATGTGATCACTTCTCCTAAGAAACACCAATCTTCTAATAAAGTTGTGACATAATGAAATGTATCACCCTAATTACCATTGAAGGCATACATAGATTGATCATGGGTGCATGTCTAAGAAGCTGAATATCTTTTTATATAATCCCACTTGGTAAGAGACAAACCCTCTAAATTTACACATAACAACAATCAAAGGAAAATAAGTTAGTCATTGAATTTATGTAATGTTTCAAAAATATTAGAATCATCGGAGAAGGAAAATAGATCCATGATACTCATGTGGATGAATTTTTAAAGTGAATTAATAACTTATGATCATTCTAATATAAGTAAATAATTATTCACTTGAGAGAGGGGTATGCTTCCAAAAATTCTCAATTAACTAGAGCTGCTATTTTTTTTATTTCTATTTGTTTTAATTATATAGTGATGGAACACTAAGCTGTTAGTGGATGAGATGAGGATATTATACTTACCCCTTTCAAATGAATTCAGTAGTTTAATTTTTTTATCTATTATATTAATCTCCCTAGATTTGTTTGAATGTTTTAGGCATTAGGAAATTTCATCTCCTTATTTTTACTTCAAATTCATCTTATCTTCTTCACTGGATTTCACACACATACCACTTAGGTTCTCTCCACTTCTTGTGATCATGAGAAGTGGGTTTATCTAAGAGTGATGGATATTTTTAATCACTAGGATTATAAATATTAAAGATTTTAATTATTATTTCATCCCTCTAATTAAGTCAAAACATCTAGGTTAGTGTAGTAAACTGTGGTTTTAGTTGATTTGAGAGAAAATATTACATTAAAATAATTAAATCATGATTTAATATGAAGTGATGATATATCCAATGTTAGGCCACTATTTCTAAAATTTGATTAAAAAACAATCCAATCCAATCACTAATTTCACACACTGAACCCATTAAACAAGTGGATAACACACCCAAACACTCCCTCACTATAGACCACCTAAGTACACTACTACTTCATTTAATTTGGGTTCAAAATATTATTTTTTGAGGGCCCCATAACATGCATCTCATCACTACTTCTATAGAACATGATATAGAATATAAGTGGATTTAGATCTTGATTCATCAATCTATATACAAAGAAATAAATTTAATTATATTGGTGTTTTATATAACATAAAAGTATTACAGTATATTTAAAATACACACCATTTTTTTCAAGTGAAGTGTACACTATCTTTGTTTTACAGTAGGGGTCTGTTGGTTTTAATGAACATTGTTTATTTTAAACACTCAGTTGTTGTTTCATAAATTAACAATTATTAATAAAAGTGATTAATATAAGCAATTCCATGTAAAATATTACCAATTATTATGTACCTAAAATGATGCATCATCATGATGACCAATGGACATATCCCATATTTCTTGGTTTATCTTGTGTACATATATATATGGTGGGTGGATCTTTAATTTGTTTTCACCATGCCAGAGATGATGCTTCATTGTGAAGAGATGAGGGTAAAATTATCATATACTTTCTATATTTTACCAAAAATATAAAATAATAAAACATTGATTTACTCTTAATTATCCCTTATAGAGTACATTTATATTTGATTACTATTGAAAAAAATTGTTATTAATGGTCACTAGAAGGGATCATAGATCCTTTCAGATAATTATTCGCATCTTCACCAAATGAACAAATTTTTTTCACTAATCTATTTCAATTAGAATGTGTATCTGAATGGTGACCCCAATGTAAATAATGAAAATGTACTTTTTGGTGTCAAAAAGTTGGTTGTGTTCATTCCATCCAACCTCAAATTGTATGAATTTCCTTCTCGAATTAATAATTTTTTTGTTAAAATTGACATGCTATGATGATCCTATTTTTTCTCAAACATAGGATTTTCACCTTTTACCATATCCTTGGTTTAAACATTATTAATATGTTGTTAATTAGGATGGGTTCCATTTGAATGTGTAGAAATGTATTATTACTCATGATTGGTAGCATCAACATGTGAATAATCCATTATCTACAAAATTAGTTGAAAATTTAATTTAGATTACATAAATGTTTTAGTAAACACATAATTTTACGAGGTAATGCTGACAGAGAAATAATTTAAATTATTAATTTAATATTAAATACATTTTTTTATAATTAAATTGATTAATATTATCATTTATTAATAATTTTTATTATTTTTAGTGGGATATAGAGAAAGATAAAAAATAGGAAAAAGGAAATTATTTCATCATGAAAAATATGCCCTGTGACATGTAGCAAGTCAAGGCCCAAGATCAAAGCTTAGAATTGAATAATAAAGATTGAACTAGTGTGAAACTACTACAAATTTATGATTCAAATTGTAAATTAGTCATTTATGATGTAATTATTTTATGAAAAGGTGAGACAAAAGAAAAATGGGATGAAAAGGAGGATTCTAGAGCCAGACCACATGTTTCATAACATGACACATATGCGTCACAACTTGACACACCCAAAAATAACCCAGAAGAATTTTTTTAGGGTATAAAAAAATCCATAAATTATTCATGTTTGAAATAGTCATTTCATATAAATTCTATTTATGATTTAAAACACTCATATGGTCTTAGAAACAGCCAGATTTGATGTATTAAATGCTCGAACCCCATTTTATGACCCCTTGATGACCCAAGGTAAATTCTGACTCATTTATTAGGAATTTATTATGCTCTGTGTGGTGAGGAATATTTATAAATATATTTATAGGGTATATTAGAAAATTATTAGTGATTTTAGAGTTTTATCACTGTTCTAGGATTAGGATGTTGCTAGGTTTTTGTTTTCCTTTTTTTTTAATTTCTTTTTCCATGTAACCCTAATTATATATTTTAATTAAAGTGTATTGACACTAAATTTTTTCTTAAGGGATAAAAATATTTATGGAAGATACTACAAGGATTATAGAGGTGAATATCCCCAAGAAGGATTAAGGGAAATCTCCTAAAAGTGGTTTTTGTGCACCTAGTCTGTGCACCAGAAGGCTTGCGCAGCCCCCTCCCCCCTGTGCAGCACTGAAGGACTGTCCACCCCTATGTAGGGTACCTATGAAAGGTACCTACTCTAAGTAACTATTTGGGATAACTAATTATACAAAATTTCCATATTTTCTTATAAATATGTCTTTTGGGATCCTCATTTGAGAGACTAAAAAAAGGAAGAAGCCTCCAAGCTCTGGTTGCACAACCCCTTCACTTTGGTCCTCAAAAATCCCTCAGGTATCCCTATACAAGCCTAGAAAGGAGGTAATTAAGGGGGATTGTGAGATAAAAGTACCTCCAGGGTCTAAAACACAAGACACCTATGCAAGGACCCCTTTTTACCCCTAATTAATGAGCACTAATGCAAAGTTCCCTTACCAAACTCAGGAACTGTGCAAGACCCTTCTAAGGGAACCTGAGGAAACCCTTGGTCCCTATAGAAAGGCCTCACCCAATTTTTTTTCCCAAGTTGTATATTTCCCAAGGAATACTTGAATCACATAGGCCTACCCTGCGTGAATCGCTTCCAGGACCTACCAGGTTACCCTACGCAAAGCACCTTCTTCTCTCTAAACTTTAACCTGCACGAGACACATTCTAAGCCACATTTCAAGATTCCATTGGTTGGGATCCCCTTTCATTGGGTCCATCATCTTAATGGAACTAAATTAAATCCCCAAAAAATATTTTGGGCTTGAACAGTCATGGAAAGAGACACATAAGCATGTCTCACATTCAGATATGCATTCCATCGGTCAGAGGTGTCCCATACTTGTCTTACCTAATGGATAGGGTCCTTAGAGTGAATGAAGATATGAATCCCATTAGTCACAAGGACCCCAACCATAGCAGTAGTTTTAGGGAGGTCCCAACCTCAAATAATAGGGTTAGGACCATGTCCTTCCCTGGTATTCTCTAAGAGTGGAGACCTATAGTTCCAGGCGGGGAGGGATAGGATCACACTTACCTTTCCCTTTGAGGTATACTATATTATAATCTTATCTTCCCCTTGGAACTAGTCCTAAGAGAATCCCTCATAGAGTAAACCCCTAGCATTTATTATAGGAGGTTTCACTCTTTCTCATCTTCAACTCCTGTGTTGTATCCAGGAGTTGATGTGACTATCCTAGTTACCAAAATGGGAGGAAATTGGAACATAAAAAAACATTATTCTTCTACCATATCCCCAAACTCTTACCCTAGTGGAAGTACTATGTGTTTTCCCGATATTCTGCCTCCTCTTGTTTATAACATTTGAGAATGACTCACATGAGATTAGAGGTTAGCTACAATCATGACAACCACACAGTCTGATACATGTATTAGCAGAGAATCATTCTTCTGATCTTCCAGTCACTTTCCTTTAGAGGGACTCCATAGGTGTGGGTCCTTAAGTCCATGTATCCAACTTCAATGACATCCTCATATGTGGTGTAAGCCCTGAAAATACTCTTTTCTCTTCAAAGGGACCATATTCCCAATAAAGAAAGTCAAAGGGCCTCCTATTAGGTATAATACCGAAATAAATACTCTCCAAGCACCATATTACCCTATGAGATGAACCTTTAAAGGGCCTCCATAGATGTGGGTCCTCAAAACCAAACTATGTGGGATTTTATTCCTTTTCAAATGGGATACATAAGAATATTCCATGAGGTATAAACCCAACACCCCAAATCAATCATAATTCTATATGGGACACATTCCTAGTAGGGTCATATCTATCCTAGGAGCCCACATCCCTTCAAAGTTTCTTTGGATGCCTCATCATAAGTCCCACACCAAAACTTTGCTAGGAAGTTTCCACCTAGACATCCTTTCCGCATGATGTTAAACTACACAGTTTGGTCCTCATCACATGTCCTTAAAAGGTATGATGTGTCTCGTTAAGTGTCATATAACTACATGGGTTCTGATTTATTTCATAAGGATATATAGGAATCCCATCTTATGGGCCTGATCCAAACATCAAAACAACCTCTGCCTCCCTGGATGATGATAAACTCCAGAGTGCCCCACTATATGGATTAAAACCAACATCGTAATAATGAATGGCCATATAATATCTAATCTGTATGCAATAGAGTAATATTAGAGGATAACCTCAAATACATATAGATATATCCATTGATGAAGAACCTCATATACATACAGATGATTCTAATCCATGCATTCTAATAATTGATTATTAATTCAAGTGCGTCTTATATCATTCTTGGGATTTAATGAAAAATTCATGATCATATCTTAAATATTTAAGAGAGTCCCAGAGTATGCAAAAATTACCTCCAGAAGGGTGTGATGAGCCCGACCTCCCATCCTATCAACCAATTTGAGTTCTTAAGTATCATTTTCCAAGTTCCTCAATGAGCACCTACCTTTGGAAAACACGTCCATGAGTTATAACAAATATGAGAATCATTGGGTGTTTCTGGTTCCATGAACAAACCCCATTAGAAACCACCCGAAAAGACATGGGAATATGTGTCTGACATGATGGTTATTAAACCAACACCACAAAACTCCATTCCCACCCCATGTAGTATTTGGGGATGAAAAAAATGGTGAACCCGACGTTAATCCTTAACCAAGATGATAGTGTCACCACCTGTCAGGCCCCTTTAAATCTTAAAATGAAGGAGGACCAAACAAAATAATCAATTGTGCATGTATTTGTTTATTGAGATGCTGATTTTGCAATGTTTTCTTGTTTTTGTTTGTCATTTATATTTTATCCACTTTATAAAAAATATAACTTTTATCCAAATGGCGTCACACCATCTCCCAGAGACATATACCTCGGTTGTCATTCTTACTGGGTATTTGTTCAAGCAGAGGACACCATCTCCAACCCAGTGTCTTCAAAGCTAGGTCTCAAATGCACTGGTCTAGGATTACTATCAAAATAGTACCATAAAAACCCAAGAGGCTGCTCTATAGGTCCTCTATCTCATTAATCCCCTCCATTCATCCACTCAACGGTGACTGGTGGTATAAAATCAAGCATCACCAATCACCATATCTAATCATTTTAGTAGATTATCCCTAGAAAGTAGCAATCAAATCCCCCCTTATGTTAAGGAGGAAGATCAATAGGTTGAAAACGAACTTACCCAGAAGATTCATGGGTCCTTTCAAATGGATCCTACAAGTATTCATTTCTTCCAACATCACATTGCAGTGAACCCTCAACATGATGAGGGTTCTATCTTCAAGAGTTTGACATAGAGCTAAGCATGTAAGACAAACCAACAAGGGAAGAGACTGATCAGTAGGGAATAAGGTTACACCTCTCTCCCCTACAGAGAATCCCACTAGTAAAATTTAGTAGAAAACTGTGATTAGGAACAAACACCTACCCACACCAATTAAGAATTTCTATAGAATCTTATAAAAGAATCCAAAAAAACCCTTTAATAAAATATAATAGCAAATAGTGAGCAGTCACAAACACCTTCCTGTACCCATAAAGTCTTCCAGAAAAACTCAGTGGAAACCCATGATCACACACAAACACTTTCCCATACTCACCAATCCTACCCATAGCCTCATATTACAGTGTCCAGGGAATCCCTCTAGCCAAGTTTGGTGGAAAGTCATGAGCATGATTTCACACCTGACCACATATATCAATCCTTCTAAAAGGCTAGTCTGGCAACATCTAGAGAAGACAACTGGAAAGTCCTAGTAACAAACTGGGGGTAGACCCAAATCTCTGCCCCCGCACCAGAGTACTGTCAATATCCACTAGTAGGAAATGGAGGAAAAGAGCAAGAAAACATGCCTACTATAGACATGGAATGGTAATATATCCTTGTTCCAGTTACTAAAGTCACCAAGAACATCCTAACAATGGTGAAATGGAATGAATTTTTTTTGACCATATCCTACATATCTTACAAGATATCATAATGGTGACAATAGTGGAAGAGTGGTGGATATAAAAATCTATCCCTATAAATGGGGTGACTCATCAACATGTCACTATGGAGAAGATACACACTCCTTCTACCATATAATAGGGTTGTGGGCCAAATTTCCCCATGAAATGTGGAAAACCAGATCAGGTCTATACCCCCATTCAAACTATAGGTAATCAACCTATTTCAATGGCCACTATAAAGCAAGAACAAGACCCTGCTAAAATTACAGAATCCTATCGGAAAATTACTACAGTGACATGGGAGCTATTCAAACAAGCTTCCATACCTAAAAACCTCTTACCCCAAGACATAATACCAGTCACTCACAAGATGTCATAAAAAAAGAAGCATCAATAGAGATGACTAGAAAATGAAGAGATGATTTATGATCCTACTCTACTTAATGATAGAGTTATTGAATCCCTTAGATGTTTATCTATGGTAGATCAGGATCCTACTCCCCTATTACCAAATTACATGAATAGTAATAGTATTTCTGAAGGTCCACCCCATACACTTCACCATGAAGGCTTGCTTCATATCCATAATCTGATCAATCTTGAGAGGCCATCTTCTAATGAGATTTATAGTAGCCCTCCATGTGGATATAAGATCAAATGCTAAGAAGGAATTCCACTTGATGTTTTCCACCCTGAAGGTCCTTCCCATGGTATATGTTATAGTAATTGTCATTATAGTTGTACATAAATCCATAATAGTATTCCTACCCATATTAGAATTCACTATGAAATTTCTCTCTGCAACAGTTTTTCACTTCATTAAAAGGGTCCTATCCTTAGTGATTTGATGATGACAAAACCCTTCTACCATGAGGGACTTTGGAAAATGAGGCCAGTCATATTGGATGCCTTATTATTAAAAAGTGAAACCCTTTCTCAGTTAGAAGATATCCCAAGGTGGTAGTCATTCTCAGAACCACCCTTGTATTGTATTCCTTCTAGTATGAAAGAGGAAGTCCATACTAATCATGTCATTTTTGATAAAGCCATAGGTAAGGATCAAATTTGGTTTGACCAAGTTGAGAAAAATCTGGAAAAAGATAAAGAAGAAAAGTTGAACATGAGGAAATAGAGGGCTAAAGATGATATAACTTTCATGTTCTGGACTTTATCCACTCCCAAATAAAGCATTACAGAGGAATTTTTGGAAGATTGTGTGTATTTTTTTTCCTAAATATATGGAATACTCTTTATCTCTTAATATCAAAGGTATTACCTTATCAAAATACCTAAGCCACATCAAGGTAATATAAGGGATACACCGTCAAATTTACTTGGAGGCTCTCCTAGCTACATGACATCCAAAGTTGGGGAAACAACAAGGATCTCTTCAGCGTGCATGTCTCACACACATTAAAATAATTTCACTAGATGATCAAAGATTGCCCATACAGTGTTGATATTAGATGATGGTTTGAACATAAACAGTTACATTTAACTGTGCTCCCAAATTAGAAAAGTCTGCCAAAGATGATATCTTGCAATGTAATAGCTTCATGCTGACCTAAAAAATGGACCATGTTCACAAAATATTGTATTCTCAACAAAAATAGTTTCTGACCAACTCTCATCAACATCAGGCCAAAAGAGACTGAACCATAAAAATATTATTTCACCATACATTTGAAAATATTGAGTATGCATCTTGCTTAAGGGAATTCAATCTTCAGATAGATAAAATTTCATGAATGGTGCAAATTTATTTATAGGTAGGTGGTTCATGTGTGAACCAAATGATGCACCTATCCCATGTTTAAATATAGCTCATTAAAATTAAGAAAGTAGGCATAGAGGTAGAATCAATAGAAATATAGGAGCAACACCAGCCATTAGGGTTGGGGAATTTTTTTAAAAAATCTTTGAAGTTAACAAACCTAGCTCTAAAGGTTGTGGAAATAGAGCGGGAAAAGCCCCAGCCCATAGAGATGCAGGATTTGTTATGTCAAAAAACCTCCACCTCGGCGAAAGTCAGTATTCTCCCAGTTAAGGGGAATTCCACAGAACCAATCCTTCTATTTCATCCCATCCCATGATTTGTTTTACTTATTTAGAAAAATCATGGATATTTTTAGAGATTCCCTTTATATTATCATCTACTAAATAGTTCAAAGAGAACTAGAGAAGGAGAGGATAGAGCCTCATGGAGGGTGTAGACAAAGGCAGTCTCACAAAGAGACTAATGAAGAACCTTTAAAGAATTACACATTGATGAATGTCATTAACATTGACCATGAAGACCCTACAAAACACAAGTCCAATATGGAGGATTTATAGGAGGAAGTTTTGGTTCATAATTCAGTCCACACCGAAACGATTAAATTATGTGTGCATACCCATAACTAGAGGCTTTCTATGAATTTGGGAATTCTCTCAACCACTCCATTTTTACCTCCTGAAAGGGAATCTAACAAAGAAAAGGGAAAAGGTAAGGTTGTGACCCACCTACCTCCTGAAGAGTTTGAACCCCTAAAAATTGAGGAAATATTCACTCAGCAAGATGAAGAGATGAAGGAATTGAGTAGACTCAATGCAGAACTAATTTGAGGTAACATCTCTACCAGATATGTTTTGAAAATAGAGCGTCAAGTCATAATTTCAACCAGTGTACCTCGATAAAGAGGGTTCTTCATAGAAACCGAGATGGATCCAGAACATCCACTCAATGCAGGGTATCTACAACCAATATACTTGGATCCTATAGTAACAGATCAAGATTTAAATCCATTGGGTACACAACCATAATAGGACTAGGTATATCCTTGTAGACATTACCCTATAAGTTACCCATAGAAGATATTGGTAGGGACACCACAGTTGGCCCTTGCTATTATTTCCCTTGTTCAAGATCATCCTCAACTGAACATTCTTCAAGGGATCATTAATGCTATTGATTCAATAATAGATTGATTGGAAGCTATAGAGGAACAATGTGTGATGGTAAAACTAGAAAATAAACCTTATCCTAAATGGGTTTATCCAAATCTCCCTCTTCTGAACTTTAGAAACACTACATTTCCAATTTTAAATGGTTTGGGGGACCCAGATTAGTATTTGACACATTTTGTTTCCCATTATGATCCCATGATGGGGACCCCTATGCAACAAGAAGTAGTGAAACTATGGTGTTTCATGTAAACACTGCAGGGGTAGCCTTTGTATAGTACACTAGTTTTCTAGATCAGTTAATCATAGGGTGGGAATATCTCCATAATAAGTTTCTCTTCCAATTCAGATCAATAATACATAAGATAACAATCCTCAAACTCTCAAAATACAAAAATTTGGAGAATAAGAGGGTCTCATATTTCATTTCTTGGTGGAAGGGGTTGATATAATCTCTAAGACTGCAGCTTACTCAAGAAGATTTTTGTCCATCTATATAGAGAATCTTCATAAACATTTGTGAACACCACTCATTCCTATGAATTATATAGAAGGGTTTCAATATCTTATTGCAATATCTCAAAGAATAGAATATTCCATCGCATGAACTAAGGATAAGTCCTGAGTAAATCCATAAGATCAAAGAAAGTGAATGGGGAAAGTATAGGATACTACTATTACTCTTAAGTTAGAACATACACTCACTCTAGATCCAAATATTGAATCATATCATGTGGGCCCCCCTCCTGAGTGTCAACAACAACACTCGCCTTGTGCAAATGAACAAAGAGAGAAGAGGTAAAAATAGTTTCAGGAGTTGAAAAACAAAGTTTATTCTTTCCAAAATGACCAAGAACCTAGTTACCTTATCTTGGAATTGGAGAATAAATTGATCAATTTTCTAAATCCCAATCATCATGGTGTCAAAGATATCCTAAACTATTTCCCCTTCCACCAGTCATTGGGGTAAAACATCCAGAAATGTTTCGTTTTTAATGACATCCAACAGAAAATAGTGGACTCTAGTCAAGTGAAGCTCGGAAAACTACCCACAAACGTAGAATATGTTTCCTCCACCAATTCAGACTAGGATAATGAATGTAATGAAGTTAATATTAAGGGTACAAATAATTTTAGTGATTGGATAGTCAGAATGTTGATCAACCAGACTCATGCTATCCTCCAAGCATAGTTGAAACAACCAACTATGTCCCGACCACTTCTATTATGGCACAACTAACTCCATCGATTCCATAGCCCTACAAAATCCAGTTGTTAAAAAAATGAAATGTCAAGAATATCAGGAATAAAAAAAGGAAGATAAACTTATACAAAGGAAAATTTTGGTTTTGAATCTCTCAGACTTCAGGCCCACAGTACTGGGAAAATGGGCATCATCCTACCAAATGGTATAATAAAATTTGACCCACTAGATGGAGTCCTCATCATATGAGGAGTTGGTCTTTAGTTCCATTAATTTTTTCACTTAATGGATCCCTTCTTGGATGATGGGTGTGACTATGAACCCAAATTACTTGCATCTAATTGGGGAATTAGGGGAAGAGGCCTCTAGAGTTGAGGATACCGAGGAAGAAGTAGTCATTCTAGGAGTCACTACTCTAAACACATCCTGGATCAAACCATTTATATAGATGAAACTCATTGGAGATCCCTCCAGCGATCTCATAAGAAAAAAAAAGTTCCCCCACACATTACGGGGGTTTCCCCCACCTGATCGTCCTATAAGACCAACTTGAGGGGACGCCATCACCCAATCAGCCTTGGCGTGTAGCCTGACCTAATTAAACTAATCCACCAGGGGATGAAGTGCCTTAAATTATATTACAAGGGTTGATCAACCCACATCAAGTACTTTAGTTCCTAAATCACCTATATAGAATCATCCCTATTCTAGAAAGCACAGACCTTTAGACCATAAGTGTGAAATTTTAAAGTAATTGACCCTGGTGCCAACCAAATTTTTAATCCTAGATGCATTGAGTCTATTACCATACCTCTGAGAAGCACTCATGGAGGATTTTTAAATCCATCAAGAATTTTAGGCTGATGTTGCTACTGCCAAAGTATATTGTGCAAGGAAAGATCCTGTAGAATTATACACAACCATATCTTTCACAGAGAAGGACCAAGATTATTTTATACAAGGACACATCAAACCTTTGTATGTATCTATTAGGATAAATGACATCAATATCCGATGATCTTTCATTGAAAACAGCTCAGGATTCAGCCTCATTTTGGTCTAAATGCTTCGTCAACTAGGTTACAATGAGTCCATCCTATCCCCTTCCACTCTAATGCTACACAGTTATGACAAGAGAGATAAAATGCTTCTTGGTGAAATAAATCTCAACACTCAGTTCAAAGATCTTAGGTCTAACTCATAATTCCTAGTAATTCATCATGATACAACCTTCAATTTTTTTCTAGGAAGGTCTTGGTTGCATCAACATGTGTTTATTCCCTCATCGTACCACCAATGCCTAAAATATAGCATTAATGGTCAAATTGGGGCATTACATAGTGAAAAATCCCCATTTAAGTCCTATGAATCACCATATATTGATTTATGATTCTATCACAGGGTAGGTAAATATCCCATGATTGATAATGCTGCTTGAATCAATGCCCCATATGGTATGGATATGACCCCAACTAATCACTCAAAACAGCTCAGTGTAGAGTATGTCTTGTTCGTCAATAAAATCGAAGTATTGATTCCAAATTCAAGCATATATTCAGTGAATTACATAATATCATTCATGAAAACTGAACCCATCTATTTTGGAGAAGTCATCAAATCTCTATATAGTGATGAAATCCCAAATGAGAATGCCCTCATTTCTCCCCCCTGATCTTTAACAAATCCCAACCTCATCATCTTGGTCATGATATATTGTGAATTCATTGGGAGAAAATGAAGATGATCTTTCTTCACCCATCATCTCCCCTTTAAAACTTAAAATATTCCCCACATCATCATTTGGGTTAGACTTATCTCCTTTACCTTATAAATTTCATAATACTGACTCCTCCCCAAACTCCCAGAAATGTGCTTCATCACCTAATTCCAAGGAAGAGGTGGGATAGGAAGAGGAGGAAGACCATAGGGATTCCCCTCCATCATTTGAGGAAGGTGTATCTGCCACTAGTGACAAACCTAGAGAAATAAATATGGGCACACAAGAAGATCCAAGACCCACTTTGATTAGTATGAAAATGTATTTCAAAGAAAATAGGTATACACTTCCTTTCTACAGAAACATTGGGACGTGTTCACTTGGAATTAAATAGAGATTCTAGGCCTCAATAATGAGGTATCCACTCACCACTTGGGCTTTCTTGAAAACCACCAGGGATATATAAAAAGGCATTAAAAGGACACACCTGACTCACTCCTCTAAAATCGAGGCTAAACTAGACAAGATCATCTTGAACAACTTCATTTGGGATGTTTAATATCTAAAATTTATGGACAACATCTTCCCAATAAAGAAGAATAATGGTAAAATGAGGGTCTACATCGATTTTAGAGACCTCAATCAGTACTTTTCGAAAGACGAGTTTTTAGTTCCAATCATGGATATGATAATTAATGCAATGGCTAGTTATCAAGTCCTATCCTTCATGGATAGATATTTAGGGTAAAACCAAATTCATATGGCTCTAGAGGATGAATAATACAATGCCTTTAGTTCCCCTAGTGAGTATTCTTCTATCAAGTAATTCCCTTTGGATTCACATACCAATGTTCCATGCACCACACCTTCAAACCCTTCATGAGAAGGTTTGTTGAATGCTACATTGATGATCTGGTGGTTAAGTATCAGCAGTTTTCCAATCACCTAGATGATATCGAGGCTGCCTTCAACAAGCTGTGACAACATAGATTGAATATGAACCCCTTGAAATGTGATTTCAGGGTAACCTGAGTAAAATTTATAATATTCATCATATGACATCATGGAATCAAAGTCAACCCTAATAAGAGAAAATATATCCTCAGTATGTCACCACCTAGGAACCTAAAAGTGTTTAGGGGTTTATAGGGAAAACTTACCTACATTCAGAGATATATATCCAACCTCATAGGCAAGTGTTTTCCATTCACTAGGTTGATGAAGAAAAGGGTCACATATTATTGGACCAATGACTATCTGGAATCATTTGAAGACCTAAAGAAGTATCTCTTGAGCCCATGAGTACTAATTCCACTCGTTTAAGGGAATCCACTGATTTTTTATGTGAAAACCTTAGAGAAATCACTAGGTGATTTCCTCACAAAAATAACATTACTGGGAATGAAAAAAAATCATTTATTATCTTAGTCAAACCATTCTAAACACTGAGACTTTTTATTTGGATATCGAGAAGAGCTTCCTAGAATTAATCTTTGTAGTTCAAAATCCGACGCATTACCTATGGCACCATGAGCTCCATCTGGTCATTCATAATAACCCTCTCAAATATATCCCCATTCATCCTCTGTTGATAGGATGTTTGAAATGGTGGGTGGTTGTTATGCAATAGTTTGACATATAGTTCTTGCCTTATAAGGCGGTGAAAGGCCAAGCTTTGGTAGATTTTCTCACAGAACACCCATATATAGAAACAACATCATTAGATACCGAATTTCTAGATGAAGATATTTTTTCCATTCAATTAATACCCCAAATATGGGAAATGTATTTTGACAGTAGATCCAGGATCCTAATAGGGAAGATAATGGAAGACCCTAAGCTCAACAATGTCAGTTTGGGAGTCATACTCATCTCTCCAGCAAAGGAATTTTTTTTAATACTTCATGTTTTTGAAGGTTTTACAAACAATGAGGTAGAGTATTAGGCCCTCATTTTAGGCCTAGAATTGGCACTACAAATATTGGTAGACCAACTAGTGTTAAAAGGTGATTCGGAGTTGGTAATCAAATAGATCAATGGGGATTATGTCATCAGGAAAGAAAATATGATTCCCCTGCATGAATATGTCATAGAGTTAATGGTATAATTCCCCTCAGATCCAATATTGACTCACATACCACGATCAATGAATTCTCAGGTAGATGCATTGGAAAATGTAGCTGTAGCTTTAAAAGATCCCAACTAGGATGAAACATCATCTGCATCATACACCATTGAATGTTGTTGCCTTTTTCTTGTGTTAGTATAAAAGATATCAATGAGGTCAATATCATTCCTAAACTAGATGTTCCCATGACTGGTTGGATGATACCTATCTTGGACTACCTTAAAAATTGGGTGCTCTTATCAGACCTAGCTATAAAAGAGAAAAACCGACAACGAGTGACCAACTTTACCCTTTATGATGGCTCAAATCATTAAAAAGTACTTTATGAATGAAGATTTGATGGAGTTCTCCTAAAGAGGATTGATGGAGAAGAGACCACAATTTTCATGAAAAAGTTACATGTGGGAGTCTATGGTTCCCACTAGTCAGGGTTTTGATTTTCTAATCAAATATGAAGGCTTAGATACTTTTAGCCTTCAATAATTCAAGATTTCATAGAATTCACCAAGAAATGTTATTCCTACAAAGTTCATTTCAACTTCATCCATCAACCCCCGAAGCTGCTACATAAAACCAAATACTCCTAGCCATTTTTCATATGGGGAATGGATGTTTTAGGGATATATCCTCTAGCTATATCCAAGTAAATCAAATACATCATAACTTCTAATGACTTATTATCCAAATGGGATGAGGCAATAAACTGAAAAGAAGTTAGGGACAAAGGAATAATTAGCTTCATAAAAGCCAACATAATTAATAGATTTTGTGTCTCTCATACAATATTAATGGAAAATGCAACCAATTTATATTCTACTAAGTTGTAAAAGTTATATCAGGATTATAATATCAAATCCAACCACTCATCCTTCTATCATGAAGTGGCTACTGGACAAATAGAGGCCTTAAACAATACCCTATCAAAAATAATCTAGAATATGGTGGATAAAGATAAAATGTCTTATATTAAAAATATATTTCATGCCTTGTGGGCCTACTATACTACCACCCAAACCGCAACATAGGTGACCTAGTATTCAATTTTATAGAGAATAGAAGTAGTCCTACCAATTGAGATCCAATTTCCATCACTCCATATTGCCATATGTGATTGTTTATCCATGGATGTGCAATACTATAAATTATTGGATGAATTTGAGTGACTTGATAAAAAAATATTTCATACCATGTATCACTTAGAGGTCTATAAAAATTAGATATCATGTGATTTTAACAAGAAGGTATACCTCCATTCGTTCCTCTACAGATAATTGGTATTGGTCCTTAGGACTCCAATGATACCTGGGAAGAAGCCACCAAATATTTAGCTAAAGTTAGAGAGACCTTATTCCATACACAAGGTCTACTCTAATAGATATTATTACTTGATATTGATGGATGGAGAGATCATTACGTCCCCAACCAATGTAAGGTTTCTCAAAAAGTACTTCATGTGAAAAAAGAGTGACATGTCTCAGTTTCACGATGTTAAAATGTGTAGTCAGTATTTATCGCATGAACTTAAAAAGCATGAAATTTCATCCACATTGAAAGATGATAAACTGTTACACCAACATCCTTGTTGTATGAAATTAAATTGAATAACATCATGGTCCTATATTCATGACCATAAAAGGCACACCATATGGTCCTAGTCATATGACCCAAAAATAAAAGACTTCCTAGTCCAAGATATAAGAATTCAAACTACATATCCCATCATCCTAGTCATAATATGTTAAAGTGTGCGAAAAAATACTTACCACATAACATAAAATGACATAGTTTATGTCCTTGTTTCATGATATAAAAATATGTAACATTTCAATTTTTGATTGAGAGGATCATAATCTTTGGTGCTAGTACACCACCGCACCTTTCCTCAAGAACTATAATTGACTTGATTCTTGCCACAATTGGATATATAGTGATTCCCAAATCTCTAATCCTAGTTCTATCAATGAAAAAAATTCCCCCATCTCTATGTACTGGTCAAACTTGCATAGGGAGCCTTTCAAGAACTACATATGACTTGATTCTCATTATAATGAGACATGAAACAATTCATGGATCCTAAATCTTGATCAGTCCACCAAAAAATATAAATGAACCTATCCTTCACTTGTATAACCTTTGTGTGGTAGAAGAAACCTTTTCCACTTCTTTTTTATCAAACCAAGCATAACTCACGTGGGCTTATGAGTTTTGGTAAAAAAAATCTCTACATTAGTAAGGAATATCTATTCACATCAAGGTAATAATGGTCCTATATGCATGAACTTAAAATTCACACTATATAGTCCTAGTTGTATGACTCGAAAATATAAGGCATTGTAGTCCAAGATATAAGAATTTAAACTACATAACCTAATGTCCTAGTATCAAGATGTCAAATGGTACAAATATTTCCTTACAACATGATGTAAAGTTTCATGGTTCATGTCCTTTTTGTATGGAATAAAACTACATAAAATTTACATCCATGTTTGAGTGGATCACAATCTTTAGTGATGATACCCTACCACACCTTTGTTCAGGAACTATGGGTGGCTTGATTCGTGCACTCATAAGATAAATAGTGACATCTGGATCTCCAATCTTGGGCCCATCCATGAAAAAGAATTCCCCCTCACTGTGTGCGGGTCATACCTTCATAAAGAGACTTTAGATAACTAAATAGAGCTTGATTATCATTATAATGAGATACATAATGATGCATGTATATTACATCCTAGTCTATCCACCAAAAAATCAAAACATCAATGTCCTTAATTTTTATCACCTTTGTGTGGTGGAAGAAACCTTTTCCACTCCTTGTTTCTAAAACTGTGCATAGCTCATGTAGGCTAAGGAGTTTGGGTAAAGAATTCCCCACATGATCATGACATATTGATTAACATCAAGGTTACCATGGTCCTAGTTGAAAGACCTTAAAAGGAACACTAGATTTCTTCATCACATGACTTTAAACTATATGGTTCCACAAGAACCACATGTGGCTTTATTATCATTCGAATGAGATACATAGTGGAGCTTAGACCTCTTGTATTAGTCCCAATTATAGGGTAAAGAAAAATGATTTCTCTCCTACATATAAATAAAGATCTATGCAGGATATCTTAATTTGGGTTCCCTCATTTGGGGGCCCATCAAGGAAATTGAAATGTCCCCTCTTATATATGAGTCATATCTATGCAAGGGAATTTACACTTCATGGAAAATGTCAATCCAAATTCTTCTTTTGTGCTTATAAATGTTCCTTACATACATAATACTCCTAATCTTGGTAAATTTTAGATTTTAATAATCTTTCTCCATCTATTGTAAATAGAATATATGATACCTAAGAACTCCTTTGTTTGACTATGTAGTAACACTCCCCAGTTGGATTTGCATAAGTATCCCACCAAAAGGTCCTATCAGCCATAGGAATCCACTATTTGACTATGCAATAACATTCCTTAGTTGGATTTTCATAAGATATCCCACAAAAAGTGTCTGTCAACTAGTGACACATTTGTCCTCAGGAGAAGCCTCTTATATCTTCATTAGCCTAGACGACATCATGCTGAAACCTAATATTTGACCAAAATTCTCATTCAACCCTCAAATTCTTGTCCTATCCCACTTATCCTAGTTCTAGAACCCCTAAGATTTTGGTTTATAATTTCCTCCCTCATGTTTGAAGTATGTCAAAACAACCTTGGCCTAGTAAGCCCCATATTACCCATCATTTTTATAATAATATGGTCCTAATCATATGAACTAAAACTAAATACATCATATCATAATAATTGCATGACATTAAAATACATTATAAGTCCTGAAAACAATACTTGAAACTACATGATTTCTCAGAACTACATATAGATTGATTCAAATTTAAAGGAGATACATAACAATAATAGGACCCCATGCTTTGGGACAAACCTTGATAAAAAACCCTATTTTCCTATATTTGGGTCAGAAATATATAGGAAACATTTTCCCCTATTTCTGGGTAATTTTTACATGAAATTATCCTTTCATATTCAAGCACTTTCCTTTCACAAACCAAAATTTGTGTCTGGGGATATCTGAATCTCCATAAACATCCTCTGGCCATCAGTAATAGAATGTAGGAATTCCTAATAACACCTTTGTCTGATTATGCAGTAATTCACCCTAGTTTTCTTTTCATAATTCTCCCACAAAAAGGTCTTATCAGCCTGAGTATTCTACTATTTGACTATGCAGCAACATGCCCCAGTTGGATTTTCATAAAGTCACAAAAAGGGGTTTTCAACCAGGGACACATTCATCCACAAGAGAGACATATTCTATCTCCATGGAACCTTTCCTCCATATAAATTGTTGGATCTATAAACCCCTAGATAACAACTTACAAACTTCCCCCCATATACCTGAAAATGATGTCACATTCTTGGACACATTACCATGAATGGGAGAATCACCAATCATTCAATCAAATCTAAAAGACCTTAAATTGCATCCCCTGATTTTCTTTCTTTGTGAAATTAAACTACATAGCATAACATCCTAGTCACAAGACAATAAAATGTAAAACAACTTCCTTATCGTAACACATTAAACTGAATGGTCCATGTCCTGGTCACATGACAAAAAAATTGCACGATACTTTAACCCTTATTATAAAGGGGCCTTCCCCAAAAAATCATACTTTTAATAGAATGTACCCTCCTTCACATAAGTTAAATTCATGTAGGAGTTTTTTCTCATTAATAGAAAGCTCCAATACATATAATCTTATCATTCTCAGGAACCTTACCTTGGCCAACCACCTATCATGGTTTTTAGATATTTAGATCTTCAAAAAATTTTGGACCATTGGTAGTAAAATGTCAGAATTCACGAGGATAACTTCTTTTTGACTATGCAGTAATACGACCCATTTGGATTTTCATAAGTCACCCACCAACAGAACTTGTTAGCCATAGGATTCTACTGTTTGAATATGCAGTAACATTCCCCATTTGGATTTTCATAAAGTCCATATAAAAAGGGTTTCTCAACAAGAGGCACATTCATCCTTAAGAGATACCCACTCTATTCCCATAATCCCTAAAAATATTGTGTTGAGAACTAATTTTTGAACTTGGTCTGTGTCAATTCCTTACATACTTGTCTTGTATCATGTTATAGATTCATAAATCACAAAATTGTGACTCAAAATTCCTCTTAGGTTATCTAAACAATGTCAAAACATTTTTGGATAAATTTTTTTTTTGGATAATTATTCCAATACTCATGGTCAGAGATTTTTAATCTAAAACACCAGTTACATTAGTCTAGGTTGAAAGAATTTAAAAATCCCACAAAAAGAGAAACCGTTATCACTAGGTTAAATCCCAAAAAGGGGACCATTGGTAAGAGTTCAGTCTTAGATCGCTAGACCTATGTTCTGCATGGTTTATGAAAGAATCGGGCAATAAAAATAAAAAAGGCACAAAACTTGTTAGGATGAAAACCTACAAAGGGTGGCCTAAGAAAAAGACAAGTCTCACCCACTAAGTATTCTTCATATTAGAATTAGTAAAAAATTAGAGTGATGACACAAAAGACACAAAGTTCAGAGGGTTGTCTATATAACCCTAGAAATAGTCAAACTATGCTCACTAGGCCCCATGGATTAGGAAAAAATAAGAGCGATCATTCACCCTTATCATTGAAATTATAACATGATTAAATCTAATCAAATGAGTCATTTTTAGTGTTATATTACAATTATTATGAGGATGGGAATACAGGAAATACAAGAATAGGTGATTAGAAATAAAGTCCTTTTTATTTATATTCTAAAATGTAGAGTATCTTCCACATGATAGAGTATCTCTACCAAATTATAGAAGCACTCCTCAACATTGGCTTTGAGTTGTTGGATTATGACTTGATAATTATCCATAGTTTTCTGAAACCTAGCCAGTTGTGTGGTGACAACATTCTCAACATTATGAATTCTCTCCTACTCCATAGAAATAGATACTCTTCCTTGTTCCAAGGCCCCCTTCAAAGATCAATGGAGTTGGAACATATCTTCCTTCATGACATCCATTTATTCTCGAAGGAATATCATTTGAATATATTTCTCATCAAGACAGTGTTGATATTACTCAACCTCCTTGGCATGATTGTGCTTATATTAGGATATATCAGCTGTAAGATCTTGAAATCGGCCTGCTAGCTGCTCCTCATCCTGTTTTGACCTTTTCACCTCCTCCTTCCATTAGATGATTTACTTCACAACATGTTGGATCATACAATAATCAAACCCACCGTACCCTAAAATGGTATACATTTTTGTAATTTGGTGATGTCATGATGGGAGGTTTTCAAGAGGTGTCTCTGAGACTATCTTCCAAATGTCTCTCCATACCACATGGCATGTGGGGTAAAAAGAATCATGTGTATCCAAGTCTAACTCAGATCCACTCTTAGTGAGAGAGATGTATTCTAGGATTAATGCACTCAATGAGTCACCTTGTTCCACTCCATCCAAGATAGCCTTAGTTTCTCTGACTAGCGTTGACTAAATTGGCACATAATCCCCTTATTTTTTCTCATACACTAAATTTGATGGCATTGAATATAAATTGAAACCACTCATCAATATCTAGGGTTTAACATAAAGTGAAGGCAGTGAAGAAAGCAATGTAGTTAATAACACTCACTCATTGTTGGGTTAACTATTGAGATTAATGCCTCCCTAGTACTCCCATCCTCATTATTCTAGGTAAGAACCTACTGAGAATGAATATCCCTTAGAGTTTGTTTGAAAACTAGGACCAAGGTCTCTTGGGAATCTCCCACATTGAAGTTACCAATTTTTACTTCTTTAAAAATGAGATTAGGATGGACTTAGATTACCTATTCATGAATTTCCTTGGTAAAATTATCCATAGAACAAACCTATAAAGTTTAAGATATGATGTCAAATATTAAATGAAAATAGGATGATGGTATTTGAAATATTAAAGAAAGAGAGAACTCACACTTTTTCAATAACCTAATAAACTCCATGAACTCCTATAAAGAGGTGGGAATATTGATGTTTTTAATCATTCCTAAAGGTCCATTAGTTAATCTTTTATTTCATTATATAATTCCTCATATCTCATATCATCCTCACCAGTAGAGGTATTCGAGACATGGGGCTCAGGATCCAAATTGGCTCTGCCATCGATTCTCTCTTCCAACATCTCAGCAAACACAACATCTTCAAACCCCTCAGGGTGAGGATTAGTACCAAATCCTCTTCATACCATCTAGGATCCTAGTCAACCCCTTATGTGGTGGAAACATGTATGGTGGTGGTTATTGTCAGTTCCTCCAGTGTATGTGGTAGATCTAAAATACCATAAGGAATAAAGTCAACAATCAGCACGTGACACCTTATGATATACATATAATATCACCATGAACCTCTCTCCTATCTGAAAAAATGAGGGAAAATACAGCTTTATACCTATGAACTACATCCATCAAAGTTATGGATTCATTAACCCGAGTCTTAGCCTTCTTTGGGATGCCCCCTTGATCCTTAAGGTATCAGTGTTAGACCCCTTAAGAGAGGAAAGTGAATCAGATCCTAGAAAATGTAATAATGGTTAAATAAGTATGTTTGGAAGGTCACGAGATCAAATGAAATTGAAAATAATTATTTCATTGCATACTCTGGTCCAACTTCCTCACTCTCTTTATTTTTCTCTCTCAAGATGATAAGGGGACCATATCATTCCTATTGGTAACAAACACTTAAGGTGGTAGTTGAAAATACCCACCCACCATTTCCTCCACCATCATTCTACGACTTGGGGATAGTTTAAGGGATTCATAAGAATCAACCACTACCTCAATGGGGGTGCCCGTGGGTCTATATTTCAGTGACTCAAGTGCCTTTTTAGCTGGTTCATCTTCTTCCCCTAAAAACTTCAAGATGGATCCACTCAAAATTAATGGAGGTGGATGTAGAAGTAAAACAGATAAGGGAGAAGAGAGAGATACATCACTAAGGTTGATATAGTTGTCCCATTCTTCTTCGGGGTGACCATATACCCCCTCAATTTTTCCTCGATCCAACATATCAAATACTATCTTTGTGGATAGGATCCAATCATCACTTGTGCATATCAACATTTCCAGCTCCCGAACGTATTTCTCCACTTTAGTCAAATTAATTTTGGGGTATAGGTTGGGGGATTCTTAGATATCTCATAGTTTTATAATGTGTATTCTATATTATAGAAGTACCTACATGTCTCTAAAATCACGAGTTATGCCCTGCCAAGCTTGGATCACCATAGGTCACACATAATCTAGTGATAATGTGGTCGAATACAAGGAATAATTGACATCTTTTTACTTTGAATCCTTTTACGGCCTCTCTACTCCCATAGAAGACCGAGTGACTAGATCCCAAATATACTCCCAGTGATGAAAAATAGACTAACTTAGCCTGAAAGATGTGGTTTTCTCAACCCTGGCCTTCTTCGTGGCCATTTCTTGAGATTGAATTGAAGATTTTGGAGCTTCAGCATAATCACCTGTGGATTGGACCTTCCTTTCATGCTTTAAGCAACCAAAATTTGTTATAGAAACAAATTTATGAATGAATTTTTTTAATTACCCTTGAGACTATGAAGAAATACAATCATTGGTATACCTAGATTCCATCATGATCATTGCACCTGATGGAGGTATCTTGATTGAAATTTAGTACACCGCTATGGCCTTTAGGATCCAAAATTTTCGAGCCACCATCAGGTGTATCTCAAGCCTAACATGCATATGGGGAAGACACTTGAATGTTGTAGGCACTTGAATTGGGGGGTAAATCGATATGGACATATGCCTCACGTATAGTCTCACTATCAATACAGGCTGTCAGTACACTATCTCTAAATGCAATCATGTACAACCTTAGAGCGTCATTCTATTTTCCATTGTCATTGAACATTCCATTTAGTGGATCACCATATGAGAAGAAGTTTAACTCTCCCAATATGTTCAGAATCATTAATAATTCATTGTGTTCCAAGGTTAAGGGATGGATACCAAAAATAGCCTGAAAAAATGATAAAAATCAACCTTTAGGGACATTAACTCAACCTAGAACAACATAAGAACTAGAGTGTTCTACAATCCATCCCCAAAACACTTAAAATGGCCCTAAAATTCTGAATGGGGCCTTCTTGATGTACGCATACAGTAAAAAATAGTAGATCTTCCTTAGGACAGGGGAATCCAACCCTATATGGATCCCTTCTACTAGTTTGGTTGCTATAAAAAATATCCCCGATCTCGCGATGCCCTTGGATTCGTGGACTAGAAGCAGGTAGATACTTAGCCACATTGTGAGGAAGTCTACTAGATGGGTCCTCATAGAAAATTTAGGATTGACCTTATAACCCCAATGAGTATATTGGACCTTCTCTAATATAGAATTTTTTTTTCTAGGAATGCTCTGATTCTCTAAGGCGGGGAATCTTGTAGGGAGATAGCAAGTGGGAACTTCTTATTCTAGCTTGAGAAAGACCTTCATACAAATTTTACGATTAATATCACTCCTTGGGTGAGGATATTTCTTCCAAGCCTTCTAATCCACCTTAAAAATACCATGGTCCAAATTTTGTGTTCTTTTAACATCATCCCATGTTTCCTTTAGTGGCATAAAATAATCATACATATCCTTGAGAATAGGGGCTCTAGAAATATTTTAGATTTCCCATAGAAAAATACCATCTTGGCCATGCGTCAAATGAAAATAATATGTATGAGGACTCCATAGTCTTATTAGTTCATGGATAATTTTTATATTCTTGTAAACATAAGTTTTACTCACCCAAATAGCCTCATAAATGATGAAAAATTGTAGCTCCTTGAATTCTACACAAGTTTGGTATACCCAATATGCCCAAATCCATTCAGACCTGACTCCCCCTATAGAGAAGAATTCCTAATCCCCCTTTGAACCTTGTGACCAATCTTTATAGGAAGAAAAAAATGTTGACTCATAGTAGTGAGGTTTGGATTCTTGGGTGTGAGGATTCAAATCCAAGGTGCAACAGTTTTGATGCATGAAACTGGTAGTGGGAACTATTCCTTCCTTGATGTATAAACTTTTAGAGGACATTTTGGTAGTGGGAAAATTGATATGTTCCATGAAACAAGACTTTGGAAAGTAACTCTGAGCCTTCGGGATGAGAGAGTCTATCAAGAGTATTTGATCATACAAAGGAAGGTAGTTACTTAATGGATACTCACACTGATACTATTTCAAGTGCTTTAAAAGATCTAGGAGAGTGGAATCACACATGTCATAATAATCTGACCCAACATCTTTGATCATCTATGAGACACATGTTGCATCTTGTTCATGAGAATTCATCATATCACTCTTCAAAAACCAAAAATAATTCATTGAGTTTTTCATTAAGTTCAAAATATTGATTTTATAAAGTTAAGGAATTTTGGAAAAGGAAGGTCACTCAGGTAGGCCCCTTGACTAGATGCCTCACACAGGCCCCTTGACCAGGTCCCTCTTGGAGGCCCCTCAACCATATGGATCAAACAAACTCCTCAACAAGGTTGTTCCACGTAGGATGGTCACTCAAGTGGTTGTACCATGTATGTGCATGAGGAAGAACTTTATAAGACTGGTAAAAATGACAAGAATGAAAAAGAAACGCAGACATTTTGTGTGATGAGAGCAAAGGGAACGAATATGGAAGGAAAAATATGATGAAGGGTTAGTGGTATTTATAGACACCGCTGGTCTATAAGTCTAGCATACACATCAATCCTGTGTGTCAGACCTGTACACCAGACCTGCACCATTGAATTATGTGAAAAACCTATACAGATGACCTATGCAACCTTTAAAATATTTTCCTCCCTCCACCTCAGGACTAGACCCCCTTCTTCTGACCAGATCTAATCCTGAGGGAGGGATTTTGTTGAAAACACATTTTTTCATAAGGGATGAAAATATTTAAGGAATATATTCCAAGGATTATAGAGGTGAACAACCCCAATAAGGATTAAGATAAATTTCCTAAAAGTGTCCTATGCGCACCCAGTTTATGCACTAGAAGGCTCATGCAACCCCACATACACAACACTGAAGGACCATCCACCCCTGTGCGAGGTACCAACATGGGGTACCTATACTAGGTACCTCAGCTAGGTACCTATACCAGGTACCTATGCATTCTAACACATTCGACCAAGGTCTCATATTTTCCTATAAATAGGACCATGGGGATCCACATTTGAGAACTAAAAAAGGGAAGAAGCCTCCAAGATCTAATCACGCAGCCCCTTCACTCAAGTACTTCAAAATCTCTCAGATATCCCTATACAATCTAAGAAAGGATGGAATTAAGGGGGATAGTGGGATCAAAGTCCCTCCAGGGTCTGAAATAGAAGACACCTGTGTGAAGCACCCCATTTTCTCCCTATTTTATGAGCACTAGCACGAAGGTCCCTTCTCAAACCCGAGACCTATGCAAGACCCTTCCAAGGGTACTTGAGGAAACCCATGGTGCCTAGAGAAAGGTCTCTACCAACTGTTGTTTCCAAGGTGGTCCATCGCCTAAGGAATCTATAGCTAGAATAGGCCTTCCCTACATGAAGCAATTCCAGCTCCTCCCAGGTTACCCTATAAGAAGAACCTTCTTATCACCAAACCTCGACCTACGAGAGACACCTCCCAATACCTCCTTCAATAAACCAATGGTAGGGATAACCTTTCTTTGGATCCCTCGTCTTAAGGGGACCAAATATAATCCTCCACCAAAGTCATTAAGCTTGAAAAACCAAGTAAAAATACACATCAGTGTGTCACTCATTAGAATATGCATTCCATCGGTCAAACGTGTCACAAACTTGTCCTACTTGATGGGTAAGGTCCTTAGGGTGCATGAAAATATGCATCCCATCATGCATGAGGACCCTAACCCTGGGAGAAATGTCATAGATCCCCCGATCTTAGATACTAGGGTTAGGAACATGTCCTTACCTAGTTGTATCTAAGAACAGGGACCTATGGTTCTTGGTAGGGAAGGAGATACTCACACTTGTATTTCCCTTTGAGGTGTAGTGTATGTAAGCCCCCATCCTTTATTTTAGGAAGTTTCTCTCTCAATCCTCTTTTCCTGTCGGGCCATAGCTAAGAGTCAATGTGACTGTCCTGGTTACCAAAATGGGAGGAGACGGGCACATAAATTTCCCCTTCTTCTTCTCCCATATCCCTGACCTCTTCCACCAGTGAAAGAAGGACTGCAGTTTTCTAGATCTTCTGCTTCCTCTTTTTTCTCACATTTGAGCATGAATCATGTGGGATTATAGGTTACTTATGATCCTTAAATCCACATGGTATTATGCATGTATCAGTAGAGAATCTTTTTCTAGGTCTTCCTCTCACCTTCCTTCATAGGGCCTTGATAGGTGTGGTTTCTCAAGGCCATGTATTCAACTTCAAGGAGATCTGCCTATGTAGTGTAAGCCTTGAAACCACCACTTGATCTTCAAAGGTCCCATATTCCCAATGAATCAAGTAAAAGGGACTCATATTCGGTATAATCCCCAACTTAATCCTCTCAAAGGGCCATATTACCCTATGAGATGAACCTTCATAGGGCCTCCATAGGTGTGGGTCCACACAAATAAACTTCATGGGATTTGATTTTCATTAAAATGGGATACGTAGAAAGCCTCTATGAGGTCCAAACACAACACCAAAAATCAATACTAATTCTATCTAGGCCACATTCCCGGTAGGGTAGTATCTGTATTGGGAGCCCACATATTATCTAGGATCCTAGGGCTACCTTGGGATGAGTACCACACTAAAATTTTTCTAGGCACCTTCCTCATAGACATCCTTACTACATGACATTAAACTACATAGTTTATTCCTCATCACATGACCTTAAATGGTATTATGTGTCCCTTTAAGTGTAATTTAACTATGTGGGTACTGATTCCTTTAACAAGGATATGTATGATACCCATATTATAGGCCTAATCCTAACATCAAAACAACTCTCATCTCCCTAGGTGATGATAAACTCCAGATCACCCCACTATATGGATTAAAACCAACATCATAATAAAAAATGACCAAATAATATATGATATGTGTGAAATAGGGTACTATCAATAGATAACCTCATATACATATATATATCTCCATAAAAGAAGAACCTTTGATACATATAGATGATTATGATCCATGCAAGCTAATAATTGATTGTTAATTCAAGGGTTTCCTATGTCATACTTGGGAGTTAATGAAATATTCACAAATATATCATAAATCTTTAATTGAGTCCTGGAGTAGGAAAAAATTCACCCCAAAAGGGTATTATGAGCCAGAGCTCCCATCTTATCAACCAATGTGAGTTCATATGTATCATTGTCCAAGTTCCCCGATGAGCATCTGCCTTTGGAAAGTAGGTCTCTGAGTCATCATGGATATGAGAACCATTGGATGTTTTTGGTTCCATGAACAAACCCCATTTAAAACCACCTGAAAAATATGTGGTCATATGTTTCTGATTTTAAGGTTGTTCCACCAACACCACAAAACACCATTCTTACCCCACGTGGAATTTGGGGAAGAAACAAAGTGTTTCCCTCTTTCTTCTTCTAATCTTAATCAGTTTATACCTTCTCTATTTATGATATAATCTATTATGTTTACAATTAAAGGTAATTATCATGAGTATTATCCTTGGGGGAGGTTTCATAGTGTTCCAAAATTTTCACGCTCTAAATTATTAAATATTTTATTTTTGTTTATAAAGAATGCGGGTGAAGTGTTTGAGTCTCGAGATTATCCAACCTGAAATGAAGCCCAAACACATTTATATTCTTCTATTTTTATCTTTTCCCTACCTTATATTAAAAAAAATATTTATATGATGGAGGTCAGTTTATCCAATATATGAAATTACATATGATAGAGTCAGGTCCTGGAAGGTCACACACTATCGATCAAGGTGTGACATTACCTTTGATTATAAGATTATTTGGAGTTCCATGTGCCAGATAATTTTCCTAGGCATTCAATATTTTATACCCAATAAGATGAGGGATATTATTTTTTGAATGACGTTTCAAAATTAAACTATAAAATTTAATTTAAATAAAAATAAATGAATAATGAAGGAACCCATGTGACTAAACCCTAGGACCAAGAAATTTCTTACTAACCTGTATTCTTTCTGTTGTATCTACATGTATTCCATTTAATTTTTTCATTTCTTTTCCAAAACCATCATTTTCATTAAATATTAAAAAAAAATAGTAGACTGGGTGAATTAGAATTAGTGGTTGATTTACTGCAATGCTCTTCAATTGAGATGACCATGGCCAGCCATTTTGCTGCATTAGGAAAATAAATTATCTTTTATACTACCCTACGAAAAACATGTCAAAAAAATGGTGGCATTTCCGGTCTTTCTCTAATTAATTTATTTTTCATATTCTGTACATAATTCCCATTGCTTTCTAGAAAAACTAAAAAAATAAAATAAAATTAGAATCACCTTACCTATGTAATATAGTGTTTCAATTTTTTAGGTAGGTAAGATTATATAGGAAATAAAATTGTGGAGAGTTGGCCTTAATAGAATTTATAGACACCATGTGGGAGGATATGAAAGAACCAATTTTTGAAGCCATAAACAAGGAGATAACTAAGTTCTGCCATTACTTTCTAGAATTTTATCAAGTGGTTGAGGTATAAGAAGAGTACCCCTTTATATTTTTATGTTTTTATAAATACATCTAGGAGTTTTAGGCCTTGCTCAAAAAAATTTCGTAGCCCGACCATCTCGAGATCCAAATCCAAAATTACCATGATGTGATAAAGAGTGAATATAAAGACACACGTGATGATGTATATATGAGATATCAACAATGATTAGATCAATATATGTGTGATTTGGTAGATTATGAAATACAACATGATCTCCCTATCTACAAGGTAGAACAATAAGCACCCATGAACTAATATATAGCCATGAATGACGAAGACATCGCCTTAGTCTTGGAATTTGAAGAATGGATGGAGGACCCTAGCTATCTGCCTCTGTCCAGTGAAAATCAACTCTAAGAGGCACTTTCCAAAAAATAAGAAATTGAAACTGTACCAACTCATAGAGATAATACTTTCTTGGATTAAATTTCATTAAATTTCATTGAAACTAATTTAAGTATTACCTCACCCTATTTTGAATTTTCAGGTTCAGTTGATCCTTATTTTTCCTTAAAGTAAGATGATGAAAAATAGGATGCACCTAATAATGAATGAATGTATCTCCCCAAAGGCATTGAATATTTATTAGAGGAAGTCCATGAAGATATCCATGTGTCTTTTTTCTAAATAAATAGAGAAACAAGTTGCCTATATAAAAAGAGAATATTTTACTATAGATTATTCAAATTTAATTTTTTCCAAATTAAATTATACTTTGACTTTTCCTTTGACTAATATTTTAATGAGGTATATTTAGAGAAACAAATGGAAAATAAAGAAGCGGTTTCACAAGTAACAACCATTTAGGAGGAGGAACCATAATCTATCCTCCCCCACCATGAAAGTTGTGGCTCATTGCAGGGGGTGGATTTAGTGTACTCTATCCATGGAGTACTCAGCATAAAAGAAGATGTGTAATCTATAAATAATAATACGTGGTGGTTCAATTCAAATAAACTCCACCCACTAATTGAGTTGAGATAATAGCTGGTAATTCCCTTCTAGAGGAAGTAAAAACCCAATTCCCACTTAGGTGACCAAACCAAGGATTGTCTTAATTTTTTTATTCACTTTATATGAATTAAAATTTCAATTCATAGTTTAAGAATAGGATGCATCCCTATTACTAATTTTTTTAAACTTAAATGAAATGAACCTTATGCTCTAATTTTTTAGTTTTATTTTTTGGGTCCATCATGATGATAACACAAGTGTAATAAAGAAATTAAAGAGTCTATCCATAGTCGAATCATGACATGAAAAGGGAATTCACATCATGAAAATTATTCATGCCATAAAAATTGAATTCATGATGTAAAATTCTGCAGAACAAGAGCTGTGAAAATTGAATTCAGGATGTGAAAAGGATCCACACCATTAACTATTGTAGAACAAACCAAAACGAATATAAAATGAAAAATTCAAAGTAAATAGTCATTGAAATGGGATTATGAGATTCAATTTATTATTTTATTTTACTCCTGAAATTTTATATCTATTTTAGATCTTTAAAATAAATTTCATGCCCCACTTTCAACTCTTAAAATCTAGTATCGATCAAGGAGAAATAAGTTTCTTAGTATAATCATTATTCTATGTTTTAATTTTCACCGATGACATGATTAGATAAGTGAAATAGTAAAATGAATGAGTAAAGTTGATCATTAGGGGTTGAATTTGAAAAATAATGATTTTTTGGAATGAGTTTATTTTTGAAAATGAAATTATTTTTAGATTTGGAATGTTTTGAGTTTCTAAAATTGTTATAGATTAGTTTATTATTATTTTATTTTCTATGAGTCGTTATCTTGAACTAAATTTTCTCATTCCTAAGAAAATTTCTAAACCAATATTTCCTATTTAGTTCTATAACACATTTCTTGATAGACTTGAACATGTTTTTCTTATATAAATTTCCCAGAATCTTATAAAAACTATGAAGGAAAAAAATAAATTTAAATATGATTGACTCATTTTATTATTTATACCATTTATCCTTGGACCCACTCTGAAATGAATCCTTATTTTTTTCATATAATTCATTAATGAACTTGATAGAAAATTATACATATTACAATCCTCTTATATCCATTATTTCTGTACTCATAGTTTACTGCATGATATTCAAAAGACTAAGTGTGGGGGAGACATTTTCCAATATGGATGGGGATGTACTACATTTATGATACTTTTTTGGGGTCTTTTTTCGATTTGGGGAGATTATATGTATCATTTATTATAATTATTTTTCACCTCTCTTACAAAAAAATAATATAAAAAAAATGAAAAAATGGGTTGTGTCTTGGGAGGATCAAAAAACACCATCACTAAATTGATGATATTAAATCAATATGGGGTTTGGTGGTGGATGTTACATTTGTCTTAATCAAAATTTTTGAAAAAAAGAAAAAAATATGGGAAGATTCATTCATTATGTTTACTTGTATCTTGTTCTTACTTTTTAGATTTGGGAAGTGGGGAGATGACATATTCATCATTGAAGTAGTATTTCACTGCTATTATCTTTTGATATCATGCAGTATTCTTAAGAGTCAAACATACTTTTTGAGATTTATTTTTATTCATTACCCACCAACCTTAATCCATAGATACATTTGAACCGTAATGAAAATTCATGATTAAATTTTCTTTTTATCTTTATGTGGTGAAGATGTTATATTCCACGCAAGCCTATGATAAGTGACATGTACTTGAGGCATGAGAACAACTTCATTAAATTTATTGCCTTTATTGATGAGAAAAAATAATTCAATTTAAGGTAGATTTCAATTGACATGCACATTAATGATGAATTGAGATATTAAAATTAAATAAAGGAAGAGCGTTGTTATTTCAATAGAGGGGAAGTAAGATGCATGATTAGATTTATTTATTTGAAGAGTGATAATTTCAATAAATATTTTGTGTGAAATTTTAAGGTTTACTTTCCATTACAAAAAATTTAGTTTAATTTCTTTTAAAATTTAAATATTAGTATAATGAAAATAATTTGTAATGTTGTTGAGATTACATGCTTGAGGACAAGAATTTTCTAAGTGTGGTAGGATTGATAGAGAAATATTTTACATGCTTAATTTAATATTAAATACATTATTTTTACAATTTAATTGAGTAATATTTATAGATATTAATTTTTTTATGATTCTTCGTAGGATACAGTGAAATATCAAAAATGATAAAAAAATGCGATGATTTCATCATGCAAAATATATCCCGTGACATTTGGGAAGCCAAGTCTGAAGCCTAGAGCTCTGAATTTAAGAATAAAGCTAGAAATGGGTTTAAAATAGTTGAAATTAATGATTCCTGTCATAAATTAGTAATTTATGATGTAAAATTGTTTGGAAATGTGAGGTGGAAGCCAGATAGGATAAAAAAGATGATTTTGGGGAAAGACCACATGTGTCATGATATGACACATCTGTGTCACACCATGAAACACCCAAGAATAATCCAGAAGGATTTTTATAGTATGAAACAAGATATAAATTGTTTGGTCCCACAATATTCATGGTGTAAAAGCACTCTTTATGATTTAAAACACTTTGATGGGCATAGAAACATCCATATTTGATGTATTAAATACTCGGAACCCCTTTTATTACCTTGATGGACTGGGGTAACATTTGACCCATTTATTGGGAAATTATGGTGCCTTTGGGTGTGAGGAATCCCTATAAATAGATGTTTAGGGGAGAAGAGAAAAGAACCATCCAACCTAGGGATTTGGCTGCTACGCTGAGGAAGTGGGCCAATACCACTTTTTAGGTTTTCCTTTTCTATTTTTTAAAATTTATTTTGAAATGTAGACATAATTAATTATTTTATTAAACTGTTCCTATTTCTATTCCAATATCCTCCATTTAATTTCTTTCTCTCTTATCATTCTCCCTCATGATTTCTTGCACTCGAAATGACGAGCAACTGACCTAAGGTTTGGCCTTGGGGGAGGTTTCACAACATTACTAAATTGTTTCACCTAATTTCTTACAGATTTAATTCAATTTGTTGTAGATGATAGAGAAGTAAATGAGTGTGTCAATCATCAACCAAAACATGAATCCTAAATTCATTACCATTTCCTAACAAGATGAGGTGAAATTTGGTGTGTCAAAGAAGTTTCCTAGGCATGCTAAAAATCCAAATCAAGGTTGAGAATATCAATCCAGGTATAGTTGGATGGATTGTCAAGTTGAATATAGATCAATAATAATGAATAATGAAGGAACCATATAACCAAACCCTAAATACCAAGACCTTTCTTTTCAAATTCATTCTGTTTTCATTTGTATATTAGGATAATTTTCATTTTTTATTCCATATTTTCCAAAACCCAAAACCATCATTTTCATTAAATAATAAAAACACAAAAATAAGTAGATTAAGTAAAAATAATTCAATGTGAGGTATATTGAGAGATGATCACAACTCCATTACATTTCTTACATTTAGATATGAATAAAAATAATTCAATGATAGGTATATTGAAATTAGAATGCATATTAATGATGAATTGAGAAATAAATATTGAAGGAATAAAGAGTGTTGTTATTTCAAAAAATGGAAATTAAAATTCTTGATTAGATTTATTAATTTGAAGATTGGTTAGTTGGATAAATTCTATTTTGTAAAATTTTAGTGTTTATTTTCCATTACCAAACATTTAGTTTTGTTTATTTTTAAATTTAAATATTATTATAGTGAAAATTCTCTGTAACATTGTAGAGATTATATTATTGATGACAAGAAACTTCTAAGTGTGAGGAGATTGACAAAGAAATAATTTACATGCTTAATTTAATATTAAATAAATTTTTTACAATTTAATTTATTAATATTTCTAGTTATTATTCATTTTTATGATTTTTGGTAGGATATAGTGAAAGATCAAAAATGATAAAAAAAGATGATGATTTCATCACGCAAAATATGTCTCGCGACATACAACAACTGAAGGCCTAATCCCAGAGCTCAAAATTGAATATACAAGATTGAACTAGGCCGAAATTGATGGAAATTGATGATTCAAGTCATAAATTAGTCATTTATGTGTAAAACTATTCAGAAAGCTAAGGCGGAAGAAAGATAGGATGGAAAAGAGGATTCTAGAGAAAGACCTCATGTTTTATGATGTGAAACATATGTGTCATGCTGTTAAACACCCAAGAATCACCTAAAATGATTTTTAGAGCACAAAACAAGCCATAATTTTTTTTTGGGTTTGCGACATTGATGTTTTAAATATACTATTTATGATGTAAAACACTAAGACATGCTCATAAATGTCCAGATTTGATGTATTAAATTACCGAACCCCCTTATGTGACCCATTGATGACCTGGGGTAAATTTTGACCCATTTATTAGGCATTTATGGAACCCAAGGATGTAAGGAAGAACTATAAATAGATGGAAATGGGAGAGGATAAGGATTATTGTATATAGGGTTATGTTAATTTGTTGAGATTATGATTCTGTGTGGTTTTCATTTTCATTTTGTTTTTAAATTATTTTTTCATGTAACCCTAGTTCTATGTTTTAATTTAAGTGTTTCCCTCTTTCTTCTTCCAATCCAAATCTCTTTCTATATTATCTATTTTAATTATGATCTATTACACTTACAATGATGGGAGACTGACCTAAGGCTTGGACTTGGGGGAGGGTTTATAGTGTTCAAAAATTATTTGTCTTTAAATTATTATTTTTTTTATTTTTATTTGTGATGAATGAGGGTGGAGTGTACAATTGTAGTGATTTTCCACCATGATATGAATCCCAAACTCATTTTTAATCTTCTATTTTTATCTTTTCTCTCCCTTGTATTGGGAAAATCGCTTCATATTATTGAGTTAAGTTTATCTAATAGAAGAAATGGGATACTATGGAGTCAGGTCTTATAAGTTTTCACACTCTCAATCGAGTTTTGTCATTAACCTTGATTATAGTAGGAGGTGGAGTTTCATGTGACAAATAATTTTCATAGGCATTCAAGATTTCAAAACCAATAGATTGAAGGATAGTAGTTCGTGAATGAGGATTCATAATTGAACTATCAAACTAGATTTGAACAACAATAAATGAATAATGAGGGAACTCATGTAACCAAACCCTTGGACCAAGAATTTTTTTCCTAACCTACATTTATTCTATTACATTTTTATGTTTTCATTTCAATTTTTTCATTGTTTTTACAAAACCATCATTTTCATTAAATATTAAAAACAAAAAAATAATAGTAGACCGGTTGAATTAGAAATAGCGATTGATTGACTACAAATATTTTTCAAGTGATATGAACCTGGTCAACTATTGTGCTGCATTAAGAAAATAAATTAGATTTTTTATCGCCATATGAAAGGAACATCAAACACACTGTATATTTTAAAAACCTTTAACCTAATCATTAAACAATTTTTTTTCAAGGATAAATGGACTTGTCCCCTTTATGAAGTATTAAAATCCTCTCATTATGTTCCCCACTTACATAAAAGACGTCATCTATATTTGAACCACCGTGAAATTATTATGACATTATAGTGAAAATGTCACACTCAATGTAATTTTTATTTGAACCTACAATGGTTTTAGTTGATAATTGAATAATTGACCAGTTTTTGTTTACAAGATCTAAGACATAAAATACTTATGCTACCTATGATGTCATTATGAATGGTTCTTCCTTATACCCTTCCTTACATAAATCTACTTTCATGAATCCCAATCCATCGATTTTAACTAAACATTTGTTATTAACCCATTTTCATTGAAAAATATACACTTGGAATGTTGTATAATTTAACTCCCATATTTTTTCAATGATTCCAAAGTATGATATATTCTTATAAATTGTATTTCTATCCTTGGTACCAGATACATGCATCTCTTCTGCTATAAGTGCAACTCTATTATTTTTCGTGTTACTGTGTTCATCCAGTTCTATTATATATAATGTATAACCATTAATTACATAACCATTATAATATAATACATGCACACATGTTCCCCTATCTAGAAATTGAATTTATTCTGAAATTGAATTTTTATTTGTAGATAACTCCTTAAAAATATGGTCTTAAAAAAATCCTATAAACTATCGATTATGTGTATTTGATATCCATATTCTAACCCTTAATGGATTCAAATTATTAATAATTACTTTATGGGTTTTAATATATTGTGTAACCTCCAAACTATTATATAAAACATAAAGGTGATCATGCTCTCGCTCTATAATATTAATTGTGACAACATATGTTGTGAAAATTTCTTCACCCACAAGGCGCCTGCTGTGATGAGATTTTGGGAGACCAATGCTATCAACATCAGATAGGTAGTCTGTATATAATTCAATGTCTGCCTAATAAATATATCACTCTACAATAAAAACTTCAACTTGACTTCAATTTTTGATATAAATATTCAAAATATTCGTATACCTTTCATTGGGATACATCTATCTATAATGTAAAGGACCACATATATGAATTTATATAACTAAGTGAACCATCACATCAAATAATTATGGTGGAAATAACATCCCCAATTTAGTTAATTTGATATAAATTTAATTTTATATAATTTATAACTTTTTTCGGTTTAAACTTGATTGCATATATCTTATAAAATGAAATAAATATTGTTTAATGTATATTATACATTTTATATAGGATGAAACATAAATCTACAGGAATTAAATCTTGCATCAAAAAATGATAATAATGTAATTTTAGGACCTTTAACTTAAAATCAATAATTAAAATGACATTCTTGATATTTTTTGAGTTCCCATTTGGAACCTTTACATCATTAAAGATGTTGAAAAACTGATATATCACTTTCCTGGAAAGAGTGTAAGTATCTAGAGGAAGAAAATCCAGCCTTTCACCCTTCATTTGTGGTAATTCTTCCCTTATCCCCATGTTAATCATGTCCAACCTATCCTTAATTTCATATAATTTTTTTTCTAGGTGCATTTAGTAACATGTTAATGACACTATCACATACACTTTTTCTATGTGCATGAGATTAAGAAAATTTATGATGTACAAACAATTCCAGTTTGGTAATTCAAAAAAATGAATCTATTTTTCCATTTGATTTTTGTATGGTTTTTCAAAAAAGATTTACTCAAAATGAGGACTATATAATTTAATTTCTCAAATTTATGATCATATTTTAGTGAATATAGTGTTGTACCTTCTTTTAAATTCTCATTAAATGATGTTTTCCAAGATTGGTATTTATGTTGTAAGGGTAATAAAATTTGATGTCCTAGAAAAATGGTCTTCAAGCAATGTTTCAACCTAACAGAGTGTGTAACTTATTTACAAATGGGACACCCTATAATTCCTTTAATGTTATATACTAAAAATTCTATAATAAGAAAAGCCATTTATCATCTTATAAAACATGGATCTCAATATGAAATCTTTATTTCTATAATCATCATAAAACGTAACACCTAAATCCCTCATTAATTTGAGATCTTTGATAAATGGATCCAAATAAACATCAATATCAATACCCAATTATTTTTGTCCTAATATAAGTGGATACAACATAATGTATTTAGGCTTTATGCATAACCATGGTGGTATGTTATAATTTACCAATATAATTGGCCATGTAGTGTGATATCTACTTTGTACACAAAAAGGATTCATTTCAATTATAAATTTCACAAGACAAAGTTTTCTCAGCTCATTTTCAAATTTAGGATACTTATAATCAATTTTATATCCACTAAGGAGAGTATATTGGGTGAAAAAGTTTACCATATTGAATTCCTATATTTGTTTTCCATGTCAATTTCCTTGTAGTATCCTCACTTCTATATAGGCACATAAACCTTGAAATGATTGTAAATTCCCAAGCCAATTTTAAAGTACTCAATTCATCTTTTTGGTATCAATATTAAACACACTTAGGTCATTTTTTAAGTGATTCATAGTTCTTTTGAAACAATATATAGTCATTTATATAGGAATGTATTCTTTTAGATATCATACCCATTAAAAATATCATTATTTTAGCATCACATGTTTAGAATGTTAACTTGTTATCTTATGGTAGCATATCATTCAAGAGAGAAATTAGTTTTGTAAAGATGAATTTGATCCATCCATTTCCAGATTTCAAATTATATAGATTCAATATGTCTAACAAAGTCATATATTTAGTACAATTAATATAAAATGACATTTTAAACAACTCAGCTTCTCAAATATCTTTAGAAAATTGTGAAGTTCATATTCAAATTCCATTTTCATTTCCTTAACATGATATACATCTTCATTTACACTTGTAATCATATCCTTGATATGATATTCATAATTATTCACACTTATAATCATATCAGATGATCTATAAACTATAGTGTTATCCCAATCACTAGATACATTTAGTTATTCCCCGTGTTTAGTCCAACCTTTATAACTTTATCATATTTTGTAAAAGATTAAGTGTTCTTATTACCCCTCTTGACTAATTAGTCTTAAATAAAAATAACATAAACACATAAAATGTTTTTAATAAGGTTAATATGCATTATATTTTTAAAACTTGATGAAAACTATAACCCCATCATCATTCATACTTGTAATTATATCAGATGATCTATAAACTACAATTTTGTCCCAGTCACTAACTACGTTGAGTTCTTCCTTGTTTTTAGTACAACACTTATAACTTTATCATATTTCATGATATATTAAGTGTTATTATAACTCCTCTTGACTAATTAGTCTTGAATAACATCAACATAAACACATACAAAGGTTTTAAGAAGGGTCATATGCATGATCTTTTGAAAATTTGATGAACACTTTAACCTCATCATCATACTCTTTTTCATATTATTAACATCTATCCATTTACAATCCATATCCATCCTATTTGATTCAATAATTATTATAATTAAGAAAAAATATAAATACACATAAGGTATGATCCTATAAAATTTTAAGATGAAGAATTATATAAATAAAAAGTATAATAACACTTATTTTTTTTATTCCAAAAAGTCACATATCATAAATAATTCTATTGTTTTGGAATGGATTCACCATGGGAGATAATTTACTCCCTTTCACTATCAATGTTCATAAGAAACCTATGTATTTATATAACTAGATAAATATTAGGGTATATATAATAATATTTCACTATCAAAATATATATCAAAACAAATTACTTATTTTTATTAATGTTTATGCAGTGTTCAAAATATAGCGATCACATCAATTTTGGTTATTATGTTTGTAAATTTATGAAAGACATCATATTTCATCCAAAAACTAGCATCCCCAAAGAGGTATTTCCTGAATTCATATTTTTAACTCATCCTCGAGATGTGTGAGCCTTTGTATCATTTAATTTATTGAAATTTTTTAAATCTTTGATTTTTTATATAATCCCAAGATATATAAATTTAACGTCATGACCCATATGCCACTAAACGGTGCCCTGATCCTGTGGGTCGCATGGACTCAAGTGAACCTCCCCACATTCTAAAGGCTACCGACTAGTAGAGAGGGTCTAGAGTGTGTATGTGGGGAGACTATACCCTTATGTGAGATTATAACATAGTGGTAGCAATCATAATGATCAATAGTGGAAGTAGATAAATAACTGACAGGGGATAAATCATTTAGAATATTGTAATAAATAAACAATGCCAAAGGCAATATCATATACATACGATGATCATGTCATGTCTCTAAAAAGTAGATAAAATAGGTATATAATCATCAGTATAATAAATGTTCCAAAATACCACAAATACTAAAAAGGAACTATCTTTAGATAGAATCATGATCCTAGCTTGATCCTATGATCCACTACTCCTAAGCATATAAAAAATCAAGCATCGTACTATAGGCGCTTACCATGGTCCCTACCTACACCCATGAATTTGGTCCAGGAACCCAAAAGAGGCTCAAAAAAAGTGTGAGATAACTCTCAACAGGCTTCCACCAGTAGTGTCTATAATAAATCAAGTATGTGTAATATTAAAAAAAGCATTGTGCAATATATCACAATTCAAAAGTACTGAAAGTAAAGTTCCCAAGGCATGTATAATACTATCTATCCAAACAAGGATCCATGCAAACAACAATTAGGTTCCCAAAACTAGGGAATTGTTAAAAGAAACAATCATGTGTAATACTTTCAGTCTACCCACCAGAGTCAATACCCATACTAGGGTTACCTGCAAAGTGTGACAAAAATACACAATGGCCTTACCATGTAAAAAAAGTAAAGTAACTACCATTTTCATGCTATATAAACCAATATATAACATTCACCATGGCCATGTCATATAAAAAAGTCATCCACAATAGTTTCACTATATAATTTGAAGTTTTAGACCACATATGGTTGGATTCAAATTATAAAAGACCAAGTTATTGATGTAGAGTCCTAGGAGAATCTCGATGGAAACTCGGTAAAGACTTATCTAGGGTCCAAGGAGTATTTAAAAAGACCATGTCCACTGTAATCCCAAGAAATCAAGATACAAGGTGTAACAAGGCCCAAGGAATCCTATGAAATCAAGATCCATGGAGGAAATGGGTCTAAGGAATCCCCTACCACAAATAATATCCATGGAAGAAACATCAATGGAATCTAATGGAATCAAGGTCCAAGGTATAACAACAAAGGTATTCACTACCAATATAGTTCATCATCTCATTACATTCATCATTCATAAGAATTTATATTTATTGAGTTTACCCACTCATTTCCACAATTTCTATTTAAAAAATTTAATAAAAATAAAACAAATGTCATCACATGGAAAGAAGGAATCAACTCTCTCATATCAATCAATTCAATTATCATTTAGTTCAAAAGTTCTTCCTCTAACTAGTAAATCTAACCCACACCCACACATGGTATAACAAAAATCCAAATAGAAGGCGCACCCCATTGGTGTCCTAGGTTGTGGAAATAACCTCCAACAAACTCAAATGAACTAGTGTGAATCCCAAACAGGTTCCAATTCATTCAATTCAATTGTTAAATTAATTTTCAAGGCATCTCCATAAATTATATCATGCGTTACAACAACAATACAAATTATAAAACACCAAACCATATTGGAAAAGGTATAGACCACCTACCATATACATGTGGTAGAGCACTCATTCAGTATTGACCTCTAATTCGGTCTAGATCAGGAGAAAAAGGAAGAACAGATGATAAAACTAGAACTAGGAAATATTATATCACACCAAAATAGCACATATAATACCAAGGAAAATGAATAATGGAACAAGATGAGTGAAGAACTTACCGGTGAGGATCCAATGAGACCGATAATAGAAGAAAATGAGTCTGGATCATGGAATGACACTAAATCCAAGGTCTTTTTTTCCTCGGGTGATTCTGTGCATGAGATAAGGGAGGATACGAGGGATTATATCAAAAATATATACCCTTCCTCATATTTTAAAAACTAAACTTTGGAATTTACATAGCATGTAGATGATTTAAACATCGTCTAAATCTCAGGTTATTCCATACTAGAAAAAACCCTTACATGATGTAAAAGGTTCTGGACAGACCATTACATGTCCTGTAATTGATATATGTCATGTATTCCAATTACACGTCATTTAATTAGTCTGAATCCAACCTAAAGTCCTCCTATCACATCTTGTCAAAAACTACCCAACCAGCCTACAGGCCTGACCTCAGGCTCTAAGACAAAAGAGAATGTAAAAAATAGTTCAAATGGAAATAAACAGTTTCTTACCTCATAAAAAAACCTAGTATATTATAATCCTCCCTCATTAAATCAATTAGTCCCTGAATTTTCCTTCATAGGGTGGTAAAAAATCACCCTATAATAACTCTATAAATTGAGCATATACGTCTGCCTCCTGCTCCCAAGTCTTGTCATGTAAACGACTGTTCTACCATAGCACCAATACTAAAGGAACCAAACAGCCTCAAAGAACCTTCATGATCCTATAAACAATGAATATAGGATTCTCATCAAAGAACTCATCAACCTATATCTCCACCTCATCTGGATGCATAGTATGAGACATGTCTGAGTGATAACGTCGTGCATGGACCAGTACCTCAAAGGTAACTACAACTGATAGGCTACTATCTTGAATATCTCCAAAATCTCAAACGTCCCAATATATAGAAATAAAATATTACCCTATATTTTGATATATCTATGTCCTATCCTCATTGAGATATGTAAAAATCCATGATCCCCAACCTTGAACTCTAGAGGTCATCGATTGTGATTGGAATAACATCTCTATATCGACTGTATGGAAGTCATCCATTTCCAAATCAACTAGACCTACTATGAAGTCTCCTGTATGAGATGTGATCACATTAAAGTTGCCTCAACTTCCTCTAACTAGCACAAGAGTGATCAACATGGTCTATCAAACAAATCTTCAAAAGGTTTCATCTGTATAGTCTTATGATAACTTTTATTATTGGAGAACACAACTAGGGGTATATGCCTCTCCCAAGAGCCCCTAAAATTTAGGACACATGCTCTTAAAATGTTCTCAAGAACATGAATTTTATTATATGACTAGTCATCGGTCTGAGGGTGGTATGTTGTGCTCATAAGCACTCGTGTAACCAATTCCCTATACAAACTCCACTATAAACAAGATGTAATCTAGGCATCCCTATTTGATATAGTAGTTAGAGGAACCTCATGAATTCATACTATCACACAAATATACAACCTCCCAAGCTCATCTGCATTAAAGCTATACCTAATCCGTAGGAAATGATCAACCTTCATGAGTCTATCCACAACAACCCACACAACATCACTACCTCGAGGCGGACTTAGAAAATCGGTCATGAAATCCATCATGACATCTTCCCACTTCCACTCAAGAATGGGTAACTTCTATAAAAGTTCACTTATTCACTGATATTTCACCTTCAACTAATTATAGGTGGAACATCTCATAACAAACTCAACTATATCACATTTCATCCTCAGCCAACATTACTAGCGATGTAAATCACAATACATCTTGGTAATGTGAGGATTCACTAACCAAATTGAGGCATGAAACTCCCACATCTACTCCTCACATAATTCTATTGGGACCAAAATGAAACCATGAATATGCATAATTTTATCCTCACCAACATTCCAACCAGGAGGTGGGTCCTCACCTGTCAGACTCTCTTATAGAACTAGGCCCTCTGAATTTAATTACTACCTCATACCCACTCTATCCAGAAGGGTATAGGTCACAAATAAGGATGAAAGAAAATTATTCCCTTGATGGTCATGAACCTCCAAGTACATCACAAAAAACAAGGTCATAATCCACCACTCATTACTGGCCTCCTAAAATGCTTGTATCTGAGTCCTCCTTCTCAATGCATCGGCCACTACATTTCTCTTTCTAGGAATTTCAGCAAGCTCAAATTAAAAAAATAGGTACTCAACACACCTTCACTACCTCAGATTCAAATCATACTATAATTGAGTATTTTTTGGTCCTTGTACACCAAAAAATACTCTCCTAGTAAATATTGTCTCCAACAACACAAAACATGAAAAACTGAAACCAACTCAAGATCATGCGTCGGGTAATTCCAATTGTGTGGCCTCAACTGACAAGACTTGTGTGCCAAAACTCTATCACACTACATTATAACTACTCCTATCCCAATATATTATGTGTCACATTAAAAAATGTAGCTCCTTCCTATCTCTGGATGAATGAGGATCAGTGCTAAATTCAATCTCCCTTTCATCTCTTGAAAGGTTGTGTCACATGCATATGACCATATAAACTTCATGCCCTTATTAGTCAAGATCTTCAATAGTTTTTATAAGCATGATAATTACTATATTAAATTATTTTAATATCCATCTATCCCTAATAAACTCTATATATCAAAGAAATTCTTGGGATGCTCCCAGGAAACTACAGCTATCACTTTCTCTAGGTTAACTGATACTGTTTTCTCTAAGATAATATGACCTGAGAAGTGAATATTATCCATCCATAAGTGTTTCTTTATGAGATTAGAATATAAATAATTCTCTCCCAGGGTATCAAAAATGATATCAAGATTTTTGGCATGGTTGTGTGGATTGTGAGAATAAACTAAGATATCTTCCATGAATACCACCACAAATGAATCCAGATAAGGATGGAAAACTCAGTTCATCATTTCTATGAAAAATTATTGCGTGTTCATGAGACCAAATAGCATAATCAGATACTCATATAGACCATACATGGTATGAAAATATGTATGTGTCATGTATCCAGGTCGAACAAGCACCTGGTGATATCCAGATCTTAAATCAATTTTTGAGAACACCTGAGCTCCTCAGAGCTAATCAGAAAGGTCATATATTCATGGAAAAGGATATTGGTTCTTAACCATCAAATGGTTGAATTTTTTATAATCCACACATATCCTAAGGGTATTATCCACCTTTTTCACAAAAAAGGACCACTGAACCCCATGGAGAAGTACTAGATCATATAAAAATCTTTGCCTCCAATTCCTCTAGATACATCTTGAGCTCCTGTAACTCCATAGTAACCATCCTATAAGGAGGAATGGATAGCATTACAACTTCAAGCACTAGATTAATGGATAAATCCAACTCTCTCTAGAGGTAAACTATAAAATTCATTCAGGAAAACATCCTTGAAATGATCAACCACTAGAGTAAATTATGCATGAAGCATTCCATGATCATCCAGATATAAACTAGAAATATGGGCTATCATTTTACTCATACCATGATGCTCTAGTCTAGATCAGCTTTCCTAGAAATCCCATTAACCCATGTAAATAAAAAATATTTCCTATGGTGATGTGAAGGTCACCCATAGATAATAGAAATCTATATAGGCCTGATAATCAACTAGATAGTCCATCCCAAGTATGATCTCAAACCCTGTCATCTTGAAGAAAAAAATATCACATATGAAGTGACACCCACCATTCTCAATGGGTCACTCCTTGAACTATTATACATCCTATTTTATAATCCCCAACAGAGTATCGAGTGTCATAACACCATCAAAAAACTGAATAATAAGCCTGAGGCCCTCCACCATAGGTACATATATAAAAATATGCAATGAACCTGTATTGAAAAGAGTAGATTCAAGAGTTTAGGATACTAAGTTTGTACCCATCACTATAGATGGTATGGCGCTCTTCTCCTCAGGTGTATGATATATAAAATATATTTGGATTGAACCACATCCCTCTAAAACAACCTTAATACCTAGAGTAGGCCCACTCTGGTGTATGTCCGCCTCAGCCACAGACACCACCTCGTCCTGACCAACTAATACTACCCTAGCTCCCAGCCTGATAGGGAGTTGTGAAAATTGATCATAATCTTGGAGTTAGAAATGACACCCTTACACTAACTACTGGAGGGAAGGTCCAATAATTTTTTTGTACATGGCCCATCCTACTACAAGCTCGATAGTCAAATGGGTCTCAATTATACTGATTCTATATATTTCCTCATCTACCACACTGATGATCGAAAATTGCACTACCATCACTAATAGATTGACTGAACTCCCCTCAAAAGAGGCCTCAAAACAATGCTTAATGCTAGAAGAAATTGATCCACTAGGTCAAGAGGCTAAACTACCCTGCTCTACACTCCAACTTCCCTATGGATCCTCACAGAAATAAGTGCCTAATTCAGTATCTCATTAATAGTCTTCAACTCGAACACATTGACCTAAGATCAATAGAATGTTTGATACCTTCCTCGAAACGTCACTCCCTCAATATCTCATCAGCAAAATATATTAGAAAAAAACACTAAAGAACTGTAATGTGTGCTGAATATTCCATAATAGTCATTTCTCCTTTCTCTAGATTCATAAACTCACTAACCTTCTTTTCTCTTAGAGTCTCGAGGAAAAAGTAATCATAAAAACTGGTTTGGAAATCACCTCAAACCATATCTCAAATTTCGTTATCCTAGTTCAAAACATCCCAAAAATGATTTTTGTCCCCCAAAGAATATATTTTTTGAGGTTCACTCTCCTATCAAGAGGTGTTTGGATATGATAAAAAATAGACAACATAGTCTCAATCTATTTCTCAGCGGCCTACAGACCTCTATCCCCTGAAAATGTGGGAGTGTAAAGCCCCAACCCTAGAATCCTAGATACAATGCATTATTTTAGTATATTGGCATGATACAAGTAATCAAGTACAAAAGTAATGATTAGTTCATCAGTCTTGAAAAATAGATTTCATACATGAACCCTTTATTACAATTCAAAACATAATATGAAACATAGTCTATTCTTTGAGAATGCCATTATTCTTCTAGATTAACCCTGTATATCTATCATAAAATATGTCTTGGAATCTTGGAAAAATAAAATATATGAAAGGGGTGATCTCAAATTCTCAGTAAGGTTAAACAATATAGTAGAAGTTTTTATAAATAACTATAAACATTAAAGAAAGTATAAAACTGAAACACAAGCCTTTTAAACATAATATTGAACATAATATGGTAAGAATAGATCAAATAATGATAATTAAACATTCACATGGATATTATAATAGTCGAATAATCACATGTAATATCAATAACTAATCTCATAATAATGGAATTCATAATGCCAAACATCTAAAACATACTGTTGAGGCCTCATCCAAGACATCTAAAAATAAATGGTTAAGGTCTCATCCAAATCCATATCTAAAAATAAATGGTTAAGGCCTCAACCAAGTCCATATCTAGTTTGTCTCATGAGACCTACCGATTCATCAAGGGGATATAGCAAGCCCACCCATCACTTACTAAGTCCAATGCATTCCTCTTATGAAAAGGGTGAAACATAACATAAACATTCGTATTAAACTAGCATATGGAATGTAAATACTTTAACCATAAAGTATAAATGGTATAAAAATAACAAATCCATAGTCAAACATAACATAAAACCTTCAATAAAATATGGAATATTGTATCATAATAAATCAGCCTTAATGAAGAATTAAATCCAGCAAAGGATGTTGACATAGATGAAAGTTATCTAATAAAATCATTAAAACTCTTTGAGAGGGATATCCATTTTTTACTTTAAAATCATTTAAAAGATCTGAAATTATAAAAGAAAACATATCTTTTGAAAATAACCATGTAATATTGTAAGGTAATATTCAAAAATTTAAGGTGTCATAATGGAAGAATATATCCGCTCACACTATATAAGTTAAAAAGACATTCTTTCCTAAATTTATCGAAAAGGTCATAAAGTAACTCGTTTGGAAAATGATGGAAATATTATTTTAAAAATGTTTTGTGAAAAGTCAAACATAGGTAAAAATTGCTTTAAAAAAATTTCAAAAATGTTTTGAATTACATTTTTAGAAACATGGACATGGATGATAAGGATGTCCTAGTAGATACTTACGTATAAGCAATCTCGGATAATAAAGAGATTGTGAAATTAAAACTTACCTTATACTTTATATTAGTAAAGGGTGTGTTAACCTCCTATATAATGGTTAATGTATGCTATTAAATTATACCAGAACCATATACATATTTATGAAATCATATATGATCATATTATATCATTTTGTTAATAGTATTTCAATATTACCATTATTTCGGGTGTTAACTACTTCGTTTTCCCATTCATATTTTGCTTTGTAAGTCATATTTTTTTATGAATAAGATGTATTTTATTCATGTATAGAATGAAATTAAGTTCATAATTATTATTTTTACTCATCATATAAATTTTATAATCATTCTTTAATTGTTAACGTGGAGAATTAATCTCACTGCGTTGTGGAGACGGTAGGCTGTATATACGCACGAGCGACGATATCATTCCCTTGATGGTTAAATGGTATAAAATTGGATATTATATTAATTATAAAGAATAATTATAATGTTATATTCATTATTTATATCCATTATACTAATCATTATATCCATCCAATTAAAGTAGTGTTGAATAACAAATTACACCACGACGTGGAGACGGTAATCCGTATGCACGCACATATAGTGATATTTTTATTTGTATGATGGATAAAATGAGGAATATGATTTTCCCATGATTATAATAAAATATCAGTGTATGGATGATACTGGATTTATTACTTTTATATCTAAACAATATAGAAAGAGGTAGTATAAGAAGAAAAGAACTTTGAAAGAGGTGATAAAACGATTACCTTTTTTTCGAGTATCTCCTTGTGATTTGCACAAAAGGTCTCCTTAGAATGGATTTATTCTCAAAGTGTGGACTATAGGATGAATTTAGGGAATATGGGAGAGGAAATGGGCATGGGTTGTCCAAAAAAGGGGTTTGTAGGTGTGAATTGAATAGAAAGAGAAGTGCCTTTTTATAAGTGAGGTGAGGGGCACCTTTGGAAAGTATTAAAATATTAAATTAATATAAATTAATTTTTAAATACAAATAGATCCAAAGTGGATTATTTCAAAGATAAGATGAGGATAAGTCTAAATACTATCATATAATAATATTTATACATGTTTTGATTTTATTTTAAACCTTCTCATTTTGATTTATCATTATTTAATCTATTTAATTTTAATTGTGGTAATAATATTCTAAATATTAAATGGTTATAAAAATTTAATTATGTGATATAAATTGTCTATAATTGGACACTATGAAATTTTAGACCTTAAAATTTTAAATTTTAAATTTTAAATTTTAAAATTTTAAATAATTTAATAAAATATTATTTTTATAAAATATCAGTAGTGTCCATTTTGATACTATTCATGTATTTGACTTTAAATAAAATCCACATAGAAGATAAATTCAAACCAAAAAATTTAATATAATACCAATATGTCATAGTCCCCTAAAAAATTCTTACCTTAATTAATTAAAATTATATTTCTTTTAATATTTTTAACACCATTTATTTGATATTTCTATTAATAAAATAATTTATGCATCACTATCGTGTCATTATTAATAGTAATTATTTAATCTATAAAAATTATAAATAAATTTCCATGATTTAGGTAATTATTTTATCTTTCCATAGACCACCTATAGTTAATATTATCTCATGGTTATATCTATATTAATATTAATATACATATATAAAATGAGAGTGTGACATTTTGTCACATTCATTGATTTTAATAATATTAATGTCATATTTATGAGAAAATGTCCATTAAGTGATTCCATTTCGAACCATATATGATAAGGGTCTAATTTAGTCATCTAATAGAATTTTAAAAGGTGTGAAGATAATTTTATAATATTATTTTTACCTCTAATCACCTAATTGACCTTTAACCATAGTAATAAAAATAATTTCTAAAGTTACTATTAATAATGCCAAAAAATAAAAGTAGCCTATTAACATATTTTTTACCCACTAATTCCAAATATGGAATATATTTTTTAATATTTAAAACACATAAGTTTCATTAATTAATTTAAAATTATTTCCCTGTGACAAAATGAGAAAATGAGTTTTTTAAAAGTAAAAATTATCAAAATATTGACATGTGTTTATGTACAATTTTAATGTGAAAATAATTTCAATGACCTGAATTATATTTAATGATTAAAACTTAATCTAATTATACTTTAAAACCAATTAAAAGGATAATCTAACAATATAAATAAATTAGATGACAAAACAGTTTTGAATTAAAATGCAGTATTTTTCACTATTCATTAAAGTATGAAAGTTATCAGAAAAACACCAAAAATTTGTCCAAACTAAATTTTTATGTATTTTTTATAAATAATATGTTTATTTTGTAAAATTGAACATATAAAAGTATCAAATATTATATTTAAAATGGGTTCTCCATTAAAAGGCGGTAAAACTGTATTTAAAAAAATACTTTTTTTAATCAAAAAATTGAATTTGTTCATATATAATGTCTAAGATACAAATGAGATGAATAATAATTTTATATGGAATATATAAAATAAAAAATTTTGTTAATACTATTCATAACTACTTCTTAAACGATTAGTTGTTGTGTTCTTGAACTCGGTGTTGCATGCAGTGCAAGCTATTTAATTATTAAAAAGAAGCATATCGTGGAAGATTGGGGTATTAAATTCTCCCCTCTAATAAATTTCATCCTTTCAATTTAAACTTAGAATTGAAAACTAAGGGTTTTACATTTTAAAATATCTTTGTTGAAATACCACATCGAAAAATGGATTAATGAGAACTCTATTTTAAAAGAATGAAAGGGAAGTATGAAGGTTACCAAAAATAACACATAATAGGGCTCTATTTAGGAAAATATAGAAATGTAAGAAAAATCTAACCATAAATTTTTGATAGAGAGTGATAGGGAAAACGATAAGAAGAAAGTTAACAATCAAAAAGCTAAAAATATGCAATGATCTAAGGGATCATTTGATTTATTGGAAAAATTACTAGGATATCATTTTTGGTTTCAATATCCTTTCCCTAGGAAGAATTATTAGGCAAGAATTTAATTAATTTTTTTCATTTCATACGCATAATATCATCCTTTGGTTGTACTTCAATATATTTTCACATCATCCCCTACACCTGGAAATGAATTTTCAAAATTAATTTTTTTACACGGGAATCCCTTTAGATAAATCATAAGTCTCGTAAGTATTTATTTAATCCTCTAAATGTTTACTAAAACCAAGAATGTTAGCCCAATAAATCATACTTTAACCTCAAAAAATTCCAATGTTCAACTTACTCCATTACAATCTCAAGACTTTTCCAAAATACTCTTATCCAAATTCATAATCTAAAAGGTCTCTAAATTTCCAAAATCAATCATTACATCAAATTCCCCAAATAACATAATATATATCTTATTAAAAAAATACCTTTATAACCTCAAAATATTTGATAATTCATGATTTTAAATCCTTAAAGAAGTAGCACTACAGTATAATCCTTATATATCACATTATTTTTACAACCAAATTATAATAACATAATTCTTAAATACAAAAACATAATTACATTAATTATTACACTTCGACTATTGTAATAATATAATATCAACCTTGATCCATTTTCTTCTTCTGATCCATATTTCCTTTACGCTTTGGACACTCATTTGCATAATGTTCAATGTCTTTATAATTATATCATTGCACATTTGAAGCTTATTTCTTTCCATTAAAATCATAAGCATGATGACTGTTCTCACCACACTTGAAACAAACTCTTTTTCCTTTTAAGTAGGCACCACAATGTTTCCTTCCACAATTATCACATGTGGGAAAATCATTATTTCCCTTCTTCCCATTATATGTCTCTTTTTCCACTGTTCTCTTCTTCTCTTTCTTTCCCTTAAAGTCATAAGACTTAGAAAATTATTTCTCTGTCTTGATAGAACATGTGACTATATCTTCATATGATAATAAATTTTGGGAGACCAATGCCTTTCAGAGAAATGGATTTAACCCATCAAAGAAATGATCAATCTTACAACTTGGGTTACATATGTAGTTTGAAGCATGCCTTGCTAACCTTGTAAAGTTAGCTTCATACTTTGAAACATTCTCATCCTCCTTCGGTCTTAGACTCAAAAATTGTCTCTCTATATCAGATCGTTGTTCAAGATGAAATTATTTTTCTAAGAAATGTTCTTTAAATTACCTCCATTCCATATTTGATACTTCTTTACCCTCCTTCGTGTTTTGAATTAATGACCACCATTGATCTGCATCTCCCAAGAGATGATAAAATTCTATGACAACCTTTTCCTTTTAATTACTTACCAAAGCAAGAAATATTTTCTCTAAGGAACTTATCCATTGCTCAACTACAAATTGATTTATAGTTACATTGAATGGTGGAGGTTGTTGTCTCATGAAGTGGTATAACATTGATCTTATGTGTTGTGGATCGGGTTGATCCATATTGGTAATGTTATTATTCATAACCAGTGTCAATTGTCCAAGTATAGTTATAAGTTATTCAGTACTAGTTGTATCTCTATATCCACTATAATTATCTTGCATATGAGGGAAATCCCTATAGGGATTACATGCATTGATATGGTTTCCATTCCTTCCACTAGGCTCCATTTCTTAACAATGGAATACACTAGATTAGGATATGAATCATAATTAATAATTCCAAACTAGTAAAATACTTAACATAAATTGAAAAAATTTTGTATATAAATTCCACAATCATAAAAATGGTTTGTTTGGGGAAATATTTACTCATGAATCATTTATATTGGTTTGTAAATAAAATGTGAATTATCCTAAGCATATCCCCTGGGAGTGTCAAATTAGGTGCCTAGTAAGGCCCATTGTCGTGTACCAGGTTACCCTGAGTCAGGCCTGGAATACCTTGTCAGAGTTGTTACTCCTAGGTACATCTATTCCAGAACCACTTCCACTTGTAGTATAAAGACATGGATGTATTTCTTGGAAAATCCATATAATTTCTATTTAACCAAAATTCTGGGATGTACTTCTCTACTTTTTCTAAAAGTATATCTTAGGGTTATGATCACTAATCTAAGCCTTCTAAATCTAATTTCCATGGTTGTTGCTAAACTTCATCTGATACCAACTATAACGCCCTAACCTAAGAAGCCCAGAGCCAATGAATTATTTTAATACATTAGCATGATATAAGGAATACATTCCCAAAGAACCAATCAGTTTAATAGTATTGGAAAATAGATTTCATACATGAACCATTAATTACAATTCAAAAAATAATATGCAACATAGTTTATACTTTGAGAACGCCATTAATCTTCTAACTTAACCCTGAATATCAATCATAAAACACTTCTTGGAATCCTAGGAAAATAAAACATATGAAAGGGGTGATCTAATATGCTCAGTAAGGTTAAACAATATATTGGAAACTATCATAAATAACCATAAACTTAAAGGTAGGTATAAAACAGAGAAACAAGCCTTTTAAAAATAAACTTGGACATAAAATGGAAAGAATAAATCAAATAATTCCATTTAAACATTCACATGGATATTCTACTAGTCTAATAATCACATTTAATATAAATAACTAATATCTTCATGAGGAAATTCATAATGTTGGACATATGAAACATATCATCGAGGCCTCGGCCAAGACATCTAAAAATAAATGGTTAAGGTCTCAGCCAAATCCATATCTAAAAATAAATGGGCAAGGCCTCAGCCAAGTCCATATCTAGTTTGTCTCATGATACCTACTGATGCATCTAGGGGCTATAGCGGGCCCTGCCCGTCAATTACTAAGTCCAATGCATTCCTCTTATGAAAAGATTGAAACATAACATAAAAATTCGTATTAGACTAGCATATGAAATGTTAATACTTTAACCATAAACCATGAATGGTATAAAAATAACAATCCACAATCAAACATATCATAGAACTTTCAATACAATATGGAAGATTGTATCTTAATAAATCAACCTTAATGAAGCATTAAATCCAGAAAAGGATGTCGACATAGATTAAAGTGATCTAATAAAATCATTAAAAATCTTTGAGAGAGATATACCTTTTTTACTTTAAAATCATTTAAAAGTCATGAAATTATAAAAGAAAATATATCTTTTGAAAATAATCATGTAATATTGTAATGGAATCTTCAAAATGTTAAGGCATCATAACTACATAATATATCCACTCACATCATATATGTTAAAAAAATATTCATTCCTTAATTTGTTGAAAAGGTCATCAAGTACCTCATTTGGAAAACAATGGACAGATTCCTTTCAAAATGTTTTGTAAAAAGTAAAGCATGGGTAAAAATGAATTTAAAAAGTATTCAAAAATGTTTTGAATTTTATTTTTTGAAATATGGACATGGATGATAAGGATGTCCCAGTAGATACTTACATATAATAAATCTTGGATAATAAAGAGATTGTGAAATTAACCTTTACCTTGTACATTCTATTAGTCAAGGGTGTGTTAAACTCCTTTTTAATGGTTAAAGTATGTTATTAAATTATACAAAAACCATATAGATATTTATGATATCATATATGACCCTATTATATCATTTTGTTAATAATATTTCAATATTATCATTATTTCTGGTGTTAACTACTTCATTTTCCCATTCATGTTTTGTCGTGTAAGTCATGTTTGTTATGAATATGATGTATTTTATTCATGTCCATAATAAAATTAAGTTCATTATTATTATTTTTACTCATCATATGAATTTTATAATCATTCTTGAATTGCTAACATGGAGAATTAATTTCACTGTGTGGTGGAGATGGTAGGTCGTACGTACGCACGAGTGACGGTATTGTTCCCTTGATGGTTAAATTGTATGAAATTGGATGGTATATTAATTATAAAGATTAATTATAATTTTATATTCATTATTTATATCCATTATACTCATCATTATATCAATCCAATTAAATTATTGTTGAATTACAAATTACACCACAATGTGGAGACGATAATCCATACGTACACACGCATGGTGATATTTTTATTCATATGAGGGATAAAACAAGGAATACAGTTTTTACATGATTATAATAACATATAAATATATATATTATACTATATTTATTACTTTGATACAGAAACAACATAGAAATAAGAGGTATAATAAGAAAAGAACTTTGAAAGAGGTGATAAAACAATTACCTCCTTTTTGAGTATCTTTTTTTGATTTTCACAAAAGGTCTCCATAGGATAGATTTATACCCAAATTGTGGCATCTAGTATTAAGTGAGGTAATTTGGGAGAGTAAATGGGTAGGTTTTGGATGATCCAAAGGGATTCGGTGGTGATAATTAAAGAGAAGGAGAAGTGCCTTTTTATAAGAGATGTGAGTGACACCTTTGAAAAAGTATTAAAATATTAAATTAGTTTAAAGTAATTTTTAAATCCAAATGGCCCCAAAGTGAATTATTTAGAATATAAGATGAGATAATTATAAATCCTCCCAACAAATAAAATTTAGACATGTTTTTATTTTAGTTTAAACCTTATCATTTTGATTTATTCTTATTTAATCTATTTAATTTTAATTGTGGTAATAATATTATAAATATTAAATGGTTATAAATATTTACTTATGTGGTGTAATTAGTCCAAAAATAAAAACTTTATAAAATTTTAGACCTTATAATTTAAAATTTTAAATTTTTAAAGATTTTTATGATTTTTAAATAATTTAATAAAATTTTATATTTATAAAATATCCATAATGTCCATTTTGACACTATTCATGTATTTGAATTTAAATAAAATCCACATAGAAGATAAATTAGAACCAAAATATTGAATATACTCCCAACATGTCATGTTATACTATAAAATTCTTGGAGAATCTTAATTAATTCAAATTATATTTCTTTTAATATTTCTAAAAACATTTATTTGATATATCTATTGGTAAAATAATTTCTGCATCACTATTGTGTCATCATTAATGGTAATTATTTAATCTCTAAAAATTATAAATAAATTTCTATGATGTAGGTAATTATTTTATATTTCTATAGACTATATATAGTCAATATTATCTCCTGGTTATCCCTATATTAAAATTAATATACTTATATAAAATGAGAGTGATATTTTGTCACATTCATTGATTTTAATAATATTAATGTCATATTCATGGGAAAGTGGCCATTAAGTGATTCCATTTAGAACCATAGATGAAAAGGGTATAATTTAGTCATCCAATAAGATTTTCACAGGTGGTAGGGTAATTTTATAATATTATTTGTATCTCTAATTACCTGATTTACCTTTAACCATGGTAATAAAAATAATTACTAAAGTTACTATTCATAATGCCAAAAAATAAAAGCATCCTATTAACATAATTTGAACTCACTAATTCAAAATATGGAATCTATTATTCGAGATTTAAAACAAATAATTTTCTATAATTAATTTAAAATTAATCCCCGCTGACAAAATGAGAAAAAAAGTTTTTTAAAAGTAAAAATTATCAAAAAATTGACATGTGTTTATGTCCAATTTTAATGTGAAAATAATTAAAATGACCTGAATTATATTAAATTATAAATATTTAATCTAATTATACTTTAAAACCAATTAAAATGATAATATGACAGTATAAATAAATTAGATGAAAAATCAGTTTTGAATTAAAATGCATTATTTTCCCTATTCATTAAAATATGAAAGTTATTATAAAAACACAAAAATTTGCCTAAACTAATTTTTTCTGTCCCTATTCTGAATAAAAAGTTTATTTTTTCAAATTGAACATATAAAAGTGTCAAATATTGGATTTAAAAGGGGTTCTCCATTAAAAGGCTGTAAAACTATATTTTTTGAAAAATAATTTTTTTATTCTAAAAATTGAATTTGTTCTTATATAATGTATAAGAAACAAATGAGATGAATATTAATTTTATATGGAATATATAAAATTTAAAATTTGGTTAATATTTTTCCTAACTGCTTCTTAAACTGCTAGTCGTGGTGTGCTCGAACTCGGTATTGCGTGGAGTGCAAGCTGTTTAATTATTAAAAAGAAGCGTACTGTAGAAGATTAGGGTGTTTCAAGGAGGACGTTTCTACTATAACACACACATCAGCTATGCTATAGACGAGGTAAGCTGTGATGCTCTCTAAAAAGGTGTCATATAGAATAGAAAACCCTTGTAAAACTATACCTCATCACCTATGTAAAGAATAACTACTAAATATACATCTAGAACTATATGAGTATCTATTAGTATCCCATGGACCACATACTCCAAAGCATGGTCATATCCACCCTCCTGGTGTACGATTAGAGGTAGTTGCGGTGGCATGTCTCTAAAATTCCAAACACATTCCAGAAAAAAGACCGATAAAAAATTTCACATCTAAAAGCATAGTATAGGTCAAAACCTTCCTATAAATAGGTTAAACTCCTATACCTACTCCTAAATATAGGTATGGGAAAAAAGAAACAATCACAAACATCACTTGAGACACTGTATACTACCCACTCAAATCTAGGTCTAGGTTAATTTTTTTTGTTTCTTAATTTCAATTTCTATTTGAATTTTCATTTACATCAAAATTCTCTTTAAATGTGTACACCAAATGGTACAAAAATTTCGATCTATAAGGGCCCATACACATCATGAACCGAAATATGGAATCCACCTAATCTATACCATAACAAATTTCAGTCCATGTAACCAATGGTCTCTGAATCAATGTTCCATAGTTTACTTCTTAGGGTGTTTGATGTAGCCTAATCAGGAAATAACTATTTAGGTTACCCTAAGAACTCTATTTACCAACCATGTTTCTCAATTACATGACAAAATCATCTATAAAATAGTAGGTATATCACATAAGGTGCATATCCCAAAGTCATGAAGTTAAACAATGCATCCTATAAGGCATGGCATAATGCATGGAATGTGAATCCTGTAAAGTGCCTAAAATGATTCAGGATATTCATACCCTCATCTCATCAGTAAACTATAAAATGTATCCACAATCATATCGATGATGACATCATAATTCAAGTGCATCACCCAATAGTAGAATCAAATCAATTGTAATAGGAAAAATAAAAAAAATAGTAATTTCATTTTGGGAAATTTGTCTTTTTTATACATGGGTTAGCTAATCCCAGAAACAACTCATTAAAATTTTCCAACTTCTTCCTAATCCCTATCTATTAACTCAAAATAGTAAGACAACCAACAAATAAAATGCTCTGAAACCACTTTGTAATGTCCCGACCTGGATGACACTAAACAGTGGCCCAATACGGTGGGTTATATAGCCTCAAGTGTGCCTACCTATATGCTAGAGGCTAACGACTAGTAGTGAGGGACTGGGTTGTGTTTGTGGGGAGACTATTCCCTCAGTTCAGAGTATAAAACAACTATAGAAATCATAGAAATCAATAGAGGAATCAGATATATAACTGATAGGTGATAAATCATCCTGAAGACTATAATAAATAAAAAATGAAAAAAGAAATATCATATACATGTGATGATCATGTTATGTATCTAAACAATATCTAAATTAGGTATATAGTAATTGGTATAATACATCTATCAAAATACCAAAAAGACCAAAAAGGAACAATCTCCAGATATTATCGCGAGCCTAGATTGGTTTTGTGCTCCCCTACTCTTAAGCATGAAATAAAATCAAGAATTTTATGGTAGGAACTTTCACCATTCCTTACCTACATACATGAAGTCTCTCTGGGTACCCAACTGTGGCCCTAATAGGGTGAAATACTATAAAAACACTCTATACCAATGCACATATACCAACGGTTTTTAAAAACTATTGGTATAGGCCTGTTTAGAGAGTGCTTTCCCAACGATTTTAGAAAATCGTTGGGATAGAACCAACCTATCCAAAAAGTTTAAGTAAACTGTTGGGATAATATCCTTTCTAAAAATATACCCCAATGGTTTATTAAAACTATTGGTAAATTCGGCCCCAAATACAACAACCCTCCACTTTCCCCCTCCGCCCGCATGTTTCCCTAAACCAGAGCTCCCCTCTTCTCCAGCCTGCAGACCTTCTTCCCACCAGTCGATCTATAATGGTTCAAGTCATTTTTTTTTCTAAAACTTAAAATATGTAAGTACTAACTTAGTTTTTATATTCTTCATCTATTTATTTTTGGTTTTGTGTTTTTATTTTCCCTAAACAACAACTCCCTTCTTCTTCCCAATGTGAAAACCATTCTTGCCAATCTGGGATCCATATTCAAGTAATTTTTTGTTCTCCCACTTAAAATAGGTAAGATATAACTTATTTATATATTATACCTACATTTATTTTGAATTTTTTCATTCATATTGATTTTAAGAAAATGTTGTTTTTTGTTTTGTGTTTTGATCAATAAGCCATTATAAAATCTAATTTTGGTAAGACAAATTTTGCAATGATATAAATTTGATTTGAAAAGAAAAGAAAAGAGAGGATATAAAAATAAAGTGGAAGACTACTTTTGTAGGATTCACCACACAATCGAGGTGGAAATTCTATACAAGGAGCTATTTAATTAAATAATTCCATAAGATTAACAATATTTGTTTGAAGGAGAAGTACTATGGTATGATGTTATGTTAAATTTTTTGGTAACCTCTCATGTTTCGTAACATCCAATCCAATTTTTTTATACTAAATATTGTATCATAGTTTTATTTTTTATAAGATCTGTATATATTGATGTTTTATAATGATCAAATGATCACCATATGTTTCCCTAAAATTGAGGTATAATATGTGTTATAATTTTATCATAATTTATCTTGTGGAGGTTACTTTTAACCTTAATGAACTTCTAGGAAAGTCCTTAAATATAGAATATACTATCACAAACTTTTTAAGGATGATTTTTAGTTTTATAAGAAATATGAGTAGTCAAAATTAACTAGAAATATTTCTGATAGATAATAAATACTTAAATGGCCAATGATTTTTTGTGAAATATTTGATGTATGAGGTATATAATTTATAAAATAATTCTATAAGTCATTTGGATATTCAAACATATTGTTATTTTTTGACTATGTTTCAAAATTTGTAGAATACAAGGAATTTTTTTTGATGATTCCAGTATTGTTTTTACTTTTTTTGAGTAATAATATCTTTTCTGATTTAGAATCCTATAAGAATTAATTAGCGACAAATGAAACAATTTTTTCTATAAGTTCTTGGAAGCTTTAATGAGGAAGTATAGAGTGCACCACAATACATCAACACCTTACCATCCACAATCCAATAAGAAAGTTGAATTTTTTAAAGTGATATTAAAGGAATATTGGTAAATATAGTAAATTCAAATAGAAAATATATGAGTAGAAGGTTGGAAGACACCTTGTGGGTTTATAAAATAGATTACAGAACCCCAAATGGAAAGAGAACATACTAATTTATCAAATAAAATAGTTATCATATACATGTAGAGATAGAAAATAAATCTTATTAGGAAGTTAAAGAGATGAATATGGATATATAAAATGATGGATATGAAAGAATACTATATATTAAAGAACATACAGAAATAAAGATATAATATTTTTTAAATTACAGAATTTACTTGGAGATAATAGGATCAACGCATAACTTGCTGATTCCACAAGGGAATTCCCATTTACCATCACTAATGGGTATATATTTAGTGTTGTTATTATAGTTAATAAAGGGAAAATGTAATAATTTTTTATCAATGGATATAGGATGAAGAATTATCTCAACAATATGATACTATTACTAGTAGAAAAGAACACTACTCCAATCCTCCTACTAATGAACTCTTAAGCTATACCAAACCAACTAAATTGAATTGAAATGACTTGATTTGACCCAAGTAGACTTGAGTAGACCCGAACAAAAATAAATTAAATGAAACTAAAATAAAAAAAATATAATTGAACTAAAGTGAACCTAACTAAAATAAATTCTATAGTAATGATAAAAAATGAACTGAGTTGAAAAATTCTCGTTAACTTAAAAAAACCTATATATAGATTATTTTGGTGTTGTTCATATTAAGATTATCATATAGATTAGTGTTTCAGTTATGGTTTTATATAAAGTTAACAATTCTTGTTTACATAAATATATTTTCGATTAAACTTTAATCTTATTTAATTTCGTTCACAAAATAACTTATTACATTTTTTACAGAATGGGTAGAATTTGGACAGATGAAACCGATTAGATCTGAAGATATTTTCAAAACAATTTGAAGAGATTTGTAGATTCCACATTTGAAAATGCTTCAGATATTTGTCACATATACTACCCATGTTATAATTGTGTTGGAATACCTTTGTTGAGCCATGATAAAGTTAGCTACCATATAACCAAATATGGTTTTCAAACAAACTACTATGTGTGGTATAACAATGGGGAGAAAATGGAATCTCAAAATGATAATGATCCAAATGAGAGGATTAGATTATAGAATTTGATATATGACCACTTTTTATTTATTCTTTATCATGATAAGTAAAGGATGTAAACCCAAGAATACTTCGATATGATAACACATGATGCATCCAATGAAAAAGATGATGTTGATAGGGTGAAAAAATTGAATGATGTTGCGACAACTCTAGTATATTATCAATGTATTAAAATGAAAAAGATATAATTTTTAATCCAATTATTTCATGGGAAAACCATGTATGAGATTTATAATAATTCCATTGATTTCATTCTTACCTTCTTGAAGGACTTACTTCTAGATGATGCAAATATTAACTAAAAACACTATATGGCATGGAAGTTAGTTGAAGAACATGGATTTTCAAAAAACAAAATTCATGCTTTCTCAAAATATTGGAGCTTATTCTGGGAGGAAACTACTGAAAGAAATCATTGTATAAAATTTGGAACATCCCTATGGAATCCAAAAGCTTATGAAACAATATCTCGTGTGCCACAGAAAGTAATGTGGCACTTTCCATTAATTCATAGACTCCAGAATATTTTCATTTTTGATGAAATATCAATAAAAATGATATAGAAAGATACCAAGAGAAATAAGAATAATGAAGAATTGGTTCACCCTATAGATGGATTTTCATGGAAGAGATTTGATTCTCGATATATTGATTTTGTAGATGATGTGTATAATGTGAGGTTGGGTCTTTCATGTGATGGTTTTATTTTTTTATGCAGATTCTTACTTCGCACAGTATTTGGATGGTTTTCATACACATTTATACCCTTCCCCCATGGCTGTGCATGAAAAAACCTTACACTTTCATGAGTATACTCATATCTGGCTCTTCTAATTCTGACAATGATATATATGTATACATACAACATTTAAAAAAAGAGTTTAAAATTATTTGGGATGTGGGTGTGTGAACATACGATGCATGTTTGAAAGACATATTTCAGATACGTGTTGTGCTTATGTGGATGATCAATGACTTTCATGCTTATGCAATGATGTTTGGATAGATCATAAAGGGAAAATTGTCATATCCTATTTGTATGAAGAATACTTGATCCAGAAGGCTGAAATATCACATTATTTTTAGTTTTATAATACATCAACGATTATTTCCAATGGACCATCCATATAGAAATAATTATCAAAGATTTGAAAATACCATGGAGAATGATGATCCACCTTAGAGTATGTCTAGAAATTATGTGCTTAATGAATTGAAATATTTTAGTTTTTCATTCCAGAAGGTTCAAATGAAATCTATAATGAGGAAAAATGTTTCTAATGATACCTGTTACAATTGTAAGAAGAGGGGTATCTTCTTTGTGTTTCCTTATTGTTCAACCAATTTGTTATTTCATTTCTTAGATGTAATGCACATTGAAAAGAATATATATGAAATGTTTCTTTAAATTATTCTAAATATCAAGGGAAAGAAAAAATATGATTTATGATATTGGCATGAATTGGTGGATTGGGGGATTAGACCAGAATTGCATCATGTGTGTATCAGTGAAAATAAATGGAAAGTTCCATGTGATTATTATGTGATGAAACCTACAGAAAAAAATATATTACTTGAATTACTAGATACTATTAAAGTTATTGATGAATATTAAAGCAATATATCAAAATATTTCAACAAAAGAGAGTTAAAGCTAAAATCTTTGAAAACTCGTGATAATCACATCCTTATGCATGAGTTGATTCTAATAACAATCTATCATCTTTTGTCCAATAATTTAAGGGTGTCAATTATTCTTTTGTTTCATTTATTTAGAGATATTTGTGATAAGAATTTTTCCAAGTCTTTCTTGCAAAAAATGTTGGAAGAGACACCATTAATATTGTGTGGGTTAGAGAAAATATTTCCTCCATCATTTTTCACATGCATGTTGCATCTTCACATCCACCTTCCAACCAAAATACTTATTAGAGGACTTTTTTTTTCTTTGGATGTATTCAAATGAAATAAATATATACACATTGAAATATTTTGTTTGGAACAAGAATCATACTAAAGGTTATATCATGAATGGTTACATGTTTCAATAATGTATGGATTTCTACTCGAAGTATTTGTCTAATATTACCATGAGAATGAATAGCCCAATGAGAAATGAAGAATAATAGTATGAGTAAATTGAACCTAGTTTTCCATCACTTCCTCAAATAGGAGGAATTCCCAGATCATATAAATTGAAGACATTAATCCTTGAAGAGCTGTATATGACACATCGTACAATGTTTTTGAACTGTGATTTGTTCGATGACTACATTAAGTAAGTAATTTGAACATGTATATTTTATCTCATTTCTTGTAATTTTACATATCTGTTAAACTATTGCTATTTTTAACTATTGGGAACCTAAATAAATGATAAATAGAAACCACCGTTCTTTATCTTTGAGAAGAAGAGAGACTTTTCATAGAAAAGAGTTTTCTGCTTAGTTAAAATTGTAGGTAGAAATATTGCTATAATAAATATATAAAAAAATATTCAATTAAGCTTAATATTCGTTTATATATTAGGTATCATGTTTTCTTTCTAACTCTATTTCTGAGGAAATAAGATCTTTGGCTTTTGGTCCTAATACCATGGTTCATGAATGTAAATAAATTGTGATAAATGGGTACAAATTTATTATCAATAAAGAAGCAAAGAACATGAGAAAAAAACATGATGGTGTTATGCTAACTTCCTCAATATACTGTTATGCCAGTTTGTTAGATAATAGACCTCATTTTGAAAATATAGCTTATTATGGAGTCATTTAGAAAATAATAATATTGGATTATTACTCTCATGGTCAAGTAACGATGATGAAATACCATTGGTTTGATTTGATGATGAGGCAGGGCACCTTTATTGATGATTTTGGATTTTGAGTTATTGACATGACTCACACTCTTTGCTACCAATAAACCATATGTATTGGAAGTAATAACAAAACATGTTTTTTATGTCAATGATCCTCTTCAACCTAAATTTGGCATCATTATTGAAGTAATTCCAAGATATGTTTTTGATGATAGTGATGATAAAATTGACACCATACCTACTACCATTAGCACCAATCCATTTATTACTTATGATGACTTTAATAGATAAATTGTCAGAGTTGATTGTGAACATGATGTTATGGTGGAAAATATATAGAATCATCCATCTGCATTCTCAGTTATTTTCATTTATCTCGACTTGGGTTGTTTAGGTTGGTAATATTCAAAATTATTTAATATTGATTACAAATATTTTGTATCCTACTTGACCTTAATATTAATTTTCAATGTTTATTGGATGTAGTTTTATTTGAGTTGCATTTTCTAATATTGAATTGGAATTTATTCAAACCTAAAAAACCAAACACAACTGAAAAAATTAAATTAGAATAAAAAATAAGTGGAATTTAATTGGACATATTAAACTTATTGATATGAAAATAAAAAAAAAATGAAAATAATGACTTAACCAAAAAATAGCTAAATTACCTAACTGAAAATATGAACAAAATGAAATAAGAAAATTAAGTTATGTATCATATTTTTTGTTTTTTGTGTTACACATTAGTTATGATTTTCTAATTACTTCCATATTTGTTTTTCAAATGAAGGAAATGAAACCTATTGAGGAGCATCAAAGAAAAAGGATGACGGACAAAAATCACCAAATGACTGAGATGGGAATCCCTCCATTAGTTCATGTTATGTGTATTTCATTTCAAATATATATATATATATATATATATATATCAATAACATATAATGTCATGTGATTAACTTTATTTTAAACTTTTATATAGGATCCACCACTTAGGCGCCACTTATTCGATGAGCAGCCTATTAGTGGTCCCAGTACTTAGTATGGTGGTACGAGGGGAGTGGTATGAGATCTTGGCACTCTAATAAATGTACCTGATTAGACCATGTCCCTCCCACTGACGTACCATCTTCCACAAATTCTGATCCCGCTGTGTCGTTAGGGACACACGAGATATTTAGGCCTCCCATGTTTTCACCAACCTTTACATCTAAGCCTCCTCACCCATATTTACTGTATCCAATGACGATTCACATTCCTCATCCATATCATGCATTTAGCTAGCCATCTATTCCATCTTATTTACCATAAATTTCTTTATCTCAGAGATTCTACATTGCTTCTTTGACTCCTTTTCTGACACAGTCTGTGCCTACATATCATACACTGGGAACCACTCCACCTATACAGGGTGATGTTTCTTCAGTGCCTGCAAATCCATCAGTTCCCATTGATTAAACTATCACAGGTATATTTTATGACCCTAACAAATTTTTTACCATAATTTATTTTTATTATAACATGTATTGATATAATATTTGTTTCTAATTCATAACAGATACATATACTGATAGGCGGTGGGGACGTATATGCATGAATGCGGTGTGGAAGCACCACACACAGTAGATAGTGGACTACAATGAAGAAAACCAAATGATCGAAAAAATAGGGAAGTAATGTCATAGTTTTTTAGCGATGCTTTCTAAATACTTTGACATCATTCACATTAGCCTGATCTCAAGGAGATATTTTCCAAATGAAGTCAAGGATAATTCTTGGTCACAAATATGGGTAAAAAAATATATTGGATTTAATTTAATATTATTTTTTTATTTATAAGAATTAATATTTTCTTGTGAGCTTAGACTTAATTTTCCCGATGGTGAGGGTGCACGACCAGCACGTCTAAAGGAATTAGGTGAGATTTGGAGATCCTATAAACACGAGTTGTATATTGGATGACATTATAGAGTTGGAACATAGTTATAGGTGGTACCTTTCAAGAATGAGTGTCCGATAGAACAGTATCAGCAAATGTTACTCATTGGATGACTACTAAGTTTAAGGTATTAATCACATTTGAGGTTTTGAAATGAAAATTTTCATGTTTTTCATTAATAATATATTTTTTATTATTGAATTTGATTTAGGAATCATCTAAAAATATATAAAAAAACATTGATGCTAAAAAATAAAACCAAACTTTGGGGTGTACTACGATGTCAGATCATAAGATGAAGCAGGTACAACAATTGTTTATAATTTATATTTAGGACTTGAACTTTCTATTAATTACTCCATAATTTATTCAAATTATAATGTTTTGATATAATTTTAGTTATGAAATTAATTATTAGTAACCTATTTTCAATTATGGTTTCCTACATTCAATGTCATTATAAAGGCATTTATTGAATGTTGAAGGACATGTGCCTCAAGAAAAACTATTTTTATCGAGTAGAAAGAAAAAAGATGGAAGTGTAGTTAACAAACAGAAATAACAGAAAATTTTAAGTTTTAATTTATTGATTTAAAATTTTAATATCTATTTTTTAAATTAATAATCTATATATATTTGCAACAGGCTGCTTTGGAGTCCCTTGATTCCCAAGAACGTGAAAATTTTGGGCCAAATGATCACTTACATCAGGTGTTGGGAGATGAGAACCCTCATAGAGTACGCTGCTGTCCTAGGAAGAGTATATTCCCGATGAGATTTTGGACGTCTTCAGGTACCATTTATAGTACCACTGAGTTAGAAAAGGTTAAGTCATGAGAAAAACATGCCAAAAAATGGTCACACAGGTAGAAGAATGGGTTGATAGGGAAAACACTGAATTTATGAGACTGATGAAAGTTTTATGTATATCACTTCCAATAGAGTCCAACATAGCTTGTGATGAATATATGTCATCGATGAATTAATTATATAGTGAACCAGTTGGCAGTCCTAGTTGTGGTTGAGACAATTTCATTCCTGGCGATGATAATGGCAAGGAAGAGGTTGTGGCTGAGGCAGAGGCCTAGGCGGAGGATGAGGGTGAGGATGAGGCTGAGGATGATGATTAAGATGAGTATGAGGATGAAGATGAGGACAGAGATGAGGATGAGGATGAGGTTGATGATGATGGTGATGATAGTTATGGAGATGAGGGATAGATTGATTTGTTACATTTTTTACTGATATTACTGACATTTGATGTTTGATGATTTGATGTGACTAAATATATGTTTTATTTGGTAGGTCACATTATGCTTGACTCGGGTAGCCTAAATACTATATAGTTTTAATCACATCACCTTTTACCAATGTATTTTCATCTTTTTTGATAAAATAATTAGGGTATTTGGATTTTAGTATCCTTTAGTGAAATCGAGGATTCTTTCAGTCTTATACAACTCATCAAAGCCTCCACATGTCTTATAGATGATCAGTTGGCCAATGAAATTTTTTCTATCTAGATAAAGATAGTAATTATATCTCTGAAGGGTATGGACATTGATTATCATTCAGTGGTAAATCCTCCCTCTTTTCTCTTCTTTATGGGATAACTTCCAATTATGTCACCACTGTGATAGATATTCTAGAAAGTCCAAGCACAATCAACATCTTCTATTTAAATAATTGTCTTTTTGAGTCAAATATTATTTTGGATTCTACTATAGTTTATCTATGATAGATTATAGTGCCCTGAAATATTTTCAAGGACATGGTAGTGTGCACTATTCCACTACTCATGGAATTTCTTGTATAAGTGGCCATAGACACATCATTTTACAACATTATGGAAAACAATTCCATCACATTGACATCTATTAAACTCTTAATGGATTCCCAATGGCCCTTTACATTACCCAGGTAGCCATCGGTGGGTCAGAAGATCCACCAAAGCATACACTCAAACTCTTGCCTGAAGAACTTTAGCTTTTTCGTTGTCATTATACCACTTCTTAGTCATCTTCCACTGATTCATTGTCATTTGATGATTTACATTATGGGAAACCATTTTGATCTTGTCTCATTACCACTTTCCAAAGGTGATTGGTCTCTCACAATCAGGGTGATGATGATGGCTCCCTTCATCTATAAATTCATGGATTGTTTCTTAAATCTCCATTTGGGTAAGTATTATACTTAATTTCATTACAACCCTTCTTTTAAACATGTCTATAAAAATCAGTACCTACCATAAAGATCCTATTATAAAGCACTATTCAAGTGTTTTAAATACTAAACTCATTAATCAATAATAATAACACGACAAGAATGGATTTCCATTTCTCAATATATCCAGTGTTATTTTTCCCTAGTGTTCACTTTGGTGTGGATATCATCCTTCTTTTGGTGTGGACACCATCCGTCTTTTCAAATGTATTCAAGTGGAATGTTGTGATTTCTAGTGTTTTTTCCCCTATCATTGTATTGTATATTGTCTATATTTTTAGGTGTATTTACAGTGTGGTGTTTTTTCCAATGTGGTGTTTTTTAAGTTTTTATATTATTTTTGTTTTCATGTGTTGTATTCATCATTATTCTGTAGTGTTTTTGTAGATGTTTGTAGAGTATTTTTAGGTTTTGTGCCTTCTAGTGTGGAATTTTGTATATTTTCTACATTAGTGTTATTTTCCTTATCATGTACACACCTTGTTATTTATTTCACCAATGTAGGAATATAATTATCAAATGATGATTAACTTCTTAGTTGAATGGGTGATTTATGTTTTGATGGTTGAAAAAAACATAATGGATTTGGAGGTTTTTTGAATTTAATGGTTGGTAACAAAATCCAAATAAGGAGACCATTGAGAAGAAGTTGTTGGAGACTATTAAAGACAAAAAGTTTTAGATATGTTAAAAAACTCTAATAAGAGATGGTTTTCAAAAGTGAAATGTTTTTTATTTGAGGATAATGTGGACATGAGTAAATGGATCTGGTGTTGGATTTTGTTGTCAATACATCTGTTATATGTGACTTATATTATATCTTAGTTAATTTGTATTATTTTAGGTGATGTGAATTTCATTTTAAGGTACATGATTGATTGAATATTATTATAAGAATATTAGGGGAAATTTTGGAGAAGAATGAAGTGGTGGTGGCAATATTAAGATGTATTTATATCTAAAAGCATTTATAATGCTCATATGGGAAGTAAAATATCTTTTCTACCCAGGAAATGATTATTTCTCATGTCATTTTCTTGAAGAGAAGTTTCAACTATGTCATGGTGTAGTAGATAACACACCATAATAGAGAATAAAAAGGATTTTAGCTTAGAAATAATAATTTTGTAGTGTGTGTCTGGGAACCAAAAATGATATTGGCTACTCTATGATAAAATATTTATGACAATTTTTAGTAAAGTAAAAATTTTAATATGTCCACACCAAAGAAATTGAAATGGGTTTGTTGGAAGAGTGGTTCTCAAATAAAGATTGAAATGGGGAATACTATGTTGTGGTACATGCCATGGTGGGAATCAAAAATCCCTATCTAAAATGATGAAGGGGTATTATAAAGTGATAGAAGGTATAATGATCTAGTGTTCAAACTAAAACAACATTTATACATGTCATTTATGGTATTTTGAGAATAGTTTTGGATTAGCTCAAAGTGGTTGAACCAAATTTTTTTAACACATTCCATAATGAGGGGAGTCTATAGTTTTTATGTGCTATTACAGTGGTGTTTTTTTGTGATGTTTAAATGTTGTATATAGGTGTATGGAAAGGAGGGGATTCTACTATCTTTTATGAAAATTTATAGAAATACCATATACCAACATTTTTAAATTGTTATTATAGTATTGAACAACATATGTTTACCAACAGTTTGTTAAAACCATTGGTAAAACTCTATACCAGTGGTTTATTAACCATTGGTAAGCTGTATAATGATTTTATATAGTAACGGTTAATAAACCATTGGTTTAAATATATACCAATAGTTGTTTTAAAACCATTGGAATACTGAAATTTACACTGCCCTATACCAACATTTTAGGAATAACTGTTGGTATAGTCTTATCCCAATTCCAAACTACCTAATGATTTTCCTACCTATACCAAAGGTTTTAAACCATTTTTATAGAATAACTTTCTAGTAGTGGTGTGAGATAAAACTATATAGGCCACCACCAGTGGTGTCTATAACAAATCAAGTCTGTGTGGTATTAACAAAAGTGGTGTGCAATATATCACAGGTAAAAAGTACTAAAAGTAAAGTTCCTAAGGAATATTTATCACTATACATCCAAACAAGGATACCTAGAAACAATAGTCAACCTCCCAAAACTAGGGAAGTGTCAAAAAATGAATAAAGTGTAATATTTTCCAATCTACCCACTAGAGTCAATACCCATACCGTGGCTACCTGCAAAGTGTAACAAAAATATATAATGACCTTGCTATGTAACAAAAGAAAAATAACTACCATGGCCACACCATATAAACCAGTATATAACATTCACCACATCCATTTCATATAAACAAGTATTCCATAATGGCTGTGTTATGTAATCCAATGTGTCATCCCATGAAGGGTCAGATCCAAGGTATATAAGACCAAGGCATTCATGTCGAGTTCCAGGAGCATCTCGATGGAAACTCGATAAATACTTGGGTGGGGTCCAATGATCATGTCAACAGACCATGTCCACTACGAGTCCAATCAAGAAGGATCTAAGGGTTAGTAAGGCCCAAGGAATCCTACAGAATCAAACCCAATGAGGAAATAGGTCCAAGGCATCCACTACCACAAATAAGATCCATGGGAGGAACATCCAGGGAATCTAACAGAATCAAGATGCAAGTTATACCAACCAAGGAATCCACTAAAATTTCAGTTCATCATCTCATTACATTCATCATTCACAATCGTTAATATATCACGAGTTTACAAACTCATATACACAACTTCCATTTAAAAAATTTAGTCAAATTAAACAGATGTCTCACACATGATCACATAGAAAGGAAGCATTAACTCTCTCATATCAATCAATTCAATTATTATTTAGTTCAAAAGGGATTCTTATAATTAGGAAAGCTCACACACACCCATAGGATGTATAACAAAAAGGAATATATAAGGCACACCCCATGGGAGGCCTAGGTTAGGGAAATAAGCTCCAACAAACTCAAAGGAACTAGTGGGAATCCCTAACAGGTTCCAATTCATTCAATTAAATTATTTAATTAATTTTTAGGGAATTTTTGGAAAGTCTGTCACATGGAACAATGAAAATACAACTTATAAAACACCAAAATGTATGGGAAAAATTATATACCACCTACCATAGACACGTGATAGATCACTCATCCAGTATCAACCACTAATTCAGTCAAGATTAGGAGAAAAAGGAAGAATAGATGATAAGTCAAGAAATATGGAATATTAGCTCGCACCAAAACACCACATTTGATACCAAGGAAAACAATTAATGGCATAAGTTGAGTGAAGAACTTACTGGTGCAGATCCAATGAGAGTGAAGGTGGAAGAAATGGGGTTCAAATCATAGAACAACACCAAATCTTAAGTCCTAGCTTCCTCGGGTGCTCTTGTATGTGAGATAAAGAAAGAAGGTGAGGGTTTCTACCGAAAACAGAGGTCGTAACTCATATTTTAAAAACTAAACTCAGGAATTTAAACATCATGTAAATGATTTACATGTCGTATAAATATCAAGGTCTTCCTATCTAGGAAAGAACTTACATGATATGAAATGTTATGTCCAGACCATTACACATTGTGTAATTGATACAAGTCATGTATTCCGATTACATAGCGTGCAATTATCCTGTAGCCAACCTACATTCCTCCTACTCCAAAACTAAAGAATCGGATCATGGGCCTCGTCTTAGGATCTAATCCAAAAGAGAATGTAAACAAGAGTTTAACCATAAAGAAAAATATTTTCACCTCATAAGAAAACTTGAGATCTTATATTAAACAAGTAAAATTTTAGGAAATAAGAAGATTATATCCATATTTTTTAATTAAATGGTTAAAAAAACACATTTTGGATTTGAAATAAAAAAACAAACCATGGTTTAGATGTTGAAAAAAATATTGATGATTCTTTACAAATTTAAAAGTAAAAGTAAAAGAAACACAGTGAAATCATTCTTTTAAAAACAATTTATAAATGAAGAAGAATATTTTTCCATAAACATACCTGGATATGTTTTTTAAAATAAATAAAGATATTTATGATAAATTATAATTGAGATGATCAACATTGAAGCATAAATATAGAAAGGATAATAATTGTGGATGATAGAATTTATTGAGAGAGTATTTTTGATGTGTTCTTGACTATCAAAAAATATGTAAAATAATATGATATTTTTTATCCATTAATAGATCATTCCAAAAGTAGAAGAAGAAGATCAATATTATTGTGAAGTTTTTTATTAATCTTGTGAGAGAAAATATATAACATTTATTATTAGTGTTATAAAACTTGATTCATAGTTTATCCACTAAAAATCTATAAGAACAATAAAAAATCATCTGAGCAAGGGTCCAAGACATCGAGAAAACAAGAAGCAACCAAAAATCATGAAAACAAGCATCAAAACATCGAGGATATGAGAACCAAAAATCATGAAATACAATGAAATATTAATTAAAAAGGAGTAAAAAATAACATACCTTTGGTTTTTAGGTTCTACTTGTCTAAAAGATTCGAAGGAGGTGACAACATAATGTTCCTTCTGTGAGAGCTTGAACGGAACAAGCAAGGTGTGATCTCTGCTATGGTACTTTTGAAAGAGGGAAAGAGGGGGTTTTAGTGATAATAAAAAGTAATTATAAAGGATACATTTATCACCACTAAAATGAAAAGCGATAATAAATAATCATATTTATGAATTTTAAAACAACCCTAATAAATTTTATCTTTATTAATGCTAAAATAAAAGTGTTTATAAAGAGCACAAATTTATGTAAAGGTAACCACTTAGTTGACTTTACACATGTAAAAAATTTATAAAATTAAATATAAAATGTACAATATATTACTAATTGTATAAAAATAAATATTAAAAAATATAAAAATATTTTATAGTAAAAAAATAATAAATATTAAAAAAATTGAAAAAATATTAAAAATAAATAAATGTTTTTAATTTTATTAAATATATTAATAAATGTGATAATATTATCATAAAAGTATTACATTATAATAAATGTATAAACATAATGATAAATTTATTAATCTTATAAAAAAATTATTAATAGATTTATTTATTTTTATATAAAGGTAGGGGGTAGCCCCTCATTTTCTATTAAACCAAGAAAGAACTATTTTTAATTAGGTTGAGAGGTAAACATTAGATGACCTGAAGGCTCAATGACCCAAATTCCCATTACAATGTGATAACCTAAAGACCCTGTGGATTGGAATCCCTTTTTCTAGGACCATAGCTCCATTTTTGGCCAAATGACCCCTTCTGTGAATAGTACTTCTTCAACGACCAACGTCGCTATAGTATCATCACTGATATAATACTCTATAAAATTTCCCCAATATTAGAGGCCATCGAGGGTTGAACCCCCCAACTTCATGTTATTTGATGGAGTTTCCTTACCCCTCAGCCAACACCCTAGCTACATAGATATATTAATATTATAATAGATTTTTTATTAATAAATGATATTAATATTTTAATAAATATTATGAATAAAAGTATTAATATAAAAATAATTTAAATTTATAATATTAATTTATAATAAGAAAGGATAAATATTAAAAATGAGTAAATATAATTAATTAACAACTACATTTGAAAATTTTAATTATCATTAAAAATATCATACATAATATAAATGAATAAATATTTTTTTTAATATCATTAATAAATGTATAAATAATAATATCATGTATAAATGTTTTCCACAATAAATAATTAATTTTAAAACTATAAAATTAAAAGTAAGAATTCTAATATTTATATTTAAATAGATTTATAATTGGTACTATATATATATATTATTATTACTAATTAATTATATAGATGTATGTATTATATTGATTGTATATATAAAATATAATTAATTAATAACTATATTTTAAATTTTTCATTAGGATTAAATATATTATTATTTATATAAATGTATCTATATATATTTACATACTTGTGTGTATTCAGCTACTATATGTATGAACATATAAATATATTGTAGCATCCCAGCCTGACGTCCACTTAACCAAGGTCTGTGCTAGTAGGTTACATGGAATCAAGAAAGCCTCCCCATATACCATAGGTTACCGAATAATAGTGAGGGTGTAAGGTCATATAGTGGGAAAACTATACCCTCATTTCAGAGTGTTATAACAGATAAAATAAATAAGCAGACAACAACGAAAGCATATATAAAGAGACACTATGACAACGAGACCAATAAATCACCATAGTGTAAGTATGATATAAAATAAATGATAAACAATTGTAAAAGTATAAATAATAAAAAAACTGAAATAATAATCAAAATACTATAGGTTGAGTCATATACAATGATTTCTTATCATGCTGATATACAAAAAAGAAATAGGGGATATGTGTGACAAGCGTACACAATATGCTATACAAAAATATAAAAAATGAAAAAGACTACTCCACTAGAATCTTGAGCATAATATCATTCCTCTACTCCCATTTTCTATACTATAAATAAAATTAATCAAGCATCTGTAGCAGGGAACTTTCCCTTATCCATTCCTGTAGACAAATAATCTACTCAAGTACTAAAGGTGGTCCGAGTAGGGTGTGATATAAAATTACAGTAGGCCAAAACCAATGGTGTCTAAAGATAATCCAAGCAGCGTGCATATGTAATTAGTATTAAGGTATAAATAATAATGATCAATAATTAATAAATAAATACCATCCAAGTCAGGAACCTATAGAACACTTGGTGGCTTTACCTGCTTCAGCATAGGCTGGTGGAAGTTTGATCAATAACCATACATACATATAATAATATTATATATATTATAGATATATATTGTATCAAACTATATACACTAAGTTTGTGAGGACATAAGTAGGCATATACCTGGATACTAGGTGATAGTTGGACCTCAACCATAACGCAAGAGTCCATAAAAAGTCTAACAATCCTATTGGGTCTAGCATAGGATAGATTCCCTAAATCTCATAATGAATGTGATTCATCATGATAAACACTTTATATGGGTGGGATTATTCTTCATGCCCAACTCATGAATCAAGGAATGTGGAATGTCATTCGCATTATCCAGATAGTAGTATGACGGGGAGAGATGTATCTCTCAACACCCAATGTAAGGAAGAGTGAAACATCATTCTCAATAGGTCCCTTAACTATCTCTCCACAACCAATCTCAATGGAATAATCATAATAATAGTAATATCAAGTGGAATCACCACTTTATAATAATTATCATCAAGCCCCAATAAGCCAAGGGAATCACATATCATATGATCCATATAGTAAAGCATGTATCACTTGGTGTGGCCTTTACACCCATTAGTATTCACTTAAATTATTCAATTTTATTCATTTAATAAAGGGGATAATTTAAATTCAATTTAATTAAACCATTTAATTAATAAAGGAATGGAAATTCCATTTCATATAAGCTAAGCCATTAGAAGGTTCCTTTTCCATCAAAAAAATTATATAAAAGTGGGAAAATCCATTTGTAAGAAAATAAGAACACTTAGGTAGTGTTCGGTCCATGAATAATTTATACAGTTAATAAAAAGGTGTTTAACACACCCAAAGGGGTGACATTGAATGTGGTCAATATTCTCTACTTACCTAGAAAGGATCAATAGGAGCATAACAACATGCATATGCCAATTTAAAGAGGAAGATGCATTTTAAGGCAATGTGAGAAAATGGTTGGTGTGAATCACAATGAAAGATCTATGAAAACAACTCACCTTTTATATAAAACATCTATACCACCTAAATTAGGTCTGTATATGACTCCTCATCCAATATCAGCTTCATATTTGAAGTAGATTAGAAGAAAACAAAATGGTCCAACACCCTGAAAATAGGGTGAATAATCTCACACCTAAATAGCATAATAGATAGGAAGATAAAGTTATATTAGAAGAAATAATATTTGAGATCTTACCTCTATCTATCCAACTATTCCAATGTTGGTTGATTTTGAGTTTTTATGGAGAAGTTATCTTGATCCCTAGAAGAGGGAGGAGGGAGAAATCAATGGGAGAGGAGGATCTCCTGCATGCTGGAATGGGAGAAATATAGGAAGGATTTAGGTTTTAAGTTTATTAAGGATATTTTGTTAATTTTACCCAAAAATAGGGGTCTCATGGTTTGGTCGTACAATTGGCCAAACTATGCGCCAACCGTGTGCACCTCACTACTTGAAGGGGGCACCTCGCATGGTCATGGAGAAAAGTTTTCCAAACCATGTGCCAACTATAATTTTTTTCTCTGGTAAAAATTATAGGTGCCACACATGGGAATGATCTTGAGGTTGCATGGTTTCATCAAACTATGTGGACTCCTACACCCCACTTTCAATCCCCACACAATTTGGAGTAACCATGCGGGTTGGGATGCATGATTTCTCCTAACTGCGAGACCCTGTCTGTTTTTCAAAAAACCAGGGTTTCGGGCTCTGAACAAGTCCTGGAACCCTTGTTACTTCCATGAATCTATTAGTTAACATTTCAAGGGTCATACTATGGAATTAAAAAAAACAAATGATATATACCTTCTTGAATATAAGAGTCATTACAACCTACCCTCTTTAAAGCAACTCATCTCTGAGTGGTCCTTATGAGGGTAAAGAGGTATCATTAGAAAAGATCTCTGTCCACTGTGGTTTTATATCAGACTCCCACTCCTAGGTCTCATCTTATACTTAGTCGTGCTGCCATAGAATCCATACCAAATCAACTGACCTTCCTCAGAGTGTATTCATGCTCTGATCCACTATATGCACTGGATATTCCTCAAAGGTAGAATCCATCTCTAACTCAACCTCATCAGGTTGGAATAAGTGCGATGGTTCTGGATAATAGTGGTGAAGATGAGATATGTGGAAGACATCATGCATATACCGATACCTCTAAGGAAGTTTTATCTAGTAATACACTAGTTTGATTCCTTTCAAAACCTCAAAGGATTCAACGAGATAAGGATAGATCTTACCCTTCTTATGAATACTTTGATGGACCAACCTGGGTGAGAATTGTAAGAAAACATGATCTTTGACCTCAAACTCAAGATGTCATCGGCATTGATTGGCATATAACTGATATCTATATTGAGCTATCATCATGCACTTTCTGATCAACTGGACCTTCTTTATAGTCTTATAAATGATAAATGGTCCAAGAAAATCTTCCTCCCCTACCTCTAACCAACATAGAGTTGATCAGAAAGGCCTACCATAGAAGTCTTCATAAGGATCCTTCTGAATGGTAACTCGAAATATATTATTATAAGTTAACTCAAAAAGGGGTATTTGTTTCTCCCAAGAACCCTTGAAGTCAAGGACAAATGCATGGAACATGTCCTCTAACACTGAATTGTACACTCTATCTATTAGTTAATCTAAGGGTGATAAGTCATGCTTAGAATCACCTATGTAACCAAGGCCTTCTCTAACCCCTGCAAGAATAAAGATGTGAGGCCGTCACCTCTATCAGATATGATAGATCATGGAGATTCATGGATATGTATGACCTACCTAATATATATATTCCCTAGATAGTCTATCGATAAGGTCTCTCGAACAAGTAAGAAATGTGAGACCTTTGTCAAACGATCAATGAAAACCCACACTGTATAATTTACATGAGGTGATCTGGGTAAACTAGTTACAAAATCCATAGAAAAATCATCCCATTTCCTCTTGGGAATGGACAATATTTGTAAAATTCCTTACGATTACTGATGTTCCACCCTCACTTGCTGACAAGTGGAGCGTCGAGTAATAAAAATGTCAATTTCGCATATCATACCAGGCCACCAATACAGGAGATGTAAGTCTCGATACATATTGGTGAAACTAAGATGTATTTCCCACACTAAGGCATAAAATTCCCAAATCAACTCCTCTATGATGTCTTTTGGGACCCATACACACCCATAAAATCCAAAGTTATCTTCCCCATCCAAATTCCAACCAGAAGACAAATCATCATATCAGATACTCTCCCTTAGGACTAGGACCTTAGGATCTAAAAGTATCCACATTATCACTCATTCTAGAAGGGTGGAAGTCACTGTTATAGATGAGAGGATAGTATGACCATGATCCTCTGAAACCTCAACATTTATCTATAAAGACAAAGCTATGGGTGGTCATTATCCATTGGTCTCTTGAACTATCTATGTCTGATTCTTCCAGCTCAGAGTATCAGTTACTACATTACATTTCCCATGTGTGTAAACAAGATTGAAATAAAATGATTGCAGGTAATCAACCCATCTTCACTACTTGATATTTGTATCAGGCTACATAAATATGTACTTGAAGATTTTGTGATTAGTGAATACTACAAAATGTTCTCCAAGAAAGTAGTGTCTCTAAAATTTTAGAGGATGTACAACAATATCTAGTTCGAGGTCATGCATCGAGTAATTTCACTTGTGAGGCCTCAACTGACAGGACCCAAACACAACAACTTGCTCATTCTACATTAGAAAAACTATAATACTAATACCTAATGCATCAAAATAAATAATATAGCTCATTCCTAACTCTTTTAGAATAAGTATTGGTGTTGAAGTCAATATTCCATTCAACTCTTGGAATGTTATTTTATAAGATTATGATCATATGAATTTCACACAATTTTTAGTTAGACCAGTAAGAGGTTCTTCAAGTCATGATAAATCCTGGATGAATTTTCTATAATATATGGATATCCCAACTCCATACATCAAATATGTTTTTAGGATTCTTCTAGGAAAATGAAGATCTCACCTTATCGCGGTGTATTTAAACTCCTGATTTTGAGATAATGTGACTGAGTAAGTGGAATTTATTGATCCAAGAGAGAAATTTACTAATATTATCATAAATATAATGTCCCCTTAGTGTATTCTTCACAATATCAAGATGTTTGGAATATTTGTGTTTGGAATAATAATACACTAATATTTCATCAATAAAGACTACCATTAATGAATCCAGATATTGGTGGAAAACTCGATTCATCAAAGCCATGAAGATTGAAGCTGTGTTTGTGGGACTGAATGGAATAAACATGTACTCATAAAACCATACCTACTCTTGAAAGTTATATGAGGTATGTTTGAAGATCTGACATGCACTTGATGATAGTCTGAACTCAAATCAATCTTTGAAAACACTCAATCTCCTTGGAGATGATCTAAGAGTTCATCTATTTGAGGTTGTGGATACCGATTATTTATGGTGATCTAGTTCAATGAATGGCAATCCATGCATATCTTGAGGGTACCATCTTCCTTCTTGGAAAAAGGACCGGTGAAACCCAATGAGAAGTGTTGGGGTATTTAAAGCATTTTTCTTCTAGATTCTTCAATAATTTCTTGAGCACTAGAAGCTCCATATGTTCTATCCCATAAGGAGGAATGGTCACTAGTGATGATTCATGAACTAACTCAATGGTTAATTCTCCCTATTTCATAGGAGGTATCCCAAAAAGTTCATTAGGGAATAAATCCCTAAAATGATCCACCATATGTGAGAAATAGTGGGTTGTGACCCTTTATCATCCAATAAAAGACTAGAAAATTGGGTTGTCACTCTACCCAATCTCTGATTCTCAATTCCTGATTAAGACGCTTGGATACCCCATTCCCCCTAATGAATGTTCTGACTAACCTATGGTGATGTAAATGTCATCCTCCAATGATAATATTCAATATGGGTTTGATTGAGAACTAACCATTCTATCTCAATGATTACATAAAACCCTGTCATGTTGAGGATGGAGAGATTCAATATGAAGAAATATATGCCTATCTCAAAGGGAAAATCCTTACTATGGAGAAAACTCTCAGATTGGAAGCCTAATAGGGTATTGAGTTTCATCTCGCAATAAAAGTGTTATTAATCGAGGTCCAGACTCTCCATGGTTTCCTCAGATATGAAATAATGATATGTTCTTGTGTCAAATAAAGAAGACACTAAAGTAGATTCTACTAGAATAGTACCTAAAACTATAGAAGTTATGGAGCTCTACTCCTATGGCATAGAATCAACTATATGTAACTGGAATATACTGTGGCCTTGAGTAATAACCTGACTACCTTGAGAAATATTTATCTACTATAAGTGAGAATCATATGTCTAGTTTCCTCTTCCATGGCCACCACCTTGGACTAAGAGGACATTGGTATTACAGCTTCCTTCCTGGAGAGATACTACTGACCCCACTTCGGAATTTGGGGTAGGTGTAGATCCCCAATTTCAAGGCACTGATGAAAAAATAATATAAAAGTGTTAGATATTCCCCATCCTTCCACAACCTCTACATTCCACTGGATCATGCATACACTGAGGTTTTGTTTGCCATAGTTTCCCACACTAGTGATAGATAAGAAAGATACTAATCTGAGCTACCTTACTGCTACTACCCCCGTGAGAAACCTTAAAATGTCAATTTTTCCCAGTTGAAGAAACACTGTTAGGTCTAGGTTATGAACCACCCTGGTTCCCACCATGAGCTTCCCTCATATTCCTCTCAGTAATAAGGGTCTAGTTTACAATCTCAGAAATAGTTTTCAGCCAGAAGACATTGACCTGTGATTAGATGGTGTATACTATCCCATCATCAACTCACCTAGTAGTTATAAGATCATTTCTAGATAAATTAGTATCAAAGATTTGTAGCTTAGTGAAATGAGAATAATATACCATGATAAACATGGCTCCCTGCTAGAGGTTCATGAACTCTCTAGCTCGGTCAGCCCTTAACATATTTTGAAAGAAGTATTCATAGAATATCATATGGAAATATTCCAAGACCATATCTCTATGTCGATATTCCTAAGTAATTACATCCCACCATATCTTGGTAGAATCACGTAGCATATAAGCAACAAATTTGACCCTCCACTCTGTAGGCATCTCTAGATGCTCAAAAATAGATAGTATGACTTCCATCCATGACTCTAGAGTGTGTGGTCATCCATCCCCTAAAAAGGTGGGAGGATGTTGCTTCTAAAACTCTCTATTCAACTTTTCCATAGTTAGGGTAGGTCAAGAGAAACCTTTCATATTTTTCATCATGCAGAAGAAACCCTCTCATAACTAGGCATTAGTGCCCATATCGGGAATAGGAAGAGGTTCTATAGGTTCCACGGTAGGAGGAATCCCTATAGAATCAGGTCTCACCATAATGGTCATCACTGCCTTCAAGGCATATGACTCAAGGTTTTCATGGTGTAATGATGCTATAATTCCAAACACATGGCTTAGAATAGATTTTTTTAGTTGAAAGAATTTACAAATAGATAATTAGGACAGGTACATGACCTTCCTATAAAAAATAACACCTCTACACCTGCTCCTAAATCCAGGTCTATGTGGTAGAAAAATACCATATCAGGCCATAATAATTTAAGAGACACTCCCATTTTTCCACTACTAATGTTGGGTTTGGGACTAGGTATCATATTAGATGATAGATGTTCCATTATATGGAGTTTCAATTGTAAGGTATAGAAGAAAAAACCCTTTACTTTATAATTAAAATCCCATTTAATGGTAACTGTTTCTATTTTAAAGATTTAAAATCATTTTATTTCATAATCTCTTTTATATAATATTTATATCACGATATAGATCTAGTAGTTCCAGAACCCACATTATGGTATTATTGGATAATTAAGGTGGCATCTCCAATATATGTAGGAAAACACCATTTCTATTGATGTAGGTACTTTAATTAGTCCAATTATATTTTCCTTATAAGAAATGTAATCACATTTTAATATATTATAATCAAGAACTAACTATATGTAATAGAAAAATTCATGTAGAAAGTAGATGTTGCATGGAAAGCTGCATGGCATATTAGTCCTACAGTGCCTATGATGATGCATGTAAGGAACTCCCTCATTTCATTGGGATGAATTAAAATAAGCCTCATTGAAATAATACCAACAATAATAATATCACTAAACATGAAAATCACCCAATGGTTCAGTCATATGAACCATAACTGGTGAAAACCAACAACAAGAATAACTCATCTTAGATAATTTGGGTATCCCCTATACATGGGTTAGCTAATCCTAGAAACAAGTTCATTACCAAATTCCATTAGATCGTAGTCTCCTATCTAATACCCAAATAGTAAGACAAAAGGAAAATATATGATTTGATACGACATTGTAACATCTCATCCTGACGTCCACTTAAACAGGGCCCCGAGTCGGTGGGTCACATGGACTCAAGATCGCCTCCCCATACGCCGGAAGCTGCCGACTAGTAGCAAAGATTTAAGGTAGTATAGTGGGAAGACTATACCCTCATATCAGAGTGGAACAACAGATAAAATAAATAAGAAAACAATAATGGAATCATATATAAACAATCATTATGACAACATGACCAGTATCCCACCATATCATAAGCAATATATAAGAGAAATGATAAACTATGAAAGCATAAATAATAAAACAACAAAAATTATAATCAAAATCCTACTGGTTGACTAATATACAATGATTTCATGGAATGTTGATATACAAAAAAAGAAACATGGGATACAAGGGACATACATATATAATATATTATACAAAAATACAAAATGGGAAAGGACTTCTCCACTGTCATCTCGAGCATAATCTCAATACTCTACTCTCATGATCCATACTATAATCAAAATTAATCAATAATTTTTAGTAGGGTGCTTTTATTTATCCATTCATATAAAAAAGTAATCTATTCAGGTACTAAAGGTGGCCTAAGTATGGTGTGAGATAAAATATTAGTAGGCCACCACCAGCGGTGTCTAGATCTAATCCAAGCAGTTTATATAGCCTTTTTTGAAAAAAAGGAAAAATAAATTTAATGATGAAGATCATCAGATGTACATATGAAAAACCATGAAGGGAAATTGTCCAGCCAGAGCTGGTTGTCATCGAAGGGGCCTGAGGCCGCCAGTTGATGGGCCACATTGTTTCCTTCCCTTTTGGTAATGGAGAAGGTGCAGCAAGGGAAGCCTTGGTGAAGTGAGCAAATTACCCTGATGATGAAGCCAAATGACTGGAGTCCACTGTCGTTGTAGTTAATAGCATCAATTACAGTGAGGTAGTCAGACTCAATGATTATATCAACCCATCCACGTTCCACAACGAGCATCATACCTACAAGGATGGAAGAGGCCTCAGCTACTGTATGTTCCCAGAAGGCATGATGTGATTCATATTTTGCAGCAATGATTTTCCCTAGATGATTTCGGGACAGGAGACCGAGAGCAACAAGCTCATCCTTGGGGAGAGACGTGTCCATGTTTAGATTAAGAATACCTTCTGTTTGGGGATTCCAATGAGGGGGATAGGAGGGGGTTACACCTGGCATATAGTGTCCTTTGTGGTCCTTCCAGCTCTCAATCCATGAAATGGCCTGTTCAATCTAGAATTCGGGAGTTTTATGAACGTGGTGAAAAACAGAATTGTTGAGGATGTAAGTAGGAATACATATATATAGTAATAGTATATATAATATACCTATATAGTATATCTACCTATATTCACTAAGTACACGAGGATGTAAGTAGGCAAATACCTGGATACTAGTTACTAGCTGGACTTGGGGCATAACTCAACCATCCATAACTAGTCTAATGATCTTATATGATCCAACGGAGGGTACATGCCTTGAATCTCATAATGAATGTGATTCATCATGCTCAATAATCAAGATAGGTGGGGTGATTCACCATGACCAATGCCCTATGTAAGGAATATAAAACATCATTCCCATCGTCCATATAAATATATAAAGGTGATAGACGTCTTTCTCAACACCCGATGTAAGGGAGAGTGAAACATCATTCTCAACATGTCCCTTAACCATCACTCCACAGACAATATCAATGGAATTATCATAATAATAATAATATCAAGTAGAATCACCACTTTAGAATAATTATAATCATGCCCTAATAAACTAAGGGTATCACGTGTCATATGATCCATATAGTAAAGAATTCATCACTTGGTGTGGCCTTTCCACCCATTAGTATTCACTTAAATTAATCAAATTCACTCTTTTAAGCAAGGGTATCATTTTAATTCAATTTAATCAAACCATTTAATTAATCAAGATATGAAAATTTAATTTCATATAATCCAAACCCTTAGAAGGTGCCTTGGTCATTTAAACAATTATATAAAAGTGGGAAAATCGATTTTCAAGAAATGGTAAGTGCAACCGATTGTCACATATTGATCATTAAAAGGTAGGGTGCTCTACTATAATGTGTATATCAGGACATAGGTTGAACCCTCAACAATTTTACAAATTTTAGAGTCGATTGTGTATGATTTGTCTTTTGAATGGGTGGGTTTGTTTACAGAGATTAATTAAATTGATTGGTTTATGGAGTTTGATTTAATAATTTAATAATTATCAGGGTTAGTTTATCATTAGGGAGTTAATATTTTGTTATATTTGATCATTGAAAAAACTTTTCATTAAATTAACATCCCTTTCATGGGGTGATTTTAGTCGGAACTCCCAATTATTGTGGCTTTAATCAAAGCCGTAACTAGGGTTTTAATTGTTATAATATCTCATTGATGGAAGGTCTAATATTTCATGAACCCATGTGAATTTTTGGTTCCAGTAATCCATGGAACCCACATGTCAAACAAAACATGTCATTAATCCATATAATATTTTGTTTGGCATACACAATATTAATTCAAAGAATGTTAAATGAGTGAAAGATCTCAATCAAGTAACATCCACAAATTACAAATCACCCCAATGAGAGGTTTACTCAGACATTTATATGTTTATTAATATGGTTTATGATTCTTATAGTTATGAGTTATAAAGATAATAAAAATAACAGTACAAGAAAATAGTTTTGTGTCAAACACACACACAAATGGTGAAGAGAGTTAAAAACACACTTTTCATTGAATGAGAAATAGAAATAAGGGAATGGTTTTCATTTTATTTAAACAATTTTAAGATCATTAATATTAAAAATAGTGATTTTATTATTATAAGAGAATATGAAGATGAAAAATGCATTAAAATTCAAATTAAATTGAAAATATCTTACGTGGTTATAATTGAAAATAAGAAAAAACAAACAAGAAAATAAAAGTGGAGGGGTATATCTTGTTGAAACAAGATTAAGTAAAGTCCTACCATACCCTTGGAAAGGATCTATTCAAGAAAAATATCCTCCTTAAGTTCTAAAGTGCCACTGCCTTCCAAGGTGAGAATGAGTATCTATTTATAGCCCAAGGCAGTAGAATGTTTTCATTCCAAAACTTACCCTCTATTTGGATCACCAATTTGATAATTTATACATCCAAATATAGAGAAATATTCTTCTTAAAATTTGTACATATAAATATGTGTAAATTTTATCTTCTAAAATTTTAATCCATTGTAATTTTGTAGCCGAAGTTATGTTTGTTTCTCTAAAAATGCGTTGTTATCCATTTTTATCTTAGGTTTTTCAAAATATACAGTGTGAATGGGTTTTTGGATTGGAAGATGCCCTAAAATATGAACCATTTCTTATAAAAATTTGTTTTCATGCATCTTTAATTTCTCCCCCAAAAAATTAATGCTCAATTTGATGTCTATATTGGGAGAAAAGTCAAGTATTGTGTGTTTCTTTTAAATCATGGGTAGAATTGTGGGATGGATATGAATGCATCGATTGGGCCCCTTATTGGTTGATTTGGGAATTGAAATTTTTATACAAGATTTATATATACTTTCTAGAACTTACTATGGATTTTCATAAAATTTATGATTTTTTATTAAGCCCATAAATTCAATCCTCATGGCTGGTCCAATTTCATTGGTAGATTCTTTAAGATTTCTTATTTGGTTCATATGGCCCTTCAAATGGTTGAATTATTCAGTGATCCAATTAAATGGTTTGTTTAAATTTAAATCAGTAACACTAGAAAATAATAATCACATCATTTGGATTATTATTTTTAAAGATATGATCAAAAAATTAAACTATATTTTAATTAAACAAATTTTAAAAATGCTCTTTATATATGTTTATGATCAAAAAATTAAAATTGAATGGAAATTAATCATTTTTAAGTGTCAATTCTATGATGGGAGTAATTTAATATATTGAATGAATATTTAATATCACAAATTCAAACACTTAGGTGGTGTTTGGCCCATTAATAATTTATATAATTAAGGTAAATTTGTTTAGAACACCCAAAGGTGTGTCATTGAATGTGGTCAACATCCTCTACTTACCTAGTAAGGCTCAACGGGAGTATAACAACATTCATATGACAATTTGAAGTGGAAGATTCATTTTAAGGAAATATGCAATAATGGACAACATGTGGCACAATTATGGAGCTATGAAAATAACTAAACTTTTAGGGAAAACATCTCAACCACCTACCTTAGGGTCATAGATGACTCCTCATCCAATATCAGCTTCATATTTGAAGTAGATCAGAAGAAAAACGAATGGTCCAACTCCCTAAAAATAGGTTGAATGAGATCACATCTAAATAGTGCAATATATGGAAATAGAAACTTAGAATGGGAGTAAGTGTATTTGAGATCTTACCTCTATCTATACAACTCTTTAGATGGTGGTTGATTTGGAGTTCATATGGAGAAGTTATCTAGATCCCTATAAGAGGGAGGAGGGAGAGCACAACAAAAGAGGAGGAGCTCCCGTAGGCTGGAATGGGAGAAAGAAAAGTAGGATTTAGGTTTTAATCTCATTAATGGAATTTTAGTAATTTTACCCACAAAATAGAGTCACATGGTTTGGCCGTATGTTTGGTCAAACCGTGCGCCAACTGTGTGCACCTTACTACTTTAAGAGGGAACCTCACACGATCATGGAGCATGGTTTTCCAAACTGTGCACTAACCATGCATTTTGGTTATGCTAAAAATTACAGGTTCCACACATGGGTGTGCACCTGAGGTTTCTTGGTTTCATTAAACTGTGCTGCCTTCTGCACCCCACTGTCAAGCCCTGCACGATTTCTCATAACCATGCGTCCGAGACTGTTTTTCCAAAAACTGGGGTTTGGAGCTCCGAAAGACCACCAAACACACTCGTAACTTCCATGAATTCATTAGTTAACATTTCAAGGGTCGTAATTGGTAATTTAAAACACAAAAAAATGATCCTTACCTCTGTGAAAATATATGTCATTACAAATATACACATTCATACATCCACACACATGCATACATAAATACACATGAAAACACATGCACACACACACACACACATTCATGCACACACACAAATACATAATTTATATACACAGATGTATTAATCCATCCTTATTAAAACACAAACATAAATATGTGTGTGTGTATTAATACACACCATCCAATGACCCGAAGGCCTTCAATTTTTTTTATTATAATGATAATAAACCCCCTTTTAAGGGAATAAGAGGGGAACCCAAAATTCATGGACATAGGACATTACACGACCCAAAGGTCGAAGAGAAAAAAATGAGACTAACAACATGGAGTTGCTCCACCCTAACATTTGATCATGAAAAAGCCATCCACCTTTGCATGACAGTTCAAAAAGCAAGTGTCCTGTGTTAAAGAACATGCCTGATCCGACGACAAATGTCATACCCTCTCAAACAACCAAATCTGACAAGCTCTGAAAATATGAACCACCAGCTCTGAATCCTCCTCTAGGGCCTATTCCATGTGATCAAGTCCAGCTATTAACCAACCCTGCACAATTGTTCTACCACAAAAAGAAACAGAATCACCCAAACCACATACTGATCATAAACCAACAGAAATCCACAGATGAATCTCAATCAAGGGAAGCTCCCAGACAAACCCCAACATGCTCTACACTCCCACTACCACCGTATCCATATGAGCCACCAGAAGAGGAACCAAGGATCATGTAGTCGTGCCATTATCACCTAGGACTGAATGGTCCAACACCACACTGAGGAACTATCACCGATGAGGGGGACTGAGCTGAACTGAAAAAAAACTCTGCTATGGGCATGGATCTACTCAAGTTTGAACTGTGGGCACACCCTCACTAGAGTCTGAAGATGTCTATGAGAAGCAGGGTAGAGCACCTGTAGGAGATCGAAACGGTGCCACCGACGCCACATATCCATCAACTGAACCTCCAATTCAAAGCCATCAAATGGAAATGCATAACCCCAAATCTGTAAAACCACCATCAAAAACCCAAACCAAAAAATACCCACCCCCTCCGAGCCACACCAAAGCTAACACCAAGCATGCTGAAAAGGAGCATACCAGAGCCTTCACCGGGCCACATCGACAAAAGATACATTTATTAGAATTTTTAGTTAACGACGATGAAGGTCTACGCTTTATCAATGTTTTCTTAGCGTTGATAAATGGTTTTTCTAAATATCTACTGCCACTGATCCAGACAAGGGATGCTCCTACTTTTATTAGTGCTAAGTAGAAAGCACTGATAAAAGCCTCACCTTTATCAGTGCTAGCTAAAAAGCGCTGATAAAGGTCACATTTATCAGTGCTACAAAAAACACTAATAAAGGTTTTTAATTAAAAATACTATTTATATATATAATTATTATATTTATAGTCAAAGATATTGTTTATTTATATACATTAATTAAAAAATGCGTGTTAATAATTAATATAAATATGTTATATTATAATATTTGTTTAATAATTGAAATATATATATATATATATAATGTTTCAAAAAAAATATTTATAAGATTATAAATGTATATATATAGATATTTAAATAATTATAAAATTATAATAATTTTTTAAATAATAAATATATTATAATTATATATAAATATTTTTTAAATATATTTATTTATAATTATAATTATAAATAAATTTATATTTTTTAATAAATATATGTATCTAATAAATTTGGTCAATATATATATATATATATATATATCATGAGATAATGATGACATTCACGGACATGATTTCCGTTATTTATGTTTATATATTGATGCTTGAGTATAATTGATGTTATATGATTATAATTTTATTTGTGGATGTGATTGTGAGTTATTATGTTCTAAATGTTATGTTTACCTATATTATGATGATGCATGAATATGTTATGTATTCATCATTATGAATGTTCATTTATACATTGACACCTGTATGATTCATTCATGTTATACCCATAAACTTATTATGTTCTCATAATTACTTATAAAATTACAATAAATATAATTAAATAATAAACGTATTTATTATATTTATAATTACAAAATTTTAATTATATATAAATACATTTTAAATATATTTATTTATAATTATTATTATAACTATATATATATATATATAAATAATTAAAAATTATAATAAATACATTTTTTATAATAATATATATATATGTATTTATAATTATATACCAATATTTATAAAAATATTTATTTATAATTATAATTATAAATATCTATATATATATATAATTATAAAACTATCATAAATATATTTATTATATTTATAATTATATATATATATATAATTATATTTATAAATATATATAAATATTTATAAATATATAAAAAAATTAAAATTAAAATTATATATAAATATATATTTATACATTTAAATAATTATAAAATTATAAATATAAAAAATACATTTATTATAATTTTGTAATTATAAATAATTATATATTTATTTAAATAATAAAAAATTATAATAAATATATACATTTAATATATTTATTATAATTTTTTAATTATTTAAATATATTTATATTTATTTATGATTATAATTATAAATATAATGCATATATTTTATTATATTTTTATAATTATAAATATAATACATATATTTTATATTCCATGCCCATTGGGCCTAGAGGCCATGCACTGAATAAATAAGGCTTGATGGGCGAGCTATCCTCTTAGGAGGGGATATAGCCCGCCTTTCCGGCCTGTGTGTGAGGTTTGTGTATGCGTTTAAATGAAATTATACCCCCAAACACCTAATATATATATAATTATAAATTAATATTTATTTATTATATGTATAATTTTATAAATATATATAATAAAATAAATAAATTATTAACATTAAATCTTTATCAGTGCTTATAAAGATACCCTTTATTGGTGCTAAAAAATTGGTGATAATACTATTCTTTATCAGTGCTATAATTTTAGCGCTGATAAAGACAGGTTTTATCAGTGTTTTTTAACACTGATAAAGGGGTGTCTTTATGAGTGCTAAAAATGACGATGAAGGTTTTTTTGATCAGTGCATTCTATTTTAGCATTGATAAAACTAAAATTTGTCAGTTATTTCAAAAAAATGATGATAAAAGCCTTTTTTGTTCTTATAAATGGAAACCTATAATAACCTTGTCACCATTTGCGCCTCAAGGTTTTGCAGAACTAGAGCTCTATCACCGTCGTTGTCGCCTCCGCCACCGCCTCTACCACCACTACCACCAGACCCTACTACTGTCGCTGGACCTCTAAATCTTAGGTATGTTATCTTGTTTGCACCTATTTTTTCAGTTACACATTGCCTTCCCACATTTTACTTTTTCTTACTGAACCGAACTCACATCCTTGTTGTATCTATGTGTGTCTTAGTCCTCCTTCTGTTGTCTTCACTTTCTCGTCACTCTATCTTTAGATCTAGTGGAAATTATTTGTTCAGTCGATATTAATTCATTAAGATTCCCTTCCATAATCCGTTTTTTGGAAAAACCCTAGGCATTTTTTGGAGAGATTTTATCCATCTTCACCCTGATTTGATCTATTGGTTCCGATGGATTCCCATTAGAAATCAATAATAAGGATTTCTATTCTATTTGGTTATTTTGATTCATTCTTCTCCCAATGATCCACTACAGTGGTGATTTTTTGTTTTTTGTTTGAGTTTGTCTACATTTTGATGACACTTGGGTGCAGTGTGGGTTGATGAGTTATCTGAGGTCATGTTGTGAGGAGACAATGCGAATTTGTGATGTGGGGGCTCATATGCTTGGTATGTGTCCATATTGTGGGGTGGTGCTGTGTGGATGGTTAGTGGACATGTTTTGGGTAAGTGATGATGTGGTTAGTATGAGTTTGTTCTTTGGGGAGGTAATGATATAGTTGGTCTATGGTCGTGTTATGGTGTGGTGATGCGACGTCATGTTATGTGGTTGATGAAATGAGAGGGTTTGTGTTTTCATAGATTCCCGTGTAGTGATGAAATAACTTGTTATTAATGTTTAAATGGCTTGGGAAGGACCAATAAAACTAAATATGAAATTTCAATAATGAAAATCATTAAAAATATAATTTATAATTTCATTAAAAATTCTTGAGTGTATTTTATATAGTTCATTAAAATTATCATTCTCTCCATAGAAGAGTATTTCATAGATATTTTGAAGGATGGAAATTCAATATATATAATATTCTTATTTTATAATTTTTTATTAATAATATAATGTTCGATTATAATGAATATGTTTTCATTATCCATAATTCATAGAAAACTCAATTTATATTAAATGATATAATTTTTTCACAACAAATAGTTTTATATTAAATAATTTTATATGAATTCAATAAGGAAAAACATTAATAACTAGTCTATGGACCCTCTATGAGGGTTTTTTTAAATTATAGGAAGCACTAAAAATGCATGGTATGCAAAGTTCTGTTGATATATTTAAAATGTTTCAAGTTTATAATTTTATAGTTTTATATGATTTTAAATTAATATACTTAAATTTTATAGTACATCGTATTATACTAATATAATTTAATAATTTTTTTAAATATTTATACTTCGATAGTTTTATTCATTTATAAAATTCTATACTTTTATAAATTTTATAGTATATCATATTTACATATAAACTTTAAATATAAAATTTTATTAATTCTTTATACTTTTATAGTTTTCTAGATTCATAAATTTATATACAATTATAGTTTTATTCATTATAAATTATTTTACCTTTATACTTTCATAAATTTTACTTGAATATATTATAATTTTAAATCTTTATAAATCTGTAAATTTATATTCAACTATAATTTATGTATACTTTTATAACATATATGTACTTTTATACAGTTTTATAAAAACACTCATTAACTTTTATCATCCCTCGTGATTCATTAGACACACAAAAATCACTTATTGAAATGATCCAGCTCGGATGACCATAACCCAACACTAGAAGCCTTAGCCTTCACTTTTCACTATTTTCACCTTCTACATAATGTAGATTGATAATAACACCATGTAAAGGCCATGTCACTAACTCTATCCAACCCATAGGATTTCTATCATGACCACACTCCTGCAAAAGTTGAATTAATGTTTAACCCAATTGCAACTCCTAAACCTACCTTTCATCCAACGTCATCAACATGGTTTAAATTTGTAGAGTCCTCTAAAACTATATCTTCTCTCTGTTTTGGTGTTATCTTATAAAGGGGATGAGTCTCAAAAAAGAAAAATGAAATAATAAAAAACATCCCCATCAACTTCATCTCCCAAATAGTTATTATTGCATTTTTCCTGAGACTCATCCCCCATATCTTATGGAAGAATTCATAGGATAACACCCACCACCAGCAGAATAATTATTTTCTTAAATTCAGTCACCCATTTCCTTCAAAGTGTGATGAAATTATTTGAAATATTAAAATATTTGGTACCCCTTATTTGAAAGGCCCCTTCTATGTATTTATTTATTTTTTTAAATATTAATATTACCAAATAAAATAGGATTGATATGAATAGAGAATGAATGAATTCCAATCATATGACAAAAGAATATGAATATGGGGTGAAATAGTTAATAAAGTTTTAAAAATATCATGTATATGACCCTTATAAAATCCTTTTTCTATGTTTATGTTGTTTTTATTCAAGACTAATTAGTCCAAAGGAGTTGGAAGAACATTTGATCTTTCATGAAATTGATCGAAGTTATAAAGTTTGGAATAGACATGGGAGAAAAGATAATGTATCTAGTGAATGGGATAGCATTTCATTTTATATATCATCATATATGATTATAAGTGTGGACAATAAAGAAGACTCTATCGAGGATGTGATTACAAGTGTGAATGATGATGGAGATTATATTGAGGAAATGAAAATGACAGTTGAAGATGAACTTCATGATCGTCCAAAATTGTTTGAGAAGTTAAATAGTTGTGTAAAGACGCCATTTTATATTGGTTGCACTAAATATACAACATTTTCAGCCATAATGAAGTTGTATAATTTGAAATCAAGCAATGTATGGAGTGACGCAAGTTTTACTGAACTACTTGTTCTCTTGAATGATATGCTCCCAGAAGATAATGAGCACCCTATCCAACCATAAGATGCTAAATGAATATTACGTTTGATGGGTATGATCTCCGAAAGAATACATGCTTGTCAAAATGAATGTATATTGTTTTTAAGGACCACAAATCACTTAATGAATTATCAATGTGTATTTCTTATCAACACAAGAAAGATTAATAAGGTCCTATAAAATTTGTATTGTATTTTCCAATCATTTGAAGGTTTATGTGCCTATATGGAAGTGTGAATACTGCAAGGAAATTATTGTGGAATACAGATACAAAAAATAAATATGGGAAACTTCTTCACCCGACATACTCTCCTTAGTGGAAGGGAATTGATCATGAGTATCCTGAATTTGGAAATGAGCTGAGAAACCTTCGTCATGAGTTATCTACATATGGAGTGAATCCTTTTGGTTTTCAAAATATCACTTAGATTACCTGGCCAGTTATGTTGGTAAATTATAAATTTCCATCGTGGTTATGCATGAAATGAAAATAAATCATGTTATCTATGCTTATATCAAGACCAAAACAACTAGATAATGATATTGATGTTTATTTGGCTCCATTGATCGAAGATTTAAAATTATTTTGGGATTCCGGTGTTATATTTCATGATGATTATAGAAATGAAAATTTCACATTGAGATCCATGTTATAGGGGATGATAAATGAATTTCCTGCTTATAAAAATTTGTAAGGATATAACATTAAAGGAACTTAAGGGTGTCCATTTTACAAACAAGGTACAAAGTTAATTACTTTAAAACATTTATCGAGGACTGTGTTTCTAGGACATCGTTGATTTTTACCTTGATAACATAAGTAATGATCTTGGATGACATCATTCAATAGAATTTCCAAATGACATACAACACCATCTCTAATAATAGTTGATCAACTATTTAAGAAAGTAAAATATGTAGACACTTCTTTTGGTAAACTATTTTTAAAAGAACTTACGAAAATCGGTTGGAAAAAGAGACCAGTTTTATTAATTACCATACTAAAATTCTCTGTACATCATAAATTTTCTTGATTTTATGTATGTTGAAAAAAAATGTATGTGATAGTTTAATTGGAATGTTACTAAATGCACCTAGAAAAGAAAAGGATGGAATTAAGGCTAGGTTATACATGGTTGACATGGAAACATAGTAAGAGTTGGCATTAGTTGAGTGTGAAAAATGAATATTTATTCCTCTATCCACTCACAGTCTTTTCCGGAAGGAGTTAATCAGTTTTGAAACTTCTTAAATGTTGTAAAGGTTCCATAGGTGTATTCATTGAATATCAAGAATATCAGATCAAAAACTGATTTAATGTTAAAGGGTCTGAAATCACATGACTGTTATGTTTTTATGCAAGATCTTATTCCTATAGTTTTACATGGAATTTTTCCAAAGAATTTCTATTATAAAATAACTAATCTATATTTATTTTTCAAATCTATATGCAGAAAAGTTATAGACTCGGTGAAATTTCCAACTATAGAAAAAAATTTCTATCATATTATGTGAATTAGAAATGTTCTCCCTGCAAAAATTCTTTGATATGATGGTTCACTTGATGGTTCACTTGGTGAGAGATATTTGACTATGTGGTCCTATACATTATAGATATATGTGCCCCATTGAAAAATTTATGAATGTTTTGAAAGGGTATGTCAAAAATCAATGTTGACTAGAGGGTTGTATTACAGAGCGATATATTGTGGAGGAAGCCATTGAATTATGTAATGACTACCTGTCTAGTGTGGAAATCATTGGTCTACCTAAATCTCGTTAAACTAGGAATCTTGTGGTTGAAGGAATTTATGGAAGAGATGTTTTCACAATCAATATTACAAATCGGGATCAGACCCACATTTATGTTTTGAATAATATTTTGGAGGCTACCCCATATGTTGAAACCCACAATGAAATTCTTAGGCATTTGAATCCCTCAAGGGATAAAAGATGGATATCAAATACACATAATATAAAGTTTATAGGATAGTTTAGAGACCATATTTTGAAGGAGTTAGATGAAAATATATATTCAATTTCAGAATGACTTTGATGGCTAGTCAGAAGACCAAGTGTTTATGTATTATCTTAAAATGCTTATGAAATTAATGGTTATACATTCTATACAAATTAACATGATGAATCTAGAACCATGAAAAATAGTTGAGCTACACTTGTGGCTAAATAAATTCAATTTTTATGGTACTAAGGATAGAAATACAATTTATGTGAATATGTCATACTTTGGTATTATCAAAAAAATATGGGAATTGGATTATACAGCATTCTATGTGCTGATTTTTCAATGTTTGTGGGTTGATAACAGGAGTCCTATTAAAATATATGAATTGAGATTAATGAAAGTATATTTAAGTAAGGAAGGGTAAAAAGAAAAACTATTTATAATGGTATCAAAGGTAGTACAAGTATTTTATATTCTAGATCCTGTAAACTGAAAGTAGTAAATTATTCTGTTATTGACCAAAAACACTAAAGGGTCAGATGAAAATTTAACTAAGGATGACTCGTTCATTAGGATTTCGTAATCATTTCGAAGTGGTCCAAATTTAGATGGAGTTTTTTATGTTAGATAAAACCACAATGAAGGGATTTGGATACTCGATAGAGGGGTCAAATCCCTTCAATATTTTAAAAAAAAGAGAGTTCAATAATCAAGTTATATTTTTTTGTAATATACAATATGTTACCTCATTTTATTATCTGTTAGTTTTTTCATTTATTTAATATAAATTAAATATTAAACCACTTTGGAATATTATGAATTTTTCATTTGATGATGCTCTCAATCCTAAGAAACAATAGCTTTCTCAACCTATTGCTTCTCCCAATCCTGAGGGACAATAGGTTTCTCAGCCTTCTATTGCTCCCAGTGTAGAGGTACAATGAACTTTTATACATGTCAATGCTACCGATCTAGAGGAATAAAATATTGATGATGTTGAATCTGAGGAAATGGTAGGCAATGAAGGACCGATGATGCAGAAAAAATTAGAGTGTCATAGTGTGATGGTGTTACAAAAAACATTTAAGGAGGAAATAAAAGGCATCAAATTCAAGGTCAGATGGAATGCACAAACCCATCATGTTAACCCCAACAAGGCCATGTTCAGTAGCTACATTGGTCTCATCACTTAGCAACACATGCTAATTGATGTATATTTGTGGCACTATGTTGTGATCACACTTAAGACACTAATTTGGGAAGATATTATAGTAACATTATGATATCATTTCTTTATTTTATTAAAAAATAAAATAATTATACATTGACTTACTCTTCATCATCCCTTGTAGAATTTATTTATATTATATAAATCCTATAAGAAATATGTATTAATTATTTTTGAAAGGATTCACATAGGCTTTAACACAATTCTAATAAGATTTAATCTTAAAGATTCAGAAGGGAAAATAAACCAACCCTCACCACTTATGTATGCACACATAATAATCCAAGAAGCATAGGATGCATTTAATGGTTATCGTGCAAAGATGTATTTTCAGGTACATTGTTCCTGGTAATACATTGTTTGAAAATATGTGTTTCCATCAATTTGATTGATAAATTTTTATTTATGAAACAGATACTGAGTGCTAAAAATAAGGAACGGGTAGAAAAACAAACGTGACCCTACTGTAAAGTAAGTATGGAGTATGCTTCACTTGAATTTTTTTTGCATATTTTAAATCTAAAGTAATAATTTTATGTGATATGAAACAACAACATAATTATGTTCCTTTTTTTATATTAATATTTATGAATCCAAATCCAAATCCACTTCCATCCCATTTCATGTGCTATAGAAGGAGGAACATGTAAATAAAAATGGGATACTAATAGATAAAAACACAAAAAGTGTGGGGAACATGTGTAAGTATGAAATAATAAAAAAATACTTTAAATCGATATTACATAATAATGATTACTTATTTTTTCTGTATGTTTTATTCAATATAGTTATAGAAATTAGCAACACCTATACCAGATGAACACCTAATATTGGTGGCCTTGAAGTAGCTAGAGCAATATGGCTACGTCGAAGGTGTGGATTTTGGGGTGACACTGCAAACATATTTTGAGAAAAAAAATATAAGGACAAAGATAAAGATATGGTAGTGATGAAAGAAATATTAAATACCATTTAAGAACAATTTCATTGGAAGACCAAGTTGCTAGAAAATTTTATGGGGGGAAGAAAAGATAAGAAACAACTCAATTTCTTGAAGATCACCCACCCCCAACCCCACTAGCTTTGATTTGATCCATTCCCTTCAAAGAGTTGTCTTAGTTGAGGTAGTCAATATTTTAATAATTTTTTCTGTGAAATTTTAATCAAACAGATACTGATACCTTTCATGTACTGATATTCTATAGGTTGAAAATGATTGTGATTTATATCTATCAACACCCACCCAACTGATTGTAGTGAGGGATACAATGTTCAATATCTAAGAGGAGTGTCTAAACAATATACTACTTACAACAGGCCATGTGAGAGTGGAGATTAGCATAGCTTGTGAACCGAGCACCAAGATACATGTTCCACTTGATGATAAAGATGTTAATATAGTAAACCAATCTATTAGAACATTTTTCACATGACTGTCAGATCTTATAAAAACACATGTCAACAATGAGGTATTAATTTCCATTTTTTCAGTCTAAAACTTTAACAATTAATGGAAAAAGGTCTGAACCAAGGAATGTTATTATGGATGGAAAAAGGGAAGGGGTGAAATGAAATTTTGACTAAAAACCATCTAAATGATCAACCAACTGATTGAAAAGATATACCGAAAGCACCATTACCCCACCCATTATATATTCAAATTAACTAACATTGAAGGTTCATGTGGATACAAAGTTAAAAATGGGTATTATTCATTTATTTTATTTTGAATAAAAAAAATTAGAGAGAGAAAGTTACATACTACATTACTTTTGAGAATGTAAATGAAATCCTCAACTATGAATGGCTAGGAGGATTAGTTATAAATGTATACATGAGGTATGTTTTCATGATTTGTTGTTTCAAAAGATGACATACTATGTTAATTATGACGAAATAAATTTTATATTTTTTATAGGAGTATATATCAATACCCATTGAAGGTATTACCCCATGAAAATAAATTTGGAATCATTAGTCCCTATATCACTTCTACATAACAAATAATAATAGATTAAAAAAATGGATAAAATAGTGGCAAACCTGGCCAAATTGTTTGAAAGAAAACTTACAGATGATATAATCTTCTTAATACCACTGATGTAGGGGTAAAACTCTACAATTTAATCATATCAAATATATTACCATTTCCTTCATTAATTTTTCTTTTTTTTTGTTTTTAAAAAACATTGTATGCTCATTATGGTCAATTTGGATAATCAAAATATTTATTTATTAGATTCACTACATGGATACCCAAAAAACCAACCACACATGATGACATTTTTCAATTTTTAATACACTAAATCCAACATTTTAGAACTAAAATTCAATTTATATATTTTATATTATGTTTTAATGATAATTATTTTATGATATGGTGGTGTTTAAATATCATAAAAATCATGGCATGAAGACAATCCGTGCATACAAGGATCCTGACTAGTTCTACAATTGGAAAAGTATCAGAGTATATTTAATAATATTTCACTATCCAAAAACATATCAAAAAAATTACTTATTTTTCTCAATATTTATGTAGTGTCTGAAACAAACTAATGGAAAATATTATGGTTATTATATTTTTAAATTTATGATATATATCATATTCTATCAATAAACTCGTATCCTCGAAGAGGTATTTTTGAAGACAATTACTATTTCATTTAAAATATTTATTAATACTTTCTGTGTTTATACTTTTTTAGTACTACTATGACTAATGAAAAAAATCCTATTCACAAGAAGATAAAGATTTTCTGAGAAATGAATGGGAAGAATACCTAATGGAAGAATGTACACAAATAACATGAAGATATGATTTCTATATAAGTAATGTATTGTTTCATTTTTATTTTTAATTAATTTCTATTTAGTATTAATCACACAATAATTAATTACTTATACAGGTGGATTCCTTTTTTCAAGTTTGGGTGGTTTGTTCAAAGTTGCACATGCTCATGAGATATTGGAATTTAAGGCTGCAAGTGAGATAATGATAACAAGGATATGGGTCAAGAATGTATACCACCATTATAAAAAGGTGAATTACTACTACTTTTTTAATTAATTTTGTCATCGTTTTATCTAATATTTGTAATTTAATTTCCTTATCATTTTAATCTTATACTTAATTAGTCTGTTTTTCACAGCTCTTTTGGGAAGTCATATTTTTCTTTCAACTATATAAAGCAATCCACAAAAGAGATAACATGTTCCTTTTTCCCATGTTACCATGATTTTCATTGATTTTCTTTGTCTAGCTTCCAACATTGCATATTCAGTTGATGTTTTTAGCTGAAAACCATTTCTCGTTGTTGAAACCTAGAAGAGTGGAAGAAGATTTTCAGCTAAGAACATCAACTCAATATGTAGTATTGACATTTAGACAATGAAAGGAAATGAAAATCATAGTAACATTGGTAGTTCATATTGTTTTGATACTTGAATATAGTGATCTATAAGTCATTTGGGATGTCTAGTAATTAGTTGAAACTCAATATGGAACACGGTGTTACCGGTATGAATCCAGGTGCATATTTTTTATTTAAAATTGACACTAATTTTAGTAAAAAAGAAAATTGAAAAACTCAAAACTAACCAAAGGAAATCTTATTGTCTTGATAATTTAGGAAAATTATATATAAGTCATTTTTTATGTGTGGGAATCATCCACAACTTAATCCAACGCGCAGTGTGACTCGTAAGACTCCAAGTGTTTCTTTTTTTTTAAAAACAATTGACATTATTTTTTGAAAAAAGAACAACTAACATACCCAAAACAAAGAAAATGCATTCAAATTGTTTTGATACTTTATAAAAATGATCCATAAGTCATTTTTGGTATTTAGGAATCAGCCTCACCTCAATCTAATACACTATGTGACCGGTATGACTCAAAGTGTCCGTTATCAATTTAAAAATGACATTTTAGTTCAAAAAGTGTCACTCACTAAAAATTGAGAAAACACACTTGGATTGTCTTGATAATTTATAAAAATTATTCATAAGTCATTTTTGACATGTACTAATTAGTATCATTTCAAACCGACACATGATGTGACCGGTATGACTCAAAGTGTTTGTTTCAAATTTAAATTGACATTTTAGTAAAAAAAGAAAATTGACATACTCAGAACTAATAAAACACATTTATATTGTTTTGATACTTTACGAAAACAATCCATAAGTCATTTGGTACATTTATGAATCAACCTCACCTCACTCTGATGTACGGTATGACCGGTATGACTCCAAGTGTGTCTTTTTATTTAAAATTGATTTTAATTTTAGTAAAAAAGACAACTAGCATACTCAAAACCCAAAAAAATCATTAATATTGTTTTGATAATTTAGGAAAATTATACATAATTCATTTTTTATGTGTAGGGTTCAACGTCACCTCAATATAATACATTATATTCCTTATATGACTCAAAGTGTCTGTTATCAGTTTAAAATTAACCTTTTAGTTCAAAAAGTGTCACTCACTAGAAACCCATAAAACACACTTAGTTTGTATTGATATTTTAAAACACAGATTCATAAGTCATTTTTGATGTGTAGGAAGTATTCTTACATCAAAATAACACACGATGTTACCGGTATGACTCAAAGTGCATATTTCCATTTTCAAATGACATTTTAATAAAAAAATATAAGTGACATACTGAAAACCAAGAAAACACAATTGGATTGTTTTGATACTTTAGAAAAATGACCCATAAGTCATTTTTGACATGTAAGAATTAGACACACCTCAATATGATTCATGGTGTGACCGGTATAATTCTAGGTGTGTCTATTTATTTAAAGTTAACAATACTTTTAATAAAAATAACATGTGATATACTGAAAATTGAGTAAAATCATTTGAATTGTTTTTATACTTTTGAAAAATGATCCATGTGTCATTTGTGGCATGTAGTAATCAACCATAACTAAATCCGATACATGGTGTTGTTGGGATTTTTTTATTTAAAATTTGAATATTGAGGAGAGATAAAATTATTAATGGAGAGATTTATCTCAATATTAATAGAGGATTTTCTTCCAACATTAATGGGGAGTTAATTCTCAATATTAATGGATGGAAAGTTTTATTTTTACTGCATTAATTGGAGATATGGACTTGATGTCTATATAAGAGGATGAAATATCCTATTTTAGAATGTGTACCAGTACAATATAGCTGGCTGGAGAGAACTAGGAAGGGGTTGTTGCGTTCGCGGTAATTGGTGAGAAGTGATGATGATGAGAATGAAGCAAAGAAGATGATTACATTAATGATGGCATGTTTTCAGTGATGATTAAAAGCATCGAAGATGGAATGTGATGAGATATGATGATCATGAAATGTATTGGAAGTCCTCTTAGTTTTCTAGATCATGAAGCATGTCCTGGTTGTGATGATCGGCAGTACAACGAAATGGTATGCTCATGGGTGTGATAAAAATTACACCAAGTGTTCAGTTGTAGAACATAGTGGAAGGCATCTAGTGGAGTAGTTTTCAAGGACTCAAATGATGTTATTGAAAGACAATGGTAGTACCAAATGTGTTTCTGGGATATCTATGGTCTGATTAACCATCTAGAGTCATGAAGCATGTTTTTTTGTTGGTGACAATTAGAGTTTGGTGGAATATGGCTGAGGTTCCTCGAGTTAGGTAGTCTATCAAGCATCCAGAAGAATGTCACTAGAATATGATGATGGTATCAGTGGTGTTGATGGAATATCAAAATTATTCATAGTCACAAGTTTCATGTGGCATGTTTTGTTCATTGGGTTAAATTTTGAGCTTGATAGAAGGCTATTGAAATTATGGGAGGTAAGAGAACTAGAAGACCATAACAATAAGAACTCAGTGATTGTTTTAGAAGTTGAAGTCAGACAAAAAATGAATATGGAGTATTTATATTTTAAATCAAGGTGGATATTTTTGAGGTTTTTTTATTTAAAATATGAATATTGAAAAGATAGAAAATTATTAATGGAGATATTTATCTCAACATTAATAGAGGATTTTCTCCCAACATTGATAGAGAGTTAATTTTCAATATTAAGGGATGGAAAATTTAATGTTTAATGAATTAATTAGAGATATGTACTTGATGTCTATATAAGAGGATGAAGTAGTATATTTTGGAAGGATTTTGAGCACAGTGTAGCCAATGAGAGAGAACCGTGAAGGGGTTTCCGTGTTTGTGGTAACCAATGTGAAGTGATGACGATGAGAATGAACTGAATATGGTGAGTACGTCCATGATGGTGTGTCATTGATGTTGATTGAAAGTGTTGAATATGGAATGAGATGAGATATGATGATGGTGACATGTATCTAAAGTCCTATTGGTATCAAAGATCAAGTGATGTGTCCCGGTTGTGACGATTGGTGGTACAATGAAATGGTATGTTTATGGGTGTGATAAAAATGTCTTCGAGTGATAAAATGTCTTTGGGTGATCTTTTAGTGTGTTTTGCAACTGATTCCCACTGTGACATGGTGCTCTATCCCAACAGTGGTATCAAAGGGATTGTTTTAACTGTTTGGTTGTAGAACGTTGTGGGAAGTATCTAGTCGAGTAATTTATCAAGGAATCTAAGTAATGTTACCAGAAGACAAAAATGGTACCAGATTTTTTTTTATATATCAAAAGTCTGATTGACAAACTATATTCATTAGGCGTGTTTTGTTGTTGGTGACATTTAGAGTTTAGTGGAAGATGACTGAGGTTCCTCAGGTTAGGTGGTCTATCAAGAGTCCAGAAGAATGTGACCAAAATATGATAGTGGTATCAGCGGTGTTGTTGGGATATTAAAAGTCTTCTTGGTCGTATGTATCATGTGGTGTGTTCTATTCATTGGGTGATATTTGGAGCTTAGTGGAAGTCTATTGAAATTATGGGAGGCAATACAACTAGAAGATCATGACAACAAGAACTCATGGCATGGTGTAACAACCAAGATAATTATAAAATAATTTCTATTCATTCTAGAATTAAATAGTCAAATTCATTAAAAATTAATAATGAAATAAGTAGTATTTATAGAAATTATAGAATTTAAACTGATGAAATATTAACTTTACCATTAGGAATATTAATTTTTCAATAGAATAGTAACCACACCTAACAAATTATAAATAAAATTTAGCCATCTTATAAGTGAAAATATGATATAAAAAATATCATTGAACAAGTAAATAATTTATTTTGAAAATTATAAATTAAATGTTGGTATTTTTTGAGTTATGAATATTTAATTACAATTTTATAATTTAATATAATTATTTAAAATAAAATATATTTTTATAAAATATATTCATAAATTACTATTTTTTTTCTTATAATTATAAGATAATTTTATGACACTTTAATTAATTTTTCAAAGTGTTATAAAATCTGTTATAGTTTTAAAACTTGTATTTTTCGAATAAATTTTGATTTTAATTAAAAATTAAATTTCTCATATTTAGAAAATTATTTTAAAAAAATGGAGTTCATTTTTTAATTCTATGTATTGAAAATAGTTAGGGTGGGTTTTTTGGGATTTTCTCAAATACTTGATTTTTGTGAATAGTGAAATACTGTAATTTACGATATGAGCTAAATACATGATTTATTGAGTCATAAATGATGTAAGGCAGATGTAAGCCCAAAATCACGAAATATAATTTATTATTTTAATATATTTAGTAAAAATTCTAAAACTATTCATAGTCTTGATCCAAAATAGTAAACTAATGAATATAATAATGAGAAAACACCTCTCTTCTGTAGTTGAAATACCACCCCTCGTCACCTCTTCTCCTCGCACCTCAAAGCCATGTAAATTTTTTAATTTCTACCAAATTCTCTTCTGAAGACTCTTAACCATTTCCAAGAACCACTTGTCTCACCAAAAGGCCAAAACCAAGGGCCTTAAGGAGGTTCTCAAGGAGGATAATTCAAGAGGTAAAATCCTGTTTCATTTTCTTTTATTTTATTTTCAATTATTTGTTTCTTATACTCTCTTCACCTCCACTTATAAAATTACAATGAAAAATATAGTATCTGATATAAAATATAATTTTATCATGATTATGGAAAAATTAATCATCAAAATTCTTATCCTCCCCCTTTTATTCTAAAAATGATAACATCGCCCATGATGTGTCGATTTACCGCCATCATGGATGACACACTTTCATTTTTCATTATCACATTAAAGGATGGTCATAAAACAATTATTATGGTTAAATAATATTTTAGTATACATATTATGAGTTATTTAATTTTATGTAACCAATATATATACATGATATTGAAAAAAATGATCTAAGTTCGTGATGATCATAAAAAAACAATCAAAATAAATTAAATCATTTTCATTAATGTTTTATCTAATGATTCATCCTTATATCAGAAAACAAAATCATATATGGTATAATTTAAAATTATGGAAACATATTAACATCATATCATTCCACTTATAGAGTTTTTCTTCCATTCAACAAGAAAATCCATAATGAACCAACCATGGAAACCATGAAATAAATGCACTAGAAATAAGGAAAATAACAAAATATTATTAATAAATTGGTGAAAATATGTTATAAGAATATCATATAAGTGATTATAAATATTAATAAAGTTCTTTAATATATTAATAACACTATTTAATCCATTATACCTGAGGTTTTGAATGTGTTTGAAGTAATATGAACCCGAGGTAAGGGAATTCTTAACCCAATTTCCATTATTTGGGTTAACCTTTTACTTCATTGATTATGTGATATTAAGATTATTTGTGAAATGAATTTTGATTATATTTTGATTTATTTTTTTATTTATATTTTATACAAATATTAAATTCATTTTTATTAATTCCCACTTCAATTATATGATATTTTTAAGGGACTTTTCTTTAAAAATTTTCTTTTAAATTTTTATTTTTTACAAAATTCAAAAGGAATATTTTTAAGCAAGTATTGTTATTTTATGATTATGGTTCTTGGGAATTTTTTATGATGAATGGAGGGATCTATATATCCCTTAAATTCATTGGTTATGTTTATGTTGGAGGTCAACCGTATGGTTACTCAAAATGTAACTGTGATGGTTACACCATAAGGTAGCCGTAAGGGTTACATCATAAGGTATCTATGAGGGTTACATTGTAAGGAATCCATGAGGGTTAAAAATCATATGGTAACCGTGATGGTTATAATCTTAATTAAGTAATTCCATAAGTTACCTTTATAGTATTATTTATGTTTTCTATGTTTTATGGAAATCTCATGTCCTCACAAAGTAACTATATGGTAATTATTGGGTGAGAAGTATGTCTTTGTGAAAATGATTTCATATGTTTATAAGTATTCATGTACTAATGGTTTATCTCCTTCTTTTTAGGTCACTTATTGAGATTTTTATGCTCATACCATGTTTTAAAATATTTTTCATATGGTTTATGGATGGGTAAGAGAAACTAAAAAGCCATGATGAATGTTGTGAAGATTTTTCATGAAAATATTTCATGTTTTTATTGAAAACTTTTGTATTATGAGAAAAAATGGATATTGTTTTAGTTGTACCCACTTTGTATGTTTTTGGTTTGATATGTATGAATTATTTCCCAATTATCTAAAAATATAAACTAAAAAGATATTTGGGAATGTAATAAGTGTTTTATAGTTGAATTAACTCGATTATGTAATGTTAAAGTTCATTTACTTATACTCGGTTGGTGGATGGGGTGCTTGGACTTCCTAGTTTTAGACACCAAATTCATGGGGAATCTTCTAGAGTAAGTCTGCCCTTGTTGCATCGGGCTCTAATCCCCGACAAGTGTGACCGGTATGACTCTAAGTGTGTCTTTTTATTTAAAATTGACATTAATTTTAGTAAAAAGAAAAAGTGACATACTTAAAACTGATAAAACGCATTTGGATTATTTTGATACTTTATAAAAATGACCCATGAGTCATTTATGACATGTAAGAATCAACCTGACATCAATCTGATGCATGGTGTGACTGGTATGAATCTAAGTATATCTTTATTCAAAATTGACATTAATTTTAGTAAAAAGAACAAGTGACATACTAAAAACAAAGAAAACTCATTCGGGTTGTTTTGATACTTTCAAAAAACAATCCATGACTAATTTTTTCCATGTAGGAATCAACCTAACCTCAATCTGATACACTATGTGACCAGTATGACTCCATGTGTGCCTTTTTATTTTAAATCAAAATTAATTTTAGAAAAAAGAACAAGTGACATACTGAAAACCGAGTAAACACATTCGTATGGTTTTGCTACTTTAGGAAAATTATCCATGATCCATTTATGAGGTGTTGGAATCACCCACACCTCAATCTGATGCACGGTATGACCGATATGACTCCAATTGTGTCTTTTTATTTTAAATTGACACCAATTTTAGCAAAAATATCATGTTTCCTATTGAAAACCAAAAAAATTCATTGGAATTGTTTTTATACTTTAAGAAAATTATTTATGAGTCAGTTGTGACATGTGGAAATCAACATCACCTCAATCCAACACACGGTGTGTTTGGTATGACTGAAAGTGTCCGTTATTGGTTTAAAATTGAAATTTTATTTCAAAACATGTGTCACTCATTGAAAACAAAGAAAATACACTATAATTGTCTTGATAATTTAGGAAAATTATTCATAAGTAATTTTTAATGTGTAGGAAGCAGTATCATGTCAAAATGACACATGATCTGATCGGTATGACTCATAGTGTGTGTTTCTAGTTTGAGATGACATTTTAGTAAAAAACACAAGTGACATACTGAAAACTAAGCAAACACATTCAGATTTTTTTTGATACTTAAAGAAAATTATCCCTAAGTAATTTTTTATATCTAGGATTCATCCGAACCTCAATCTCATGCACGGTGTGACTGGTATAAATCCATGTGTGTATTTATTTAAAATTGACATTAATTTCCTTAAAAAAATAATTGACAAAGTCAAAACTGAGCAAAAACATTCCGATTGTTTTGATACATTAGGAAAACGATCCATAACTCATTTGTGACATGTTAGAATATACCACACCTCAATATAATGCATGGTGTGATCGGTATAACTCCAAGTGTGTCATTTTATTTAAAGTTTACATTTTATTAATGTATTTTTTCATATTAATATTTAATTTATTTATTTATAATATTACTAACATAAGATTTGTTTTTTATATAGGTGGAATCTTTTCCTCGGGTTGTGGTGATTTGTTTCAGAAATTGATACCATGGGTGGAATTTTTTGCGAGGGGATCAAAGGTGCCAAATATGATGAAACATTAATGTTTTGAAATGTTTTTGGATAGTAATTGTAAATGTAATTATGAAAAAAATTATTTGAGATGTATATAGTAGTGTTTTTTTGTATTTGTGATGTAAAATTTAATTCAATTAAATTATAAATTTTATGTAAAGGTTATAGGTTCAAACAGTGTGCTCTTATACAAACAACACAATACAACAGGTGGGGCCTTTATTAGCACTATTTCTAGCACTAATAAAGGTCTCAATTTATCAGTAAATTTTTATCACTGATAAAGCCCCCATAATAGCGCTGAGGATAACAACAATTTAGTGCTGTTAAAATATTTTTTGTGCACTGTTAAAGGGAATATAGGCAGTAGTGATCATAATTTATATAGTAGTGGTACCATATCATATCTTAAAAAAAGAAATTTATTTCAAATATAAGATGAGATAAATTTTTTGTACACTAAAACATATTTTATGAAATAAAATATATCTCATACATGAGATGAGATAAATTTATTTTACAATGATACTACTTTTATGAAGTGAAATTTATCTCATGTACAGTATGAAATAAATTTCATATACACTGATAAATATTTTAAAATGAAATTTATTTCATGTAATATATGAGATAAATTACACATATCATATCATATATTTTAAATAATGAAATTTATCTCTTATATGAGATGAAATAAATTTCATGTATACTAATACTTCTATTATTTCATGTATGAGATGAGATATATTTCATATGAAATAATAAATCTTTTAAAAATGAATATTTTTTCATGTACAAGATTAGATAAATTTCACATACCATATCATATCTTTTAAAAAATATATTTATATCACATATTGGATGAGATAAATTTCACGTGTACATATTTTATGAAATGTAACATGTATGATATGAGATAAATATTATTCACAATGCTACTTATTTTATGAAGTGAAATTTTTCTCATGTACGTGATGACATAAATTTTATATATAATACTAAATATTTTAAAAATGAAATTTATTTGATGTATGACTTGACATGAATTTCATGTAAACTAATGAATGCACTATGAAATGATATATATCAAATGTTTGAGATAAGATAAATTTCATTCACAGTGATACTTATTTTATAAAGTGGAATTTATGAGATGTGATAAATTTATTATAAAAGAATAAATCTTTTAAAAATGAAATTTATTTCACATATGAGATGATATAAATTTCTCATACCATGTCATATATTAAAAAAAATGAAATTTATCTCATATTTGAAATGAGATTGATTTCTTGTACGCTAATACATATTTTATGAAATGAAATTTATCTTGTGTAGGAGATGAGATAAATATAATTTTCAATATACAAAATGAGGTAAAGTTTATACACAATAATAAATCTTGTAAGAATGAATTTTTTTCATGTATTAAATGAGATAAATTTCATATACGATATCATATATTTTAAAAATGAAATTTATTTCATATAGGAGATGAGATAAAATTTATGTACATTGATAAATCTATTATGAAATGAAATTTATGTGAAGTTTGAGATGAGTTAAATTTTATGTATAATGATACTTCTTTTATAAAGTGAAATTTATCTCATGTATGAGATGAGTTAAATATCATATCCAATTATAAATATTTTAAAAATGAAATTTATTTCATATACAAGATGGGATAAATTTCAAGTACACCATATTACCTTTAAAAAAGAAATTTATAACAAATATGGGACGAGACAAAATTTTATGCACACTAATATATTTTTTATAAAACAAAATTTATCTAATGGGATATCAATTAAAAATGTTAAAAACCCTTTATTTTAATGTCTTACATTTTATTTTTTAAAAAATATTTTTTATCACATATGTTATATATATTAATTTTAATTTTTTGAAGATAGAATTTTCAATATTTAAATTGATATAAAATAGTTGATTAATATCAAAATAACATTATTTTTAAAAAGCTATAAACATTGATATTTTTATAACAGTTAGTTATTTACAAATAAGTTTTATTTTTTCATTGGATTAAATTTTATTTTTATTAATAGGGAAATAAATAATTTCACCATGAATAAAAAAATTGTAGTGTTTTTAAAAATTTTCATATGGAAGTTATCTCAAATAATACATAAAAAATTCCATTTATAATAAAAAACAATCAAGTGAAAATATTTTCATATTTTACACCTCTTTTATAATTTTTGATAAATTTTAACATTATATATACACATATATATATATCTATGTGTGTGTGTATAATTAGTTTTAAAAAAATAATTTTCAAATAATATATTTTTATAATACTAAATATATATATATATATAATTATTTTAGTGGTTAAGTTGAAATTTATTTTTTTTAAGAAGAGTACATATTTTTTGTTAGTAATGTTGAAATTTTATTATTAAGTTATTTTTTATGATTTTTTTCATTTACGTGTGATAAAAAATAATGCCTCAAAAAATGTAAAGTGGATATAAAAGTTGATCTCTATTGTTTTGGCCTCAGATTTTGTCACCGAACACCACACCTACACTTTTCACCACACAAATATAATAAATTAATAATAACATTCCATTAAAATGTCCCCTCTAATAATTGGAACCCCACACCATCTCTCCCTTATTGAAATCAACCCTTCATTTATATATTGTTGTGTGTCAACTTTATATTTCATATTAATTTTATTTATTTAAAAATCACCAGTTCAAAAAATGACTTTAAAGTCTTTTTTTATTTTAATATTGGTTTTTGAGGTGCCTCTTTGTAATTGACATTGTAAGTATATTTTTAAAATCAGTTTTAAAAACTGCATTAAAAATATTTACAATGTCATCTGTATAATAATTGACATAGAAACTCTCTCTTGAAAAGATTTTAAATCGGTTATTTCAATAACTAACATTAAAACCATTTTTAACATCGATTATATAATACGTGAGGCTAAAACCCCAACATGAATTGTGACATTGAATAATTCAATTTATTTTAAAGTTTTACCACACTCATCATGTTTTTAAATTTATTTATTTATAGATAATTTTTATCGGTAAATTTTCTTCAACAATATTTTTACACCTTATACTTTCGCCATATAAAAATAAAGTGCGATGACTGTTTTTTATTTTTTTAGTAATTTAATCTTTTTTTAGAATCCATGGGTTTCTTGGTTTTCGCTTGTGTTACCCAGAGGGTGCTCTCTTTTTTTATGAATGATTATTAATTTGTTTTGGTGTGTGTTTCCCAGAGGGTGATATTTTTTTATTTATTATTGATTATTATTATTTTTGGCATCTATGTTACCCAGAGGGTGCTTTAAAGAAATCATGCTCTTGGTTTTAATTTTATAATAAAGATGTACAACATTTTTTTACAGTTTAAATAGATTTTTTACATAAAATATTATTTACTCAACCATGTATATTAAATTTATGATATAAAATTATATATATATATATATATATATCTTTCTGGGTGTGTGTGTGATTAAAAATACAACTTATAAAAAAATAAAATTATAACTCAAAAAATTTATATGGATTTTATTTAAATAGATATTTAAATTTTACACTTTAACCTCATTACCTCATAAATATTGTTATTAAATTTTTATTGTTGTTTAAATTTTTTATAACTTTTACATGAGATCAATTTAATTTTTTGATGTTAAATTTATGCATGTATAAATTGGTGTAAAATGTCTATAGAATTGTTTGAAAAATAAAAATTAATTAAAATTCATTTATAAAAATTAACATAATTATATTAAACTTATAAATTTTATATTTTATTCTAAAATTGGTGATGTAGTATTAATTCTATCACTCATCATTTCCTCTCACTCTAAATCATCATCATAAAATGAAATTTATTACAGAAACTTACAACTCATTTATAATAATATATCATTTAAAAAAATCATAAATTTTAATTACATTACACAATATTTATACATAATGATATTTCATTTATAAATTTAAATTTAACTCATTTATGATATAAATTTTACATGTTTTAAAAATTATTTTTTAAAAAATTATCTTGGTCATAATTAGAGAAACATTTCTTGTAATGTGTTAAATTTTAAAAATTAAAATTTATTTAATGCATAAGATTAAATAAAGTTTATGTGCTATGATATAATTTTTTTAAAATTAAATGTATCTCATTTATGAGGGATGGGATGATTTTGACCAATAATAATAAATATTTAAAAAATGAAATTTATTTCATAAATGAGATGTGATAAATTTCACATATATTGTTATTAATTTAAAAAATAAAATTTATATTTTGTATGAAATGAGATAAATTTTTTATGTAAATATATCATTTATAAATTAAAATTTACCAAGTGTATCATAAATAATAAAATTCATATACATTAATTTACAATTTTAAAAAATGAAAATTATCTCATGTATGAAATGAGATAAATTTCATGTACTATAATATATATTTGAAAAATTTAAATTTATCTCATATATGATATGATCTAAATTAATGTGAATGATGGGTCCATTTCAATGTATAATAGTACATATTTGAAAAAATAAAAATTTCATTCAATTATAATATGTTATAAATCTCAAGCACATTGATATGCATTTTATAGAATTGAAAATTATCTCATGTGAGATTTGAGATAAATTTTTTGTGAAATAATATTTTTTCAAAAATAAAATACATCCCATAATTAAAATTTATTTCATTTTTGATGTGATCTTTTAAAAATTGAAATTTATCACACATACACGATGATATAAATTGAATATATCATGTATTGTATTGTAAAAAATGGAATTTATCTCATGCACCAAATGAGATAAATTTTATGTGAAATGATATATATTTTATAAATTTAAATTTATCACGTGTATTATATGAAATAAATTTTACATGAAATAAAAAATAATTTTATTCAAATAGAATTTTTTAATGTTTGAAATTGGAAACATTTCTTGTACTCTGATGTATCTTTTAAAAATTGAAATTTATTTTATATATGAGATGAGATAAATTTATATGAAATATAAGAACATTTTAAAATACATTGATACATGTTAAAAAAACATTTATGATATGACATAAATTACATGTACAATAATAAATTTTTTAAATAATTGAAATTTATCTCATGTTCTTTTTCAGATAAATTTCACATGCAATAATATAACTTAAAAAATAAAATATATGTAATGAACCATATTTTTTTACTTGATACTTATTTCCTAAATAATTTTTTTACATATTATATAATATCATACACATACAAAATAAATAGAAACCAAAATTTTATCTCATTAACAACAACCATTACATGAGTTAGCTATGAAACCAATTAAAATTTCAAACATTACAACTGAGAAAAAAATACAAAATAGAATAGGTAAAATGGGAAATTATAGAGACCCTAAACTTTTAAAAATATCAATACACGATTTTAGGCATATTTAAAAATCATATTACAATATGAGGGTCATAAATTCTAGTATCTTGGAATATTAGGTACATAATTAAACATCATAAAAACAAGTTTTATTTAATCTTTACATTAAGATCCTAACTTCCATTTTTCTAAAACAAATAAATATGATAAACTAGGGATAACATGAAGAAATGGATGATCTAGAAAGCCTAGTAAGGAAATAATGATAAGAATAAATCTTAGCACAAGGTTTAAAAGGCATAACATAATGATATAAAAAGGCATGAAAAATGATTGAAAACAGGGAATCATAACATATAAAAAATGGTATCATATAAACATATAATTGTAGTAATATGGAAGAAAAATAAAACAATAATTTAGCATGATTCAAGGATTGTTTCACATGGAGGATTAGGAGTCAAGGGTAAATACCAAGACCATTTCACATGGAATACGAGTCAAGGATAACTGTCAAGACCGTTGCACATAACGTCTCATGAGACAAAACTTTACCCAATAAATTGGAGCAATTAATAGGAAAACCCATCATAAAATGTTCATGAATATGTTTTCCACATAAATAATCATACATAATCAATCATACATAAACATAAGGGTACCCATGGAATGAAATGAGTATCAGAATCATGTCGTAAGGCATAACCATGGGCGTACCATAAAAGTGTCCAGGAATGAATGTAATTAGATAATGCATATAAAATAATAAATTATAATAGTAATATATCATGATAATTTTGTTTAAATTGAAGCAATATCATGTTAAATGAGTATTTAAGAAACTTTAGATTTAAAACATTTTAGTGTGGTTTAAGGAAAATATCAAAGATAATTTAAAACATAAGAGGGAATAATATTTTACATAAAATATGAAGTGAACAAATAATTTTTTCATAATAAAATTAATGATTTTATAAGGATAATTGTGTCTTAAAACATATTATACAGTGAACTATAAATTGGGAAAAAATTTGGAAAGTTCCATTAAAACATGCTTGCTTATCGAGAAAAATTGAGAATGGAACCACTAAAAAATATGTATATCCCCAAAAGAGAATGATGAATGGTTATTTATACATAATTTTGGAACATATACACATAATTTATAATATTTACATAAAAAATAAAATATAACTTCATTTGGGTAAAAAGAAAGATAGAGCAACCTGAAGGAATAATGGAGGTTCGGGTAGAATCCTTACCTTAAATATGAAGGTGTTATTCAATTGATATTAATGTACTGGATAATAAAATTAAATTCATTAATTAATAATTACACAACCTATTATAATTTTAATTGATTTATTATAACCTTATTAAGTACATTCATGGCCTTTTTGATGGGTTAAGAGTTTCAATTTTATTGTTTGGGAGCGTTTGTGTTCTTGGTTTTCAAGATCGGTTTACTTATATACATGTACAGATAATCATGTAAGATGAGGATGATTATCCATAATTGAAGTTAAATATTATTTTATAACATAAATAACATTAAATTTATATAATATTCATTTTGTTATTTGTAATGAGGATGAATAATTAGATAAAATTTTAATGATAAACGCTTAGATTATTTTGAGCGGTTTCACTCACAACAAGCTTGCTTTGATTTATTATGTTACATAATGTTTGTATAATGATTACATAATATTAAATAATATGAAATAAATATATTATGATATGGTTCAACCATAAAAATGGTTTCATGACCAGCCATGAAGACAATAAATGAAATTCAAAATCTGTTATCCTTGAATGTGATAAATTAACAAATCTCAGAAAACGTTTTTCATTTTTGTATAAAAGGAGGGGCAAAGAGAGATTATGATGAATAATTAAATTAGAATAAAAATATTTCAGTATATTTAAGTTTCTGGAGTTTTTATACCTTTTAGATGAGGGGAGTTTTGGAGAGAAAAGAAAAGAAAGGAACTTGATAAGAAAAATAAAAGAAACGAAAAAAGGAATTTACCTCTTGAATTTATCTTCCTTGAAAGCCTATTTAGGTAAGAGGTTTTAGTATTTTGAGGAGACAAAGGGATTATAGACATGGGGTAGGGTCTTGGTAAGATATTTTAGCCTAATTTGGGAAATTCACAAGTCTTGAGAGGTGTGTGGGGAAGAGGTGGTGAGGGGTGATTTTTATAATGGAAAAGAGGGGAGTTTTCTCAATATTTAATTCAATATTTTATTATTTTTATCAAGACAAGAAATAATGAAGATTATTGAGACTAAAAATATTAATGTTTTCATGTGAATTAAAAAAATGGTCACATATATCATCTATGACTCAAAAATTCAGGTTTCATCATTCATAGTAAATTATCGTATTTTACTATTCATAAAAAAATTCAAGTATTTTAGAAAAATCCCATAAATTAACACTAACCATTTTTTAAAATTTATAATCCAAAAATTAATTCCATTGTATGAGAATAATTTTATAAATATGATAAATTTAATTTTTAATTAAAATCATAATTTTCTTGAAAAATACAAATTTTAAAATTGTAACTGATTTTATAACACTTTGAAAAATTAACTAATGTCTCATAAAATTATCTTATAATCATAATACATAAAAATATTATTTTATGGATACATTTTATGAAAATAAATTTTCATTTAAAATTTTAAATTAATCAAAAAAATTAATTAAATATTTATGACTTACCAAAAATACCAACACTATTATATTGTTACTTATAAGATGGATAAATTTTTTTTATAATTTCATTGGTAAGGTTAATATTTATTTGGTTGATTTATTATTCATAAAGTTCATATTAATATTTATAAGGGTAACATTACTATTCATAAGCATAAGTTACTATTCACTAAAAATTAAGATTGTCCCATCAGACTCCAACATCATACTGATCACAACCGTGTATGTCAGATTTTTTAAATTCAAATAAAAAAGTGAAAAAAGTATATTTAAAAGTCACATAGTATTTAGTAGTTCATTTAATCATGACGTGTCATTGTGTTTTCTAATTTGATTTTATGTGATTATATTATATGAAATATGTATAAGAAGGGAATTACATTGATAAAATTTTGGGTCGTTACATTATTCCCCCCTTATAAAATTTATCCTTCAAAATTTTATTTTACATTATATGATGAGAATAGGTTTGGGTAAGTTTCCTTCATCACTTCCTCCAGTTCCCATTTTCCCTCCTCATACTTATAGTTCCGCCATAATACTTTGACCAGGTGTGTGGTCTTGCTACGTAGAAATTTATCTTTATGATCCAAGATCTTTACTGGCTGTTCCTTGTAAAAAATATCATTTTCTAACTATACCACATCGAAATACAGTACATGTGAAGGATCTAGTATGTACTTCATTAAGAAGGATACATGGAAGACATCATGTACTTTATACATGGTAGGTGGAAGTGATAGTCAATAGGCTATAGCTCCGAAACGATCAAGAATATAGAAGGGGCCGATGTACCTGGGACTTTGATTTCCTTTATTCCCAAATCTCATAAACTTCTTCCATGGATATATGCAAAGGAGTACCATGTCTCCAACTTTAAACTCAAGGTCTCATTAACAATTGTCTTCATAGCTCTTTTGTTAACTTTGGGAAGCCTTGATATTCTGCTGAATGGTTTTCACCTTCTCCACAATTTCTTCGACCATTTCAGGTCCTAGTAGCTTACACTCACTGACTTCATCACAACACACTAGTGTTTTGCACCTTTTCCCATAAAGGTATTTATATGGTTCCATTCAGATGCTTGAGTGGAAACTATTTTTAGGATAATTCGACCAGTGGAAGATGTTGGTCCCATCCCCCTTTGAAGTCCATCGAACATGCTCTCAACATTTCTTCCAGTGTCTGAATAGTTCGCTTATATTTTCCATCAGTTTGAGGATTATAGGTCGTAATGAAGTTCAGTTCAATTTTTAGAGCATGTTGGAGACTTTTCCATAACTTCTAGGTGAATCTTGAATCTATATATGATATAATATATAGGGGTACTCCATGCATCCTTACCACCTATTTGATATATATATATATATATGTGAAATTTGATCCAATGAGAATTCCTCTCAAATTGTGATAAAGTGAGCTATATTTGTAAGATGATCCACAATGACCCATATAACATTGTTTCCTTTAGATGTAATTGGAAGTGCAGTGACAAAGTACATGGTGATGTTCTCCCACTTCCATGTCGGTATGGGTAGTGGTTGCATCATCCCCTTAGAATTTTACCTTTCAACCTTCACTTACTGACATACAAGGCACTTTGATGTATACTCAGTAATCACCTTCTTCATATTGTCCTGCCAATAATTCTCATAGAGATCTTAATACATATTTATTCTCCTTAGGAGGATAGAGAAGGTTGATCTATGTGCATCCTTCATAAGCTCCTTATTTATCTCTAGATCGGATGGTACACATAATCGTGACCCAAATCTTACAACTTCTTTCTCATCAATATTGAACTCGGAGGATTTCCCATTTCTAATAGCTTCCACCCTTTTTAGAATTTCCACATATTTTCTTTGAGCATCCTTTATTTTCTCAATGAGGGATGGTTGAGAAATAAATTGACAAAGGATTGATGATGTTTCTCCCTTAATTATTCTTATATCCATCCTCTACAAATATAAGAAGTTTGGATCCTTTTCAATTCTCATCATTGTTAAAGATACATGATCCTTTTTACTTAGAGCATTTTCCACCTTATTCGCCATATCGGGATGGTAGTGGATTGAGCGTTCATAATCCTTGATGAGCTCTAACCATCTTCACTAGTTCATATTAAGCTATTTTTATGTGAATATATATTTTAGACTCTTTTGATCAGTATATATCTCACACTTCTCCCCATAGATGTAATGATTCCAGATTTTCAATGCAAAGATCACAGTCGTCAACTCCAGATCATTTGTGGGATAGTTTTGCTCATGGATTTTAGCTGCATTGAAGAGTCAACTATCAAATTATCATTTTTTATTTGTACACAACTTAATCCCTTCTTTGACACATAACTATACACTATAAAGAGTTATCCTCTTGTCTGGAGTGTGAGTACTGGCACAGTAATAAGCCTCATTTTGAGCTCCTTAAATCTTTGCTCACATTCTTGAGTCGAGATGAAATTCAATCCCTTCAATGTTAGTTTGGTCATCGGAATTGATAATAATGAGAATTTATTCCCAAATCATCGATAATATCCGACTACACCTAGAAAGTTGTAGATATCTAATACAAATGTTGTCCTGGTCTACTCTTCAATTTCCTTTATATTGGAAGGGTCCACATATATCCATTTTCTGGTGATAACATTCCCCAAGAATGATAATTCCTAAATCTATAACTCACATTTACTATAAATTTCATAAAGTTTCTCCCTTCATAATGTCTTCAGCACAATATTCAAATGCTCCTCATGTTCCTCCTTTCTCTTGGAGTATATCAGAATATCTTTAATCTGATACTTTGTTATAATGTATTCCAGCAAAACATCTCAACCAACAACTTTCTCTTTTATAAAGTGAAACTTTATATCAATGAGTTTTGATCTTGAATAGTGTAAAAGATTCTTAGAATTATCAATTGCACTATTATTATCAAAAAGTATCATCAATGGTTTAGAAAATTTTACTTTCAAATATTCGAACCGAACTTTCATCCATATCATTTGAGTACAAGCCTAAGTAGCTGCAACATATGCAGATTCTGCTATGCTCAAAGTTACCGAACTTTGTTACTTACTATTCCAACTCACACAACATTCACCAAAGAAAAATATTCCTCCTGTGGCTGATTTTCTATAATTAGAATATTCATCCCAATCAGTATTGGTAAAACCATGAAACTTCATCTCACTATTTATTTTGTATAACAACCCATGTGAAGTTGTTTCTTTGAAATATCTCAAAATTATTTTTTTTGCCAACATATGTGATTCTTTTGGATTACTTTGATACCTAGAACACAAAGTTACGACATAAATAATATCAGGCCTTGAGGATGTAAGATAAATAAGACTTCCTATCAGCTTCTGAAAATATTTCTAATTTACACTTTTTCTGAATTCATATTTACTCATCTTTCTGCTCTCTAAAATAGGAGTTGAAACATATTTTGATTATTTCATCCCAAAATTATTTAACATTTCCATAAAATACTTTTCTTGAGATAAGAAAATGTATTTTTCCTTTTATTGAACTTTTAATCTAAGGAATAATGTTAATTCCTCTAACATGTGCATTTCAAAATTCTTCTTCATTTCCATAGAAAATGTTTTACAAGCATCTTCTCTATCCCTAGCCAAAATTATATTATCCACATAAAAAATTACAATTAGAGATCCGAAGTAAACATATTTCAAATAAAAGTTTTTATCAAAATTTCCATTATAAAATTTCAACCTTCTCAAACAATTGTCAAGTTTAGAATACCAAGCACGCGGATCTTGTTTCATCCCATTCAAATCTTTCTTCAATTTACAGACTTTTTTTTCATCTTCATGAAGTAGAAACCCACAGGGTTGTTCAATGTAAAATTCTTCCTCAATCTCACCATTTAAGAAATATGACTTTACATCCATCTGATAAAATCCATAATTATGATGTGTGACCATTGATAGAAACATTCTAATAGTTTCTAATATTGATATTGGGGAAACCGTTTCTTCAAAATACACACCTTCCACCAATGTATAGCCTTTACAAACAAGCCTGAATTTGTTTCTTGAAACTTCTCCATGTTCATTTACCTTATTTCTATAAACCCACTTGGTTCCGATAACATTTTTATTTGCTATCTGTGAAACAAGTTACCATGTTTCATTCATGGAAATCTGATCCAACTCTTCATTCATGGAATCCATCCATTCTGTGTTTTGAATAGCCTCTGAAACCAAACCCCGTTCAATTTTGAGATAAGTGAAGTCTGATTTTCTAATATCAACTTCCTTCTTTTCTAAACTAGAGCCTTTTAATTTCAAATAAAGTTTTTAGATTCAACATGTTTTTTTAAGGTAGGAAATTTCAAATTTTCTTTCCCAGCTGAAATTTCCACATCACACAATTCTTCTGAATCTTGATAAGGATGTTTTGAATTGCGTTCACTATTTTTGGAATTCTCTAGTTTATCCTCCTTAGTATTCTCAACAAATTTTATGAATTAAATTTTATTTTAAATTAACTTCACATCATATTAATCCACAAAATTTAGTAAACTTTTGTTCCAAAATTTGTAAATTCTTTCATTTGGTGAATATCCCAGAAAATTTCCTTCCTCGGTTTTCTCATCAAGCTTTCCCAAATCTAGATTTTTTATTTTGATCTAACATGGACTTCCAAAACCATTAAAGTATTTCAATTAAAGTTTTTTATACCACTTTTTATAAAAAGTCATGAAAGTTTTTAGTCTCAAAATGTATCTATTTTGAACATGTACAATAGTACTAACAACTTCTCTCCAATAGAATTTTGAAAGTTTATATTATTCCAACATACTTCTTCCCATTTCTACCAAATTTATATTCTTTATTTATACTATTCTATTTTTTTGTGGATTATAGGGATCACTATACTGATGTTTGATATCAGGTTCTATCAGATAAGTTTCAAAAGTATTGCCTTTTAATTCAGTACCATTAGCTGTTCTCAATATTTTTATAGAAACCCCCATTTCTTTCTCAACATATTTTATGAATAATTTGAACATTTCAATAGCCTCTGACTTGTTCTTAATAAACATAATGTTTTTCATTAGAGTGAAATCATAAATAAAAGTGATAAAGTATAAATCTCCTTTTGTTGATTAATGTCTCATCATCCCACATAAATCAGAATGAATGAGATCAAGTGGTATATTAGATTGTATCTCAACTCTTTTATGACTTTTCTTAGTCATCTTCCTTTTATGACAGTTTACAAAAATATCTTCTTCACTTATTTTCAATTCTGGAAAATTTCAAATGAAATTTAATTTAGAAATTTTGTTCATACTTTTCTATCCAAGGTGCCCATGTATTCAATGCCACAATTTGTTTTCATCTTCCACACTCCATTAGCATGAGTTATTGAATTATCCTATTTAGAAGATATTCCCACAAGTTCTTTCTCCTTCTAAAATGAATTTTCCATCTTTCACACTTTTGATGATACAAAAATATTTTCTAAAAAAAACTTATTTTCCATAATCAAAAATTTTACACACACTAAGTAAGTTATGTTTTATCCCATCAACAAATAAAACTTCCATTGATTTCAACTTTTTAGCTTCAATCTCAACCGTTTCAATTCCTTTGATTTTTAAGGAACTATCATTACTAAAGGAAACTGCCCCTCCATCATGAATTTCAACATGTTTCAAGATTTTTATATCACCTATCATATGTGAAGAACAACCACTATCAAGTATCTACGGGTTGTTACTTTTAATTGTTTTCAAAGTTGTCTCAATAATAACTTCTCTTTCCTCAACTTTATTATTTTCGTCTTTTTTTTCTTTTCTATCATAAGAAACTTGTTCTGGAAGGAGTGTCATACACAGTTTCGCATGATGACCATCCTGATCACATCTTCTACACACTTTTTCCAAATAATCAAATTGGTTTTTTGTTGGAAAGTTTCTAACATCTTGAGAATTCATTTTTTAAAATTTCTATAGTCTAGGAAAGTTACTAATTCTACTTCTACTTTTCTCAAATCTTCTTCTAGGTAGAGATAAGTTGGGCCAAAAATTATTTTTCCTCTGGTCATAAATTCCACATGTAACAACCCAAAGTTTTTTCAATGGAAATTGCCTTCTTATAATTATGTCTAATCATATAGGATTACTTTTAGAACACAATACATACTTTATAAGTGAAGAATATGTGAAATAAAAGGTATATTTAGAAGTTAAGGAACATATAGCAATAGTAACTTGACCTTTGGAATAGTAATGTGACCCTTATGATTGTTAAACCAGCCAATTTAATAGTAAACTCTCCAATTTAAGTATACAAAAAAATTATCTTTTTTTAAGTGAAAATATGGTATAATTATATCATAATATAAGTAAATAAATATTTTTGAAAATTATTAATAAGGTGTCGGTATTTTTACAAGTTAGGAATATTTAATTAAAATTTTATAATTAGTTTAATAATTTAAATGAAAATTTCGTTTCATGAAATATATTTATAAATTAATATCTTTATTCTAACGTAATTTTATGTGACCTTAAGTAATTTTTCAAAGTGTTAGAAAAGAAGTTTTAAATTTAAAATTTGTATTTTTCAAGTAAATTGTGATTTTAATTAAAAATTAAATTAATCATACTTAGAAAATTATTTTTAAAAAATTTAGTTCATTTTTGGATTCTACACATTGAAAAATGGTTAGGGTTATTTTTTGGTAATTTTTTGAAATACTTCAATTTTTAAGTGAATAGTAAAAATACATTTTTTCACATAACCGGTATATCTTAAATTGAATCATTTAGGATGTAATGATGACATAAACTTTCTAGAATTTCATTTTCAGCCATGTTCTATTTAACTTAATAAATGGTTCCTTAAAATATAATAAACTCAATTTCCAAACCTAAAAAGAACTTTCCAAAACCTAAAGTCAAAAAGTGATTCCTTAAAAATCATTTTCTCTTTCTTTTCACTTTCCTTTTAATAAATTAATGAATTCTTATTATAAATATTATTTAAAATCTAAAAAATTTTATTATATTAATATATTATTTTTTTTAAAATCTACTATTACAAGTCTAACATTTGATATATTATTTTATTTAATATTTTATTCTAAAAACACCCCCTCGTCAAGTATAAACAACCCCTCTCCCTCCCCATGACAACCTATTAATCTAATAAATTAATAAGCCTAATATTTTCCAAAATTATCCCTCTCAATCCTATTATAATACTTAGGGACATTCTAGAGCCCTCCAACTCCAATAACCAAGGGAGTTATAGTTTTGTGCAAGAGGAGTTACACCGAAGAGAGAGTAAGACTCTATTAAATCTTATCTATTTTCTTCCTTTCTTTATTTTACCCTATCCATTTAAAAAAATTATGATACAAAATTTATTATACAATAATTTAAAATTATATTAATAATTTTAACCTACTTTAATTATCATATTAATGAAAAATATAAATGTCATACTTCCCTTTCACGCACTATCGACAACGTCCCATTAAAGGTCGATTAACCATCAACAGAGACGTTGCCAAGATAATTATTATAAATATCTCCATGTATGGAAAATATAAATTATATAGATTATATTAATATCAAATTACATGTATTATATTCTTCTGAATATAATTATACGAATCTTTAAATTACATTTAATAAAAAGTGAAATCGTCATAGGACGTGAAATGTTTAAGTAAAATATGATATCAAAACACTTCAATTTCATCAACAAAAATTATTAAATTAAATACAATGAATATAATTAATATATATTTTTATAAAATGAAAATAATTAACTTTTATATCTTTGTTTTAATAAACATAAATTTATTCTTCAGGAGGTGCAGAAGAGATGAAATTAAGTAGAAATTATGGTAAGGGATCCTCTCCTTTTCACTTTTATTCAAGATTGTCTTCTATGTTATGACCTTTTATGTGTAATTACTAGTGATGGGGTATGATTAAAAACCTCCCCATACTACCCTCATAATTTATAAATGATGAGAAATCCCGTTCTCCCCCATTAAGCCCTCTTAAGTACACCTGATACCATACCGATGATCTGTAAGGAATTCTACCTGAACCGCCTTTATTCCTTCGGGTTGCTCTATATTTCTTTTTAACCAAATTAAGTTGTCTTTTACTTTTATGTAAAACTTCTATATGGTTTTTATATGATCCAAACTCATGTTTCAAGATCCATCCCTCATTATCTTTTGGGGATATACATGCTTTTAAGTGATTCCCCCTTGATACTTCCCAATAAGCAAACTCATTTTAAGGGTAGTTCCCAAATTTTTTACCCAACATCAAGTGCACTCTATCCTATGTTTTATGCCACAATTTTATTTATAAAATCAGTGTTTTTATCATGAAAAACTTCTTGGTTCACTTTTGGTTTTATATAAAATACTGTTCCCATTTCTATTTTAAAATCTCTATAATATTTTCCTTAAAACCACACAAAAATGTTTTAATAATATAATTTCTCAAATAAATTTCTTAAATGTTGTAACTTATGTTGGACATCAATTACCATGATATATGCCTATTTTACCTTATGAACGTCTAAGTATTTTTTAATTTATTTCTTTCATGGACACTTTCATGATACACCCATTTGGTTATGCTTTATGTCATGATTGTGGTACTCAGTTCTTTCCATGGGTAACCCTTATGTTTATGTAAGATTTATTATATATGATTATTTATGTGGAAAACATATTCATGAAATATAATATGGGTGTTCCTAGATAGAACTCCAATTTATTGGGTAAATTTGAGTCTCATGAGACGTTATGTGCAACGATCTTGGCGGTTAGCCTTGGCTTTTGCTACTTTGGGAAACAAGATTAGAGGTTAGACTTAGCCCGTACTACTATGGGAAATGGGATTGGAGGTTTTACTTGACTCTTAATAAAGACATGTTTTATGTTTATTACACATTTATATGACTACCTGTTTATACGATCCCATGTTTATATGTTATAATTCTATATGTTCCATGCTTTTGTTATCTTTATGTCATAGCTTCTAGCCCATGTGCTAAAGCCTTATTCTTATGTATACCCCCTTACTAGGATTTTTATCTCATAAATTTTTTCATGTTATCCTCAGGTTATCTTATGAAGATGTATGAGCACAATGAAAATTAGGATCTCTTTTTGAAGATTAAATAAATAAGCATTTTTTTAGTCCCATGTTTTAAGTTTAATGTACTTAGTCTTCAAAGACACTAGACTTCATGATCTTTGGCTTGTACTATGGCATATAATTATGCTTAAAATCATGTAATGTTATACATTAATATCTAGGGTCTCTATACCATGACACAAAAAATAGAAATCAAATCTTGGTTTTCTATTTAAGAAAGATCCTTTTTGTTGAAACCTTGTTGAGGTTGATGATTTATTTTAGCTCTAACATACTCAGGATGTGGACTATTTTTCTTTTGAGTGACTTTTCTACTTTTGTAAATTTGATAGGTTTCTCATATCCTTTATCCAACCAAGATTTCACAATACTTTTTCTAGAACCTGAGATATTAAAATAATCAGATGAAACATTATTTTTGGCAAGAGAAGATTTCACCATATTCTAATATTGAGCCTTCTCAAAAAATTTAGAAATCACAGATTTTAATTTAGAATCTTTGTTGAAGTTTTCATTAATTTTCCTCAAGGTAATTTTGGACTTAAGAAGTTTTGATTAAAACATGTTAACCTCTTCTTCCTTAGCTTATAACTTCTTACTTAGATCTTTAATAAAATTTCCATGTTCATCAATTCTAAGTTTGTAACTTGAAATATCCTAAATGTATTCATCCTCTTGCTTGATGAAATATTTTCTTACATCAGTATCTTCTTCACAATATTTCTTCATTACTCTGATTTATTTCTTGAGAGTTTTTTTCTAAATACACGCAAAAAGTTCTGTTATAAGATGATACTCTCTATAATATTATTCACTGCCTTCTTCTCTCTCTGAGAAATATTTTGTTTTCTCAAATTTTTCAATGAAGGTTCTAAATTTCTCTAAACTTTCATCTTCAAAAGAATTGTATTCAGTTGATTATGATTCAACTTTATTAATAAACATACTTATTTTGTTTCTAGTAAACTTATTCTTGTATCCAATGGAAGAATTTTCTTCTTTATCTTTTTTGTTCCACTTCTTCCATCAAGTTATTCCATCAGAATCATCTTGATATTCTCCAACTTTTTTCATATGGAAATTCATAGTAAAGTGCCCTATTTCACCACACTCAAAAAAAATTTAGAGGAAGTTTACCTACATACATTACTCTTTGTATTCAATAGTTATTGGATATAAGAGACATGATTTTTTCATTAAACTCATAATCATATTTATCTTCAGAGTCATAAAGATAGACATCTTCAACATATTTAATTTTCAACTTTCTCATAGTTTTAAAATCTATTTCATATTCTTTTTAAAAATTAGAGATTTCATCATTTAAGAAGTAGCATGAAATTTATGAAATTCATCAAGAGATAAATAATCATTATCTTTTAGAGAAGAAATTTTAGAATCAAACATGTCTGGAAAGTTTCTTATAAGTTTCTTGTATAATCTTCCAAGATATCTCCAAATCCACTGATGTTGCAAAAAAATTCATTTACTATTGTGAAGTATTCATCAATTTTTTCTTTATCTCTCATTATGATTTATTTATACTTACTATGCCATATTTTTAGATTTGAGTCCTTAACATTTTTATTCCCTATGAAAACACTTTCCTACTTGTTCCACATAATGTTTTGACACCCATCAAATTCTGATAAACATTTTATGATAGGGTCATGAGAATAAATTTTTTATCCTTTCCATAAACTTATATATTTATCTTATTAGCAAAGGACATTGGGGTATCTTTTTCAATAGGTGGAAACCCAATAGTAGTAGAATCAATAACTTTCAGGCCAAGAGATAAGAGATAAAGAATCATCTTATTTTTCCATGAAAAATAATTTTTTCCATCAAAATTAGGAATTCCTTTACAATTTATAGAATTTATATTATCCATGATAAGGATTTAAAAGGGAACCTTCCCTATGATACTAATTGAAGTTTCAAAGGATAGAATAACAATTGATAAGGGGGGGTGAATTAGTTGTTCATTTTTTATAATTTTCAATTATTTTTAAAACTTGACCCCTAAAACCTGTTAAGATTTATTTCCTTATCAACTTTTAGTAAATAATCATGCATGAAAAACTAGGAAAGAAATTAATGCACACAATATTTACAAGGTTTGATCTCAGTGTGAGAACCTACATCCTTTCCATAGACACTCCCACGGGTCTATGAAAATGCACTATTATAAATATGTGAATACAACTTATACCAACCCCTGTTATACACCTTCTATCTCCTAATAGGAAATATTATACCGACTCCCATCAGTTTACAATGTTTTCTTATAAAAAAATTAATCCAAACAAAAGAATAAAGACATTGTTGAAACTAGTCTACAATTTCTCAGTCTGAATTCTTAGCATGATTTGGATGGATCATATTTTTTCAATCTGATGAGTCTGGATCCAATTATCTCAATACAATTTGTTTAGATCTAATTCTCTCAACACAATGAGTCTAGATTTTATTTTTTCAATACAATTAGTCTGGGTCTGATTCTCTCTATACGATGAGTCTGTATCTGATTCTCTCAATACGATGGACTCAATACAATGAACCCATTATCAATCTACAAAACTCAAGATTTTATCAAATACTCAATTCAATGTACCTCAATCTGATTGAATCAATTTGATAGACTAAATATGATCTTATCAATATGATCCTGATCAATCTGGTAAACAATCATTCAGTTGTATGATCCTCCTCACAAGATCTCTGTCCGGTAATGTAATTCACTTTATTTCTTCAGTGCTCTACCTTTTCCTCTTGTGTACAAAAAATAGACTACTAAATGAATGATCTGAGAAAGTATTTATAGGTGACTTATAAAAAAAGCGGGAAACTTGAAAACTTTCCTCGCTTCCCCAAATTTAAAAAACTCTAAAAAATCTTGCTTTTAAACTTCAACTTTGACTTCTTCAATCCTCTTTAGATTTCTCTGAGATTTATGAAAAATTGAATTTCAAGTTTGACCTCTTAAACTCTTTATAAAAATTATTGAATTTTTTAAGTCTTCTTCATAATAATATTATTATGAATCTGTTTCCTTCTCAGAGTTAGTTAAATTTCTATTTCCTTCTCAGAGTCATTTTGATTTCTATTTCCTTCTCAGAGTCAGTCCAATTTACGCTTCCTTCTCAGAGCCAGTCCAGTTTCTATTTCCTTCTTAGTTAATTTGATTTCTGTAATTCTTCAAAGTTCTACAATATTTCTCCAAAATATTTTATCTTGAGAGTTTTCATGATTCTTTAGAACTTTATTACCAACAAAGCATCATCTGTTTAATTTTAGAAATAATGAAAACTTTCTAGCTTCTGAATTCCCTTTCTTCAACAAACCTCTTTAGAAATAATATGAATTCTTCACTTAGTAACTTATTTCTTTCTTTGATTACAAAAAAGAAAAACTTCCAGAAAATAACAATTTCTATCTCTGAATCTTTTGGATATGATGATTTGAATATGATGTAAATGGATACAATACTCCGAATTTGATTAATCTTCATTATGATGGATATGGGTCTAATTCTTAAATAAAAAAAACATCCTTTTACAAAGAGAGTTATTTTTCAACAAATAAATAAAATTAAAAAAACCATAAAGCTTCTTCAATTTTGATGATGCTACCATTAATGTAAGATAATTACTAAATTAAAAAATCATGTCACATGTTTCTTTAAACATTAATATTTTGACATATTTTTTTGCATGTGTATCAGATCCACTCATTCAAAGAGCTATATAAAAAGGTGAATATAATTTTCTATGTAATATATTGTTACATTTAAACCCATCTTGATAAATTTGAAAATAATATATGATTTTATTATTCTTTTTCTTTTAGAAAAATAACGTGCTCTTGAAGAGCTATAATGAACCATGCTTTCCAAAATTCCAGTTCATTCCCTGAAGTGAATGTGACTGGTTAATAACTAATGTAGTCTATGTTAAGACAAGCATCATTCATAAAATAAAATAGTGAAATGATGCCAAAAGAATTGTTTTAATGATGAACATCATGTAGTTGTCATACATCGAAGTGGTGATGTAAATTTTACTAATCATGTCATGAAAATGATGGAAGAATAATAAAATTTTACATCTCCTATATCTTTGTTCACCATGAAGGTGTTAGAATTGATTATGATGTTTAAATAATCCTGATGGAGATGATATTTATTTTATTAATACACATCCCCTGAATTATAATGAAGATACTCAATTGAATAATCATGCTATTATCTTAAAGACTTTATAAAACCTAAACAAATAATTTTATTTCATTACTTTAATTAATTAGAATATTTACTGAAAAAGATTTATTTCATTATCTAAAGTGAAAAAATATATATGATTTTATTTTAAATCAAGTTTGACTGAATATGATTCTTTGTGAATGATCATTGTGTTTTATTTTCTTATAATAAATAATAATAATATAAACACCAGAAGTGGTTTGATGAAAATAAACATTTAAAGAGTCCAACAAATTTTAATAATGAATTTAAAATAATGCATCCTTGAAGGATGATATGAGAATAGTTTCCTTTGAAATTATATTAAAATATATCATCATTTATCAATTATTGATCTTGAAAGAACAATATCAAGGGGAAAAATTATTATTTATCATGTGCTTCTGGATTATTAATATCATCACAAGTAATTCATTCAATTTTATCCCCAAAGTGGATGTTATTATTCTTATAGTTTATAAATGAGATTATTGAATTACATAGTTTTTATAATATATTATATTTTATGAAAATCATAATACCACCTGACTTGGTTAAATTATGGCCATCGTGATAAATAATATTTGTAATTAATTTATTCCCTAATATGAATATATTTTTAATTAATCTATTTCATTCCTTAAAGAGAATGAAATTATTCATGAAAAATTGATATGATTTGTGCTACTCATACATAGAATTTTATCATGAATAGTTTTGAGTTGATGAAGTTTGATCAAATGATTTCTCTTTCATTTGGTAAAGTAAATGTTGTTATTCTATGAATTATAATTTTTTATTCTTCCAGATTTGTTCTTACATCCACATTCACCAGTTTAAAAATATGCGAGGGATACACTCCCAAGTATATAAATTTTAAAATAACATTTGGGACATAAGTTCCAAATAATACAATAATATTCTTATCGATGAGACTAACTAGTAATGATTATATTATGAATTCATTAACCTCCAAAAGTGGAAATCATGAAGATAAATATGAGTATGCACAATGAAAGATCCTGAAGATCTTATATATGATGATCTTGAAGCAAAATATTTATAAATATTATTTTGATTAAATTACTCAAAAGAGCTCATATATGAGTTACTATATTCTCATGTAAGCATATTTACTAGAAGAGAGAATCAATTAACAGCTCCAGAAGAGAGAATACATTCCTATTTAGTAGTTCAAATTCTTAATGATTTATTATATCTAAAGCATTGATGATATATATCAATGGTATTCATGAAAATGAATATCATACAGAGACATTGGATAAAATAGATAAATTGATATGAAATAATAATTCATAAAAAGAGATTATAAAAAAATTATGTACAATCAAATCAATAATGGTAAACCATAAGTTTATTGATCCTTACACTTTAATTATATGACATGATATTTAGGCCATACATGATCAATTATAATTAAAGTCATCGATTCAAGTATATGTGAGCATCAATTTGTTGATAACATAGTAAACATCCATCAGGAGAGAATGATGAATTTATTTAATGGATGCACGTCTACCAATTTATCAAATAATTAATTATCATTAGGTTATTATGAATACCCCTGTATAATAATTTAACATGATTTACTGATTATTAAGGCACTTATTATTCATTTTAATTATTTATATCATCATCATCTATGTTGGAAATGAATTTCCTATATATTTATGAAGAACAAATTTTGATATATATATATATGGGATCACCCACCTATAATATGTGATCTATTTAAATACTATATTAAAGATGAATCTATTAAATGACCATGTATGTTATTAGCTACTGGTGAGTATACATTGCATTACATTAATATTAGTTAAAATAAATATTGACCATCATTTTCTATATACAAAATGGTCCTATAAAACCATTGACAAGATGATCACAACACTTACATGAATGTAAAGTGTTACAAATAAATAGTCTAATTATAAACACAAGAATTATGGTTGAACTAATTATATAAAATCATTTTTCATCATGATTAGAAATTAAAAAATATATTTTCCCTTGAAGAAGAAAATTAATATATCAACAACATTATATCTATTTAGATATTTTCCCTAAAGTGAAATGGGTACCATAAAAATTATGAGATCTCATTCAATGTTATTGATAATATATTTGAATGTTTAAATACTTTCAAAACACACTAATGAAAATAATTTCGACATCATAATAATCGACCAAAATTATTAAATGAACATATGATATATTCAACATATAAAGTTTTGGATTGATTATATAAACTATAAATACTATTGAATACTTATGATATTATTATAAGAAATATTCTTCCTTATAAATTTTTATATTTAGACTGTGTATAACTGATGATGTCATTGTTTATATATATGATAACTATGAATACTTGAAGGGTTTAAAATTCATGAAGCATATTTCATGTATTAATATTAAGATATATCATTATAAGGAATAATGTACAATTGATCCTATAATCACTTGGTTTGTATAAATTGATGTTTTTAATTAATATATATGTATTGGATAACATCAAAAATCCTAAGTAGTTTTACAAAATCATTAGTATGTTTTATGATATAATTACAAAGAATATCCATGTATTTTGAATCAAACATCCAGAAGATGAAATATTAAATTTTTGAATGATTTTACACTTAATGAATAATTAAATATCTTATATCCAAGAGTGATATATTTAATACATAAGGGGGTTTTGAAGAACATACTTATCCCTAAAGGATATGCATATACTTATGCATATGTACCTTGAAAATAACAAGAAATCATATTACGATGTAAAGTAATTCTATTCCCTATTCATTAAAATATAAAGGGTATAAATTATTATTATTCCAAAATTTAAAACCAAATTATTTGGTTATAAATTGTTCATGGAAATTCTATGTGTTAAATGATGTAGTGATAACCATTATTAGTGGTAGATGTAACTATTATACTCTTTTTACCATAGCCAATTTTTTCCCATTGGGTGTTTTTTATAAGGGTTTTAATGAGGCAGCACTATGGGGACGTGATGTTATTATACTACTTTTCCATAATCAAGTGTTTTTTCCTTGAAGGGTTTTTCCTTGATGAGGTTTTTAATGAGGAAATCATACATCATAATGGATATCCAAAGGAATGTTTTAAATTATTATGGATATTTTTAATTAATTTAAACTATTGGCCCTTCCAATGATTCATAATTTTCAATAAGACCATTCATTATTACCTATGGTATTCTTATCATGTCTTGAAAACATAATTAAATAATAATATTAATTGATTTCCTAAAGACACAGTTAAATGATATAATCAGTGGGAGTTGGGAACACTGCACTATTTTTTCCTTCATTATATTTTTTATCATCGAGTTTTCCTAGTAAGGTTTTTTATGAGGAAACATGGCATAGAATTCAATTACTTTAGCTTCACTTATTTTTTCCATAGTGGTTTTAATTGAATATTATATAAGATTCCATTAAATTATGACATCTAAGGGGGGAGTGTTTTCAAATATTAATATGTGGATGTCATAATGATTATAATGATGATGAATCATCATTTACAAAAAAAACTCTTAATATTCCGAAAATTTTGGTTTCTCTAACCTTTGGAATTCCATCCATTAGATTAGATATTATAGGGATTAATCTCAATCGTTGGATCTAATCCCATGTACTCTATATTTATGGTGACATGTTAATGAAATGAATGAATTTTTGGCTCTACATTGTGTTCCCTCTACTTCTTGTTATTCCCTTATATTTGTAGTAACTTATGTCATCATCATCATCATATAAATATTCGATGCACATTTAATTAATGATACACATTTCTTGTGATTGATCATTTATTCATGGTTTTAAAATTCTTCATGGATTCAATCGACGTTAGATGATGTTCACAACACATTTGAATTTACATAGAGAGAAGTCATGCTATTTAATTTTTTATAAAAAAGTAATTTTTTCTAATTGTAGTAGTTAGGCATGCATATGAGAGGAGTGAGGGGTTTCATAAATTTATGATGGCAGGTGAAAGGAATTGTATGAGAAGAGAGAGAGGGTAGAAATTAATTTATTATGGGAGGAGCAAGGGGCTGTGCGAGGAGGGAAGGATGGTTTTGTCGATGACGTGTCATACAATGTAGGTATAAGGTGTCAAAAAATGTTATCAAAATATCATCATGCTTTGAATTAATTATATTAAATTGTTCTAAAAATGGGTCGGTGATGTTTTCGAATAAATCATTATAAAAGATTCCATAAATGGATCGATGAAGTTTTTAATGAAACTTATTTTCCCTTGCCCATACATTTGTACCATATTTAATTGCTTGTGAAACAAAAAAAAATATTTGTTTACATAAAAATAAATACAGGTATAATATAAGTTTTTTATATGGGTTTTTGAAAAAAATAATGGAAATGAGTGTAGGTTTAATTTTTCGTTAAAAAATCAAGTCTGAAAGGCATTAAATCCCCAAATGACTATACATTGGGAAAAATGCATTTGAGACTTTAATGCATTTGTGGAAAATGATGAACATAAGGTGTTAATGTTCTAAATCCCATTTATTATGACGAATAAAATTAACTCTTTTTTTAGTTTATATATTTAAAACTTTTAATTTTATTTGTTTTTTTGTATTTTGTGTATATATATATATAGTTTTTTTAGTAGAACATAACTGCTATTATATAAAACATTACTTATACTAATGTAATATGAGAATATAACTAAAACTCACCACCCATAGCTCCCATTTATAATGGTGGGTGCTCTTGAAATCTTTATAGATTTCTAAGGTGAGATTTAACTTCTCATTTTATTGCATTGGAATAATAATATATTATTATTAATAACACATTATTAACAATTAGTTATTAATTAATAATAATTTAATGAATAATTAATGAATAATTAATAATTTTTAGATATTAATTATTAATAATTAAGAATAATTGGTAATTAATTAATTATAATTAATGGTAAAAGGTGAATAATAATTAAATGATTTAGGATATGAGAAAAATATCATTCCTAATTCAATAAATGAAAAATGTGATAGGGACATGAGAAGGTTAGGCGATTAAGGTGTAAACACCCCCCTTAATATTTGACAGGTGTATGGGCATGAGATCATAAAAAAGAAGAGCATACCACACAAAATTTCGAGTATACACCACTTTCCTTGAAAATGCGTTAACAACCCTATTAACTTCCCTATATATGTGTGAAATAATGATATGCATCTCTAACATTTGATCCAAGCAACTTTCAATTTGATGTAGGAGGTTATAGGTGGAATCCACATGACATACTTGAGTTTCATTGGTTTCTTAGTAATAATAAACACACCAAGCAGTTTAGAAATTATCAAATCAATGAAGTAATTATATATGACACAAGTTTGTAATTTTGAATCCATTTGAATGTCTCTACAAATTGGAGTGCACATCACCCAAATAGTCATTGGAAACCCATCAATAATAAATAATTATTAATAAAGTTAATAACAATAATTATTAATTATTTATAATATTTTAATGAATTTTAATTAATTAAGAATAATAAATAAATAAAAGTAAATATTTAATAATAATTCATTAAAATTTATTTAATTTGGATTTAACAAACAATTAATTAGTTATTAGTAATTAATTAATAATAATTAACATTAGTTATAATTAAATAATAATAATAATAAATAACTAATTAATTAATTGTTTACTAATTATTTAATAATTATTATTAAAATTAATTAATTATAATTGATGGTAATTAATAATAATTATTAAATTATTTACTAATTATTAATTAATTATTATTTATTATTGAAAATCATTAAATATTATTAATTATTTAATAATAATTTATATTAATTAGAAATTATTTAATTTTAAATTAATAAAAAAATACTATTAATAATTAATTAATAATAATGATAAATAAATAAATTAATACTAATTATTAATTACTTGGTTACTAATTAATTACATATTATTAATATAATTAATTACTAACTCTTAATCATTAATTATTTATAATAATTAATGATCAATTTTAATTAATTAATAATAATAAATAAATATTAGTAATTTTTTAATTATAATAATTATTAATTATGAATTCTCTAATTTTTAATTCATAAAAAATTAATTAGTAAATAGTAGTTAATTAATAATAATCAATACTACTAGTAATTAATTATTTATTTATTTTTAAATAGGTAGGATCTAAGGACCCTTTTATTAAGTAAAAAAAAGAAATCCCTTTTTGAATTGGGATTAGAGGTAATTGAAACATGATACAAAAGTACAGTGGGAAAAAATATCAAAGCATAATAGCCTGAATACCCAATGACCCAAAGCCCGAAGCAAGATCCAAAGGCCCGAAGAGAGCAGACTGAAGATGGAAAGACACTAGACAAAACGTCATGCTGCCCGCCTTGACAATGAAAATCACACCTTGAAGCCAATCTGAAAAATTCATCACCCCTTCAATGAAACATTGCATCATGACTGATGCAACATGAAAGGACACCCCCTAATTTCCAATGATTGAGGAGGTTTGGAAGATAGGTGTCAACACACTCATCACTCTTTCAAGCTACCCACCTGATGATGCCTATGTGACCCTCGCTTGCAACACCTATCTTATGATCAGTAACCTCGGACTATGGGTTTTTTATATATATGGGTTTTAGAAAATTTTTTATGGAAAAGGGATAGGGTTTGAAATATTTTTAAAAATGGGTCTTTAGATGCGTGGACCCCGTTCACGCATCTTCAGCGTGGAGAGATGCGTGAACGGGGTTCACACATCCTTCATCCCATCTTTGAAGGATGCGTGAACCCCGTTCACGCATCCTAGAAATGGTAGATACATGAACGGGGTTCACGCATCCTTTATGTAGTCTCTAAAGGATGTATGTACCCCATTCACGCATCCTATAGAAAGGTTTAAAAAATCATCATTTATTTAGAAGAAAAAACTACTTATGTATTTGATTAATTCAATTATAACCCCTTTCTATTAAGTATTTTTTTGTTAACAAAGGAAGAGAGATTTAAAAAACATTTATATTTCTATAACATGATCTTCTTGAATGTTCTAAAGTAATTAGATTTGATTCTAATTGATATATTAATTCTGGAATTAATTTAATATTTCTTCATTTACCTCCCCCTAAAGAGAAACACTCATAAACATCAGTTTCGAAATCTTATATAACTTCACCAAGGATGATCTTCTTCAATACTTATTATTACATATGTTAACACATTCTTAACCCTCTTAAGGATTGTTTCTTATTTTAGAAGAATATGAAATAAATATTTTTCATAATTTCCATAATTTTATCACATGATGAAGGTATTTTAACAGTAAAATCCTCCAGTGAAGATTGTGTACAAGTAAAACATGTGTCCTTTTTTAAAGTTCGAATATGTATTTTCTCAAAATTGGCCAAATGAACTTCTAATTCCATACATATCATTTTTGGTTTTTTTGATCTTCAATCATAATCATCTACTCTTCACAATTATTCATTATTCATTGAAATTTTTCTTTATGAAATTTAATTTTTTTAAACAAAGAATCATGTTCCATGATTTTAGGATTCAAATCATTGAGATCAATAATATTTGTCAAGATTTCTTGATGTTCACATATCTTTTCATCCAGAGTGTTAATATTTATTAATGATTACCAAATAGAAATTATTAATTTTGGAAGATAATTTGATGACAGTAAGACACTCATTAAAAAAGTATAACTCTATAAATGATAACAGTAATGCACATACATAATGTATCGTAAATCAAAAATCAACCTAATCTACACCTCTTGCGTGGATGCTCCTCTGTCCCATAGCCAGGTGTATGCGGGACGCGTCCACAGTGTGTCTGTCTTTGTCTATGCTCTGGCATACGCTGCACATCATCCTCAGCAGCCACCCCCACATCCTCCTGTATGACTGGCGATGGATGTACAGTCTCACAGTTTGTACCCTGTCCTGCATCTAATGATAGTGGAGGTTGGTTGGAACTCTCACCAACATGGAAATAAGATGGCTGTTGTGTTGAGGATGTCTGTAATAAAGAATCGAGATCAACCCAATCAACGTCTGTATCTACCCGTGGTTGAGCTTGAGAAGCTGGAGGAGCATATAACTGATCATAAGGAACACCCTCCTCCTATGGAACATCAGTATCTGACTGATCAATCTGAACACCCTTCTCCTGTGGAACAGAAAGATCCATAATAGGTTCATCACCCCTGGTACATCTATATGAGCCTCATTAGGATCCGTAGCCTCCTCATCATGTGGTTGATCAAAGAAAATTCCATGATAAATCTCATCCATTGAAGGAATCAACTGTGATACAAGGGTGTGAAAATATTTTGGGTCAAATATGGTGTGATTTACTGGATCATATATGTGTTGTAGACGACAGATACGAGTATCCTATGAAAAAAAATCATGTTATCAAGTAATATGTATAAAAATTTCATTGAATTGTGGAAAGAACTGTGTATACCAGATCATGAAAGCCTCATCTGTGTCATGTCATAAATCTGACTGGGGAGCTATCGTACCAAGATGCGTAATCCATCTGATATACCAAATTAAAATGCATTATCCCCGCCCCTCGCAACTGGAACTTCTGTCATCTATCCCATAAATCAATATATATGGTGTGGTATCTCCTCCAATGAAAATCTCTCTTCCCTAACATCTTCAGGGAATGCAGTGAATCTAACTGACTGGGCGGGTCAGGAACAACCTGAAATAATCCGAACTTCCTCATAACTCTATCGGTCTGATGCCACTCGACTATATAAAAATGAATCAATGAAACCCTACAGGAGCCGATAGAAAGAATCACTGTACAGTACGGTGGAAGACTCTGGATAATAGCATCTATATATGGCATCTATAAAATCTGAAAGAAAAAATAAATAATCAATTCATAAATGAATACATGTATAGTAAAGAATACAGATTTAACAATATAAATAATATTCACTTACATCCTGTGGTCGAATGCTGTCCAACATAAGTCTGTAGGCATGGACGTCGTGTCTGGGGGAATCTGAATGTTGATGTTCCTGGCTCCACCTATGGATAATATTTTTATATTTACATTTCATAATAGAAATTTATACAATTAAGTTAGACAATATAAGAAAGGAATAACATACTAACATCCACATGGAGCCTCTTCTACAATATCTGCTGGTAATGGCACACAAGCATGTGGAGCTAAATGAGGGATGTGCTCCCATACCCACATCTATAGAAGAACCATGCATCCCATGATCTGCATCTTATCGATGCGACATGCGCTACATAACGCCTTGTATGTATATTCTTGACAAGCAGACCCCCAGCTACACCGGTCGACCTTGTCCAAATCCTCCAAAAAAGACAAATACATCAAATGTACAAAAGTAGTGGAGTGATCAACAAAAATCATTCCACCAATTAGCCTCAAAATATATGCACGTGAAAATAGCAGCACGGTGATCTCATCAGCATCCTCTGCTAACTATGTGAAGTGATGGTCTAACCAAGGCATGCATAATCGACCACCAACGATGGTCCTTCCAATATCAGGGACCTCTATGCCCAGTAGTCTATGAAAAAGCTCTGGAAAATATGCTCTAACTAGGCCAGTCAGATCCGCACCATCAATGGAGAGGCCCAACATAATGTCCACATCCTGTAGGGTAATAGTCATCTCCCCCTCTCTAAAATGGAATGTATGTGACTCTGGCCTCCATCTCTCTACAAGTTCAATAATGAGCTGATGATCAATAAAGGTGAAGTCGCACATCGCTACACCATAGAATCCAGCATGATGAAGATGAGGGATGATAGCGGGATGTGGTGCGGTATGATAGAAATGGTGAGATTTGCGTACACTCAACGAAGGCACTGGACATCCCTCTAAAAGTAGTCATGATACATGAGTATCCTGAGATGTGAGCAATGAAAAATCTGCCATCTGCACAAATGATATCATCGTTAATTTATTATAGTGAATTCAATAAAAAATTTCAACTATTATTTAAATAAATCTAGAACAATGAAATGAAAAATGATTGTGTTAATATTTTCGATTTATACTTGATTTTTTGTGTGTAGATTAGTGTTTGTATTACTTGACCAATCCCATTAGTAAATAAAGAACCATATTACTTAATTTTGAGATTCAATATTTATAAGGTCTACATTAATCAAAACCTATATAGGTCTTCTAAGCATTTCATATGGGATTCCCTGTGCTAGTTCTTTCATTCTATGTTGTTTTTTTAGTAGTTTGAGTATCACAAAACTCTTTATTAGAGAATCAAAAAACAAGACAAACCAAAATTGAAACATGTTAGAAATAGAGAAAGTCAAAAAATAAAAGGATTCAATACTGAAACTTCCACATAAAAATAAAAATATACATATTCCTAATACAATACACAAACTCGATCATGGATGAAGGGATGTGGAGATATGTGCTGCCACTTAGGGACATCTCTTACAAGTATGTCCTTCTGCATGACAAATACTAAATCATATTCTCCCTCCTTGTTGTCGAGGCCAATACATTTTATTTCTGATTCGACTTGATTTTGGTCTTCCTGGAGGCCATAACCTAGTAGTATGAAGCCAATAATTTAAAAAACGTAGACATTGAAAAATCATAAATGAAAACAGAACCAAATTATGAAACCTAGAAATATCAGGGATGATGGTCAGCTGATCAGCAGGTAATGAGATAGAATGAATGTCACCAACAGGCATCCATACTGCACTATAACAGTTCAGTAAAGTTCTCATGCGATACAATGAGTCAACATATGGATCCCATGATATATTTACTGAATCACAAGCTGCGATAACATGTGCACATGGATATCTAAATGCCTGAAAGTTTCCACAATCATAATATCTATTATCTAACATCACTACAAACACTCGACCACTAGTGCATGTAGCCCGGTCGTAGAAAAATCTTAACTGAAAGATTGTATTTTCCCTGTCAAAGGCTAGAACAGTCCATCTTGAAGCCTCATTCAGTATCAAATCAATATCACTTTGGAAATGCTGCGTAAAATGCATTCCATTTTCCATCCTCTGATTTTCCTTTTGGGACCGGTCAACAAAGTAGTGAACACATCTATAAAATTTATCTTGCACTAACCCTGTGATAGGAAGTTGGTGCACACCCTTGAAGACCCCATTTATGAACTCCACTATATTAGTTGTCATATGGCCATATCTTCTGCCATCATCATATGCTAATGAACATTTTTCCTTCAAAATATGCATCATATATTCATACACATATTCATTAGCAGTTCGAATCTCTTCAAGGCATCGATCAAACCTTTATTGTTGGGGCTCATATGCTGAAACCATAAGAGAATAATATATTAAAATGGAGAATATTTTTTTTAAAAAATAATTTTATAAAAACATACCCAACTCGGGGATCACCTTCTTTATGGCATCATCTCTGAAATTCCTATGCACATTACTTGAAACATGTCTAATGCAATAACGATGATAATCATTCAGATCAGTCCATGAAACCCCATCACTAACCACAACCTCTATAATCGCTCGATGGTGATCAGATATCAGACACATGCCATGGTTTTGTGTGACATGAACATGTAAACATGCCAAAAAACCAGCTCCAACATTCAATATTATCATTTTCAACAATAGCAAAAGCAAGTGGCAGAGGAGCACGATTACCATCTTGTGTGGTAGAAATGAGTAGAACACCTGTATACTTGCCATACAGTAAAGTGGCATCGACTTGAATAAATTTTTTACAATAGGGAAAGGTAAAAATGCATGTCCTGAATGCCCCAAAAACCCTATTGAACTTCACCTTTGTTCGATCAACTCGGTGATTGGGGATACATACTCAACAGTGTCCAACTGATAAACAATCTGATTATTGATAGATAAAAATTCCATAATTTTTGGAAACATAGAATAAGATTCATCCCAATCACCATACACTTTTACAATTGCCTTCTGTTTTGCATTCCATGCTTTGGTATATGATATCTTATAGTTATACAACTGTTGAATTCATTCCTAAACAAGGGAAACAGGAACATCCTGACATGTTTGTATCATCTCAAAAATAACATTTGATATAAACTCTGAATCAAGGGAAGAGTGATCCTGTGACAAGTTTGGATGCACACAAGTGTGTGGCCCTTCTAATTTGGTTATCCTCCAATATGAAAAAATTTATCAAATATTTCCCTTAATTGAAATTTACATTCTGGCCCATATTTTTCACAACGAATGATATATTTTGTCTTCTTTGACTCATCAACCACAAATGTGAAATGTTGCTCAATGTGGTATTTCTTTATCTCATTTTTCATGACCAATTTACTTTCAAACTCCTTTCCGACATAGATGGTGTTATCATTTGATGCAGACCTATTCCCTATAATTCCGGGGAATTCAGAATCCAGTGTAGTGACATCCCAATCAAATTGTTGTTCACGAGACATTACCTTAACTAAGGAACTCAATACTGAAGGATGATTACCACTAATCGGTGGATGTCGTGGATCTCTATCTCTCAAAGGAACCTCAGAAGGTTCATTGCCCACATCACCCTTACCCACATCTCTCAAAGGAACCTCAGAAGGTTCATTCCCCATGTCACCCTCACCCACATCATCTCCTGATGGCTCCCCAGATTCTTCTTCCTCATATAAACTTTCATTCACTATATCATCACATAAAGGGATGTTATCTACATTTCCTTATAAATTTTGATCATCTTCTTCATAATTTTCTTCTATTACTAGATTCAAATGAGGAGGAAATGAAAAAGACTGATGTGAAAGAATAACTTGTATAGAGCTCACAAAATAAGGTTCTGTAGTAGTCAGTTACACCACATCTATATCAGAAATCACCACATACAACTCCATTAAACCATTAGCAAACTGCTATCTAAATAATGAAGATGCATCCATCTAATCATCATCATCGACCAAAGGGTACTCAGTGTGGCAAAAACGTTCAGGATGTTGTAGATGTCGATATGTGATTGAATAAATGGATTGATTGACCCTCAGTTTTAACTGGTTATGAATCTTATTGTGAACTTCATCCAATGTCATACAACCATGAAGATTTACCACTCTGATAGGTGGCACACTATAGCTAAATCCCTGCTCCGTATAAATGGTCTCACCGTTGTAATATATTTGCATAGACATTATTACCTATAAAAAATAATTAATAAAATATTATATACTACATCAATATTTTACATTATTTAATATAAAGTTATATATTTTAATTAGTTATGAATAATTAACCATGACTTGTTCTTGAGACTTATTATTAGTTTATCATTATTTGATAAACTAACCAAAACATATGGGTAGACTCATGGAGTCTCTATTATCAAATGTTTTAGAAACCGTTAGTATCCTTTAAAACAACAAATCCTCATGTTGAATGCTTTTCTCAAACACCTCTTCAGGGACACGTCTCTGGGGACGCCTCTTCAGGGACACCTCTTGTTGATTGCCTTTTAATTGCAAATTTACTCACATGCATGTGAGGGGGTCTAGGGGTATGAAATACATAACTTTTTTTAAGAGGACACACAGGTCCTAACATACTTAGTCAAAGATGACTCACATGTCATCAATACAGAAAAATAAATGCAATTATTTCAAATTTAATAACCACATTCACAAAACAAGACATGCAATTTCAATTATGCATCGGTCGGTCATCTCAAGATCAATCATCACACAACTTACCATGTTTTAGGGTATACTTATTATATATATTACTATATGAAATACATATTAAATATCTACACCTATTTTATATTTAATAAGTTTAATTATAACTAATATAATTTAAAAAATTTATTTGCACAAAACTATTTTTATACCATTAACAGAAAAAGTTTTCTATATATTTTTTAATAAATTTTAAATATGATACATATAACTAATATATTATTCACAAATTATATTACTAGTGTATAAAAATATTATAATTTAAATTAATATTACTTTCGAAATAACATTTTTTATAACATATTTAATTTGTATAAACATTAAATATGAATTCATACAACATTTTAGACATGACATAATTAATTTTCCAAAACATTCAATATGAATTCATACAAAAAACACATCGTTCATAAATTAAATTATACAAAAGACACTAATTTACACATCAATACACATGAAATAAATAAACCATACATACAAACACTAGTTTCTACATATCACAAATCAAATAAAAAAATCATAAAAATGAAATAAATAAACACAATTAAACAATTGAAAATTTAAATATAAATTTTACCTTCTTAAAAGCAGGAAAAATTTGTCGAGAAATAATTTCTGCAGGGCTTTGCATTAAAATACATAGGATAAGAATAAATTAGGGGGGCAGGGAAGACTCCCTTTTATAGATTTTCTTGTCCGGATGCGTGAACGAGGTTCACGCATCCTTCATCCCGTCTTCGAAGGATGCCTGAGCCCCATTCACGCATCCTTCAGTGCGAATAGATGCGTGAACAGGGTTCACACATCTAAAGACCCATTTTTAAAAATATTTCAAACCCTAACCCTTTTCCAATTTTGTTTTCTAAAACCCATATATATAAAAAACTATCAGACTATAATTAGAAGTGGATAGACACATGTTAGGTCACCCTTCATCCAGCATGGTAAACCAAGAAAATGAAAGTCTAAATAATAAGTTCCAACATAATTGTCCCTAGAAATGAGGCCACCCACCCGAAAGTTCCTGCTTTCTCTACGGACCTGTCATGCCGATCCGAACGTTTGGTCCTTGAGACTACGCCATCTGCTAAAAGAGTGAGAAAAATGCCTGAAGGCCCAGATGGTCAAAGACCAAAAATCGAACCAAAGGCCCAAGGGTAATGACACCCAATGTTGACAGAAATACATGATCCAAATCCTTCATCACCCCCTCTGTGCTGGAGCATCACCGCTCGCCGCCACCTCCCAAAGCCAAGCTACTAACACTGCCCAAGGTCACATGATTCGTCGTTATCACTCAAATCTGCAAACATTTCCGTCACCCATCCTAGAGAACAGATGCCGCTGCAGTCTAACATCTCCTAATCAAGGATGGCTGACCAGAGGATCAAGAAGAATAGATTCAGAATATATCTGAGGATGACAATCAAAATCCACATAAGCAATCCAAAACACCATGTTGGAGTCGAACCAAGGCGAGCGAGAATGGAACTACTAATTCAATAGACCAAGTAGCATGAATGAGGAAGAGTGATAGCTAAACAAGTGGGAGAACCACCGATGTCGTCAAGAGGTAGAAAAAACACCGATGCTACGGAAGATGATTTTTTTAATATACATTTTTTTAAAAAAATCTGGAAAATGGTATAGGTTAATTTTTTTAAAAAAACATACACCGCAAAGGCGGCATCAGAGATGCCACCTTTTCCCTAAAACAATATTTTTTTTTTATTTTTTTTATTTATATATTTAAAATTTTAATGTTTTATTATTATGTTCGTACGGTTATATATATATATATAAATAAAACTTAATGTTTCAACATAATTTTTCTTTTATTCAAGTACGTGACTTTTTTGGCCTATATAATATAAACTATAAGACCGATATGTATTAAATTTTAAACATTGATTAAACATATAACTAGTAGTCCAAAATAAAAATAATTTCTTAAAAAATCATGGTGAAAATTTATTTGTAACCTTTCAAATCCACCTACTTGAAACTTAAAAATGTTTCAAGTATGTGACTTTGCTGGCCTATATAATATAAACTATAAGACCGATATGAATGAAATTTTAAAAATTGATTAAAAATATTACTAGTAGTCCAAAATAAAAATAATTTCTTAAAAAATATTTGTGAAAATTTATTTATAACCTATCATATCCACCTACTTGAAACTTAAAAATGTTTCAAGTACGTGACTTTGTTGGCCAATATAATATAAAATATAAGACCGATATGAATGAAATTTTAAACATTGCTTAAACATATAACTAGTAGTCCAAAATAAAAATAATTTCATAAAAAATATTGGTGAAAATTTATTTATAACCTTTCAAATCCAACTACTTGAAACTTAAAAATGTTTCAAGTACATGACTTTTCTGGCCTATATAATACAAACTATAAGACCGATATGAATGAAATTTTAAAAATTTCTTAAACATATAACTAGTAGTCCAAAATAAAAATAATTTCTTAAAAAATCTTTGTGAAAATTTATTTATAACCTATCATATCCACCTAATTGAAAATTAAAAATGTTTCAAGTACGCGACTTTGCTGTCCTATACAATATAAATTATAAGACCAATATGAATGAAATTTTAAACATTGCTTAAATTGGAACTCAATTCACCCCCCTATTGAGATTCCACTTTAACCAACAAGTAATAATAGTATTTTGATTTCAGTAGACATAAAACATGTAAAAAATAATGTACAATCAATTCTTATGTCTGTGGTAAGGAGATTTCGTCTCACATGGTGGTCTGTGAATAAGACATCTGCGTCGAGTCCGTAGTGGAGTCCGATGACCTGGAGAAGGCTGATCCTCAGGCACTGGAATGTCGACTGGCACATCCTCCATCTGTTTGTTAGTGGGAAGAGCTATCAAATGCATCTCGTACTAACATCTGGATCCTTCTCGCACTAGGGTGGTAGAAGGACATGCCTCTATTGCAATGGGGAACCAAGCCAGAGATGGATTTATACCCCAAAACGGTGATGGATATAGAATCAAAGGTTGTGAAGGATCTAGAACCCAAGATGGAGAGAACTGCGGATATCCTATCAAGAAAAATGGATCCCATGCCACTTGAGGAACATCCTGAATCAGCTGATCCTGGACTACTAGAGGGTCGACCTCTGCCTGTGGAACAGGTGAGACCTCACATGTAGCATGGCACTGTCTATGTCTCCATGGTTGTAGCTCATCATCACCAGAAGCAGCTGCAGGATGTTTCTTTGGGGAAAGAACATACTCTCTCTGAGCCAAATGCGTGAAGATTCTTCTGGAAAGCACACAAAAATATGCCCTCGCCTCCAGCGCTGTAGCATGAACGACTGTCCAGCTAAAGACCCCCTCCTCCTCTTCATCACTCATGCGAACAATCTGCTCTGTGTGACTTCCATATAAATAGATTAAAATGGAATTATAAAATAATTCAATAAAAAAACTAATGAAAATTTATTGACTTACCATCCTCTACATCTCTATTCCAGCTTGAATAAGATACAGTATCAACTTCAGTCTATACCATGGCGCATAGTCAACCTTCTCTGAAAGAGATAATCGATTCGTAGGAACACCCTGAATATGAAACTCTACATGTCTCTACCAGCTGTCGATAAAACTAGCATGTACTTGGGATTAGTCATCATCCTGCCTCCCTGTCAGCTTCATCCCATGAAGTCAGTCTGTCTGTCTTGATGGTTATGGAATTGGGTAAGTATGGAAAAAATGGTGCATGACTCGGTCAGGATTTTTCCACTCAATAATATGGAAGTGAATGAGGGGTACTACAACCATAGAATCCTCAAGCCCAATAGTGCAGTATACTGGCAACTAGTCCATAATACTCCAGTATGGAAGCCATGAAATCTGAAATGACAAGTGATTTTGTCAAAAAAACACCTCACTAAAAATCAAAATTGATGCTATTATTAAATATGTTAGACAGTGATAGATTTTATATACATGCCTGATTAGGTAAGAGATAGTCCAACTATAGACGATATACGCCCAAATGCTGTCTCGGAACCATGTCAAAATTGTGTTGCTGAAACCACCTATGAAATACATCAACGATAGTGAAAAATAATGAGAAATTATAGTGAATAACTCATAGTAGAATCAGAAAAAAAATATAAATGACTTATCATACCAGTTTCCATGTGGATCGTCATAAAACACCTCCATCTCGACCGGCGGACCAGCAAGGTCAGGGAAGAATGATGGGATGTGCTCCCATGCCCATATCTGAGTAAGGATAATGCATCCTCTGAGACCTGTATGGTCCCTGTGGGATAGCCTGCATAATGATCTGTACATCTATTCCAAGTAGACTGATCCCCATCTATACGTCCTAGCCCGATCCAAGTCCTCTAGTAGGGGTAGATACATCATATGCACGTACATCCCCGAGTGATCAGTACACATGGTCCCACCAATGAGGCGTAAGATATATGCATGAGCGTAACACATGACGGTTTGCTCATCATCATCATCCTTTAAATGTGGAATCTGCGACTCCAACCAAGGCATAGATATAGACGATCCATCAGTAGCCCTATGGTCGGACAAAATATCAATGCCTAACAAGCACTGAGCAAGGTCTGGCCAAGCTGCATGAGTGAGTCCAATAACGGGTCTCCCCTAGATAGGTAGACCGAGAAGCACTACGACATCCTCAAGGGTGATCGTCATCTCTCCCTTAGGCAGGTGGAATGTGTGTGTCTCTGGTCTCCATCTCTGAATGAGGGCAACAAGTAGGTAATGTTCTACAAATGTGAAATCTGATACGGCAAGTCCATAGAATCCAACACGGTTCAAGTAAGGTCTAATGGCTTGTGGAGGCTCCATGTGATGAAAATGGTGAGCTCGATGCACCTTGACCAATAGATTTGGACAACCCTCTAACACATCCTGAGAAATATGGGTAGGCTGCTGAGTGAGTAGTATGGTATCATCTATCTTCATATAAACAAATGAAATGAGTCGTAAGTGTAAAATGAAAATATAACATTGGGGATTGGATTAAGATGAACCATGCTAATTAGTAATGATGTTTTTGGAATTTATCTAATTGTATGTGTTAAATAACTTATGCTAATCATTATGATACTGTAATTTCGTTATAGAATAGTTTAGTAAAATATACTACATGTTTAGGTTGGGGTTTAGGTTTGAGGGTTTAGGGTTAAAAAATTTAATATTAACGTTTAGGAAACATGTTTCTAGCTTAATAACATTTACTTTACAAGATGGGTTAAGTGTTCTATTTTCAGCTTTATGAAATAAATTCTATTATCTCAGATTTAAAGTTATTTCTTAAAAGAAAGAATATTATTATAAAATAAGTTCTATTATCTAAAATATTGATTCTTGAATTTGGTTGCACATATTTTTGGAGAGCTTTATGATTAACAATGTTATGGATTGGATTAATATGAACCATGTCAATTAGTAATGATTTTTTTGGAATTTATCTAATTGTATTTATTCAATAACTTATGCTAATCATTAGGATACTATAATTTCATTATAGAATAATTTACTAAAATATCCTACATGTTTAGGTTGGAGTTTAGGTTTGAGGTTTTAGGGTTAAAAAATTTAATATTAATGTTTAGGAAAAATGTTTCTATGTTAATAACATTTACTTTACAAGATGGGTTAAGTGATCCTCTTTCGGCTTTATGAAATAAATTCTATTATCTCATATTTAAAGTTATTTCTTGAAAGCAAGAATATTATTATGAAATAAGTTCTATTATCTGAAATATTGATTCTTGAATTTGGTTACACATATTTTGGGGGAGCTTTATGATTAACTACTTATGGATTGGATTAAGATGAACCATGTCAATTAGTAATGATGTTTTTGGAATTTTTCTAATTGTATGTATTCAATAACTTATGATAATGATTACAATACTATAATTTTCTTATAGAATAGTTTAATAAAATATCCTACATGTTTAGGTTGCGGTTTAGGTTTGAGGGTTTAAGGTTAAAGGATTTAATTTTAACATTAGGAAACATGTTTCTTGGTTAATAACATTTACTTTACAAGATGGGTCAAGTGTTCTGCTTTTGGCTTTACGAAATAAATTCTATTATCTCAGATTCAAATTTATTTCTTGAAAGTAAGAATATTATTATGAAATAAGTTATATTATCTAAAATATTGAGTCTTGAATTTGGTTACACATATTTTGGGAGAGCTTTATGATTAACTACTTATGGATTGGATTAAGATGAACCATGTCAATTAGTAATGATGTTTTTGGAATTTATCTAATTATATATATTCAATAAATTATGTTAATCATTATGATACTATAATTTCGTTATAGAATAGTTTAATAAAATATTCTACATGTTTAGGTTGAGGTTTTGGTTTGAGGGTTTTGGGTTAAAAAATTTAATATTAACTTTTAGGAATCATGTTTCTAGGTTAATAACATTTACTTTATAAGATGGGTTAAGTGTTTTGCTTTCGGCTTTATGAAATAAATTCTATTATATCATATTTAAAGTTTTTTCTTGAAATCAAGAATATTATTATGAAATAAGTTCTATTATCTAAAATATTGAGTCTTGAATTTAGTTACACATATTTTGGGGGAGCTTTATGATTAACTACTTATGGATTGGATTAAGATGAACCATGTCAATTAGTAATGATGTTTTTGGAATTTATCTAATTGTATGTATTCAATAACTTATGATAATCATTATGATACTGTAATTTCGTTATAGAATAGTTTACTAAAATATCCTACATATTTTAACAAAAAAACCATGCCAAAGGGAAGATGTTTTGGGGGTTTAGAAAACCGAGAAAAAAAGAAGAGATAACAACATTTAGTTTACAGTATGAGAATGTCACAATGAATACAATACATCATTATGGATGAGATTGTGAACTCGACCCAACAAAATTAGGGCATCGTTTCCAGTTATGACCTTCTTTATGACATATCATGCATCACAAACTCTATCCTTGTTCTTAAGGCCAGTCCATCTCATTATGCATCCTACTTGCCTTCGGTCTCCCACGAGGACATAACCGATTCATGTCAGGTATCACTATCGACTGGCCCTCAGGCATTGGGAAATAATTATACTCCCCAATAGGTGTCCATGGTGCAACATAACAGTTAGCAATGGTATCCATCCGGTACACTGGATCAACATATGCTTCCCATGAGATGTTCACAGAGGCACATGCTGCGATGGCGTGTGTACATGGAAACCGTAAGGCCTGAAAGTTTCCACATTGACATTGCCTTGTTTCCAGTAATACCACCATTTTTTCACCAATGTGATTTGTGATGGGGTCTGAATGCTCTTGAACTTCAAATCGGAAGTCTTCTCTTCGAAAGAGACAGACGTGATAACCAGAAGCTTCTTCAATATTCTTTTCAATCTCTCATTAAAAGTGTCTTCTGTATCTTATCCCCTATTGTATTCCGTCTGATGCTAGTTTTTGTCTATCCAAAAAGTACTTCATGCATCGATATAATGTCTCCTGAACTAAGGCAGTCGTAGGTAGCTTGCGAAGCACTTTGAAGATACCATTGACGCACTCCACAATGTTTGTCATCATGTGTCCGTACCTCTTCCCCCCGTTGTTTTCCAATGTCCATTTCTCTTTTGAAATATGCATCATATAATCATAAAATTCTTGATTAGCCTAACTAATTTTTTCAAAATTTTCTTCAAACCGTCGTTGGTCCGACTCATATTCTACAAAGCATAGATGATATTTCACATAAATTGATTTTATCTTTATATTGAAATAGTAAAATAGAATAAATAGAATGTGTACCAAGCCTAGTGATTGCCTTATTCATCGATTTGTTGTGGAATTTTTTAGGCACATTGCTAGAAATGTGTCTAATGAAGAACTGATGATGTGAATTTGGGTATATCCATGTATCCGGATCTGCATTGATTTCCTCATTAATTGCTCAATAGCGATCAGATATCAAACAAACACACTAATGTTGGTGAAATGGTTATTGATACATACCAGAAACCAACTCCATGATTCATAGTTTTATTTCTCTACAATGGTAAAGGAAAGCATAAGAGGTGAATGGTTTCCATCTTGGGTTTCCGCAATCAACAATACACCCTTGTATTTTCCATATAGAAATGTTCCATCAATTTGGATAAACTGTTTACAGAAACGAAATGCGGAGATACCGGGAGGGAATTCCCAGAACAACCGATGAATTTGAACACGAGATGGATCAAGTTGATTATCATGAGACACATGTTTGTTTTTATCTATATGGAAGAAAACTTGGTTATGATGCCTCAGTATGGCTAGAAATTGCAGAAACACCAGATATGAGTCATCCCAATCACCATAGACCTTCACAATTGCCTTATGTTTCGTCATTCATGCCTTATTATTGGAAATATTATAACCAAATTTCTGTTGAATCCTCTCTTGCACAAGGGAAATTAGAACATATTGACATGTCCTAATCATCTCAACAACAACATATGACACAAATTCAGAATCCAATGTGGTATGATCTTGTGTGAGGCTTGGATGAACGCAAGTAATATCTGCCTCAATCCTCGAGATTCTCCAACCTCCAAATGTAATGTCCGGAATCTCCCTCAAGAGAAATCTTCAATCATCCCCATACTTCTCACACCGTATAACATATTTACTATGGTATGATTCGTGAACTACATAGTTGAATTGTATCTCAATATGAAATCTCTTTAGTGTTTTTTAAGGCATCTTTAATAGGAAAATCCCTTTCAATATATAAGGTTTTGTACACCTCACAAAACCTATCTGGTACAACTCCAGGAAACTCAGTTGTCGGTGTGATAACAATATTGTCGAATTTAGGCATGCATGTCACTACTTCTGAACATGATGAAAAGAATGGTGGATGATTTATTGTAGGTCGAGGATGATGTACAACTAATGCATTTCTCAAAACCTACTCTCTATCTTCCATTGGTCCCTCCTCATCAGCACTGTTGTCACCATCTGATCCATCATTATGAAACTCCTCATCGGAAGTCGGATTGACATGTATATCTGGGAGATCATCTAGGTTGTCCTCTTCTGCTGCATAATTTGGAATAGGCTCAATTTTATGGGGTGGAATGTCTTCAAAAACTCTTGTAATTATACATCTTCATACATGTGGACATTGTTGTTGTACAGTAGAAACATCAAAGTATAACTCCATCATGGTACTATCTTATCGTTGAGAAAATAAATTAATTTCTTGAATCCACTGCGCATCAGCAACCAATGGACTAGCTAGATGCCAGAGTGTTATCGGAAATTGAAAATTTCTATAGCTCATAGACATGATCTCTTGATTGAGTCTCAGATTTAAGGAACCACAAATTCTCTCTTGAAGGTCACTTATGGTTACAAAATCAGCTTTACTAACCACCGTAATTGGTTGTGTACTGTAAGAAGCTCCTTGATCAGTTTGAATAATCTCCCTATATTAGTACACATAGGCAAACATGACTCTCTACGTCAAAAATGTTTCTTTCATCAAAATTATGATAGTGTAACAAATATTAACAATGATGTTTGACTATATGATGTTTATTAGAATGTAATTTTAGGGTGCCTTTTTATACCCTAAAATAATCTACCGATGTTTGACCATATGATATTTATTAGAATGTAATTTTAGGGCTCTTTTCTATTTAATGTGCTTGTTCTTCTTCATTTCACTTTATATGTTCATCAGTATTGTTAGCTAATCTTTATATGGATCCATGTTTTAATCCTATATTATTTATTGATTATTATATAATTAATTATGTCTAATAGAAACTATTATTTTAAACTATATAATATTTACGTTTTAAAACATTTTCTTCTCCATTTTATTTTAAATAATTATAATTGTCATTTTAAACTAATTTTCTTAATACAGTTTTTAACTAATTAATAATTCTTTAATCACTATTTAATCATTATTAAGTTATTCTTTAATCATTTATTCTTTAATAGTTATTCATATTATATTCATTAGTTAATTATAATTAACTAATAATAACATTAATTCATTAATTATTATGTCTTTATTTGATTCTATAACATTATATTTATCATTTTATCATTGATAAATATACTAATTTGATTTTTATTTTCTTAGAAATTTTCGTAGTTTATAAATAAAATATGAATCATCTTAAGAATATTCCCCGGGAGTGTCAAACCAGGATGCAGTAAGGCTTGTTATCGTGCACTAGTTCCCATTCGAGTCTAGCTCAAAGCGATGTTTTCTGGTTTGACCCCTTTGTACATCTGTGTCAGAGCCACATCCACTTGTTTGTATCCAGACAAGAATTTAATTGCTTAGATAACCACATAATATTTAAGCTACCAAATTTTTTAAATACTTAATACTAAGTTAATATATACTAAATCTATACTGCCTAATAATAATTATTTCAAACTATATATAACTAATTACAGAAACTAAATAACAAAATATTAAGAACTACCTAAACTAATTAAAAAATGAAATATTTAAAACTAAAAAGAATTAAATTAATTAAATAAAAACATCAAATTAAATAAAGAAACATACCTCTAAATGAGCTTCGTAAAAACCCGCACAACAAATGAATTTTTTAGAGAGAGACAGAGAGAATTTAGGATAGATGAAGGCAAGGATCAAGTGAGGAGAGGAGGGGGGGGGGGGGTGGCCACCCTTTTATAGGGAGTTCGGGCCAAGGCGACATCATGGAGGCCGCCTTTGCCATGTCATCGATCCGGGACAAAGGCGGCGCAGGGGAGCAAAGGCGGCATCACCGATGGCGCCTTTGCGCACTAACACAAAGGCGGAATCTGTGATGCTGCCTTTGTAGCGTGTTTTTATTTTTTTTATTTTTTTTAACCTAAGCGTTTTTTCAATTTTTTAAAAAAACCCATTTAAAAAAAACTCCCACTAAAGATGTTTAACATCAAAACCCTAACATCTAGGGGAATGCAGACCTATTCTAATCATTAATTAAATAATTAATTAATTGTATACTAATTATTATTATTATTTAGAATGGATTAACAATGATAAATTAATTAATAATAATTAATAATTATTATTAATTTCTATTAATAATAATTAATAATTATTATCAATTACCATTAATAATTAGGTAGTAAACAAATATCTAATAATTATTTAGTAAAAATATTAATAATGAATAATAATTAGTAATTACTATTAATAATTGATAATAATTGGCAAACAATTAATTAATAATTAGTAGAAAAGTAGTAAATAATTTAATAATAATCAATAATAAATTTTAAATTCCAATAATTACAATTAATTAATTATAATAATAATTAGTAATTAATTAGAAAACATTAATTTATTTATTAAAATTAATTATTTACGAATTATTATTAATTATTGTTAATTTCTTTCTAATTAATAATAAAAAACTATTATTCACTAGTTACAATTAATTATTGTAATGAACCAACTCAAGTTAACCCAACATTCCACCCGAGCCATTGTAACGACCCGGAATTTTGAATAATATTTGTTTTCTATTTTTTTGTGCTATTTTATTTTACACTCAACAAAACTATATCCTTTAATTAATGAAGTGAGTATAATTAAATTAGATCGTTGGGTTTCGACTGTTATATAATCGTTGGTCAATATGACCGTTGTAAACTAAACTCTTAACGTTACAATTATTGTTTATAAATACAAGTGATCTTGGTTAATTAATATAGGAAGAAGAGTCGATTGCCTCATCCAATATACTCGGGCCATATGAAACCCATCTGCCAGATCTTGGGAAGGAGGTAGCATCTCTGGGCTTTGCTCTGGCCAAGCCCAAGCTGAGCTTCAACATGTGAAGCTTTAACGGAATCGCCTAAGTGAGAATTTCAAGTTGATAGAAATCACCACTCGAACAATGTTGTCTGAGCCGCCCCAAGATTCTATCACCATAACACACCTTACACTTAGGTCCTATAGAGGTTTTATAAGGGGCTATGTAACGAGGCCTTAGATACTTTTTGTAATCCCTTGGTATAAATAAAATTGTTATTTATTCTTATGGTAAAATTTGTGAATTTCAAATGTCCAGATAAATTTTGGATTAATTTATAGAAGTTTCATATTACAAATGAATTTTGGAAGAAATGATATTTTAAAATATTTATGTAAACTTTAAATAATAAAAAATGTAAAATTATTTTCAAAAAATGGTCTTCTACAGTTGTGACCAGTAATAAATTTAGAGTCTAATAAGATCAACCTATTTTTTTAGTGAATAGTAAATTATGAATAGTAACATACCCTTATGAATAGAAATGAATAGTAAATCGGCCAAAAAAAATATAAACTTCACCCATGAATGTATAAATACAATTTAGACATCTTAAAAGTGAAAAAACGATCATAGTATAAGTTTTGGTATTTTTGTATGTCATAAATACTTTATTTAAAATTTTATAATTAATTTAATAATTTAAAATGGAAATATATTTTCATAAAATGTAATCATAAATTGATACTTTATTGTCTTATGGTTATACGATAATTTTATGGGACCTTGATTACTTTTTCAAGGTGTTACAAAACGATTTATAGATTTAAAGTTGTTTATTTGGAATAAATAATGATTTTATTTAAAAAATAAATTAAAAATATTTAGAAAAATATTTTTATATAATGGATTTCATTTTTGAATTCATATCATCGATATTAGGTTACGGTAAATTTTTGGGATTTTTCTGAAACAGTTGAATTTTTGGTGAATAGTAAAAATACAGTTTTGAGTTTCAGGTGTTTAATGACATCATTAATGATGTAATAATGATGTAATCATTCTGGTAGACTTGTGAATAGTAATAATTCTATTAGGTGTCCCAAGTGTCTAATACCATGGGAAAATACCATGGGCAAGCCCACGGTTTGGCAAATACCACCGATGAGGTGTCCCTTAGAAATTAATTAAATATTCCCTCACTTTTCCTATAAATACCAAGTTATTACCTCATTAATTTCATTACGAAATTCTCCTCAATGAATCTCTAGTATTTCTACCTCTCAAGGAGTCCTCCCAAGGTTCCCTCAATCCCCCCAAGGTCCCAACCTTCAAGCTTTCGAAGATATTCTTCAAGGTAAGGGAACCTTTCACCCTCCTCTTTTTAGTCATGATTTCCTTTATGTTATGTCTTCTAGTTTCCATATTATTATGTGGGAGTATGTTCTTATATATTATTATTACTATCCATTTCATGTCCAAATTATGATATACCATTTCCACTCTCATCAATTTATTTTCTGAATTTTTAAGCGACGTCGTTAGGCTGTTGAATTTTTCATAAAAGAAATAGCATCTTCTCTTTTCTTTCATGTTTCCTTTTCATGTGGTTTTTCATTCAAATATCCATACCATTATCTTATTTATTTTTATTATATACCTCTACTATAAATTATTAATTTATTGATGGGAGACCCTTGTCCCCTCTCTTTTTATTATTTTCTAAAACCATGTTTTATAGCCGTTATACTGCAAAAATGTTGTCTCAAAATATATCTCTTTTTCTCAAGAAATTTTCTTGTTTTTATTTATCTGAATACCCAAATATTTTTTCATTTCTAGAGGGATTCATAAAGACATAAAATTGATCTATTTGATTCTGGAATTGACATAAATATTACCCTCACTCCCTTTCCATGGGTTATAAATTACATAATGATCTTATTTCTAAGTACTTTTTAAATGTCACGATTTTGACATGAAACCCATTTCTTTGATTATATTTAGGTTATTCATCAAATGTTTTATTATGATCTATGTTTCTCACATGAAAATAAATACATATTAAGGGTGTGCCTTGATATCACTCCAATGCATTGGGTAAATAATTAATCTCTAGAGATGACAAGTTTCACGATACCTTGGTGAATAACCTTGGTAATGTTTTTATGACACCTTGGGAATGAACCTTGGTGAAATTTTAATGAATGTCTAAATGAAATTTTATAGCCAAATATTCAAGTTGTGATTCATTTTCTTTTTATTATGATATGAATCTTTTTTCATTGCTGATGTCTTGTGGTTTTCATCAAGTTCTTATTGATATCACAAGTAAACGGATTCCCTTGTTTTCCCTTACTAGGCCTTTAGCTCACCCTTTCATTTGATGTATGTCTCCAGGTTATAAGATTTATTAATTGTACATAGGATAGAATTTTCAAGAATATTTTCAAGGGGATTTAAAAGAGTGTTTTAAGTTTTCATGTTTTATTGTTCCTAATTTCCAAGACACTAGACTTTAAAGATCATCTGTTTGTAAAATGTAATGAAAAGTTATGGAATATAAAGGCGGGATGTCATAGTTGGTATCAAAGGATAGTTTAGTTATTTATGGAAATTAGGTATGAAAACGTTAGTAATAACTTTGTAGAAAAGTTTAAATATTGGAATACTTCCTGGTATTTTTTAAGTATTGATTTAGGGGTTTATCCAGCAAATACATCCCTGTCTGGATATGAGAAGGTAGAGGCGGCTTTGGCACAAATGTACCTTGGAGTGAAAACTCTGACAAACAGTTTTGTGCTTGACCCAGGATATCCTGGTACATGACAACAAGACTTTCTACACTCTTGGTTACAAAACTCTTGGGGGATATGTTTGGTTAATCATAAGATTTTTATGAATCATTATGAAGTATTTATAGAGAAATGTAATTGTTTAGAAAAGTTTTAAGACATAAAATCCTTTATAGTGAAGATATTAATAAATGAAATAATCTTCTTACTAAGGTTTTATTCTTTTAGAAAATGGAGGTCAATATGAGGAACCATGAAAATGGTGACCGCAATGGACCATGCACTAACATCCCTCTGATGGAATCCAGAATGGAAACATTCATGCGAATGATGAAACAACTGACTCAAGTTATGGAAAATAACTTGAATCAATCTAAGAGACTGATCTCACCACGAAGGGAAAAAATTTCTGTTGAATCCTTTATGCGTCAACAACCAATAACCTTCAGTGGATCGACTAACCCATTGATTGCTGAATAGTAGATCAACTCTATCGAGAAGATCTTTTCTGTGTTCCGATGTTCTGAATAAGAGAAGGTTAACTTGGTTGTTTATTGCTTAGAGGGAGAAGCTGATCATTGGTGGGAATTGATTAAAAACACAAGTCCAAGAGTAGAAGTTGGAGCTATGTAGTGGGAAGAGTTCTGGGGGATATTCTTCAACAAGTATTTCCCTCGATCGATGAGAACAAGAATGGAGAAGGAGTTTCTCAAGATGAAGCAAAAGGAGAATGAATGTGTGGGAAGCTACGAGATGAACTTCACAGGGATTTCACATTACACCTCTTGCTTTGTCATGGATCCAAATGGCATGGTTGATATATTATTTAGTGGAATGAGGCCTCATATGCAGAATAATCTAGCTAACCGAGATTATGATATCTATGAGAAGATCATACAGAGTGCAATGAAGGTCGAACTAGAGTTTAGTGAGACATAATGGTCTCATAAATCCAATGAAAAGAAGAGATTAATAGAGCCAATATTAGATAGGAGATTCTATCAAGGAAGAGGAGGAAATCAAGTACAACATCCCACATGTAATAAATGTGGGAAGAAGCATTCATGGAATTGCCTGCTCGGGAGCGGGAAGTGCTACATGTGTGGTAGAGATTTCCACATTGCGCGGAATTGTCATAGTGAAGTGAAGCCTCAAATTCCCAACACTAAATAAAATGGGAAGATGGTGCATGCCCTACCCGATGTCTAATTCTATAAGTGTGGACAACTTGGACACCTTTCTAATCACTGTCCAAATCCAAGGGCAGTGGAGGGGAATCCCCATCAGCCTCATCAACTACCAAGGGAACAAGGTCAAACTTTTTCAATCACTACGGCTGAAGTTGAAGCACCAAATGATGTGGTGGCAGGTACTCTTGTTGTTCTCTCAAAGCTAGCAAGTACTTTGTTTGATACTGGTTCTATGAATTCCTTTATTTACTCCAAGTTTGCAAAGAATTTATAATCAACCCCTGATTTTCTAAAAGTAGAGTTATCAGTCAAGACTCCTGATGGGATTATCCAACCATCATTAGTGTTTAGAAACTCTAGTATCTACTTTAGTGAGCACAATATTATCGAAAATCTAGTAGTAATTCCAATGATGGAATCTGACATTATACTAGGGATGGACTGGCTCTCAAAGTGTAATGCTAAGATCAAATGCAGAAGTAAGGAAATCTCAGTAGTATTGAATGGGAAACCTACAGTTATCTTCCAAGGAGAGATATATCAACCTGATATTTTTCTATAAGAACATCCTATATCCTTCTTTATGGAGTTGATTAGTGAATAAGAAGAAGGAAATGAGAGTTTGAGGATAGAAAATGTCCCCATCATCCAGGAATATGTTGACGTATTTCCTGAGGAGTTATCCTGACCTACCCCAAAAAGAGAGGTAGAGTTCTCCATTGAACTCCCACCTGGATCCCATCCGATATTAAATACCTCGTATATGATTGAAAATGTGGAGTTGGAGGAGTTAAAGAAGCAACTCCAATATATTTTGGAGAATTGGTTTATCTGACCGAGTGCATCTCCTTGGGGAGCACCAGTTCTTTTTGTGAAGAATAAGGATGGATCAATGCGGTTTTGTATTGATTATAGAGAACTGAATGGGATCACAGTGAAGAAAAAATACCCTCTTCCGTGAATTGATGACTTATTTTACCATCTTCATGGGGATCGATTTTTTTCTAAGATTGATATTTGATTTGATTATCATCAATTGAGGGTGAAGAAAAAAGTTATTCCAAAAACTGACTTCCGATCAAGATATGGGAATTATGAGTTTGTTGTTATGCCCTTCAGACTGACCAATGCACATGCTATTTTTATAGATTTGATGAATAGAGTCTTTGAGGACTAAATTGATAACTTTGTGGTAGTTTTTATTGATGATATTCCGATATATTAAAAAAAATTTGAGGAGCATGAAGATCATCTAAGGGTTATTTTGAAAACTCTATGGAATGAGAGGCTTTTTGGGAAGTTCAAAAAATGTGAATTCTGGTTATAGTAAGTTTCTTTCTTAGGGAACATTGTTACCAATGAAAGAATCACAGTTGACCCTATAAAGACAAAAGTTTTAGAGGAGTGGCCTCATCCTACAATAATAACTGAGATTCGTAGTTTACTTAGATTAGAGGGATATTATAGGAGGTTTGTGAAAAACTTTTCATGACTTTCTAATCCATTAACCAAGTTAACTCGAAAAAGGTTCAAGTTAATCTAGATAAAGGAGTGTGAGGAAAGTTTCTATCAGTTGAAGAAGAGATTGGTTACTGCACCCATGTTAACTCTTCCCTCAAGTGGAGAAGTATTCGTTATTTTTAGTGATGTATCTCAGAAAGGTATTGGGTGCTTCCTCATGAAAAATGACAAGGTCATTGCTTATGTATCTCGGTAATTGAAGACTCATGAGCAGAACTATCCTACGCATGATCTGGAGCTAGATACGGTCGTTTTTTTCTCTAAAGATATAAAGGCACTATCTTTATGGGGAGAAATGTGATATATACATAGACCACCAAAGTTTGAAGTATATTTTCACACAAAAGGAATTGAACATGAGATAGAGGAGATGGTTGGAACTTCTCAAAGACTATGATTGTTCAATTCATTATCATCCCGGAAGAGCAAACAAAGTCACTGATGCATTAAGCAGGAAATACCCAGTTGTTCTTTCCATAATGTGGATTCAAAGAGACACTTTGATCAATGAACTAGTAAATATGGACATGGGAATTATAAGGAAAGGGACATCATCAAACCTAACCCAAATGATTTATCAATCGTCATTAATAGAGAAGATCAAGAAAGATCAGAAAAAAGATCCTTTGTTACAGAATAAGTTTGAGGCTGTGAAGGATGGGAAGTTTTCTGAGTTCAATATTGATCAAGAAGGTGTACTGAAATTTTGTACAAGACTATGTGTTCCATCTATTCCGAAAATAAATAAGGAGTTGATGGATGAAGCTCATAGCTCTACATTCCCTATACATCCTAGAAGCACGAAAATGTATAGGGACCTTTGTGATCATTATTAGTGGGATAATATGAAAAGGTAGATTTCTGACTATACTTCAAGGTGCCTAGTATGTTAGTAAGTGAAGGCAGAGCGAAAAATTCGTAAAGGTGTATTGCAACCACTACCCATACCAGCATGAAAGTGGTATAATATCACTATGTACTTCATCACTGGTCTCTCGAGAACTTTCAAAGGAAACAATGCGATATGGGTTATTTTGGATCGTCTCACCAAGAATACCCATTTTATCTCTATTAGGTAAGATTTCTCTCTTGATTAACTTCCCAATATTTACGTGAAGGAAGTGGTAAGGATGCATGGAGTTCCACTTTCTATCGTATCTGATCGTGATCCATGGTTCACATAAAAATTCTAGAGAAGTCTATAATATGCTCTGAGCATTGAATTTAATTTCAGTATGGAATATCACCCAAAACTGATGGCCAATCTGAAAGGACTATTCAAACACTCAAGGATATGATGAGAACATGCTCAAAATAATTTAAAGGTGGATGGGATCAACATCTCTTTTTAGTTGATTTCTCTTACAAAAACAACTTCCACTCAAGCATTCAAATGGCACCCTATGAAGCTATATATGGTAAGCGATGTAGAACTCCTACTTGTTGACATGAATCTGGTGAGAGAAAGCTTATTAGGCCTAATCTTGTGCAAGAGATGAAAGAAAAGGTCCATTCCATCCAACAACACATTAAGTCTACTCAGAGTCGGCAAAAGAGCTATGCCGACAACCGTTGAAGGGACTTGGAGTTTGATGTTGGTGATCAAGTCTTTCTTTGAATTTTACCGTGGAAGAGATTCATGATGTTTGGGAAGAAAGGTAAGCTCATCCCTAGGTACATTGGCCCCTATGAAATTCTTGATCGCATAAGAGCAGTGGCCTATCGGCTTGCACTTCCTCCAAATCTAGCACAAGTACATGATGTCTTCCATGTATCCCTCTGGAGGAAGTACATACCTGACCCTTCACATGTACTAAATCCAAAGGTGGTACAACTAGAACATGACCTCTCTTATTAAGAGAAGCCAGTGGAGATTTTGGATCGTATAGACAAGGTTCTATGTAACAAGACTACCCACCTTGTTAAGGTGTCGTAGAGGAACCACAAATGTAAAGAAGCCATGTGGGAACCAGAGGAGTCTATGAGATAGAAGTACCCACACCTTTTCACTTTCGAGGGTATGAGTTAAAATTTTGGGGATGAAATTTCTTAAGGGGGGAAGAATATAAGGACCCAAGCTTTTGAATAATATTTGTTTCGTAATTTTGTGTGTTATTTTATTTTATAATCAACAAAACAATATCCTTTAATTAATGAAATGAGTATAATTAAATGAGACCACTGGGTTTTGACTATTATATGACCGTTGGTCAACATGACCATTGAAAACTAAACTCTTAATGTTACAATCATTGTTTATAAATAAAAGTGATATTGGTTAATTAATACAGAAAGAAGAGTCGATGACCTCATCCTGTAGACTCGGGCCGTACGAAGCCCATCTGTCAGAGCTTGGGAAGGAGGTAGCATCTCTGGGCTTTTCTCTAGACCAAGACCAAGCTGAGCTTCAACATGTGCATCTTGAACGGAATTTCCTAAGGGAGAAGTTCAAGCTGATAGAAATCACCACTCAGGAAATGTTGTCTGAGCCGCCCTAAGATTCTATCACCCTATCACACCTTACACTTAGGTCTTATGTAGGTGTTATAAGGTGCTATGTAACGAGGCCTTAGATATTTTTTGTAATCCCTTGGTATAAATAAAAATGTTATTTCTTCTTATGGTAAAAGTTGTGAATTTCAAATGTTCAGATAAATGTAGGATGAATTTATAGAAGTTCCATATTATTAATGAATTTTGGAAAAAAATGATATTTTAAAATATTTATGTAAACTTTAAATAATTAAAAATGTAAAATGATTTTTAAAAAATGGTCTTCTACAGTTGTGACCATTATGAAATTTAGAGTCTAATAAGATCAACCTGATTTTTAGTGAATTGTAAAGTATGAATAGTACAATACCCTTATGAATAGTAATGAATAGTAAATTGGCCAAAAAAATAGAAACTTCACCCATGAATATATAAATACAATTTAGACATCTTAAAAGTTAAAAAAACGATCATAGTATATGTTTTGGTATTTGTGTATGTCATAAATACTTTATTTTAAATTTTATAATTAATTTTATAATTAAAAATGGAAATTTATTTTCATAAAATGTAATCATAAATTGTTACTTTATTATCTTATGTTTATATGATAACTTTATGGGACCTTGATTACTTTTTCAAGGTGTTACAAAACGAGTTATAGATTTAAGGTTGTTTATTTAGAATAAAAAATGATTTTATTTAAAAATTAAATTAAAAATATTTAGAAAATTATTTTCATAAAATAGAGTTTATTTTTTAATTCAGACAATCGATATTAGGTTAGGGTAAATGTTTGGTATTTTTCTGAAATAGTTGAATTTTCAGTGAATAGTAAAAATACAGTTTTGAGTTTCAGGTGTTTAATGAAATCATTAATGATGTAATAATTATTTAATAATTCTGGTAGACTTTTGAATAGTAATATATTATATGAGGTGTCCCAAGTGGCCAATACCATGGGAAAATACCATGGGAAATCCCATGTTTTTGCAAATACCACCGATGAGGTGTCCCTTGGAAATTAATTAAATATTCCCTCACTTTTCCTATAAATAACAAGTCATTACCTCATTAATTTCATTCCAAAATCCTCCTCAATATAGATCTAGTATTTCTCCCTCCCACGGAGTCCTCCTAAGGTTTCCTCAAGCTCCCCAAGGTCCCAACCTTTGAGCTTTCGAAGATACTCTTCAAGGTAAGGGAACCTTTCACCCTCCTCTTTTTAGTCATGATTTTATTTATGTTATGTCTTATAATTTCCATATTCTTATGTAGGGGTATGTTCTTATATATTCTTATTACTGTCCATTTATTTCCAAAATGATGAGAGACCCTTTTCTCTCTCATCAATTTATTTTCTTAATTTTTAAGCGACGTCGTTAGGCTGCCAATTTTTTCATAAAAGAAATAACATCTTCTCTTTTCTTTCATATTTCCTTATTATGTTGTATGTCATTCAAATATCCATACCATGATCTTATTTTTTTTATATACCTATACAGTAAATGATTCATTTATTTATGGGAGACCCTTGTCGCCTCTCTTTTTATTTTTTTCTAAATCCAAGTTTTATAGCCGTTATGCTGGAGAAATGTTGTCTCAAAATATCTCTCTCTTTTTCTCAAGAAATATTCTTGTTTTATTTATCTGAATACCCAAATATTTTTTCATTTCTAGAGGCATTCATTAAGACATAAAATTGATATATTTGATTCTGTAATTGACATAAATATAACCCTCACTCCCTTTCCATGGTTTAGAAATGACATAATGATCTTATTTTTATGTACTTTTGAAACGTCACGATTTTGACATGAAACCCATTTCTTTGATTCTATTTAAGTTATTTATGAAATGTTTAATTATGATCTATTTGGATCAAATGAAAATAAATACATATTAAGGGTGCACCCAGATAGCACCCCAATACAGTGGGTAAAGAATTAATCTCTAGAGATGACAAGTTTCATGATACCTTGGTGAATGACCTTTGTAATGCTTTTATGAAACCTTGGGAATGAACCTCAGTGATATGTTCATGAATGTATAAATGAAATTTTGTAGACAAATATTAAAGTTTTGATTCATTTTCTTTTTATTATGATATGCCTCTTTTTATGTTTCTCATGTCTTGTGGTTTTCATCAAGTTCTTATTGATATCACAAGTAAACATATTACCTTGTTTACCCTTACTGGGCCTTCATCTCACCCTTTCCTTTGATGTATGTCTCCAGGTTATGAGATGTAGTAATTGTACATAGTATGAAATTTTCAAGAATCATTTCAGGGGGATTTAAAAGTGTGTTTTATGTTTTCATGTCTTATTGTTCCTGATTTCCAAGACACTAGACTTTAAAGATCCTCTGTTTGTAAAATGTAATGAAAAGTTATGTAATATAAAGGAAGGATTCCATAGCCATCCCACTACATGACCCAAATCATGTTCCTGATCGCCACGGGCTTGGAGACAAGCACCGAGGATATCAAACAATATATTGTTAATGATTTCACCACAATTAAACTGGTACAACCCCTTCATAAAATGGGATGACCACCCCAACATCATCAGATTCAGTAGCACAAGACAAGAATTTACCATAAACAATGATGTTCACTATATACAAAACATTCCATAACTAAACATATGAATGATATCTCAAAAACAAAACACAAAACCCAAAATAATGGATACAATTATAAACAAGGCCTCAAGTACATCCCAACTGATACAAAATACCAGAAATGACTCCACCTGATCCAATCCCTATGAGACCACATCTCCTCCACAAAACACTTGATGATGATAATAAATAAGATCCATCCTGTAACATAGTTCCCTTTCCTTTACCCAAGTCTTGAAAAATAAAATCGGTAAATTCTCAAAGGCCTAAGCAGGGTGTGAAGCATGAAGGCTAGTAGGATACCATAATGAATATATTTAAGGATTTTACCCATGCAAACCAATAAACTAGTTTGAAATTTTTTTCAAAACAAAACCACTTTGGAGAACATAAAATTTCCTCATAACCCTTTGAAACCACTGTTGTTTTCCCATTTCAAACAAAGAAGGTTTTCTAAATTTTTTTCCAAAATTCTTAAATAAATAAACATAGTCACAACGCATAACAAAACCAATATAATAACAAGGAATAACCAAAGGTGAGAATAATATTGACAACATGTATGCATATGGATCAAAAATGGGCATAAAACATATCATCACATCAAAATAAAACTAATCAAATGCATACAGAAAATAAACCAATATGGAATGAGTAATGTAAACCTAGGGGTACTAACCATCAGGATTACCATGAGTAAATAAAAAAGTATGCTAGCTAGCTAATAAATGGAAGTTTTCATGGTCTTACTCGGGAAAAACATGGAAGTTATCATAGTCTTCCTACCTAAAGGCTCTCACGATCCCTTGGAAATCAAAATGGAGGCTCGCATAGTCCTCCCTTCGATGGAAGACATGTCCACTTAGACAAAACAAAATGGAAGCTCACCTAGTATTCCCTCTAAAGGCTCACATTGTCCCTTTAATAAACCTCACACTCACACCCCAGTTAACCCATATGCTACTCCGTGCCATCAAATCCAGAAATGAGTGCCCATATAAATAAAGATATAACATATTCCATTTCATAAAAAAACAAGGGAAGTTTTATCAAAATACATTTTTCAAGGTAAAACCATTTTTTAAACCCACTTTATAAATCCATTTAGAACCACAAAACCACTTTGATCCATTTTATTAAACACTTGGTGGGAATACATGACACACCCATTTGGAAAACCCAACTTTAAAACCCAAATTGTGAATCCAATCCATGAAACACATCAAAAATGGAATACACACCGAGAAAAAACCATTTAAAGGTACATTTAATCAAAAAACCCAAAGATGATTATAAATTTAAAGGTATTCCATTGAAAATTCCCTTAAATAGAGACACTGGCCTTGAATTTGGTCCAAAGATTTTCTCCCTTGATGAAGACTGCCAAGAAGAGGTTGAACCAAGCCTCACACACCTAAACCACTAGAAATAAAAACCCCAAACCCCCATTACACACCCTTGATTTGACCAACACCCCCACTAGGGTTCCACACTTTTATAAAAGTGGACGAACAAGGGTAAGAAAGAGGAAAGGAAGAAGGAAACTCAAAGAAATCAACTTACATGAAGCCTACACACCTTGAAACCAATATAAAACCACCAATAAAGTAGGGGGATAGATCTACCACCAATTTATAATTGATGCATATGATGGGGGAGGAGAATGAGACCAAAAATCATAAAAAATAAACAAGGGAATCTTTGTAAAAATCCACTTTTTTAGTGTGTTAGATAGGGCCACATGGTTTGACCACATAGTTTGGAAAACCATGCACCAACTCTATGAGCACCACTATCCACCCGAAAAAGGAAGCATGGTTTCTCTTGGGGTATCACATGGTTTTTGAAAAACCATGCTCAAACTTTGTAAAACCCCACTATCACAAACTGTGGCACCCTCCCGCAGTTACCCGCATAGTTTGAAAAACTATGCGCTAACCATGTGCTTTGGTCTGTCCTCCCAAACACTCTTGATTTCAACCTCCAACACCCAAGAGCTCCAATAATTCATCAAGATATAAATAAAAATAAAAATTAGATGTATCAATGACCCAATGGGTGTCAAAAACTCCCCGCCATGCCACTTTATTTCCCTAGAAGTTCCTCAGGCTTCGCTGTAAGGAAGCAAGTGTGGATACTACTCCCTCACTCAACCTTTCCACTCCAATTTCTTATGGATATCACCTCTATGTTTCCATTTAAAATAGGCCAATGAGATCTATTTCCCATGGAGAACCTTTTTCTGAACATCCATGATGTGAACTGCCTACTCCACAATGGTGGCATCAGGCTATAACTCCAAATCTTTCCACTCCATCACGTGAGATGGGTTTGGAAGGTATATCTTCAGCTGGGAAACTTGAAAGAAATCATTGATAGAAGTTAACCATGGTGTTAGATCCAATAATTAAGATACCTTCCCTAGACTCTCCACAATATTAAATGACCCAATATAATGTAGAGCCAATTTCCCATACTTTCTCAAATGATGAAGACTAAACTAAACCGATATCCCAAGAAACACTTGATCACAAAATTGAAACTACAAAGAATGATGAATACGATCAATATATGAATTATGGAAAATATGATCTATCACTAATGGTTTCTAAATCAACTACGTTGTCTCAGTCATCACTTAGACAAGGCTAGGGGTAATTATATCACCAAGGATAACCTAGATTGAAACATAGAGAATCACAAGATAGGATATACTTTTTATTTACAATTTTATCAATAAATTTACATTTTTTTCTATTTATATGATTATTAGCTAAGTATTAAAGCCCCATAATTGTATTTTTTTCTTAGTAAATGGCTAAAACTAGAATAACCCATGAAAAACTTCAATGTGATAGGAAATTTGAAAATTTCCTTAATGATATTCCAAATATGATGGGAATAGGTGCTCAAAACTTTATGAAAGTACTTCCTAAGCTGGCTAAAGTTATGAATAATAAATTTAATCACATAGAACACCCTTTTTATCTTAATAAAGAGCAAGTTGTCATTGAATACTTCATGTGTAAAATTCCTCCTGTGTTTAGTGGATCTTTCAATCCCCTCCTCATAGAATAATGGATTAAATCCATTGAGAATATATTCTCTATACTCCAGTAATTAGAAGAAGAGAAATACATGTAGGAGGTATATTGTTTTGATAGGTATATTGATCAGTGGCGGAAAATGATCAAGAACACAAAGTCAAAAGAGGAAATTTATTCCATATATTGGTTGGAATTCAAGAAAATATTTTTCAATAAATATTTTCCTTGATCACCCCATCTCAATATGGAAATGAAATTACTCAGATTGAAGTAGATAGAAGATGAGTCTATCAGGGTGTATGAGACAAAATTCACAAGGATTGAAAGATACACCTCCAACTTTTTTATAAACACCAAAAGCAAGTTGGATCATTTCATTAACGGAATAAATCTGATTCTATGAAAAGAATTAGTGATTTGAGACTTGGAAATTTTGATTAGATTTTCCATTATGCCCTTAATGTGGATATGGGGACCAAAGAAACATACTGGTCTTGTGGTCCCAGTGAAAAAAAAGAAGATAAAAATGGAGTTTAATATGGATGGATCAATAGATAGATCCAATGATGGAAAGAAGACTCAACATCTCATGTGTCGAAAGTGTGGGAAGAAACATCCTGTAAACTACTTAAAGGGAGCCAAGAGATTCTTAAAATGTGAAAGAGAATGGAATATGGATAATAACTACTGAAGGGATATGAATAATCACACTAATATAGAAGAAGAAAGGAAAGTTCAGATCAACACTCAGCTTGTAGTATAGTGTTTCAACTATAAGGAACATGGGAATTATGTAAGTTTTTTCCCTAATCCAAGTGTTGTTGGAGGAAATAAATAACAAAAACATCCAAGGTATCAAGAAAGGGCATATGATATCACTAATACTAAGATGGATTCTGACAATGGTGTGGTGACATGTACGCTGGTTATTCATTCAACAATAGAGAACATACTATTTAGTTCTATTTCTACACATTATTTCATATATTTCATGTTTATTATAGCTATTCAATCACCAAATCAAAATTTGGAGGTTGAATTATCCGTGAGGACAAAAAATGTGAAAATTATTGCATCCAAAGTTTATAAACCCTCCCTGGTTAAAATTTATGGACTGAACCTCCCAAAATATCTTTTCATACTCCCACTGGTAGAGTTTGATGCTATATTAGGCATGGATTTTCTATCTTCATATAAATACATTTTCAACTACCAGGAAAGGGAGAACAATCTTCACATCCTAAAGCATGCTCCAATTATGTACAAGTGTGAGGAGAAATATGAATCTCATTTAGAATCATTATCTCAGATATGGATATTGTTTCCTTATGAGCAATAATATCTAGCTAAAATTATTGAGGCAAAGAAGATAATCCTGATTGAAGAGATGACCACCATTAGGGATTAGTCTAATGTATTCCATGAAAAACTTTCCTAGTATTCATCCTGATTGAGAGGCTAAGTTCTCAATTGATCTTGTTCCAAAACATCTTCTTATATTAAATAAACCTTATAGAATGACTATTATTGATCTAGAAGAAATAAATAAGTAGTTATAGGAGAGTCTTGATAAGGGTTTTATACACCAGAGTGCTTCACCATGGGGTGAACTAGTCATCTTAATCAAGAAGAAGGGCATATCAATTCACCTCTACATGGATTATCATGAGCTCAAAAAAATCACAATAAAGAACAATTACCTCCTGCCACAGATAGATGAATTATTTGATCAACTAAGTGGGGAAATTTATTTCTCTAAGGTGGGACTTCGGTCAGGATATCCCCAATTAATGGTGATAAAGGAATATATTCCCAAGACTAACTTTTGAATGAGGTTCAGAAACTATGAGTTCAAATTGATGCCCTTAGAACTCACTAATGCTCCAAAAAATTTCCTGGACAAGAAGAATAAAGTCTTTAGAGACTACCTTGACCAATTTGTGGTAGTATTTATTAAATATATTCTGATATACTCCAAGAGAAAAGAGGAACACGAGGAGAATTTGAATACTATGCTAAAAACTTTGAGAATGGAGAAAATATATGAAAAGTACATCAAATGAGAGTTTTAGACAGAGGAAGTATCATTCATGGGGAATTTAATCACCATAAAAGAGATATATGTGGACCCTTCCAAGACAAAGGTAATCAAAGAGTGGCCTAGACTAACATTTGTAATGAAGATCCACAACTTCCTTGGTCTAGCTGGGTACTACTGGCGATTTTTGATGAACTTATCATGATTTTCAAACCAAATAACCAAGATGACTCGGAATGGAGAGAAGTTTTTCTAGATTAGTGAATATGAAGATTACTTTAATGATTTGAAAAAGAGGTTTATCACTACATTAGTTCTCACACTACCAATAAGTGGGGAACTATTTGTAGTGTACAATGATGCTTTAAGTTGGGATTAGGATGTGTACTGATGAAAAATGCTAAAGTGGCATCCTACACATCAAGGAAGTTGAAAATTCATGAGAAAAACTATCCCATGCATGATCTGGAGTTTTTAGATATAATATTTTTGTTGAAAATCTGGTGGCATAGTCTCTATAGGGAGAAATTTGAAATATATACTGATCATAAGAGTCTCAAATATATATTCACACAGAAGGAGATTAATATACACTAGTAATGATGGTTAGAGATCATTAAGGATTATAAATTCTCAGTCCACTACCATCCTGGTAAGGTAAATAAACTAGAATAATCTCTAATTAGAAAGGATCCATCATCTTTATCAATGATGAGAATTGAGAGTCATACAATATTATTATACCTTCAAAAGATGGACTTGGGAATCATTATGGAATTAATACTATCAATCCTTTCTCAAATGATTTCTTAACCATCCCTCATGGAAAAAATAAAGGATTCTAAAAGAAATGATGTGGAAATTTAGAAAAGGGTAGAAGCCATAAAAAATGGGAAATCCTTAGAGTTACAAATGGATGAGGAAGGATTCATGATATTTGGGTCACGACTATGTGTATCATCCAATCCAGAGATAAAGGAGCTTCTAAATGAAGCATATAGCTTAACCCTCCCTATTCACCCATGGAGCACAAAGATGTTCCGAGATCACCATGAGAATTATTTATGGTACAATATGAAAAAGAAGATCACTAAATATACATCAAAGTGTGTGGTATATCAGCAAGTGAAGGCTGAAAGGAAAAAGTATAAAGGAATTATGCAACCATTTCTCATATCACCATGGAAGTGGGAAAAAATCACCATGGACTTTTTCACTGGACTTACGAAGACATCTAGAGGAAACAATGCTATATGTGTTATTATGGATTGAATTATAAAGACAGATCAATTTATCTCAATTCAAGAGTACTTCTCACTAGATCAACTTAAACGAATATACATCAGAGAGGTGGTAAGGCTGCCTAGAGTAACACTATCAATTTTATCTGATCAAGATCTGATATTTACCTCCAAGTTCTAGAAAAGTATCCAATATTCTCCAAACACTGATCTGAACTTCAGTATAGCCTATCATTCTCAAACTGATGGAAAATATGAATGGACTATTCAGACATTGGAAGACATGTTGATATCTTGTTCTATGAACTTTAAAGGAGGATGAGACCAACATATTCCACTGGTCAAATTCTCCTATAATAATAGCTTCCACTCGAGCATCAAAATGGCTCCATATGTAGACCTTTATGGGAAAAGATGTAGAACACTGACATGATGGGAAACATTCAGTGAACATGATATTCTAGGACCTAAAATGGACAAATAAATGGTGGAGAATGAGAAACCCATTCAGCAACACATCAAGGAATCCCAAAGTGAAATAAATATCTATTTAGACAATCATTAATGATACCTTGAGTTTAAGGTTACAGGAATGGTATTTCTTTTCATATCTCTATGGAAAATGATCATGAGATTTGTGAAGAAAGGAAAGCTAAGTCTTAGGTACACCAGCCCCTTCCAGATTCTTGATCATGTCAGAGATGTGGCCTATCAAATAGCACTTCCACCTACCATGTCTCAGGTATATGATGTATTACATATATCCATATTGAGGAATTACATATCAGATCCTTTACATGTACTGAATTTAGAGGTGTTACAGTTGGAAACTGATCTTTCATACGAGGAGTAACCTGTGAAGATCTTGGATTATAGTGATAAAGTTATACATAACAAAACTGCTAACCTAGTCAAAGTACTATGGAAGAACCATAAGTACAAAGAGGAAACATGGGAACCTGAAAAATTGATGAAGGATAAGTATCCACACATGTTTTCAACTAAGAATGTAAATTGAAATTTCAGGGATAAAATTTCATAAGTGGGAAGAATGTAATGACCCAAAATTTTATCAATGGGAATTCAATTCTTATAATTATGTCACATAGTATAAATCACATAAAATCACATAAATAATACAAAACAAACTTTATAAATAAATAATGAATGAAATAAGATGTATTATTATAAGTTAAGGAAACCTATACTGATGAAATAGTAACTTAACCTTTGGAATAGTAATGTGACCACTATGAATAGTAAACCCAATAGAAGAATAATAACATCACCTATGAAGGTATAAATAAAATTAATCCATATTATAAATGAAAATATGATATAATTATATCATAGTATAATTAAATAAATGTTTTCAAAATTATTAATTAAGTGTTGATATTTTTATAAAACACAAGTGTTTATTTTCAATTTTATAATTAATAAAATGTTTTTAAAGAAAATTTATTTCCATAAAATGTATTCATAAATTAATATTTTATAATCTTATGATCATAATATAATTTTATGAGACCTTAATTAATTTTTCTAAGTGTTACAAAATCAGTTATAATTTTAAAATTGGTATTTTCCAAGTAAATGATGATTTTAACTAAAAATTAAATTTATAAAATTTATAAAATTATTTTTATAAAATTTAGTTCATTTTTGAAATCTATAATTTTAAAAATTATAAGTTTGAATTTTTGGGATTTTTCTAAAATACTTAAAATTTTGGTGAATAGTAAAATACAATAATTTATGATAAAAGCTCAATATATGAATTATGGAGTCATAGATGATATATGTATTATTTAGGCCCAAAATCTCAAAATATAATTCATTAGTTTAATATTTTTTTAATAATTCTAAAACTATTGATAGTCTTGAGGAAAAATAATAAACTAATGAATAAAATAATGAGAAAACACCCCTCTCCTCTCCTATAAATACCACCCCTCCCCACATATTCTCCTCACACCTCTCAAGATTTTTTCCTTGTCCAAATTATTCTAAAATATATTCAAAATCCCATACCCCATGTATATAAATATTTAGTATCAACAAAAGGCCACAACCAATCCCCATAAGGAGGTTCTTAAGAAGAAGGATTCAAGAGGTAAAATCCTCTTTCTTTTCTTATAATTTCTTTTCAAGTTATTTTATTTTATTATTTTCTCCTTTAATCCCCTCACGCAAATGGTATTATAACTACAATAACTTTCATATAATGTAATTTTATTATTCTAATGGAATAATCCATCATCATTTCTTTCCCCTCTCTTTTTTTATTAAAAATGAAAACATCACCTTTGATGTGTTAATTTTTCACATTCAAGGACGACAAAGTTTTCAATTTCCATTCCATCCTTTAATACTACTCATAAAACAATTTTTATGGTAAAAAAATATTATAATATATGTATTATATCCTATTTAATGTTCTATAACCATTATATATACATGATATTAATTATTAAAACAAAACTAATTCATGATGATTGAAAAACCGCTGAAATAATATAAATGATCATCACTAACATATTATCTAATGATTCATCATCGCCCAAAATTACCAAATGAATTAAATAAACATTTAATATATTGGATGATAATTAATAACATATAACTTTAATTCTATACAACCATTCTCATTTTACAAAATTTTCCATACATGTATACAAGTAGCCGATCATGAAAACTAAGGAAACAAACGCTCCCAAATGATGTAATTGTATCTTATAACTTATTAAAAGAGCCATAAAAGAAATTAATAAAAATTATAATAAATAATAAAAATGTATAAATGGTTATTAATTAATTAATTTATTGATTTAATTTGATTATCCATGACATTAAGATCAAGAACATAACACTTTCAGACATAAGGTAAGGGATTCAACCCGAACCTCCTTTTTTTCCTTTAGGTTACTCTTTATCTCTCTTTACCCTAAAATAATTCTTCTTTTTTTGATAATTATTCTAAATTATGTTTATATTTTCCAAACTCCTGTATCTAGATCAAATCATTCTTCTTTTATGGGGAAATACATGTTTTAAAAAAGGTTCCCTCCTCAATTCTTCCTAATAAGAAAGCACGATTAAAGGAAACTTCCTGAATATATACCCATTTTCAAGTACCATCCATAATATTTTTTATACAACCATTATTTTTTAAAAATAAAAAATTTTATAATAATTTTTTTGGTTCATTTCTGGTTTTATATAAAAAATTAAGCCTTTTCTGCTTTAAGTAATCTTTAATATTTTCCTTAAACTGCCCTAAATTTTTTTATTTCTAAAGTTTCTTAAACACTCTGTTTACATGTGTCCACTTATGTTTGAAATCAATTATCATGATCTATGCCTACCTTACCTTATTAATTTCCATGTCTGATTTTAATCTATTATTTGATGGAAACTTTTATGATAATACCTTTTGTTATGCCTTTTGACACAATTATTATACCTAACTCTTTCCATGGGTAAAATTTATGTTTATGTTTGAATAATTATGCATGATTTTTCATGTGGAACACATATTCACGAAAATTTTATGATGGGTGTTCATAGATTGTTCTCTAATGCATTGGGTAATGTTTAGTCTCATGAGACACCACGTTGGGATAGAGAGTGAACCTGCTTCCTTTATGAGACTTTTTGCACTATGTGATATAGTCTTAGAATTTAGCCTTGACTCATGTTTATGTCATGTTATATGTTATTTACACATTCCTATGATTTCATGGTTATATGTACCCATGTTATAAATGTTTTTATTCCTTATGTTTATTCATGTTTCATGCATTTATGTAAACATGTTATGCCTTCTAACCCATGTGCTATGTTTTATTCCTATGATTATTCTCTTTATAGGCCTTTTAAATAATCCATTTTGTTTATGTATTCCCTTGGTTATACTATGCATATATAAGGGATAAAATGGAGTTTTGAGCTCATTATAAAGATTAAATAAAATATTTTTTTCATTTTTGTTTCATCATGTTTAATTATGTACCTAATATTCTAATACATTAGACTTTATGATCCTTATATTGTAATTTGATGTTTATTTTTTCTTAAAATCATATAATAATATGTGTAAAAGGATAAAGATGTTATTGGAGAATCCCTTGGTGACACGCTAGGATAGATAAAACCCTTTCCATCAAAATCCTTTAACAAAACTTTCAACTCCTTTATCTTGATCGGAGCAATTCAATACGGTGGAAAGGAGACCAAGCTCGTCCCGGTGAGTAGATCGATATTAAAATAGACCTCTCGATGGGGTGGAAATCTAGAGAAATATTCTATAATCAAATATGGGTACCTAACCATGACCACCATAAGTTCAACTACTAAGACCTACTAAATATCCTCTAGAAAAAACCTTGATAACTTTCATGATATCAACCCTAACTCCAAAGAAACTCGTCCTGACCTCTTTGATCACAAACCCCCCTCATCCTGAAAGACGTAAGTGCTCCCTTCAGGCATAAGGAAACTGACCCTGTGGTAATAAAAATCAACCAAGACCTTAAACATGATCAACCAATCCATACTAACAATGAGGTTGAAAACATTTAGGTCTAGAACTAGGAATCCCCAAACAACCTCCATGCCAGCTATCCCAACATAGCACTTAGGGAACTTAGAACCTTACTTCTTCTTCCTACCCAACATGACTAGAAAATACATAACATACAACATCAGATCATCCTGTATACCCAAATAATCAATCATATTAAGTGAAATTAAAGAATGGGATGCTCTAGTGTTAAATAAAACTAATTCCATATAATAATCAATAAACACCGCACCTCGAATGGTGGACATCCCGAAATCTAATTCCTTTATGATATCCTTTGATTTATAGATATATCCTAGATCAAAACTACATTGAGTCTTATTCCTCTAGTGATAATATCCCTTACCATGAGGGTGAGATCCTCTACCCTTGGAATACTTTGACTACATTATAGAGCCCTTTGGAAAGGTGGAGCCTATGCTTCTACCATATGAATCCAACTGATAGAAGCACTAGATATTCCTTGAATTCCCACACCCATGGAACATCCTTGAAGTCATTGAGAAATTAGGGTTAGAGTGTCTTTCCATCCCATAATGATAAAAAACAATCTTATATCTTGAAGAATCCATAAGAACTGAACCTGAAGAATATTGGACACTCTTTTCACTACTCCAGTGAGACTCATCCCTCTTTCAATTTTATCCTGACAAAGAACTCTAGATATCTCTCACTAATGAAACACCACTGATACATATTTTTCCAGTGAAATCCTACTCTTCCATAGATTCCTTTTCAACCACCTTTGAATAGGTTGGTAGACATAAAATAATTATCATGAATATGATATTTATCCTCAAGGACAAATCAAAGTGCCGGGCCTTAAGGTAATAATTCATGAGGTGATCTGGAGAGACATGAACCAACTCGGTAAATTTGTAAGAATACTTCATCACCAAATTATCACCCTACTCAAGCTTCAAGAACTCATAGGCCTTCACCACTCTCAAGGTCTATGGGTAAAACCATAAATTAAATTCCACTTTGAAAGTGGTCCATGTGAGATCCTCATGTATCCCTGAATGAACCATCAATTCCCACCACTTATTACTTGGTCCTTCCATTAGATACATAGAAAATACCACTTTAGAGGTATCATGGGTCTTTAAGAACTCAATTATCCACTTGATACAAACCATGAATTCCTCAGGCTCATAGGGTCCCCTATCACCACAAAACACCAGTGGATTCTTCCTAAAAAACTCATCAACATGGTCCATGGTTTGTGTCTACTCATGAACACCCACTTGACCCAAGGTTTGGATCATAATAATCACCGACTCTACCAAATACAGATCAATGGGAGGGATCAACTATAGGGTACTCTCAATTACACCATCTCTACTCCAATATGTGTTCCTTCTGGGAGGTATTGTCTACAATACACAAAGCATAAGCTTCATCAATAATAATACAACAACAAACTAAATCATAATTACCAAAATAAAATTAACAACATGAGAATCATAACAAAAAACAAATATACAAATCAACCCAAAATTAGAAAGGAGTAAAATATCAAAAATTTCAAGAATTTAACACATTGCACGATTTAGCTTCATAGTTAGGCAAACCATTATCCAACAATGTGGGTGTCACTAGATTTGGCAGATAAGTCCATATAGACTGTGCATGGTTACTACTAATCGTGTTCACTAATTGTGAACCTCCTATAGACCTCCCTGATTCAACCATAATAATAAAAAACACCTCTTGGGATCACCTCAATATGGGTCACCAACTAGAAAATACTTCAAAATATCACTGAAAAAACCCATAACTAGGCTCAAACCATAACGAAAACCCCAAACAACCCATAGTAACTTGAGGTTCTACATGAATAAGAGATTCCCAGAAACTATCCCAAAACAACCTCTTGAGTCCCAATGGTCTTAGATATAATCTACCACAGACTGTAAATAAAAAAATCAAATACCATTTTGTAATGAACCAACCCATATTTACTCAACTCATCACCCGATCCAGCCCTCTACATTGCTCGAATAGCGTTCTCGGTCTCTATGGGATGGTGATAAGCACTGAGAATAATTAATTATTGTTTGGTAATGATTCATCCATAGGTAAACCAAAATGGGTTGGATACAACTAAATCATCAGAGTTAATAGAAAAAGACAAGAAGATATCATAAACAATGACATGCATCATATACAAATAAATTCCATAACTGAACATATGAATGGTATCTAAAATAACCAAAAACTTAAAAGAATGTGTATATTTACAAACAAGGCCCAAAGTACATTCTCACTAATAAAAAATATTAGAAATAAATTCACCTGAGTCAATACCTATGAGACCACATATCCTCTACAAAACACTGGATTTCGATAATCAAGAAGATCCACCCTGGAACATGGTGCCCTTGAATTTACCTATGTCTTGAAAAAAATATGTAAAGGCCCAAAGGCCCAAGTAAGGTGCAAGGCATGAATCCCAGTTGAATACCACCATGAATTTATTTAGGTTTTTACTTATGCAGACCAATAAACTAGTTTGAAAAAATTTTCAAAACTAAACCACTTTGGAAAACATAACATTTATAGACAACCCTTTGAAACCCCTTTAGTTGTCCCATTTCAAAAAAATAGGATTTCCAAAAAAAATTCTAACAAGGATGAAATAAATAAAAATATTAATAAGTAATAACATGCTCAATAAAATGACAAGGCATAGCCAAAGGTGATAAAAATACTAACAAGTTGTAATCCCATATTTAAAAAATGGCCATAATACAAAACATCAAATAAAAATGGTTCTAATAAAATTCATAAAGCATATAAAAAGATCCAATATGAGTAATGTGAACCTAGGGGATCTTACCATTAGGACTATCATGAGGGAGTAAACAAGTATGCTAGCAAGATAAGCAATGAATTCTCTCACAGTCTTCCATGGACCCAACAAAGAAGCTCCCACAGTCTCCTACACAAAAGCTCTCACGATCCTTGGAAACCAAAATGGAGTCTCTCATGGTCCTCCATCTGATGGATCATAGGACCACTTGAAAAAAATGGAATCTTATGTGGTATTCCTTATGAAGACTCACAATTTCATTTGAACAAACCCCTCACTCACACCCCGATTAACCCATGTGTTACTCTATGTCACCGAATCCACAAAATAGTACCCATATATATCAAGATATAACATAGTCAATTTAATAAAAAAACAGGACCAATTTTATCAAAACACATTTTTCATGGTAAAAACAATTCTAAACCCACTTTTTAAATCCATTTAGAACTACAAAACCTATTTGAGTAATTTTATCAAACACTTGGTGGGCATACAAGCCACACCCATTTGGAAAACCACACTTTAAACCCCAAATTACCAAGATAATTCATTAAACACATCAAACATTAAATAAACAACAAGAATAAATCATTTAAATGTAAATTTAATAAAAAAACCAATGGTTATTATAAATTTAAATGTATGTTATGGAAAAATACCTTAAATAGAGACATCGACCTCATATTTGGTCCAAATATCATCACCCATGATGAAGACCACATAGAAGAGGTTGAACCAAGCCTCACACACCTAAACCACAAGAAAGAAAACAAAAACCTCCCATTACATACCATATATTCAGCCAATATCCGCTCTAGGGTTCCACACTTCCATGAAAATGAAATAATAAGGGTAATAAGGAGGAAAGGAAGAAAGAAACTCAAAGAAATCAACTTACCTCAATCTAACACACCTTAAACCAAGAGAAAACCACCGAGAAAGGAGTAAGAGAGCTCCAACACCAAGGGAGAAGGGCCACACATGATGGGGGATGAGAATGAGCCCCAAATTTATAATAAACTAATAAGGGGTATTTTAGTAAAAATCTACATTTTAAGTAAGAGGGACAAGGATGCATGATTTGGCCACCCAGTTAAGTAAAAAATGTGCCAACTATCTAGGTGCCATTTTCCAACCAACAATGGCCACGCAATTCCCCCTAGGGTGTCACATGGTTTTAAAAATCTTGCTCAAACTGTGAAAAACACAAATATCACATACTAAAGAACCCTCACACGATTAGTCGCACGGTTATACAAACTATGTGCTAATCATGCACCTTGGTATGTCCTCCAAAAACTCTAAATTTCAACCCCGACACTTAGGAACTCTAAGAACACATCAAGAGATAAATAAAACACAAAATTAAATGCACTAGTGACCCAAAAAAGTGTAAAAATTATAATTAATTAATTAAAAATTATTCTTAATTATTATAAATTAAAAAATAAAACTTATTAAATATTAATTAATTTTTCATTAAGTACATATTAATTAATAACTAATTATTAAAAATGTGTTTTTAATAATAATAGATTATTATTCTAGTATAGAAAAATGGGAAGTCAAATCCTATGTTGGATATCCATAAAAATTCCAACATTACTCAACCTTATAAATTGGATACTTGGGTGAGGTTTTTAGTTATATTTTCAAAATAATTTATTAGAAGTAATACCTGATATAATAACAATTATTTTTCTCTAAAAATTTTGTTATATATATATATAATAGAAATAATTTTTTGTAAACCTAAAAATGTGTTAATTCCTTCTATTTAGAATCCAACCCTTTTGTTCGGGGCTTTAACCCATTCTGTTCAGTATTTTCAACAAATGTGTTAAAGACCCAAATTTTTTTCCCTGAATGAAATGGAATTTGGGGATTTAATGATTTTGAGAACCATTTTTTTAATTATATTTAAACCGGTACTCATTTCTATGAATTTTGTTTTTCAAAAAACTCGTATAAAAAATCCAGGTCCAATATAGTGAGATAAAAAATTGCTATAAGAAATATTAAATAGAGAAAATGAAAAAATTGAATTAATTTTCTGTTATATGTAAAAGGTTTTACTAATTATTGGAACTTTACAATCTAGGTAAATACATATATGAAATGAGACTTAGTCATTTTTTCAGTTGTTGTTTTCCTCATGTATATTTTTAGAGTCTACTAGTTTTTTAATCTCGTCAGATGTTGAAGTTCCATGGTTGAAATCACTTATGATTTATTCTCTTTTTGGAAAAATTTATTCATCAAAATCATATTAAAATTATATCTATGAAAAATATATTAAGTAACCAATATATAATAGGTGATAGATAAAATGTTAAGATTTATAAAAGAAGCATCAAATAGTTCAAAAATATAAAAGTAAATTTATTTTAATTGATTTATTTTTTAAATCTATTTATGATTGTTTGACCTTAGGAATTGAGAAAAAATGAAATTTTAGATCTTATAGATATAATGAATAAATGTATATAATTAATAAATATTTATAAAGGAATAAACATTGGAAATTATAGATATTTTTTATGAAATATGAATGTAATTTTAAATATTATATGCGTGTTATATATATAATGAATTCTTACTGTATGCATACAATCCTTTGAAAATTGATATTTTTTGAAAATTTTGAGTATATGAATACAAGTGTTTTTTATAAAATTTTCATAAATGTGTACAAATATAGAAAAATTTAGTAAATGTATGCATACTTTTATTGCATACTAAAAGAATATGCATACTAGTGGATATTGTTATAGTATTAATACTGATGAATATTCAAACATGTTTAAAATACATATTGTAAATTCTCAATTAAAGTTTTAATTTCACTAACTGATTATTATTAATTCAGGCTTAAAAATATGCATATGGTTTTTTTCATCACTCACCCTTATCAGCATAATTAAAATATATAATTAATACATTTAAAGTATTAGGTATGATAGAACACTTTTAAGAGAAAAATAATGAGAATTATATAAAATTCAATAAAAAAAATTATGCAAAAAAATAATGAATTACCACGAAAGAATTACCTTGATATAAAAAAATTAAATAAATAAAATATTGAATTTAACTGTAAAAAAAATGATAAATAGAAAAATTATGAAAATAGAACATAAATTTATTTATATTTCATAATAGTTTTGAACCTAATACCATATGAATCCCTCCATTCCAGTTCTTATTAGTTGAAATTGAAATGATTAGAATAAATGCTATATGTGCAAAAAATATGATACGAGAATATATATATATATACTATAAATATATATAATATAAATATATATAATATAAATATATGTTCATATAGAAGAAATACACCCACACACAGATATATATATATATGTATATATATATCAATATATATATACATAAATATATATATATATATAAATATATATATATATATATATAACACATATAGAACATATACAGAACACCAAAACACACACACACACAAAGAACATATGCATAACACAAAAACAAACACACAATCACACATATGGAACATATAGAAGACACACACTCATAGAATATATTCATAATTTCTTAATGAAAATTGTAGCTCATTCTAATGACTGAGTTGTTGAAGTCATATGTAACCAAAAATAAAGTAATACTTAAATCTACTTGATTGGAATCATACTTGGATTCATATATGATTTTTTAATTTAAAATTAGCTATGAATGGATCTTTCGTGCATTTTTTAGCTAGTTATGGATAATAATGCATAGTTTTGAAATATGTACTTGAAATAATAGAAATACCTTATTTCATCTGCAAAGTGCGTTCCACCTATACCCAAAAAAATTCATATTCTCTTGGTAGTTTGTATTAAGTATAAAAATTATATTGATTATAAAAAATCCAGTTATATAATATAGTATATTTTAAAAAACTAATATTTATTTTGAATAATTTGTAACATATTTTAAGTGGTATTAAATTTTTTGGTATAAAAAAATTTGTAGTGGAGAAATAAATATGAATTAATCAAATAAAAACATAACTTATTTTCTCGAAAAAACATTTTAAATGTATCATACTAAAATAAATTGAATAAATACAATGAATAAATTTTTTAACAATTAAAAAAAACTTTCAAAATGATAAATTCTAAGAATAAATGCACAAAAAGTAAAATAATTCACATAAAAAAAATAAAAAGATCATAAAAAATATTATAATACAATATATATTTATTCCATCCAATAAATATTATAATATAACATTACAAAACATTTAAATATTAAATATAATTTTAAATACATAACCAATTTATACGTTAAATAATTTTATATTATATATATATAAATATATTATATATAAATTAATAAATAATAGCTTCACATTATTATGAAGGAAACCAAAATTAAATATGACCCCAAAAAATATGTGACACATAGTAGATTAAAATATAATACAAAATATATTTACATATAAAATATATTTCATAAGAGAGATAGTTAAATAAAAAATTCAAAAACATAATAAACTATAAATAATTTACAATAATTGATCATGTTTGAATGATAAATTAAGAAAATAGGAAACAAAAATAAATCATGATATTTCTATTAAAAAGAATTACCTATGATGATCAATACTTAGAATCCATCCAACAATCTAAATTATGAAAATTCATGTATGTTTTATGTCGAATCATTACTCATGGTGGTGATTAATTTTTTTAGGGAATTTTTAATTATAATACTCATTATTTAAGTGCCTATTTCATTTTTATTATGAAATATAAACATGAGTTCCAAGAATAATTAATATTTGGGGTTTTTTGAGTGTGACTTATATAGTAGGACTCATTATTTTTTTTTGATTTTCCAATATTAAATGAAAAAATCATTTTGAACTATAAAACGATATGTTAATAAAAAAATTATACATGAAAATTATGAAAAAAATATGAACACACTATTAAACTATAAAATAATATATTAATCAAATATATAATTTTTACACTTTGTTATTGTTTTTTTTAAACTAATAACTTTTTTAAACCATAGAACATAGTTTTAATAGAAAAACGTATGCAAAAAATTATAAAACCTATCAATATACTTGGAAAAGAACTTTATAAAAATAAAAACATGAGAAAATGATAATCATATTAAGAGAAAATTTTACGTCACATAATGAAAAAAAAATATTATATCACATGTTTGACTTAAAAAAGAGATAACACACGGACATATAAATTAAGAGAACTATAAAAAGAAATTTAAAAAGAGAAGGAAAAAGTGAGAAATACTATATATATATATATATGAGTGTGTGTGTGTGAGTGAATTTGTAACACACACACACACATATATATATTATTGGAACCTAATGGTTTGTTGTTGAATTTGTAGATAATATAAATAGAACATAGTCAAAGGTTTGTTTTTTGACAATATGATTTGATAGGATATATTGAAAAATGAAGTTATTCATTATAGTGGTTGGATTTATTGATGAAGGCATATAGCATAGGGAAGGTTGAAAAATGATGAAGTGTTCAGATGATAGAAATCATGTCGTAGCTCTAACGATCTAGAATTATTTCCAATGGAATAGAATTAATACCTATCATAGCACTCCCTGGGCAGATACACCCCTTGGGTGGGACACACCACCATCCCCAGTGGAATCCATTTCCTCGTGAAGACCTTGGGAGGAGAGTCATGCTTTGTCTAATGTTCACACATGAGAGTTCCCAAGGATCAGATTCATTCCTACCTCCTTTTCTCTAATACCAACTAAAATGACCCAAGCTTTATGTACATGGACATTACATTTATTTTGCGTAATACTTAATACATTAAACAAAAAGGCTCCCAAAGACAGTATCATTTTAGTGTCTTTGGAAACTTGGAATATAATCTTCTAACTTGGTGAAATATCTTCAACATCTCCCATAAATATCTTCCCCTTGAGTTTTCCTACCTAAAACCTTTTTTATATCCTGGGGAAAATAAAAAATAAAAAGGGTGAGATCAAATTCTCAGTAAGGTTAAAAATTAAGAACATAAAACAAAACATAAACATAAGAATGTGAAACATGAACATAAATTTTGAATATCAAAATCGTGAGTCATGAAATAAATCTTGGTAGTACGTAAGGCATAGATCATAAAGGAACATTAACCATGGTAAAATAGCATTGGCATAAAACATGGAATTTTGGAAAAAAATAAGCACATAATAATATTTCCATAGTAGCCCAAGAATTTCTTCCAATACCATTATAGTGGACAAAGTCCATTACTGAACCGGGTTTACTTGCCTTTCTATCCATTTATTACTTAACTAGATTCACTTTCCGTTCCAGCCCTGTATTACTGAACAAGATTTACTTGTCGTTCCAACCCTATATTACTAAAATAGATTTACTTTCCATTCCATTCATGTCTATATCATGAGATATAAATCTTTACCCTATACGTTGGAGGGAGATATAGGTCTCACCCATCTCATAATGAAATCATTCTTACATGTTCCACAAATACATAAATCATTCATCATAGCATAACCCATGAAATAAAATGGGTTTCTTAAACATAATTCCATCATAACTTAATATATATAAACTAAATGGATTTCATAAAAATAATTCCATAATAAACATAATCAAATAAAAGTAATAATTGGGATAAAAACAAAACCCTATGTCATCTTAGATGGAAAATAATTCTGATAAAACACTTGAACTTAATTCCTGAGGAAAATACCATTTCTTTTTTAAATAGTTTTCTTTTCTCAGAATGAAATACAATTTAAAAAAATAATTTAGTCAAAAATACACTTTAAAACATGTAGAGTAAGATTCATAAAATAAGTCATTATAAAGATGTAAAAATCCATCCATGCTGTATAAGTTAAAAAACATTCTCCTAGAACTTTTACCGGAAAAGTCCAAAAGTACCTCGTATGGTAAAAAAAGAAACATTACTTGCATACCGTGTAGTAAAAGTCAAAAATTGGTAAAAATGACTTTAAACATACATAAAATAATAGTAAAAATTTTATGAAAACATTTTTATAAAACATGAAATGGATGATAAATATATCTCTAGTAAATACTTACGTATAAACAATCTCAGAAAAAATGAGATTTGAAAAATTATACCTTACCTTAGGTCCGATGTGATTCCTATGTGTCCAAACCTCCTGTATAATTATTTAGATAATGTTATTAAATTATTAAAAAATCATGGTCATCATATATGGTCATATTCTCCTTTGTTTGTTTTAAACAATTCATTGTTACTTGTTATTCGAGTTTTAACTTCTTTATATTCTTATACATGTTTTATCAGATAAGTTATTATTCATATTTTTATGTTATAGTTATATCATTTTAAAAATTTTATTAGTATAATATATATCATATATATTAATTCAATTCATTTATATAATCATTCTTTAATGAAGATTATGTATAATGAATCATATCGAACCATGGAGACGGTAAGCTATACGTACGCAGGAGCGATGATATCATTCCCATAATTGTTGAATGGTTTTGAAGTAGTTGGTGTATAGTATCTCAGAATAAATATAATTTTATATTAATCACATATATATTTATTAATTCCATCATTATACCCATCCATATAAGGTGGTGGTGAAAACACATTACACCACATTGTGGAGACCATAAGTCATACGTACGCATGCGTGGTGATTTCATTTTTCATAGGATGGGTAGAAGGTGTACTATGTTTATTTCATAATAATAATCACCTCTCATTATATAAGTACTAATATATTTATTACTTTATAATGAAACAACTGATTATGTGGAACTAGAAGAAGAAATAAGTTTGAATGAATCAGTAAATGATATTACCTCTTCTTCGACGTGTCTCCTCTAAATATCCTCTTAGAGCACTAGAGTTGGTCTTTAAAGAATACCAAGACCTATATAATGTTTCATATTAATTTTATAAGGTAAATGGGTAGGGTATGATCAATATTTATGGCTCAAAATGAAGTGAAGAGTTGAGGGAGGAGGTGCCTTTTTATAATTGAGGTGAGGGTCACTTTTGAAAGCCTCAAAAATATTAATTTATAATAATTATAAAATCAATAAAAATACCTAAAAAATTAGATATATTAAAATATAAGATATTATAATATTAAAATATCCTCAAACAATAAAATTTAGACAATTTTTTATGTGAATTTAAACACTATCATTTTAATTGACAAATAGTTAATCTATTTAATTTTAATTAAGATAACAAATGTTTCAATATTAAAAGGGTTCAATACTTACTTATTTGATTTCAATTATACCATAAATTAATAATTTATAACATTTAATACCATATCATAATTATTAAATATTTTTAAATTTGTTTTATTATTTTTAAATAATTTTATAAAACATTATTTTAACAAAATATCAATTGTGTTAATTTTGAGACTATTAATTTTATGGATTTTTAGAAATATGAAGATAAGGTGTTATAATTGAACCAAATACTTTATTATATCCCTAATGGGTCAAGGTAATATATAAAATTAATTTTACAAATTAATTACCCCAAATTATATTTATTTTAATATTTTTAATAACATTTATTTGATATCTCCATTATTAAAATAATCACTACATAAATATTTTTCAATTATTTAATATACTTATTTCTAGAATAAAAATATGAAAAAATACTATGAAAAACATAAATTTACTATATTCCTTAATAATATATTTATTATAATTTATCTTCTATAAAATCCAACATTAAAAATGTTATACTTATTAAAGTATGAATGTGACAACATTAACATCACTTTAAATAAAATAAAATAAATGTCATAATATATTCTATAAAGATCCAAATGATCAATTTCTTGGAAAATGGATGATTATGGTTGATATATACTTTACAAATATTATTTGGTCAAGTGTTTAGGCCTTTTTATGGTTATTTGTATTTTAATAAAAAGTATTTTATTGATTTCTCATCAATTAATTAATTTTTAAAACATCAAAGTATAAGCTTTTAAGGTAATTATTTATGTCCTAAAAATTAAAAATAAAATACCATGATTTAGTTAATTATTTTATCATTCTATTTACTATTTATTTTTTAAGATATCATATGGTTTTCCCTATATTAAAATTATTATACCTATATGAAATGTGAGTTTGACATTTTGTCACTTTCTTTAATTTTATTAATATCTATGTCATTTTCATTATCAAGTGGCCCATAAATGACTACGTTCAGAGCCAAAGATGTTAAGGGTATAATTTTATTCATCTAAAATAATTTTTGTAGGTTTTAGGATCATTTTATTCTCCTTATCATATAATTTGTTACACTAATTTACCCGATTTATCTTTAGTCGCATTAAATAAAAAATAACGTAGTTACTATTTATAATATCCAAAAAAATAAAATTAATCTATTAACATAATTTGGAACCAATAATTTAAAATATTAAATACATTTTTTATAATTCAAAACACATAATTTTCATAAATTAACTTAAAATTAATTCCCATTTTCAAAAACCAAAAAGCTGGTTTTTAAGAAGTAAAAACTTCTCAAATGATTATCTTGTTCTTAACTCCAATTTAAATGTGAAATTAATTCCAATTACCAAAATTGGATTAAATGATAAAAATTAATCCAATTACACTTTAAAACCAATTAAAAGATAATCTAACTATATAAATAAATTAAATAAAAATGCAGTTTTGAATTAAAATACAGTATTTTTATAATTCATTAAAATGTGAATTTTATCAGAAAAATACCAAAAATTAAACAAAAATAATTTTTTTATGATTACAAAGAAGAATTTTATTTTTTTAAAATATAATATATAAAAGTGATAAAAATTATATTTAAAATGGGTTCACCATCAAAAGGTGACAAAATTACATTTTTTAAAAAATATTTCTTTAATTTGAAAAATTGAATTTGTTCTTATATAATGTCTAGAAAATACATAAGATGAATGTTAATGTTATATAAAATTAAAAATGTGGTTAATAATATTCATAAAATCTAGTTTATATCCCATTGAATAATAATATTTTAATAATATATCACTGTTAAGTGAAACTCGATATTACGTACAATGCATGCTATTGAGGAAGGCCTCTCTTGTGTGTAACACAAGACAAGAATAATTTTTTTTATACTGAAATCTAATAGGTTATTATATATAGAGTAATCTAATCTTGTTTTAGTGTACAACATATGACATCAAATAAATTAAAAATAATATATCCCATAAAATCTCAGGATGTTACATTCTACTCCCCTCAAAATGAATTTCACCCTCGAAATTAGTTAGGGTTATAAAAGGTTTACTAATTGAAATTTTATTTCATGGAAACCCACATCTTAAAATAAATACTAAAAATTCATTTAATAAAGAAATTTTAGAAACATAAAGGTTACCCAAATTAACTCATTAGTGGGTTTCCACATAGGATAGCATAGGCGGGAAGTGAAAAGATGGATATGGAAGAAAAAATATGACCATCAAGTTCTGATGGAGGGTAATAGAGAACAAGGTTTGGAGAAAGTTAGCCACCAAAAATCCATTAATATGTGATGATTTAAGGGACCATTAGATTCACCGGATAATAAGGTTTTAAGATAACATTTTTGATTTTCAAGATTCTTTCCCGAAAGTTGAATAGTTTTTTAAGAGAATAAATACATACTTGATTTTGGTAAAATCTCACCATTTTTTGTGCCTTTAACATTTTTAACTTAATCTCTTATTTAAAAAAATGAAGTTGAATTTTTAATTCTTAAAGTGTTAGAATATCATGCGATAGAATGATAGGTCATTCCATCTATCTCAACAAAAATGTTAGCACAAGTAATCAAATATGCATAAGTCCAACTATAGTGAGATAATACATTAATTTAACAAACTTCAAATGGAACATAACTTATACTATCCATAATTGTATAACATTACAATCCTTTAAAAAACAAAAAATATAAAACTTTATAAAGAGGTGAACTAAATCGACATAAAATTTATCTCCCATATTTCATAAGGTAGTTCTTTGTTATCACATTCCAAACATGTGAATACCTTAATCATGTATTCTCTTAAAACATAACATTAATTACTATAGAACTTTAGTGAAAACATGCATTCTGTAAAAATTAAGTATTTCCACACAATAAAAATACCAAAAATTCTATATACTCAAACCATGATATTACTTTGTCCTTGTATCAATCATGAGTTCATTAATACTATCAAACCTCTCATTATCTTTTTATCCCTTCATTATGCGCATATCACGTGTTTTCCAAAAATATTTCAATCACTTTTCATGGTTACCAGTACCATATAGTTATGAAAAACCACAATGGGCCAATACACAGATATTACAATATTCCATAATACTCTAAAAGAGATTCAATAACACTATTTTGGAATCCCATCACATAAACACTTAATCATTCCACCACTTTGTTGGCATACTCAACATCACTAATAGTGACCGCATGTGATTTGCCTTTATCTTTGGCCTTAAAAGTTTGTTGTCATAGATAATCATCCATAAACCTTGGATTAGGGAATTTTTTTTATCATAATTCCCCATTTCCTTGCACTTGTAACCATGATTTTTGGGAGGTTTACTATTTAGAGCTTTCTATTTATTCCCATTACATCGGTAGTAAAGTGCTTGATGACCTTCTTTCATACAAAAAAAAATTATCAGTCCCCTTAAGACAATTTCCTCCAGATGGCCTTCCATAATTTGAGCATAAAGAAAAATATAATCTTCTTTTCTATGTAAATTTTTATAGTTTCATTCAAATTCTATCCTTATTTTCTTATCATAACCACGAGATAGATGAGAAACTGAAATCTATCTTTTTTTTAAAGAAGAATACGAGGAAGGTACATACTCAAAAATAAGTTCTTAAACACATCCCAATCCATGGAGTCAGTTTTATCTTATTGGATCATATTCTTGATAAAGTTCCCCCACATATTCGATTTACCTTCCAAGCAATAAGTTCCCAACTTAACCTTTTCATGTTTTGAACAATAGAGAATGAAAAATATCTTTTCAACATCACAAACCCATTTCTTTGCAACTAGTGGATTGGTCATTCCACTATAATAAGGTGGATGTTACCTTAAGAAAGATACAAGAGAATGTTGTTCCCACCTTTGGTCACTTGGGAGCCTTGTAGGATTTGTGGTCCAAGAAATAAGATTCTTTATTTGAGCTCCCATAACATTTGGTTGTTCAGGATGAAAATATTTTCATTTCCCATCGCATCTAGAATTAATGAGGTTCCTTTGGGTTGCAACCATTGTCTAAAACCCAAAATGAAGTATGTGAGAGGAAAAAATCATACCCACCACCAATCCATTTTTTTATTTCTTATGAAGCCACTTTTTTGGAAAAGTGGGAACCATACAAAAACCTCCACAAGTACCCGCACATCCCACTTAGATGATCACCATAACATACAAAATACCAAATTCAAAATACTCAACAACCAAACCCTACCACCACTACATCGATCCGAAAATCCACAATATTTAAAATTCAAAATCAAGGCATCAGGATCCATCAAGAAAATCAAGTCATCTCGTCACACGTCGCCTCGAGTCTCACACCATTCCTTGAGTCCTCCACTGAGCATGACATCCACCCAGTCCGCATCATACCAGATCGCTGGTGAACTCCACCGGCATCCGCCGTTACCATTGAAGAAACCTTCATCGTCTCTGCCACACTCGAACGTCACGCCAACATCTACACCACGGTCGTCATCCTCGTCCGAACACCACACCATCGTCGAGGCATGACTAAGCCAGATCACAACCATACCAGATGAATAAGTCAAAAGAATCACTGGGAAAACTACATACAAATCCACCGCTATAGAAGGAACACACAGATCTTCATCAAAACTAAGATACACAGGTCACACAGGATGCATAAATAGCCTCCAGATCCCACCTCCCAAAACCTTTGAGGAACCGCCGTTCCAGCTCCAACTCGAAGAGGAGCAGAGGTCCTTGGGGTCAGGGCAGGGATGAGCGTAGCCGGTGCCTCCAAGAGACAACATCTCGCCTTGAATAAAATCATAAACCAAAACCAAGAAGAAGCCAACATAGGAGCAACTAGAAATACCTCGACCACCATTCCACTTATCCCAAAACCATGGAGTAACCATCGCTCCAGATCCGACCAGGATAGGAGCGATGGAACATGAGGTTAGGGAAGGGACGCAATAGTCGGGGGATATATCAACCACCATAATTGGGATCGAACACCACCTACGAAAGAAGTATAAAGAAACCACTCCACCAGAGATAATCATCTCACGAATAAGGACAAGGATGAAAGAGGAAGCAAGAAAGGAAAAAGGAGAGGAAGGATAGGGGAAATAGAGCTCAGACGTGCCTCCAGCCCCCAAAAGAGAAGGGTTTCGAGAGAAACCCTAGACGATTCCGAGAGTGGGAAGGGGAGATACGGGGGACCACAGACCCATCACTGAATGAGCCCATCCAAAATCATACCTGGAAAATAAAATAATCAAGTGGGAGTACTTTCAATCTCTAACATCTTAGGTCTAATCCTAGGTTATTCATGATCATTATAATAATTATAGCAATGCAACCTAGAGTTATACTTAACCTTAGGGACATCCCTAAACATACCTTAGAAATATCTCTATGGATCTCACTAAAGTTTTCGCATCCTATTTTCCAAAGGATTACTAAACCTTCACTCTGATACTTACTCTAATAGTCTGAAATTATATCTAGTGGATTAGAATTGATACCTATCAGAGCACTCCGTGGGTGGATACACCTCCTAGGTGGGACACATCACCATCCCCAGTGGCATCCATTTCCTCATGAAGCCCTTGGGTGGAGAGCTATACATTGTCAAATTTTTACACGTGAGAGTTCCCAAGGATCAAATTCATTCCTACCTCCTTTTCTCTGATACCAACTAAAATGACCCAAGATTGATGTACATAGAAATTAAATTTATTTTGAGAAATATTGAATACATTGAACAAAAATATTCCTAAAGATTGTATTATTTTAGTGTCTTTGGAAACTTGGAACATAATTTTCTAACTTGGTGAAAGATCTTCAGTATCTACCTTAAAGATCTTCCCCTTTAGTTTTCCTACATAAAACCTTTATTTATATCCTGGGGAAAATAAAACATAAAAAGGGTGAGCTCAAATTCTTAGTAAGGGTAAACATGAAGAACATAAAAAAACATAAACATAAAAATGTGAAAAAATTAACATAAAAATTTGAAAACATTAACATAAATTTTGGATATCAAAATCGTGATTCATGAAATAAATCTTGGAAGTATGTAAGGCATAGATCATACAGGAACATTAACCATGATAAAATATCATTGGAATAAAACATAGAATTTTGGAAGACAAATAATCACATAATATGATTTACATAGTATCCAAGTCATTTCTTCCAAGACCATAATAGTGGAAAAAGTCCATTACTGAACCAGGTTTACTTTCCGTTCCAGCCATGTATTACTGAACCATATTTACTTGTCATTCCAACCCTGTATTACTGAACTAGATTTACTTGTCATTCCAACCCTATATTACAGAACAAGATTTACTTGAATTTAAAGTCATGTATATCTCATAAGATATAAATATTTACCCAATGCATTGGAGGGATATACAGGTCCCACCTATCTAATAATGAAATCATTCTTACATGTGCCACAAAAACATAATTCATTCATCATAGCATAACCCATGATAAAAAATGTGTCTCTTAATCATCATTCTATCATAACATAATCCATATAAAATAAATGGATTTCATAAAAATAATTCCATCATAAACACAATCATATAAAAGTAATAATAGGGATATAAACATAACCCTATGTCATCTTATATGGAAAATAATTTTGATAAAATACTTGAACTTAATTCCTGAGGAAAATATAATTTCTTCTTAAAAAAAATTTCTTTTATCAAAATGCCAAATAGTTTTAAAAGAAAATAATTTATTTTAAAATACACTTGAAATTTATATATAAAGCTTCATGGAAATAAGTAATTATGAATATTTAAAAATCTGTTCATGCCATATAAGTTAAATAAACATTCTCCTCGTACTTTTACTGGAAAAGTGAAAAAGTACCTCGTATGAAAAAAAAGAATGATTTCTTCTATACCATGTAGTAAAAATAAAAAATGGGTAAAAAATTACTTTAAACATACATATAATAATATTATACATTTTATGAAAACATTTTTATAAAACATGGACATGGATGATAAATATATCCCCAGTAAATACTTACATATAAACAATCTCGGAAAAAATGAGATTTGAAAAATTATCCCTTAACTTTGGTCTGATATGATTACTATGTGTCCAAACCTCCTTTATAATGATTTGGATAATGTTATTAAGTTATTCCAGAATCATGGTCATCATATATGGTCACATTCTCCTTCGTTTGTTTGTAACAATTCATTATTACTCGTTATTTGGGTTTTAACTGCCTTATATTCTTATGCATGTTTTTTCAGATAAGTTCATAATCCTATTTTTAGGTCATATTTATATCATTTATAGCATGGTATTAGTATAATATATATCATATCTATTCATTAAATTCATTTATGTTATCATTCTTTAATGAAGATTATGTAGAACGAATCACATTGCACTGTAGAGACGGTAAGCTATACGTACACACAAGCGACAATATCATTCCCATAATTGTTGAATGGTATTGAATTGGTTGGTATATAGTATTTGAAAATCAATATAATTGTATATTAATCAAATAAATATTTATTAATTCCATTATTATACCCATACATGTAAGGTGGTGGTGAAAAATGGATTACACCACAGCGTGGAGACGATAAGTTGTACGTACACTCGTATGGGGATTTCATTTTTAATAGGGTGGGTAGAAGGTAGAATATGGTTGTTTCATAATAATAATAACCTATCAGTATATAATTACTACTGTAGTTATTAATTAATAATGAAACAACTCTTGATGTGGAAGTATAGGAAAAAATAATTTTGAAAGAATCGGTAAATTATATTACCTCTTCTTCGACGTGCCTCCTCTAATTCTTATCTTAGAGTAGTAGAGTTGGTTTTTGGAGAATAAAAAGACCTCTATAATGTTTCTATGGAAGTTTAAAAGGTAAATAGGTAGGGTATGGGTGATCTTTAAGCCTCAAAAAGAAGTGAACAGTTGATGGAGGAAGTTCCATTTTACTATTGAGGTGGGGGTCACTTTTGGAAACCTCAACAATATTAATATATAATTATTTGAAAATCAATCAAAATACTAGAAAAATGACATATATTATAAGATAAGATATTATAAGATTTAAATATCATAAAACAATAAAATTTAGACAAGTTTTGATATGAATTTAAACATTATCATTTTAATTGACAATTAGTTATTCTATTTAATTTTAATTAAGATAACAAATGTTTGAATATTAAAAGGGTGAAATATTTAGTTATTTGATTTAACTTATACCATAAATAAATAATATAGAACATTTTAGACCATATAATTATTATTATATATTTTTAAAATTGTTTTATGATTTTTAAATAATTTTATAAAACATTATTTTAAAACAATATCAATTGTGTAAATTTTGAAACTATTCATTTTATGGACTTTTGGAAATATCAAGATAAGATTTTATCCTTGAAAAAAATATTTTATTATATACCTAATGGGTCAAGGTAATATATAAAATTCATTGAACAAATTAATTGTCCAAAATTATATTTATTTTAATATTTTTAATAACATTTTTTTGATATCTTCATTATTAAAATAATCACTACATCAATATTGTTTAATTTTTTAATATAGTTATTTGTAGAATAAATTTTTTAAATAAACTACTATGATGAACATAAATTTACTATATTTTATAATAATATATGTAGTTTAATTTATCTTCTTAAAAATCTAACATTAAAAATGTTATACTTATTAAAGTATGAATGTGACAACTTTAACACCACTTTAAATAAAATAAAATTAATGTCATAATATCTTCTATAAAGATCCAAATGGTTAATTTCAGGAAAAAGGATGGTTATAGTTAATTTATACTCGACCAATATGATTTGGTCATGGTTTTAGGCCTTTTTATGGTTATTTGGATTTTAATAAAAATCGTTTTATTGAGTTCTCATCAATTAATTAATTTTTACATCATCAAAGTATAAGACTTTAAGGTAATAATTTATTTCCTAAAATTTAAAAATAAAATAACATGATATATTTAATTATTTTTTCTTTCCATGTACTATTTATGTTTGAAGATATCACTGATTTATCCCTATATTAAAATTATTATACTTTTATGAAATGTGAGTTTGACATTTTGTCACTTTCATTGATTTTTTTAATATCTATGTCATTTTCATTGTCAAGTGGCCCTTAAATAACTATTTTTCGAACCAAATATGTTAAGGTTATAATTTTATTCATTCAAAAGGATTTTTGTGGGTTTTAGGATCATTTTATTCTCCTTATAATATTATTTGTTACACAAATTTACCTGATTTTCCTTTAACCGCATTAAAAAAATTACCGTAGTTACTATTCAAAATATCCAAAAAATAAAAGTAACCAATTAATATAATTTGGACCCACTGATTCAAAATATGGAATTCACTTTTCATAACTAAAAACACATAATTTATAGAAATTAATTTAAAATTAATTTTTTTGTCAAAAACCAAAAAGTGGGTTTTTAAGAAGTAAAAACTTTTCAAAATATTGTCATGTGTTTATTCCCAATTTAAATGAGAAATTACGTCCAATGACAAAAATTAGGTTAAATGATAAAAATATAATCCAAATACACTTTAAAACCAATTAAAAATATAATCTAACTATATAAACAAATTTGATGAAAAGGCAGGTTTGAATTAAAATGTAGTATTTTTCACTATTCATTAAAATATGAATTTTATAAAAAAAAGTAAAATTTTATGTTAATATTACAAATAATAAGTTTATTTTGTCAAATATAATATATAAAAGTGTTCAAAACTAGATTTGAAATTGTTGCGCCATCAAAAGGTGTCAAAACTGCTTTTTTTTGAAAATTACTTCTTTAATCCAAAAATTGAATCTGTTCTAATATAATATCTAGAAAATACATAAGATGAAATTTAATGTTATATAAAATTCAAAATTTGGTTAATACTATTCATAATTTTTAGTTTATAACCTATTAAATAATAATATTTTAATAATATATCGTTATTTAGTGAAACTCGGTATTGTGTATAATGCAAGATATCGAGGAAAGTCGCTCTTGCATGTAATGAAAGACAAGAATATAGTTTTATATACTGAATTATAATATGGTATTGGGTATAGAGAAATCTAATATTAGTGTAGAATAGAACATAATACAACAAATAAATTTAAAAGAATCTATCACATAAAATCTCAGGCTGTTATAGTAGCTCGACATTACACAGTAACATTTAAGGATATTTTGTAAGGAAGGATACCTTAATATGACTTGTGAAGTATTAATAAATCTCAATTCATTCCATATAAAATATGTTACACCAGAATGGAAAATAGGTGAAAAGAAAAAAGTGGCCAATCAAAGGCTAGGGCCATCCAAGCAGCCATCCACAAAGGAGGTAATTGATAGATCTCAAAAATATTCCTAACCAAATGTGGAAATACCAGTGAGAAAAAACGTGGGTTGACACATGTGTATGTTATGGGAAGGAAATGATTTAGGGAGACACTATAGACAACTGTTACATGTGTGAAGAAGAATGTGACTCACTGAGACTGGTAGGGACCTCAAAGATTTTATCTGGTGAGTAAATGGTTCATCCTTATTGATATTATGCTATAGATTTAGAGGTAGGTCTGATGTGGGACAAAAACAAGTTCAAAATATGTTGTAATACTAGATTCAATTCCATAGAATGTATATGAACAATGTATTACACTAGGCTACAACATATGTGTAAGTGTAATTAAAAAATAACATTACATCTATAGTGTTAGTAGATAATACCACACCACAAAAGATGGAGCGACAATGTGGAGGAGATTGCTTCAAGGAAACTCGAACCATGTGTAAAGGTCTTCAAGGAATTAAATGAGTTAAATATGTTTTAGTATTCCAAATACATAAAAGGTAAATATATACCTATGTTATGGAGAATATATTACACCATAATTCAATGTGATTTTTTCGGGTCAGTTGGAACCCACATAAGGGTCTAGCCATGGTGAAGTTTGAATAAGGGTAAAATGAGACACTCATGTAAAGGCTTGCTGAAGAGAAGATGTCTATGATGCACAATGATCTTGTAACATGGAGTGTATGTTTCTATAAGGTTATGTTTTTTTTGACAATTTTGAAGTCTACACATGTCTACGCCATAGAAAATGTTCTAAAATAAAACTATTTTGGTGTTCAAAGGATTTTGAATGAGATCATACCATGATATCAGGTAATTTATGAGGAAGATAAATGCATGATATTTATGGATATATAAAACATGAGGATACACCATAAGTAATCATTACACAATGTATGTTTTGATTGGGCTCACTTTCTATGTTGTATTGGAATGTTCTATGTGGTGGTGATGGCATAAAGGAGGATGAATACACCTTATAAGCAGGGAACAAATTACATTCAAAAAATTATAGTCAAGATGGAAATTCAATCATGGAAGTTATTACTCAATATTTTAGGGCCTTAAATAGGTTTTAATGTAACTAAATGCAAAAAATAAAAGTGTGGAATACCTAAAGAAATATCAAGAAGAGATAAGGAATGAGGATTAATCAAAACCATCAAATTAATAACAATAGGGTTATAAAACCACCTATAGCATTTCTAGAAAGAAGTTATAAAATATTGATACGTATTAAAAATCCAAATTTAAAAGATAAAATGGAATTTATACTATAAAAAACTAAGGAGAGATCCTAAAAATAATAAAAAATATATCCAAAGACAAAAAAGACAATATAACTACAGTTCACTGAAGAAAATAAATTCCAGGCTTATTCTGGAAAGTGAAGGAAGGTTATTGGTAGAGTTAGTGACCTAGAACCAACTTCTATGTACTTTTTGTTTATTTTTATTCATGGTATTTAATATTTATAATTTTTTTTATCAAATAATGATTGCTATTATATGTGACATTATATGTTATAATGTTCTAAGGGTACTTTCCATACTGAAAGGACTTAGTTGTTCCCTGCTACGCTGAGAACCTATAATATATAATATATGTTCTATGGACAAATGATATCATTTGATGGGACACATTTGATATAGGTTATTATGGGTAGGGGGATCATTATAAATTGAGACTTATTCTCATAAATTTCATCCTTAGTAATATCAAGAAACTAGATTATGAGAACATGACCCACAAGTAGAAAATCCACATTCAAATTTATCATTTAATATCCCTATCTTTGGTCATGTGTAATAGTCTTTGGACTTTAATATTATCATTAATGTATATCATGAGTTGTTTACTTTGAAGTACTGATGAAAAAATTGATGATATATTATCATGGTGAGGTAGGATATGTTAGGTGTATCATGAGTGATATTTAGTTTGAATGAAATAAAGTCCTTAGATTTTTTATTTATTTTGGATAATCCCTTTTTTAATGGGTTTGAGAGGGAACCCTTACATGACCGGTATTCCCAGAGGCATAGGGCCCAGTACATGATCCGAAGGCCCAAATTTCTAACTACACTGGAATTACCCCTCCCCAAAACCTGCTTCATTGATGGAACTTAGCTCTACACTAGGCATGGCTGATTGACTAGTATTATCCTATAAAGAGTTTATGGTTCATGGCACCAATTGTTATTTCCATACCCTCTATTCATTAATGAATAATGAAATAAGGTAATTTTACCTTCTTAGTTTAGTTTAACTTGATATCTTGTTCTCTTTGATGGAAATATGACTCTAATTAAGTCTATGACCATGGAATTATATCACCAAGTTCATTTTTGGAAAGTCAAATAAAGATACATTGAGCACATAGGTTGATACACTGGCTTAAAACATGATTAATTAAATATATAATGATAAAGGGATTATATTATACAATTTTTGTTCATATGTGGTTATTTAAATTATGGTATTTAACACATTTCTTGATGGGAATCTTTTCATGGTATTAGACAATATCTTTGTACTTCAGGTGTAACATCCTTATGCAACTAAGAAAAGGGCCTAGAGAGTCACACATTAAGTATATTCAGAACCACATTGAAATTCTATATAAATTTAACATATTAAATAAATATTATTCTTGTACGTGGTTTAATAATTATGCATGGTTAGTTAATCAAAAATATTTGATCACCAAATATTCAAGAGAATATATATGGGTTGAATAATTAATAAATATTTATTATCTATTTAGTAAATATAATATTTATTTATATATCATTGAATGATGTAGTGATATTTATTTATTTAAATAGTCATTATTCAAGGTTCGATAAATATTGATGAGGATATAGGACAAGTTAATGGATAATGTCACGACCCGTCCTCGGGGCCCGTGCCATGACTACCCCAAGTCCGCCTTCCATAGGCCAGGGGCTGGCGACTAGCACCAAGGCATAATTCCCGGTAAAAAGGGAAGGCATTGACTTTGTAAAGTAAACAAACACCGTAGAGCAAGCAAGAAGTAGAAGTAAACACCAAGTAAAAACTGGGTACAACAGTACGTGCGGAAAAGTAAGTGGACCAGAATACAAACCCAAACTGAAAGTAAAGTACAACTGGAAAGGGGAAAACAACAACTAAAGTAAAGCCGCAATGTCGAGCCTTCCACTGGAAGCCCCACCTGAAGGGTGAGTACAGATAGCCTCCACAGCTCCTCGGGTCCAGCCGTCCGCTCCGGGAACATCCCACCTAGTGGTCCACCTATGGGTACCGTCCTGCTCCACAAGCCTCAACCACAATCAGCGCTGTCCGTCGTCGGCAACCAACACAATGTAGTGCGGGCATAACCCGTAAAGGGGTTAGTATAAGCTACTCAGTAGGGACCCTGAGACCCCCGAAGGTCTCCCAGAATCTACAAAAGATAACCCACAAAGGAAAGATACAATCACGAAGTAACATCCGACACTACTTAGGTATATGCCCATACATATACCTAAGTCATCAATTCTCGTTCGGCTCCAACATCCAAGCCCAAGTACAACCCAGTCCACACATGAAAGAAAAATGTAAATCCACACAGGAAAGCACCACACAATCCACATAGGAAAGCAAAACAGGATTCAACTCACACATGTATACTTCTTCGTAAGACGATAGAGATGATCAGATATTTCCACTGATTCATCTATGACATCAGACCCACAAAGGATCGATAGGTACTAACCCCCGCAATGACCCACAAAGGATCTGACCCACAAAGGATTGATAGGTACTAACCCCTGCAATGACCCATAAAGGATCTGACCCACACATGATCGATAGGTAACTAACCCCCGCAAAGACCCACACAGGATCAGACCCACACATGATCTGTAGGCGTTGGCCCACACAGGACCACTGAGAGCTGGCCCACATAGGATCAGAACCACACAGGATCGGTAGCACTGATCCACATAGGATCACTGAGTGCTGTAGTCATCACCGTCGAATCCAATGAGGATCTCTGTACAGTCGTCGTCATCGCAGTCGCAGGGTTCCCGCACACAGCAAGCTCGTTCGGGAGGGTCCGCTCCATGAGCCGAGAGGCTGATACATCAACTAACACATAGTCCAAATTTGATGTATCCAAACGTTCTGTATCGTCAACAGGAACTCAACGTCACAGGCAGCGCGTCAATCCGACGCCCGGTCTGAGAGTTTTTGGCTTTTTCGTCCCAGGGGCCTGGCTGGTTTTTAAGTCAAAACCAACCCGAACGTACTCCACCTGCATCCAAAACTTGTGTGGATTAATCCAAAAGATCCTTCTCACTTAGAGGAATCCAACAAAATCGACGGTACATCAATCGGACGTTCGGAGCTCAAGTTATAAGCGTTTCCGCTCCGAGGGCCCGGTTGGTTTCATGTACGAACCAACCCGGCCGAACCCAAAGTTCTCTGAAACCTTGAGTGTAATATGTCGGAACGACCGTCTCGATCCACGGATCACATCGCTACTGACGGTGCGTCGATCGGAGGTCCGTAGCCCAAGATATGGGTAAAAGACCGAAAGAGGTCCGAAAACGGAGGGTCTGGGCCCAGACCGACCCGACCCAACCCCCCCTGGGTCGGCCCGAACCGGGTCGACCCAACCCAGGTCCGGGTCCAACCCGTATGGCACGACCCGACCCGATCGGTGCGGCCCGGCCCGGCCTGGGCGCGACCCGGCTGGTGCTGGCCGGGTGGCCAGCAGGTCGGCTCGGCCGTTACGGCCGAGCGAAGCGGGGGTCGCGCTGCCCCCACGTGGAGAGACCGCGGCCCCGTGTGGGGCCACCCTTGCCGGCGGACGCGGCCGGTTGACGCGTCCCACTCCCTCTGGTCCCGCGTGGTCGTGGGACCGTGGCCTGCCGCCACGACTTCAGCCGCATCAGCTTCTCCCAGCGGCGCGCCGGGCACCGCCGCCTCCTGCCGCCGGGCTGGCGAGGTGTGCCGGCGGGTCGCTCCGCGGACCACCAGACGAGTTCTGGAGGTCGAAAATGCGTTTCGTCTTCACCAAAGGCCCTCTCGGGGCCCGTCCTTCACTGCGAGGACCTCACATAGCCCGTGCGGCCTGCTTTTTTGTCGCCCGCCAATCCGCTCACCAAGAACGAAGAGGCGGTGGGTTCGGACTTGTTCGTTGGTCCGCACCCACCATGTTAGCAGTTTTAAAAGTATTTCAACAAATTTTTAAACAACTGCAGATATAATCACATAGATTAAAATGAACAAAAACCCCTACCTCAACGTTGTCGTCGAACGTGAGTTCGTCACGGAATTAACCGTCGCGGAAGAAGAGGATCGTCGCTTCGCAGAAGGGGTTTCGCTGTCGTCGTGGTACACGGTGTTGCGTAGTCAAACTTCGTGGATTTAAAATTACACAGAATTAATTACACCATTAAAACCCATGCTAATGATATAATTCACAAAGAATTAAAAGAACCGTAACCCCCCTACCTCAATCAGTTGTTGATCGAAGATTGTCACGGGGGAAGGAATGGCATGGAAGAAGCGTCGCGGAAGGAGGATCATCGGCATCGCGGTACACGGCGTCGCGTCGTCGATCTCCGAGGGTTCGGAGTTCTTCGTTGGTGACGATGCGTTCTTCGCGTTCTTTGCGTTCTTCTTGTTCTTCAACGAAGGAGGATGAAGATCTTCAAGCCTTAGAGCTTTCTCCCAATCCTCTCAACAAGAAACCCTTAAATAAAATAAGTGTTGGTCTTATTTTATTTCTCATGACAACGTTTTGGAATTCATAAAAAGAATCCAACAATTAATTGAATTAATTGCAATGCTTAAACCGTTCAATTAATAGGGGTGTTTAATATTTAATTAAATGCACAGGTTGACTTTATTTTAAAAGAGGTTTTCACGGGTGTGTTACTTAGAGGGAAAGAAACGGTGGGGATCATGCGGGCCCCACCTCACAAATATCCTACCAAGTGGGTAGGATATCATGGGTCCCATTTTATCCACTTAACCTAGGTTAAGCCACTTAAGTAAAATAAAAATAAAAAGTTGCACCACTTTTATTTTTATTCCTTAACTTAACCCCAAAATTTTAAAACCACACCTGAGAAAACGCAACTCTGGAAAAGGTGTTTCTAAGCAAATACCGGCACTGCGATTCCATCGGTTCCCTCGGAATTTGATTCCGAGCACCGGTTCAAAATTTAGAAAAACCCGCTCATTCGTTCACTGAACGTACCCGAGCCAAACTTTGGAAAATGATTCTGGGCACACCGGGCCTCAGAATCAGGTACCTTCAGAAAATGTGTTCTTGTAAAATTTCAAAGAAAATTAAGAAAAAAATTTCCTTGAATTTTATGGGTCTTTACATCACTCCCACCTCAGGGTTTTACGTCCCAGTAAAGATACATCATAAACTCGGGAAACAAATGTGTGTATTGAGCACGCATCTGAGCCTCCCGCTCCCAAGTGCTCTCCAGGAGGTTCCCGTGCTGCCATCGGATGCGCACTAGAGGAATCTACCATCCACGTAGGACCCGCTCCTGTCGATCCTTAATCTCCACCGGGACCTCCGCAAAAGTCGCCCCATCATCAACGTCCAGCTCCCCATGGTAAATGATATGCGACGGGTCGTGCACGTATCTCCTTAGCTGAGATACGTGGAAGACGTCGTGCACCCGGTGCAACAGAGGTGGTAGAGCCAGGCGATAATCCACCTCGCTAATCCTACTAAGGACCTGGAATGGTCCGATGAAGCGTGGAGACAAATTGCCGCCTCGGCCAAATCTCCGTAATCCACGTCGAGGTGAGACCCGCAAGAAGATGTGGTCACCATCCTCAAACTCCAGTGGCATCTGCCTCTAGTCAGCATTGGACTTCTTCCAGCTCTGAGCTATCCTCATCTGCTCCTGGATGATCTGGACCTTCTCCGTCGTGGCTTGGACCACCTCCGGTCCCACAAGTGCTGACTCCCCAGGGTCTGTCCAGCACAAAGGAGATCTGCAAGGTCGGTCGTACAACGCCTCATATGGTGCCATCCCGATGGTGGAGTGGTAGCTGTTGTTGTACGCAAACTCCACCAAGGGTAGGTGGTCTTCCCAGCTGCGACCAAAGTCGAGGACACATGCGCGGAGCATTTCCTCAAGAGTCTGTATGGTTCTCTCTGTCTGACCATCTGTCTGAGGGTGAAAGGCGGTGCTCAGACGTAGCTGCATCCTGAACGCCTCCTGCAACCCCTTCCAAATCTGGGAAGTAAAGCGAGAATCTTGATTGGAGACTATAGATGATGGCACACCGTGAAGACGTACAATCTCCTGAATGTAGAGACGCCCCAAGCTCTCCACTAGGCCCTGCTCTCTGATGGGTAAGAAGTGAGCCGACTTGGTGAGTCGGTCGACAATCACCCAAATTGAGTCATGACCTCTGGAAGTGCGTGGAAGTCCAGTCATGAAGTCCATAGATATTCCGTCCCACTTCCACTCCAGGACCTCTAAGGGTTGTACGAAGCCTTCTGGTACCTGATGCTCTGCCTTCACCTGCTGGAAGGTGAGGCATCGAGAAAAGAACACTGCCACAACCTTCTTCATGCCCGACCACCAGTTCTGTCGTCTAAGGTCCTGGTACATCTTCTCCATTCCAGGATGTACCGCCAAGGGAGAAGTGTGAAACTCTCTCAACACCTCCTCCTGTAAAGAAACTGGTACCAAGGTACGTCCTCTGAAAAAGGACGTCGTGATCTGCTCCAAAGGAGAAACCATCAGGTGCCTGTCCTGAGGATATCTGTGCACGCCGCGTCTCACAGTCAGCATCCCCACGATGTGCCTCTCTGAACTGCTGCAGTAGTGGAGGAGTGACTGTGAGTGACTAAAGGAAGGCTGCTCCATCTCTATCCATGAAGGATATCTGCAAAGCAGATAGCTTCTCTGTCGCCTCCTCAAGTAGTTGAATGCTCGTCCTCCTGCTAAGAGCATCAGCTACCACGTTCCCCTTCCCCGGAGTATAGACTATCTCAAAGTCATATTCCTGGAGGAACTCGATCCATCGCCATTGTCTCAGGTTTAGGTCCTTCTGAGAGAAGATGTAAATGAGACTCTGATGGTCAGAAAAGATTGTAAAGCGCTCGCCCATCAGGTAGTGCCGCCATGTCTTCAGAGTGAAGACCACTACTGCTAACTCCAGGTCATGGGTAGCGTAGTTCTGCTCATGTGGCCTCAACTGACGTGATCCATAGGCGATCACTTCCCACTCCTGCATCAGGACACATCCGAGTCCGGTCCCTGATGCATCGCAGTAGACTACGTACCCTACTCCCTCCTCCGACAACCTCAAGATAGGTGCGCTGGTCAATCTCCGCCTCAGCTCCTGGAAGCTCTACTGACATATGTCTAACCACACAAAGGGTTTCCCCTTATTCTTCAAATCTAAGAGTGGTGCCGCAACTCTAGAGAAATCTGGAAAAAATCTCTGGTACTATCCAGCTAGTCCCAATAAACTCCGCACCTTCGTCATGCTCCTGGGTGGCTCCCAAGCTAGCACTGCCTCGATCTTTGCAGGATCCACTGCAACTCCCGCCTCAGAGATGGCGTGTCCCAAGAAGTGGACCTAGCGTATCCAGAACTGACACTTCGAGAGCTTGCCATAAAGCCGGTGCTCTCGGAGTGTGTCTAGTACAACCCGCATGTGGTAGGCGTGCTCCTCCTCAGTTGTGGAGTATTTCAAAATGCCATCGATGAAGACCATGAAAAATCGATCGAGGTATGTCTGAAAGATCCTGTTCATGAGGCCCATGAACACTAATGGAGCATTGGTTATGCCGAATGGCATAACTAAGAACTCATAGTGGCCATACTGACATCTGAAGGCCGTCTTCTACATGTCCTCATCCCGAACTCTGAGCTGATGATAGCCTGACCTGAGGTCTATCTTTGAGAACCACCATGCTCCCTTGAGATGATCGAAGAGGTCATCAATCCTCAGCAGCAGATACTTGTTCCTCACTGTCACCTGGTTCATGCGACGATAGTCGACACAAAGTCGCAAACTCCCGTCCGCCTTCTTGGTGAACAATATCGGGGAAGCCCAGGGTGAAACACTGGGTCGGATGAATCCCTTGCCCTACAAGTCCTCCAACTGTACCCGTAGCTCTCGAAGATCATCGGGGGCCATCCGATATGATGGAGTGGATATCGGGGCTGTCCCAGGGTACAGATCAATATAAAAGTCTACCTCTCTGCGAGGAGGTAGTCCTAGAATGTCGTCAGGAAAAACGTCCACATACTGATCCACCATTGTAGGAAAACTAGGACTCCGCACATCGACTTCTCCTAGGATGAGGCTAGCCAACATATGAGTGATGGGTTTTCCTCTCCTCTGTGGAAGTCCATTCTGTGCTGCGAAGGCTCCCTTCTCGTCGGTGAAGGTGAACCTGCTCCCGTCGATGCTTACACATCACACCTTGCGCCTAATATAGTCAATTTGAGCATGGACTGTGGATAACCAATCCATGCCCAAGATGACGTCGTAAGGCCTCGACACCGCTACAAGAAGATCCCAGCCGAAGCTCTCGCCTCCTAGAGTAAGCTCACACTGCCGGCACTAGTGCGTAATAGTCGAGTCTGCTCCCGTAGGAGTCTCTAGCCATAAGGATCGAGCCAACGGCTCTGTCAAAATCTCTGAGCTCCGAACAAGGGCAGTGGCTATGAAAGAGTGACTCACTCCTATGTCTATAAGAACTCTAGAAAGGGTGGAATAGACACAGATAGTACCTCAAATCATCTCAGGTGCGCCGTGGTCATAGGCCTCCGCTCCCTGGAACTATGCCTGTCTATGCCCGCCAGCTCCCTGTGGTCGGGGTGGACCTCCTGGTGGTGGTGGTGGTAGAGCCGCAAAGTGTCGCCCACCACCGGATGCTCGGCCAGCTCCTCTGCCACATCCGCCTGCTCCCTACGGACCACCATGGTTGACCCTTTGCCTCTACCTGGGTGGCCCCTCAACCATATGCTGCTCCTCGGCACGGCGGGTCGGGCAGTCACGAGCTATGTGGCCCTGCCCGCCACATGTGTAGCACTGCCTGCCTCTCGATAGACTGGCTCTGCGCTGTGTTCCCCACACTGTTGAGCCAGTGTCCTGAGGTTGTCCGCCTGAGGGTCTAGTCTGCCTGGACCCATGAGTCATCCGTCGACTACCTACTGTAAAAGACTCTTCTACCTGCCGCCCTGCGGTAGGTCTCGCTGCTAATGAAGGCTCAACAAGGAAGCTCTCGATCAAAAGGGCTCGCTCCAGTACTCATGCCTGAGTTGGAATGCTGAGGGATATCAGCGATGCTCTGATCTCATGTCTCAATCCCTGCTCAAAGGTCTGGGCCCGGAAGAATGGGTCCCATACCATGTCTACCGAGTAGCGCGAGAGATCTGTAAATCTCACCGAGTACTGGGCGACCGTCAAGCTGCCCTACCGTAGCTGGAGAAGCTCTTGGATGCACACCGCACGGTGGGTGGCTGGGATGAAATATGAGCGGAAGAGGCTCTCAAAGTCCGTCCCGAGGAGAGATGCCTCATCATGCACCTGGAGCATCAAGCTCCACCATCGGCCTACTACCGCGTGTAGTAGGCTCGCTGCGAGGATCACCATGAGGTCTGCTGGTGTCCTCACTAACATGAAAACCCAAACAACTGCCTTCAGCCAATCCTCAGCTGCCTGGGGGTCCGTCTCCCTGCGGAACCTAGGAGGTCGCTGGCGCTGGAAATCGTGTAGTGCACTAAGGCGACGTGCATTTTCAGCGGCTGGGGCTGGAAGCTTCGGTGGCTCGACGGGTAAAGGTACCGTCAGTGCTTCAGCTGTCAAAGGGCCCTGTACTGAGGCCTCGTCGCTCGGTGGGCTGTCGTCACGCACAACTCTCATAACCCTAGCTGGCTGCCGTCGTGGGGCCATCTTGAAAAGAAACAGGTGCGCCACGGTTAAACAGTATACCTAGTGAGCTGACATAAAGTAATCACAAAGAAAACTTGAAACACACATGCAATCAATGTTTTTGTTCATTAAGTCGGAAATCAGAAGTCAGGGTCCCGGTGTATGGATACGTCGACCTCCACACCAACACTGGACTCCCTGGACTGATAACCACACCAAATACTCTTAACACTATTTCTTCACATAGAAAAAGATCAGAGTCCATAGTTCTGCGGTATAACCAAACTCCTCTGATACCAATTTGTCATGACCCGTCCTCGGGGCCCGTGCCGTGACTACCCCAAGCCCGCCTTCCATAGGCCAGGGGCTGGCGACTAGCACCAAGGCATAATTATTGGTAAAAAGGGAAGGAATTGCCTTTGTAAAGTAAACAAACACCACAGAGCAAGCAAGAAGTAGAAGTAAACACTAAGTAAAAACTGGGTACAACAGTACGTGCGGAAAAGTAAGTGGACCAGAATACAAACCCAAACTGAAAGTAAAGTACAACTGGAAAGGGGAAAACAACAACCAAAGTGAAGCCGCAATGTCGAGCCGTCCACTGGAAGCCCCACCTGAAGGGTGAGTACAGATAGCCTCCACAGCTCCTCGGGTCCAGCCGTCTTCTCCGGGTACGTCCCGCCTAGTGGTCCACCTTCGGGTACCGTCCTGCTCTACAAGCCTCAACCACGATCAGTGCTGTCTGTCGTCTGCAACCAACACAACATAGTGCGGGCATAACCTGTGCAGGGGTGAGTATAAGCTACTCAGTAGGGACCCCGAGACCCCTCGAAGGTCTCCCAGAATCCACAAAGGATAATCCACAAAGGAAAGATACAATCACGAAGTAACATCCGACACTACTTAGGTATATGCCCATACATATACCTAAGTCATCAATTCTCGTTCGGCTCCAACATCCAAGCCCAAGTATAACCCAGTCCACACAAGAAAGCAAAACGTAAATCCACACAGGAAAGCACCACACAATCCACATAGGAAAGAAAAACATGATTCAGATCACACATGTATACTTCTTCGTAAGACGATGGAGATGATCAGATATTGCCACTGATTCATCTAGGTCGTCAGACCCAAAAAGGATTGATAGGTACTAACCCCCTCAATAACCCACAAAGGATCTGACCCAAAAAGGATCGATAGGTACTAACCCCTGCAATGACCCACAAAGGATCTGACCCACACAGGATCGATAGGTAGCTAACCCCCGCAAAGACCCACACAGGATCATACCCACACAGGATCTGTAGGTGCTGGCCCACACAGGACCACTGAGCACTGACCCACATAGGATCGGACCCACACAGGATCAGTAGCACTGATCCACATAGGATCGCTGAGTGCTGTAGTCATCGTCGTCGAATCCAATGAGGATCTCTGTACAGTCGTCGTCGTCGCAGTCGCAGCTAGCTCTAGGGTTCCCGCACACAGCAAGATCATTCGGGAGGGTCCGCTCCACGAGCCGAGAGGCTGATACATCAACTGACACATAGTCCAGAGTTTATGTATCCAAAAGTTCTGTATCGTCAATAGGAACTCAACGTCACAGGCGGCGCGTCAATCGGACGCCCGGTCTGAGAGTTATTGGCTTTTTCGTCCCAGGGGCCAGGTTGGTTTTTAAGTCAAAACCAACCCGACCTTACTCCACCTACATCCAAACCTTGGGTGGAATAATCCAAAATATACGTCTCACTTAGAGGAATCCAACAAAATCGACGGAACATCAATCGGACGTCCGGAGCTCAAGTTATAAGCATTTCCGCACTGAGGGCCCGATTAGTTTCATGTATGAACCAACCCGGACGAACCCAAAGTTCTCCGAAACCATGACTGTAATATGTCAGAATGACCATCTCGATCCAAGGATCACATCTCCGCTGACGGTGTATCGATCGGAGGTCCGTAGCACAAGATATGGACAAAAGACCGAAAGAGGTCCGAAAGCGGGTGGTCTGGGCCCGGCCCGACCCGGCCCAACCCCCCCTGGGTCGGCCCGAACCGGGTTGACCCGAACCAGGTCCGACCCGGATGGCGCGACCCGGCCCGGCTGGCGCTGGCCGGGTGGCCAGTGAGTCGGCTCAACCGTTATGGTCAAGCGAAGCGGGGGGCGCGCTACCCCCGCGTGGAGAGATCGCGGCCCTGCATGGGGCCGCCCTTGCCGGTGGACGCGACCGGTTGCCGCGTCCCACTCCCTCTGGTCCCGCACGGTCGCGGGACCGTGGCCTGCCGACGCAGCTTCAGCTGCGACGGCTTCTCTCGGTGGCGCGCTGGCGGGCCGCTCCGCGAACCACCAGACAAGTTCCAGTGGTCGGAAATGCATGTCGTCTTCGCCAAAGGCCCTCCCGGGACCCTTCCTTCATTGCGAGGACCTCACATCACCCATGTGGCCTGCTTTGTCCTCGCCCGCCAATCCGCTCACCAAGAACGAAGAGGCGGTGGGTTCAGACTTGTTCGTTGTTCCGCACCCACCGTGTTAGTGGTTTTAAAAGTCTTCCAACAAATTTTTAAACAACCGCGAATATAATCACATAGATTAAAATGAACAAAAACCCCTACCTCAATGTTTTCGTCGAATGTGACTTCATCACGGAATTAACCGTCACATAAGAAGAGGATCATCGCGTCGCGGAAGGGGCGTCGCTGTTGTCGAGGTACACGGCGTTGCGTAGTCAAACTCCGGGGATTTAAAATCACACAGATTTAATTGCACCATTAAAACCCATGCTGAGGATATAATTCACAAAGAATTAAAAGAACCGCAACCCCTACCTCAATCGGTTGTTGATCGAAGATTGTTACGGGGGAAGGAACGGCGTGGAAGAAGCGTCGTGGAAGGAGGATCGTCGGTGTCGCGGTACACGGCGGGGCGTCATCGATCTCCAAGGGTTCGGCATTCTTCGTCGGCGACGATGTGTTCTTCGCGTTCTTCGCGTTCTTCAATGAAGGAGGATGAAGATCTTCTATCCTTAGAGCTTTCTCCCAATCCTCTCAACAAGAAACCCTTCAATAAAATAAGTGTTGGTCTTATTTTATTTCTCATGCCAATATTTTGGAATTCATAAAAAGAATCCAATAATTAATTTAATTAATTGCAACGCTTAAACCATTCAATTAATAGGGGCGTTTAATATTTAATTAAATGCACGGGTTGACTTTATTTTAAAAGAGGTTTTCGGGGGTGCGTTACTTAGAGGGAAAGAAAAGGTGGGGCTCGTGCGGGCCCCACCTCACAAATATCCTACCAAGTGGGTAGGATATCATGGGTCCCATCTTATCCACTTAACCTAGGTTAAGCCACTTAAGTAAAATAAAAATAAAAAGTCGCACCACTTTTATTTTTATTCCTTAACTTAACCCCAAAATTTAAAAACCACACCTGAGCAAACGCAACTCTAGAAAAGGTGTTTCTAAGCAAATACCGGCACTGTGATTCCATCGGTTCCCTCAGAATTTGATTCCGAGCACCGGTTCAAAAGTTAGAAAAACCCGCTCATTCGTTCACTGAACGTACCCGAGCCAAACTTCGGAAAATGATTCCGGGAACACCGGGCCTCGGAATCAGGTGCCATCAGACACTGTGTTCTTGTAAAATTTCAAAGAAAATTAAGAAAAAAAATTCCTTGAATTTTACGGGTCTTTATAGATAAATTGGAAAAGATATATTAAATATTATTTGAATAAATAAATATTTATTTAACTATGAAAAATAATTTTTTTTTTGTTTTATCCATGAGTTTGACGCAAGATAAGTAAATCGTGACAATATTATTACTTTAGACATGGGGTTTTCTAATGATTTAGAAAAATAATAACATCCTGGGTGTAATTATTATTATTTTTAACCCTAGCTCTAAATAAATATGATTATGTCATTTCTAAACCTAATTTTTGTTGTGCACAATGAAAGTTTAGAGATAATTTTCTCAATCCTTAGAGATATTTTCTCATAAAACACTCTCAATATCAAAGATAATCCCCCCTATACCAATATATCATGACTATATAGATCTAGAAGAGTCCTTATATGAAAATAAATTCTTGTGGCGATCATCAAAGAATGAATAAAGTTAAAAAATATTCCCTAAAGAAACCATAGGATTTATACAATGATGTCTAGAGGATTGTGGTCCACGTGTGGATTACTAATAACAAGATTCTACACTTGAATCCTCTCACTACAATGATGGAGTGTAAAGAAATGTTCCACCGATTAATCAATGGAGAAAGCAATTTAATACAAGGTATTTATTTATCAAACAAAATTAATTATAATGACCCCTTCTTCTTGGTTCTAATGTAATAATCAATTAATTTTCAATTTAATTCCATTGGTCATGGAATACTTAATTATGTTCATCTCATATTATTCATTTATTATGATAAAAATTGGACTTTCCTACGACCCAAAGATACTTACACTATTCCCAAGACCATCAAGTGGTATCAAAATGGTAATATAATTAATTTATAATTATTTATTAATAATTTATTGATTATAAAAATTTTTGGTAAGTTTTCATTTATATATTGTTCGTTCTTAAAATATAAACATTGTAATATTCTAGTATCCATACTATATTTTGATCATATAACCAAGAATAGGTTAAATTTACATGAATAACATTCAAAAATTGCATCAGAAGTTGTCAGGGTTTTTGGATGAATAACATAAGACTACATGAAATATAACTTATTGTCACATGTTATGTACCTATGTTCATTACTCCAGGATGAACCATGAGAAATTGGGGTTTTCATATAATAAGTACACATGTAATATATTTAATTCACTCTATATATTGATCGAATGGACTAGAACACATTATACTGGATAAAACGACATGCGACCAGCATACATGTTGTGTAGTACATGTTTTTTCATAGAAAAAATTAATAGTCAATGATGCATCATGTATTTATTACATGACTTGTAACTAAAACTTATGAAAATTTGATATCATAGGACTTTTATATAGAGTACATTCCATGTACCTCATAAACATCCATGGTTGAAAAATACACCAAGTCCTTAGGCTTGTGTTACAGACATGGGAAGAAGACATTACATGATGTGTATTCCTAGTACATGACGTATAACACAATATAACTTTTTTGATTAATTTGGAACATGAAGAAAAATTAATGATACAATTAAACATTATAACATGTGTTAGTATTACTTTTGATGATAGTACAGTCCATGTTATAGTTTAATTAATTATAAATTAAATTCAATTATGTATTAAATTATGAACTACAAGGACAATGCGGTTTGGCCGAGTACATGACATTACCTCCAAGTACACATGTGTACTTTATTAATTTTAAATAAAATTAATTTGTTTAAAATCATTGATGATATAAATTTATAGGATGGTTTGGAAGGAATTAAGATAAATTGAATTAAGTTATTGATCAAATAATTAACTGGATTAATTCAAGGCATTGTAATTTAATTAAAGAAAAAATTGAAGTGAATTCTAAGTAGATTGAAAATACATACTCATTTCATGTGTGTGGGTGATCATGAGCTAAGACCAAACCAATGGGCGTGATTGTTTTCTTTAATTTATTATTATTAAATTAAATGATACCCTACACGTCATCCCCTCCTCTTATTATGTAATGGCTTGTGTGCCTGTGGATTCTTTTATTAAAACCCCTTAATCAATCATTTGGTTCCCCTTACCCATGTGCGAGTGATGATTATGTAATGAATAAATCTCACAAGAAAGTGGATTTGGGTCTAGTTCAGAGCTAAGAAAAAACCAATCCAAGAGATTCATAGGTGAAAAAACGGATACTGCAACATGAACAAAGTTTTTATTCAAGTTATTTTTCCTTAGGTCCATGGGTATGTTTATCAAATTATTGATAAAGTAACAATTAGAAATGATAATGATCATAGTGATTTTATTATCTTATTTTTATCAAGTTTCATGGTTAATTTCTTTATGGATGTTTTGATTCAATCACATAAATTAACAAATCAACAAGAATGCAATATAAAATTAAAATAAATTGGATTATAAATAAATTTTATCCAGACATGGTTAATCATTTATGTAAAATCCACATAATATTAACATGTATGTAATAATATAAAATGGAAAATTTATTCATAAAATAAAAAATCCCTCAAATAAATATATTAAGTTGGTATATCCTTATACTACTTGGGTTTAAATCAAACAATAGTTAAAAGTACAAAACCAACCTCCATTGGGGTACTTTCAATTATCAGGGAATTTCTAACTTGACACATGGATCAAATCAATATAGTTCCCATTAAGGATTGAAACCCTTTGTGGGACGTAGTGAAACTATTAGAAAAGTTATGAGCAAATCCAGGTCTAGGATTTCAAAATTAGGGAGTCCACACAACAGATCAAGGAGCTGTGAGTTAATATAAGTGAAATTTACCCCAACATAAATACATTTGAATATCTTTTTAGGCCTCCATATGGGTTATGAGAGAAGGTATATAGATCCATTGCACTATAATATCACATGAAAATATATTCTAAAACTAATGGTGAGGGATATTGTATTTTCAAAAAAAATAGCGAGAGATTAATAAATTTAAAATTTATTATATAATTTTTGTAATTCAGATAAATTACTAAAATTATGCTCTTATTTATTATAGAAATTGAAAATAACATGAATTATAATAAATAATTTCAATCCATACTAGATAAGGATAAACTTCTCAAAAGATTAAATTTCCATGAATGGTAGATGTTTTTTTCATTATACTACACCATGAGTGGAAATTATACATCTTGGAAACCCTAGTTCCTAAGTTAATTTCTAAATAAGCTAGAAATGAAGAAGTATTAATCTACCTTAAAAATATGGATGATTCCATATATTTCCAATGTCTCATGCTATAATATATGTCAAGTGATATCATGAAGAAACATAAGGAAATGTAGGTGTATAACATGATGTATTAAATTTGTGATCTCTATTAAGAGAAGGTGAGACACGAAAGATATGATATATCTAATGCACAATTTATGTGAAAGATTATAGATTCAGTGCTAGTTGGGACTCATGTATTAAATATAATTGGATACATAGAGTGATTGAATATATTAGGTTTCAAGATCCCTGATGATTTGTGCACAAATATCATTATGTCCTCACTACCTAAGAGATTATCTAGTTTCATTTTTTTTGAAAAGGTTGTAGGTTAATCCCCCTTTATTGAACATAAAAAAGTAAACATCTTTTAAAAACTAGTAAAATAGGGAGCCCATTTAATGATTAGGAAAATACTTAAAATAACATGAATCAAGGGTATTGATGGTCCTGAGTGTCCTAAGAGGAGAAAATTTCAATATAAGAAATAAAAAAAATATCATTTCCCCCTGACAGATAATAAAAAATTTAAATCAATCAATTATGAAACATCACCCCCCTTTCTAGGAATTTATGCCATACTGGACCAACACAATGTGGTAGAGCACTTATTATACCCACATGATCATATGGAAGGGGGACCAGATGATATGTGGCAGTAAACCTATCTCTCTTTAGAGCCACCCACACAATAATGCTTGTGAGGAACTCAAAACCATGTAAACTTGATTCCATGAAAAATCAGAAAGAAAACAGCAGGAACAATCAATTTTTGGGTACCCATCCTTCCAACATAAAGGAAATATGGGTGAATGATGGGTATCAGTATACCCATCCCTCTCTCAAGGATACCTACCCAACAGTACCTGTAAAAATATGTTCCACCATATAAATACAATGAGAAAGAATCCAAATATTTCAAATAATTATGCAACCCAATCATATAATCAGTCCCACAGAAAATTGTCTTCAACCGGTGATATTTTCTTCATGAGAATCAAAAACCTCTAGAAACATATAGAAATGAACTAGTGTTCGATGGCCTCTTCATCAATTCCACCATTGACTATCCAACCTTGAATAGCTCCACCCCTAAATGCCCGTATAACCCCCAATCACCAACCAGCCATATCCCACAGCCCCACACCAAGACAGGGTCAACATCATCCCTAACATAAGCATGAGACTGTGTTAGTGAATACTCTTAAGTGCATCCCTCCCTAAATATCTCAATGATAGAAAGTCTAAAATAGTTCCCAGTTCTAGAATGAAGCTGGATCTAGAGATCAAGATGCCACACACACATCTTGGACTGGCATCATAGATGGAATTTACTCTATGAACACCATGAGAATAGAGAATGGAAAATTCAAGATATATCATGTGAGGGAAGTAGGAAATGACCGATGATGATGAGTGATCTTATAAGAAATATATAGAATCTAGGTAAAGTAGCAGTGAAGAACTGATTAATGAAGGTAGCTCCAAAACCCCCAAAAACGAAGCCCAATAAGGGAAGAGCTACCAAATAGAATGAACATAGAGATAAAGGGACCTAAAACTCACTCCATGTGTAAGTCCTATAATCAATTTCCTTCTAAGAATAGTAAAATTCCAAGATAGGTGAAGGAAATAGAAATATTATGTTTTTTATGTGTCAATTTGGGACAATAGAAGAATAAATGCACCCATATAAATAATAAAGTGGATTCTTTGGGTCTATTCATTATCAAGTGTAATATTTCCATATTTAATAATTGGGTATAGATATAGCTTGTGATCCTCAAATATTTATCCAAATATAGGAACCAAGTAGATTCTAAAAGATTTATAAAGGAGAGGTGGATCTTTGCATAGCTAACAGAGCATGAATTGTTGAATTGGCTATAGGTGACTACCACCTTCCATTACCGAGATGATCTTGGTTTTGAAAGACTATTATTATGTACCTAGTGTTCACAAAAACATAATTTTCATATCTTGTCTTGATACATATGGATTTATTTTAAAATTTGGAAATAAAAGCTATTTCTTTTACAAATAAAACACATGTTATGGTATGAAGCATTTAAATAATAGTATTTATGTATTAAATTATGAAATACAGATATTAGAAATTAATAAAAATTCAGATTCACATGACTCATATCACACCCATTTGTGGCATCACCGATGTGGTCTTGTAAACAATAATTGGTTGAAAAAACTCTATAAAGTTGTCTATTTAGATTATTTTGAACTAATGCTACTTGGTAAATGTCTCGCTTGTTTACATGAAAAATTTCCAAGATACCTTTTTTGAGTAGGGTGAAAGAGATATAGAAATTATAAAATTGGTGTACACTAATGTGTGGAGACCTTTTTTAGTAGAATCTAGAGGTGGGTATTCTTACTTCATTACTTTACTAATGAATTGAGTCGATATGGATATGTCTACCTAATGAGGTATAATTCCTTTTTCTTAGATAAATTAAAAGAATTAAATAATTAAGTAAAGAATCAACTTGGTAAAAATATAAAGAAACTTCTATTTGATTGAGATGGTGAGTATCTTAACCAATAGTTCATCTACTATTTACATGATTTTAGGATTTTATAATAAATCACTCCTTCCTATACACTATAGTGGAATTGTGTAAGTTAAAATAGAAACCATACCTTAATTGACATGGTAAGGTAGATAATGAGTCATAAAAATCATTCATTATTCGTTTGGGTATATTTATTAAAAACTATAGCACACATTCTAAACTGTGTAGAAAAATAAGGTGGAAAATAGAATAAATTACGAATTTGATTTTTGGAAATAAATCAGTGTTGACACATACTTGTGTATAGGAAAGTGAGGAATTTTTCAAGTCTATATCTAGAAACAAATTAGCTCCTCAATTCATGATGTTTATATTTTTTGGATATACTAAGTAAATAAAGGCATATTACTGATACAAAACCCATGATAAGAAAGTCATTATGGAAAGAAAAGGTATATTTCTTAATAGGGAGTACATCTCTAAAATAGATAGTGGGAGAAAGATTTATTTTAATGAAGTTCATGCTCAAGATAAAAAATATTTGGTTTAGGAACATATTACATAGGTCCCCATGGAATATGTAAGATCCCATCTTTTTTCCAGGAACATAACTCTTTGATTTTTTCATTAAAAATCTTTTATTGGGTTTTACATTGTATTTAAACCTTATTGGTCGAGTCTTGTTCAAAGACATAGATCCTTGTTGGGGAAAGTGACCTAAATTTTAGGGATGTATGTTTTTTTAATTAATGGAGTCTGGGTATAAACATGTTAAATGTTCTTATGAGGGTTTTCTATGAGTTTGGAAGGCTTCAGAGGTGGTTCAAATATTTTATATTGGAATTGGGATGAAATCTATCCACAGGTTATTTACACACTATATAGATGTATTACACAATGTGTAAATACCACAAGACACATGCTATAAAAAAGAGAAGGTTGTGAACTGGTTCGTGGCATAAAAAGAATACATGCCGTGAAAACCAATTACATGACGTGTATTTTTCGAGCATGGATAAATTCACCTGAGGTGATGATTTTTTTGGATATAACCAACTATGAAGAAATGAACAATGTGTAGAGGGTTTACACACTATGTATTTCTCAATATGCATGGTTATAATCCCTTTCGTGCATTTATTTTATCATTATTTCCTCGTGAAATCCTCTCCTCTCTTGATCTCTAAGAAATTCCAAGTGATTTTTGAGTGGTTCCCCTATTCTAGATGTCTCATTCAAGAAATTGATCCCCACTAAGTTTTTTACTTAGGTTCTCCCTTCTCCTATATTCTTCATTGTTTTGGTGTAAATCTCTTGATTGTGGTTGCTTTGGCCATTGATCATGTTCTAGTTTGATCTAGGTTTCACCTTTCAATCTTTTGTTCCTTTTTTCCTTGTTGTATTTACCTATTGGAAGCATTTCTTTGATCACCGATCAAAGTTAGGGGTATAAAATATTACCCTATGGTCTATTTAAATAGTTAAGTATGTGAAATATTGTGATTTCACTAACAAAACATGCACATTAATCAATTGAATGATTAATGATGATAAATCATGAACTGGATAATTTTTTGGATCCCTTTGGATTCAATGGTACAATGAACTGGATTGTGGCTACTCGTTGGGTGTGTGAACCTTTGAATAGTATTGAATTGTCTAATGGTGTAAAGTGTGTTTAGGATAACATGGGAATTAAGGTGATTTCTTGATATAAAATCTCTTTTGGTATTAGTTTATTGTTAATTGAAATGGATGAACGGTTAATGGTTAAGTACAAATTGATAAATGGAAAGGGTAATTGAAAGGTAAATGGTAAATTGTAGAATTAACCATTTTGGATTATGATATGACATCATGATGTGCTTTCTATTATGAAATGTGTTGAGTTTGATGTTGAAATGCTTATATAATAGGATTGGCCCGGTTTAATTCCAAAATGCTTATATAGAGGGCTTACCATGGTTTGATACTAAAATTCGTATATAGTGGGATTGACCCATTTTGATGTAGAAATGCTTATATGGAGGGCTTGGACTAGTTTGTTCTGAAATGATATTATAGAGGGCTATACTCAGGATGCTGAAATGATTATATAGAGGTATATTCCTAGGATGCTAAAGTTATTATATAGTGGTATTTTTCCGATTATGTTATTTTTTCATGGGTTTTGTGGTTATGGTCGGTATGGTTGTTCTACATTTTCAGATATATTTCGACATGTTTCCAAAGATGGTTGTTTTTTATATTGTATTAATTAATTAATTAATACACCTATTTATTGCTTTATTGCATTCACTTATTATCAGGATAGTTTTATTTTGTCATGGTGGCATCAACCTACTGAGTTTTACTCATACCCTATTCAGGCCACTGTTTTCTTACCAAGAATATTACATGGATGCAGGTTTAGACAAGGGAAAGGGACCTTATTTCTAAGTGTTACTTACTGGATGGGCGGTAGTTTGGAGTTGAGACCGACATGGGGTTCGGGACTGGGGTATTTTGAGATTATTTGTGTAAGATGATTATTTTAATTTTATTGTTTTCAGTTTTACATTTAGATACATTTCATCCTATCATTAAATGGTTCACTATTTTTGGTTTATTGGTTCCTCCTTTTACATCCCATTTATATGTCGTACTATTTTCGTTATTTTCCTTTACTATGATATTTATTATTATTATTTATTTTTGGTGTATTGTAATTCTATAATAGGGGGTATAGTCTCTCCACTATACTCATAGCACCCTCACTACTAGTCAACATCCTATGGTGTATGGGGAGGCATGCTTGAGATCCTGTAACCAACCTGATTTGACCATCTGAGAGAGTGATTGATTGGGGGATGTTACAAATTGGTATCAAAGTTGAAATTTTTTCTTTTTAATTAATTTAATATTTGGGAAAGGTATAAAGGAAACAAGGTTGTGTTAGGACTTGGTAATGATCTTGTGCATGGGAGTAGCTAACCCTTGTAAAGAGGAAAATCTGAGTGCCTAGGGATGGGATTGTTTTTCAGGATGTTTGTTTGTTACAGTTGATTTTATTTCACCCAGGGTGATTCACATGTTGTCTGATGCTATTGTTTTTATTTGATATTTATACTTTTGGCTTGGTATGGTGTGATATAAGTATGCATGCATCATGATAAGAACATATGGATATATCTTGATATGAATTATTCATGATAGGGACAGATTTATTGAATGTGATATATTTTCCTATATGAACTATGAAATGAGATACCTATTATATATGATAAATGAAATGAATTAAATGATATGTCATTCTAAAACACTTGTAATATATGTTTAGAGAGATATTAGGATAGTGGTTCTCTGTGTTTGTCACCTATTAAGGTTAACCTTGTTGTTTAGCCAATGTTCAAAGGAGTGAGTTTGTCTTGTAAAGAAAACTCCTCCTCCTTATCTTCGAATTGAGAATTAAGAGAGTGGAAATCAGTATGCTCCCAGTGCAACTGTACTGGAGGTTCTTGTTGATCCCGGGGATTAGATGGATGTTCGAGTTTGTGAAAGCTTCTTGAAGGCCATGCAATCCATGGAAAGGGATACTATTGACACCATACCATCGATGTATGATCCGATGAGATATTTTTATCTGCACCATCCGTCTACATTTACTGGTGAGGGAGGACCCTAGGTAGTAAATTTTTAGATTGAGTCTATACAGAAAATCTTCAATCACCACAAGAAACCTAAAGATAAGAGGGTGAAGTTTGTTTCATATATTCTTTGTGAATTTTATAAGAGTTTATGGGGGAATTCTGGAGTAATCTAATTATAAGGAGGATCTATCTTGGAAGGAATTCAATGTGAAGTTCCTAAGACACGTAGATATAGAGACTTTGAGGGATGAGAAGGATCATGAGTTCATGTACCTGACACAGGAAGGAATTTCAGCAGAAGACTATGCCAGATGCTTCACGAAAGCACAAAACCTTGTGACATCTTTATAAGTTGATGAGATCTCTAGGGAAATACATTTTCATGATGTGATTTCCTATGATATCAAGTTGTAAGTGAATGTATTTCACTTGAGTAAATTTTTAGATGTGATGAATCAAGAATTCACCATAGAAGGGAATTTGAGAGAGGCATTGAGTTGTGGCCAAGCTATTTCAGCAGGGTGAACTGGGATCTCTTATTCAGGTGGAAAGAAGCACCACTATGACAACTTTCACTAAGGAAACAGTGAGTAGAGTAGTTAGGGAAATGGGAATCCATATTAGGACTGTATTATTTTGTAGTGATATCAGTGTGGAAATTTAGACATCAAAAAGCCTCAGTGTCCATACCCTACTATGGAGTGCCATGCTTGTGGTAGGCTAGGTCACCGGCATAGATTTTGTAGTGGCACGAAACAATAGAGCAGTGGTAGGGGATAAGGATAGGTACTAAACTTTGGGAAGGACTAAGCTATCCCTCGGTAGGTAAGTAGATGGAGTTCCACTAGATGTTTAGTTTGAGGTAGGGGATGTGGTACCCCGGTGCAAGAGTTTTACCAAGTAGAGGTAATTGTTTTGGGGATTTAGACACGAGTCCAGTGTAGAGGGGCTGGTTAGATAGACTTTATGTAGTATACTCTTTCTAGTGTGGATGTAGGAACTTCTACTATTAAAGGTACAATTTTTGTATCATCTACCCTTGCTTTCAATTTTTTTGATATAGGAGAATCACATTCCTTTTTATCTTCTCTTTTTTGCAAAGTGTTTGGGATTAGATGTGGAAATCCTGGATGATGTCTTGACCATCTATAAAATATTGGGAGTACAGTCAGAAAATATCAAATGTTGTAAGATGTGTTCTTTAGAAATTAGTGGTTACCATTTCTTTTGGGAACCATTTATGCTGGAAATGATAGGTTTCTATTTGATTCTTTGTAAATATTGGATAGTTATATACAAGGATCATATCGATTGTTACTAGAGTAGAGTTAACTTTTTATATCAACTAGAAGGAAACTATTCTCACTAGGGTGAGTCGGATCTTTAGGCTGGTAATGCAGGACCAATTTAGTGAAGTTTGGATTGTATTTCCACTCAGATAGAAATCCTTATTCTAGATGAGGAAGGAATACGACATGATACTTTTTTTCTAGTGGTAGACCATTTTCAGGATGTCTTTCCAGATGAGTTTTATAACTTATCGACTGAGTGAGAGATCGAGTTCATGATCAAGTTGGTGTCGAGATCAGAGCTAGTTTATATTCAACCTCATAGGATAGAACAATTAGAGATTAAGGAGTTGAAAGTTCAATCAGAAGATCTATAAGACAAAGTATTCATTTTTACTAGTACGTATGCATGGGGTTCTTCTATTCTTTTCACCAAGAAGGCTAATGAGACTTTATGTTTTTTTGTGGATTATTATAGATTGAACCATATGTTGGTCAAGAACCAATATCCCCTTCCACATATAAATAATCTATTTGACTAGTTGAGAGGTTCTAATATATTATATAAGATATATTTTAGATTAGGATACCACCAATTGAGGGTGAAACCATCAGACATACCTCAAACTACTTCTAGGAGTAGGTATGACTTGTATGAGTTTGTGGCGATTCCATTTGGTTTGAAAAACACACCGGTGATATTGATGAATTTAGTGATTTAGATATTTAATTATTTTCTAGTACAGTTTGAAACCATGGTATCTTGGGTGAGACCCAATAATTTCTTCAAGATTCAAAGTTTTCTTAGCCAAGTAGGTTATTATCGGTGCTTTATCTAAGACTTATTTCATTTGGAAACAAAAATGTACAAGTTGACAATGAAAGGGGTGAATTTTCTTTGGTTAAATGATTATGAGAGATATTTTCAAAAGATGAATATTAAACTGACCTTAGAACCTATCATCACTTTACCTGTGTCAAGTATGACATATACCATGTACTTTGATACATATGAAGTTGGAATTAGAGAAGTTATGATGTGGGAGGATTGAGTAGTTTGTTATGGATCTATACATCTGAGACCGACTAATAGGAATTACCCTACTCATGATATGTAGTTAGTTGTGGTGGTGCATGCCATGATATGTTAGATACAATATCTTTTAGGTGAGAGTTTTTTGGTGTACATGAATCACCAGAGCCTTAGGTATATCTTTTCTTAGTGAGACCTAAACCTTCTACAAAAGAGGTGGGTTGAGTATCTATAGACTGTCAAATTTGAGATACCTTACACACCAAGTAAGGTAAATGACTTTACAAACTACTTGAGAAAAAAGACACAGAAAAAGTTACTTCAGATGTTTTATGAAAAGTAGATGATGATGGTACTCTTTGTAGAGAATCATTTAGATGTTTTGGAGTACTAGGGATGAGTAGATATAACTTTAAAATCTATCATAATTGTGATTCTTGATCATATCAAGATATATTGCTTATCTTATTTGGAGGTATTAGTTTAAAGAGAAAAATTATATAGTGGGGTGACACCGTCAAGATGGTCTCTTGGCAATGAAAATTATATTCTTTTCCATACACGAGTATGTGTTTCTATGTGTTTTAATGAGAATATGATGAGAGAGTTTCATGTTTATACATGGGCAGTACATCCTGATTTGACAAAGATGTATGGTCATATCCATATATAATACTAGTGGTCAGGAATGAAGAAGGAGGTATAAAGATTTGTCGAAATATGTTTCACCTCTCAGTAGGTGAAATATGATCATCAAAGGCCTGTTGGGATGTTGTAGCCTCTTTCCATTCTAGAGTGGAAATGGGAAGATGTCACTCTGAATTTTGTGATAGGATTACTCAAGATAACTCAAAATAATTATTTAGTTTGGGTGATTATATATTGATTGATAAATCTATCCCACTTCTTTTTTATATGGGAGACATTCACTGTTGATTATTTGGGTAGTCTTTATATGCATGAGACAGTTCAGTTGCACAGTGTTTTGAGGTGTATTGTTTCTGATAGAGATCCTTATTTCACATCCCAATTTAGTAATGGTTTTCAGAAGTATTTTTGATCGTAGGTTATTTTGAGCATAGTCTATCATCCTTAGGCTGACAATCAATCTGAGCATACCATTTAGATTCTGAAGGATATGTTACGAGCCTATGTTTTGAATTTTGTTGGTTTGTGGGAGAATAATATGGAACTCTTGGAGTTTTCATATAATAAAATATTATAGGAATCAATCAAAATGTATCCTTTTGAGGATTTTTATGGTAGTACATGCCATTCACCTCTTTGTTGGTTAAAGGCAGGTGAGTCAGTGCTTGTTGAAACTAGTATCATGCAGGAGAAATTTGAGAAGGTTCAGTTGATCATATAGTGGTTAGTAACCACACAGTGCAGAAAGAAAGTGAACATTATCCATCCAATATGACCTCTAGAGTTTTAGGCCGATCATTGTGTTTTCCTTCAGGTGTCACCTTAGTTGGGACAATTCCGTATTAGGAAATATTCAAAGCTATATCCTAAGTTTTTCAGGCTGATTAAGATAGAAGAAAGGGTTTGTCTAGTGGCATACTGATTATCCCTTCCACAATACCATAGTTCCATGAATGATGTGTCTCATGTGTCACATCATCAAAGATATCATCTAGAACCTTCTCATGTTGTAAACGTAAATGATATCGATCTTGGTGTATATTCATCCTTTGAGGAGCATTCGTTACAGATTTTGGACCATAGTGATAAGTAACTCTGGTGGAGGACTATTCCTATTGTTCAAGTGAAGTGGCAGTATGGGATTTTCTTGGAGGAGACCTGGGAGAGGGAGTCTGATATGCGAGCCCAATGGACAAACTTGTCCACTGATACCCCACAGAGATTCTTAGAGTGTTACGAGAATCAAAAATTATATTATGGGAATATTTTAAGATCCTTTATTTTTTCTAGGTATGTCACTCTTTGAGTTTTTTCATTAAATTCATTTATTTAGGGTTTATTTTATATTTAATCATTGTTGGTTGAGTATCATTCGAAGATGGAGAGACTTATTTGTGAAAATGACCTAAAGTTTGAAGATGTATGTTTTTTTGAAGTAATGAAGTCTGAGTATAAACATGTTAAATGTGATTAAAATGGGTTTTTGTGAGTTTGGATGGATTCATAGGTGGTTCAAACCTTTTATGTAGGAAAAAGGATGAAATATGTCTAGAGGGGATTTACACGATGTGTAAATGTCACTACACAAATGTCATGAATAGTAAAAACCTATGAACTGGTTCGGGACATGAAAATAATACACATCATGAAAACTAATTACATGAAATGTAATGTTCGAGCATGATTAAATTCACCTAAGGTGATGAGGTTTTCAAAATAATGAATCATGTAGAAATACACAATGTTTAAATGGTTTACATGTAGTGTATTTATCAGCTTGTGTGGTTATAATCCCCCATCATTATCTTATTTACTCATTATTTCTACATAAAACCCTCTATTATCTCTAGATTCCTAAGGCAATATAGGCAATTTTAGAGTGCTTCCTCCATTCGAGAGATCCTGTCCAAGAAATCGACACCCGATGAGTTTTTTTTCTTAGGTTTTCCCTTCTCCTCTGTTATTATTCATAGTTTCGGTGTAAATATCTTGACCATTGTTGGTTTGGGTGTTGATCTTTTTATAGTTTGATCTAGGTTTGATCTTGTGATCTTTTGCACCTTCGTTCTTGTTGGTGTTACCTATTGGATGCATTGCATTGATCACCATTTATAGGTAGGGGGTCTAAAACCAAATCCTATGGTCTATTTAAATTATTAAGTATGTTCAATATTTCGATTTTTATTACATAACATATGCACTAATCAATTTAAGGATTATTGATAATAATTCATGTATTATATTATTCCTTTGATCTATTGGATTCAATGGTGTGGTGACCTGGCTTATAGATACTCGTTGTGTGAGAGAACCCTTGAATAATATTGAATTGGCTAATGGTGTAAAGTGTGTTTAGCATGACATGGGAATTAAGGTGATTTCTTGATATAAAATCCCTTTTGGAAGTGGATTATTTTTTATTGAAATGGATGGAATGTTAATGGTTTAATACTAACTTGACAAATGAAAAGGGTAATTTAAAGATAAATCTCAATTGTTAGAATTAACCACTATGGTTTATGATATGATATCATGATATCCTTGTCGTTATGACATGTGTTGGGTTTGATTCTAAAATGATTATATAACAATATTGGTCCAATTTAATGATGAAATGATTTTATAGCAGGCTTGAAAAAGTTTTATGATAAAATTATTATATAGTGATCTTATCCTATTTTGATTATGAAATGCTTATATAGTAGGATTGGCCCAGTTGTTAATGAAATGATTATAAAGAGGGATATGATCAGGATTCTAAAATGATTATATATATGGTTATTCCTAAGATGCATAAATTATTATATAGATGGATTTTACCAGTTATGTGATTATGCCATGGGTTATGTGGTTATGGTTGGCATGGTTGTGAAACATGCTCATAGATATTCCGACATAGTGCTGAAGTTGGTTGACTTTTTGTATTAATTGTTTAATTAATACATATATTTATCACTTTATTACATTCACTTATTATCAGACTGGTTTCATTTAGACACAATGGTATTGACCTACTATTTTTTACTCACACCCTATTTGGGCCACCATTTGTTACCCAAGAAGATTACATGGATGAAGGTTTGTAAAAGGAAAAAATATCTTGTTGATGAGTGTTTCATTCTAGATGAGATGGAGTTTGGAGACGAGACTAAAATGGGGTTCGAGACCATTACCTTTTAAGATTATTTGTGTTAGCTGATTATTTTATTTGTATTATTTTTTATTTTAAATTTAGATACATTTCATCCTATCATTACATGGTTTAATATTATTTGGTTTATTGGTTCTTCCTTTTACTTCCCATTTGTATGTTTTATTGTATCTTATATTTTCCATTACTATGAAATTTATTATTATTGTTTATCTCTGATATTTTTTAACTCTATACTTGGGTTATAGTCTCCCCACTATACTAATCACACCCCAACTGCTACTCAGAAGCCTATAGCACATGAGGAGGTGTGTTTGAGGTTCCGTGACCAACCTAATTTGACCACGTGAGGGAGTGGTTGATTGGGGGACATTATAGAAGTTGACATTCCTAAAACTCAAGTAATATGTATTGTTGAGTCAATTAGGCTTCCTTATGATTTTTAAATTTCTCTATGTTTTGAAAATCACAAACAATTTCTCTTAAGGAAAATTATATTTTTCCTAAGAATTATTTTCATAAGGAAAATTTCCCTTCAATAAGGAAATTTTTATCCTTATCTTTGTTTTCATTGCTCATTTCATAATCTATCTAAATCTAACTCATTTTATTCCTAAAGTCTAAAAATCGGTTTCACAACTAAAACCTCATAATCCTATAAATCCTTGGATATGGAGTGTTCTGTTTTTAGATCCTGAATTCTCTAAAATTAAGATTACGAATTTACTGAAATTCAGACTCCAAATTCCCTGAAATCCAGACTCCGAATTCTCTGAAATCTAGGTTCCAAATTCTCTGAAATTCATGTTTCTAATTCTATTAAATTCAGACTCTGAATTATCTGAAATTAGAACTCCGAATTCTATGGAAATTTAGAGTCTAAATTCTATGAAATTTAGACTCTAAATTCTATTAAATTCAGACTCTAGATTCTCTAAAATTCAGACTCTGAATTCTCTAAAATTCAGGTTCCAAATACTCTGAAATTTAGACTCCAAATTTTCTAAAATTCAGACTCTGAATTCTAGAGAATTCAAACTTCTAATTCCTCAGAATTCAGATTCTGAATTCCTTATAATTCATACTGCGAATTCCTCAGAATTCAGACTCAGAATTCCTCAAAGTTCAGATTCCGAATTCATTAGAATTCAGACACCAAAATCTACAGAATTCAGATTCGAAATTCTTTGTAAAATAGAATCTAAATATCCATATTTTATAGACACTAAATGTTTTTTTATTAGATTCCGAATTATATTTTTCCTTAGTCTCCAAAAAATAAATTTTGTTAAGTAACTTCATTTTCCTTTCACTTGTTATCAAACGATGTCATAGAATCTGTTTCTAACTAACTGTTGTTTGAGTGACACATGTATAGGTCCCTCTGAGATTCAAGGAAAAATATGACTGTTGGAGGAGGGATACGACCGTTGAAGTTGTGCCTATAAATAGGAGGTCATTTGAACGAGCCTATAAAATGTTGATCACTCTAGAGATTGCATGCTACTGAAGTTATTTCTAGAGAGAGAGAATCTCATGCTTTGTGCATACTGAACACCTTGTTCAGATTGCTTCATGTGAATCTGATAGTCACTGAGTACAATAGAGGGCTTTCAGGGATATGAAGATAAAGGTGCTGACTACCTTAAAGATTGAGGGATTTTGGGGATAGCAAGACAGATTCTGATATTCTTATCGAGGGATTATCTTGGTGTGGGTAAGATGGACTTTCATGAAAGTATTAATCAAGGGACCTTTATCCATGGGTTTTGGATACCCTACTTTTTGGGTTAAAAGATTTCATTATTGTTACTTGTTTTGTTTCAAGTTTATTTCCGCTGTATTTTGATAATGGAAGAAAGTATAACCTTCTTATACTTTCATATTATTTTATGTAATTTGATAAGTAAGATTCTATACTCTTTGAGGTGGAATCTTTTTCCTTGTAAACTTTACTTAAGTTGCATTTCCAGAATCATATTTCTGGAACCTAGCAAGTTTTTTTAGCAGAACTAAAAGAGGTCTTATGAAATTTCCTTGTTTAACTTTGTTAAACACTGATTTCCTTAAGGTTAAAAATGAATGTTTTTAAACTTAAAATTTAACCCCTCTTTTAATTGAGCATCTATATTAATATTTTGATCATACAATTGGTATCAAAGGAGGTATCTAAAATACTTATATTCACATATAAGTTCTCTTTCTCATGTTTTTCTTTGTTCTAAAATTTTCTTGCATAATTTTTCTTGATTAAGTTTTTTTTACTTTTATCTTTGTTTACAAACATTTTCTTTTAACAAGTTTTTTAGAAAGATATTTTTTTATAGAATAGTAGGAATGAATGTCTATTCAATTGACAATCTAAATCCTACCAGACCACCTTTTTTGATGGTAATGATTATGAGTACTCGAGAGAAAAAATGAAGACATTTGTTATTAACACTAGAGTGGACAATTGTGTCATGCTTACTAGGGATTACAAAATACCTCACAATGAAGTCAAAACCTTCACCAACCAAGAAAAGTCAGAATATCAACTAAATTACAAGGTACACAATACTTTGTTGTGTTCTATGACCAGGAATATATATAGTCAAATTTCTTCTTATGAAGATGCAAACTGTATCTGGAAGAAACTTGATGTTACTCATTTTGGTTTATCCAATGTTATAGAAAATAGAAGAGATATTCTTAGAGAAGAATATCATGGATTTATATTTCCTTATGGAGAACCAGTATGTAAGGTTCAAAAAAGGTTTATGAATATCGTTAATAGTCTAAAATCTATAGGTGAAAAAGGACTTGATGATGAAGCTCTTGTAGATAAGATTATTGATATTATTCCTAATGAGTGGGAATCTAAGAGAACAACTCTTAATGAGAATAGGAAAGTATCTCAAATTACTCTTGAGGAGATTTTTGGAACTATTCTTCAACATGAGACAAGAATGAAAAGAGATGCTGATATGAATAAGAAGAAGAATGGAAATGGAACTGTAGCCCTTACTAATACTAAATCCAAGACTCCTGAAAGGGTTACAGATCCAAGTTAGAGTTACTATTTTATCTGAATCTAGTGAATGTGAAAATTCTGAGAATGAGCTAGATAATCTTTCTTGAAGTATGAACACGATATTTGGAAAGAAATAATTTTAGTATAGATATAAGAAGAAAGAAATAAAGGACAAGAAAAACTCAGAAGTCACTTGATATGAATGCAAAAGAGCAAGTAATATAAGGCCAGACTGTCCTATGCTTAAGAAAAAGGATAGGAAGGAAAAATATTATAAGAAGAATAGAAAGAAGTATTAAAATTCTATGGCTAATAAGGTCTTGAAATCTAATGATACATGGATTTCCAGTGGTGGTGACTCATCTGATTAATCTTTAGAGTTTGAATCTTATTGTTATAAGAATATTGGTCTAATTTCCATACTACCCATTGAAAATCATTGTCTAATGGCTAAGGTACAAAATGAAAAATCTATCACCAATATATCTTCGAATGAAAATTATACGGATGATAAATATTATGAGTCTTTAGATAAAGATTCTTCTTATGATGAAGATAATACTTTACCTTCTTATGAAAAAATATCTAGGTTTTCTAAACTTCTTGAGAATGAAAATTCTAAACTCAAGGAAAATATTGATTAATAAAATTCTAAATATCTATTTTAAATAAAGAAGTATCATATATTTCTAAATATCTTAATTAGAAAACTTCTGATTTAGAAATTATTTATATAAACCTTGAGAAAGCTAATTCTAAAAAGGATAAACTTTCTATGGATCTTGAAAACATAATTTCTAATAAAAATATTCTAGAAGATAAATCTAGTTCTAAAACTAATATTTTTGAAGATAAGAACTTTTCAATTAAACTAAAGTTAGAAATATTTTCCTTAAGGAATTTTCTATCAAACTTTACCTCTGTTAAGGAAAATTTTGACAAGATGTATTCCCAAATTTTTCCTTTAAGGAATCATTCTGGTTTTAGTTATACATATTCTAAACTAGTTTTTAGTAATAGATATTTTTTCCTCAAAGTTCTCTATTTTGTACTAAATGTTAGTGTCATGGACACTGGGAGAAAAAATGTTCTTTAAACAAAACCCAATATTTAGGTTTTCATAAAGAATATTTTCTAAGAAAATGTGGATTCCTAAAATCTTACTTTCTGAAATTTCTAGATCTAAGAATGTTTGGATTTTGAAATTATAACTCTTTTATTTTTAGGATAAAAAAGAAAGTACCAAAATCAATACATGTTACATGGATAGTGGATGTTCTCATCATTTGATTGGTAACAAAAACTTCTTTGAAAATATTATCAAGACGAAAGGAGGAAAAGTAACTTTCGAAGATAATGTGCAAGGATAAATTGTTGGTATAGGTAACATTGTTCTTCTTAGAAAAAATTTATTTTCAAAATTTTTATTTATCAAGGGTATTAAGAAAAACCTCATTAGTATATGTCAATTATGTGATGAAGGTTACCTTGTGAATTTTAGGAATGATAAGTGATTAGTACACAATTCCAAGGAAGTGTTTATTCTTTCTGCCCATAGGCAAGAGAATGTATATAATCTAAACTTAGAAGACCTTAAGAGCCATGATATACCTTGAATTAGTGTAATGGAAGATCAATATTGGTTATGGAATATAAGGTTAGGACTCTGTAACCTTATGAATGTATGGAAACTCTCAAATAAAAGACTTGTTAGGGATCTACTGGAGCATAGATTTGATTCTTCAAAAGTTTGTGATCCTGGTCAATATGGAAAGCAACATAAATCAATCTTTAAATCGATAGGTTAAGTCTCAACTTCTGATGCATTGAAGTTAGTGCATAGGGATCTTATTGGTCCAACACAAACTGGAAGTATTGGAGGAAAATATCATGTATTTGGATTAGTTTATGATTACACTATATTTATGTGGATCTATTTTCTAGAAAAGAAATCTGAAGCTTTTTATTATTTCAGATTTTTTAGAGCCCAAGTTAAAAATGAGAAAATCCTTCCTTTTATAATTATTCATAGTGATTGTGGAGGAGAATTTAAAAATTCATATTTTGAAACTTTCTATTGTAAGAAAGGCATTAATCATAACTTCTCAGCTCTAAGAACTCCTCAACAGAATGGTGTTGTTGAAAGAAGAAATTGGATTCTTCAAGAGATAACTAGAACCATGTTGAGTGAATATTCAATATCTAAACACTTTTGAGCTGAATCTTTTAGTACTGATTGTTATACTATAAATTGAGTTTTGATTAGACCTTTTCTTAACAAAACCCCTTACAAATTGTGGAATGGTAGAAAATCAATACTTTCCTACTTCCAGGTATTTGGTTGTAAAGTATTAATTCTGAACACCAAATATAATCTACATTAATTTGCACCTAAATATGATGAAGAAATATTCCTAGGATACTCCAAAACCTCTAAGGCTTATATAGTTTTTAATAAAAATACTTTTACTGTTGAAGAAACAATACATGTTAAATTTGATGAAATCGATCCTTTTGTTTTTAAACAAACCCAACCTATATCTTCGAATGTATTTTCAAAAAAATATTATCAACCCTTGATAGAAGATACTTCTGATAAGGAAAATTTTCAAGAGAATATTTCTGATGCTTTTACCCCAGAATATTTCCTTCCATGTGTTGATAAAAAGATTTCACAAAACCCAAATTAGTTGTTTCTTAAGAATCATCATAGTGATAGTACATTGGTGATGTAAATCAATCTGTAAGGACTAGAAGTTCTTTAAGAAATGAAGTATAACATCTAGCATTCCTTTCCCAATTAGAATAAAAAATAACTTATGAAGCTTTAGGTGATGATGATTGTATTAAATCCATACAAGATGAGATAAATGAGTTTGAAAGGAATGAAGTCTGGACCATGGTTAAAACACATAAGGAAACCTTTGTTATTGGAGTAAAATGGGTCTTTAGAAATAAGTGTAATGAAAATGGAATCATTTTGAGAAATAAATCTATATTAGTTTTTAAAGGCTATAATCATCAAGAAGGAATAGAGTATGAATAAACCTATGCTCCAGTATCTAGACTTGAATCTATTCTCATTTTATTTTCCTTTGCAGCATTCTTTAATTTCAAAATTTTTCAAATAGATATAAAATGTGATTTCCTTAATGGATATGTTCAAGAGGAAGTTTAGGTTGAAAAATCTCCTAGTTTTGAAGACACAAAATATCCTGAACAAGTTTTCAAACTTACCAAAGATTTATATGGACTTAATCAAGACCCTATATCATAGTATGATATACTTACATGATTTTTGTTACAAAAAAACTACATTAAGGAAACTGATGATACAACACTTTTTATGAAGAAAGATAATAAAAATGTTTTTATTGTTCAAATTTATGTTGATGAAATTATATTTGGTTCAACTCTACAATCCTTAACTGATTCATTTGAGAATCTAATGAAATATGAGTTTGAAATGAGTATGATGGGTGAGATAACATTTTTTCTAGGTTTTCAAATTTCTCAAAACCAGAAGGAATTTATATATCTCAACATAATTATATTAAATATATTCTTAAAAAGTATGGATATGACAACACTAAAAGTATAAGTACTCCCATTGGTACCTCAAATTCTATTGATCTTGATGAATCTAGGAAACTAGTAGATCAAACATCATATATAGGTATGATAGGAAGCTTACAATACTTAACATCTAGTCATCTAGAATTAATTTTTTCAATGTGCTTATGTGATAGAGATCAATCCATTCTTAAGGAATCTCATTTAAAAGCAGTGAAAAGATTTTTTTTCTATATAAAGGAAACCATATATTTTGGACTCTTTTATACTTTTGGAAATGATTTTGTATTAAAAAGTTTTTTGAATGATGATTTTGGTGGATGTATAATGGATAGAAAAAGTACATCCAGAACTTGTCATTTCTTTGGAGATCCATTAGTTTCTTGGTCATGAAAAAAGAAAAACTCAGTATCACTTTCCACTGTTTAAGCTGAATATGTAGTAGCTGGAAGTTGTTGTTCTCATGTGTTGTGGATTCAACATACACTCATAAGACTATGTCATGAGTTTTACCAAAACACAAATAATGTGTGATAACAATAGTGCCATTTTCCTAAAAAAAACCCTGCACATCATTCTCATACAAAACACATAGATATTAGGTATCACTTTCTTAGGGATCACACACTAAAAGAAGATATCATTCTTCAGTTTATCAGAATGCAAAAATCAACTTGCTGATATTTTTACAAAATCCTTACCCTCCGATAGATTTGAATACATTAATAAAAAGTTAAGAATGATAACCATAAGGTAATCTTCCATATTAATTTTTTGTTGAAACACTATCTCCTTACACTAAACAACTCCTTTTCATTGGGTGAGTACATTTTCTTGTTAATCAAAATTTTTTGAAATAAAAAATTTTCGTAATCAAAATTTTTCTTACTCAATTTTTTTTTCTAATCAAAATTTTTTGTAATAAAAATTTTCTGGAATCTAAAGCTCTTCAAGAAGAATTTTCCTCATTACTGAAACCTTTCCTATAAATTCAGAAGGTACATTTCCTTACTTAAATTTTTGTGATCAAAATTTTACTTATTGGTATTTTCATCTTGGTTTAAGAAAATTATTTGGATTCACTTTCCTTAAATCTGAAGTTATATCTTAAAAACCGAAAAATATTGGAATATACTAAAATCCTTCTTTGGATTTAATCTCAACCATCAGATTTTATCAAACTTGTTTCAATGGTTGGATCAATCTGCGAATATGAACTGTCACCTCCACACCTATATAAAGGCCCCCTAATGGTTTTCCCACATCGGGTTTCATTCTCTTGTGTGCCAAAGTTATGCCTCTCTACTTAAGATTCATTCCAAATTTTCTAGTTCTCTCAAATCTGAATCTCTTTGGAAGCATCCCCAGAGAAGAAGATGTTATCTGTTAAGGAAATTTCTGAATGGAAGATCTATAGAGATAAGTTAGTAGATCCCAAGTTTTTTTCCAAGTATAATTCCCTTATTTCCAAGAATATCAAGTTGAATGGTTGAGAGAGTTTGCGAGTATCCAAAACAAAGGAACATGATCCGATTTATCTAGAACTTAGGGTAGAATATTATGAGACCATAAGTTTTTTTTCAATATGCGAAAGATAAGTTTTCTTTTAAGAGTTATGATAAAATGTATTCTTTTTCCATTAGTTTGGCTGCAAGAATAATTGGAATTCTTTATGAGGGTGAATCTGATTTATGAACACAAAAGATACCAGATGTTTCAAGAAGTTTTGATAAGGAGAAGGCCATAGAGTGCCTTGGTTTATCAGTGGTAAAGAAACTGAAGATTAATCATCTCTATACAAATTTTCAGATTCTAGAGTTATGGGTTCAAGGATTTCTAATACTGAGAAAAGGTGATAAGGATACCTTGAAAAAAAGTGATATCTACATTCTTGATTTTCCAGTGAACCTCAGGAAGATTAATCTAGTGAATTATGTCTTGTTTACAATTATGAATATCAAGAATGGGACCCTAAAATCACAAATCATTATGTATCTGGTTATTATTTCCAAGATCATAGTCTTTTTTCTTGATTCTTTCAAAATTCCATTTAGTTATAAGACAAGTAATTTCAAGGTTATGTTGCTAAGTCATGATACACTGAGAAGGATGAAGGTTGGCTTTAACAGCAAGTTCGAATAATTTTATGACTTGTCTAAAAGTGAGATCAAATCCTTATCCAAGAAGCTAGAATTAACCAAGACTTATAAGAAGGGTGGAAAGAAGAGAAATAAGAAAGAGATAGAAGTCAAATAAAAAACTCCTATAGTTTAGGAAAACTAATCAGTACCTCCAAAACCCAAGAAGAAAAGGACTTATTCAGATGAAGTTCTTGCTAAGTGGAGAGAAGATAAAAAGAATAAGAAGGGAGGAGATCCTAGCTTTGGCTTGGACCCTGTTGAGGAAAAATAATTGAATATTAAGGGTGATGAGGAGTATGAAAAGAAAGAAAAATAGAATAAGAAAAAGAAAAGGTTGTCTGAGGCTGAAGTAGTTAAAGCTCTTCTCAGAGACACTGAAAAAGCCTCTGCAAAAATATAGGTACCATAATCGTTTTTACAAGAATCACTTCCAGTGACTCTGGGAAAGAAAATGTTCATTCCAGAACCTGATTTAGAGGAATAAATTTTCTAAGAAGAGGAAGTGGGAGAATAAGAAGAGGAATGAAGTGGTGATACTGATGATATGATAATACAATTTGAAGAATATCATGATAAGGAGAGTCCTTCTAAAAAATTGTTGATCCGGACTTCCCATGATGAATCTACTAAACCTGTTACCCCCATAAAAGAAGAAGAGGGCTAGGAAGAAGTGAAGAAACCATCAGAAGAAGAGAGAAACAACCACGAATCGGTTCAACTATAAGGCCTAGTGGCAGATGCAAAAAAAAGTAAAATTTTAAGGAAGACAAGATAGTCTAATTATCAGATAGTGAACATGAATCACCAAAGGCTACTGATATCATTATGAGAGATGATAAAGGAAAACATGTGTTATTTGATACACCTTATAAGTCCATTGTGGATAAGAAAGATATTTGTGGATCTTATAAAAGAAATAATGATGAGATAGAAAAGGAATCCTCACCAACAAGGGAATCTAATTCAGCATCATCTTCTATGGGTCTTGATTTTGTGGTCCAATCTCTAAAGAATTTGGTTGATACAATTACTCTAGTTCCAAGTATTGACTCGAGATGCTAGATGATTCAACATTCATTTAATCAGAAATTGAATTATGTTTCCATGCTTATGGACAAATTGGTCAGGATTGAGGTAGATTTTAAATCTTTCTACATCGAGTATGATGCTCACAGAAGGTTGTGCAAGGAAATTACTAAGTGGTCCACGAAGACAATTGGAGAGATCAAAATATTTTATGACTTTCAAGATAATGTGAAGGATGCTTTTGATATCGAATATATCAAAATAAAATATCTTATTACAAGTTTCAATGAGAATCTTAATTCTGAACAAATAGCTCGGAAGCAGGAAGACAAGGATCTGAATGAGAAACTTAATTTAGTTTCATTGAATCTGAAAAGGGAAAAAGATATTATAATCATGTTAAAATAAAATATTATTAAGAAAGAAGAGATGTTGAATACTCAGGGAGAAATTCTTAAGGCTTAGGAAAAAAAAGATCAAAGATATGGAGAATAAAAATAAATATAAGGATCAACTACTCAAACGTTTTGAAGAGGATCATAAGGATCATAAGAAGTTGAATACCATTTTAAAAAAACTTATGCCGAAGGAAAAAAGAAGGTTTTTTTTTCTTACCATAAAATATAGGAACCAGTGGAAACCAATCCTAAGGAGAAATATATATAAAAATAAGAGATAAGAGTCAAGCATTACAAGGAGTTATTACAAATATGTGAATGAATTTTTCTACACATGTCAGCCTCCAGCATTGGAACACAATAAACCAGGGCAGTGAAAGAAGACATCATAGTCATATCCATAATGGATCTCTTCGATAGAACATCAAACACATGATTAGCCTCTCTGTAAGCATGGGAGACCACTAGATTAATCCAGGCTGCTTTATCAAGGAATTCAATCCAATGAGGTAATAGGCGCCAAGGAACATTTTGAGTTCTAGTTCTTAGAGCCTGCACTACAATTTCATAGTTAGATTCCATCCATAAAAAGGTCCAGTTATAATGGACAGTATATCCAACCGCATGTATAATTTCCCATAGTTCAGCTTCATAATCAACCCCAACACTAGTATAATGGTAGAAACACCCCTTCACAAAGCCATAGTAAGTTTGAAAGACACCTCCACAACCAGATGGTCCTAGTGTGCCAGAGGCTTCCCCATCAACGTTAAATTTAAGTCAGGGGATGATTGGTGGTATCCATTATATATATTTGACCGTTTTTGGTGTTCTTGGACAACCCGAAACACCCAAGAGGTGAAGAATGTTCAAGTCCTGCAAGGTATTATGCATGATACCTGTTTGAACAATAGCAGCAGCATAAACCTCTCGATGAACAACAAGAATGCTCTACTACACAGTGGTGCACTTTGCATCAAAGAGAAGAAGGTTTTGGGCCCTCAATATAGCAACAAAAGTAGCCGTGATAGCTGCTAACAGTAGGTTATGAACCTGCATACTATAATCGGCATTGCACAAAGAACTCAAGAAAAAATCCAGCATCACACCTGTGTCAAGATGAAGTCTAAATAGTGAACCAATGTACTCCCAAAACACCTTGTAAAATATGCATGATAGGAAAACATTATTTATATTTTCCTCAGCATTAAGACATAAACAACAAGGAGAAGCAAGCTAAAGACCAGCACATTTGAGTTGATCCTGAGTGGGCAGCTAGTTTTTCCAGATTTTCTATATGAGAACATAGCGAGAGGGAGGAATAAAATGAGTGCAGAAGCAATGCATCCAGGATATTGGTTGGGGGGCACATTCCATTCTGTATAAATCCTTAGTGTTGAAGTGGCCAACATGATTTGGTTTCCAAATGATAGTATCAGAATACATAAAGGTGTATTGGTGTATTACACATTGATCCTGGGATGGGAGAAAACTGCTAGAGGATGAGAGTTGTTGTAATAAATCATTGATGGACATGTGTCTCATAGAAGGTTGGTGATGCATGGCATCCGACATCTGGTAATCCAACCATTCAGTGTTCTAGCAATTAAGATTCGAGTCCTGGATCACAATCCATTTGGAGTCACACATTAATTTCTTAAAAGACTGTTTGACAGAGGTCCATGCAGATGAGGAAAGATAATATCGATATCCATCAATCAATATTCCCTTGAATCTTCTAACAAGAAAGTCACCATGAGCATTATTCGAGAGCAAACCCCAGGTAAATTTCTGAATATGACCATCATTAAAGACCCGAAAATCTTTAATCCCAAGACCCCCCAAATCCACCAGTTTAATGCAGTCCTTCCATGAAATTGTAATCAGTTTTTTGTCATGAACTAATCCTATCCATAAAAAGTTTCTAATCGTGGTTTTCAACTCCTTGATAATACCCCTTGGCCATCGATAAAGTGAAAATGCATAGAAAAACTTGGATGTGATGACAGAATTGACAGGGAAAACCCATCCAGATTGGGACATTGATTTCCCCTTCCACCTTGACATCTGATTGACAATACCAGAATATATGCTCTCCGAATATTTCCTTTTCACCCTTCCACAAAAAAGAGGAACACCAAGATAAGTGAACGGAAGAGAACCCCTCTGAACCCTAAGTAGTTTCATTATTCTGTTTTTCTTTCCAGCTGAAATACCATTGTTTCCTATGGAATTGGGGATTATCTTGTTAATTTAAGATTCAAACATTCCAACCAGTTTCTAATGGGTTTGTTCATAGAACCGGAAACATCCAATGATTCTATATCCATTTGGACCTACTTTCCAAAGTCAGGCGCTCATTAGTTATGCACTGATGAGACTTAGGAATTTACATTGGTCAAGAGGATGGGAGGTCGGACTCATCACACATTTTTCAGGGGAATTATTGTCTACTATGGGACTCTCTTTATAGATTTAAGTTATGTTTGTGAATACTTATTAAATTACCAAGTATAAAATGATATTTCCTTTAGATATGACAATCAATGATTGATACGTAGGAAATTTATAGAATCTTTTATATGTATTCGAGGTTCTTCATCGATAGAGAATCATCTATATTTTTTAGATATTCTTAGTCAATGGTATCCTTTAAAACATTATATAAAAGTCTCTTGGTCATTATGATGACCATACTGGTTTTAAAGACACTCAGTGGGGCACTTGAAGTTTATTTTCATTCATAAGGACATAGATTATTTCAGAGTTGGGATCGTACCCACAGATGGGCTACCTACGTATCCTTTATTTTAGAAAAGGAATCAGAACCCACGTAGTTCGAGAAAGGGATTATGATGTTTATGTATTATTGATGGCTCAAATAAAGATTTCATAATTACTTTTACACTCTAATCTCACGTGAGTCAGGCTCGGTGTGAGAAACAAGAGGTATTGGTAAAACCAGACAATTGTGCCATGAAAGATGCAATCATAAGAAATGATGTGGGGCTTATGTATTTATTACTGCCCAAATAGATGAAGATTAATATTTACTTCAGGGACGAAATCCAGGAAAAAGGTCCATAAAGGTATGGGTACTTTATGGAGATTTAGATACTCTAATCTTGGGGCTTACTCTTAAGGAAGATGCCCAAGTTAAGAGGGGACTTATGATTGTATTTTACTCCTGAGAAGGAAGGCCATATCAAAAAGTAGATTAAGACTGGTTAAGAGAAATTAAGACTGGGGCTTACTCCTAAGGAGGAGGCCCAGGTTAAAGGGATTTTTTTTAGAATTTAAGGGACTCAGGGCTTACTCCCAAGGAGGATTCCCAAATTAATGAGGAATCGGTACTTACTCCTAAGGAGGATGCCCAGATTGAGGAATTATGGTTGGGGTTACTCCTGAAAAGGAAGCCCATATTTGGGAAATTATAACTGGGGCTTACTCTTAAAGAGGATGCCCGGGTTAGGGGATTTGTACTAGGGCTTACTCCTGAAAAGGAGGCCTAGGTTAAGGATTCTCTCACTTTAATGGATGAGGTTAAAATGAATGAAATCTCTAACCTTGGTGACATAAAGATATATAAATCACTAGGTTTTGAGAGATGTTCCAAAGAATTCTTTTCAGATAAGGAATCCAACAAGGAAATCATTCCATAAATGGCTTTAAAGAGAGTTACAAGGGATTAATCATGAAGAGGATAGGTGGATAGGTATAAGAGAGGTGGAATAAGCAGGAGAGGAACCCAAAAAGAAAGGGGCGTGCAAGTCCTGGTGGGCGCGCAAGTCCTGGTCACGCAGGTATACCTATGTGACACATAGGTACTTGCACGACTTTTGACCCTTGGGGTAATACTTGGGAGAGACTTGACTCAAGCCCTTAGTACTACCCTAGGGGTTTCCATAAGGGTGGTGCGCAAGTTTTGGTGAAGGATCAAGGAGGTGCGCAGGTGTGGCCATTTCCCTTAAGGGTTGGCCACTCAGGCACGCAAGTGTTGATGAGTTTCAACACTTAGGCCTTCCTCTTACTCTTTAGATCTTCTATTCTAGGTAAGGAATTTCCTTAGAAGTGTATGGAATCTTTGAGAAGAGACTAGGGCACTGGGAGCTCAAATATGAGGTTCTGGATTTTTTTTCTTCTTTAAAATGGGCGGGCACAGGGTTATTTATAGTCTGGAGAAGACCCTGGTCGAATTTCAACAAGGGCACGCAAGTCACCTGCACGACCACTGGGCGGCGCACAAGTACACTTGTGCGACCTTAATGGAACTTGCGCGACCCAAGTTAATTTGAATATTGGTTCATTCCTTTGTTAATTTTTGATGTTTCTTCAAAGGATAGATCACTTTAGGTTCAAGGTATTTTTCTTTTCATTCCTTTAGACTCTGTGACGGAAAGGAGTGTCAACAAAAGTCCCCCCTCAGAGTTGGTTCCGAAAGAAATGAGGATGTGACTCTGAGGAAAAGAAGAAAACCAAAGGAAACACGGCATGTAGAGGGAGGCGCACAAGTGATGAGCATGCAGGCGTCGGTGCGCAAGGGTTTAGGCGCGCATGGGTGCGGCCTGGCCTATATATAGGTAGTCATTCCTCGCGCAAAGCACCAAATTTAAATATTTCGAGCTCTCTCCATGCAAGTTGCTTCCATCACACAAGTTACTTGTTTTACCCTGTTTTACTGTTGTCACGCTTCTTTAGAGGTAATAGGACTTGTGTGGTGACACTTGTGCACCAAAAACTTACGCGACACATCCATACTTGCGCGCCAACATTAGACTTTCCCGCCTTAATGCCTTATCCATTTTTTCGAAATCCTTCACAAATTTTATGAAAAATCAACCTACTTAAGAGTTAATTATTCAACTTTTGTGTAAAATCAATGGCTCTCAAGAGAATCGGAATGGATGATGAACTGGAAAGAAAGCGACTTGATGATATGATGAGCATCATTGGCCATGATTATTATACCGTCTATGACAGCACTCTCCAGGATTTGGCCAAGTATCTGAAGAAGTATCATCATGACTTCCCCCAAGGCATTTATCTACCTTTGTATGTCTATGGTCATCTGCAAGAATTTACTATTTCAGAGACAGAAAACTATCTCCTAATTTCTTGGATTCAGAACTACACCAATTTTTCTTCAGCAAATATCTCATGTGGATGAGTATTTATAAATACTGGAACAGTGGAGAAGGATCATAAGATGCATCATATCCCTTGTACGTCAGATCTGAAACCTCATAAGCCTGAGCTGCAACCACATTGTTATCCCTCAATCTTACGAAACTCTCAGATGGATCAATCCAAAGGCTGGAAGAGAAGTTGGGACTTTTGTCCTGGAGGAGGTGTGAATCCAACTTGGATGTGGGTATACTGGGTGAGACAAACTTGTGTAGAGTTTTTTGAGGATTTGAAAGGATTTGTGATATATGAAGTCTTCTGGGTTGGGCAAACATATGTTTACAGGCATGATAACTTCATGCCAGAGATACTCAGCCATTGGAGCCTAGAAACCAATTCTTTCCATCTGACTCATGGAGAAGTAGACATCAGTCTGTGGGATGTCCACAAGATCTCAGGGGCTCCAATTTTGGGTGATATGTATGATGAATTCACCCCTCCCAAGGTGACTTGGAATGATTTTTAGAAGACTACGGCTTTAGCTCTGGAATTATTTAAAAACTTCCACAAGCTCAAGAGTTCAGAGACCTCCTTAACTCATTCTAGAAGGGATATTCATCTAGAGGAGTGGATGAATATGTTTCTTATCGAGAAGAAGAAGAAGGAGCCGAAGGAGAAGGGATCGAAGGATAAGGGATCCAAGAAAAAGAAGAAGCCCACTCATCTTACCACCTGCCCAAAAACAGAGAAGAGGGGTGCTCCTGGAACATTCTGGCCGACTCTGGAAGCAGGAGAATTTGAGAAGTGGGGATATGAGGTGAATCAGAGGATCCCAAAGAAGACTCGTCTGGTGGGATTTTTGGCCTTGTGGCTCAGCGTTTATCTTCTTCCAGTCAAGGACTCGAAGGGAGGCGTCAGGACAGGGACCTTCGTTATTGTGGCCAAGTTGGCCGAGGGGAAAATGGTTGGGTTGTCTACCCTCATTTTAGCAAATATTCATAGGAGCTTACTCCATATATTCATGGGTAAGTCTCCTTTGAGAATAGTGGGACCATTCCAAGTTTTGTGGGGATGGATCACCACTCACTTCAGGACGTATAATGTATAGAATGGAGTACATATTCCTGGAAGTTCTTTTAGGCCATCAGTGCAGGCATTATCTGGAATTTCTCCATTAGATCTTAACTATTATGACATGAAGGTGAGGCTGAGCATGTATAAGAAATTTAATTTCTTTCCTTAAGGAAATCCGACAACCGGGCAGTTTGTTGATGATGGAACAACCAGCCTGGATTTGAGGGCATACATGCTGGGCTGCAGAGATGGTGTGATGGTTGCCAGGATTGACAGAGAAATTATATGCGAGGCCTATGCTCCATATAGATTTGAACGTCAATTCAAGTGTTTGCAGCAGACTTTTGTATCTCCCCCTGTGCATGTCAAGTTAGAGAAACATCTGATGGTTTCCTGACAATTATGGTTGCTGACATATAGAGAGAAGAGCAGGGCAGTGTTTGAGCTACCATTTGAAAAAGCGGCACATAATTTGACTACATGGTATGCCGAGCACTGGATAGCATCATACCCTAAAGTGGTGCTGAATCAGCTGGTTTTTCAGGCGGGGAAAAGGAAGAGGACTGTAGAGAAAGAAACCCTTCCTCATGAAGGTGATGCTTCCCCACCTGAAGCTGATTCGTCAGATTCCTAATCTAGGACTGGATCACCGGATTCCCAAGATGGGGATGATGAGGCACAACAAGAAGAAAAGTGGTCGCATGCCCGATATAATTCTCCAGTCAGAATCAAAAGACCCACTCCATCAACTCCTGGTGAGTTACCTCATTGTGGAAATTTTAATCACCATTTCTTTATAGAGCAAAAATTCTTATTTTCTTATTCTCTATCAGAATTTGTAGGAGCTTGGAAGAAACTGAAGTCCAAGATTATAGGACCTTCCTCGCAGCCTTCTGGTACACGTATTGAATATCTACGGCCAGAGGCTGTTCAGACATGGCAGAGTTTATACTGTGGTGTTGAAACTTCCTGGATGGATTTATGCTAGGGGATGCACCTCCCTGGAATAGGGAACCTTCTGGACTCTACAGATATCTCTTTCGAGAATAACCCTGATGAAGCACGGGCTTACATCAGAGAGCTGGAAATGATCATATATGCCACTGACGATTCCATTCCTGTCACCAAGAGGGTGAAGGAAATGATAGATCGTGGTGCCGCTTAGGGGAATAATGCTTCCGGATATGAGGAGTGTCATGATTACCTGGATCCTGAAGATGTAAGTTTTCATTCCTCATTTTCTTTGCAATTTTATTTCAGTCAAATCTTTGTTTAATCAAGGAAATTATTTTCTTCATCCTGCATCTTGCAAATAAAGGAACTACTGAGGTTCCTTCGCCACAGTATAGCCCTGGTGGTACTTTCATCGGGGCTGCTATTGAATCTCCTCGTGAGTCGGGCGAGATATCTCCAGGCCAGCAGGCCATGGATGAGGAGCTGGCAATGGCCTTCCATTATCCAATTCAGGTACCTATAAGGGATATTGTTGACACTCCCAAAAATCAAAATAAGAAAAAGAAACGAAGGAGGAAGTCCACATCTAAATGCTTCATTAGTAGCGGTAAGTTCTTCAGATAATCATGAGTCTTAAACCATGAAAAGATTACTCATCTTCCTTGGGATTTCAGGGGATTATTCAATTTCTCCTCTTAGGGAGAGGACTGACCCTCCTTTGAAGACCACAGAGGGTACTGGTGAACAATCACAAGTTCAAGCTAACTTGGCTGCTCCTAGAGGAGAGCCAGCATCTGTTCCTAGTATCCCTCATGCTGCTGTTGCAAGAAGAGAAGATCCTGCTTCTGGTAAGTTAACAATGCTTCATAAAAATGTTGAATGAAACATCGAATGACTTCTATTCTGAATTACTTTAGGTTCAAACCCTGTATTAGAGCTTTTGGCAGCCATTTCAACTGATGCCGTGATTTTATCTGAAGATGTTGTCCAGGGTCAGATACCGTAGGATGAAGGTCGCCAAGAAGACACATCAAATTCTCTCACTAGTGAGATTAACCAGGATTATGAGATGACATTAGATGAAATTATGGAACTTGGCGCATCTTTCAAAGATTTTATAAATCATGTTAAATTACCATGTAATTTAGAAGATTATGGGCGTGAGTGTTATCCTTCATCCTATTAAAAATAAATTCTTATTACATGTCTAATCATGATCGGTTCAAATGTGCAGTTTTGTCTGAGCAAGCTACTGAACTACCAATTCCTAAAGGGGGTATAGAAAACCCAACTATTGCAGAGGCATTAGCGCAAGTGGAGCTGAACCCCGTAGAGTTTCCTCAAACTCACCCTGAAAATCCTGTTAAAGCTAGGAAAGATGGGGAGGAGCCTTCTCAAGTTATTGATCTACCATTGGGTAAGGGATAAAAATATTTGCGACTATACTTAATTTGCAAGATAGGAAATTAACTTTTTTTATCCATTGAAACTAACCAAATATTTAAATTGACTATGTAGGGACATCAATTTCAGCGGTTAGATCTGGAGGTGAAGCTTCAGCCTTTGCCCTAATGAGAATTGAAAGTGAAGAAGCACATGTCAGGGGGGAGGATCAGAACATGGCACTTCCATAAGTGCATTAATCCTAGATTACATTCCCCCCCTGTGATAGTGATGCTGAGTCGGACCCAGAAGTTCAAAAGGCATTCCAATTTTCATGATGCAATCCGTGGTAGAACATATGGAAAATCATATCTGAAGTGTCTCTAGAGGAGATGTCATCGAATATTCCTCGGTTATCATCCCTATTTGTCATATTGGGACTTGGTAGTTTTGGATATGAAAAGATCCATGCCGCGGTGAAACAGTTCATATTAAGGAGGGAGCAGGAGAAAAAGTGTCGTGAAGATCTGACCAGGGTGAAGCTATCAGCCAAAATCAGTGAATTTGAGGCTGCGGTATCCCAAGCTGAGGCTGACTATGCTACCAAGATGAAGGAGCTGAAGCATAAGATCAAAGATAAAGTCATCCAGCAGATTCACCTTCAGCAACAGTTAGATGTTGTTACTGGGGAACTTGACCAACTCAATAATTCATTGGAGGGAGCTCAAACAAATGGGATGAAATCCATCGTGGATGCCAAGAAAGCTCTCCATCAGGCTGAAAAGAGTGAAGTTGGTCGAGTGCATGAGCTTCAAGTGGCTGCTGATGAAGCTCGGGATGTTGTACATCAAATTAAGACTTATGTTGATATCCTCTTATAATTTCTTAGAAAAGAGAAGAGACTCTAGTCTGTGGACTTCCTTCTAACTTTTTTGCATAAAATTGAAAGAACGTTATCATATTCAATCATTTGTGCACGTATTTTCCTGCTACCTGCTTTAAATTTTTACCTAAGCCAATGGGCCTAGTAAGCATAGTTTTATTTTTACTAGGATTATTATAAATAAACCTACAAACTTTGAATCTTTTAATTTCTCAATATTACCTAAATCATACAAAATATATGTTTAGTGAGCTGGAACATGACTTTTATTCAGAGTTCCCTTGTCTTTTGTGGGCAGTTTAAAGTCATGCACATCAGACATAAAAAGGCTAATGTTTAAGGTCAAAATAGCTTTGACCTAATGAATTAGAATTGACTCAATTCCTTAATAATTAATTTGGAAACATATTACCACACCCAAGTATGAGGGAAAAAATGTAAACTATGACTTAAGAAATTTTGAATTTGAAGAATGATATGAAAAAGGGCTAAAAGGCATTAGAAGAAGTAGTTCCGAAGAATGAAGTTACCATTATTTAACAAACCTATTAGGGGTTTGAATTATGCAGGGCCACCTAAGGGCATTGGCTGCATAGTTAAATAATAGCATCTTTTGGCTGACAGGTCCATTATGTAGACTGTTTATGCAAGGCCGCCTAAGGGCACGTGCTGCATAGTCAGGCAAAAGAACTCTCAAAAATTTACTTTCCTAGTGCTAAAAAGTCAGTGAAAGTTTATAGATATTCAAATTTTCCAAAGTATAGAGTTTGCTATATGGAAAGAGGTACTTGAATATGGAGAAGATATTTCCAAACAAGATTTTCAAAGAACTGTATGAATGTTACTCCTACGAAGGTCTGACCCAAGCGTAGGGAAGGTAAATATAAACCATAGACTTGAATACTTTCAGATCATGAAAAAGAACATGGGGAAAATATGTTAAGTATGGCTATTTTTTGCGGATCCCTACAAATTGTCATTAACACCAATAAGGAAAAAAGAGATTTTCTTTCCAAGAATGAAGTTACCACTATTTAAAAAACCTGTTAGGGGGTTGAATTATGCAGGGCAACCTAAGGGCATTGGTTGTATAGTCAAATAATAGCTTCTTTTGGCTGACAGGTCTGTTATGTGGTCTATTTATGCAAGGCCGCCTAAGAGCACGTACTGCATGGTCAGGAAAAATAATTCTCGGAATTTTGGCCATTTTGTGATTAGAAGTCAGGAAAATGGGTATGAAGATCTGAAAAATACTTAAGGTTAGGATTATGACACATAAAAATGGGCATTTGTTCAGTGCATGTAGAGATACACAGACCAATGCTAACCAAAATCATGTTGTGGCTAGGTCATGAATTGAAATGTTGGACTTCACTACGTATCCCATAAGGATGGGAATCAAGCCATACGTAGTTCTTGAAATATAGTTTAATGTCATGTGGGACAAAAGTGTAAGATATCTTAGTTTAGGGTCATAGAACTCGGACCATTATAAGAAATACACAGTGTGTGTTTTCACAGGGACTTTTCAGCCAGGGGACTGAAAGTGGAATTTGGGGTTAGGCCTAAAAGACTTGGGGCTAGATTCGAGGGACACTCGAATGTTCCTACATATCCCATAAGGATGGAAATCAAGCCCATGTAGTTCTAGGAATACCCTATGTACAGATTTGGTTCATATATGTCAAGGGTGAAAGGGGACTTTAGTGAAATTATGGTTTGACCCAAGATAAAAAGTCTGGGCATTGCCATGTATGCACATAGTCTTTGAAATGTAACATGATTGGAAATCAATGTAAATAATAATTCTCTCTAAGATGAGGGTATCAAAGAATATTGTAGTTTAATGTCGTACAGGACAAAAGTGTTTTACAATTTATGTCGTATAATAAGGACAAAGGTGAAGTAATGTAAATATATTGATTCTGGGGGAGGTTTTACGAATCAACATCGTATGAGATGGAGGTGAACCGATGTGAAGAGATTGGTTTTGGGCTTGAACCTCGAAAGGTTGCCTACGTACCTAGCCTAAAAGGCCTGGATCAAAGTCCACGTAGTTCAATTAAAGAATGAATTAGTGATCAAGTTGATCTTGGGGAAAACGACCTAAAAAATGCTGTTGGGACTTACGCGTGGTTAGCGGCCCAAAGAGGGTGTTATGGTTGAAGTTTTCTCTAAGCTCACGTGAGTCATAATCGGTGTGAGAAACAAGAGGTAACAAAAACCTTAACAATACACAATTTAATTATTATGTAAGAAATATGAAGGGACTATGCAGTTTAAATTCTTGCAGTTAGGACTGTTGGTGTTGCACAATTTAGTGTCATGTAGCAGGGAAAAAATAAAGTTTAACGTCATATAGTTAGGATGATGGGGAAAATATAGTTTAACGTCATGTTGGATGAAAAGGGGGACTGTGCAGTTTAATGTCATGTAGTAAAGACAAAAGAGGACACAGTTTAACATCATGTTGGACGTATTAGGGACTTTTTCACAGTTTAACATCATGTTGGATGAAAAAGGGACGATACAGTTTAGTGTTATGTTGGACAAAAGTGCGAATAGTTTAAATTCATATGCATGGACCGTTACTGTATAGTTTAACGTCGTATAGGACGATATAAATGGACTTCTTTATAGTTTAGCGTCATGTAGTTAGGACGTCACAGTTTAACGTCATGTTGGACGTCACATTTTAACCTCATGTTGGACGTATGTGCCAATAGTTTAAAGTCGTATGCATGGACCCTTGGTTATGTAGTTTAACGTCTTGCAGGATGTAATGGACTTTTGTACAGTTTAGCGTCATGTAGTTAGGATGTCACAGTTTAATGTCATGTTGGATGTCACAGTTTAACGTCATGTTGGACGTAAGTTCCAATAGTTTAAAGTCATATGCATGGACCCTTGGTTATGCAGTTTAACGCCTTTTTAGACGTAAGGTACTTCTGTACAGTTTAGCGTCATGTAGTTAGGACGTCACAGTTTAATGTCATGTTGGACGTCACAGTTTAACGTCATGTTGGACGTAAGTTCCAATAGTTTAAAGTTGTATGCATGGACCCTTGATGTATTTTGTGTTCATACAAAATATTTCTTTAGAAATATGGCATTGGTTGGAGTAGTGATGAGTTCTCCATCCATTGAGATTAAAGAATAAGCTCCATTGGAATAGACCTTATGTATTGAGTAAGGTCCTTACCATTTTGGTTCAAGCTTGGGAGGTTTTTTTCCTGGTATCATTGGAGTTCTGAGAACTAATACCAATTCTCCCTGAACTAATGAATGAATATGAACTTTTTTGTTGAAATATCATGCTATTCGATTCTGATAGACTTCCAAGTGGTGCAGGGTGCACAATCTTTTCTCATCAAACCATTCCAATTCATTCAATCTCTTTTGAGATTGTTCATCTGTAGATGACTGATCACAAATGGCTACTCTGAGTGAAGGTAATTGAACTTCAATAGGCAAGACATCTTCCATTCCATATATCAGTGAACATGGATTTGACCGCGTTGCAGTGCGGGTGGTGGTCCGATAATCCCATAAAGAATGAAAGAGTTTATCATGCCATGACCTCTTGTCTTTATCCACCATATTTTTCAGTATATTTGACAGAGTCTTGTTGAAGTCTTCTATCTGGTCATTGGCCACTACATGATACCGAGATGAATGGTTGGATTTGATGTTGTATTCTTGATACAACTTCTTCATCTTGGATGAACAGAAGTTGGTGCCATTGTCCGTCAATATGGTATGAGGGACACCAAATTTGGTAATGATGTTAGACTTGATGAAGCTAAAAATACTTTTATAACTAAATTATTTGAGATGTATTGCCTCTGCCCATTTGGAAACAAAGTCAGTAGCAGTAAGAATATACTTAAACTGCTTGGCTGTAGCTGAAGGATAAGGTCCCACCACATCCATTCCCCATGTGGAAAATGGCCACAAGTATTTAGCTGTATGAAGCAACTCTGGGGGGTTATGAATGATGTTGGCATGTACTTGGCATAAATGAAACTTCTTTGTGAAATCAACACAATCTTGTATCATTGAAGGCCAAAAGTATCCTAGCCTTCAAATTTGATCAGACAGTCTGTGTCTAGACTGGTGGGTACCACAGACTCTTGCATGTACTTATTTCATAAAATCCATTGTCTCTTCACCATCAATGCATCTGAAGAGAACTCCATCAAAACCACACTTGTAGAGAATTTTCTCTGGGTGATCTGGGCTATCATAAAGAGTAAAATTGACCACACATCTCCAGACTTGTTCTTTCCCGGCTCTATCAGGTGGAAGTATTCCATTTTGAAGGTATTCTCTGATAGGTTTCATCCATCCTGTAGTATGACCATATGGTTTAGGAATGGGACTAATTTCATTGATTTCCTCTATTTTGATTTGAACATAAGGTGAAATTGTACGATGGTGGGAAATACTGATGGTTTTCTCGTCCCAATTTGGATCTGTCAGAGTTGTGGCTATATTAGACAGTGCATCAGCTTGATCATTTTGTGATCGTGGGATATAAGAAAATGTCGGTTCCATGGGAAATTCCGCCATTAACTCTTTGACATAATCATACAAAGGGATCAATTATTCTTTTCTGATTTCATAATCCTTATCGACTTGCTTGATTACCATGTCTGAATCACCTTTCAATTTTAAGTGATTCACTTGTTCTTGAAGCGCCAACTCCAAGTCTGTGATGAGAGCTTGGTATTATGCTTCATTATTTGTACCGCCTCCCAAAAATGAGAAGGAATAGGGAAACACTGCCTTTTCTGGAGAAATGATCACAACTCCTAACACAACTTTGTTGAATTTAGGATTTTCCATTTTCCTTCCTATTGGACTTCTGGAAGCATTATCAAAGTACATTTCCCATGTTTGAAGACTATCTTGAATAGAAAAGACTTCCTCATCAGGGAGTTCAATATCTGAAGATGTATCTTCTACTGAAGGATGTTTAGCAGGAAATCAGCCAGAGCTTGGACCTTTATTGCCTTTTGAGACACATATTGAATGTGGAACTGCTGCAAAATAACTTCCCACCTTGCCAGATGTCCTGTAAGCATTGGACGACTAAGGATGAATTTGAGGAGGTTATTGCGAGATACCAATTGGACCTTGTGATGTTGCAGGTAGTGTCTCAACTTTTGAACTGCAAAAATTAATGCCAAGCAGCACTTCTCAATATTTTAATACCGGGTTTCTACTTCAATCATAGTCTGATTGAGATAGTAGAGGTTGTTTTCATTCCCAGCATCATTCTTCTGAGGAAGAAAGGCACCCAATGATAGCTCTAAGGCTATCACATAAAGTATAAGTGGCCTTCCTTTAATAGGTGGCATTAATACCGGTGGACTCAAGAGATACTTCTTGAGAATATCGAATGCTTCTTGACATTATTCAGTCCACTGGTAAGTAACTCCCTTCTTCATCAATTTGGTGAAGGGTAAGCTTTTGACTGCCAAATTAGCAATGAAACGCCGAATATAGGCTAAGTGTCCTTGAAGTCCTCTCAATTATTTCAAATTTCGAGGAGGTTATATACCAAGGATTGACTTTGTCTTCTCAGGATCGACTTCGATATCACGATGGCGTATAACAAAGCCGAGAAATTTCCCTAAGGTTACCCCAAAATCACATTTTAAGGGGTTCATCTTCAAATTATATTGCCGAAGTTTTTGGAATATGATTTCCAAATCATCAAAGTGATTAGAACATTGCCTGGATTTGACCACCAAATCATCCACGTAACATTCAACAAACTTCCCTAAAAAGGGTTTGAAGATACGATGCATGGCACACTGATATGTTGCGCCAGCATTCTTTAAGCCAAAGGGCATTACCCGATAGCAAAACACACCCTGAGGGTCTCTAAAGGTTGTGGATTATTCATCTTCTAGAGCCATTTGGATTTGATTATACCCAGAATATCCATCCATGAAGGAAAGTGCTTCATATCTAGCTGTTGCATCAATTAATAGTTCTTTAATCGGAATTGGAAAATCATCTTTAGGACACTGCCGATTAAGATCTCTAAAATCAATGAAAACTCTAATTTGTCCGTTCTTCTTTTTCACATGGACAATATTATCCAACCACTTGGGATATTGAACTTCTCTAACGAAGTTAGCTTTGATAATATTATCCACTTTAGCTTCAATTTTGGAAGCATAGGTTGGGTGCGTTCTTCTAGCGGCTTGTTTGAATCCTCAATGTTCTTCTGGAAAACCCAAACGATGAGTAGAAACATCATGATCAAGGCCTAGAATCTCTGTATAGTTCCATGAAAATATATCTCAATTTTTCTTTAAAAATGAAACATACATCTCTTGCTCTTCAAGAGTCATGGCCGCACTAATTAAAGTGGGGGCATGGATGTTATTTTGTACCCAGATTTATTTCTTTGAGTTCATCCATGGTGGTAGAGATACCCTCTTCAAATGCTAGAGGAGCATCCCTGAGATCTTCCTCTTCTTCTTCAACATGTGTTATTTCTTCTGTTTCTACTTGCATTGTAGATGATGAAGCAGAATTTTCATGATCAGAAGAGATGCTAAAATTTTCACATCTTGAAGAAGAAGCTTCCATTTCCAACTGGATTGATGATGAAGGGTCTTCTTTGGGTAATAAAGAGGAGATGATGGATTGAGAATCGACGTCATTGTTCACCTCTGAAATTGCTATAGATTCTTCTGGCCTAGTTGGCGAAGTATAGAATTGTTGGATTTCAGCAGATGAAATGAAGACATCTCCATTTGAGCTTTCATCATTGCTTGGTGAATAACCAATTTCTCCCATGTTGTCTGGCTTAATTTCCATAATTCACATTATGGAGGTTTTCATAAGAGTATTTGGATTTGAGTCTATCCTATCAATTTGACTGATAGGAAACACATAATATGTACTCATATGTGTAAATGGATTTACTGGAATCTTTTCCAAACCATATGGAGCATTAACTTTGGTAATCTCTTTTGTTGTGGATTCCTCATTTCCCCTTATGTGATAAAATTCTGCCTCAATGTATTGAGATTCACATGTTTTTAACGGAGCCTTATCACCATAAAATGTCCCAACTTGAACATTGGAACAAAATTTTAGACATTGATGGTATGATGAAGGGATAGACGCATGTTGATGTAGCCAGGGTAGTCCATGCAAGATGTTAAAGGCTGAGTCTTGATCAACAACCATGAAATCTGAATTGGATACAAGATCTCCAAAATGAGTTCTGAGTGTAATCTCGCCCAATGGTTCTTGTTCATTTTTATCATATCCTTGTAACATCATAATACAAGGAGATAAGTCAGATTCCTTGAGGCCTAATCGACGAAGTGTACGAATGGGAATGAGGTTGACTCCTGAACCATTATCAATGAAAGGTCTTCAGATTTCTACACCATTGACCTTGCTAGAGAAATACAAAGGTATAATATGTCGATGCACGACATCATCTTCATCTTCATCTGTGAAAGATATCAATGCATAGAATTCTGAAAGATTATTCTCTACATGGTAGGCTTCAGCTGCAACAATTTCCATTTCAAACTCCTGAAGACTTGAAAAATCCTCAATGAGTGCCTCTCGAAGTTTTTTTTGATAAATTCAAAGCATCCAAAATTGATAACTTGGCCGGTACTTGGTCCAGGTGTTTTAATACTTCATACTTTTGATCCAAAGGTCTGCGTTTCCCAACAGGAACATGTGATTTAGCAGGTGCCTTGGAAGTTGATTCTTTGGAAGTTGATGCATCTTATATCGGGGTAGGAGTTGGTAATACTCCTGGATTTGGAAGATTAGACTGATTAGGTCTATTTACTTGCTGAGAAGAAGAAGGTGGAACCTCCAACCGATCTTCCAGAATAACAGTGCTAGGACTGAATCTACCTTGTGTGGAAGAACTTGCTTGTTCTTGTTGATATCGTTGAAGGGATCTTCCGTGAGTTTCTGCCACATACACAGTTCTAGTGGGGGTAGAATTGGAATAGTGGCCTCTGAAAGATCCACATCTTCCTCTGTATTCTGATCCCCTAGAACTTTCTCTGATTCCTATATTTGATATAGGGAACCCAAGTTTATCGAGATCAAAACTGTGTTTGGAATAAGGATCTGTTAAATGAATCATATTAACAGAACCAAAGATTAACTCTTCATCTGATGAAGACTCTGCCTGACTATCCAATTTAGGCCGTTCCATTTGATGGGATGGTGCCAGTGGCTTCGAAGTAGATGGAATAAAATATTCCAGAGTCAAAGACAACTTGGGCTTTGACACATACTCATATTCTTCTGATTCTTCTTCTTTATTTGAATCATGTCTTTTTTTTGAGGATTTTCCCTCTGATGAAGAGGGTTTTACTGCATCATTTATGGCAGAAGACACAATTGGTTTCTTCAATTGTGTTTGCAAAATAGCATTAGTTCGGTTGATCATTTTTTTGACCATCCAATCATCATATTTTTGTACATTTTTATTCTTGACTTCTTGCCACTCGCCTTCCTCCTCTGGATTTGTAGCAATAACACATGCTACCTGAGCTGAAGAACCTTTCAATTTGACTTGTCCCGAGTCGGCCATTTTTTGCAGGAGGCCCTTGAAGACAAAACACTCCTGAATGGGATGCCCCAACATTTGATGACATGGGAAATAGTTGGGAAGGTCTTCATCCCCTTACTTGTTTGGCATCTTGGGCCTTGGAAATTGAACCGAATTATTTTCCAGAGTTGAAATGAAATAACCAGGAACTTGTTCATTTCAGAAAGAGTAAACTTTTATCTTCAAATTCTCAAATTGTTTTCATCTTTGATCTCTTTGATCATCTTGACGAAACGACCTCTGTTGTTGGCGCTCAGGAGGTGGAGCCCTTCGAGAAGATGAAGGTTTTGAAGTATAAGCAGGTACAGGTGCTTGTTTAAGCATAATTGTAGCAGTCTCTACTTTACCCATTCTCCTTCCTGGAGCTGATGGAATTACACGAGCTTTATCCTTAGTCTTTATAAGAGAATATTCAATCTGCTAAGCAATTGAAATAAGGTATCGAAACCCTCCTGTGTATTTCACAGGGATCAGTGGTGTGCACAACTCATCACGTAAATTTTCCACACATATTGGAAACAATTACCCTTGAGGGATTGCTAAGATTAGGGAATATGTTAATCCCTTCTAGCGAGCAATGAAATCTAAGACCCTTTCATTCTCCCTTTGCTTAAAATTTGTAAGATCAAAAATTGTTGTCTTTGGCAACGTTGAGCTGAACTGAAGATGGAATTTTTGGCGAAGATCCTCCCATCCGGTAATTGACTGGGATGGCAAGCTTGGGTACCAAACAAAGGCAGGCCCTTGTAATGAATGTACAACACACCTAATCTTAACTGCTTCTTATTGCTGAAGGGTTCCCATCATAAGATCGCAACAAGAAACAAAACATGTTAATTGTTGCTCTGGGTCTCCTGAACCATTAAATATTGGAAATGTGGTACTTTCAAAATTTAATGGGGGGGGATTTCATCAACCCATTCAGGGTAAGATCTCTTTTCTGGTTGAATTTGAGTTCGTTTTCCCTCCTTAGCTTCCAACCGAGCTGTTAATGACTCAATAGTAGTTATTAACTTTTGAGAAACATCCAGTTGAGCTTGGACCTGAACAGGTGCACTGACTGGAGATAGTACAGATGTGGTAGCTGGTACTGCTACTGATGGCAGCACTTGACCCGTAGGATTAGACCTATGAGGGTGTACTAATAGAAGAGGATACTTTTGATCCATCTCAGTATCCACAACAAATTCCTTTGACCGACTGACTCCAGCAAGCTTAGGAGGAAGACTAACCTGAAGTAGTTCTGAATTCATCCTCCTCAATTCCTTCATTTCTTCCTCTTTTTGTGAAAATATTTGCTCTAATGAGAGTGATTTGCCTTCTCCAGAGGAAGGGTATATAACCTAATTCTTTCCTTTCCCCTTTTTGGATCCCTTTCAGAGAGGGGGAAGTGGGTTTCTTGAAGGAACACCCATATTTTGGGCAAGCCTTTGATTTCGTGTACGCACACCTTCTTCATTTGTGTCTGTTCATACAACTTCTTGAGAAGGAACCTCTTCATCTAATCCCTCTGAGTGAGTCTCATCTGGTGGATTAGCAACAAAAACATTGATGACATTAATTGATGCATAACGCATCACATCTCTTCTATCAGAATTTCTGTGATATTGTCTTATTCCATGTCTTTGATGAGACCTTGCCTTTTGTTGATTCGATCCCTCAAGAACTTCTTGACGAACCGTAATTTGTAGGGAATATCCTGATAATTTGGCTCTTCATTCCTCTTGGGGATTCTTCCCTAATCGATAGAAGACCGAGTTTCTCTGAGGGAGGGATTGAGGATTTGAAAAAGTCCCCAGTCTAGTGGACTAGGGATGTTCCTATTGTTTCTGCTCAACTCCTCGAATCCTATTTGTTGATTCAGAGGGTTGGGTTAGAAGAGTCCCCAGTATGGAAATCTGGGGTGGCTCTTGAGATGCTATATATGAGACTTTCTTGAAATATCTCCTGATCTTGTGGACCTTAGTCCAAAAATTAGCTGGATGCATCAATCGACAACCACTTTTATCACCCGGTTCAAAAGACCGTTGGATGATTTTTGACACTTCTATCACTTGATGATGTGCTTGATTCATACGAGATGCATATTAAATATTCTCATTTTCTTGATTCAGGAGTAATTCAACAACTTGTTCTCTCTATTCTTGATTTTGAGAAGAACTAGTTGAGGCATGTTCTTGGGCAAGCCTTTGATTTCTTACAAAACCATCCAAATGTGTCCAATTCTGGGAGATAACATTGCATGAAACCACCTTTGGTGGGATTTGTTGATTGGAGAGTACAGTGAAATGTAGTGCTCCATGAACACCCCATCCTCTGACATTAATACCAGATGGGGCATTAGCAATTAACTGGCACAATCTTCTTAGTGCACCAAGGCATGAACGCTGAAGGGATCTCTGCTGTTTTTCAGCCTTCAGATATCGAGAGACTAATAGAGATTTCAAGTAAATTTGGAATTGTAACCCTTTTATTAACTTAACATTATTTTCATATTCATCATAAGATAATACTTTATTTTTCAACTGACAAAGAGTTTTCCATATGTTGAGACGAATATCATGAATCTCGTCTTTCGTCAACATCTCTGGAATATCATACTGAGAGTTGGCCGAAGGCCAAAACATGACTGACACTTTACCTTTTTCCAGTTGTTTTCTCATATTCAGTACTTCCTATTTATCATTAAATGAAGATTATTCTACCTGATTAGACCAGAGCTGGTTCTTCCTTGTTTCTTCATCGGATTCAACAAGATTGGTAGAGAATCCACTGATCAAACTAGAAGATGAATGACCCAAGGGTGGTTCGGAGAATGACATACACCCCGGGATATCTTCTGATTGAGAAATTATTTCACTTGCTGATGGTAAAGCATCAGACATGACTGGATTCACTTTTTCAAGTGCCTCAAGGTAAGAGGGATTTCTCATCACTGCATTGTCCTCTGAAGAATTTTCCAGGCAATGCAAATTACTACTGCGGAGAGGACTTTCGCAGCTAAATTCATAATCATGGGGAGGACCACCATAATGGGTTACAACAAAATATGAGACCTGTTTCTCCTTGATCTTCGGGCCACATAGAGGGTTATTGTAGCTCTCATCTGGTGGGATTGGCGTGCTGTTTCCAGACAAGTCTGCTGAACAACAGAATTAAAACAGACGGGTGTATGTACCCACTTGTTGCTTGCCACCAAGTTAGGTTGGTGGACTTCTTTGGAGATGGCAGAGATGAGAACCTGCTACTGTTGACCAGATTTCACCTTTGGCAATTCTTCTTGCCTGCTCGAGTTTGGGGAACATGAGCCGAACGCCTGGAGTCGATACCCTCATCATGTTGAGGGCGCACTGCCATATGATTCTGGTGGCGATTGTTGATAGGAGCCCTTGGGAAGGACTCCTGTCTCCTTGAATTAAGGCCCTGAGGGACCTGGTCATTCACCTCCTCAGAATATGGGAGTGACTGGTGATTGAATTCTGGGGATAACGACCTGAAATGGTTGAAAATGGTGGTTGGAACCACCTGCCTCTTGATCGCTGGTCGTCGCTATCCGGACGACCAGGGTGAACTTTTCACTTGGAGGGCTTATCGAGCAACCTCCAAAGTTGGAACAGTACTGTGTTGACGATACTTCTTGACCAGTGCATTCGATACCCAGCGTTCAATATGCTGAGTAGGTGATGTCGTCCTCAGAGCGGATGACGATTCAGTAGGAGCAGCAGCAGATGCATTCATAGTAGAGGTATTCATAGATGTGAGCTTAAAAAATTTCATTCTCATAATGTATAAGATCTTGGAAAAGAGTGCCTGTTCGATATAACAGATGTAATCATGATAAGTCTGGCTGCTACACTTTTCGGATAAGCACATATGTTATTGATTGTTTTGTTTTCCCCCTCATTGAGTTTTAAATAGGGTCATAACAAATAAGTAAAACATCATTTTAACTTGGTTAAGGATTCATGTTGGTTTCACCATTTTTGTTTCCTCTGGAATTGGGGATGATATTTTTAATTTTAGATTCAAACATTCCAAGTGGTTTCTAACAGGTTTGTTCATAGAACTGGAAACATCCAATGATTCCATATCCATTTGGACCTACTTTCTAAAGGTAGGCGTTCATTAGTTATGCACTGATGAGACTTAGGAATTTTCATTGGTCGAGAGGATGGGAGGTCGGACTCATCACACCTTTTTAGGGGAATTATTGTCTACTCCGGGACATTATTTATAGATTTAAGTTATGTTCGTGAATCCTTATTAAATTACCAAGTATAAAATGATCTTTCCTTTAGATCTGACAATCAATGATTGATATATAGGAAATTTAGAGAATCTTTTATATGTATTCAAGGTTCTTCAACGATAGAGAATCATCTATATTTGTTAGATATTCTTAGTAAATGGTATCCTTTAATACATTATATAAAAGTCTCTTGGTCATTATGAGGATCGTACTAGTTTTAAAGCCACTCAGTGGGGCACTTGAAGTTTATTGTCATTCAGAAGGACATAGATTATTTCAGAGTTGGGATTGTACCCACAGATGGGCTACCTACGTATCCTTTATTTTAGAAAATGAATCATAACCCACGTAGTTCGAGAAAGGGAGTATGATGTTTATATATGATTGACGGCTCAAAGAAACATTTCATAATTACTTTTACACTCTAAGCTCACGTGATTCATGCTCAGTGTGAGAAACAAGAGGTATTGGTAAAACCATACAATTGTTCCATGAAAGATGCAATCATAAGAAATGATGTGGGGATTATGTATGTATGACTGCCCAAATAGATGAATATTAAGATTTACTTCAGGGAAGAAATCCAGGAACAGGGTCCATAAAGGTATATGTACATTATGGAGATTTAGATACTCTAATCTTGGGGCTTACTCTTAAGGAAGATTCCTAAGTTAGGAGGGGACTTATGATTGGATTTTACTCCTGAGAAGGAAGCCTATATCAAAAAGTATATTAAGACTGGTTAAGAGAAATTAAGACTGGGGCTTACTCCTAAGGAGGAGGTCCAGGTTAAAGGGATTTTTTTTATAATTTAAGGGACTTGGGGCTTACTCCCAAGGAGGATGCCAAAATTAATGAGGACTCAAGGATTACTCTTAAGGAGGATGCCCAGATTAAGGAATTATGGTTGTGGCTTACTCCTGAAAAGGAAGCCCATATTTGGGAAATTATAACTGGGGCTTACTCCTAAGGAGTATGCCCATGTTAGGGGACTTGGACTAGGGCTTACTCCTGAAAAGGAGGCCCATGTTAAGGATTCTATCACCTTAAAGGATGAGGTTAAAATGAATGAAATATCTAACCTTGGTGACATAAAGATATGTAAATCACTAGGTTTTGAGAGATGTTCCATAGAATTCCTTTCAGATAAGGATACCAATAGGTAAAGCATGCCATAAATGGATTTGAAGAGAGTTTTGAGGGCTTAATGTTGAAGAGGATATGTGGATAGGTATAAGAGAGGTGGAATAAGCAGGAGGGGCACCCAAAAAGAAAGGGGAACGCAAGTCCTGGTGGGCGCGCAAGTACTATGTGGGTGCGAAAGTCCTGGGCGTGCAGGTACACCTACGCGGCACATAGGCGCTTGCATGACTTTTGACCCTTGGGGTAATACTTGGGAGAGACTTGACTCAGGCCCTTAGTAATACCCTAGGGGTTTCCAGAAGGGTGTCATGCAAGTTCTGGTGAAGGAGAAAGGTGGCGCAAAAGTGTTTCCATTTCCCTTAAGGGTTGGCCACTCATACGCACAAGTGTTGATGAGTTTCAACACTTAGGCCTTCCTCTCAGTCTTTAGATCTTCCGTTCTAGGTAAAAAATTACCTTAGAAGTGTTCGGAAGCTTTGAGAAGATAATAGGGAACCAGGAGCTCAAATCTGAGGTTCTGGAATTTTTTCATCCTAAAAATGGGAGGGGGGGACAGGGGTATTTATAGGCTGGAGAAGACCCTAGATGAATTTCGAAGAGGGTGCGGAAGTAACCTGCACGACCACTGGGTGGTGTGAAAGTACACTTGCGCAAACTTAATGGAACTTGCGTGACCCAAGTTCATTTGAATCTTGGTTCATTCCTTTTTTAATTTTTGATGTTTCTTCAAAGGATGGATCACTTTAGTTTCAATTTATTTCTCTTTTCATTCCTTTAGACTCTGTGACGGAAAGGAGTGTCAACAACCATTCCGGAAGACCATGAAAGATTTATCCCAGCTAATTGCATGGCTAGCAACTTCCTCATAAGGTAAAAAAAGGGCCTTTACAGAGGATAGGGTCCTTCTAGAGGCTTGTCCAAACAACAAGATGTCATCCGCATAAAGAAAGTGTAAGGGAACAAAGTCATCCCTCCTCTCTTTAATCTTCTTATAAAAGACACTTTGAGTAAGATCAATAATGAACCTACTCAAGTAATTTTCAGCAACGAAAAATAGAATTACTGAGAGTGGATCACCCTGTCTCACACCCCTTGAGCAACTAAAGAAGCCTCTGGGCGACCCATTGACAAGAATAGATAGCCATGAAGATCTTAGAATTGCTTCAATAAATTTGATAAATCTCTCTAAGAATCCATATTTTCTGAGGACCTCAAGAAGAAAACTCCATTTCAAAGTATCAAAGGCCTTAGATATGTCAATCTTGAGTGAAAAATTCCCATCCTTTGACATCTTCCTCATCAAATTTATACCCTCTAAGGATGTGAACATAAAACTATAAATATTTCTTCCAGGTACAGATCCAAACTGATTTGGAGTAATGATACCCTAAACCATTTGCCCCATTCTGTTCATAATAATCTTACTAATGATCTAAGGGATTTTGTTCCCAAGAGAAACTGGCCTGAAGTCTTTGATATCAAGTGCATTTTCCTTCATAGGTATCAGGGAAATGAAGCAAGAATTCATCCCATGTGGCATGAAAGAATGATCAAAGAAATCCTTAACTACCTGAGTAACATCATCCTGCACAATATCCCAGTAAAACATAGAGAATTTGTTGGTGAATCCATCAGGTCCAGGTGTTCTCTCCATGTTGAGATAGAATAAAGACCCCTTGACTTCCTCTTTAAGTGTAGTTCTGATGAGAGACTAGTTTTGGGTCTCATCAATATAGGGATTTATATTCCCCACCATTTTCTGGGTGTGTATCAGCCCATCATCAGAGTATAGTTTCATAAAGTGATCTATAACTGCCTTAGAAATCTCATAATCAGAAGTGTGGAGCTGGCCATTTATCCTGATTGCATTAAGTCCAACCCTTTCCCTCTTCTCCTTATGTAATCTGTGAAAAACCTTTGAGTTTCTGTCCCCATCCTTCAGCCACTTGAAATTCAGATTATTTTTGTCAAGTCATTCCTTGATCATTAAAAGACCATATAGCTTGTTATGTGCCTCAATTTCCCCTTGAGAAAGGGCATTTTGAAGTTGATTCATGAGCTTGAAACATGCAAGTTGATCCTCAGCACTTCTAATGTCCAGATTCATCCTGGAGGATATGTTTCTACTCCAGATTTTAAGCAGCCCTTTGGTGTGTTTCAGTTTTCCAGAAATCTTACAAAGAGGGCTGCCAACAAACTCATTTTTCCAGGCCTCAAGAATGAGTTCCCTACAACCAAGCAAAACAAGCCACCCATTATTAAATCAAAATGGAATAGGAGATGACCTCACCAAGTGCGAATTCACATACACAATAATATTATTATTGTTTGAATGATTATTTGGGAGAGTAAATCCTAAAACTCCATGAGAAACACTTTGATCATCCATCTGAACAATGCACCTATCCAGCTTACTTTCTTGTTTACCATTCAACGTGTGACGGATCCATGTAAAATCGTCCCCTACCACTGGGACCTCAACAAAGACACAATGATCAATACAAGAGGAGAAATCCAAAGCAGCATTGAGGTTGAAATTCTCCCCAATTTTCTCATATATCCTTAGCACAGTATTAAAATCTCCAAGAACCACCCATTTTTTATTCATGCCTTTATAGATAAATTTGATCTCACCCCATAACTCCCTCCTCCGAATATTGGAAGTGGAGGCATATACAAATGAGAAGGAGATGTCAAATCCTTCCACCTTTCAAGAGATGAGAACACTTTGAGGTTGCTTATTGAAAGAGTTGACTTGAATTGTGTCATGCCTAAGGATCCACAAGTGATCCATATTAATATCATATGAGTTTTGAGAGAAAAATTTGTAACTAAGTGAATCCAATCTAAATGGTGTCTAGTTTGAGAAAAGGAGTTTCGGTTCAGAGATTCCAATAATCATGGGTTTGTAGGCCAAGACAAAATGTCAAAGGGTTTTGACTGTTAGGGGATTCCCTAGCCCTTGATAATTCCAAAAAAATATCCTCATTGATGACGAGACTTACCCCTTGTTTCAGGTGCACCTTGCTTATCCATGGTCGCTTGACCCCACCATTTTCCCCCTTTATTCTTATTATCTTTGAGGGTATTAACCATGTCTGCCACCTTCTTATATTTATGTGCTATAGAAATATCCTCATTCACTGAGGTGGATGTGGGATCCTGCTCACAATCCTCGACATCATCAGACCAGAATACACCACTGAAGGGTGTAAACTTGTTCATAGTGTGTTCAAGTTGGGAGTGACCGTTCTGAGAGACCTTCTTTCTAGCAATCATGGAGGCAGGAACCTGTGAAAAATCTCTATCTGGATCACTATGTGTAGTAGATGTGTCCTGCTATTTCATGACCTTTTGTTGAGATTTAGGTGTACCCATTTCCAGGTGATCAGGTGAGGTGGCCAATATAGTTTTCTCTTGTCCAATGACACCAGACAATGGAGAGTAGGATTCATTGAAGTGTGGCACTACCACATCATGAGGGGGGAGCACCAGAGAAGGGTTCTTCACAGCCTACACCTCCTAGGTTACATTATGCGGGAAATCCATCACAAGTGGCACCTCCTTAATAGAGGAGGTGATCGGGTAAGGAAAAGCAGCCCCTCCCTCCAGGGAAACAACATCCCCTTGAGGACCTATAATTTCCAAGGGGGACACAACAGGCTTCTGCCCATTATTTCCAGCTGGAGAAATGTACCTTGCACCATCCTGTAGTGTACTAGGTATCTGATCACTCTTAGAGCAAACCATATCAATGTTGGGTTCCCCAGGGGGACCTTGCGCCTCTAGTTGGGTACGCTGCACAACACACACCATAGCAGGAGCATCTACAATCAAACCATTGCCTTGAGAGAAGCCCTAACTAGGCAAAGAAACATGAATGGGAGCAGGGTGCTCTTCCTTCTCCACTATAATCTCTCCTACCTTAACAATAGAACCAGCAGTCTCATTGCTCTTCTTGTTAGGAAAAGTGTTGTTGCCTTTTCTCCTTCGACAAATTGAGATGTCATGTCCTTTCATATTACAAAAGGAACTTTCCTCCTCCCTATTTCATTACTGAAAGAGGTGACCAAAAAACATACAATTTGTGAAAAATTTTGGTTTTCTCTCATAATGAATCAACAACCTGAATCTGTCATCCCTTGTAGTTAGAACTACCTCTTCCAAAAGTGTGTTGGACATGTCAACTTCCATAAGAATTCGGGCATAGTGTCCAAACCTTGGATTGTCTGTTTTCCTGTCCATCTGAATAGGATTTCCCACAGCCAAAGAAATATCCCATAATATATTTGGATGCCAATACAACCAATTTAAATTGAAAATATGAATCCAAACCTATGCATGTGTGTTCTTTACTATGTTCAGATCAAATTTCCTATCCCACTCCCGGATTCTAAGGAAACTAGGTCACAAGGATAGAGACCCAAGGCTCCAAGCCCTTCTTTTAAGATCATCCAAAGGGAAGACAATGTGATAATACCCTCTTCCCATAACAGTCATCTTCCAATCAATGAAACCCCATAGAGAAGAAATTCTATCTAAGTGAGAGTTTTGTCAAAGATGATTTCCTTATACAAGGAAAAGAAAAATCTTTTTAAGGAATTCAAGAATACAATCCTTAGGGATTTCAAAACCTAATGGGGGAGTTAGTCATATTCACCATGATCCATAAGTAAAGGTAGATACATTTTTTGAAGTTCATAAAGCAAAATTCTAAGTCCGTATATTCTTTTTCAAAAGGATGGTTGTGCTTTCCAAAAAGGGGGATATTATTGAGTCAATAAGGCATCTTGGAGAATTTTCCATTTCTCTATATTTTAAAAAGCAAAAACACTTTATCTTATGGAAAATTATATTTTTCCTAATAATTATTTTCATAATGAAAATTTCCCTTCTATAAGGAAATTTTTATCCTTATCTTATTTTTTCATTGTTCATTTCATAATCACTCTAAATATAACTCATTTTATTCCTAAAGTATAAAATTTGGTTTCACATATAAAACATAGGAATCCAATAAATCCTTTGATATAGTGTGTTCTATTTTCAGATTTTGAATTCTATGAAATTTAGATTCCGAATTCTCTGAAATTTAGACTTCAAATTCTCTAAAATTAAAACTTCGAATTCTCTGAAATTCAGACTCCGAATTCTATGAAATTTAGGTTCTGAAATATCTGAAATTCAGGTTCTGAATTCTTTGAAATTCAGACTCTAAATTCTCTGAAAGTCAGACACCGAATTCCATAAAATTCAGATTATAATTCTTTGAAATCTAGACTCTGAATTCTCTGAAATTCAGTCTCTAAATTCTCTAAAATTCATAGTCTGAATTCTCTGAAATTCAGGTTTTGAATTCTCTAAAATTTAGACTCTATATTATCTAAAATTCATACTCCAAATTCCTCATAATTTAGACTTAAAATTACTCAAAATTCAGACTCTGAATTCATTGAAATTCAGACTCTAAATTCCTCAGAATTCAGTCTCCTAATTCCTAAGAGTTCAGATTCTGAATTCATTGGAATTCAGACTCCAGAATCTATATAATTCATATTCTGAATTTTTTGTAAAACAGAATCTGAATATCCATATCTTATAGACTCTGAATATTTTCTTATTAGATTTAGAATTCTATTTTTTTATAATTAGAAAAATAAATTTGGTTAAGTAACTTTATTTACCTTACACTAGTTAGGAAACAATGTCATACAATCTGTTTCTAACTAACCGTTGTTTGAGTGACACATGTATAGGTCCCTCTGAGATTCAAGGAAAAATATGACTATTTGAGGAGGGAACTGACCGTTGAAGTTGTGCCTATAAATAGGAGATCATTTGAATGATCCCATATAATGTTGATCACTATAGATATTTCACTCTGCTAAAGTGATTTCTAGAGAGAGAGAGAGACTCTCATGCTTTGTGTGTACTGAACACCTTGTTCAACTTGCTTCGAGCGACTTCGATTGTTGCTGAGTACAATTGAGGGATTCCAATAATAGGAAGACAGAGGTGCTAGATACCTTAATGTTAGAGTACTTTTTGGGATATGAAGACAGAGGTGCTGACTGCCTCAAATATTGAGGTCTTGTGAGGATAGCAAGACAGATTCCGATATTCCTATCGAGGTATTTCCCTTGTGTTGGTAAGACATACTTTCTTGAAAGTATAAATCAAGGGACCATTATCTAAGGTTGTTGGATACCCTACTCTTTGTGTTAAAAGATTTCATACTTGTTTTGTTTCTAGTTTATTTCTACTGTATTCTGATAAAGGAAGAATGTATAACCTTATTATAATTTTATATTATTTTATATCCTCTGATGAGTAAGATTATATATGATTTAAGATAGAATATTTTTCTTGTAAACTTTCCTTAAGTTTCATTTATGGAATCATATTTCCGGAACCTAGTAAGTTTTTTTAGTAGAACTAAAAGTGGTCTTGTGAATTTACCTTGTTTAACTTAGTTAAACATAGCTTTACTTGAGGTTGATTTTTTTTAAAACTTACGATTCATCCCTCTTGTAATTGAGAATCTACATTCAAATTTTTATCCTAAATATATGAGAATCTGAGAGGTTAATAAACCATAAATATATGGTTTTATAGTCAAAGTGGATGTTGAATCATTATTTTTTAACAATAATGATCCCCTTTCTTATAAAGAGATAGTATAGGTCTCATAAGCTACATTATGGAAAGAAGACAAGAATTCAAATATGGATTCCATGTATCAAAACCAAGTATGTTTTATAGTCAATCCACCTATTAATGTAAAGTATGTTGGGTGAAAATAGGTATTCAAGAGAAAAGTAGACTTTCAAGGTAAAGTGAGTACCAATAATGTATGACTAGTGGCTAAAGGGTTTTAAAAAAATTATGGCATTGGAAATTGTGAAAACTTTTCTCTTGTAGCCATTTTTAAATCCATCACAAGTCTAATTTCTAATATATATTTAAATTACTATGAGATTTGGAATATGGATTTCAAAATAACCTACCTTAATTAGAACCTTTAAAAACATTTCTATATGATACAACTAGAAGTGTTTGGGAATCCAGGTAGTTCCAAAAAGTCATAAAAGTTATAGAGGCCCATTTATAGATTGAACTAGACATCTAGGTCATGAGACATTAGTTTCTATGAATCTATAAAATAATTTTGTTTCATTTAGAATGAATGTGATCTGTGTTTTTAAAAGTGGTTTTGCAGGAGTGTGGTTTTTATCCTAGAAGTATATGGCAATGAAATATTACTTTTTGGAAATGACATACTTATAATCAGTTATGGACTAGTTGAACAAGTACTTATCTATGAAGTTATTTAGTGAAGCAGCCTATATCATCGGTATCAAAATAATTAATGATAGATCCAAGAGTCTTATTGGGATAAATCAAGGTATATTAATTGAAAAGATACTAAATATATTTATTATGAAACAATCCAAGAGGGGATTGGTTTCAGTGTCACATGGTATATATATTTATATGAAAAGGAGTGCTTATTCACAACAAGAAAGAGAGATAATGAGTAAGATACCATATGATTCCATGATAGTATTAATCATGTATTCAATGTTAGGTAAAAGGAATGGTGTTTCCTTTTCCTTGTGCACAGTAGGAAGATATCAAGTTGATCCAGGTGAATGACATTGTTATGCAGTTACGATTATCCATAAGTATCTAAGGAAAATTAAGGACATGTTATTGGTATATAGAGGAGACTAGGAGCTTACTATCTAGGTTTATATATATGATAGCTTTAAAAAAATCAAAACAATATGAATTCATAGTTAGGTTATTTCTCTAGTCTTAATAGATGAGATTTGAGATGGAAGAGTTCAAAGTATACAATTATCACCAATTCTACAATGGAGTTCTAGTATATAGTGGATTTTGATATAACCAAATAAGATATTTTGATATTAAACTTTTTCCAAGATCTTGTTTTGGTACATAATATTAAAGGTTATATCATATTATATTGTGATAATACTACAACAGTAGTTCTCATAAAGGAGTCAAGGTTACAATAAAGGATGAAGGACATACTCCAGAAGTATCACCTCTTGAGGTTTTTTATCAATGGGGACATGTCATGGAGATCAAAGTTTCCTTGGAAGAAAACATGTTAGACCCCTTTAATAAAGCCTCATTTTAGTATAATCATAAATATCATGTCCCAGATAGTAGAGTAAGAGTTGTTAGGAGTTGGTTCTAGTGAAAGTGGGAGTCTATTGGAGTTAGTTTCATCGGACCAAATTATACATACTTTTTGATTACCTATATTCATGGGTTTGATTATGTATAAACTTATTATCACAACATGAATGTTCTTAGCCATGACATTGTATGCGATAATGTTCTAAGGTTACTTTTTGCATTTAAAGGTTATAAAAGTTCAACACTATGATGAGAACCAAGAAGTTCAATGAAATTATTTTTAAATATCTGTTATATGTTTGGATGATATCATTTAACAAGATAAAAATGATACAGTCTATCATGGGGTGGGAGGTTAATAAGATATTAAGACTTATACAGATGAATTTTATCCTTGGTAATCTCAATAAATTAGATTATAAGAACATGAACCATGAATAGTAAATATGCATTCATATGTGTCATTGAGTGTTCTTATCTGTGGGTTTGTGTAATGGTCCATAAACATCAATATTACCATTGATGTACATCATGAGTCACATACACAGATGTATTAATGAAAATCATGATTACATATGATCAAAGAAAGGTTTGATATGTTGGGTGCATCTTGATTGATATTACATTAATGAATATTGTGAGAAATGATTTATACATTACCTATTTATTGGAAGTTGATATATCATGATGTTTGATGGAAATGAAACTACTGGATTAAGTCCATGTCCATGGAATTCATTCAATAATTTTTTTCCATAAATTCAAAGAAAGAGATATCGAGCACATGGGGTATTGAATCCATCACGAAACCTTATTTATTATAGATATCATGATAAAGGGATTATATTACACAATTTGAATTTGTGTGGTTATTATCATTGCATCATTTATCTTGTTTCTCTATGGGTACCTTACTAGATTCTAACAATAGAATTTAAGTGTAACAACCTAATACCACTAAAAAAGGGGCCCACAGGGTCACACACTATGTGTATTTGGAACCTCAACTAAACTATATTTAAATTTAACATATTGAATAAATATTATTCATATATGTGGTTTAATAATTTTTAAGGTTGAGTTGATCACAAATATCCTTCAGTAGTCATTTGAGAGAATATAAGTGATTTGAATATTTAAAAAATATTTATTCTCTATTAAATGAATATAATATTTATTTATTTATCATTTAATAATACACTGATATTTATTTATTTAAATAGTCATTATTCAAGGTCTGATAAATACAGAGAAGGATACAGACTAAGTTGATTACCTGATGAGCAACGAAATATTAAATATTATTTGAATAAATATTTATATTTATTCAGGAAAAAAATATTTATTTTATCTGTGATTTTAGTTCATGTCAAGTAAATAATATTAACAATAAAATTATTATTTTAGACATGGGGTTTTCCAAGGATTTAGAAAAAAATAAGGTCTTGGGTGAAATTAGTATTTTTCTAACCCTATCTCTATATAAACATAATTATCTCATTTCTAAACCTAATTATCATTGTGTGCAATGAAATTTAAGAGAGAATTATCTCAAATCATAGAGATATTTTCTCTTAGAATACTCTCAAGAATGGAGAGTGATCCCATCCACCAATCTCTCAAGACTAGAGAGATCAAGAAGTGTCCTTTATACTAAATAAATTCTTGTGGTGATCATCAATGAATGATTAAAGCATAGAGATATTTCTTTATAGAACACAAGGATTTATATGGATATTTTTGGAGGTTTTAAGTGCATGTGTGGATCAAATCAATAGGTATTAGACACTTTAATCTTCTCTCCACAATGATGGAATGATAAGAATTTGTCTACCAATTCAGTAATGAATAACAAAATTCAATGAAAATTATTTCTTTATCCGAATAAATTAATTATAAATTATATTTGATGATCCTATATTATTGGTTATGGAATAATAATTAGTTAATCATATATTTAATTCTGTTGGTCAGGACATTCTTCATTATCTACATCTCAAATTATTCTTTGTTTATAACAAAAAGTTTATTTGTCTCTAAAATTCACTTTTACCCCACCTAGAACCTTCACTAATTCCATGACATATCATGGTAGGAGTAAGTTACTAACATGGTGATATTTACAATAGGTTGTTAAGAATAAAGATGATATAAATGGAACCTCTATCTACACCCAGTGAATCTTAGACAATATGTGATATTATTCTTGGCCTATGAGCCAACTTTTTATCCTTTCTTGTAGCAGTGAGTTAGAGATAATAAGTGTTAGGGAAGTGATCCCAGGGATATATACAACTGCCATAAACATTTGTAAGGGTATTTAACCCATACATGAGTGACCTAGACAACAATTAGTGAGATTTAGTGATTCTATGCATCGACACATTATCAATCGCATGCTCCTTGGATTAGCTTGTTTTGGATAACCAAGTAAATATCAGGGTATTCATTATGTTTACTTACTTATATTCTATAAAATATAATGTCATAATGTGGGTACATTAACCATTTATTATATCAAATAAAGTCTATTTAAGAGAAATAATAATCAAATCAATATATAAGAGAATGGAAAAAAGGGAGACTCTTATATTTAATAGGTAAAGATCATTAAGGGCTATGAAAGAACAGAGTTGAAAAAAAAGAATTATCGTACCCCAATTCACCCCTATCATGATATATCATGTATAATCCCCTTGAGTGACCTAAAAGTGGTATCAAATAATAGGTTTATTTTTTATTGGATTTGTTTTTATCTGACATGATTTGTATTTTTTTAAAGGAATGGAAACCATAATGGAATCTCCTTTTCTAGTTGGGAATCATTTCTCTAATTGAAAGTAGGATTTCATTTCAAATGTGGAAAAATAATTGGGAGTTCATTATAAAGTGTTTCTAGATGAAATTTTCCTATTAAAATGACATGGGATAATTTTAGACACATATCAAATAAATTAGGATATCGATTCCTATGTAATGAAGGCGTTAAAATATTCTATAAAAGAATATCTATTCAAGATTACTTTTCAATGAAACTTTTAAAAATATATATAGATTGTGCTATAAAATTCATTTGGTAGGGAATATATAATGAAAGAAGTCCATGAATCTAGATATAATGAGAAGCCTGTGGATAAGACATATGAAAATTAACTTATGTATATAGGTAAAATGAATAAAGGTAAGAATAAATCCTACCAAAGGATGATCTCTCCAACCAAGATAAAATATGAATATACTATCTTATTTGTCTCTATCCCTGTTTTGGAGAAATAACATGTTTGAAAATTTCAAACTCTCTTATAGTTCTGAAAATAATATGTGATTATGATGAATAAGTTATAAAAATATCATTTTCAAAATCCAAGGAGTGTTCCTTCAACCAGTGAGAAGAAATCCAAATCATATAAGAAGAGTATGATCAATGGGAAGTCATGTATGAAGTGTATCTTTCATGTTTAGAGGATTTATCCTTGAAAAAAAGAGGTTAAAAAGAGAGGTGGCGTCCATGATGTTTGACATGATGAAAATAGAATATATAAAGAAGGGAAAAAGTGATATTATTTAAGACATTTACCAAGAAATAATAAATAAAATGAACATAGAGAAGTAATTAAAGGAAATAATTATTCAATTTATAAAAAAACCATGAATAAATAAAACTATATAGAATGGATACAAGTTTAAGTATGAAACAAATGAATAAAAAACTAAATAAGAAGGATGATGAAATGAAGGGGCTTGAGGAGAAGATGAAAAACTTAAATAAAAGGAAGGTTACCCCTTCTATGGAAGATTTAAAATACATAGAAATAAGAAATACATATATAAAAGGATAAATAAAAATCAATAATCTAGATGAAAACCAAATTTCCATGAAAAATATGGATGAAATAATCCACAAAAATTAGAATCTCAGAAATTCTATTATTGTGGAAGACTTGGGAATAATATGATCATGTATTTCAAATAAGAAATGACCAAATTTGGAATAAAACATTCTATGAAAATATATAAACCAAAATAAGACCAAATTATGTTTGATTACTATATAATATGTTTTATCTATTTTAATCATAAACATTTTGCAAGGCATTATAGTAGGAGGAAAGGGAGAAAATTCACAAGTTGATCCTACCATACTGTGACATACAATTAGAGAATTTATTTAATAAAAAGATATATTAAGATGGAAATTAGTTTTACTATTTTAGAGGAAAAATATGGATCTTAACAAGGGGAACACAAGTCACTAAATCTTTATTAATCGTAGAAATTATCTTGGAAAAAATAATAATAATTTAGAAGCAAAATCAAGGGGTTACACCAACTATGATAAAGGTGGAAGTAAATAATAATCCACTAAAGATGGAGAAGTATAAGGTGACCCTCATGACCATCAAGGAAGAGGCATGACTATGTGATCTCACAAGATAAAATTTAAGTAAATAGATGAAGATGGGTGGAAGTTTCCTCTAATAGAGAAAGAAGTTGGAAGAAATATCCACTAAAGTTACAACACGAAAAAGACTTGAACTAGTGGAATATATTAAAAAATTTAAAACCTAATCTAAGTAATAAAATTATTTCTCATATAAAAAGATGTGTATATGTGGTTTCACAAAAACAAATCCATTGGAAAAGGTTTAAATAATTATGACGGAAAAGATATTCAAGATGAATAATTTCATGAAAAACATATGAAATTCCTTTCCATAAATTTTAAAAAGGGAAAATAAAATATATAAGATGAAGGGTTATTCCAATATAACCAGCCTCATTCCTCATATTAAGAAAATATGAAGAACCCCTCTCATTATATACCTTAAATGTTTTCTAACTATTTTTAAAGTGATTTAGAATTAAGGGGTAGGTTTGTTCCATAGGGAAAGTGAGATCAAAATCATATGAGTATAAGTTAAAATTAGATCGTTTTTAAGGATGTAAATTACATATAGAAAGCAGTGTTTTCTGATTTTAGAACATAAATGGCTTTAATCCTAAAGGTGAATGATATGGAGAATTTTTAGGTTGAAAATTACATGAAAAAAGAGATAAATGACATCATGAAATTTGACAAAGCCATACCCGATAAGGTCAAGTGAATCATTATAATTCCTATATATTATGGTTTTTTTAGAATGAATCTAGTGTGTAATAAGTGAAATTATTCCAAGTATTTAGTGGAAACAGACCACTAAATAAGAGGACATATTGGAAGTAGCTACATGGATGAACACCATGTCTATTCATTTATTTATTTTTATAAAAATGGTATCTAATGATGATTTTTTAGGACATTAAATGCTACTATTTAGGGAGGGTTATTCTTAACAAGTGATATACCAAGGATGGAAAGTATCTCAATAATTAGTGTTAAGATATGATGCCACATTTTAGGTGGATTTGATAATGATTTATTAAAGTATTCCATGGATTATCTATGAATTAAAGAACCTATAAACCACTGGAGTAAAAATGGTATGTATTATGATATTGTTATTTAAAGTTTACAAACAAATTTTTAGTGATAATTTCATTTATATAACATATTGTGATTTCGTTGGGAAAGTGGAAATCTCAAGATGATATAATTTTATTAGTATCAATGAGTGACAAGGAAAAATTTAAGGAAGTTAACATAGAATATATTTTCTTATACTGATCCTTGAATCATTAGGATTAGATAATTATTTTTTGAACTAAGTGCTAAGTGGAAAATTCACTCACTAAATTTATTTGTGTTAATGAAGTATTTATGGATGTTAGTTTTGAAGTATGGTTTTTGGAATTAATAAATCCAACCATAAAGTTTTATAATGGGTAACAAGAAGTGGTGTAAAGAATTTTTTTAAATAATAGAGACCAATAATATGTGGTAACCCAATTATATTCTAAAGATAAAGGAGAAGTGTGAACCTAGAGAAAGATATATTTTCTTCCCATGGAACTCAAACATTTGGGGCGATAAAATTTGAAGTTATTTGTGGATGTTTTCCACTCTTTTAATTTCATTAAAAAAGGGTGTGTGAGTGTAGCTTCTTATATCTTGATCCCCATTTAGGAGGGGAGGAGAGTTTTTATTGTCAAAAAAATACAAAGGAGGATATTGTTGGAATCCCATGGGTTGGTTCCAGATTTTTTGACAATATAAGTGGGAGATTAACCAAGGTTTATTTTTTACAATATATGTTGATTGGATTTATTGAAAAATAGAGTTCTTTATGAAAATGGTTGGATTGTTTGAAAATTTTATAGAGCATGGATAATGTTTAAATCTTCTAAAGATAATATATCTAGTGGAAAGACACCACACCATAGCTAGAAATCATGCCAACACGCTTAAGGCTACCTCATAAAGAAATACCCATTAAAATTAAATTTTAATTCTTACAAAATAAACCCTTAAACCATAGAGAATATGGTTGTGCAATAAAGGAGATTCTATAAAATTAAAAAAAATGGATTTTCTAATACTTGGTCCATACAAGTAGCCAACCACCAAGTTGAAAGTTGGATGGGCTCAAATATATCCTTGTTAGAAGGTATGAGAATAAGTGAACAACAAAATGGTTTTTCTTTGGTGTGTGTGAAGAGGAGGATATAATGAAGAGTGACATCATGGAGGATCACAACACATACGAGGTGGTACATGACCCATTGGGACTTATAGGGACCTAAAAGAATTTATTTGGAGAGTATATTGTGTGTACTTGTTTATATAAAAGTGTAAATTCTGAAGATATTATAATATGGGAAAAAATGTTAAGACTACACCCTAGGACAAAAGAATACATTTTTTAATGAAGATTCACAAGGAATTATACCAGTCTACAACATATGTGTAAGGGTAATAGAACATTCTTTGAATTATGTAATGGTATTAAACTAGACCAAACCATAGACGATGGAGGCACAATGTGGAGGAGACTGTGTCTAGGTAATTGAAACCTTTTATAAAGGTTTTCAAAGAATAAAATGAGTTATGTAAGGGTCAGTATACCCGATATGTAAAGGAAAATGGATACCTACACAATAGAGAATAGATTATGCCGCAGGGCGATGTGATACGTTAGGGTAAGTTGGAACACATGTAAGGTTAGATAATTATGGAGTTTACATAAGTGTAAATTAATCCCCTCATATAATGGCTTAATTAAGAGAATATTCCCACATGTAGAATGATTTTGCAACATAGAGTGTATTTCTATGGTAGGGAAAATGTTATGATAATTTCTAAATCTATAAGAGTCTATGCTATAAAAAAAGACTATGCTAGAGATAGTTTGGTCTTCAAAGTATATTTAAGGAGATAATGTTGTAATCACATGTGAGTTATAAGAAAGTTAAATGAATGAGATTTATAGATCTGGTCAATAGGAAGCTACTATTTAAGGAAGAAGGATATGACACATATTTTGATTAAAATCACTTTTTATGACGTAGTGTAATGTGATATACCCTGATGAAGGAATTAATGAGGATGAATATACTATGGAATACAAGATCACACTATATTTAATCAATTTCAATTAAGCTAGAAATTTAAATAGGGAAGTTATTACTCAAGATTTTAGCACATTAACATTGTTTTAATGACACTAAAAGGATGCACTAAATTTGTGACACACTTGATGAAATATAAAAAAGTGAATATGAATGAGGATAAATTAAAACTATCAAATTGATAGATTTAGAGTCATTTTGTATCATTTTATGAAAGAATTACTCAAATATAGAGGCATATTGAAAATATGAATTTCAGAGAGCAAAGGTAATTTCATTTATATATCAAATAAAGAATAAGGAATTTGCAGCATAGTGAAGAGGAAGAATTTTGGTCTTGTTCTAGAATGTGAAGGAATGTGATTCCATGTAATATCATAGAAGTAGTAAGATTATCACATGTTAATATTTAAAATAGGATGTGAAGAAGTAATAGAATATAAAATTCACTTGTATTTACATATGATGCATCTCATACAATAAGTGATATTATTCTTAGATTGTGATCCAACTTGTTATCATTTCTCAAAGTAGTGAACAAATAGATAAGACGGGTAAGGGGAGATAACTAAGGGAGATATGAATATATTATAAACCTTTGTAAGTTCAGTGATCCCAAAAAGGAGTGACCCAAACAATAAGAAATGATCTTTAGTGATTAGGTGAATTAACACATTGTCGCTCACATGGTCCTTGTATTAGCCCATTATGGTGAACCAAGTAAAAATTATTGTGTTCCTTATGCTTGTTTGTTTATATTATGAAAAATAAAATATAATAAAGTTGGTAAAGAAACTATTTATTATATCATATAAGGTATTTAAAGATAAATAATAACTAGATCAATATCTAAGATAAGAGAAAAAGGGTGACCCTTATATTTAAGAGGTCAAGATCATTAAGGGTTGTTAAAGGGTTAAGGAAAAGAGTTTGTAATCACATTGAGGGACACACAAACACACACACACACACATATAACATATGGAACATATTTATATATGTATATATGTTTATAGACATAAAAAACATACAGAACACACGCACATACATATATACAAAGCACACACAAACATATATATATAATCAACTTACACATAACTTATATATATATATATATATATTTTTATAAGTAATATTAAATAGGTAATTAAAGAATAAATTTTAATATGTAAAAAAATCAATTCATGGGGAATATTATACCTCATGCATAGGGATTTCGATGGTGTGTGTGGTTGTTTATTTAATAATGAACTCCATGATGGCATCTGATGTTTTGAATTATTTCTCTTCATCTCAAACACATTGTATTGGATTGGAATATTTTTTTAAATATATGTATCTAAAAGTGAAAAGGGGGAAAACTTAGCTCGAAGAGTCAATAATAATAAGTATCAATAAAAGTAGGAGAGGAAAGAAACAAAGTGATATCAAATATGAAAAGGGTATCAATAGTTTAGACTGGGGTTGAAAAAATGAACTTTATGTTGTTCCTTTAGGTCAAGAAGGAACTAATGAGTAACTCAATAGTTAATCTTGAAAATCAATCATGAAAAACATTAAGAGAGAAAATAACTAAAAATAAAATACCATACAAAATTTTGGTATTTGTTAATGTTGAAAGTTAAATTTATGAAAATTATCTTATTTTACTAAAGGATAACTCAATCATTGACTTACCCATTTTTAAACATGAATATATATATATATATATATAATGTTGTAGTATAGATAAACTATGTTTTAAGAGGTTTTATAATTTTGAAACTTCTTGATAAATCTTGAATATTATGCATTAATAATGAAAATAGATGGGTAACTAAATGATTATTCTATAAAAATATACATCCAAAATGTAAATTGAATGAAAAAATAATGATGGAATACTATAAAAAATAAAATTTCTATATAAACTACATAAAAAACATAGGTGACAAACATAAAAAATTAAAATAAGATCTGAAAATAGAAAATACAATCAAGAATAATATATTTATAATAATATATTTCATTTGTATAATATGTTAAACTGATTAGTTTCAAATAAACAACTCAATGATTAGTATTTAATACTTAAAATAAAAAATGAAAATTGAGGAAAAAATAAATATGAATTTGTATATAGTATACTAAATATATTAAAGGTAGAAAGACAAATCTATGAAAATTATTTTATTTTACAAAAGGGTAACTCATTTAGTTTTTTATTATGGTTTAATCTTAAAATGGTTCCTTATTCACTGCCTCAAAAAGATTCATTACAAATTATAATGTCATGGTTTCAATTTTATTTTCCCAGTTTGCACTAACCATAGATCTTAGATTCCTAAAAATAATTTTGAAAAAATAAATAATGATTTAAAAACATCCAATTTACCATCAAAAACTAATTAAATGGAATAATGAAATCATTCCATAACGTGAATGATCCCTATTTGAACATCCCCCAATCATCGACTTGCTGGAAAAAATGACATCAGTGAAGAAAATAAGTAAGTAATCATGTGAGAATTTTTTTTATAGAATAAAGAAATTATCAAGGATATTCTTATATTAACTTTAGAATCACAAAAAAAAACATTATATTCAAATAATTATTTTCTTAGACCATTATTTTTTCATAGAGTAACATATCCAAGATTTCATCTAAAATAATGTTATTGTACATGAGCGATCTTGACTATAAAAAATGATGATGTATCAAATAATTGTGACCTATTTTATGCATGTGGACATTTATCCTATATTGAGTTTTATAGAAAAAAACATTGATAATATACACATTTGTAAAGTATAAATAAAAACAATAATAACTATTTCAATTTCAATATTTATTTCAATGAATGAATTAGAGGTTTTCCTTTGAAATGACTAGAGGGTTACTTATAGAGAATAAGATTAAATATATTGAAACTCGAATTTTATTATAAAATAAATTAGGGATAATATTGAAAATAACACATTCATCAAAGTAGTGTTGTTTACATATAAACCATTCAAAGAAAAACTGAAGTGATATGGCTATACAAGAACTGTGAAAAAAAGGAAATGGTAAAAAAGAGTTTACAAAATAGTGGAATAGAAAATTAAAAAATTATGATACACATGAACATGATAAAATTAATCATAGGGAAAAACATGAAAAATATATGATCACAAGGGAAAAATATGTGCTGAGTTAAAAAATTCAAGCTATAAAATAAAAAAACAACTGTGAATCTATTTAAAAAAGTTAGGATCCAATTTCAAAAAACATTGCACAAAAAAATAAAATGAGAAAGAGTAATACCAGAGTGGGAAATTGATATTGATAGCCATATTTTGAAAATTAAAAACCATTGGATTGAAGAACCTAGATATTTTTGGTTGTAAACCATCCTCCATGATCCTTGAAGTAATATGTGATATTGAATTCATAGAAAAAACTGTGAGTTGCGAGTTGGGAGGATGAGGTTGCGAGGTGATGACCCAGAGGTGGGAGGGAGTCAGTGGCCAGAAAGGTAGTGGACGTGATGAGTGATTAGATAATCATATGTATTAGAGGTGATGATCGGTTATGGATTTTGGTGATGGAATAGGAAAGATGGGAGAAAGGATTAGTTTAGGGCTATACATATGGGGAGGAGAAGAAAATGAATGGAACTGAGAAATAGAAGTAGAGAATGAAATTGAAGAAGTGGGGAGTGATGATTCTGGAGAGAATAAACTATTTGTAAGGCCACATAATGAAAAATCTTGGTATGAGAAAAGCACTTGTAATGGTAGTAGAAGATTGGATTTCATGGGGAAGGAACATGGATTTTGCTATAATATGGAAGAGGATGGAATAATGTCACACCCCGACCGCAGACGTCCGTAATTGTTCTTCTTTCTGGGTCCCGATTTAAATTTGTCGGAGTTTAATTGCGGTTGGCGGTTTCGCGCCGGTGCGCGGTCACTGCATCATTAGCGGTGACCGTGCGTTCAGCCCGGGTGACCGTGTATTCACCCGGCATGTTTAAATATTATGATTTCTATGTTGATATTTTGATATTAGCGTCGTTTAAGTTGTATTATTAGTATGGTAGTTAATTTTATTTTATATATGTTTATGTATGTTTTACATATATATATGTATAATAGTGTATATATATATATATATAGTTCTATATATGGTTATGTATATATATGTATTATCTTTAAATTATTTTATTATTTGATCAAAATAATTATTATAAGAATTAACTAATGTATTATTATTATTATTATAAGTGCTATTATTATTATAAGTTTTATCATTATTATCATTAATGTTATAAAGTTTAATTATTTTTATTATAAGGGTTTTATATCATTATTATTATGATTATTACATATATATATATATATATATTGAGAAACCCGAAACCCCCTCTAACCCCCTCTCTAACCCTAGCCGCCACCCCGTTTTCCCCTCCCTTCGGCGCTCCGTCCCGAGCCCGCCGCCCTCCTCTGCTCCCGCGCGCGGCCGACCCTTGCTCCCTCTCCCTGTTTCCGGCTCCTCCTCCCAGCTGCAACCGCCTCCGCCTCAACCGAGCCAGCAGCCGATCCCCGGCCTCCCCTCCTGCCTCCGGCGTCCGCAGCCGCCGCCCTGCTTCGCCCGGCCTCCGGCCTCGCCTTCGTCCGGCGCTCCGCCTCCCTGCACCCGAGCTCGCCGCTCCCGGCCTCCACCCCGTCCCGGCTCGCCCAGCTGCACCCGCGAACCCCCGCTGCTCAGCACCGCCTCCGTCGCTCCTCTCCCCTGCTTCCCCGCCTCGCGCCCTACACCCAGCCTCCGCTCCTCTCCCCCTGCTCGTCGTTCCGAGCTCGCCGCGCCGGCCTTCCACCAGCCGACCGCCCCGCTCCGTCCTGCTCCTCCGCCCGGCCGCACCTCCCCTGGCCCGTCGCTGCGCTGTCTCGCCGATCCGTCCCCCCCTGCGTGAGTTCTCTTTTTTTTTTATTTGTTACTTTTGTTTGTTTTGTTTTATTATAATTATTATTATTATATCACAATTAATATTATTATACTATCAATATTATTGTTATTATGTTAATATCGTTATTAATATTATTACATCTTTATTAAAATTATTATTATGTTATTGTTATTAATTCTATATTATTATTATTATTATTATTATTATTATTATTACTATTATTATTATTATTATATTATTATTATTATTATTATTATTATTATTATTATTACTATTATTATTATATTATTATTATTATTATTATTATTATTATTATTATTATATTATTGTTATTATTATTATTATTACTATCATGTTATTAATATTAATATTCTTATTATTGTGATTATATTATTATTATCATTATATTATTATTATTGTGATTATATTATTATTGTATTATTATTATGTTGATATTATTCTAACCTTATTATTTTTATTATTATCATTATTGTTATTATTATTATTATTATTTAATTATCATATTATTATTATTATTATGACATTATTATTTCTACTTTTGGTTATTGTTATTATGGATGTTATTATTATAGTATTATTATTCTATTGTTATTATATCATGCTATTATGATTATTATTATGTTATGGTTATTATCATTATTATTATTGTTATGTTATTACAATTATTATTATTATTAGTATGTTGTCAATAATGAGCCTGCTTAACGGCCTATTGTTTTAGGACCAGTTTGACGACGCAATACGCTGCGACCTTTACGCAACAGGAGTCTTGCGCCGTGTCGTTTCGTTCCGAGCTGCGTCTTGAGGTAGGTCTCCCATCACACTCGCCTTTAAATTTAGAATTTATTTATTCCTTGTCTTTTATTGGATTTCAGTAAATTTAAAAGTATTATTAAGTAGTAACTTATAATGTGGTTTGCTCTGCTTATTTCTAGCATTTCAGTGGAAGTAGTTTTTTCTCGGTTTTAACTGTGTATGTTTTCCTGATGATACTACTAAATGAATTCATTATGAAATATGAAGATCATGTTGAATTGGGTTCTGAAGCGGTTTTGGTGTGTGTAAAATGGTAGGCGTATTGGTTATGGAAAATGGTGTTTTTATTTGAACCTTGAATTGAGGAAGTGTCGTGTGACCTTTAAACTTGATTTTTTGGAAACATTAAGCGTAGTTCTTGGTAGTTGGAAAAGAAAAATGTTTTCCTTTGATGCGTGATTAAAATTCTGGATTTCATTTGAGAAATATTATTCTTTCAAAAGGTGTTTAAAGGCCCGTTTGGCTCTTGATAAAAATGGGGTGCGTTTGGAACTGGGAAAATGATTTCTTACTTGTGATACCAACGTCTTTCAAGTTTGAGATGCTGATTTGAGTTTCTTAAATAATGTTCTAAGTGCGTTTCTGATTTTTCAATCGTGTGGCGTATGTCATGTCCCTTGGAAATGTTTTAGTGTTAGATGTTCAAAGTGTAAATGATATGACGGCCCGGTTGGCACTTTAATAAATGTGAAGTGATTATACTTATATTTATTTATATATATATATACGTACTTGTGAGGGCATTTCTACAGGGGGACTTCCCTTCGAGGGTTGTCGTGTAGCGATGTCCGTGTAAGGGGTTGGCAAGTGCGGTGAGATGAGTCACGCGTGCGCGGGTCTCCCACTTACACAGTGTTACAAAAACTACTATGGGTTCCTGGGCGTCTTGTAGATTATCGAGTGACGGTTGCTTGCTAACCCTGATTAGACGGGTTAGTACCCCCTGGAGTTACAGACAGGCCAGGAGGGATGTGCCACTGGTTGGCTGTTAGGGCGGCCAGTTGGTTATTGACTATGGAGTACCATGCCGGCAGGTAGTCTGAACCCGAGTACGTCCAGGGGTTTTCTAGGGATGTTCAGGATCACCCATGATTATTGCTAATAACTTCTGGTTTACTTTTGCTTGCACTTGGTTTTCCTTGCCTGTTTACCTTTACTTGCACTTGTTTTCCCTGCTTGTTTTCTTTCAGTCATATTACACAGCCTATACTGTTAGACCTTGAAAAAAATGGTTTTCAAATGAAAATGCTTTACTTGCTTTGGGTTAGATTTGAAAATGTAACACTTTGCTTTTCAGAATGAGTTTAAAACTGATGAAATGGAACTACCTTTCGAAAAAGAATAAGGGAAATGTCTTGTGTTGATTTTCAAGTAAAACATTGTGAAAAATTACTTTTATACATCATAGTTCAAACCTGGATTATGTAGATTCTTTATTTACTGGTAGTGCATTGAGATTTGTTGTGGGCTCACCTACTGAGTACTTTTGTGCTCACGCCTATCTTTTACCATTTCAGTCGTAGGTCTTCTGTTTTGAGTCGCTCAGTGTTGGAGCGAGGTTGCTCTCTAGTTGGGTGGTGACCTGAGAGGTCACATGGAGGTACGTGGTTGTGTGGTTTTTATTTCTTTTCCGCTGTTAGTGTTTATTTATTATGTTCTATTTACTTTTGTTTTGGGCTGAAATCGTTCCCAACGATCAAGTCTTAATGCCCGGCACTGGTTGCCATCCCGGGGGGATCGGGAACGCCCCTCGGGACTTGCCGCGGACCGGCTCGAGTGACCGGTTCAGGGTCGACCCGGGCTGGTTCGTGACAAAATGGTATCAGAGGTGGTTCTTGTTATTTGGGTTGTCCGGTAGAAGGAGATTAGGACTGTCGGAACTCGAGGGGTAAGTACGGGAAGAGCGTCGCGAACTCTTGCCCGCACTGATCCTCGATTTACCAGGGGCAGTTCGGGAATTGTGTCCTTGTCTTTCCTGGTTTGTCTTGGATTGAGAGATGACAACGGAGGCAAGCCGACGTTACTTTGTGACTTCACCTGGAGTAGTGACCCATGTGGAGTCTGAGTACACGGTTTGAATTCCTCCTAGTGGTCGACACTGACTTGGGACATGGCTCACTACCATGTCGCCAGGTTGAGTGTGACTACTAGTCCCTCATTTCAGTGGTTGATGCAAATTTGGATCCTGCTTTTGTTTTGGTTTGTGTGAGTGCGTTGTTGGGAATGAAAAAGGTTTTTGAAAATTGGACTGGTTTCTTCTAAAGGACTTTAAATATATGAAATGGGTTTTAAAACTGAAATCTCTTGATTTGAAAATCTGTTGTTTGCTTGGAATTGGATAAGAATGATTTGGGTTGAAACCTCGGTTCCTCTTTATGAACGTTTGCACATGTGTGAGAATGCATGGAAAGTGTGTGTTGACGCACGTATGAATGGAATGTGGATAAAGACATGTGCAACGGTTCATGAGAATACCTGGGTGTGTATTTGAAATTAAGGGCTTGACCTTGTTTTCTAAATTGGTTTTAAAGAGGAAATGGTTTTGGAAAGTTTTTGGTTTGAAAGCGGGTTGGTTTTTGGAAAGTGATTTTGAGAAAGGGTGGTTTTGAAATCAAAAATGAAAAGGGAATTTTAAGGAGGAGATTTTATTTTGGGTTGTGTTGTATTTGATTGATCCTTGTGCTGACTGTTTTTGATAAAGACGCTTTTATTGATGTTGCTTCGATTTGATGTTGATTTGGTTTGATGTGGGTTTTGGCCTTGTGTTTTGTATGTCGCTCAGGAAATGCCGCCCAGAAAGGTCTTTAAGGATTCGGATATGTCATGCCCAGTTTTTAGTCCTCCTCAGACTTTGCCTGTTCTCCATGGTGATCAGGGTCCGTTAGAGGCAGTGGAATGGCTCGAGGAAGTGGAACGTGTCTTTAGAATGTTGGGAACTCCCGATAGTGTTAAGGTTCGTGCAATTATGGAGTTGTTTGAGGGTCCAGCTCTGGACCAGTGGAATATGGTTACCCCACCGTCAACGCAAGGTGAAATGACGTGGGATGTCTTCAGAACCGTTTTCATCCAATGGTTTGTACCTGAGGAAGTGATGCTGGAGAAAAAGAGAGAGCTTGTGCATATTCAACAAGGCCAACGGACGGTGAAGGCATATGTTGACCATTTCAAGGAACTTATTTCCTTTTCTCCAGATGTAGCGTCGCATGAGCTCATGAAGGCCTCTCTTTTCACTGGAGGTCTTCGTCCCGAGATCAAGGAGCGAGTCCTCCCTTCTGAAGACCTTTGTTTCGAGAAGCTGGTGGAGAAAGCTTTCTTGGCTGAGTTGCTTTCCGGTGTGCGGGTGGTTAATACTTCAGCGTCCTCTGTTGTTGTTCGTAAGAGTTCCCCCTCTGGTGAGGAAAAAGCGCCGGATATACCTGTTCCTAAGGAGTTATCCCCTTTGGTCCCAGTTTCCAGTTCATCAGATCGTTCGATGGTATGCTTTCAGTGTGGTCGTTTCGGACATTTAAAGTCGTCTTGTCACAACCCCCCGAAGACGTGTCATCGCTGTGGTTGTCTGGGTCATCTGGAGAAGTTTTGCAAGAAGCGTCGCTTGAAGAGGAAGCTGTGATTGGAGAATGTCAGTACCTGACTGTGAGGCAGAAGATGCTTCAGCCATCAGAGCCCCAGCCACAAGTCTCGGGGTGAAGCTCGCGCACAGTCAGGAGTCCCCAGGGTTGTGAAGCCTTGGTCCAGGTTTTGTGTTCCGTGCTAGTAGTGGAACAATCAGGATCTTTTAGTGCTTGTTTTCCTGCTACTGAAGTTTCAACAGCGTTGTAAATGCGTAGTTTTTCTATAGAGTGATGATGGACTGGTTCTATGATAATCTAAGCAGACTTGTCGTGTGGAGGTGATATTCTAAATCGTGTGTCCTTCTTAAAAGTGTGTTTGACTCTCGTGTGGGTTGACCTCGTTTTAGTTATGTTGTCAATGTGATGATGTTTTGTGGACTTCGGTGGATCATGTCTCCAATTTGATGTCGGTTAAATGTTTTTCTATAGGTTTTCCCTGGTGATGAAGGTTGTTGACTCTGGTCGAGAATTTAATGTCTGGACGAAGGTGTTGCTTTTCACTCGTTCTATGAGAGTTGGTTTAAACCGGTTGGGAGTTCCCGCGTCGACCCCCCCCCCCTTCCCGGGGTTTTCTATTTAAATGGTCATCTTTTCGGCACTAGTTAAGTTCTTGTGGTGGGGAGAACCCCTTCGTATTCTCCCCTCAATCTCGGACTCCGGTTTTCTTTTGAATCGGTCGGGTGTGACCTGTGTAGAGTAAGGTCATCCCCGAGAACCTCAGTTTCTTCAGTTCCTTTAGTTCTGTTTGGGCGTAGACTTGGTTTTTGGCTAACTTGTGACCTGGTGACTTTCTGGGGGCAGAAAGTGTCTGTGGTGGGGAGAATTGTCACACCCCGACCGCAGACGTCCGTAATTGTTCTTCTTTCTGGGTCCCGATTTAAATTTGTCGGAGTTTAATTGCGGTTGGCGGTTTCGCGCCGGTGCGCGGTCACTGCATCATTAGCGGTGACCGTGCGTTCAGCCCGGGTGACCGTGTATTCACCCGGCATGTTTAAATATTATGATTTCTATGTTGATATTTTGATATTAGCGTCGTTTAAGTTGTATTATTAGTATGGTAGTTAATTTTATTTTATATATGTTTATGTATGTTTTACATATATATATGTATAATAATGTATATATATATATATATAGTTCTATATATGGTTATGTATATATATGTATTATCTTTAAATTATTTTATTATTTGATCAAAATAATTATTATAAGAATTAACTAATGTATTATTATTATTATAAGTGCTATTATTATTATAAGTTTTATCATTATTATCATTAATGTTATAAAGTTTAATTATTTTTATTATAAGGGTTTTATATCATTATTATTATGATTATTACATATATATATATATATATATATATTGAGAAACCCGAAACCCCCTCTAACCCCCTCTCTAACCCTAGCCGCCACCCCGTTTTCCCCTCCCTTCGGCGCTCCGTCCCGAGCCCGCCGCCCTCCTCTGCTCCCGCGCGCGGCCGACCCTTGCTCCCTCTCCCTGTTTCCGGCTCCTCCTCCCAGCTGCAACCGCCTCCGCCTCAACCGAGCCAGCAGCCGATCCCCGGCCTCCCCTCCTGCCTCCGGCGTCCGCAGCCGCCGCCCTGCTTCACCCGGCCTCCGGCCTCGCCTTCGTCCGGCGCTCCGCCTCCCTGCACCCGAGCTCGCCGCTCCCGGCCTCCACCCCGTCCCGGCTCGCCCAGCTGCACCCGCGAACCCCCGCTGCTCAGCACCGCCTCCGTCGCTCCTCTCCCCTGCTTCCCCGCCTCGCGCCCTACACCCAGCCTCCGCTCCTCTCCCCCTGCTCGCCGTTCCGAGCTCGCCGCGCCGGCCTTCCACCAGCCGACCGCCCCGCTCCGTCCTGCTCCTCCGCCCGGCCGCACCTCCCCTGGCCCGTCGCTGCGCTGTCTCGCCGATCCGTCCCCCCCCTGCGTGAGTTCTCTTTTTTTTTTATTTGTTACTTTTGTTTGTTTTGTTTTATTATAATTATTATTATTATATCACAATTAATATTATTATACTATCAATATTATTGTTATTATGTTAATATCGTTATTAATATTATTACATCTTTATTAAAATTATTATTATGTTATTGTTATTAATTCTATATTATTATTATTATTATTATTATTATTACTATTATTATTATTATTATATTATTATTATTATTATTATTATTATTATTACTATTATTATTATTATATTATTATTATTATTATTATTATTATTATTATTATTATATTATTGTTATTATTATTATTATTACTATCATGTTATTAATATTAATATTCTTATTATTGTGATTATATTATTATTATCATTATATTATTATTATTGTGATTATATTATTATTGTATTATTATTATGTTGATATTATTCTAACCTTATTATTTTTATTATTATCATTATTGTTATTATTATTATTATTATTTAATTATCATATTATTATTATTATTATGACATTATTATTTCTACTTTTGGTTATTGTTATTATGGATGTTATTATTATAGTATTATTATTCTATTGTTATTATATCATGCTATTATGATTATTATTATGTTATGGTTATTATCATTATTATTATTGTTATGTTATTACAATTATTATTATTATTAGTATGTTGTCAATAATGAGCCTGCTTAACGGCCTATTGTTTTAGGACCAGTTTGACGACGCAATACGCTGCGACCTTTACGCAACAGGAGTCTTGCGCCGTGTCGTTTCGTTCCGAGCTGCGTCTTGAGGTAGGTCTCCCATCACACTCGCCTTTAAATTTAGAATTTATTTATTCCTTGTCTTTTATTGGATTTCAGTAAATTTAAAAGTATTATTAAGTAGTAACTTATAATGTGGTTTGCTCTGCTTATTTCTAGCATTTCAGTGGAAGTAGTTTTTTCTCGGTTTTAACTGTGTATGTTTTCCTGATGATACTACTAAATGAATTCATTATGAAATATGAAGATCATGTTGAATTGGGTTCTGAAGCGGTTTTGGTGTGTGTAAAATGGTAGGCGTATTGGTTATGGAAAATGGTGTTTTTATTTGAACCTTGAATTGAGGAAGTGTCGTGTGACCTTTAAACTTGATTTTTTGGAAACATTAAGCGTAGTTCTTGGTAGTTGGAAAAGAAAAATGTTTTCCTTTGATGCGTGATTAAAATTCTGGATTTCATTTGAGAAATATTATTCTTTCAAAAGGTGTTTAAAGGCCCGTTTGGCTCTTGATAAAAATGGGGTGCGTTTGGAACTGGGAAAATGATTTCTTACTTGTGATACCAACGTCTTTCAAGTTTGAGATGCTGATTTGAGTTTCTTAAATAATGTTCTAAGTGCGTTTCTGAATTTTCAATCGTGTGGCGTATGTCATGTCCCTTGGAAATGTTTTAGTGTTAGATGTTCAAAGTGTAAATGATATGACGGCCCGGTTGGCACTTTAATAAATGTGAAGTGATTATACTTATATTTATTTATATATATATATACGTACTTGTGAGGGCATTTCTACAGGGGGACTTCCCTTCGAGGGTTGTCGTGTAGCGATGTCCGTGTAAGGGGTTGGCAAGTGCGGTGAGATGAGTCACGCGTGCGCGGGTCTCCCACTTACACAGTGTTACAAAAACTACTATGGGTTCCTGGGCGTCTTGTAGATTATCGAGTGACGGTTGCTTGCTAACCCTGATTAGACGGGTTAGTACCCCCTGGAGTTATAGACAGGCCAGGAGGGATGTGCCACTGGTTGGCTGTTAGGGCGGCCAGTTGGTTATTGACTATGGAGTACCATGCCGGCAGGTAGTCTGAACCCGAGTACGTCCAGGGGTTTTCTAGGGATGTTCAGGATCACCCATGATTATTGCTGATAACTTCTGGTTTACTTTTGCTTGCACTTGGTTTTCCTTGCCTGTTTACCTTTACTTGCACTTGTTTTCCCTGCTTGTTTTCTTTCAGTCATATTACACAGCCTATACTGTTAGACCTTGAAAAAAATGGTTTTCAAATGAAAATGCTTTACTTGCTTTGGGTTAGATTTGAAAATGTAACACTTTGCTTTTCAGAATGAGTTTAAAACTGATGAAATGGAACTACCTTTTGAAAAAGAATAAGGGAAATGTCTTGTGTTGATTTTCAAGTAAAACATTGTGAAAAATTACTTTTATACATCATAGTTCAAACCTGGATTATGTAGATTCTTTATTTACTGGTAGTGCATTGAGATTTGTTGTGGGCTCACCTACTGAGTACTTTTGTGCTCACGCCTATCTTTTACCATTTCAGTCGCAGGTCTTCTGTTTTGAGTCGCTCAGTGTTGGAGCGAGGTTGCTCTCTAGTTGGGTGGTGACCTGAGAGGTCACATGGAGGTACGTGGTTGTGTGGTTTTTATTTCTTTTCCGCTGTTAGTGTTTATTTATTCTGTTCTATTTACTTTTGTTTTGGGCTGAAATCGTTCCCAACGATCAAGTCTTAATGCCCGGCACTGGTTGCCATCCCGGGGGGATCGGGAACGCCCCTCGGGACTTGCCGCGGACCGGCTCGAGTGACTGGTTCAGGGTCGACCCGGGCTGGTTCGTGACAAATAAAGAAAGAGTTTTTGGTGGTAGGGTTTCATGGGTATGTCTTAAGGATAATAAAGGGAATTAGTGCCCCTCTCATGCAGAGTGTGTGGAAATTGGAAGAATAAATTAAGTAAGGGAACTGCTGGTGACATGTGAAAATAGAGCGAAGGCTGGTGGTGACACATATATACATAGGCATAGTTATTTATAAAACTATATAGTATAAATTCAAATTTTAAATGATTTTATCATGAAAAAAATATTTATAAGAATTTTAAACTTTTTTTAAAAAAATATAGAAAAAGGGTTAAGATAAAATTATTCTTAAAAATGGGATGGTAAATGTGTATAAGCTATAAAATAATTTCCCTTCTTCATTTTTTGAGGTATTAAATGAATTTAATATGTGATGAAAAAGTAATACATGATAAAAAATCATACATTCTATAAAAAATAGTTAGTATTTAAATTAAAAATATCAATAATTACAAATCTATAAAATTATTAACATAAAGTGTAAATATATTTTTTGAAATATAAACTCATATATTTAAGGTTTTTGTATTAATTAGGTTATTGAAATTATATTTTGAATCAATGGATAGTTATTAATAATTATAGTATTAATAATATTTTATTTTTATAAATAAATACTAATAATTAAAATTTCTTATTATTAGGATGTATATTTATTGAAATATATTTGTTAAATATGATAAGTATATTAATTTCCCAATAATATTTATAAAAGTATCAATAATATATATAAATCAATAGGATATCAACATACTTCATGTCATAAAAAAATGTATATAATAACATCTATATACATATCCAAGATGGGATTCTGCCATGACTCTGAGTGTAAATATCATTCTTGTATTGACTTTATCAACATCCATGATGAGATAGAGTTTGATTAACTAGATGGGACTATTCCTCATGTAAAGGATCCTCATCTCTCTGTTATGTCTTTTTCTATGATTCATTGGGAGGATGTGGCTCCATGATTTTGAAGATGTGATGATGGTGCATCAGATCCTTCTCCCACATAAAAATTGGAAGGATGTGACATTCCATAAGTAATCCACTAATTTTGTGAAATATTGGTTAAAAATAATGATGAAATGGGAAATTCTAAGTACAATGTGCTGGGATATACTCGAATAGGTAAGTACTATGGATTTCATCATAAGATATGTGGATCCCATTGCTATAGAGACACATCATCAATTGATTTAGGATCATATGTTGGAGTTTATTCCTATGTTAGTGGAATAACTATATCATGTCCTGAAATTCTAATAATTGAACTCCCCAATATCATATCCACTAGTCTAGGGGTCTAGTGAAAAATGATTTAGTATCATCACAAAATGATGGGAGAAAATACCTTTATATATAACCTATCATCTGCTATCAAGAAAAATCATCCACCGTGAATTAAATGAATCAGCAAAAATTTAAAATAACATGTGAATATATAATGGTACCTATAATTTACAAAGTGTAATAATTAAATAAATCATAATATATAAATAACACATCCCAAATAGTTGCAAGACTAAAAAATGAAACTATGGGGGTGGATGATAACTCTAATATATATCTATATTTTTTCTATGAATATAGTTTATTATTGGAATTAATATTTCCTAATTTTATGTATTTTGATGATTTATAGTATTATTAAACTTAGAAAATAATTTTATTGTGTTTGGAATATTTTTTGAAGAAAATGGCATGAGTCAGATCACAACCCTAAGAAATATGATATGGTTCTCGAAGGATCTGGGGAATAATAGAAGTGTCTAAGGGAGGTTTGTTTTTTATTTTTCATCTACATTGATAAATAAATATGAAGAACTTGATGATTACTCTATAAAATATTTTGAGAGGATCATGTACATTTAATTTATAATTAATTTAAAAAATAATTACCTCACCTACGATAATCATCTTGATCAATTTCCATTGATAATATAACATAATTGGCATTTCAGTGGAGAATCCAAATGATGATCCTTTTTGATGTATCCACACATGATCTAAAAATCTCCAAATGACATTTTTTATATTCTAGATGCCAACTTAGGGGAATCAATTTCTTTAAATGTTCACTATCGATAGTGATAATGAATATATTATTCTCTCTATGTTCTTGAGAGGGAGTAAGGTAATAAAATCTCTCTTTAGGTTTTGAGATAACTCTAGAGTTTTCTTCATTGTGTCAATACTCTAAAAATTCACCACCTATGAAAAATGATAAAATTCTGAACTTATACTTAGTGTTAAATATTTTATAATTTCTCAATATCCTTTATCAAATTATTTATTCTAAGTAATTACCTATGTCAAATAATAATAACAATAATAATAATATTATATATCATTACATGAGACAACACTAATATCATTTCTTAAATAAATAAATTAATATTTATTTAAATAATATTAAATAAAATATATCATTTCCATTAGGTCATTTAATTCAACACAAATATCCTTCCATTGAATTTATTAAACCTTGAATAATAAAAGTTATTCAATTGAAAAAATATTATATTCACTAAACTTAAAAATAAATATTTACTATAATAAATATTATTCTATTGATAAATAAAATAAATATTATATTCACTAAATTTTGCGAATAAATATTTATTTTAATATTCATGTAACTAGAATACATATTTATTCTAAAATATTAACTAAACTCTTGAAATAAAATTTATATCAATTACCTTGGGAATAAAAAATTAAAAATAAATTCAAATTTCATATTCTAAATTAGAATATTGTGGGATTGAATTTATATGATCAACTTTATTGAATAGTTATTATTCCACAAAATGAGAATAATATTTATTATTAAATTTAAATTCAATAAAATTTGATGAGATTATGGATACACTTAATTTGTGACACTCTTGGCCTCTTTCTAATCGTAAATATAAAAACATACCTAAATTCTAAAATTAACATCTAGGAACATGTCAAGTCACCCATAGAGAGAAATGTTAGTGTAAAAACTACAAAAACCTTCATATGAATGGTATTGGGTAATATATCCACTTTATCAATGGTATATCATCATGAAGGATGTGTACTTGTGTTATCTTCTTATATACATGATTTATATTTCTTTGAATGTTTAAAATTTACGTATCTATTAATTACCATGTCCATGGATTTTATTGGAAAGTTCCTTTTCAATAAAGGGATAAATATATCTTGTTTTATTAACCCGAAAGGAAAAAATAATTTCTTGACTTATTAAATTATTTCCATATCACTTATGAAGTGCATAACATATTCTACCTCATCTTAATAATATTTTATTATGGATTTCATACATACATAAAAGTATATAATTCATGATACACATTAATAATAATCTCAAGTCTAAGGACAGATACATGTATTCATATATAGGAATATCCAATTACATATAAAACTTGTTTAATTCTTTTTAGTGGTTCATTCTTCATGATGTCCTTTCTTGGAGATCACCTAGTGAGAAATTCATGAGAATAAACCTTAATGAATTATGATTCCCAAGAACCTAATAATCAAACATCATCTATGTCCCATCAAACAGATGTATCTAGAATATATGGCTTATTAATTTAAGATTATTTTCATAACATCTCAAGGTTCTAATTATATAAAGGAACCTATATAACCCTTTTATATGATAAATAATCTAAGAAAATTGTCAAATTAAATTCGAGTAGAAGTATAATCATACTATGATAAGATATTTATATTCTGTTAATCGAAAGTACAACGTTAGTTGGTTCGAGGGAACTAACTCTAATAGACCCAAACTACATTAGATCCAACCATCATCATGTTATATATAACATGATAAACCATAATTCTAATGATTTTTGGATTTATTTATTGGGAATTCCATGTTTTTATCTCTCTCTACTCTGATAACTGTGACTTCAATCCTTGGGTAAAACCTTTAAAAAAAATGACATCTCCAAGTATATACCATTATTCCTCATTTTGTTTTATTGATAAAAAATAATTATTTTTAATCAAATAATTTCATTTCAGGGATTTTCAATATTTGTGTTTAGGAATGAAGTTAGGTTTTTTATAGATTAAATAATAAGATTAAAAAACATTTAGAGGCCTTCCTTAAAGACCTTTAGAATCCAGCACTAGTGGAAAACTGAAACAGATATAACAGATAGTCGGTGTCATGTATCGTGGCATAGGGTCACTATCAAGGCCATTGAATACTCTATATAGGAGAAACAAGAAACTATTGGATACAATAAAGGAGCTTCAGAACTATCAGCTCTATTGGCTAGCCGGTGGTCCTAGGAGCTTACTGATGGGATCGTCTGGCTAGCTGGTAGAGGTGATCCAAAAAGTCAAATATGGCCTTTAAAAGTGGACCCCTCCACCTTGAATCAAATTATAATGGCTCCATTTCTTTATTAACACCTATAAGACCACCAAGTGATATTTAGAGCCTATAAATAGACCCACATGGGTAATGTAAATGTTCAAAAAACTTTGATTGATCAATAATTTCCATTTTTACAAGATTATGCCTTCTCAATAGATATTACTTATGTTATTCCTTTTATATCGTAGTATTTCCTATATCTTTATATCATATTTATTTGTTTTTTATTTTTGAAAATTTAGAGTGCTACTCAAAGGGGTTTCCTATAATAAAACCTCCTCCACCTCCTATTTTAATCTTGGGTGTTCACTAGCATTAAAGTGATGAATTTGGGTTTCTTGCTAAAACTATCTAAAAATAAAGTGTGGCTTCTATATATTGGGTTTCTTACTATAACAAATTAAAAATAAAGTGTATTCCTTCTAGGGTGTATTTACTTCCACTAAATAAAATGTACTTTGTTCTAATGATTTTGGACTATTATTAAAGACATGGGATTAATCTAATACCTCTAAATCTATTTAGGGAAAGATACATAAGGGATAATCTTGAGTTATTTACAAACCCCTTTATGAAATTGTGTTTCATTTAATTTTTAATTTTCATTGTAGTTGTTCCTTTAATTCATATATAATTTTCTTACTATTTTCATTCATATATATTTTCCTTATTTTTATATTTTAATTTATCTTATAATTTTCTAATTATATTTCTTTATTTATATTTCATTTTTAAAAATTCAATTCACCCCCTCCTTCCATATTACTCTGACCAAAAATTGGTATCAAAGATGAATTTTTTATAAAAACACTATTTTATAACCCTTAATTGGTATTAAAGAATGATCTTTAAAATATGAATTCTACATCTAACACCCAAGATGCTCCCAAAGGACACTCAATGGGTAAAACCAAATTCATTGATGGAAAATACTATAGTTATTGAAAAAATTAATGTATTATTTTATTATAAGTATAAGTTATTACGTTTGTAAAATTTTCATTCATGGTTATACACCTTCTAAAGAATCAGTGGAAAAATGGAATCCTGATGATATTGAATCCTTCAAACTTAATGGAAAGCCAGTAATTTTCTTCATTGTGGTTTATATTGTAATTAATTTAATCATGTTTACCCATGTAAAACTACTCATGAAATTATGACATTAATTTAAGTAACTCATTAAGGAACCAATAAATTCAATGATATAGGACTTGAAATGTATAATCAGGATTCTGAAAGTTTAATCTTACATTATAATGATTTTTTTTACTCACTTTACTGATATTTTCAACAGTATAAAATCTCTTGGAGATGATATTTTCATATAAATTCTTATAAATATGATACTTTGGGTATTTTAAGGATCTTAGGAACCCAAGTTAATAGTGATTATATAAATAAATATCATCAATAAAATTCATGTTGAAGAACTTATTGGATTACTCATGACCTATGAGATTACTGTGAAACAAAAAATTTAAAAGGAATCCAAGTAAGTTAAGGAAAATAAGACCATATCCTTTAATAAAATCAATAATGATTCTTCTGATTATGATTAAAATAGTTTAAACCTAGACAAGAAGATAAATAAATTCATGAGAAGGAATAAATATTTTCATTATACTAAAAAGGAAAAATAATGAGAACAAGAGGAGGAAACTTGTTTTGAATGAAAAAAGGTACACATCCAAATGGAGTGCCCCAAATTTAAAAAGATAGTGAAGAAGAAAAATGAAATCAAAAATAACTTAATGGTTTCCACATGAAGTGTATGTGATGATTCCCAATCCTCAACAGAATCAAGTGATGATGATGCAAAATATCTCATGGATGAAATTGTGGAAAGAAATGAGGCAAATTCTACTTCTTCCCATTGTTCATAAAGTTATTAAAATTTTCTATGTTATGAGGATATGAAATAGTCTAGAAATAAATTAGTGGAATTATTTTTGGGAACCCAGTTCAAAATTAAATGATCCTAAAAGTTAATATAATAATTTAGTTTTTGAAAGGGTTCAACCCTTTAAGGAGATAGGAGTTATCCATGAAATTAAAGGATCAAACCAATGTTGAAAATTTATAATACATAATTAAGGATCTTAAAAATTATATAACTAAGTTCACACAAGGTTATCCAAATAAAAATAAAATTTTGGGTTCCTAATGTCTTGTGAAAAATCATCTTGCATTTTTGTTTTCAAACCAAGATACCATCTCTAAAAGTACCAATTTTGTAAGAATATGCTCAAAAGATAAATTTTTTAATTATTATTATAATACTTGGAATATTATTTATGAATATGAATGTAAAAAAGTCTTATTATGGAAGACCCAAAAGCATTCATCTCTCTTCAAATATGTTTCTTAGAATATCTAAATAAAAATAAACATGGGTTTCAAAATCTCTTTTATCTTACACATGCACACCAAATATTTTGGTACTAAAGTCTTTAGTTTTTTTTATTTCATAGGAAAATTATTTAATGATTAAAACCCAATGATATTCATGGTACATGGATAATGGGTGGCCAAGACACATGTTTGGTGACTACTATGAGTTTAACCTTCTTGAAAAGATTTATGGAGGCCATGTCTCTTTTGGTGACAACTCAAGGAGTATGATCATGAATATAAGTAATTTTTTTTAAATTTTACCATTACTAAATATTTTTTAATTGTTAATGGTTGAAGACAAAATTTTATAGGTATTAGTAAATTTTGAGAAAAATGGTTTTAAATTCTATTTTGAAAATTATTTTTGTAAAGTTTTTTATTCCAAAAGAAAACTTATATTTTTAACCTCCCATTTTCAAAATGTTTATGTTATTAATTTAAAATATATTTCAAGTCAAAATATAAAATTTTTGAGTTCACAAGATAACGATTCATGGATTTAGAATATGATCATTGGTTATTGTAACACGCACATACTTTTTGAACTCAACCAAAATCATCTAGTATGAGATTTACCTATATTGAATTTCAAAAATAACATTTTATATGAACCTTTGTTACTAGGTAAGAAACAAAAAACTTACTTTAAATCCAAAAATGAATTATGTACCTCTAAGGAAATTAATATTATTCATCTTCATAATTTTGGACTAACCCAAGTTACAAGTATATGAGGTAAAAATTACACCTTTTTAATTATTAATGATTATACAATATTTACATGGGTTTATTTCTTGGATCATGAAATCGAGTATTTTAGAGTATTTATTAAATTTATCAAGAAGGTAAAAAAATTACATAAAATAATATCCATTAGGAGTGATTGTGGTGGAGAATTTGAAAATAAATATTTTGATGAACTTTGTACTTCAGAATGTTACCAGCATTCTTTTTATGCTCCAAGGGCTCAAAAAAAGGGGGTTTTGAATGATTGAATCAAACTATTTAATATATTTCAAAAAATATTATAAATTTATTTAAACTCTATTAATATATTGGGGATGAGTTGGTAAATACTACATCATCCCACCTCAGAAGACACTAAGTGGTGCCCCAAGACGGCTGGCCACATGATCTCAAGCATGCCTCCCCATATGCAAGAGGCCTTTGACTAGCAGTGAGGTATTAGGGTGTTTCTTTAGGGACATTATGCCTTCATGAGTCATAGTGTAGAACAATGGTAAATTGTAAATAGAAAATATTGGAATTAGAAATAAAAAAATAGTAGTAGATAGGAATAATAAATCATCCAATACAAATAAACAGGTGTAAGAAAAATTATAAATAGATACAAAATGATTATGATGATGTCATGTAGCTATAAAAAAATATGTACATGGGATATGGGGGAAACATTCATATACCACATTCTATACAAAAAAAATACATAAAGGCCAAAAGATACCACTACTAGCATCACAATTATGGGATCAGTCCTCTTCTCCTGTACTCCATCCCATTAATCAGAATCAGACATTAAAAGCTAGAAACTTCTTTTTATCTACACCTATAGTCATGAAGCCTACTTAGGTACCAAAGGAAGAATGAGTAGGGTGTGAGATATACTCAGTAGTTCACCACCTATGGTGTCTAGAAAAATCTATTATTTGCATAAAAAATGAGAAGTGAGCCCAAAAATAAAAAAAAAGTGATGCAATAAATAAATAATACATATTTTTTGAGTTCCTCATGGATACCTGTCTGATACTACCTACTTTATCCTAAGTATAATGTCTCTAAACCAAAGCGATCCTTTCAAAGTATGACTTTGTGTATAAATAGTTCATCATAAGTCAAGTATCAAGATTATAAAAATCCTAAGAATGTGATTTATATTGGCATATGTGTCCTTTAATTTAATAGATTAGAAAAACTAGAAATGTATATAAGTAATGTCTATAATTTAATAAATTGGAATACTAGGCCCATACAAGTTGAACCATATAAAGGAACCATAGTATCGCACTAGGAGAAATACAAATACCCAACATCGTAAGAGTCAAACCAAAGTGATCCATAAATTCATCCAAAGTATCACCCTCTGCATGGTGTGAAGCATGAACTTTGAATATATCCTAGGTTTACTATATAGGGGACTGAGTATCTATCCTGGATGGTGTAACCATATCACCCATAGATCCCATCCATGGTATCTCCCCTAGGAAATAAGTATTTCTTGTGGGTAAGTAATCAATCCAACCGGTGAGCCCATTTACAGCAATTTGTAAAAAGGATCCAAGTACTACTCTCAGTGTAAAGGTAATCATTATCATTTCTAATTATGAAGCCTGATGATCTCATCCGAGGAATCCTTAAAATGGGACCCTTGTATCGATATCGGCTTAAGTGAAGGGAAGTATATGGTTAGTAGTAACTCATACCATACCCCAAGCATTGCTAAAAAGTTGTACAATTCATTTAATTCAAGCAATTCAACTGTGGAATAAATAATAAGGGACTAACTTATGACAAAACATATTTCATTAATTCCCTTCACATTCCAATAAATTTATTACAAGGCAATTTATACACCTCAATTAATAATAAATAATCTCATTACTAAATCATATAAATATTAAGCCTTTAAATAAGGTAACACCCAAGGGGTGGATCATGTAGAGGTAAAATCCTTACGGTGTTGATTCACGTGTAGCTAGGGACCAATTACACATGATAATAACATTTAAATTAAATAATTATATAATATAAAGGTGTTTCTGGGAAGTTTGTAACATGACACAAAGATTCATAATAAAATTAAACTATTCTTTGATGGAAAAGAACTAGACCGCCTACCTTAGGCTTGTAGTACTATCCTTATCAAGTGTTGTCCCTTGAGTCAAGGTAGAATAAGAGAAATTGGAAGAATATATGAAAACCCTCAAAATATGGAATACGATCTAACACCAAAATAGTGCAGAATATGGGAAGTGAAACTAATAAAATAAGTAATATGATTAAAGTTCTTTCCTATAGGTTCTGGGTGTAGCAGAAGAGTGTGATGGGTCGTGCCCAACTTAGATTGTCCCACGATCGATGTTCAATATGAGATTTACATAATGATAAACATCGTGATCTATGAAATTGAATCAAAGAATATAGAAAAGGGACATAATGATGAAACCAATAGAGAGGATCATTACATATTATTTATAATTAATTTAATTAAATAAAAAATTACCATAAAGGGATTATTTATAGGTTGATGGATCTAAAGACAGATCTGCATTATACCATCATTACGTTGTAGGAATCAAAGTAAATTCCCTCCAGTGGTGATTCACATGTGTTCCACAAATATCTGAATGTCACTGTAGGATTATTTGGGTTCCAACACAGTAGATCCTAGAGCTTGCGTCATCCGCCTTTGATTTCCTTGGGAACTTCTTCCAAGGAATTATCTGGGATCTCTCTTGACTCGAGAGTGGGAGGTGGAGGAAGATCACTCTCCAATCATAGGATCATTCTTAGAGAATGGATCTCTCTAGGTGTTGAGAAGATTCTCCAAATACATTGTGCAAAACCAAACAAATTAATTGGCTTATTGAGAAAATAATAATACTAGGTTCATATATCACTAGGGTTAAAATAAATTAATTGCACAAGTGACCTTTATTATTTATTTAATACTTATGGAACCACATTCCAAATAATAATATTATTATTGTTATTTCTCGACATGCACTTAACTTTCTAATTAAATTAAATATTTTTTAATAAAATAATATTAAATTTTTATTATTTCTTACCAAAACATTAAACTCAGTTATCCATTCATCTATAATATTTATCAGGTCTTGAATAATGACTATTTATTTATTAAATAAATGTCATTGCATTATTCGCCAATAAATATATAAATATTATATTCACTAAATAGAAAATAAGTATTTATATGCAATAAAGCATACATGAATAATTATTAAACCACATATGAGAATAATATTTATTCAACTTGTTAAATAATAAATAATAATATATTATTTAACTGAGATTATGGATACACTCAGTGTGTAACCCTTTATGCCTCTTACTTAGTGGAATTAGGAGAAGCAGCCTAAAGTCCAAGGTTAGCATCTAGAAACATTCCAAAGAACCCTTAGAAAAATAAGTTAATTTCACAATGACATGATAAGTCATACAAATTCTAATAATGAAATATAATTCCATTATCATGATTTCTCAAATCAAGCAGGTTGCATGTTGGTGCCATCAACCTATGTCCTCGATGTATCTTTCTTTGACATTATAGAAATTAAACTTTCCTATTTCCCACTATGGACATGGATTTAATTAAGATATATCATTTCCATAAAAGGGATTGAGATATCAAATTCCATTACAGAATATAAGGGAAAAATCCTTTCTTACATTATTCATTAATGCAATATTACTCATGATGAACCCAATATATCCTGCCTCATAGTGAACATTCGTCATCACAGTTTTCATCAATACATAAAAGTATGTGAATCATAATAATAATTAATAGTAATCCTAAATTATAAGGACCAGTACACACATCCATAGATTGAAACATCCAATGACACATATAAATGTTGATTTCCTACGCGCACGTTCATTCTCAAAATATCCTACTAGATATTACCAAGGGTGTAAACCATGAGAAGGTTCCTCCAAGGCCTATGAGTCTCCACCCATGATAGTCTATATAATTTGTATCCCTAAAATTATGTCACCTAGCTATAGAACATATATTTAAGAATTGTGTTGTAGCACTTCTAGGTTCTCATCATAGAAGACAACTGCAATGACCTTTCAGTGCGACAGATACTATTATAACATTATCACATACTATGTTATGTATATGAACTATTATGATGAGGTAAGAAGTTTATTAATATTCAAAAATATGAATATAGGTTATCATAAAGTACACAGAAGTTGGTTCTCGGGAACCAACTCTAATAGACTCCCACTTGACTTAGAGCCAACTACTAACATATGTCAATATACTAGCTCTCACATGATACTCATGGTTATACTGAGATAGGCCTTTGTCAAGGGGTCTAACAAATTATATTCCATGGGAAATCTATTTACTGAAACTTCACCCCTCTAATGAAAATCCATCAAGAGGTGATACATCTAGAGTATGTGATTTTTCCATTGGTGTGACCTTGGATCTTTTGCAAGAGCCACCATTATAGTATTATCATAATAAAATGTGATAGGATCTTTACTTCGAGGTACCACTACAAGATCCTAGAAAAAATTCCAAATCCAAACAGATTACTTGGCTGCATTAGAAGCCTCTATATACTCAGACTCTGATATAAAATCAGTAATAACTGGCTACTTTGAATTCTTCCAGATCACTGCTTCTTTTTTGAGATAGAAGACATATCTTGATTGTGAATTCATAACATTATGATCTATATGAAAACTAGAATCAGTATAACACATTATGACTAGCTCCTCATATCCTCCATACACTAGGAACATACCCTTAATTCTTCTCAAATACTTAAGGATAGCCTTGATAACTGATCAATGCTACTCTCCTAGATATTCTTAATATCTGTCTACCATGATCAATTCATAGGAAACATATAGGCTAGTACGTAACATGACATATATGATTGATCCTATCACTGAAGTGTATGGGATATTTCTCATTCTCTCTTTCTCATTTTGTGTCTATTGACAAATTTTCTTAAAAATATATAAACATGTGACATTAGAATCAATCCTATATTGGATTATTCCATACTAAATCTATTTAGTATCTGGTCAATATATGTACTTCTAATTCTTCCAAGTAGCCTCTTGGATCTATCATGAATGATCTTGATCCCTAGAATATAGGCCACTTCACCTAAGTCCTTCATGAATAAATGCTTGTTTTACTAGTTCTTAACTAACTGTGATATTTATATGTCATTTCAAATAAGTAATATGCCATCAACATATACTACTAGGATAATGAATGCATTTACACTAAACTTATTATACACACAAGACTCACATTTGTTCTTAATAAAAACAAATTATTTTATGGATTCATCAAATATAATGTTCTATGACCTGGATGATTGCTTCAATCTATAAATGGATCTCTCCATCTTGAAAATTTTATTGGCATCACCTGGAGTAACAAACCATTTTATTTGTTTCATATAGACATATTCCTAAAGGTTCACATTAAGGAATGCAGTTTTGAAATCCATCTTCCAAATATCATATTCATGGTAAGCTGCTATAACAATTAGAATTTTTATGGATTTAAACATGGAAACTAGTGAAAATATTTCATTGTAGTCAATTCCTTGATTCTTTTTAAACCCTTTATCCAATATCCTTTTTATAGGTATTTAATTCACCTTCCATTTCCATTTTACTCTTGAATAACCAATTTTATCCAATGGTATTTACATCATCTGGTGTATCCAACATAACCCAAACTTGGTTCTGATACATTGTATCCATTTTAGAATTCATGGACTCTTTCCATCTTGAAAATTTTGAGCTCTATACTACCTCTTTGTAGAAGAAAGGTTCATTATTGTCAAATAATAATGAATTACCATCTTAACGGACTAAAAAACCACACCTATCTAGTTCTCCTACCTATCTTATGCTCCTACACAATACTTGTGTTTTCGGAACTACTTCCATGGGGACCTATGGAATATGTTCCTATACCAAATCTTGTGATCATCAACTTCATAAAAGTTAATATTTATCCTACTATTATTTTTGATGATTTTCTCCCTCTCAAGAAAGATGGCTTGTCTAGTGACAATCTCTTTCTTGTTTGAGAGGTTGTATAGGTAGTATCTTGTTGTTTACTTAGGATATCCTATAAATATACACTTTTTTCACTTGGGTGCTTGTTTGTTTCTTGATAAGGCCTTAACAAACACCTCATAACCCCATACATTTTTTTGTGACCAAATTGGTATCTTTCCACTCCATATCTCAAAGGAAATTCCATTTTTCCACTTTATTTGGTACTCAGTTTAATGTGTATGCCACAATTTGTAATGAATATCCCCAAAATGATAATGGAAGATCTGCATTACTCATCATCAAATTTTCCATGTATAACAATGTACAGTTCCTAATTTCACCAACACCATTCCACTGTGGTGTGTAAGGTGTAGGGAGTTGTGGTATAATACCAAACTCCTGTATAAAGTTTATGAACTCTTGGTTAATATATTCACAAACTCAATACGATCAAAGATTATTTATCTTCTTTCCAGGATGATTCTATTCATAATTCATGAATTCTTTGAATTTCTCTAAGGACTCATACTTATACCTCATTAAGTAGATATAGATATATATACATCAGTCACTAATAAAAGTTATGAAGTAAGAATACCCACCTCTAGATTATATTAGAAATGGTCTACACAAATCAGTGTGTACCATTCTTAGAAGATCTATGGCTCTTTCACCCTATCCACCGAATGGAGGTTTGGTCATTTTTCTTGTAAACAAGAATAAAATTTTTAAAGGGGTTTTAGCTGAGAGGGGTCTAAATAACCATATTGATAGAGCTTTATCAAATGCATTTCATTTTCATGACCAAGATGATGATTCCAAATTTGGGTGTTATATGAGTCGTGTGAACATGATTCATTAACAATTTCAAATACTTGGTTCTCATAATTTAATATATAATGACCGTTATTTAAATGTTCCATAACATAAAATATTTTTTCCTTATAAAGTAAACAATTTTTATTTCCAAACATGAAAATAAACCCATTTACATATTGGCATGATACAAAAATTATTTTCTTAGAAACTATAGTTACATAATAACAATCTTTTTAAACCAAAATCTTTCCTATTGGAAATGAAAGGTGGTAGTCACAAATTTAAAGAGAAACCACCCTCACACTATTAGCAGCTCATAGATCCACCTCTCCTATAGAAATATTTCAGAATCTACTTGGTTCCTACATTTGGACACAGATGTGAGCACCACATGTTGTATCTAATAACCAATGTGTAGATATGTAAATATTACACTCGATAATGAAAACACATTTAGCTTCTGGGTGTAGTTCCTTTTCTAGTGCCTTGGCTTGACACACAAAAACATACTTCCTCTTTTTTCCATACCTTGCATCTGGATCTTCATCTTCTTTGAAGGAAGATTCTCAAGATCTTTAGAATATTTATAGGTATTGGACCCCTTTTCCTTGTTCTTACTTTTCTTATTTCACTATAAGGACCACAGGTTTATCACGCCCCATGTCCTTATCCACTTGGAAAATAAAATTAAGTAGTTCTGAAATACTATTCTCATTATTTCTCATGTTTTAATTAAAAATAAAACTAGATAAGGTCTTGGGAAGTGATCAAAGTATGAGACCTATATACAACTCATCTAGTAATTTAATCCCTAATATGTATAAGAGTTCAATATATCCAATAATATTTACTACATGAGGCCCAGATAACCTAGACTCTCAAATATTAGTTGTGAACAAAGAATTTGAGATCTCATACCTCTCTTGTCTCACCTTCTATTTATAGAGATTCTGTAGGAAATAAATCATGTCATATACATCCATGTCCTCATATTGATTCAAAATATCATTAAATATAGATGATATCATGAAACATTTAAAATATGTGGAATTGTTCTAATATTTATCATTGAGTTTTAACTCTTCATCACTAGCCTCATTTCCAAGCACTTTAGGAAAAGGTTTTTACAACACATATAATTTTCTTTCATGGAAAAGGATGACATGTAGGTGCCTTTTCTATTCTTGGGATTTTTTTTCTAGTGATAAGGTTTTCATTATCATGTATAGATTGCAATGATATGTTTGATTTCACTTTATTTATATTTCTAAAAATATGATAAGAATAATGTTAGTAATTTATCTGATAAAATTTAGAAATATAATTAAATATTATGTTTATTAGTCTCCCAGTATTTTATCGAAACCCAATATCCCTCACCATTGGTTTCAGAATATATTATTTCTTGGACATCCTAGTGGAAAGGATCCATATTCCCCTTCTTATTACCCCAAATTTAGTTTTTCAAGAAACTTGAGTGGTTATAAGAAGGAATTCCAAATCCCAACTACATTAACTCACAGTTTCTTGATCCACTAAGTGGACCCCCTAATCCAAAAATCCTTAATTTGGGTTTCCTAAACCTTTTCCTCTCACTTACACCAAGTTATTCATTGTCAATTGACCATTAATGTGAACTAAGTTAAGTCAACCCAAAGATTCAATTTAGAATTACCTAATAATTGAAATCACCCCAACTTTGGATATTCAAGCACTTTGAACTATGGTTTGATTTTAACTGAAGTATTGGAAGGCTATACCAACTTAATATATATAATTGAGGGATTTTATCCTTTTATGAATAAATTTCCATTTATTATCTTTATTACTTTCTTGTTAATATAAATTGTATTTACTTTAGTGATTAATAATTTCTTAGATAATATTTATACATAAGAAAATTTATTTTAGTTCTATATTACATGATCATTAATTTAATTTAATTACGTGATCATGAAAAAACATCGACAATAAAAAAACCATGCAACTTGACATAAATAAAGTAATAAAGTGGTATAATCATGAGAATTTACTGATGGTTATTTTATCTAGTAGTTGATAAACTAACCAATGACCTTGGGGAAAAACACCTTAAACCAATTAAGGTTTTTGTCGCAGCTTTCCTCCTATCCACCAATGCATCTCTCTTGGATTGGTTTCCACTTGGATCAAAACATGAACTACCTCTAGTAGATTCTCCATTCATTTCATATGCTTTTACTCACAAGAAGGTGAGGGAAAAGGGTATACATAAAAGAAACCATGGGCACGCATTCCCTACATAATAAGAGGATAGAAGGCACACATGCCTACAATTTAGTTTAATAATAAATTAAATGAAACCAATCACAAACAAAGGTATGGTCTATACTCATGATCATCCACATGCTTGAAACAAATTATGCATTTAATAAAACTATTATTCAATTATTAATCATTATTATTTAATATAAATCACACTCAAATAAATTAATTATAATCTTTAATTAATAAATTATTTTATATTAATTCTCATCCAAATTTAATTGAGATTCTCATGCATTACATTTTCAGAAAATTTAAATAAATTTATCTAAAATTAATTGTGTACATAAATTCACCTTGGAGGAAACACGATGAATACCCATCCAGTTTTACCCAACATGTATTATATTATTATATTGTTTTCTCTTGTGACTTATGGAATACACAACTTATTTTATACTTTCATGATACATACTATCAACTTAATGATTACACAGATTATATGATTTTTTGGTCATGTGTTGTGCTTTAATGAACATAGGGTAACAACTATAATATGAATCATACATGATATGAAAATCTAAACATTATACAGAAATTAATTAAAAATTTACACATATATATATTTAAAACCCATCACATGGTGTGTCCTATCATCTCAATGACCACATTCAAGAACATTTCTCAAGGTTTACACTGTATAATAAATAAATTTTAAATATATGTCATTTGGTAAAGTACACAATGCGTACAAGTGAGATGCATAGTTTGTATATCTCTCACCATCTATCCAAGGTACACACCTAGGAACTCGACATGTAAATCATACCTCATAAAAAATGAATTACACGACATGTAAAAGGGAAAACATGATATGTGGACTCTGAGTTATATGGTCACCAGTCAGGAAGGTCGTGTATAAAACACATGGACCATCTATGACTCAAAGGGACTACACACCATATATGTAGGATAAACGGTGTGTACTCCGACTAACTATATTCCAGGCTGGCTCGGGCAACACACAGTGTAATAATTAACTACACTACGTTTCATCAGTGCACACACATTTAATTAATTACTAAATTAATTCATTATGCATTGAACACAAGTACATAGAATGTAACTTTGGTTACATGGAGTGTACATGTGTGTTATCCGGACATAATCCTTGGCACCTCTGAAAGAGTTATTCAATTTTGTTTCATTCATAAAATTAATTACATTGATTAGATATTCAAGAAATGAAGTAGGAAGAAATAGATCTCACAATTTGGATTAAAACAATGATTACTCTTGAATTGAAAAACTAAATAAAAAATGAATAAATCATCAACAGTATTTAAATAATTATAAATAATTATGAAACTGATCTGACACCACTTGTAGATTCTGGTTGCAGTGAAATCCTACGATGGGTCATGTCCAAATTTTATTTTTTCCATGTTCGATGATCAATACAAGATTTAGACAATGATAAATTCCATGATCTATGAAATTGAATAAAAAATATAGGAAAGGTATGGAACACTATAACCAAGAGAGAATATGATCACATATTTTTTATAATTAATTTAATTAAATAAATAATTACATTGATTGAATTATTTTATCATTGATGGATCTTGTAACACCCCATGATTTCATAGTGTGTTATTTCTTCAAAATAATTCAATAACTTGCACTACACGCAACACCGAGTTCAATTGCACCATGACTTACCAAAAAAAATCCATTCAAAAGAGGTTATGAATAGTATTAACCGAATTTTAAACTTTATATAATCCTTATAATTTTAGAATCCATATTATGAGTTTCTTAGATATAATGCAAGAACAAATTCATTTTCAGTATTGCACTTTTATCAACGTTTAATAGTGAACCCTTTTTAAATACAATATTTTAAACTTTTTGACTAAATGGGGACATCAAAAATTTAAAATGAAACATCCCAAGCTTCCACGGTACACTTTCTTTGAATAATACAGTAGCGTGTGTTGTACGCAACCTTGAGTTTTAACACACACCACAACCAATCAAACTAGCCGTTATGAATAGTAATACCTACTTTTTGAAATTATATATATTTTATATTTTAAAATGGACTTCATTTTTGGATTCGGAATATCGAATTTAGCCTAAGGTGAAATTTTGGTACATTTCGGATAACTTTCATATTTTGATGAATAGTGAAAATTACTAAATTTTAATTAAAAACAACTTTTTTAATCAAAATAATTAATAGTGATAAATTATGAATTTGAGTGGTTTTAGAGTATATTTGGAATATATTTTTACCATTTAATATAATTTTGGTCATTGGACATAATTTTACAATTAAACCAAACATAAAAAAGTGTCAATCTTTTGATAGTTATTATCTCTTAAAAACACGCTTTTTGTTTTGACAGCGGGAATTAATTTTAAATTAATTTCTGCCACTTATGTGTTTTGAATTTAGGAAAATGGATTCCATATTTGGAATCAGGATGTTCAAATTGTGTAAATGGGTAATTTTTATTTTTAGACATTTTGAATAATTACTGCGGTAAATATTTTATTTACCATGGTTAAGGGTAAATCCGGTAAATAAGGGTTAAAAAATAATATTATAATAATACTAAATTACCCTAAAACGTGTCTTAACCCTATTGGTTGATACATGGTCGACCATGGGCATCTTTGGGTCTATTTTGGGACCCCATGGATCCACTTGTAAGTGATAATGACACATTATATTAATAAAGCTAAAATAAAAATAAAAATGGCATAAGCTTACATCTTTTAGAAGAACAATTTTTACATAGGGTTATACATGTTGGATTTTCGATTATAAATATTCATTATAAAGCTAAAAAGATTTCCTACATAATGATATTTTATTTATAATTTTTAGACATTAAATAATTTATTTTATTTATGACACAATGATGATGCAGTAATTACTATAATAGTAAAAAGTTAAAATAATTGATATTATAAATACCCAAATAAATATAATATGAAACTTTTAATGAATTAAACTAATTTTCTAGGATAATATGATATATTAGGATTGATTTAATTGACTTTGTTCGAAGTAATCAATCTGTTATGAGTTTCACAAAAAATCAACTATTGAATAGTGTAAAAATTGACATAAAAGAGTTCTTAAAACAAATATTATATTATTAATTGATATTAAATTCCTAAAAATCTAAGGTTCGGCCAAGAGACTTATATCATGATAGGTTAATCATTAATGTACCACTTGGGGGTCTCTTGGATGTATATAGTAAGTTTATTAACCATATTATATAAAAATACAAAGAGACATTGTAAAAGTGAAACTAATTAACTTAGAGTTAATACTTAAAGATAAGGTTAATATAAGTACCCAAACCTGTCTAAATTCTATTGGTTGAGTGGTTTGCGACCTATCCCCACCTTAACCTTTGAATAATCAACTTTGGAGCCATTAGAAACCGAATATGAATTTATTATAAATTAATATTTCTAGCTTTTCCAAAGGTGCCCCTCACCCCTCTTATAAAAGGTCACTCCTCCTTCTCATTTATTCACACCTTCAAAGCCTTTTGGTTCGGCCAAACTCTGCCCAAATACTCTCCCAACATCCCTCACTACAACCTAGAGGCCTTATTTTGATCAGAAAGCCAACCTAAGGAGCCCTTTTGATCAAATCAAAAGGAAGAACCCGAAGAAGAGGTAATGATTTCACCACCCTTTTTTAAGTTCATTTCTTCTTCCACTTCTTCTTCCTTTGTTCTTACCATTATAAAATAATAACTCCAGTATCTCACATATACTGTGATGTTATTATAAGTATGGTACAACCATATTCAGTATTCTATCCACCCTTTGAATAACATGTCACCATACGTGCGTACGTACGGCTTACCGTCTCCACGTCGTGGTGTAATTGTTATTCAATATAATATTATTTGGATGGGTATAATAATGATGTGTAACTCATGTAAATAATAAATATAACATGTTAATGATTCTGTATATATGATATACCATTCATTTATATATTATTTTAATATCAAAAGAATGATATTGTCGCTCGTGCGTACGTACGGACTACCGTCTCCACGAACGCAATGAGATTCATTCTCCATCGTATCCATTCAAGTATAATTATCATTTTATGATTTAAAAATGATGTTAAGGACTTGATATCATTCTGGATATGAATAATATACAAACTATCCTTTACAAAAATTTCTTACGTAACAAAACATATGAAAGAAAACAAGTAAGTTAACACCCGAAACAACGATAATACTAAGATATTACTATCAAATCAATATTAAAAGATCATATATGATATCATATTAATGTATATGATTCTTGTATAATTTAATAACAATTATTTCACCATTATACATGAGGTTAACCTACCCCAACCAAGGAAAAGTACAAGGTAAGGGTTTACTTTACAACCTCTTCATTATCCAAGGTTGTTTATACATAATAATCTACTGGGATCTCTTTATCATCAACATCCATGTTTCTTAAAAATGTATTTCAAAACATTTTTACTATTACAAGAATATGGGTTAAAGTCATTTATACCCTTGTTTGACTTTTTATAAGAGGTTTATAAAGGAATCTTTCCGTCGTTTTCAAAACAAGGTCCTTTTTAACCTTTTCGACAGAATTGAGGTAAGAATGTTTTTTTTAACTTATACGGCGGGTGCGGTTATTTTACGCCATTATAAAATCTTCAAAGCTTTCCTTACAAGCTTATAAGAATATTTTCAAAGAAAATGTTTTATTTTATATGGATCTTAAATGATTTCAAAATAAAAAGAGATATTTCTTTAAAAAGAATTTTGATTTCATCTATGTCAACATCCTTTGATGGATTTTACGCTTATTTGAAGTTGATTTATTGTAATACAAAGCTTCTATATTGTATTGAAAGTTTTGTGATATGTTTGACTGTGGATGTGCTATTTTTATACCATTCATAGTTTATGGTGAAATTATTGACATTTCGTATGCTAGTTTCAATAAGAATGTCTATGTTATATTTCAATCTTTACTTCATATGAATGTGTTGGACAAGTATGTTCCAGGTTGGGGACTGGTTAAAGTAAGCCCTCCAGGTTGGGGACTGGTAAAAGTAAGCCCTCCAGGTTAGGGACTGGTAAAAGTAAGCCCTCCGGGTTGGTGTCCGGTTATTAGAGGCACTCCGGGTTGGTGTCCGGTTATTAGAGGCACTCCGGGTTGGTGTCCGGTTATTAGAGGCACTCCGGGTTGGTGTCCGGTTATTAGAGGCACTCCGGGTTGGGTTCCGGTTACAGTTAGCCCCAAGGTCTTGGGACGAGGCCTTGAAAAGTAATTAAAGTTTAGCATTATGCATTCCAACATTATGAAAGTGGTTATTGATTTTTGCATGTGATTATTCGATCAGTAGAATATCCATGTGAATAAGTAAATGACATTATTTCATTTTACTTTTTCCATACTATGTTGAAGTTCAAGTTTAAAAGGCTTTTGTTTTAGTAATTCATTGCCTTAAATGTTTATGCTTATTTTTGAATGTTCCGCTATATTGTTATCCTTACTGGGCATTTGAGCTCACCCCTTTTCTATGTTTTATTTTTCCCAGGATGTGAAGATGTAAGTTATGAATGACCTGCATGGATATTATGAGGGGATTATAGTGTGGACTGTGGAAACATTATGTTGTTGTTGTAGTTTTTCATTTTATGATGTAATGTAAAACTTATGAATATATCTAGTGTTTCCAAGGCTACTAAACCAATCGGTCTTTCGAGATTTGATCTTTCTTGTGATCATGCCAATGTTATGTAATTAATGCACCGACTCTGGGTAACTGGGGACGGGGCATTACAGATCTGACAACAGACATGTGTTGTTCCATCGTTGGGTTATAGGAATCAAATTACAATACCTCTAGTGGTAATCCATGCATGTTTCAAAAATCTTCAAGCATCACTATAGGAATATCTAGGTTCTAGCATGGTAGATCCTAGAACATGCATCGTTCACCTTTAATCACCTCAAGAACCGCTTCTAAAGCATTATCATAGATCTATATCGACTCAAGAGTTTGAGGTGGAGGAATATCACTCTCCGTTCTTAGGAGCATTCTTGGAGAAGGGATCTCTCTATGTTTTGATAGGATTCTCCTAATTCATTTTTCACAACCAAACAAATGAATTAGCTTGTTGAGAAAATAATATAATTTTTATTATATTTCACTAGGGTTAAAATAAAACAATTACACAAGTTACCTTCATTATTGATTTATTCATTATGGAACCCTACGCCAAATAATTATAATAATAATTTTATTATTTCTAAACATGAACTTAAATTAAGAATTAAGTTAAATATTATTTCATAAAATAATAATAAATATTTATTATTTATCACCGAACCATTAAACTCGGTCCTCCATTCCTCCATAATATTTATCTAGCCTTGAATAATGACTATTTATTTATTATAAAAATATCACTGTATTATTCCCCAATAAATATATAAATATTATATTCCTAAATAGAAAATAAATATTTATATGAAATCAAGAATCCATGAATAATTATTAAACCACATATGAGAATAATATTTATTCAACTTTTTAAATAATAAATAATAATATATTATTTAATGGATATTAAGGATACACTTAGAGTGTGACCCTCTGGACCTCTTTCTCAGTGACATTAGGTGAAGCAGCCTAAAGTCCAAGTTTAACATCTAGAAACATACCAACACACCCATTAAGAAAGAATTTAATGCTTAAAAAACATGATACTTCATACGAATGCTTACTATGTAATATAATACCTTTATCACAATATCGGAAATCAATCAGGTTTCATACTGGTGCCATCAACCTATGTTCTCGATGTATCTTTCTTTGAATTCTTAGAAATTAATCATTCCTATTGTATAACATGGCCATGGATTTATTTAGGCTATATAATTTCTATCAAAGTTCTTGAGATATCAACTTCCATTAAAGAATAGATGGAACAAATCCTTTCTCACATTATTCATTAATGAAATATTACTTGTGACACACCCAACGTATCCTACCTCACTGCGAACATCTATCATCATGATTTTCATTAATACATCAAAGTACACAAATGATAATACCCATTGGTAATAATCATAAATTATAAGGACCATTACACACATCTGATTATGGGAACATCTAATGACACATATAAATGTGGATTTCCTATTGGTAGGTCTCATTCTCATAATATCCTACTGAATATTACCAAGGGCATACATGATGACAAGGCGCCTCAATGTCCTATGAGTCTCAACCCATAATAGAATGTATCATTTATGTACCTCAAATGATATTTTTAAGCTCTAAAAAATATATTTAATTATAGTGTTTTATCACTTATGGGTTCTCGTCATACTGGGGAACTGCTATGACCTTTCAGTGAGACAACTACTCTTAGGACATTATCACATACTATGTTATGTAGAAGAAAAATCATGATATGATAATGAGTTTATTAATATTCAAAAATATGAATATGGGTTATAGTAAAGTATATAGAAGTTGGTTCTTCGACACCAACTCCAACATTACCGTTATATATTCAATGCACCCGACGATAAAGAAAGCGAAGATCATATGGAGGAGATACCTAAAAGACTATATTCTATTGAAGAGGATATAACACATAAGATAGGATCTATCCATTATAAGAGAATAAAGGAGTTTAGGGTTAAAAACATTTGAGGGGAAAAGGGTAATTTACCAGTTCATTATGGGTTCACACATTTTTTCCGCACGGCTAGACAAACTGTGTTCCAACAATATGCCTAACACTACCCAAGGAACCCACTAGCATGATCTAGGAACATAGTTTGACTAATCGTGTGCAGTTCATAAAAAATGAATATGTCAAGATGTCTGCAGCACCCACACAGTCTTATAGAATGGGTTATAAGGTTAAGTCAAATCGTGTGGCCTCCTACTGTGCATTGAGTGCCCCGCATGATTGAGTCTCACAGTTATCACTAACTCTGTGATAACCATGCATATAAATATATCTTTCCAAATTCCATATATCTAGGATCCAAATGATCCTTGGACTCTCCTAAACCATTCTTTATCATCTTAATCACATAATTAGAATAAAAAAGAGGTTTTGAATAGTATAATAAGTGTTCGTACCTCTTTAAAATGATAGGATATTACAACCTCCCCTCAAAAAAAATTCACCAAGTTTCCCTTTTGAGGGCAGTAAAGTATCATCTGATAATTCCATCCAATAGGCATATATGTTGGCCTCAAACTCCTAGGTGTCATATGGTACATGACCATTCCACCACAACACCAATACTAGAGGGATTGACCTTCCTCGACGATCCTTCTTGATCCAATAAACGATATGTATCATACTCTCCTCAAAGGACATATCCTCCTATAGCTCAATGTCCTCCAGATTAAATGAATGAGATGGGTTAGAATTATAGTGGAAAAACTACAATACATATAAGATGTCATGCATGTCATGATATCGTTGTGGTAACTAGAAATTATAGGATTCTATCCTAAAAACTATCCACAATATCGAAAGGACTGACGTAATGAGGTGATATATTTCCTTGTCTTTGAATTCATATATTACACAATCTAAGTGAAAATAGAAGAAATAACTAATGTACCACCTCGAACTATAGAGGTTGAAAGTGATGATTGGTATAAAAATTATACCTGTACTGAGCTATAGACATATGTTTCTAAATTAGTTGTACCTTCTTTGAAATCTCCTGAACAAGATGAGGAACCAAAAGCAGTTACTCACCTACCTCTAACCAGCACAGGGGTTAATGAAGTTACCTACCATAAAGGGTCTCATAGAGAGCCATCTAAATTATTTCCTAAAATATATTATTAAAGTAAAACTTCACAAGAGGTATATTTTTTCCCATGAACCTCAAAAATTAAGGAAACATTCCTATAAATCTAACACACATATCATCCACTCTAACTACTCTCTGGTCTTAGGGTGATATATTGTACTTAGTATAACTTATAAAACCGGTGATTTCTGTAAACCCTACTAGAAACATGATGTAAAACAAGCTTATCTATCCGATATGATAGAATTGGGAACATTTTTGAAGGCATACAATCTCTCAAGGGTGAATCCTATTAAGCTCATCAATAGATAAACTCTCTCAAATAGGTAAGAGGTGGATAACCTTGGTCAACCAGTTGATGATCACCCATACCACATCACAACCTCAAGTTTATCTTGTAAACTGCATCACAAAATCAATAGTGATATCATTCCATTTTCACTCAGGAATGGATAAATGTTGTATAATTTTAGGACACTATTTCTCAACCTTCACCTACTGATGGGTAGATCATTGAGTTATAAAAACTATAATTTTCCTATTCATAATTGGACACCAATACTAACGATATATGTCTCAGTACATTTGGTAATCTTATGGTGAACTATCTAAATAGAATCATGAGAATCCTAAATCAATTGTTCCTGTATATTTGAAGGAACCCATATACATCCATTGAAGTAAGAATATCATCCTCACAGATAACCCAGCCAGGATGTGGGTCCTCTCTTGAGACACTCACCCTCAAGACGAAACCCTTGGGATCAGAAAGCTGTTTCATGCTTACCCATTCCAAAAGGGAATATTTCAATACTAATGATACTAAAACTAGATTCCTATGATATTCCTAAACCTCTAGTTGCATCTCAAAAAATAGGTCCATCAACTACCACTCCCTGATAGCTCCTCGGATGGCCTATGTTGAAGTCTTTCGTCTCAGGTCATCGACTACTTTATTTCTATTTCCAAGAAGATCAAAGTCAAAGGAATGTAGGTACCCTACCCACCTTCACTACATGAGATTTAAATCAATATATATAGAAATATATTTGATAATTTTATGTTTTATGTAAACAATAAACCATTATCCCAATAGATAATGCCTCCAACATCATAAAACATGAACCACAACTACTAGTTCGAGGTCATGCATAGGGTAATTCTCCTCATGAGGTCTCAGTTGGTGGGACCCATATGCCACAACCTAATTTCCCTACATCAAAACCAATCCAAGACCAATTCCTAACACGTCATAATAAACTTTATAACTTCTTAATGGGTCTAAAAAAATAAGGAATGTCATTGAATTCAATCTCCCTTTTAGCTCCTAAAAGTATACCTCACAATATTTAAACTAGAATAACTTCTCACCCTTTTTAGTGATTCCCATAAGAGGCACTACTATGTGTGAGAATTCATGAATGAAATTCTTACAATAGCTATCCAACCCCATGAAATTGTGAATGTCATAGACATTATTGGGCTCCTCCTAGGAAACTACGGTGCTCACCTTCTCTAGATCAGTAGACACTCCAACCTCTGAGATAATACGACCTAATAATTGAACCTTATCGATCCAAAAGTATCATTTTATGAGATTAACATATAGCTAGGGCTTTATAAATTTATTCAATATGATATTAAGATTTTTTTCTTAATCATGTTGAGTGTGAGAACACACCAAGATTTTTCTATGAAGACTACCATAAAAGAATCTAGTTATAGGTGGAAAACTCAATTCATCCATGACATGAAAAGGTGGGTGCATTTTTAAGACCAAATAACATAAAAAATCACTCATACAATCCATATATATTTCAAAACACTATACGTAGTATATATTACAGTCTAACATGAACATTACAATAGAATGATCTGAAAATGTTCTTATAGAAAACTATCACTCCTTAGATCTGATCGAAGAGGTCATCTATATACAGTAGTGGATACTGATTCTTAACCATAAGTTGGTTCAAGAATTGGTAATCTGTAAAAAATATGAGTGCACCATCCAAATTCTTGGAGAAAAGGATGGGTGAACCCCATGGAAAGGTACTAGGTCATATAAAAACATTCACTTAAAAGTCTTCCAAATGATTCTTGAGTTCATGGAACTCTATAGGTTCCATCCTATAGAGAGGAATAGAAACTAGTGTTGCTCCTGGAACTAGATCGATGGTGAACTAAACCTCTATCATAAGAGTAAAAAGAGAGAATCCATTGGGGAATACATCCCAAAAATGATCCACCACAGGAGGGAATTCCATACATTATTCTCCTTGATTGATCATAAAGAGACAAACCATCTGGGGTATCACTCCACCCATCCCATGATGGTCATGTCCAACTCGACTCTCTTGGATATCCCATTCTCCCTTATGAATGTAATAACTTCCCTCAGGTGATGTATAAGACACCCTTTAGAGATAGAAATCAACATGGGAGTGCTATAGTACTAGCCAGTCTATCTTGAGAATGATATCGAAGTCTGTCTTCTTGAGGAAAAGGGAATTCTACAAGAATTGGTACCCACACATCTCAGGGGGTGACTCCTAACACAGGTGCACAAACTCTGAAAAAAATCCCGACGATGTTTCAATAGTCATCACACCATATAATTACACCATCACTAGGACCATACTTTTCATATTTTCTAAAAATATAAATTAGTGTGAAGAACTTGTATCAAATATGGAAGAAACCAAAATAGAGGCTACTAGAATAGAACATTGTAGTGTAAAATTCCATGGACTCTGTTCCTCATGTGTATGATACACTATATAGATATGTCCTAATTGGTAGCCCTGAGATGCAACCTGAATGACCTGGGAAGGTACACTCTATTAGCTTTGAACCTCTAAATTCTGACTACTTTAGCCATGACCACCTCATTGGACTGATCAGTTGATAGTATACCAAATCATAGACTGACATAGAGCTACTGATCTTGTACCCAAATGTGGTTCCAGTACATATCCCTTATCACTAGGTACTAGAGGTAATTTAATGAAGAAATGTTAAAGGTGACCCATCCTACAACAATCTCAACACTCTATTGGGTTCCTCATACACTAGGGATTCTTATGGCTTTTCCTACCACACTGGTGACACACCACAAAAATGTCGGTGCATGTCATCTGGCTGGTGATACCCTCACGAGAAACCTCAAAATGATGTTTCATGTTGCTAGATAGACTGTCTCCCTATCTTGATACTGAACTTCCATGGTTCATATTGCTAGATTCCCTTAGGTTACACTCATTCATGAGGGCCTAGTTTACAATCTTTGAAATGGTGGCTATTTGTAAAATACTCACCAACGATCAGATGTCATAGGAAATCACTTCCTCAAACTACCTCGGAGTCCTAATCTGATCACTGGTAAGAGCTTCTATGAAGAAGCGATGTTTGGTGAAATGATATGAGTACTCTATCATGGACATAGCACCCTATAGAAGGTTGATAAAGTCTCTAGCATGGTACAATCTTAATGTATGCAGAAAGAAGTTGGCATATAAGGCTATCTCGAAGTCTTCCCAGACCATATCCTGATGATGATCCTCTTGAGAGATGTCATCCCTCCAACACCTGATGGGTTCGTGAATCATATAGGGGAAATAATGAACTACTGATTTGGAGGCATATCCATATTCTCAAAGATCAATAATCTAAACTCTAGCCAAGACTCAGTATCCTACAGACCACCATCCCTTGAAAATGTGGGAGGATGCTGCTACCAGAGTTCCCGCGTAAACTCTTCCATAGTAAGGGAAGGTCACATAGCTCCCTATATAGACTGCATGAATCATAATAATCTATCTTGAAACTAATCATCAACACCTAATGGAATAAAAATAAGAAGTGCCTCAGGAAACACTATAGGAGGTAATATTGGTGGCTTAGGGCCCACCACCTATGAATCATAGTCATCTCCACCCTCCTAGAAAAAGACTCAAGGACATTTTTGAATCATAGATCTATAATTTTCAAATGAACACCTTAGATAATATTTAAAAGTAGGTATGAAATAACCAAAACAGAAATGGATATGTACACAACATTCCTATAATGATTCACACATGTCTACCTATTACTAAATCTAGGTCTAGGTGATAATAAGGATCACATCGAACCACATGAGAAATTTTATAGTACCCACTACTAGGTTTGGGTGAGGGTTAAGGTCTAATATAACACAATATAGGTTCTGGTATATGGATTGTCAATTGTAAGGTTTTGAGGAAAACACCCTTTAATTACAATTATCATCCATATTCAAGTCTCTGCTCTTGCATGTTTACTACATTTTATTTCCTTGTGTTGTGTTCCATGGTGGTGGATTAAATATACCTTATATATAAAGATATCATTTTCCATTTATATGTTTCACTATTCCCAATTTATAAAGTCCCATAATGTTTATAAATTGTAATTGGTATGTCAAATAAATGTGACCTGACCTTTACATTCAGTATCATATTATAATAGGTAACAAATAATGATTTTATTGAATGAACTACCATTACCAATTTATATAAGTAAAATCTTTTTAAATTACAATTAGCATTAAACAATCAAATCATCTAATGTTTCAGTCTATAGAACTAGTGGTTCATGGATCAAATGTGGAATAATTGGTTAATTAAGGTTTAATTATCAATTTATGTAGTAAAAAACAATTTAGATTGATTTAGAAACTTTAATTAATAAAATTATGTTATCCCTACAATAAATGTTTGCATATTTATACATATAATAACCCAAAAAACTAACAATATATAGTAGTAAAAGAACACAAAAAATAAATGTGGCAATGAAAACATGAATGGAATATAAATCCTAAAGTGATTATGATGATGCATGAGTTGATACTTCCTTACCATACTAGTCCAAGTGAATAAATCCATAATAATAATATCAATAATAATAATAACATCACAAAGCTTGTGCGTCACCCAATAGTGAAATCAGTACAACTCTAACAGGAAAAACCCAGAATAGAAATAACAGATCCTAGATAATTTGGGTTTCCCATATACGTGTGTTAGCAACTCCCTAGAACAATTTCATTAACAAATTACAATAAATAATAGTATTCTATATAATACCCAAATATAAAGACAGAAGTAAAACTATAACTAATACCACTTTATAGCATTCCACACTGGAAGCCACTAAGCGGCTCCCCGAGATGGTTGTCCACATGACCTCAAGTTTGCCTCCCCATATGCTAGAGGATTATACCTAACATAGAGGGACTAGGGTGTGTCAATAGAGATACTATTTACTTAGGAGTTAGAGTTTAGTATAACAGTTAATGATAAATGGAAAATTGAGGAAGCAGTAATAAACAAGCAGCAGTATATAAGAATAATAAATCATCCAATAAAAATAAACAGGCAGAATAAGAATCATAAAAATATACCAAATGATCATGATTATGTCATGTAGATATAAAAAAGGAGGTATATGGGATTTAGGTGAAATAGGAATATAACAGATGCTATAAAAAATATGAAAGTCCAAAAGATGCCACTACTAGAATCTTGAGCATAGGCTCAGTCCACTGCTCTCGTATTCCATCCCAATATTCAAAATCAGATATCTGAATCTAGAAACTTCCCTTTATCTACACCTTCAATAATGAATTCAACTCGGCTACTAAGGGAATCCTGAGTAGGGTGTAAGATATACTTAATAGGGAACCACAAATAGTTTCTAGAACAAACTAGTATGCTCTTATAAAATTATTTGTGTTCCAATAATAATAAAAGCGATGCAACAAGTAAATAATACATATGAGTTTGGGTTCCTCATGGATATCTAAATGACACTACTTGATTCAGCCTATGCTGGATGTCTCTTAACCAAAGTGAACCCATACAAGTTATATATGGTGTATAAATGGGTAATCATAAGTCAAGTATCAAGATTGGATCGAGCCCAAACATGTGATTTGGATTGAAGGAAACAACATCTAATTTAATAGGTTGTAAAAACAAGAAATGTATAAAAGAAATATCTATAATTTAATAAAATGGAATCCTAGGACCGTCCATGGTAAACCATATAAAGGAGCCTGAGTATCTCACCAGGAGCACAACAAATACCCAACACCATAAGATTCCATCCATGAAGATCCATAAAGACATATCAAGTATCACCCTCAGCATAGTGGGAAACATGACCCTTTGAGATCATCCCAGCTGGACAACATATGGGACACACTATCTTTCATGGATGGTGTAACCATATCCCCCATAGATCCCATCCAAGTTATCTCTCCTAGGGAACTGGTATAGCTCACAAGTAAGTAAGTAATCCACCATGTGATCCCATCCAAGGAAATCCATAAAAAATTATCCAAGTATTTCTCTCAATGTAAAGGTAATAATTCCCATTTCCAATTATGAATAATGATGATCCCATACAATGCATCCTTAAGTCGAGACCCTTGTATCACTTTCATCGCAAGAGAAGGAAAGATTGTGGTTAGCACTAACTCATACCATACCCCCAAACATTTATAATAAGTTATCCAATTAATTTAATTCAAGCAATTTAAATATGGTATAAAGCATAGTGATCTAGGTTATGGCTAAACATCTTTCATTATTTTCTTTCACATTCCAATACATTTATTACAAGGAAATTAATACTCCTCAAATTAATAATAAATAATCTCATTGCCAAAGAATATGGATCTTAATCCTTTAAAGAGGAGAACACCCAAGGGTGTGGCTTATACTAAAGTCAATTCCTCACGACATTGATTCATGGGTAGCTTGGGTCGCATTACACATGAGAATAATGTTTAATTTAATTAATTAGACAATATAGAGGCAATGATGGGAAGTTCAACATGCTTCATAATGGCACATAATAAAATACAACTAGACATTGAGGGAAAAGAACTAGAACACCTACCATAGTCTTGTAGTACTCTCCCCATCTAGTGTCAACCCTTTATTGGAGCTAAAACAGGAGAAATTGAAATAATAATTGAAAAACCTGAAAATAGGGAATTTGATCTCTCACCAAAATATCATAGAATATGGGAATAGAATCTAAGAATATAAGGAAACAGATTAAATCTCCAACCATTATAGATCCAATTCACCTGATGAAAAATAAAATAGAGATCAGGCGAAGGAGATATCAAAAAGCCTAGCTTGTCTTGAAGAGGAGAGATCATGTGAGAGACAAGCTATCCAAAGGAGGATAAAATAAGGATTTGAGGGTTAAAAACATTTCAGGGGAAAATGGTAATTTTCCCTATCATTAAGGGGTCACATGGTTTGGTTGTGTGGTTGGTCAAACTGTGCACCAACCCTACACCCAACATTTCCCAAGGAACCCCCTAGCATGGGTTAAGCACATAGTTTGACTAATCATTCACAACTTATTTGAAATGACTCTGTCAAGATTTCTACAACACCTCTGTGGGCATGTGGCCTATGTTTTATATTTAGTGTAAATTGTGGGGCCTCTTTTTATGCATCGAGATACCCAAATGGTTGAGTCACACGGTTGGATATAACCATGTGCTAACCATGAGAGTCAATATATCTCTACATATTCTTAAGATCTGAGCTTAGAATGATCCCCATACTCTCTCAAACCACTACTTATACTCTCAAGAACATTATTATCATAATACAAGAGGTTTAGAATTGAAGGATAAGTTTTTTTACCTCTCCAAAAATCCAAGAGGTTACAAATACCTCTTGATATACCTTAAATAATATTCTTATAAGACCCTTCCATAAAAATACCCATATGAAATTTAGAAAGGAAAAATTAATAAATTAGTATTTTTAAATGTTTTTGGATGTAAATGATATATTTTTAATATGAAATAAAACATAGAATATTTTGACCCCAAATCTGATGAAGTAATTTTTCTTAGGTACTCTAACTCAAGTAAGGCATATTGAGTCTTTAAAAGAAGGACTGAAACCCTAGAAGAATCAATTCACATAAAATTTGATAAGAATTTTCTTAATCCTCATAACCAAATTGATGATGTTGAAGTTGAACTAGAATATTTAACCATAAATAATTCACTTACTTCTAAATAAATTGAATTTGTTGAAAAACAACCATTTATCACTTTACATAAGGCATGGGTGACATCTAATGACTATACCTTAGAAAGTATTATTAGTGATTATCAAGATTGTACTCATACGAGAGGTCTATTTAAAATGAGTTTGAACATTTTGATTTTGTTTCACACCTATAACCCTAAAATATTTATGGATCTATTAATAATGAAAATTGGGTAATTTAAATGAATTACTAATTAAACTAATTCACAAGTAAAAATGTTTGGAACCCTTTTTAAATACCCAATGATCATCCCATTATTAGTATTAAATGTTTTTTATAAATAATTTAGATGAGAAAGGAAAAATACCTCATAAAAAATATAGTATCCTTGTTGAAGGATATAATTAAGAAAAAGGAATTGATTACAGCAAAACCTTTTCCCTCATCACATGGATAAAATACATTAGAATCTTATTTTCATTCACCACTCATTTAAATTTTAATATTTTTCCAATGGATATTAAAAGTTATTATTTGAATGATTTTATATTGAAAATTGTTTTTTTGAATAAATTCTCAGTTATTAAGATTCAAAATTTCAAAATTATGTTTTTATGTTAACCATGGATATTTATGGTCTGAAATAAGCCCCTTAAGCTTAATATAAATGGTTAAATAAATTTATTTTAGAAAATAATTTCAAAATGGGAAAAAGTGATTTGAATTTTATTTTAAAATATATTTCAAATGATTTATTAATTATTCAAATTTATGTCGATGATTCTATTTTTTGTTTTTTAAAAGGATCTATTTATAATGATTTTTTATATTTAAATTGAAAATAACTTGAAATGATTTTTATGGGAGACTTAAAGGTTTTTATTGGTTTTTAAATTTCTCAAAATGTTGATGGTATTTTTCTAAGACAAATCAAATATGAAAATATAATTTTAAAACTTTTTGAAATAGATAAAGTGAAGGAAATAAGTGCACATATGAGTACTTTGTGTAAGATAACATTGGATGAAACCAAAAAAACCGATTGATAACAAGATTTATAGAGGTATGATTTGGAGCCTTGTTTACCTTACCATGACCCAATTGAACATCATGTTAAGTGTTTTTCATTTTCCCATTTTTAATCCAATAAAAAAATATCAAATTTAAAATATCTTAAAATAATTTTCTTATATTTAAAGTGTTAAAAAAATATTGGTTTACTTCATCCAAAAGATAGTTAATTTGAACTTAAAAGTTTTTCTAATGCCAATTTTGGTGGATGTTAATTAGATATGAAAAGTAAAAGTGAGACTTATCACCTATTTTAAAATCCCTTGTCTCTTGGATTAGTATGAAGAAAAATAATATTTCTATTTCTATGACTAAAGAAGAATATATAGTTGTAGGGAGTTGTTGCAACCAAATTACATGGGTGTAACACACTCACTAAGATAATGGGATAAATTATGATCATGTTCTAATTAATTGTGACAACCCCAATGACACTAGTATCTCTATAAATCTAATTCTACACTCACACACTATAAAAATTGACATTAAGAACCAGTTTTTGAGAGTCCACATTCAAAAAGGCTATATAGTGTTTGAGTATAATATAAAAAATCTTCAGTTAGTATATATTTTCATAAAACCACTCACCCTAGGAAATTTTAATTTTATTAAGGGAGAGTTTGTAATGGTTTGTATGTGAAACTTATATTAATATCATCTAGAAGATTTACTTTTCCTTTATTACTTTTACAGATCTCTTTATTTCTATTTTTTGAATTATTATTTTCCTTTCAAATATATTTCAATCTTTGAAATTTTTGGCCTTTTTAAAAATGGGTATATATTTACATTGTTTTAAATGAATTTAATGTTTATGAGATATTTTTTTATAATCACAAAGGGAGAAAACTATTTTTTTTAATATTTAACATCAATTTTAACATAAAAGGGAGAAATATTTCAATTTTTCTTTTTTAACTTCAATTTTAATATCAAGGGGATAAATTTATAAAATAATTTTGATAAACTAAAGTAAGTGTGAATTTCATAGAAAAATAAATCCCTATGAGGATAAAAACAAGTGGTTGTGGTTTTGGTATGGATGCACCTTGATGTAATAATCTCGAAAAGTGATAGTTGGGTATTAATCTGATCTCCAACTTGGGGATGAGTATTGGGTATTTACCACACCTTGGTTTGAGAATATTGATGTCACGACCCAACCTGTACAGGGGATCGAGCCGCAACTACCCCAAGCCTACCTCCATAGGCTAGGGGTTGGCGACTAGCACCGAAGGCACAACGAACTAGGGGAGGCCTTTGCCTAAGAAACTGTACACACACACGCAGCCAACTTAATGAAAAAGTGCAGAGATAGGAAAACAAGATTCAACACTATTACAAAAGGGAAACCAAAATACATGCATCGACCTCTAACCAGTACAAGTAAAGTGCTAACAAGTAAACTGAACAGTAAAATGGGAAAAACACTCACCCAACCAGAAAGGTGACATAACCCAACAACAGGTAAAACGAAAGTAAACTGCTGGTGAGTCTCTCGCCTGAAAGTCCTACTACGACCACTGAATGCGGCCCAAGCTCCTGTGTCCTCTATGCTCCTCCACAGTCTCAATTTACATGTCTTTCATCTGTAAGGGCACAATAAGTTTGGTCAAATCCCAAGAAGGGGTGAGTATAAAGATACTCAGTAGGATGCCCCAAAAGCTCGAGGGAGAAACAAGGGAGGTACTAAAATGGTGAGCAGTAGACAGAACAAAGAACAATGCAAGATTAAAAAAGAGAGAGTGCAACTCAACCCAACAAAAGGAAGGAAGTGGACTCATCCAATCCAAGATGAGCTAGACACGGAAAGCACATGGCATACCCCGCTCGTCTTCACCCCTGCTGTAAGGACAGTAACTGAACCCAAGGAGTGGGAAAAAAGTAGGGTGTATATATATGCTCAACGAGATTCCCAAACAAGTGTGTTAGGGGATATCTATCTCCAAGATCAACCCAAGAAGAGTTTCTAACAGTACAAAGGATATCCATCACTGATTCCCAACAACTCATACGTCAAAGTTGTCTCATCATTGAACCATACCACCAAGGGTCCTGCTCGAGTAATCATGGAGAAAAGTCACTGACTAGCCTCATAAAAAGGACTGAGTCTGAAATAAGTCGTCGGGTAACCCACTGCCCAGCCCTGCTGGAGGGTAAACCCCAATAAGTCAATGTTGACCCACTACCCAGCCCCGCTGGAGGGTAGACCATAATAAATCATTGGGTGACCCACTGCCCAGCCCTGCTGGAGGGTAAACCCTAATAAATCAATGGGTGACCCACTGCCCAGCCCCGCTGGAGGGTAAACCCTAAATAAGTCAATAGTGACCCACTGCCCAGCCCTGCTGAAGGGTAAACCCTAAATTAGTCGACGGTGACACACTGCCCAGCCCCGTTGGAGGGTAAAACCTAAATAAGTTGACGATGACCCACTTCCTAGCCCCACTGGAGGGTAAACCATAATAAATCCTCAAGTGATCCACTACCCAGCCCTATTGGAGGGTAAACCCTAAATAAGTCGAGGGTGACCCACTGCCCAGCCCCGCTGTAGGGTAAACCGTAAGGTCAACGGGTATCCCACTGCACAGCCTCACTGGAGGGTAAACCCAAAACTAAGCCGATATCTCTGCACTACCCATTCCCTCACTGGGTGCCACTAACGTCGCTACCGTGTGTAGGTTCGAAGTGCATCAAATAAACCTCCAACCAACACCCTTTCATGTTTCCACATTTAATGAGATCTCGAAAGAGGCTCCGCTCTCCCAAAAAAATTACACCATTGTAATCCTCGCCGAAAAGCATGCGAGTTAGACTATTCAATTGTTGGAAACGGGCTCCCGATGGAAAAGTTATTCAACATCGCTTCATGCCCATACGGTGTCTCGTGGGGCCCGCACCTCGGTCCTGAAAGAGGTCGGGTGAACTGCGCCATCGCGATGCTCTTGAAAAAACACACCGAATCGACTATTCCAATGCCCCAAACGTACGCCTGATGAAAAATTTGCAGTATACTGCACACAGCTCAAAACACGGCCCATGGGGCCCATGCATCAACTTTGGCTTCATCGCCTGAAACCACCCCAGTCAACCTTGTATCGATGCAAGGGTCACAATGCCGTTGGCGGTGCCTAAAATGGACTCCGGACACAGAAGCTGCAACTCCCCGCATCATGCAAACGGGGCCCTGGGGGGCCCACACCTCGACCCTGAAACACGTCATGCAGATCATACCATTACGTTTCTTACAGATAACCATGCAGCATTGGCTATTCATTTTCCCTGTACGGACTTATGAAGCATAAGTCGTAAAAACGCAGCATACATCTGAAATCCACCTCGTGGGGCCCACGCCTCGGGCCCAATTTTAGGAGGGCAGATTTCACCTTTGCAATTCCCTTGTAAAAACACTCAGAAACGAGTGATCAAACACCCCAAACGGGCGTCGGGTGAAAAAATGTTGTTTCACTGTAAAACGTGCGAACTAGGACCTGTGGGGCCCACAGATTGTCTCCAACCCAAACACTTCAGAAATTATCTCAAAACGTCCACACGAGGATTGGGGTAACGCTGCCACTGACGGCGCATCAATCAGACATCCCAAGCAGGAGTTATGTCCGACGCAACAATTAATTAATTAATTAATCAATTAATTAATTCTTCACATTTAGCATTTTGTGCCACCGAGCAATGAAACCAACCCGTAAAGGTTTCAAACCAACTTTGGAAGGATCATCTCAGCTTCGGGGCCACCGCGCCTCTGACGGCACGTCAAACGGACGTCCGGCTCGCGTGCCATGTCTGTCGCAACTTTAATAATAATTTAATATTATTAAACTAAGGCATCTCGGGTCACCTGCCCTCAGGCGCAAAACTCAAAAACCCTAAATCACACTTCAAAAAAATTCAATCTCACTAACACGGTCCTGCAGCCGCAGACGGCGCGTCAAACGGACGCGCCGTTTAGAAGTTACGGCCCCCCGAATGCAAGGGGGCCAACCGGGCCGGTTCACCCCAGCAGGCCTGATCCGAACCGTCGCGGCCCGCTCCAGCCGCACCAGACCCGCCTCAGGTCCAGTTTTCTTTTTCTTTTTCTTTTTTTTAAAACAGACCGGCCAGTTGGCTGGTCTCCGCTGCATCGCCCAGCAGGACCCGCGAAGCACGGGTCCTCATCTCCCAGCAGACCGGCTTTGGTCGGGCTTCCTTGACGCGCCAGTAGGACTTGAGAATTGCGGGTCCTTTCTCCCTCCACACACCCGAAGTCCACCCTCGGGCTCCTCTACCGAGCGTTCCATGCCGGCGCCCCCTACAGCACACCGTTGCCGGACACCGGTGGCTCCGCCTCCCGCAGCACCGCCGCGACACACCGCCTAGCCCTGCTGCCCGCCGTCCAGGCTTCACACCGCACCGCCGCTCCTCTGGCCATGTACTGCCTTCGGCCACTCAGCTCTTCTGACCGTGCACCGCCTTCGGCCAGCCACTCCTCTGGCCGCGCACAGCCCTCGGCCAGCCGGTGACACCTGACACTGCCCGGTCGCCTGCCACTTCGATCTGAACCCCATCTGCGTCGGCCACCTCGTCTGAACCCATACTGTGCCACCCCGACCTTCGGCCACCGACCATACTAGAGCCAGGACTTCATACACCCGCCGCCACCACTCTGGTGGCCCGATTCCAAATCCGAATAAGGATTCAGAATCCTTAGGGTGAGGCCTTTGCAGTGCCTTCCCCCGATCAACAATCCGACCAGATTTGGCGCATCCAAAAAAAATTGGATGAAGAACGCCCAAGAATGACAGATAAAACGGGGCTCGGGCGTTGTCTGTGTTTGTTCGTCCAACTCCCCAAATTCTAAAATTTAAGAATTAAAATTGACAAAATTGACAAAAACTCAAATAATTTCACGAAGATGTGAAATTTAATCAGAAATCCTACCTCGTTGGATTCATTCGTTGTTGGTGATGCTTTTGTTGCGCTCCACCTTCGATCCACCGAGGTTTCGGCGAAGATCGCTCCTCAATCCAGCGAAGAACGACAAAGAACACTGAAGAACATATGAGAGAGAGAGAAAGGGATAGGGAGAGAGAAGGGGAAAATGGATCCCCCCTTTAATTCCAACACTTGGAATTTATAACTCTCGGAAACTCTGATGATGGGCATGGATTCTGAAACCTCCACGACCGCTAATTTTATGTAATTCCTAGGAAAAACGGCCCATTTTAAACTCAATGGAAGTCTTAGTTTTCCCATCTGAGCAACCGTTTAGGAGTTATTCAGGTTTGAGATATTAAATGAATAATTTTATAGTTTAATTATCCATTTAACACACTGCCAATGAGCGAGGGGTCCGAACGTCCCGCGCCAACTCATTTTATGTCGTGCCTAGGGTAAACACTACATTCTGGACCCAACCATGGTCTCGGATTTCAGATCTGATCAACCGTTTAAGAGATATCACATTTTCATTAGTTAACCACGTGTGCATAAAATAAAAACACTTAACATTTTTATATAATTAATTTTGGGCACACCGGGCCTCGGAATTGCATGTCGTCTGAACGCCCTGCTCTGGAATGACGTCAAGAAATTTTTCAAATTCTTGGAGTCCCAAAACTTGGGTTCTTACATCATTCCCTTCTTCAAGATTTTTGTCCCCGAAAAGAAAAACTAGGAAAAACAACTCGGGATACAGAGCTCACACCTAGATCTCCCACTCCCAAGAAAACTTACACAACACCATGCTGGTACAACACACGAACCAAAGGGATGGATCACACTCATAAGGTTTGCAACTATCAAGGACATGAATAGGAATATTCATGAACCTCATCAACTGCGACACGTGGAAGAGACCGTGTTCCCACTCCTACTGTTGGGAGGGTAGGGAAAGATGGTAGGAAACCTCTCAACCATTTTCAAGATTCCCGAACGGCCCAAAGACACTCTGGGGTCTTTCCCGGCCACACCTCTACTTTCAACGTCACGACCAAAATCACAGTTTGTTCCTGGAACATGGTCTCGTGATTCCCTCCTTCAGAATACCCATCTGGGGAAAAACCCAATGATATCTGGTCACACAAGTTTTCAAAGTTGGCGCATCACAACCGAGACTCTCTGTTAAGGGAACTTGCTACAACACTGCCATTATCTAGAACATAGAATACCTCAAAGTAATAGCCCTTCAGTAATTTCAACTAGCACCGTCACCTCAGGTTCAAGTCTCTCTGGGTGAGGTTGCACCTGAGAAACTGGTGGTCTGAGCGAACCACAAAGCGCTCTATCAGAAGATAGCGTCTCCACATTCTCAGCGCAAGGACCATCACTACCAGTACCACATCATGAAACGCGTAGTTCTGTTTATGGGGTGTCCATCACCTAGACCTATACATGATAACTGTATCAAGGGTGACATTGAGCAGGCGAGGTACCAATAAACAGGGTAGGTGAGCCAACTCATCCAACCGCCAGAGGCTAGACACGGAAAGAACGTGGCATACCCCACGTGTCTTTGCCCCTCTTGGAAGGAGAGTAATCCCAAAAATAGGCACTATAGAAAACCCACTAGTGTCACCTCAAGAAAAGGGAGGTCAAGCATAAAATCCCCACTGGAAAATCCAGAACCTTCTCTGACACTCCACCACACAACCATGCCATGAATGTAGATGTCAGAGGGACTCATCCACCGCACCTCGATACTATCCGCTTTGGGTGGTATTTACTCTCCCTCATGGATTTGATCGCATCATAAAAATGCGTCTTAGTGGGGGAAGAACCCCTCTTTCTTGTGAATTCAAATCTACGTCGGACAACACCAACACAGGGTTACACTGATGCCCTACGTCACCCTCGATAACCCCTCGAATAAGGAGTTAGACAAAAAAAGTTCCTCACATAGCATCTAAAAAGACACAGAGTGTACCTCTTATCATATCTTGCACTGTAGGATTGTAGACATCCTTAGCACACAGCCACCCACGGCCCCGTCCGTCAGCTCCCTGAGCCTGACATGGGTCGCCTAGTGGTGGTGGAAGGACCTCGAAATGTCGTCTACCAACCACAGATCTTCCTACTTTTCTGCCAACACCGCCTCCATGGGGACCACCCTGTCCCCACCTGGGGGTTCTCTGATCACAAAACTGCCTTTGTCGTGGTAGTGCATCTACCAAATATCTGGAAGACTCAGGACATTTGGTCGGATAGTCTCACGCCACGTGACCTCGCACATCACAAACATAGCACTAGTCCCCATTGGCCTGTCTCGGTTCTCTACGATGTCCCTAACCATGTGCCTGAGTCTCATCAAAGGGAGTCTTCCAGCGTCGAGGCCCTACCAATCAACATCCCTCTGCCAGAAATTTCTCTATCACCAGTGCCTACTCCAGCACCCCGAGATGGGTGAGGATGCACAAGGGCACTATGCTGGCACAAATCTCCTCTATAGAGATCTCGCTCAAACTTTCGTGCTCAGAAGTTTCTATCATGGAACACATCCAAAGAGTACCGAGTAAGGTCTACGAACCCAGTCACGTACTTAGCCACTACCATCACTCCCCGCTGAAACTCCAGCAGCTCCTGAAACCATGGGAAGCGTATGTAGGAGGGGTAGTAATCCTCACAAAACAACTTCTTGATGTCATCCCACGAGAGTACCGACTCATTGTGTATTTGATTAACCATGGCTATACTACACCAAACTGCATAGTGGAAAAAGACTGGATGTCAAATCCACCATCTAACCTGTTAGTGTCTGAACAAGCTTGAAGAGGCATACCACCGACTCTAGCCAACCCTTCACTGTTTGGGGGTATGGCTCACCGTGGAACCTCAGTGGTCTCTGATGCAGGAACTCACGTAGCGCACCCAGCCTGCGCTCATCATCGGCCCTTGCTACCGGTACTATTTTCTACTCCACTGGTGGAGGTGCTACTGCCTATCCTTTTGGAGAAAGGGTAATCGTATGATGGATCTTGAACTGAGGCCTCGTCGCTCACGGAATCATCGTCATGAACCGGAGGTAGTATCCCGACTGTCTATCATCGTGGAGACATCCTGAATCCGATCAAGGAGTACTGCAATCAAATGAGAATATATATACCAACAATGATGGGGAGATGACTAAAGAAGGACAGTCAAAGACTCAATCCTATATGATGCACGAACCAAATTCCCTAAAACAAGTGTCTCAGTGTGCCGAGTCGACAAGCGAGTTATCAGGGTCCTGGTGAATGGATATGTCGGCTGCCACACCATCACTGGAATCTCTGGCATGAAAGACAATCTCGAGACACGTTGACACTATTTCCCCAAAACTCAACCAACTACTTTTTAGGGACGTCCAAACAATTCCCTAAGGAACGAATCACCTTTGATACCACTTTTTCATGACCCAACCTGTACCGGGGCTCAATCCACAACTACCCCAAGCCCACCTCCATAGGTCAGGGGCTGGCGAATAGCGCCAAAGGCACAACGAACTAGGGGAGGCCTTTGCCTAAGAAACTGTACACACACATGCAGCTAACTCAATGAAAAAGTGCAAAGAAAGGAAAACAAGATACAACACTGCTACAAAAGGGAAACCAACATACATACATTGGCCTCTAACCAGTACAAGTAAAGTGCTAAAAGTAAACTGAACAGTAAGAGTGGAAAAACACACACCCAACCAGAAAGGTTCCACAACCCAGAAATAGGTAAAATGAAAGTAAAACAATGGTGAGTCTCTCTCCTGAAAGTCCTTCTGCGACCACTGAACACGGCCCAAGCTCATGTGTCCTCTACACTCCTCCATAGTCTCGATCGACCTGTCCATCATCTACAAGGGCACACCAAGTGTGGGAAAAGCCCAAACAGGGTTGAGTATAAAGATACTCAGTAGGATGCCCCGAAAGATCAAGGGAGAAACAAAGGAGGTACTAAAACGGTGAGCAGTAGACATAATAAATAGCAGTGCAAGAGTAAAAAAGAGAGACTGCAGATCAACCCAACAAAAGGAAGGAAGTGGACTCATCCAATCCAAGAGGAGCTAGACATGGAAAGCACGTGGAACACCCCACGCATCTTTTCCCCTACTGGAAGGAGAGTAACAGAACCCAAGGAGTGGGAACAAAAGTAGGGTGTATATATATGCTCAACGAGAATCCCAAACAATTGTGTAAGGGGATCTCTATCTCCAAGATCAACCCAAGAATAGTCGCTAACAGTTCAAATTATATCCATCACTGATGCCCAATAACCCGTACGTCAAAGTTGTCTCATCGCTAAATCATACCACCAAGGGTCCCGCTCCGGTAATCACTGAGAAAAGTCACTGACTAGCCTCATCGAAAGGACTGAGTCTGAAATAAGTTGTCGGGTAACCCACTACCTAGCCCCATTGGAGGGTAAAGCCCAATAAGTCAACGGTGACCCACTGCCCAGCCCCGCTAGAAGGTAGACCATAATAAATCATTGAGTGACCCACTGCCCAGCCCCGTTGGATGGTAAATCCTAATAAATCATCGGGTGACCCACTGCCCAACCCTGCTGGAGGGTAAACCCTAAATATGTCGATGGTGACCCACTGCCCAGACCCGTTGGATGGTAAACCATAATAAATCATTAGTTGACCCACTGGCCAGCCCTTCTGGAGGGTAAACCCTAAATAAGTCGATTGTGACCCACTGCCCAGCCCAGCTGGAGGGTAAACCCTAAATAAGTCAACGTTGACCCACTGCCCAGCCCCGCTGGAGGGTAAACCATAATAAATCATCAGGTGACCCACTTCCCAACCCTGCTGGAGGGTAAACACTAAATAAGTTGACGGTAACCCACTGCCCAACCCCGCTGGAGGGTAAACCGTAAGGTCAACGGGTATCCCACTGCCCAGCCTCACTGAAGGGTAAACCCGAAACTAGACCGATATCTCCACACTACCCGTGCTGTCACTGGGTGCCACTAACGCCGCTACCATGAATAGGTTTGGAGTGCATCAAATAAACCTATGATCAACTCCCTTTCATGTTTCCACATTTAATGAGATCTCAAAAGAGGCTTCACTCTCCAAAATAGATTACATCATTGTAATCCTCGCGGAAAAACACGCGAGGTAGACTATTCAATCGCTAGAAATGGGCTCCTAATGGAAAAGTTATTCAACATCGCTACATGCCCATACGACGTCTCGTGGGGCCCACACCTCAGTCCCGAAAGAGGTAGGACGAACTGTGCCATCTCGATGCTCATGGAAAAAATGCCAAATTGACTATTCATACGCCCCAAATGGACTCCTGATGAAAAGGTCGTAGTACGCTGCACACAGCTCAAAAGATGACCTCTGGGGCACATGCCTCAACTCTATCTTCATCGCCTGAAACCACCTCGGTCAACCTTGTCTCGATGCCAGGTTCACAACGCAGCTGGAGGCACCTAAAACGGACTCCGGACGTGGAAGCTGCAACTCCCCGCGTCACGCAAATGGGTCCCTATGGGGCCCACACCTCGACCCCGAAACACGTCACGTAGATCATACCATTGAGCTCCTTATAGATAACCACGCGGCATAGGCTATTCATTTTCCCTGTACAGACTTATGAAGCATAAGTTGTAAAAACGCAGCATACTTCCGAAAGCCGCTTTTTGGGGGCCATGCCTCGGGCCCGAATTTAGGCGGGCAGATTGAATCGTAGCAATCCCCTCAGAAAAACACACAGAAACGAGTGCTCAAACACCCCAAATGGATTTTGGGTGAAAAAGTGGTGTTTCACAGTAAAACGTGCAAACTAGGCCCTGCGGGGTCCACACCTTGTCTCCAACCCGAAGGCTTCAGAAAGCATCTCAAAAAGTCCGCACGAGGACTGGGGTTATTCTGCCGCTGACAGCACATCAATCGGACAACCCAAGAAGGAGTTAGGTCCAACGCAACAATTAATTAATTAATTAATTAATTAATTATTCATATTTAGCGTTTCGTGCCACTGAGCAACGAAACCAACCCACAAAGGTTCCGAACCAACTTTGGAAGGACCGTCTCAGCTTTGGGGACACCGCTCCTCTGAGGGTACGTTAAACGGACATCCGGCTCACGAGCCACGTCTGTGGCAACTTTAATAATAATTTAATATTATTAAATTAAGGCATCTCAGGTCACCCGCCCTCAAGCGCAGAACTCAAAAACCTCGAATCACACTTCAAAAAAATTCTGTCTCGCTGACACGGTCCTGTATCCGCAGACGGCGCGTCAAATGGATGCGCCGTTTAGAAGTTACCCCCCCCCCAAACGCAAAGGGGCCAACCGAGCCAGTTCACCCCGGTCGGCCCGGTCCGAACCGCCGCAGCCCGCTCCAGCCACACCGAACCTGCCTCGGGACCAGTTTTCTATTTTTTTTCTATTTTTTAAACAAGCCGTCCAGTTGGCCAGTCTCCGCCGCGTCGCCCAGCAGGACCCACGAAGCGCGGGTCCTCGTCTCCCAGTAGACCAGATTTTGTCAGTCTTCCTTGACACACCAGTAGGACTCACGAAGTGCATGTCCTTGCTCCCTCCACACAACTCAGGTCCACCCTCAGGCTCCTCTACCAAGCGCGACAGGTCGGCGCCCCATGCAGCACACCGCCGCCGGACACCGGCGGCTCCGCCTCCCGCAGCCCCGCCGCGACACACCGCCTGGCCATGCTGCCCACTGTCCCGGCTTCACACCACACCACCGCTCCTCCGTCCATGCACCGCCTTCATCCACTCGACTCCTCCTGCCGCAAACCACCTTATTCTAGCCACTCCTCCGGTCGCACACCCCCATCGGCCAGCCGGTGACACCCGTCACAACTCGGCCGCCTGCCGCTTCGATCCAAACCCCATCCACGCTGGCCACATCGTCCGAACTGCTGGTGCGCCACCCCGACCTCCGGCCACCAACCTTGCCGGATCCAGGACTTCCGACGGCCACCACCACCACTCTGGTGGCCCAATTCCAAATCCAAAGAAGGATTCAGAATCCTCGGGGCGAGGCCTTCGCAGCGCCTGCCCCCGATCAACAATCCGAGCAGATTTGGTGCATCCAAAAAAAATTGGACGAAGAACACCCAAGAACGATAGATAAAAAGGGGCTCGGGTGTTGGCCGTGCTCGTTCGGCCAACGCCCCATATTCTAAAATTTAAGAATTTAAATTTAAAAAATTGACAAAAAATCCAAGAATTTCACGAATGTACAAAATTTAATCAGAAATCCTACCTCGTTGGATTCATTCGTCATTGGTGATGCCTCTGTTGCGCTCCACCTTCGATCCGCTGAGGTTTCGGCGAAGATCGCTCCTCGATCCAATGAAGAACAGTGAAGAACACCAAAGAACGGATGAGAGAGAGAGAGAAAGGGGGGGAAATGACCCCCCCCCCTTTAATTCTAACACTTGGAGTTTGTAACTCTTGGAAACTCCACCGACGGGCGCGGATTCCGGAACCTCCGCGCCCACTCATTTTATGTCGCACCTAGGAAAAACGCCCCGTTTCGAACTCAACAGAAGTCCCAGTTTTCCCATCCAAGCAACCATTTAAGAGTTATTCAGGTTTGATCTATTAAATGAATAATTTGTTAGTTTAATTATCCATTTAACACACCGCCAACGAGCGAGGGGTCCGAACATCCCACGCCAACTCATTTTATGTCGCGCTTAGGGTAAACACCACGTTCCGGACCCAACCATGGTCTCATATTTCAAATCCAATCAACCATCTAAGAGATATCACATTTTCATTAGTTAACCACGCGTGCGTAATATAAAAACACTTAACATTTTTATATAATTAATTCCGAGAACACCAGGCCTCGGAATTGCACGTCGTCTGAACGCCCTGCTCTGGAATGACATCAATAAATTTTTCAATGTCTCAGAGTCCCAAAACCTAGGTTCTTACACTTGAGGCATATGATTTTTTGAATTCATATTACCTTTACTATCCATTATAAATGTTTGATATTATCCTTGTTGAAAATATGTTTTTCAATTTCATTATGAAATATTAAAAAAATTAATGTAGGAATGTATTTTATTAAAAAACTGCATATGCCTTTATCAACTTAACTTATCTTTTTTGTTCTATGTGTTTTTTATCATGAAAATGGGGTGATTTTTGTACCTCACATTATTTTAATGAACCCAAACACATATTGTTGATATATCCATTTCATTTCATGGAATTTTAGTTATTTTTTAGACATTATGTTAGGTTATCGATAGATCAAAATAAAGGATTAAAATAAGTTTAGAGGGATGACTTGAATACCCTTAATGGATTGCACCAGTGGCTAGCCAGAGTAGAGCCACCAACAAGCTGGTGGAATTTCCTATGGAACCAAGACACTGTCATGACCACCAACTACCCAATGGAGGAGCATCAACTACCCGATTGCTACAAAAGTAGATCTAAAGCACTATTAGCTCCACTATCTAGTTGGTGGACACATGATGGACAATTGGTGGTCCCTGAATCTTACTAGTCAGACCATTCAGCTAACCGATATAGCCGATCCTGAAAGTTAGAGATAGCCTTTAAAAGAGGACCCTGCCACCTTGACCTAACTTCCAAATGATCTATTGACCTATTAGCACCACATATACCACAAAGAGATATCATGTAATAGACCAAATCAGGTCAACTAGATAAGACACCCAAGCTTTACTATTGCAGTGAGGTACAACAAAGATAACATAAATAAGACTTGAATATAACCAAAACAAGACATACATACAGAGTAAAAAGTGGAAGAGAAAGATACAAATAGATCCATAAAAACCAAGAAAATAGGATAAAATAGAAAATCATGATTTAGAAAAGACAAAAAAATTCTCCATGTAACCAACTGTCACCTGCAAACCAACCCGTACTGAAGGTAGCGACAATAATTGAAGCCAACATGATACAAGATTTCATTCCCTTTATCTAGATCCTACAGTACAAAATCTACAACCAGCCAAATAAAAAAGAAGGGAATGATCATAAATCCAAATATGATTCCACCAAAAAGTATATATAAGGTCTAATAATAAGAATGAAATAATTATAGATTTTAAAACAAAAACAGTTTTACAAAGAATTTTCATAAATCCATACCCATTTGTAAATCATTTTTATTTGGTTTTAATAAAATATTATTATATCTATAAATCCAGGAATATGAAAAGTAAAAGTGATAATATAGGAATGCATATCCATACATCAGAGGGTAAACAAGTAAACAACCATCCATGAAATAATCCATCATGAGAAACTATGTGATACAACTTCATGTGAAAACATGTGAGCAAAAATCCATGACAAAATCCATCACGTGATAAATAACCATTAATGAAAAAGCATTCCATATTGGGCCCTAGCATATGGGAATCTTAGTAGACATAATATATCCTATAATAGGGACAATGATGGTACCAACTAAGATTGATTCCTACCACAATCCATCAATATATTGAAAAAAACCACTAGTGGTGCCTCACACACTTAGGTCACCAATGTACCTTTCCTGATGACACCAAGGTTCCCAATGTTATATTTTCAAAAATAAATTTTAAAATCATGTTCACAATTTATTGTTGAGTCAATAATATTTTCCTTATGACTTTTCCATTCCTTCTTGTTTTGAAAATCACAAACACCTTATACTTAAGGAAATATAAATTTTACCTCCATAAGGAAAATTTACTTCTTTAAGGAAATTTACCCTAAACTAGATTTTCTTATACATAGCAATATTTTTATTAAGTACAAAAACCGGATTCATACCCAAAATCTTAGAAGTCATATAATGTAAATATTTGGAGCATTCTGTTTTTAGGATCCAAATTCTAGATGTGAACTGTAATGAAGTTCCAATCCAAATTCTGGACTCCAAACTTTCACGAGTTCAACTCCAAACTCTTAAGTTGTTCGACTCCGAACTCTTAAGTAGTTCGACTCCGAACTCTTAAGTAGTTCGACTCCGAACTCTTAAGAAGTTCGACTCCGAACTCTTAAGTAGTTCGAATCCGAATTCTTAAGTAGTTCGACTCCGAACTCTTAAGTAGTTCGACTCTGAACTCTTAAGTAGTTCGACTCCGAACTCTTAAGTAGATCGACTCCGAAATTTTACTGGTTCTACTTAGAACTCTGTAAGTTCAGATTCTGATCTCTGGTGAAACCAGACTCCGAATTCCTATAAAACAGAATCTGAACATTTCTTAACATAGACTCCGAATTTCATTTTGGTTAGACTCCGAACTCTTAATTTTCTTACACTCCGAATTTTTTTATGGCTTTTACTTACATATGCTTCATTTCAAAACGATGTCGTGCATTCAGTTATACATGATTTATTATTAAACGATGTCATTCATTCTGTTTCTAATTAACTGTTGGTTGAGTTACACGTGTACAGGTCCCTCCGAATTTCATGGAAAATATGACCATTGGAGGAGGGAGCTGACCGTTTGAAATTTGCCTATAAATAGGAGCTCATTTGAAAGAGCTCAATAACAAGTTGATTGATCTAGAGACCACACGTTGTTAAGGTGATTTCTAGAGAGAGAAGCTTTTCATGCCTTGTGCATACTGAACTGCTCATTCAGATTGCTTCGTGTGACTCCGAATGTTGGTGATTATATTCGAGGACTTCCGGGATAGGAAGACAGTGGTGCCGACTACCTTGAAGTTTGAGGGCTTCCTTGCTAAGGAAGACAGAGGTTCCAACTACCTTGAAGTTGAGGGCTTGTGGGGATATCAAGACAGAGATTCCGGTCTTCGTATCGAGGGCTTACCCTGGTGTGGGTAATACATACTTGCTTGAAAGTATAAATCAAGAGACCTTTATCCAAGGTTGTTGGATAACCTTCTATTTAGGTTAAAAGACTTATATCTTGTTACTTGTAGTTTTACTACTTGTTTGTTTCCGCTGCATATTGTTTTGTAAGGAAAGTATAACCTTCTTATATTTCCTTACACTTGTACTCTGATTAGTTTAGATTATATACGCTTTAAGGTAGAATCTTATATTGTTAACATTGGTTCCAATTCTCTAGTTAGGGATTAGAGGTGTTGTGAATTTTCTTAGTTTAACTTTGTTAGACTTAGAATTTTCCTTGTCTAAGGAAAAAATAGTTATCTATAACCAACTTTAAAGGTTCCAAAGGAATTTTTAAAGTGTACAATTCACACCCCTCTTGTATTTTGAGCATCTACATCATTATTTCAATCCTACAATTGGTATCAGAGCAGGTTTCAGAAATACTTGTACTCACGTACAAGTTTTTCTTGCTCATCTTTTTCATTGTTCTCCATCCTTGCTTAGAAAGTTTTTTTGCCGTTCCGTACTTTGTCATTCCGAACATTTTTGTTCCAAACTTTGTCGTTCTGAACGTTGTCGTTCCGAACTTTATTATTCCGAATTGTCATTCCGAACTTTGTGGTTACAAACTTTTTCTACTAACCAGTTTGGTTGCCAAAGTTTTTTTAAGAATAGCAGGAGTCAATGTTGGTTCTATTGACAATCTAAACCCTACAAGACCACCAATATTTGATGGTAATGACTATGAGTACTGGAGAGATCAAATGAAGACTTTTGTTATCAATACTGGAGTGGATAATTTCGTTATGCTTACTGGTGATTATAAAATTCCTGATAAAGAAGTTAGAACATTCATTAACTAGGAAAATCAAGAGTATCAACTCAACTATAAGGTACGCAATACTTTACTATGTTCAATGACTATAAATATATATAGCCAAATTTCTTCTTTTGAAGCATCTAATTGTATCTGGAAGAAGTTATAGGTTACACACTTTGGCACTTCTAAAGTGATTGAGACTAGGAGAGCTATGCTTAGAGATGAATACCATGGCTTCAATTTTCTGTATGGAGAACCAATCTATAAGGTTCAACAGAGGTTTATGACTATAGTCAACAACTTACAGTCTATGGGAGAAAAAGTATTAGATGATGAAGCCCTTGTGGATAAGATAATTTATATTATTCCTAATGAGTGGGAATCCAAAAGAACAACTATTGATGAGAATAGGAAGTTCACTCAAATTTCTCTTGATGAACTATTTGGAACTCTTCTTCAACATGAAACAAGAATGAAGAGAGATGCTGACAACATCAAAAGGAAGAATGGGAATGGTATTGTTGCTTTTACAACAACATCAAATCATATGAAATCTAAGACTCCTGAGAGAGTAACCAGATCCAAGTCTAAGAATGTGATTGTTCAATCAGAATCTAGTGAAAGTGAAATCTCAGAAAATGAGTTAGAAAATATTGCTCGAAGGATGAACAAGATAGCTGGCCAGAGAAATTTCCAATCCAAGTATAAGAAAAAGAAAAGGAAAGATAGGAAAGATGGAGAAGTTACTTGTTATGAATGCAAGAGAGCTGGACATATTAGACCAGATTTCCCTTTTCTCAAAAAGAAAGAAAGGAAAGAAAGGCATTCTGAAAGGAATAGAAAGAAGTACTAAAAAACCGAAGCTAAGAAAGTTCTGAAAGCAATGACACCTGGAGTGCCAGTGGTGGTGACTCTTTAGATGGATCTTCTGATTATGAATCTTCCGGAAAGAAGAATATTGGTCTTATAGCCAGATTACCCATTAACAATCATTTCTTTATGGCTAAGGTATGAAATGTTGAATCATTGACCAATGTATATTTAAATTCTAATGATAGTGAATATTATAACTCTTCAGATAATGAATCCTCTTCTGATGAAGAAAATACTTCACCTACCTATGAAGAAGTTTCTAGGTTTGTTGAACTTCTTGAGATTGAGAATTCTAAACTCAATAAAAAACTTGATAAGGCAAACTATAGGAATTCTATTATTACGAAATAAATATCAGATCTTTCTAAAGATCTTGATAGGAAAAATGTTGATTTTATAAGTATTTAAAAAAATCTTGAGGAAGTAATTTCTGAGAAGAATAAACTTTCTAAAGAGTTAGAACAAGTAATTTCTAAGAAAAGTGTTTTCGAGCCTAGATCTAGTTCTAAATCTAATGATTTTGGAGATAAAAACTTGGTTATTAAACTCAGGTCCGAAATTTTTTCCCTAAAGAAGTGTTTATCAAACTTTACCCATGGTAAAGAAAATTTTGATAAAATGTATTCTCAAATATGACCTTTAAGAAACAAATCCGGATTTGGTTATACCCATGAAAAACAAACTTTTAGTAACAAAGACTTTGTTCCACAAAGTACCCCATTTTGTACCAAGTGTCAATGTGGTGGTCACCGGGAAAAGAATTGTTCTTTAAATAAAACACAATCTCTAGGTTTTCATAAATCCTATTTTTCTAAGAAAGTGTGGGTTCCTAAAATTTTGTTGTCTGGAAATCTCGTATCCAAACAAGTTTGGATTACAAAAGTCTAATTATTTTCTTGTTTTTAGGAAGATAGAGGAAGTACCAACAACAATACATGGTACATGGATAGTGGATGTTCCTAGCACATGACTGGTAACAAAAGCTACTTTGAAAAGATTATCAAAACGAAAGGAGGAAAGGTATCTTTCAGAGATAATTCTCATGGAGAAATTGTTGGTATAGGTAATATTGTTCTTCTTGGTAAAACTTTGATTTCAAATGTTTTATTTTTTAAGGGTCTTAAGAACAACCTCATTAGCATAAGTCAGTTATGTGATGAAGGATACCTTGTGAATTTTAGGAATGATAAGTGATTAGTACACAATTCCAAGGAAGAATTTATTCTCTCAGCCAATAGGCAAGAGAATTTTTACACTTTGAACTTAGAAAACCTCAGGAGCCAAGACCTACCTTTCCTAAGTGCAATGGAAGATCATTCCTGGTTATGGCATAGAAGACTAGGTCACTGTAACCTTAGAAACTTATATAAACTTTCTAAGAAGAAACTAGTTAAGGATATACCGGATCTTAGATTTGATTCTTCTAAAGTTTGTGATCCTTGTTAGTATATAAAGAAACATAAATCTAGTTTTAAATCAATCATTGAAGTCTCAATGACTGATACATTACAGTTAGTGCACATGGATCTTTTTGGTCCAACACAAACTGAAAGCATTGGAGGTAAACGATATGTGTCTGTTTTAGTTGATGATTACACAAGATTTACTTGGGTCTATTGTATAGAAAAGAAATCTGAAGCTTTTTCTTATTTCAAAAGTTTTAGAGAACAAGTTAAAAATGAGAAAAATCTTCCACTGAAAACTATTCATAGTGATAATGGAGGAGAATTTCAAAATTCTGATTTCGAAACTTTTTGTAGTAGAAAAGGTATTACTCACAATTTTTCAGCACCTAGAACTCCTCAACAAAATGGTGTAGTTGAAAGAAGAAATAGAATTCTTCAAGAGATAACTAGAACCATGTTGAGTGAATATTCTATAGCTAGACATTTCTGGGTTGAATCTATAAGTACTACTTGTTATACTATAAATAGAGTTCTGATTAGACCTTTTCTTAATAAAACTCCTTATGAGTTATGGAATGGTAGAAAACCAAGACTTTCCTACTTCAAGGTTTTTGGTTGCAAAGTATTCATTCTAAATACTAAAGATAACTTACATAAATTCGCACCAAAATCTGATGAAGGAATTTTCTTAGGCTACTCCACAACTTCTAAGGCATATAGAGTTTTCAATAAAAATACTTGTATTGTTGAAGAAACAGTGCATGTAAAATTTGATGAGTCTGATCCTTTTGTTTTTAAATCATCCCAACCTACATCCTCGGATGTGTTTTCAAAAACTGTTTGTCGTCCTTTGATAGAAGATCTTCTAATAAGGAAAATGTTCAAGAGGATACTTCTGAAACATTTACCCCAGAAGACTTTCTACCCTATGTTGATGAACATGTTTTATAAAACCCAAATCAGGTGTTTCTTAAGAATCATCCCAGTGATAGTATCATTGGTGATGTAAATCAACCTGTAAAGACTATAAGTTCCTTAAGAAATGAATTAGAACATCTAGCATTTCTATCCCAATTAGAACCAAAAAGCACTGATGAAGCTTTAGGTGATGATGATTGGATCAAATCCATGCAAGATGAACTAAATGAGTTTGAAAGGAATAAATTCTGGACCTTGGTTGAAAGACCTAAGGAAACTTCTATCACTGGTGTAAAATGGGTCTTCATAAACAAGTGTGATGATAATGGAGTCATAGTAAGAAATAAAGCTAGATTAGTCACTAAAGGCTATAACAAGTAAGAGGGAATAGACTATGAAGAAACCTATGCCCCAGTAGCTAGACTTGAATCTATTCATATTCTACTTGCCTTTGCAGATTTCTTTAATTTTAAACTTTTTCAAATGGATGTGAAATGTGCTTTTCTTAACGGTTATGTTCAAGAGGAAGTTTTTGTTGAACAACCTCCTGGATTTGAAGATACAAAACATCTTGATCATGTTTTTAGACTTACCAAAGCTTTGTATGGTCTTAAGAAAGCCCCACGAGCCTGGTATGATAGACTCACATGATTTTTGCTTCAAAATAACTATGTTAAGGGAAATGCATATCCAACCCTTTTTATAAATAAAGATAATAAAAATGTTTTGATTGTTAAAATTTATGTTGATGACATCATATTTGGTTCAACTCAGCAATCTTTAACTGATTCTTTTGCAAGACTAATGAAATCTAAGTTTGAAATGAGTATGATGGGTGAGTTAACTTTTTTCCTTGGTTTTCAAATTTCTCAAAAACCAGAAGGAACCTATATATCTCAACATAAGTATATTAAAGATATTTTCAAAAAGTATGGTTATGACAACACTAAGAGTATAAGTACTCCCATCAGTACCTCAAACTCTTTAGATCTTGATGAAGCTGGGAAACCAGTAGATCAAACATCCTGTAGAGGTATGATAGGAAGTTTACTTTACATAACAGTTAGTTGACCAGACTTAATGTTTTCAGTATGCTTATGTGCAAGATATCAATCCAATCCTAAGGAATCTAACTTAAAGGTGGTAAAAAGAATTTTTCGCTACCTAAAGGGAACCATGGTCTATGATTATTTTATACTTCTGGAAATGATTTTGTTCTAAAAGGATTTTCTGATGCTGACTTTGATGGATGTAGAATGGATAGAAAGAGTACATCCAAAACTTGTTATTTCTTAGGAGTTTCATTAGTTTCTTGGTCCTATAAGAAGCAACATTCTGTAGCACTTTCCACTACTGAAGCTGAATATGTAGTAGCTAGAAGTTGTTGTTCTCAAGTGTTGTGGATGCAACACACACTCAAAGATTATGTCCTGAGTTTTACTAAGACTCAAATTTTGTGTGATAACACAAGTGTCATTTACCTAAGTAAGAACCATGCACATCACTCTCGTGTAAAACACATAGATATTAGGCATCACTTTCTTAGGGATCACACACTTAAAGAAGATATCATTCTTCAGTTTATCGGAATGCAAGATCAACTTGCTGATATTTTCACAAAATCATTACCCTCCGATAGATTTGAATACATTAAACAAAAGTTAGTAATGATAACCGTAAGGTAATAATTCTTCATTAACTTCTTGTTGAACAATTCTCCTAACAGTAATAAACTCCTTTTCATTGGGGGAGTACATTTGAATGTTAGTGTAACTAAAATTTTAGGAATCTGTTTTTCAAACTTAGTTTAACTATATTTTTCGTAGTTATTTTTTCAAACCTTTCGGAACTGAAGTTTCCAGAATGGAAATTTCTGGGAAAAAATTTTCCGGAATGGGAATTTCTGAAACTGAAATTTTCAGTATTGAAATTCTCGGAATGAGAACTTCCAGAATGAAGGTTTTTCGAACTGGAACTTCTGGAATTGATATTTTCGGACTGGAGTTTTCGTAACGAGATTTTCGTACTGGAACTTTCGTAATGAGTTTGTTTTTAAATTTCTTTTTCTTCAAGAAGAATATTACCAATTACGAACAATCTTTCTAGCCAATCTGAGAGCTGTGATTTCCTTACTTATAGTTTCGTAATCATATTTTGCTTGCTGGTATTTTCCTAAGTTTTAAAAAGATTAGATTCTAGTATTCTTCAAATCTGAATTTTTTCTTTAAAAAACCTCAAAAGATCGGAGTCAAGTTTTCCTTGCGGGATTGTTCTCAACCATCAAATCAGATAAAATATTTTTCAACCGTTAGATGGCTTTTGGAAGACCAAAGGTCACATCCATCGCCTATATAAAGGGGACCCCTATACTCTTCCCACATCGGTTTTTCAAGCCTTCATGTCTCGAAGCCCTGCTGCTCTTCTTAACACCGGTTCTGAACTTTCCAAATCCATTCTGAATCTTTCAGATTAATTCACTCCGAATGTCTGTTAAAGAAAGTTATCAAGATATGTCAACTGCAAAACCAATCTCTAAGTAGTTGGTCTTCAGGGAATGGTTAGTTCATCCAAATTTCTATAAGCATTATTCCCTTATTTCAAAGAATATTAGACTGAATGGATGAGAAGATGTATGCATAGCAAAGTCAGATAAACAGGATCCGATGTATACTGATTTGATGATCGAGTTCTATGATTCTGTTTCCTTCCAGATAGAAGATGGCAGAGAGTGGTTTTATTTCAAGTCTTATGGGAATACTTATAAGCAATATTACACCAAGGCCGCAAGCTTGGTTGGTTTATCATATGAAGGAGAAGATGAATTCTGCTCACACAAACTTCCCGATGTGCAAGGAAGTTTTAACAAGGAGAAGGCACTGAAGTGTCTTGGACTTAAGGATGATTCAACCATTAAGATTGCTCGTCTCACTCCAAATAATAGAATCCTTCAGCTTTGGGTGCAAGTATTTCTGGTTCCAAGAAGAGGTGATAAAGACAATTTGAAGAAAAGTGATATATATGTCTTAGATTTCTTGGTAAATCTAAGAAAGATAAATTTGATGATGAATGCCTTGGTTATGATCAAGAACATCAAAGAAGGAAATTTGAGAGCTTAGATAATCACGTTTCCTATCTTACTATCTAGGCTGATAGTTCGGTGCCTAGAATCCTTCAAGGTTGCATGCAAATCAGAAGTCCAGAATTGTAAGCTTATGTTGGTTAGTGATGATACCCTGAAGAGGATGAAGATGGGTTTTTCCAGTGAATCCGGAGAATTTTACCCTCTGTCTGTGGAAGAGGTTGAAGTAGCTCAGAAAGAAACACAAAATCCGGAACCATCCAAAAAGAAAAGGAGGAAGAGAAAGGATAAGGAAGTGGTTGCTGATGAAGAAAATCCTCAGGCTAAGGAAACTCAGTCTACTCCCCCCAATCCGAATAAGCAGAAAACATATACAGATGAAGTGGCAGTCAAGTGGAGGAAAGATAAAGAGAAGATGAAGTAAGGGGATCCTCAATTCGGATTGGACCCTGGAGAGGCCAAGGCTTTAAAAGAAAAAGATGCGGAAGAGCTAGAGAAACAGGCGAAAGAGAAGAAAATGAAAAAGAAAATTTGTGAATCTGAAGTGGTACAATCTTTGCTGAGAGCTACAGATTTAGCTTCTGAGCTAATTCTGGTTCCGAAATCTTTCCTCACAGAGCCTTCTTTACCATAAACTCCAGCCAAGAACTATATCACTCCGAAAAAAGACAAGGGTAAAGAAGTAGTTGAAGAAGCAGAAAAAGAAGTTGTTGAAGAGGTAGAAGAAGAAGAAGAAGAAGAAGAAGAAGAGGGAAGTGAAGATTTGGATACCCTAATCAAGAAAGTACAGGACTATAAAGATAAGGCTGAATCCGAAAAGTTAGTAACTCCAGGAAAGGGAGATGAGGAAGATAGTAAGCAACATCAAGAAGAAGAAGAAGAAAATGTCTTGTATGATGAGGAATAATCTTATGAAAGGAATTTTCTTGAGGAAGGACAAGAAAAACAAAAACCAAATGAATACTAGATTATTCAAGTTTCTGAATCTGAGGAATTATCTCCTAATGAGGAACTCATTCCAAAATCTGTTAAGGGGAAGAAAGCTCTCATGGAGACACCTATAAAAGATGTCATCAGGAGGAAAGAGGTTGGTGGTACCTCTAGAAGGAAGCTAGTGCAAGTTGAAGAAGATCAATCTCAAAGAGATGTATCTGATTCAGAATCATCATCTCATGGGCATGATTTTTTGGTTCAATCTCTAAAGAAATTGGTGGACACAATTCCGATTTTTCCAACAATAGATTCCAGATGTCAAATGCTACAACAAAGTATGAATCAGAAATCGGATTCTTTATCCATGGTCATGGATAAGTTTGTGAAGATGGAAGATGAACAGAAAATTTTTATTATTGATTATGATGTGCATAGAAAGTCCTGCAGTAAGGTAACAAAGTGGTCTAAAAGAGTTGATTAAGATTTAGTTCAGTTTGAAATTTTTCAGGCTGAAGTTCAAAATGCCTTTGATACAACAGATAAAAAGATTAAGAATCTTCAAGATGATCTGATTATTGAGCAGAGTTCCCGGAGTCAACAAGTGGAGGAACTAAATGACAAGGCAAATTCCCTGGCTCAAAATCTTATAAATGATAGAAATCTCTGGATTGAGCTTGAGAAAAGAGTCATTCAGCAAGATAAAATAATAAAGTTGCAGAAAGAAACCATGGAGGCTCAGGAAGAAGCTTTAAGAGTCCAAGAAGAAAAGGCAAAATCCTTGGAGAGGCAAGTCGAGGAAGACCAAAGAAACCTAAAGAAGCTCAAAAACTTGTTAAAGAATCTCATTCCGAAGGAAAAGGAATATAAATGAACCCACTCTGATCTTTTGTTGTAGATGTCTTTCTTTGTAAAGTTTTTACCAACTCTAATGAAATGTTATTTGGTTGGATGTATCTCATTATATACTAATGTTTCAGGTACCATATATTATTTTCCATTCCCTTTAATTATTTTTGAAAATCAAAAAGGGGGAGAAGGAAAAAGAACTACTCCTATGGAGGAGAAAGGAAAAATTTCTAAGTGAAATGTCCTTAAAGTAAGGGGGAGTTTCCCACTACGAAGTTTTTTATTCTTATAATAATGAAAACTTCACTCCAAAAATTCATAATACAATCCTTAGTGTTTCAATACCTAAGGGGGAGTTAGTTGTATTCATTTTCATCCATGAACAAAGGGAGATAAGTGTTTAATTTCAAAGTCTAGTGAATTTTTTTCAAAATCCTTATATGCTTTTTCAAAAGGATGTTTGTGCTTTCCAAAAAGGGGGAGATTGTTGAGTCAATAAGGTTTTCCTTATGACTTTTCCATTCCTTCTTGTTTTGAAAATCACAAACACCTTATACTTAAGTAAATATAAATTTTACCTCCATAAGGAAAATTTACTTCTTTAAGGAAATTTAGCCTAACCTAGATTTTATTATACATAGCAATATTTTTCTTAAGTACAAAAACCGGATTCATACCCAAAATCTCAGAAGTCATATAATGTAAAAATTTGGAGCATTCGGTTTTTAGGATCTGAATTCTGGACGTGAACTGTAATGAAGTTCCAATCCGAATTCTGGACTCCGAACTTTCATGAGTTCGACTCTGAACTCTTAAGTTGTTCGACTCCGAACTCTTAAGTAGTTCGACTCCGAACTCTTAAGTAGTTCAACTCCGAACTCTTAAGAAGTTTGACTTTGAGCTCTTAAGTAGTTCGACTCTGAACTCTTAAGTAGTTCGACTCCGAACTCTTAAGTAGTTCGACTCCGAACTCTTAAGTAGTTCGACTCTGAACTCTTAAGTAACTCGACTCTGAACTTTTACTGGTTCGACTTCGAACTCTGCAAGTTCAGATTCCGATCTCTGGTGAAACCAGACTCCGAATTCCTATAAAACAAAATCCGAACATTTCTTAACATAGACTCCGAATTTCATTTTGGTTAGACTCTGAACTCTTAATTTGCTTACACTCCGAAATTTTGTATGGATTTTACTTACATATGCTTCATTTCAAAACGATGTCGTGCATTCAGTTATACATGATTTATTATTAAACTATGTCATTCATTCTGTTTCTAATTAATCGTTGGTTGAGTTACACGAGTACAGGTCCCTCCAAATTTTATGGAAAATATGATTGTTGGAGGAGGGAGTCGACCGTTGGAAATTTTCCCATAAATAGGATCTCATATGAAAGAGCTCAATAACAAGTTGATCGATCTAGAGACCACATACTGTTAAGGTGATTTCTAGAGAGAGAATCTTTTCATGCCTTGTGCATACTGAACTGCTCATTCAGATTGCTTCTTGCGACTTCGAATGTTGTTGATTACATTCGAGGACTTCCGGGGATATGAAGACAGAGGTGCCGACTACCTTGAAGTTCGAGGTCTTCCTTGCTGAGGAAGACAGAGGTTCCAACTACCTTGAAGTTGAGGGCTTGCGGGGATAGCAAGACAGAGATTTTGGTCTTCGTATCGAGGGCTTACCCTGGTGTGGGTAAGACAGACTTGCTTGAAAGTATAAATCAAGATACCTTTATCCAAGGTTGTTGGATACCCTTCTCTTTGGGTTAAAAGACTTATATCTTATTACCTGTAGTTTTACTACTTGTTTGTTTCTGCTGCATATTGTTTTGTAAGGAAAGTATAACCTTCTTATATTTCTTTACACTTGTACTCTGATTAGTTTTGATTCTATATGCTTTAAGGTATAATCTTATATTGTTAACATTGGTTCCAATTCTCCAGTTAGTGATTAGAGGTGTTGTGAATTTGCTTAGTTTAACTTTGTTAGACTTAGAATTTTTCTTGTCTAAGGAAAACATAGTTATCTATAACCAACTTTAAAGGTTCCAAATGAATTTTTAAAGTGTACAATTCACCCCCCCCCCCCCCTCTTGTATTTTGATCATCTACATCATTATTTTTATCCTACATTTATAAAACATTTTTTAATACAAGCCAATCTTATTTGGTGTTTGAAACCCCATTTCGAATCCAAAACCACCATTCAAGCATTTAATCAAATACTTGGTCTACAAAACCAGGTTTTAAAGACAAAACCCTTTAAAAAATTTATCATTCCAATAAATCCTTGGAAACCAAAAATCACTTCCATTCAATTAATTACCCAAATTAATATTATAATAATAATAATCAAATCATTAAATTAACCCCTTGTATAGAAACACCAACCTCAAAATGGAGGTAGAACAATTCAACTTCAACAATGAAGACTCAGGAAGAGTATATTGGGTCCTCATGATCATATATCCATAAGAAACAACATCAATCCTCTATAAAACCATTTAGATCTAGAATACACAACCCAATTGGGTTCCCTGAGATGAGAGGAGAAGGTATTTAGTAAGGATATACAAAGAAGAGGGGAAACCAGATAAAAAAATATACCTCGATGTGATCCATTAAGAATGAATAAATTCCACCAAGAATCCAAGGGGAGAGACCTAAAAAGAACTGTGGAAGGATAATGATGAGACAATCTATGATTAAGAGGTGATTAGGCTTTAAGAAGACTGAAAAAGTGTAAAATCACACTTTTTAATAATTCAGAAGGGGTTCTCACAGTTTCATAGGGTTGGTTGCATTGTTAAACTAACTGTGCACCTTAACAGTGAACCCTTACTATTCATACCATCTATGGGGTTTGAAATTTTCACTAGGGGTAACACAATTTTGGAAAACCATGCTCAAACCATGTGATACCCTTATAAAACCACCAGACACCCCTTATAGTTTCCATGGTCATGTCATGTGGTTTGACTAACCATGCTCAAACCATTCAACAATCCATTGGAACCTCATAGAGGCATATCATATGTTTATAATACTTGTTCTCCTTAACCATGTTCCTTTACTATTTTCTAAAAAACTCTTTTTCAATTCTCTAATCCCCAAAAACTTCCCATACCCAAAAAGAGAAAAACCAAGGTATAAATAATTTGTACCTATGACCCATAGAGCATCACAATTCTACCCACTATAAAAAATTTCTATCCCTATAAATCCTTCAAGATTTTGGAACTAAAAAATGAGAAGGCCACTACTACATCATCAATGATTTCCACTCCCATGTCTTGTGGCTATCCCATCTGCACTGACACAATACCCAGACCAAGGGAATAATTTTACCATGCAGTAACTTATCTTGACGATCCATAATCCGTACTAGTAGATCAACAATGGTGGTATCTGGATCAAGATCAGTATACCCCCATCCAATCACATGGGAAGGATCTAGGTGATACCTCATCATTTCTGAAACATGAAACATATCATGAATCTAAGTCAAGTGATACAATAATTATAACTGATATTCTACCTTTCCAAGCCGCTCCATGATCTCAAAGGAACTAACAAAACTCACTACAAACTTACCTTTTTTACCCAACCGATGATGTACCAAGCGAGGTGAAACTATGAGAAAAAATTGGTCACCAAACTCAAAATCTATTGGATGATGATGAAACTCTTTATAATATTTATAATAGATCTATGTTGTGACTAACCTTTTCCAGATCATCTGCACCTTTTCTGTTATCTCTTAAATGAGACTCAGTCCCAACAAGGGATGTTCTACCAACTCTACCTAACATTAGATAGATCTATATTTCCTCCCATACAATGATTTAAAGAATTACATTTTTATCAAATTTATATAGCTATTATTATAGGAAAATTTTTACAAAATTCTGAAAAAATACCTAAGATTAAAAAAAAACACAGTCCCAAAGCATATCCTCAAGAATCAAGATATCCCTCACTATCTGTCCAACCATCTACATATAATAATCCATTCTCATTTTGATCTAGGAACTCTTCACATCCAATAAAACTTCATATAACCTTGATTTTAACCTCTATTCCTTGTCAAAAATAATCATAAAGATAACCCCATGAAGTCTCACAATCATTCAGACATACAATTCCCCAAGCTATTATACCTTCATCAACTCCTTGACAAGTGGGAATTGCAATGATTTCTTAATTATATCATGGAAAACCCAAATCACATCTTTACCACTAGGATTCCATGGTAAACCAATGATGAATTCCATGGAAATATCATCCCACTTCCATATTGAAATGGTTAATGGTTGCAGTAAACCATTAGTTATTTGGTGTTGCACTTTAATTTTATGAAATATGAGACAATGTGAGAAAATATATACAATTGAATACCTCATCTTTGGTCACCCATATTGATGCCTCTAGTCATGATACATCTTGGTATCCTCAAGGTGTAAAGACCAACATGACCAGTGTATTTTTTCCAAAAAACTCTTTTCTTAGAGAAATTAGAATAACCAACCTGTTATAGAAGAAAAAAGATCCACTAGGAGACCCAGACCACTCACCCGAGGTCTCCCCACCATAAATGATTTTTCTAAAGCTTTAGAACATAGTGTTTGTAACCCAATGAATCCTAAATTGAACATAAAAAGGATGATTGAACTTTCATAAAATCTAATAACACCTATCCACCAACCTCTTCCACTCCCAATCTCATCTCGGACAACAAACTCATTAGAGACCACTCCCTAATAAATTCCTTCACGATTTGTATCATTAATTTTATTCTAAAAAAATCAATAAAATCATTATATTTACTAGGAATTTATGCAATATCGAAATCAAAAGTCCAAATATACTCCACCCAAAGACTCTATCGCAAATTTAGATCCCTCTGAGTAAAAATATTTTTTAGGATCTTATGATTAGAATACACTATAAAACACTCCCCACAGAGATAGTGACACCACATTTTGAGTTCATTAATAACCATAAAAAATCAAGATAATTATTAGGATAGTTTATCTCATGAGGTAATAACTAGAATGATCCATATGCCAATAACTATTTCTCTTGCATCAAGACACATCCAAAACACTTATTAGAAGCCTCATAAAAAAATTATAACCCAAATATGGTTATGTAAGAATAAAAATTGGTTCTAAATTCAACCTCAACATTAGATCCTAAAAAGATCTATAAAACTTATAATTTTATTAAAAAAATTCACCCTTATAAGTTAAAGTGGTCATTAGAGATGCAAGAAAGTTGAAATCCTAAACAAATCATCTATAGAAATCACTAAAACCCAAGAATATCTAGATCTCAAACACATTTTTGGGATTATACTCAGACATAAATACCTGTATCTTTTTAGGATCCACTAATACTTCCCTCTTTGATATCACATTTCATAGATATTTCTCTTCTCTGATCCAAAAATAACATTCATAATGCTTACCATATAGAAGGTGTTCCTTCAGGGTTCGAAGAATGGTATCCAAATGGTCCATATGCTCAAACTCTTTCTTAGAGTATACCAAAATCACATCCATGAACAAAACAACAAAACAATCCAAAAGCCAATGAAATATTAAGTTCATCAAATCCACAAATACCTTAATAACATTGGTGAGACTGAATGGAATAACCAGAAACTAAAAATTCCCATACTAGCTCCTAAAAACATTCTTAGGTATATCCTCTTATCAGAATCTAAATTGATGGCACGCTGACTGAAGTTCAATAATTAAAAACCAATATTCCCCTCTAATTTGGTCAATAAGATCATCAATACTAGGAAAATGATATTTTTTCCTAATAGTCACAAGATTCAAATTTCTATAATCCTTTCAAATTCAGTGACTCATGTCTACCGTAATAGAGAAGAGGATAGGTGAATCCCATGGTGACGTGATAGAAAAAAATAAATCACTTAGCCTCTAGGTACTCAAGATGGAAATTAAGATCCAAAAACTCGGTAGGATCCATTATATAAGATGGAACAAAGATGGGCATCATACCAGGGATGACTCTACCACTCGCTATGGTGGTAAACTATAAAAATCAACCAAAAAGATGTATAGGTATGCACACACCATCATATGAATAGGAATACCCAAAAAAGGGTCAACAACATCATGAAACAACTCAAAAAATCGAAATGGGATTACCCCATAATAAGTAACAACATGCCTCGTGCTTCCCGATCTAGAGTCCCACTCACCTGGAAAATCATGAGTGACATGTTCTGAAGATAAAAAATGAACCCATTGATGATAATAGTCTATATGGTCCTTAATATTGATCATCTAATCCAGTCCAAATATAAAGTCAAATATGTGTAGTTTTAGAACTAAAAAGTCTCATACCACCACATAGTTTGCTATCATCACCCAAAAATATAGGACACTTGAAACCTTGTTCGGACCTCTTTACCAAAGGCATACAATGATCCAAAAATTATGAAACAAATACCAAAGGTAAGACCAACATGTAAACTCACTTTTATGATATAAATTAATGAGTAGCACCTTTATCAAACAAATATAACACCATATAAGATGAAATTAACAACAAAACTCTAGCAATATCTAGTCGTGCTTTAAATTCCTCTGGTGCATACTCAGTTTCATAAATCCATTTGGTCTTAGCCACAAAAATACCCCCTTGTCCTAAGGATTAGAACCCCAACCCCTTGAATCATAGGTATAAACCTATAAACCCTTGGTGATAGTGGATAATGCCTTATTGACCAGTGATATCCTTTAAAAAATTATTTATATGGAATGATAATCTATAATGATGAAAACTCATAGGATCCTCCATAAATTTAGGATTGGTATGACCATGAATTCCATAGCGATAGAAAAAAAACTGATACAGTCCTGATGAATCCCTTGAAACTAGTCCAAAAGAAAACTGACCAGCCGTTCCCTTCTTTTTTTGGCCAGGAGACACACCTTGGATTATAACTACACCAACTAAAGCTCCACCCAAGCCTACCTTTGCAGCTATGTTTACATCTGCTAAATATGATTTGTCAACTACCTTCAAAAAGTTTATAAGAAACATGAGAATAGACATATAATGAATATTTGGCATTAATCCCAACTCAAAACTATGAGCCTTTATTTACTCATTGGTGACTAACTCTGGTCCCAAGTGCACCAGCATAGAAAATTGGGTGGAATACACCAGAATAGTATGCCCCCCTTGCTTTAAGGTCATTAAATAATGGGTATTTTCTGTACGTAACATCTCAGGTTAGAACTTATAATTAAATATTTTCTAGAAATAATTATAGGTAATGCCCTCATAAAACATATCTTGCATGATGGATTTCCCACCACCACCTTCATGGTCCCTCAAGCATGTACATGAAAAAACCCACCTTAAAGTCCTTAGGATTTTTTAAGAATTTTAAGATCCTATCAATATGGTAAAGCCACTCCTCAGATTCCTAGGATCCTTTATCACCAAAAAAATATGGGTGGATGTTTCTTAGTGAATTCAGAGCCATGATCCACCACATGTCCTAGGTTCCTGACACCTAGTTAACCCATAGTTTGAATTGTATATATTATAGTTTCAACCAAGGAAGGGTCCACTAGAGTATTCATCTACAAGTCCTATCTCACAACATTATCTCTTAGATTTGGAAGATCTATTCTCAGAGGCATTGTTTTTTGAAGAAAAAGACAATGACCAATCATCATTAGATAATATTCCAAGATATTAGGACCAACTTCCATAATTCATGCCTATGCTTTAAAACATCAGGAATTTAAAGAAATTATGAATCCTATGAATGAAAAACAATGATTTTTAGAAGAAAAATGTCTATTTAAATAAACTCCCCATCAATTTCATTGAAATGAACTCAAACTACAAGTATTAAACTTGGTAAAAACTTTTTTACCACTTATGGTAACTTGAGTTCAGACATGGAAGTGAGCGGTCTAGGACACCTCCCACACTTACTAGCTAAATATTAATGGATTTATCTACTATCTACCCAAGACACAGAACCAAAATCAATTAGTGTTAATATAATTTAAGTTGAGCATCCCCATGATACCAAATTTTATCAGACCAACCCCTATCAACTAGACAATCCACCTAAGCCATCCCATCATGGTGTAGTACAATGAAGATACCAAAAAAAGTCTTGAATATATCCAAAACAAGATAAACATCCAAAGTATTAAGTGGAAGAAAAAGATACAACTATATCCATATAAACCAAAAAAATAGGATAAATTAGGAATTAAAAAAAAAGAAAAATAAGTCTCCACATGACCAACCATCACCTCCAAACTAAGCCATACCGAAGGCAGGGACAACAAGAGAAGCCATGATGCTACACAATTCCCTTCCCATTATCTGGATCCTGAAATATAACATCTACCACCATCAAAAGGTAAAATTAAAGTGTGATCACAAACATACTAGTATAACACCACATAGTCTATATGAGGTCTAATAATAAAAATTAAATAGTTATATCATTTAAAACAAAAATAGTTTTACAAATCATTTTCATAAATCCAAACCCATTTATAAATAATTTTCCTTTAGTTTTCATAAAATACTTTCATATCCATAAATCAATGAATATGAAAAGTATAAGTGATAAAATAGGAATTCATGCCTATAAACCATAATGTAAACATGTAAACACACATCCATGACATAATCCATCATATAAAACCATGTGATACAACCTCATGTGAAAATATGTGAGAAACGATCCATGAAAAAATCCATCATGTGATAAATAACCATAAATGAAAAATAAGTCTATATTGGTCCCTAGCCAATGGGAATAGTTATTAGACATAATAGATCTTAAAATAGGCATAATTTTGGTAACAACCAATATCTAGTCCTTATACAGTTCATTAATATCATGAAAGAATCCCCTAGTGGTGCCACACACACTAGGGTCACCTATGTCCCTTTCCCAACGCACACAAGGTTCAAATGTGCCATTATAAAAAATATTTTTAAAAACATGCTCATAATTTACAAAAAAATTCAAATCCAAGCCAGTCCCCTTTGGTGTTTAAAAACCCATTTCCAATCCAAAACAACTATTCGAGTGTTTAATAAAACACTTAGTGTAAAAAACCCATTCTTAAAGAAAAACCCCATTAAAAAAATTAACTTTCAAAGAAATTCCTTGATACCAAAAAAACATCAATTAAATAAAAAAATGATTTTATAAGAATAATAAGAAATTAATTGAATTAAATATTTTTGTAGAAACGCCTACCTCTAAATGGAGGTAGAACAATTTTCCTTTGACAATGACAACTAGGGAAGAGTTGATCGGGTCCTCACAATCCTATATCCATAAGAAACAACATCAATCCTCTATAAAACCCCTTAGATCTGGAATACACAACCAAAATTGATTCCAAAATATGAGAGTACAAGGGATATAGTGAGTATCTACAAATAAGTGGATAAATTGGAAATAAAAAACAACATACCATGATACGATCTATTAATAATGAAGGAATTCCACCAAGAATCCAAAGGGAGAGACATAAAAGGCATTGGGAAAGGACAAAGATGAGCTAATATGAGATTATGAGGTGATTTAGCTTTTAAAAAACCATGGTAAAAAGGGTAAAATAACACTTTTTAACAGTTTGGAAGGGGTCACATGGTTTCATGGGGCATGCCACAAGGTTAAACTAACTGCACACCTTAACTATGTGTCTATACTGTCCATTTTTTCTGGGGGGGTGCATAGTTTTCACTAGGGGGTGAATGGTTTGGGAAAACTATTCTCAAACCGTGTGACACCCTCGAAAAACCACTAGACACCCCCATATAGTTTCCTTGGGAATGTCACACAGTTTGACTAACTCTGTTTAAACCATAAAATAGGTCATTGTAACCTCATAGAGGCATACCATAAAATTATCTCATGGTTACACTAACCGTGTTCCTTAATAATATTCCTTTATTGTTTTATCTAAAAATATTTCGTTTCAGCCTCTGATCCCCTAAAACTTCCTAGACCAAAAAATTGAAAAACCAATGCTCAACTAAGCCATACATTTGACCCATAGGGAATCATAGATATAGAGACTATAAATTGACCCCCAAGAGGTATGTAAACATAAAAAAACATTTATCAATCACAAAATTCTATTATTCTATCATTGATCTTTCTCGAGAGATATTTTTTATGCTATAATTTTTCTCTCATTTTCTTTCATCTCATTTTTCTTATATTTTCTATTGATTATTTTTGAGAATTGAGTGTTCCTAAAAGGGGTTCCATCTAAGAAAATATCCAATCACTCCTCTTCTCTTGGGTGATCAATACCATTATAGTTAGGGATTTTGGTTCTTTACTAAAACCATATAAAAATAAAGTGTATATTCTTTGTATAGGGTTTCTTACTACAACAAATTAAAAAGTAGGTTTATTAGATACCACTAAATCCAAGGGTGTTTCTTATTAGTATTATTTACTATCAATAAATTCAAGGTATTAATATAAAAATTCTCAAGCTACTGAGGGGAGGAGATATAGGGAATCATGTTGAATTATTACCGAAATCCTTTATCAAATATTTTTTCCTTTAATTTTTAATTTATGCTGATATTTTTATTTTAATTAATATATATTGTGATTAATCTTTTAATTCATATATACTTCACATTTTTTATTTTAATTTATAACTTAATTGCATAATTTTATCACTTTATTTAGTTTTAAATTTTAAAAGGAAAATCACCTCCTCTTTCTATCTTACCCTGACCAACTATTGGTATCAAAATAGATCTTTTTTTCAAAACACTATTTTAAATATATTAATCAATTTTAAAGAATGATATATAAAATATGGATTCTACTACTAACACTCAAGGTGATCCTGAAGGAAACTCAATGGGTAGAGCCAATTTCATTGATGGAAAATACTATTGTTATTAGAAAACTTGCATTTATACTTTTTTTGAAGTATAGGTTATTTAATTTAGAAATTTTTCATCCATAGTTATACACCCTCTAAAGAATTAAATGATAAATGAAATTATAATGATATTATAAATTTTGAAAGTAACGGAAAATCTATGAATTGTATTCATTTTGGTTTATATCAGAATACATCAAATCTTGTTTTAACATGTAATGATTCTCATGAAATTTAGTAATTTCTTAAAGTAAATCATGATGTCACCAATAATTTAAAAGATATTAAACATTATATGGACAATCAAGATTTTTTAAGTTTTATCATGAATTATAATGACCCAATTTTTTAGATGTTAAGTCACTTTACTAAAATTTTTAATGTTATAAAATATCTTGGAGATAATATTTCCATATAAATTCTTGTGAAGAAGGTACATTGGGTATTTTCAAGTCCTTAGGAACTTATGGTAATAATGACTGAAGAAGAAAAGGAAATAAATTAAATTTCTATTGAAGATCTTATTGGATCACTCATTACCTATGATATTACCATGAAATGAAAAGACGAAAAGGAATCCTAGGAAGATATAGAGTATAGAACTATTATTTTTTAGGTAATCAATGATGATTCTTCTGATTATGATGAAAATATAGAAAACCTGGCCAATAATATAAAAAAAATTTATGATAAGGAAGATATATTTTCATCATAACAAAATGTAAAATGAATGAGAAGAATCATAGGTAAATTTATTTGAATTCAAAAGGAAAGGTTTCATCAATTCATAGGCAATTGTGTCACTTTATTTAGATTTAAAATTTTAAAATCCATTTCACCCATCCAATTTCTATTTTACTCTAACCAACATATACTTTTTTCCCTTATCATAAACCCAACTTATTTTTCTATTACCTTTAGAAAAATATTATAAAAACATATATTTTTTATATAATATAATTTTTTTGGTAAAATTCCATGAAATAAAAAGAATCATTGAATTTTATATTTCTTATTTATTAACATTAAAAGTTTCAATATACTATGTATATATAGATATGGATACCAATGGACTTAATAAGCTTGTCTTTCTCATTTCCTTAGCCTATTTGGGGTATTATATCAAATTTATTGATATGAAAATTAGTTATGTATCTCTTTAATAACTAGAGTTAATTTATTATCCATATACTAGGAACTCATCTCATATACATTATCAATTACTATTGGATAGTTCTGATTAGTACCTTATGTAGCCGTCTTTATTTAATTTTTTATTTTCCCATCGTATTTCATGTATATGTAACCTCAAATTTAAGTACATATCATGGTATACATGATAGATCCCACTACTAAATCATATGGATTTCTATTCACAATCTTAATCTTCTCTTATGTTGTGATAGACCATTATAGAGATATTTATACCATATTAAATAGGGTAAAATTCTCTCTTGAATCTCTCTATCTAGTATTTTAAATAATTTTTCAGTATATGTACTATGACTAGATCTAATAAACACCATAATTTTGAAGTTTTTTCTATATTAACAACTAATTGTTTACTTTAGATTACCTATATATAGTAAAATAAATGAATATTAATGAAATATCTTATCATATGATGATGTTTCTTCTACATTTCATCAATTGGATTATGTATTTAGATCATTTTTGCATCAAAATTACATAACATATCCCCGTATGATGATATTCTTGTAGTACTATTAAAATATTATTAAATAGTATCCTACGGTCAATATAACATTCTATGATAGGATATATTTTATGTTTTACTATTAGGTTCTTGATACTCATAAGAAGAAGGGTATTATCTCATGAAGTTCTCACTTGGTAACATTCAATATGGAAACTTATGTGGAAAAACCCTCTAATAGGAATTCCACATTTTTACATGTCATTGAAAAAACCCTCTAATGAAATGTAACTTGGTATCTATAACCCACTTAATCTGAACTGGTTCATCAAAAGATGATTCAGGTTTCATTGAACCCAAGAACACCTACACACCAACCTCCTCCTCTCCCAAGATTATCTAAACTGACAAACTCATTAGAGACCACTCCCCAACCGATTTCTCCATAGCTTGTGTCATTAATTTTCTTCTCAATGCATCAGAAACCACATTACCTTTTATAAGAGTGTATGAAATATAAAAATTAAAAGTATGAAGATACTCCACCCAACATCTCTGTCAAAAATTAGGATCCCTCTATGTAAAAATATATTTTAGGATCTTATGATTAGAATAAATTGTAAACCTATCCCAAAAGAGATAGTGATGCCACATTTTGAGTGCATGCATAACCACTACCAACTAAAGATCCTGGGTAGGGTAGTTCTTCTTATGAGGGTGTGAGTGGAATGATCCATAGGCCACTACATGTTTCCCCTAAATTAAGACACATCCCAAACCTATACTAGAATAATCATAGAAAATATCATAATCCAAACCTATTTCTGTAAAAATGAAAACTGGTGATGATGTCAACCTCACCATTAGCTCCTCAAAATATCTTTGACATTTTTAATTCCATTAAAAATTTACAACCTTATAGGTTAAAGCTATCTTGTAATATGTGAGCTTGTAGAAATCATGAAAAAAATAATATATAGTAACCAGACAAACCAAAGAAGCTCCAGATCTCAAACACATTTACAGGATTCAACTAGGACAAAACTGGCTATAACTTTTTAGGATCTACGAAGTCTCCCCTATCAGATATCACATTCCTTATAAATTTTACTTCATAGATCCAAAAAACACATTTGGAAAGATTTACTTATAGAGGATGTTACTTCAAGATTCAAATAATGATATAAAAATGGTTCATATTCCCCTAATCTATCTTGGATTACACCAAAATATCATCCATGACACAATAAAAAAAGTTTTCAAGAACTGATGAAAGTTTCAGCTAATAAAATCAATTAATACTGCATGAGAATTGATGAGACCGAAGGGAATTAATAGATACTAAAAATGACCATACCAGCTCCTAAATTCTATCTAGTTATATCATTTTCTCGTAATATCAACTAACTTTACCCTGACTAAAGGTCATTATTTTAAAAACCAACATTACCCTCTAAGTTTTTTAGAAAGATCATTAATCCTATGCAATGTATATTTGTTCTCAATGGTCACACGATTCAAATTTTGATAATCTATGAAAAGTAAGAGACTCATATCTTCCTTCTTAGTGAAGAGGAAATGAGAATCCCATGTTGGCATGATATGATGAATAAATCCTTTATCCTCTAGGTCCACAAGCTAGAATTTAAGTTCCACTAACTCACTAGGTGTAATTCGATAAGATGGAATAGAGATGGGAATTGTACCAGGGAGTAGGTCAATAGTAAATTTGACCTTTGTCTTTGGTATTAACCCATAAAAATCATTCGAAAATACCTTGAGTTATGTACACACCACCATAAGAAATAGGCTCTTTAAATAATGGTCAAAAAAATCAGGAAACATATCTGACAACTTGTCTGAGATTACCCCAGTATAGGGAACAACAGGCCCTGCCCTTCCTAATCTAGTGTCCCAGTCACCATGAAAAACATGAGTTACCCCTTTAGAAGATAAAAAATAGAACCTGATGATGATAATATTATATTTGTTCCTTAATAATAATCATCAAATCCATTCCAAGTGTTATGTTGAAGATGCCAAGTTTGATAACTAAAAAATCCTATATCACCTCATAGTCGACTATTATAACCCAACACATGGGACACTTAAAACCTAGTTCAAACCACTTTCCCAAAGGAATAGAATGATCCAAAAAGTAATACGTAATATTCAAATGTAAGACCAAAATGTCAACTAACTTTTATGATATAAAGGAATTATAATCAAAAGTGTCAAACAAATTTATCACCGTAAAATAAGAAATAAACATTGTACCTATAATAGTAGATAGACCTGCTTCAGAGTCCTCTAGGACATACTCAATCACAAAGTAATTTGGTCCTAGCCACATGAACACCCCCTTGGACTAATGATTAGAACCACCACCCTTTTAAGAATCATTATGAACTTGTGAACCCTTGGTGAGAGTGGATCCTTCCTTACAACCTTGGGATATACTTTCACAAAAATTATTAATATGTTTTAATAATATGTAACAATGAAAAGTACTAGGAGCATCCATATATTTTGGATTGGTATGACCACACCATCCCAACTGATAGTATAAAAATAGCTACTGTCCCGATAAAGCCCCTGAAACTGGTCTAGAAGAAAACAGACCATCATTCACTTCCTTTTATTGATCGAAGAGACACCCTGGATAATAACTGCACCAACCAAAGCTCCACCAAAACCTATCTTTCTAGTTATGTATGCCTAAACCAATGTTTCTTTGTTGACTACCTCCATGAAGGGAGGAAGGTATATGACAATAAACATCAACCAAATATCAAACCTCATTCCTAACTCAATCCTTTGAGCCTTTAGTTACTCATTAGTGACTAAATCCAGTGCTAGGTGCACCGGCTTAGAAAAATAGGTGGAATACTTCAGAAAGGTATGATCCCCTTTCTCCAAGGTTAGAGATTACCAGGTCTTATTCATATGTAATATATTAGGGTAAAACTAATAATTAAATATTTTATTGAACTATGTCTAGGTAAATTCCTTATGAAACATTGATTTCATGACAGAGTTCCAACACCTCCTTCCTAGTCCCCCAAGAATGCGCATGGAAACCCCTCCTTAGAGACCTCATGATTTTTTAAGAAGTTGAAGATCCCCTCAATCTGATCAAGACACTCATTAGATTATTGGTTTCCCTTTTCACCATGGAATACAGGTGGATATTTCTTAGTGAATTTATAGAGATGATCCACCACACATCCAGGGTTACCGACACCCAATTAACCCAGAGTCTAAATTATACAGATTACAACTTTAACCCAAAAAGGTTCCACTGAAGGATTCACTTGTATATCCTACCTCAAAACTCTCTATCTTAGGTTTGTAAGATCTCTTATCAGAGGAATTATTTTGTGAAGGACAATACAATGACCAGTCAGCTTCATATCATATTCAAAGATCTTTGAAAAAACTTCAAGAATTCACATATATGCTTCAAAACATCATAAATTTAAAATAATTATTAATCCTAAAAATGAAAAAAAAACTTTTCAAAGGAAAATGTCAATTTAAATAAACTATCCATATATTTAATTTAAATGACCTCAAATTCCATGTCTTATAAATGGTAAAAAATTTCCAACCACCCATGTTAACTCAAGTTCAAACATAGAAGTGAGCTGAACATGCACCCTCCCACACTTACAACCTAAATTCCAATAGTCCTAACTTATGTCTACCCAAGACACATATCCAAACATAGGAACTATTAACATATTTCAGGATGATAATCCCTTTGATATAAAATTATAATAGATCAACTCGAGTTAACTAGATAAGCCAACTAATCCAGATCATCATGGTGAGGTACAAAAAGGATAACAGAAACAAGTTTTAAATATAACCAAAAAATGACATACATCCCAAGTACTAAGTGGAAGAAAAATTTATAACCAGATCCATATAAACCAATAAAAACATGCTAAACCATAAAATTATGAATCATATAAATCTAAAAATTCTCCATGTGACTAACCATCACATACAAACCAACCCATACCGAATGCAGTGATAACAAGAAAATCCAACAAGATACAAGATTCCCTTCCCTTTACCTAGATCCTACAATCCAAAATATTAAACTTATCAAATTAAAAATTAGGTTGTGAGTAAAAACACTAATAGGATACCACCACAGAGTTTATATAAGGTCTAGTAACAAGAATTCAATAGTTCTATCTAAAAAAGGTTTTACAAAGCATTTTCATAAATCCAAAACCATCTGTAAATCATTTTCCTTTGGTTTTAATAAAATAAAATCATATCTATAAATATATAAATTTGACATGTAGAATTTATAAAGAAGGAATTAATATCCATACACTATAAGATCAATAAGTAAACGCACATCCATGACATAATTTGTCATGAAAAACCAGGTTTTACAACCTCATGTAAAAACATGTAAGCAATAATCCATGAAAAAATACATTATGTGATAAATAACCATAAATGAAAAATCACTCCATATTAGGCCCTAGCCTATGGGAATATGTACTAGACATAATAGATTTTAAACTAGGAATAATTTTGGTACCAACCAATATCGATTCCTGCCAAAATCCATTGGTATCCTAAAAGAAACCCCTAGCGGTGCCACACACACTATGGTCACCTATGACCCTTTCCCGAGGCACCCAAAGATAATACTATTCCATTTAAAAAAAATCCTTTGTTAAACCATGCTAACAATTTAGAAAACATTTTAAAATCCCATATAATCAACTTTGGTCTTTTAAAACCCATTTCCAATCCAAAACCATCATTCAAGCATTTAATCAAACACTTGGTGTGTAAACCCCATTTTTAAAGAAAAAACCCTTCAAAAATTCACCTTTATGAGAAATACCTTGAAACCATAAATCAATTAAATTTAATGAATGAACCAACGTAATTTTTCAATAAAATAATCAATTCATATAATTAACCATTTCTATAAAAACACCTACCTTTAAATTGAGGTAGACTAACTCGCTTTCAACAATAGTGACCAGGGAAGAGTAGATTGGGTCCTTAAGATCCTATATCCATATAAAAAATGGAAATCCTATATAAAACCCATAAAATTCAGAATACATAGCCCAATTGGGTTCCACAATATGGGAGGAGAAGGGATCTAGCGAGGATCTAAAAAGTAGAGGAGAAACTAGATAAAAAATGAAATATACCTTGATATGATCCGTTAAAAAAATGAATTATACCAGTAATACAAGTATAGAGAACTATAAATCACTAAATAAGGATAATTATGATCTAATATGAGATTAAGATGTGATTTGGATTTAAATTGACCAAGGGAAAAAGGTAAAATGAAACTTTTTAATAGTTTGAATGGGGTCACAAGGTTTCTTGGGGAAGACCACATGTTTAAACTGATAATGAACCTTAACCTTTCACCCCCACTGTCCATTATATCTATGAGGTTCAGGGTTTACACTAGGGCCCGCACTATTTGAGTAAATTTTGTTCAAACCATGTGTTGCCACTAGATAACCACCAGACACCCCGCACGATTTCTTTGGGTATATTGCATGATTTAACTAACCATGACCAAATTGTGAAATAGGAAACTAAACCTCGTAGAAGAATACCACACGATTACTAAATGCTTATAATAACCTTGTTCCTTACCCATACACCTTTTCTGTTTTCTCATAAAACCCTTGTTTTCAGCCTCTGATTCCCCAAAACTTCCCAGACCCCAGAAGAGAAAAATAAAGGCTCAACTAAGGTTTACTTATCACCTAGAGGGAATCAAAGATCTAGATCCTATAAATTAATCCCTACGAGGCATGGAAACATAAAAAAAACTTTTATTAATCACTGGATTATATTTTTTCAACATAAATCATTCTTGAGATATATTTTTTATTCCACACCTTGGATCTCATATTCTTTATTCTCACTTTTTATCCTCTTTTTTATTAATTATTTTTTAAAATTGAGTGTTATTAAAAGGGTATGAATATAAGAAAATATACACTTCCTCCTCCTCATATATAGGGGCTCACTACCATTAAATATATGGATTTTTATTTCATACTAAAACCATACAAAATTAAGAGTCTCTTCTTTGTATTGGTTTTCTTGCTACAACCAATTAAAATGTAAGAGCATTCCTTCTTAGGTGTCTTGGATACTACTAAATCCAAGGGAGTTTCTTATCAAGTTTCTTTACTATTGAAAAAGTCAAGGAATTAATATAAAAACTATCACATTGTTGAGGGGAGGATATAGGGTCTCATCTTGATTTATTACCAAGCTCATTTATCAAATTTTTTTGACTTTAAATTTTAATTTCTGCTGTGATTTTTCTTTTAATTCATATATATTGTGATTACTTTTTAATTAAAATATATTACAATTTAAATATTTTAATTTTTCACTTAATTTTATAATTGTGCCACTTTATTTAGTTTTAATTTGTTAAATTAAATTCACCCCCCCACTTATCATTTTAATCGGACCAACAATTGGTTTCAAAAGAGACCTTGTTTTCAAAACACTATTTTCAAAATCTTAATCAGTTTTAAGGAACGATATTTAAATGATGGATTCTACCACTAAAACTCATGGTGCTCCCAATGGACACTCAATGGACACATCCACTTTCTTTGATGGAAAATACTATTTTTATTGGAAAATCACATATCTAATTTTATTGGAAGTATATGTTATTCCATTTGGAAAATTTTCATGCATGGTTATACACATTCTAAATAATTAGAGGATAAATAAAATCACAATGATATTACAACTTTTTAACATGATGGAAAATTCATGAATTCTATTCATTTGAGTTTAGATCCTAATTAATTTAACCATGTTTACACATGTAAAGCCACTCATGAAATTTTGAAATTACATGAAGTAACTCATGCAGTCGCCAATAATGTCAAGGATATTAGACTTTTTATGTTCCTTCAAGATTTTGAAAGTTTCAATTTGTATTATAATAAATCAATTGATGAGATTTTTAGTCACTATATTTACATTTTTAATGGAATAAAATATAATGGTGATACGCTTTCCATATAAATTATTATGAATAAGTTACATTGGGTATTTCTAAGTTCTTAGGAGCCTGAGGTAATTATGATTCAAGAATAAAAGGACATCAATAAAATTATGATTGAAGATCTTATCTGATTACTCATGACCTATTAGATTACCATAGAATGAATGGCTGAAAAGGAAGTTAAAGAAGATAAGAAATATAAGACCATTACCGTTAAGGACGTCATTGATGATTCTTATGATTGTGATGAAAATATTGAAAATGTATCCAAGAGGATGAATAAATTTTCTAGAAGGAAGGTAATTGTGAAACATTATTTAGTTTTAAAAAAATTTAATGTCAACTCACCCACTCTATTTCCATCTTACTCTAACCAACATATACTTTTTCATTTTTCATAAACATGACTTCTTTGGATATTACCTTTTCAAAAATATTTTCATAGTATATATTTTTCTATAGTATAATTTTTTGGTAAAATTACAAGAAATAAAACAAATCATTGAATTTTATATTACTTATTTATTAACATTATATGTTTAAATTTACTTTTTATATGTAGATATAGATACTAATGGTCTTAATATTCATCTATTTCTCATTTCCATAACTTATTTGGGGTACTAGATTAAATTTAATTCTAGGAAGAATAGTTATGTATATCCTTAATAACTAGAATTTTTTCTCCATATACTAGAAACTCATCACTTATACAATGACTATTCATATGTGGTTGTTGTCACTGTGAAATTGAGTTCTTTCTCTATTGGATGCTTAATGTATTGATAGATAGTAATCATAGAATTTAGGCATTATTTACTAATACCACCGAGAAAGAGGTCTAGAGGTCCATATACAAAGTGTATCGTTGATCTTAGTTTAGATTCATAGTTTAAATAAATAATATTATCAAGATAGAGAAATAATTTTTATTCTGGTTTTTATTGATCCTAAATATCTATTCATCAATTATATTTGACTTAGAATATATATGTGAGTTTATTGTTAAATAAATATTTATTCATAACACTATCAAATAAAATAATCATTTATCTCTTTTTTTATTTACAAGGTAATAAATAATTATTTATTTATGTAGATAATAAAATAATTATTTATTCATAAGAATATGAATATAATGATTATTTGTTTATCACATGAAAAAATAGATATTTTTTCTCAATACCGTTAATATAATATTTATTTATTTATTAAATAAATAATATCAATTTATTATTATTCAGATATTCTATAAAGGTAAATGATGATTATTGGTCCAAGAAGTGTTTAGTGACAAGAATTATATAAGTTTTTAATATTATTAAATAAAAATTAATTAATTAATTTAATAAAATTATATTTAAATGTGTGTGAGGTAGCACACACCATGAATTATTATTATTGTTATTATTATGGGGAATATAATTAGTTTAATATTTTATTAATGGATTATGTGAAATTACTAATATTAAACCTTATCTCTATATATTCATGTATTATATAATTTTCTAGAAAAAACTGATTGGTGAATCATTTTCATCATACAAAATGATTCTATCAAAATAATTCTATCTAGAATGATGAATGACCTAGGTTGTCTTCTTTCATGATTGAGATATTTCTCCACTTACTCCTACCTTTCATGACTGGGAGAATAAGAGTAAGATAACCCTCAAGCCCAAATTATTGTGTTGTAATCAACATTAATAGTATAAGGAAATTAATACATTTTTAATAGCACACAAAGATCCATTAGCGATGTTTTGATATCCTAGAGAATGTGTGGATCACTATTGAAAAGATTCTGACCGGGATCCTCATGGCACAATAATGACACATCACGGATGGAATTTGAATGATCAATATCTACATTGAAGAAATATATCAAGACCAGATTATTTTATTATTATTAAATTAATTATAAATTTAATTTGAAAGATCATATCTCTTGGTTTTGAAATTTATTCTAAATTATTTTAAAGGTATAATCATGATATATTTCATGCATCATCATGTTTTTTATGAAATATTTTTAAAATCTAATGAAAACCCATCATTGGGTATGGTCCCAACTAACACTTTCACTATGCTAGAAACCATAAAGTGGTAGCATACTAATCACATTAAAATTTATAATTATTCAATTATTAATGATTAATTTCATGATTATTTTATTATTTTTTCATTTTGGTTTTTTCTTAATCCATGAAGTTGAGATAATGAGCTCTTTTACTTCCATATAACCATGAATAGGAAAAAAATAGGTAAAAACACATGGATATTGTTGGCGCCAAAATTTGGGAAGAGGAAGAGAAAACACGAAGACCTTGTGGCTGCTTCGCAAAGCTCTTCTGGGGAGCCCTGCAGCACCACGGTCGGTGCAAAGCTACCCCATATGTGAAGCTGTCGTGGAGCAAGGAGGTGGGAGGCTCCACGAACAGGATTGATTTTTGTGAAGCCGCAGCAGAGCAAGGTGGTAGGAGGCTCTACGAATCGGATTGATGTTTGTGAAGCCACTACGGAGCAAGGAGGCGGGAGGCTCTGTGAACTGGATTGATGTTTACGAAGTCACCATAGAGCAAGGAGGTGGGTGGCTCCACAAACTAGATTGATGTTTGTGAAGCCACTGTGGATCAAGGAGGTGGGAGGCTCCATGATTATGACAAAATACAACGTGTCTTTACGCCAAGCGAGCTCTACTTCACGGTGCCTCTTGCCTATAAATATCGGGCTCTCCTCAAGACCAAAGGATGAATCCTCTGACCTTTCACCTTCTTAGATCTCAAATCGCGAAGCAATTTTTTATCTATGAACCATGAGATCTTCAAGGTACTTTAGCATCGTGAAGTTCCATTCCCTTTTCTTAAATTCAACCCCTCTTCACAGGGGGATTCCCTTTGTGGATCCCACAGGGCTTCGCGAAAGAAGGGGATCCCCAAGGGGACTCGGGAATTCATGGAGAACTTATGATTCATGAAGTACCCTCCATGAAATTGTAACACACATGATAAGACAGGGTCACTATGCTTCACGGAGCACATTTCTTCGCAATGCTATGCTTCGTAGGGCACCCTTGCTTTGCAAAGCACTGCTCTGCGAAATCCTTTCAACTTCACGAAGCACATTTCATATGCACCTATGACCTATGACTAGTATAGGCCACTTCACTTCGCAAGGCATACCTCTCCGGGAAGCCCTCCCTTACATAGAGCACCAGAGTTTCAAAAGGCTTCTTCCTGTGAACCCCTTTGCTTCACAACTCCTTTTCCTGTGTGACCCTCCAGGTTTATCCGAAGTGATTTCAAAGTCCCCGGGGCGGTGCTTCCCATTGCGTTGCTTCACCTCATGCTTCTTCTCATAGGCATGCTAATGGATATTTCTTCTTCGCATAGCCATGCTAATGTGGACCCCTCAATGGATCACTCCATAACACCCCCTTTCACATGGCATAACTGATGCCTTCCCTTATCAGACATTCTCTATGCCCACAGGCCCTAGACACACTACAAAAAAGGAGCAGCCCCAGATGAGGATTCAGAGTAGGTGCACTCACCAGAGCAGATCCAAATGGATTTTCAGAATGAGTGGGTATGGCTGTGCCATTGGTACCAACCTGTGCTTGCACGGGATGCCTAGCCAGATGGTTATGCAAATGTGGAGAGCTACTATCAAGATGAAGATGCTGGGGAGGTGTAGTTCCTTGTAGATAGTATGGTTGAATTCCCTAAGACCTTTGGGTCATTTAATCTCCTAAGCCTACGGGCCATGTAATATCTGAGCCTACGGGCCTTGTAAGGGTTCCCCCTCATCCCTTGAAAGGGTGGTTATCAAAAATCAATAAAAAATGAAGGCCTTCGGGGGTAATGAAATCCTCATTTCTGGAGCAGCGTCTCTCCACGGGGAAAGGGAAACCACCTTGTTGTAATCCCCTATCCTTTCTCGTAGGAGGAAGCATCCCTACTCCTCCTATATTCTTCCTAGCCAAAGACCAGAGGGGGGATAGGCACTAGAACCCTCATCTCTTCTGTGAAAAATTCGTCTCCCATTGGGCTTTTTCGGCACTCGGGCCTCCATCCTGGAGTAAGTCCCAATATCCATATACCTAGGCTGAAAACCACACATAATCCCTTGTTTCTTCTTTGGGCCGCTAACCACGTGTAATCCCCACTACATTTCTCATGGACGCATCTTTCGCGGAGTGATTTTCAAGTCTTTGCTGCATCTTTTTTCTCACACCAAGCATGAATCATGTGGGCATAGAGTAAGCATCGACCATGACATCCTCTCTAGGCCGCCTTAGCAGTAAGCCCCAAACTCTCCTGAACTACGTGGACTTTGATCCTTGCCAAGGAAAGGTATGTAGGAAGCCTCCCCGATGTTCAAGCCCAACACCAACTGGTCTCAACCCCCTTCACATTGGCTCACCCAACACCCATCCTGAACTACGTGGACTTTGATCATTACCAAGACAAGGTACGTAGGAATCCTCCCTGAGGTTCAAGCCCAACACTTACTAGTCTTGACCCCTTCATGATGGTTCACCAATACCTCTCTCGAACTACGTGCACTTTGATCCTTTCCCACGAAAGGTATGTAGGAAGCCTCCCTAAGGTTCAAGCCCAACATCCATTGGTACCGACCACTCCCCATTGGTCCACCCACGTCCTGCATGATGTTAAACTTTATGCCCCTTTTTGTCCCAAATGACACTAAACTGGACCCTATTCTGCTGTAATCCATTGTGATCCCCATTCAGTGGTAAGTCGTTGTCCCCTACATTCAACGACAAGCCATTTTTAACACCATTCAGTGGTAAGTTGTTGTCAACCCCAACCCAGTGGTAAGTCATTTTCATCCCTTTCATTGAGACCCGCATCTCTATTCCACCCTAGTAGTGTCAGACCATCCTCGGGCTAATAACCATGCGTATGACCTAGTATATCTCTGGGTCATTGTCCTATACGTACACCCCGATTCTATGCCCCCATAATGAACTATGTGGACTTTGATTCTTTCCAAGTCAAGGTATATAGGAAGACTCTCTGAGGTTTAAGTCCATCACAAATGTCTTATCCTAGTATTTCCCTTGAGCCTATGTGTTTCGGGAAGGTCATACCCCAACTTGGAGGTTCCACTTCATCCTAGTCCCATCCATACTGGTCACCTCCTTAGGTGTCCCATCACCTCACTGAACTACATGGACTTTGATTCCATGCCACGAGGATACATAGGAAGTCTCTTCAAGGCTCAATCCCAACATCACCATCACCCCCACATCGACTCCATATCATTCCCCTACCACTTCATTTAACTCTCCCTATCCATCCTGATTCTTACTCGGGCCTACACATCCTAGTGAGATCATGTCACTCACCTCTTCACTACCCCAAGCAGTAATTAGGTAACTAACCACACATTAGCCCCAACATCAGTGTTCCCTCCAGAGGTTGCACCCATCTGATCCACTCTAGTCTGTGTTCTGATTAGTCTGATTAGTCTCTGCTAGATGTTAAACTCACAACATTCCCTATGTTAAATATGGGAAGCTGAGGAAAACCTCAGAGACATGCCTATGGCATATAATTCCCCGAATTTGATGTGGGATTCCTCGAGCTTTGGCACCCTCAATAAGTCATATCATAAGGGAAAGAATTGAAAACACGTTAGTGTTCCAGCTTCCAGACACGCTAGTGATGTCAAACATGACTACTCCCTTGAATGAAGGTTCCTGCCCTGACCAGGCCCCATGGAATGTCCGAAAAGAAGCAGTGTAATTAACCAGCATCCATGAAGACATGGAATTGGGAAGAGTTTCACAAACAATGTATTAATCTATGAGGGAGACTCGTACTAGGTGATGAGTTCCAAGGAGGAATCCATGGAAGGAGGAACTGACATCCCATCATCCCATTTTGATCAAGGAGAAAACGTCCCTGAATAGGTGATGAATGTCGCTCGCCTTTGGAAAGTGGGAATGCATGGCAACCTTCAGTGCGTCTTTGTCCTCCGAAACAGATGAATGCACGCACCCCGATAAAAGCGTCAAAAACAGAAATGATGAATGTAATTCCCCGACCCCATAATCCTAGAGTCGATGCATTATTTTAATACATTGGCAATGATTACAAGGAATCAAGTTCCTAAAGACCATTCAGTTTAGTAGTCTTGGAAATTAGATTACATACATGAACGTTACATTACATATTAGAAAATAAAACACAACATAAATTATCCTTTGATAACACCATTAATCCCCTATCATAACCCTGATTATCAATCATAATACACTTCTTGGAATCCCAGGAAATTAAAACATAAGAAAGGGGTGAGCTCAAACGATCGGTAAGGATAACAATATAGAGGAAACCTTCAAAAATAAGCACAAACATTTAAGGCAATGTATAAAACAAAAACAAAATCCTTTTATACTTAAAATTTAGCATAACATGGAAAAGATAAATCAAATAATTTCATTTACTTATTCACATGGATATTCTACTAGTCGAATAATCACATGAAATATCCATAGTCAATTTCATAATTATGGAATGCATAATTCCATACTTCAAAACCACATAGTCAATGCCTTGTGCCAAGACTAAAAATAAGATTTTGTCAAGGCTTTGTGCCAAGACACTAGTTGGTCTCATGAGACCTACCAATGCATCGAGGAACTATACCAGACTCCACACGTCACTTACTAAGTCCAATGCATTCCTCATATGAAAAGGTTTTAAACATAACATAAACATTCGTATTTAAACTAGCATATGAAATGTCAATACTTTATCCATAAACCATGAATAGTATAAAAATAACACATCCACAGTCAAACATATCACAAAATATTCTATACAATATGAAAGATTTGCATCATAATAAATCAACCTCGATCAAGAACAATATCTCATAAAGGATGTTGACATAGTTGAAAATGATTAGTAAAAATCTTTAAGAGAAATATCCCTTTTTAATGAAATAATTTAAAAGTCACATAATTTATAAAGGAATTAATTTAAAAGATAGTTTTGAATTAAAGTGTCTCATACTACTTTGAAACTTTTGAAAGGAATTAACATTTTAAAATATTCATTTCCATATAAATAAATCCTTAAAACCATTTTGAAAACATGGGCATTAATGAGAAAGGTTTAGAAAAATAAATCTTTAAAACATTTAAAATGATGTTTTGGTAAAAATTACCTTAAAAATAATCCCTTTAAAAACTCTTTTATGAAACATGGACATGGATAATAAATATTTCCCAGTAGATACTTACGTAAAAACAACCTCAGATAATAAAGATATTGTGAAATTAAACCTTACCTTGTATCTGACTTGACCCGTTCGTTCTTTAATCTCCTGAATAAAAAACTAAAGTTAATTTATACTTGCTTAAGAACATTTTTCAAATTTATTATTTATTTTATATTACTTATTATCACATTATAATCATTACGTACTTATTTAAGTTAATAACAGTCGTTTTGTTGATATTTGGTACTTGAGTTAAAAGTAAACTTCTTATAATTTAATGATGTCCATGTGGTCAAAATTACTTTATCTCCATAATGATATTCATGATTTATATTTTGTATATATCTTTATATACAGTATATATATTTATTTATAGTTGTACATAACATTTGGAGATAAGAAATGAAATGCACCATTCCTGGAGACGGTAATCCGTACGTACGTATGAACACTACTTTCATTTCTTGTTCGTATTTTAATTGAATGAATACTTAATTATACATAAGTATATTATAATTCCAGTATAATATCATATATAATTTTAGTAACTCCATCCTTTATACGTTCCACATATGGCATAAATGAGTAATATCCTTTTGAGGGGGCGGTAGTCTACACTTCCTCAAATGAAATTATCCCATTTAACCATTATTGAAACCATTAATGCATGGTATAAATGAAAAATATAGAAGCATATAAATAATATAAATATAATATATATCACATATAAATACGTTTCCATCTTAATGGACACCATATGAGGCGGTAGGAGATAATTGAACAATCATCATTTCGTGAGGCAGTAGTTTGTCGTCCACAGAAACAGTATGTTCTTTTCCCATTAGATGGAGGTGTGTGTAAGTGTAGCTTGAATACTTATCATAAAAACAATATAGTATATTTAATATACTGTTTTTGTTATAAAATAAAGTAATAAAAAGATTTTAGGGGGTTGGATAAGTAAAATAAAACAAGAGAACTTTAGGGAAGATATTACCTTAAAATTGGGTAACTCCCTTTGGTTTGATCCAAAAGGATTTCTTGAAGTGCCTTCTTCCTAAGGTAAGTCTTATAGGTGGAAGGGAGAAATATTGAGAGCTTATTTTGGCAGAGGTTTCATGATCCAAGGGTCTTGAGAGGTGTGAGTAATGGGTTAGAGGTGAGGTCTTTTTATAAGGGGGAGGAGGGGCTCTTTAAAAAACATTAAAATATTATTTTATTATATACTGATTTTCGGTTTATAATGGCACAAAATGAATTTCTTTAGAGACTTAGGTGGATATGGGTAGAAATCATCTCAACCAATAGGTTTTAGACAAGTTTAGGTTACCATTGTAACCTTATCTTTTAGATTTAACTCTTAGTTAAATAGTTTAACTTTTACCGTGTCTTTTTGTGTTCTTACACTATATGGTTAATAAACATACTCTAAACATCCAAGAGAACCTCAAGTTGTTCAATAATGACATATATAATATTATTTAAGTTCTTTTGCAGAAACTTATATTTTTAGGAATATTATATCAACCAATAATATAGTATTTGATTTAAAAACTCTTTTATGTCAATTTTGACACTATTTGGTATTTGTTTTTCGTTAAAATTATAACAGCATGATTACTTCGAATAAAATTTATTGGATCAACCCTAACATGTCATATTAACCTATAAAATTAGTGTAATTCATCAAAAGTCTCAAATTACATTAATTTGGGTATTTATAATATCAATCATTTTAATCTTTCATTAATAAGGTAATTATTGTATCATCATTGTGTCATAAATAAATTTAATTATTTAAGGTATAAAAATTATAAATAAAATATATTTTTGTAGGAAATATTTTTAGTTTTATAATTAATATTTATAGTCGAAATTATCTTATGTATAACTCTATATTAAAAATGTTTTAGTTATGAAAACATAAATTTAACACTTTTAACTCTTCTTTAAATAAAATAATAATAAATGTCCTAATCTAATCCAAGTGGGCCTAAAGAATAATATTTTATTTTTAAGGTTGTTTTTGGTCTAATTACACTTATCCAATAGAATTAGGACATGTGTTAGGGTAATTATAATATCATTTTAACCTTTAATTACTATATTTACTTTTAATCGTGGTAAATATAAGTTAAAAGTTACTATTCACCAAAAAATATTTTCATATTATTGAATAAAATTTTACTTACTGATATAAAATGTGTCTCTTAGATTTTTGAAATTAAATTCACATAAATGGTAAAATAAAGTTTTATGCAAATTTGCAAATGTTCCTAGGAAGTGGGTAAAAGACAGTAAAAAGTTCAATAAAATTTTTATATATCTAAACTTATTATAAAATGACTCAATTTAATTAAATTGAACTTATATAGGTATTATATATCTATATTGACCTAAAATAAATTTAAATAAAATAAATTATTATCTAAATAAAAAGTCAGTTTAAACAATAACGTAGTGTTTTTCACTATTCATAAAAAATTTAATGTTTTCAAAAAAATACCAAAAATTCAGCCTAAGATATATTTGATATTCTAAATTAGAAAATGATGTATATTTTATCAAATTAAAAACATATAAGTTAGATTAATTAATTTAAATTTAATTCTCATTGTCAAAACAAATAGCGTGTTTTTAAGAAACAATTACTATCAAAAGATCGACACTTGTTTATGTCCAATTTCAAAGTGAAATTACTTCCAATGACCAAAATTGATTTAAATGGTAAAAATATAATCTAATTAAACTATAAAAACAATGAAAAATATAATCTAACCATATAAATATATTAGATTAAAAGGTATTTTTGAATTAAAATACAGTATTTTTCACTATTCATTAAAAATGAATTTTATCAGAAAATACCTAAAATTTACCCAAAGTAAATTTTGATGTCTTGATTCTAAAGAAGAATTTTACTTTTTCAAATATAACACATAAAATTGAAAAAAAAATAGATTTGAATAGGGTTCGCTATTAAAAGGCGATAAAATTGCATTTTCTGAAAAATAGTTCCTTTATCTAAAAAAAATGAATTTGTTCTTATAATATTCTAAGAAAACATAATATGGATGTTAAAATTATATATAATATATAAAATTTAAATTTTAGTTAATACTATTCATAACCGCTTTTGAACGGCTAGTTTGGTAAGTCATGGTGCGCTTAAACTCGGTGTTGCGTATAACGCAAGTTATTGAATTACTTTGAAGAAATAACGTACTATGAAATAAAGGGGTGTTATATTCTCCCCTCCATCAATAAATTTTGTCCTTGCAATTTGAAATTTTTCTTCATAAATAAATGGTTAAAAATAGAAAAATACCTTAGTGGAAAACCCACATCGGAAATTGGGTTAATAAAATTTAGTCTTAATAAGAGGGAAAGAGAAATGAAGAAGTCACCACCAAATTATGATCTCGATTAGGAAAATATTAGTGGTAATTAGAGACACATAATTGGAGGAAAAACATAAATATTTATAGGGAGTTATTGAGGTCATCAATCACAAACAAGTGTAAAATTGAGGGCATAAAGCCATCAATCTACGATGATTTAAAATATTCACTACTACAATTTGGCCTTTTATCAGCTCTAAAAACCAACATTAACAGTGATAAAAAAGCACTGTTAATGTCGGCGAAGATAAAGGGGGGGTCCCCTTTATCTGCGCTTTTTTTAGTGCTGATAAAGGCCACCTTTATCAGCGCTTTTTGGAGCGCTGATAAAGGGGATCCCCCCCCCTTTATCTATGTCGGCATTGACAGCTCTTTTTAAGAACTGATAAAGGGGTGCCTTTATCAGCTCTATCTTGAGCATTGATAAAGGGGTGCCTTTATCAGCACTATCTTGAGTGCTGATAAAGGGCCCTATTATCAGCGCTCAAGATAGTGCTGATAAATGTGTCCTTTATCAGCGCTAAAAAGTGATGATAAAGGCACCTTCCCCTGCACCTATAGAACCAGCACCTGCACAAACCAGCACCCCAGCACCTACACACCTGCAAAAAATAGCACATTTACACCTGTACAAAATAGCACCCGCACACAATATTTTGAAAAACAATGCTATATACATTTACGTGATATCATGAATACAAAAAAACACACTGTTATATACATTTAAAACAATGTTTTACATGGTTACAATTACAATTATCCAACAATAGTTATAAACGTTATTGTTTCATCCTTTGATATCTTTGATCCTCTCAAAAAATTTTGTCCACGGTATTTGTTGCCGAATAAAGCATCTGAACTCAAGGAAAAAAATTCACCTATATAAGAAAACAAATATTATGTTAATAATACAATAATGAAATAAATTAAAACATTAATATGAAATAATACATTAATATGGAAATTTGAAACTAAAATATGGAAATGATAAACTCAAATGTTTTTATTCTGATAACAATGAAAGGGAATAATGTAAAATCAATATATTTTTGGATGATTTATCTCATTTAATAAATACTGATTCTTTATCTAATAAAAAGCATTACCAGTCACACTGTGCATCGGATTGAGGTCCAGTTGATTCCTACATGTCAAAAATGACTCATGGATCATTTTCCTAAAGTATCAAAACAATCCGAACACGTTTGCTCATTTTTCCGTATGTCACTTGTGTTGTTTTCTAAAGTTAATGTCAATTTGAAATTGATATCAGACACTTTTAGCCATACCGGTCACATCGTGCATCATATTGAGGTGTGGTTGATTGGTACACATCATAAATGACTAATGGATCATTTTCATAAAGTATCAAAACAACCCGAACATGTTTTCTTGGTATTCCGTATGTTAGTAGTGTTGTTTTCTAAAGTTAATGTCAATTTCAAACTGATATCAGACACTTTTATCCATACCAGTCACATCGTGCATCGGATTGAGGTGAGGTCCATTTTTACATGTCAAAAATGACTCATGGATCATTTTACTAAAGTATCAAAACAATCCTAACGTGTTTGCTCGGTTTTTCGTATGTTACTTGTGTTGTTTTTTAAAGTTAATGTCAATTTCAAACTGATATTAGACACTTTTATCCATACCGGTCACACCGTGTGTCGGATTGATGTGTGGTTGATTCTTACACCTCAAAAATGAATCATGGATCATTGTCCTAAATTATCAAAAAAAATCTGAACACGTTCTCTCAGTTTACCGTATGTCACTTTTCTTGTTTTCTAAAGTTAATGTCAATTTCAAACTGATATCAGACACTTTTAGCCATACCGGTCACATCGTGCATCGGATTGAGGTGTGGTCAATTCTTACACCTCAAAAATGACTAATGGATTGTTTTCCTAAAGTATCAAAACAATCCGAACGTGTTTGATCAGTTTTTCGTATGTCACTTGTGTTGTTTTCTAAAGTTAATGTCAATTTCAAACTGATATCAGACACTTTTAGCCATACCGGTCACACCTTGCGTTGGATTGAGGTTCAGTCGATTTGTACACATCAAAAATGACTCATAGATCGTTTTACTAAAGTATCAAAACAATTTGAACGCGTTTTCTTGGTTTTCCGTATGTCACTTGTGTTGTTTTCTTAAGTTAATGTCAATTTCAAACTGATATCAGACACTTTTATCCATACCGATCACACCATGTGTTGGATTGAAGTGCGGTCGATTCGTACATGTCACAAATGACTCATGGATCATTTTCCTAAAGTATCAAAACAATACGAACACGTTTTCTTAGTTTTCCTTATGTCATTAGTGTTGTTTTCTGAACTTAATGTCAATTTCAAACTGATATGAGACACTTTTAGCCATACCGATCACACCATGTGTTGGATTGAGGTGTAGTGGATTCTCAAACATCCAAAATGACTCATGGATCGTTTTCCTAATGTATCAAAACAATCTGAACGCGTTTTATTGGTATTCCATATGTCAGTAGTGTTGTTTTCTAAAGTTAATGTCAATTTCAAACTAATATCAGACACTTTTAGCCATACTGATCACACCGTGCGTCGGATTGAGGTGCAATAGATTCGTACACATCAAAAATGACTTATGGATCTTTTTCCTAAAGTATCAAAACAATCTGAACGCGTTTTCTTAGAATTCTGTATGTTAGTAGTGTTGTTTTCTAAAGTTAATGTCAATTTCAAACTGATATCAGACACTTTTAGCCATATCGATCACACTGTACGTCGGATTGATGTGAAGTTGATTCGTACACATCAAAAATGACTCATGGATCATTTTCCTAAAGTATCAAAACAATCCGAACATGTTATCTTTGTATTCCGTATGCCACTTGTGTTGTTTTCTAAAGTTAATGTCAATTTCAAACTGATATCAGACACATTTAACCATACCGATCATACCGTGGATCGGATTGAGTTGCAGTTTATTCATACACGTCAAAAATGACTCATGGACCGTTTTCCTAAAGTATCAAAACAATCCGAAAACGTTTTCTTGGTTTTTCGTATGTCAGTAGTGTTGTTTTCTAAAGTTAATGTCAATTTCAAATGGATATCAGACACTTTTAACCATACTGATCACATCGTGCATCATATTAAGGTTTGGTTGATTATTATACATCAAAAATGGATCATGGATCGTTTTCCTAAAGTATCAAGATAATCCAAATGTATTTTCTTGGTTTTCTGTATGTCACTTGTGTTGTTTTCTAAAGTTAATGTCAATTTCAAACTGATATCAGACACTTTTATCCATACCGATCACACCGTGCATCGGATTATGGTAAGGTTGATTTTTACACGTCACAAATGACTCATGGATCATTTTCCTAAAGTATCAAAACAATCCGAATGAGTTTTCTTGGTTTTCTGTATGTCATTAGTGTTTTTTTCTAAAGTTAATGTCAATTTCAAACTGATATCAGACACTTTTAATCATACCGATCACACCGTGCGTCGGATTGAGATGAGGTTGATTCTTACATGTCACAAATGAATCATGTATCATTTTCCTAAAGTATCAAAACAATCCAAATGTGTTTTCTTAGTATTCTGTATGTCAGTAGTGTTGTTTTCTAAAGTTAATGTCAATTTCAAACTGATATCAATCACTTTTAGCCATACCGATCACACCGTGGGTTGGATTGAGGTGAGGTTGATTCATACATGTCAAAAATGAATCATGGATAATTTTCCTAATGTATCAAAACAATCTGAATTCATTTGCTCGGTATTCTGTATGTCAGTAGTGTTGTTTTCTAAAGTTAATGTCAATTTCAAACTGATATGAGACACTTTTAGCCATACCGATCACATTGTGCATCGGATTGAGGTGAGGTGGATTCATACACATCAAAAATGACTCATGTATCATTTTCCTAAAGTATAAAAACAATCCTAATGTGTTTTCTTGGTATTCTGTATGTCAGAAGTGTTGTTTTCTAAAGTTAATGTCAATTTCAAACTGATATCAGACACTTTTAGCCATACTGATCACACCATGCATCGGATTGAGGGGCGGTCGATTCTTATACGTCACAAATGACTCATGTATCATTGTACTAAAGTATAAAAACAATAAGAACGTGTTGTCTTGGTTTTCTGTATGTTAGTAGTGTTGTTTTCTAAAGTTTATGTCAATTTCAAACTGATATCAGACACTTTTAACCATACAGATCACACTGTGCGTCGGATTGAGGTGCGGTCGATTCGTAAACATAACAAATGACTCATGGATAGTTTTCCTAAAGTATCAAAACAATCCGAACACTTTTTCTATGTTTTATGTATGTTAGTAGTGTTGTTTTCTAAATTTTATGTCAATTTCAAACTGATATCTGACACTTTTAACCATACCGATCACACCGTGCATCGGATTGAGGTGTGGTTGATTCGTACACGTCATAAATAACTCGTGTATCATTTTCCTAAATTATAAAAATAATCTGAATGCATTTTCTTAGTTTTTCTTATATCAGTAGTGTTGTTTTCTAAAGTTAATGTCAATTTCAAACTGATATCAGTCACTTTTATCCATACCGATCACACAGTGCGTCGGATTGAGGTATGTCCGATTTTTACACATCAAAAATGACTCGTGGATCATTTTCCTAAAGTATCAAAACAATACAAACACGTTTTCTCGGTATTCTGTATGTCAGTAGTGTTGTTTTCTAAATTTAATGTCAATTTCAAACTGATATCAGACACTTTTAGCCATACCGATCACACCGTGCATCGGATTGAGGTGCGGATGATTCGTACACATCAAAAATGACTCATGGATTGTTTTTTTAAAGTATAAAAATAATCCGAATACATTTTCTTGGTATTCCGTATGTCACTTGTGTTGTTTTCTAAATTTAATGTCAATTTCAAACTGATATCAGACACTTTTAGCCATACCGTTCACACTGTATGTCGAATTGAGGTGTGGTTGATTTGTACACATCAAAAATGACTCATGGATCATTTTACTAAAGTATAAAAACAATCAAAATGCATTTTCTCAGCTTTCTGTATGTCACTTGTGTTGTTTTCTAAAGTTAATGTCAATTTCAAACTGATATCAGACACTTATATCCATACCGATCACACCGTGCATCGGATTGAGGTGCAGTTGATTTTTAAACGTTAAAAATCACTCATGGATCATTTTCATAAATTATCAAAACAATCCGAACGCATTTTCTTGGTTTTCCTTATGTCAGTAGTGTTGTTTTCTAAAGTTAATGTCAATTTCAAGCTGATATGAAACACTTTTAACCATACCGATCACACTGTGCTTCGGATTGAGGTGAGGTCGATTCGTACACCTCACAAATGACTCATGGATTGTTTTCCTAAAGTATCAAAACAATTCGAACGTGCTTTATCAGCTTTCTGTATGTCACTTGTGATGAGTAGGATATTCTATATAGGGATTGGTGAAGTGTGACATAGAGGATTTCCTCCTTATAATTGGATTAAGAGATCTCCCTCCCCTCCTGGACACCCCACTCATGGACACCCCCATAGACACACCCCCTACCTCCCCTCCTGGACACCCTCACAACTAGATTCCCCCTCCCTCTTGGACACACCCCCCTCCTAAACACCCCCCCCCCACACTCCTGGACACCCCCTCCCTCCTAGACACCCCCACCCACATATAAGGGAAACTAAAATTAGAAAATTTAAAATCCAAGATATTGGTACCCATCAAGATTTTAAGATACTCATGAGTAGACTGAATGACTATTCATCAGTCTACTTCCACACTATCGACCAGTGTAGTCCAATGAGTTATGATTTACTATAATGACAAATCACATCTAAAACCATTCTTCATAACCTAAGGATATAAAACATAATAAAGGGTGATCATATATGCTCAATAAGTGTAAATAAGGTAGATATCAATAATCATATATGGATAACATTAGTAGGAATTCACCTTCATCCTATTTGTGTACAATCTTCCATCAGGTATGTTTCTCATTCATTTCTAAACACATCTATATCATCTTCTAAATATGAGTTTTTGGGACAGTCATGGTAGTACTAAAAAAATATAAATACACAAAAGATTAATAAATATTTTAAATGAAATCATAATTATTTTTTAAAATACCTCGTTAGGGATGCTAGTTTTTTGATGAAATACGATCTCTTTCATAAATTTACAAACATAATAACCACATTCCTTTCCGTTTGTTTGTTTTGGACACTGCAGAAACATCAACAACAATAAGTAATTTGTTTTGATGTGTGTTTGGATAGTTCAATGTTATTATATATACCCGGATACTTTTCCAGTTGTAGATCTTGTAGGCTTGCTCATACTTATGACCTGGATTCATTCCATGCATTAGACGATATTGATGCACCGCCCTATCATAACAGAATCCTCATTAAAAGATAACATAAATTATATAACTAGATGTTTAGTTTTAAAATGTTGGATCAAGTGTATTACAAATTTACAAACGCCATCATGCATGGTCAGTTTGTTGGATATCCATGCGTTGAATCCATAAAATAAATCATTTCAGTATCCAAATTGACTGCAATCAGCATCAAATGCTCCCTAAAAATACAAAAAGGAATAAGTAAAGAAAGAAATAAAAATATAGTTGATATGATTAAATTGTAGAGATTTACCTCTACATAATTGGTATTAAAAAGAGTCTGTCATCTGTAATTTTGTTTTCAAACAATTTGAGTAGGGATGACATTATTGTATCCTCTTTATCAGAATCTATTTCTTCTTTTGAAGAGGTGGTGTGAGGACTAACGAGTCCAAAAAAAAATTCATGGAGAAATCCCTTCAATTTTTTTTATATATATGCCTGCAAAAACTATAAAATGTATTTAGTCATAATTATCAGAGTATATCAGATTTTGTAAAATCAAATCATGAAAACATACCTCATGTATAAATTTACAACTAAGGCGCCTAGACATTCATACTTGAGGATTTCATTTACATTTTCATCACTAATAAAATCTGATGTTTCCTCTCCGTACATATTTTTTTTCAAAATCAACTATGTGAGCATTGTTGTCTATCAACTTTGTATCCACATGATCCTGCAATGATATTAACTGTGGATATAGAACATGTGGGGTGAAGGTGCTCTCAGTAGACCGTTTCAATCGGTTGGTTGATCCTTGAGATAGTTTTGAGCTGATATTTTTTTTCAACCCCTTCTCTTTATTATTCTGTAATAACATTCATCGGTTCAGACGTTTTTCCATTAAATGTTAAAGTTCCAGCTTGAAAAATAACTTGGAAATGGATACCTCCTTGTCAACATGTTTTTTTACAAGAACTGACGGCCATGCGATGAATGTTCCAACAGCTTGTTCAACCGTATGAATGTTTTCATCGTCATTTGGAACAGGTAGCTCAGCACTCGGCTCATTATCTACGTTAATTGACACTTTGAAATGACCTGTTGGAAGTTGTCTGTTGTGTAGCATGTCGTTCTGTATATTGAACACCGTAGCCCTCGCTACAAGGCGATAGGTGGGAGTTGATAGATATAAATCACAGTCATTTTCACCCTGTAGAATATTAGTACAGAAAAGGTATCAGTGTCTATGTGAATCACATTTCACAGAAACAATTATTAAAACACTTATTACCTCATCTATGTCAGGTTTTTTAGGGGAATGGCTTGCCTCAAAGCTGGTGGGGGGTGGGGTGGGATCATTATGCATGGGTTGTTATTGAGTTTTTTCTTCTCTTTTCCTCTCCCCCATCAATGTTGCTATCATCTCTCTCTGGTATTGTAATTATTCTTGAAAAATAGCTAATTTTTCTTTCATATTTTCCATTTTTTTCATTTTCATCCTCCTCTTGTTTTTGTTTTTGAAAATATGTTCGGGTGTCACCCCAAAACCCGCACCTCTTACATGGCCATACTGGTCTGGCCGCTTCAAGGCTACTAAAAGTATGTTTGCATCTAGTCCGGGAGTTGTTGATTCCTGTGACTATGTCAGATAGAAAATATAGAAAAATAAGTAGTCATTGTAATGTAATAGCGATTTAAAACAAATCAAATTTATATTCTGTCATACTTACACATGTTTCCCACACTTTTTGTGTGTTTTCATCTATCAATATCCCCTCTTTATTTACACGAGCCTCCTTCCATAGCACATGGCTTGGGATGGATTTGTCTTTCCATTTTGATTCATTAATCTGCATATAAACATAGAAACATGGTTATGGTGTTGTTTTATGTCACATATAAGTAGTACGGTATATTTAAAAGACGTACCAATTTTTTCTCAAGTGAAGCGTACCCCATCCTTGCTTTCTGGTAAGGGTGCGCTGGTTCTGCTGCGCGTTTTTTATTTTCAGCACTCATTTTTTGTTTCATAAATAAAAAATTGTCAATCAAAGTGATGAATAAAGGAAATGCCAAACAACGTATTACCCCACACAATGTACCTGAAATGTCTGATCCCCACGACGTTTGATAAACGCGTCCCATGATCCTTGGTATATCAAGTGTGCATAAAGAAAAGGTGGGTGCGGCTTGATTTTCCCTTCAGCATCTTTAAGATGATATTTCGTTAAAATTGTGAAGAACCCTCTATGAATCCTTCCTGCAACTCTTAATACATATTCCTTGTGCGAGGCATCTACTATAAATGCACTCTGCAATGGATGATGAAGAGTAAGTCAATGTTTTGGTATTTTATTTTAATAAATTAAAAAAATGATATCATAATGTTATCATAATCTCTTCCCACAGTAGTGTCTTAAGACCAGTGACAACATGGTGCCATGACTGTACATCAATCGGCACGCATTGTCGAGTGACGATTTTAATGTAGCTACTAAATATGGCTATGTTGGGGTTAACATGTTGGCCTTTCTTATTCCATCCCACCTCAAATTTAATGCCTTTTTCTTTTTTCCTTAAGGATTTTGGCTAACATTGTCAAACTACGGCACTCTTGTTTTTTTTTTGCGCTTTCAGGGTTTCATTTTCTACCATTTCCTCAGAAGTATCATCAATATCTTTCTTCGAAGCACTAGCATCAGCACTGGGACCAGCAGCAACAGGTTGAGAAACTTGTTGTTGCTCTGCACTGGGACCAACAACAATAGGTTGAGAAACTTGTTGTTTCTTTGCACTGGGACCACTAGCAGCTGCTTGAGAAACCTATTGTTGCTTTGCACTGGGACCACCAGCAGGTGGTTGAGAGACCTTTTGTGCCACGGGATTGGGTGCATCAGCAGGTGCAGAAGTCATTATCTGCAGAAGTGGTTTAACATTTAATTTAGATTACATAAAAGTAGCAGAGAACAGATAATAACATAACGTAACATAATGTATATTAAAATAAATAAATAACCTGATTATTGTACTCTATTTTTTTCTTTAAAGGCTGAAGAGATTTGACTCCTCTATCGACTATGTAAATCCCTTAATTGTGGTCTCCTCTGACATACAAAACGTCATCTACATTGGGACCGCTGCGAAATGATTGTGAAGTCCCTATAAAAGGGTCATCCTCCATTGAACTTTCATCTGACCCTTCAGTTGTTTTGGTCGATAACAAAACAATTGACCAATTTCGGTTTGCAGGGTCTGGAATATAAAATACTTGTACTGCATGTGATACCATTATAAATGGTTCGTCTTTCTCCCCTTCCTTACTGAAATCAACTTTCACGAATCCTAATTCATCGATTTTAACAACACTCCTGTTATCAACCCACTTGCATTGAAAAATAGGCACTTTTGAATTTCGTATAATCCAACTCCCATATTTGTTTGATGATGCCAAAGTATGACATATTCTCATAAATTGGATTTTTATCCTTAGCACCGGAAACATGCATCGCCTCAGCCACAAGTGTAACCCCACTATTCTGTATGGAACTGTCTTCATCATGTTCATTAGTATAGAATGTATAACCATTAACTGCATAAGCATTGTAAGATAATACATACACACTTGCTCCTCCGGATAGCCATCAAAGTTGTTTTGAAATTGAGTTTGGATTTTCATCTAACTGCTTCAAAATATGGTCCTGAAACCATCCTATAAACTGTCGATTATGTGTATCTGATATCCATTTTTCAGCCCTAGATGGATTAAAACGCCTAAGAATCTCTTTGTGGGTTTGAACATATGGGTCAATGTCGAAACTGTTATGAAAAACGTAAAGGTGAGCCTACTCCCGGTCTATAATATTGATTGTGACAACCTCTCTTCCAGAAATTCCTTCACCCTCAAGCCGCTCAGTGTGACGAGATTTCGGTAGGCCAGCATTTTCCACACCAGATAGGCATTCAGTACAAAATTCAATGGCTTCCTCAACAATATATTACTCTGCAATACAACCCTCTGGCCGACTTCGATTTTTGACATACCCTTTCAAAATCTTCATATACCGTTCAATGGGGTACATCCATCTATAATGTACAGGACCACATAGTCGAATCTCTCTCACCAAATGAACCATCAAATGAACCATCATATCAAAAAATGTCGACGGGAAGAACATTTCCAATTCACATAATATGACGGAAATTTCTTTTTCCATAGTTGGCAATTTCGTCGGGTCTATAACTTTGCTGTATATAGATTTGAAGAAGAAATAGAGCTTTGTTAATGTAAGGCGAACATTCTTGGGCAAAATGCAACATAAATCTATAGGAATTAGAACTTGAATCAAAACATGGTAGTCATGTGATTTCAAACCCTTTAATTTTAAATCACACATTGACACGATGTTCTTGATATTTGATGAATACCCTTATGGAACCTTTACATCATTCAAGAAGTTTCAAAACTGATATCTCTCCTACCTAGAAAGAGTATAAGCAGCAGGAGGAAGAAATGTTCATTTTCACCCTTCACTATTGCCAACTCTTCTCGTATTCCCATCTCAACCATGTCCAATATAGCCTTAATTCCATCCTTATTTTTGTTAGGTGCATTTAGCAACGTGCCTATGATACTATCACATACATTTTTTCAATATGCATAACATCAAGAAAATGTCTGACATGCAGACAATTCCAGTATGGTAATTCAAAAAAACTGATTTCTTTTTCCAACCAGTTTTCGTAAGGTTTTTCGAAAACGGTTTACCAAAAGTAGTGTTCAAATATTTTACCTTCTCAAAAAATTGATCACCTGTTAGTGGAGATGGTGTTGTACTTTCTTCTAAACTTCCGTCGAATGATGTCGTCCAAGATCGGTACTTATGCTGTCGGGGTAGAAATCTGCGATGTCCTAAAAACATGGTTTTCAATGAATTTTTCAACCTAATTGACTGTGTACCTTGTTCACAAACGGGGCACCCTTGAGTTCCTTTAATGCTATATCCTGAAAAATTTCCATAAGCAAGAAATTCATTTATCGTCCCATACAACATGGATTTCAAAGTGAAATATTATTTTTTGTAAGCATCATACAACGTAACACTTGAATCCCAAAATATTTTCAAATTCTCAATCAATGGAGCCAAATGAACATCAATATCATTATCCAGTTGTTTTGGTCCTGATATAAGCATAGATAACATGATGTATTTTCATTTCATGCATAACCACGGTGGTAAGTTATAATTTAACAACATAACCGGCCATGTATTGTGACTGCTGCTTTGAAAACCAAAAGGATTCACCCCATCTGTAGATAACGCCCGACGAAGGTTTCTCAGATCATTTCCAAATTCAGGATACTCATGATCAATTCTCTTCCATTGAGGAGAGTCTGGCAGGTGATGTAGTTTCCCATCTTTAATTCTTCTATCTTCATTCCATGTCAATTGTCCTACAGTCTCCTCACTTCCATATAGGCGCCTAAACCATGGAATGATTGGAAAGTACCATAAAACTTTCGTAGGACTAGAATCATCTTTCTTGTATCGAGAAGCACCATAATTTGGGAATTCTTTAAGTGATTTGTGGTCCTTGTGAAACAATATACACTCATTCGGGCTGGCATGTATTCTTTCAGAGATCATACCCATCAATTGTAGCATTCTTTTGGCATCGTATGTTCGGCTTGGGAGTTCATTATCTTCTGGGAGCATGTTATTCAGGAGAGAAAGTAGTTCTTTAAAACTAGCATCACTCTACCCGTTGCCTGTTTTCAAATTATACAGCTTCAGTACGGTTGAAAATGCTGTATATTTAGTGCAACCAGCATACAATGGCGTTTTTTCACAACTCTTTAACTTCTCAAAAAAAATTGGGCAATCACAAATTTCATCTTCAACTGTCCTTGTCATTTCCTCAATACGATCTTCATCATCATTAACATCTGTAATCACACCCTCCATACAATCATCTTCACTATTCATGCTTGTAATCATATCAGATCTTCCATAAAATGTCGTGTTATCTGAGCCACTACCTACATTTATTTTTCCCCATGTTTATTCCAACATATATAACTTTGATCTATTCCGTGACAGATCAGGTATTCTTCCAACTCCTATGGACTAATTTGTCTTTAATTACAACAGCGTAAACACGGAAAAAGTATTTGAGAAGGGTCACATGCATGATCTCCTACAAACTTGATAAACTCTTTCACGTCATCTTCATACTCTTTTGTCAACCTATTGGCATTCATCCATTCTTTATTCATATTCATTGTCTTTATGGGTTTGATCTCGAAATTTCCTAATATTATGTTTTAATTAATCAAGTATCATTGCGTGGGTTTTATAAAAAAATCATGGTACAAATGCCTCTATAATAAAATAGAGGAACCTACCCCAAAACATGTGAAAGTACTTGAACTCTATCTATATACGGGGGACTATGCTTTGTCTTTTGTATATCTCCATGGAGTACCTAAAACCTATACATGGAGGACTCTTCATCGAAACATGGGGGATTACCATACTCCATATTTTCTCCAAACATCTCACTTTTCACTTTTCAACTCTCAAGAAGAGTGAAGATAATTAAAATATCCAAACCACATCATGTGCAATTTCCAATGAATGAGGGAATCATAATATTGTGATATAAATTAGAAGATATTTATAATGGGCTACTCAAACATGAAATATTATAATCTAAGTGAAAAATAAATAATAATAATGAAATTAACATAGCACATAACTTGTTCAATGGATACACAATGTGTAGGGTTCTCAGTCAAGGTTGGTTATATACTACCATTTCTAAACTCATGTGAAATCCATATACATGGTGTGTCTAGTAGGGTGAACATCGTCTATGGATAAGATACCTGATTTAATCTGACATATATCAAATTAATTCCAAGTTAGTCTTACAAAGACTGCATGATGCCTTTGAAAATACATGACATATAGAACAACTTGAGCTAAAGGCATGTACTTTGGATACAAAATGAGTCACTTCACCGACTATGCATCACATTTTTTTGGAATACATGGTGTGTAGTCCTTTCATGACCACTAGGGGTGTATAGTCTATACACATCAAGTTTCTATGGTATCTATACATGGTGTGAGTGAAGTAAAACACATATCATATGGTTCTACCATTATTTCATGGCATGTACGTGGTTTCATGCTAAAGTATATGTCTTGGAAGTACATTGTGTGTGACCTACATTCACATGACATGTAACATTTAAAATAAAACTTATTCCAAGTTTGAGTCAGAAGATGAGTTATGTGGTGTAAATTTTGGAGATAACTGTTGTCTGGAATTAAAATATATATGAAATCCATGTATGGTGAAGCATGTTCCATTTAACAAGACTACATACCATGTATTTTAAAAATATATAGAATCTGAAAAACATCATCTTCACACCATAAAGTGTCTCGTAGAGTCCTCTAGAAGTGGTTTTTTAGGATTCAATGGAATTTCACTAGTAAAAAAGTGGTGGTTCCATTGAAATGGGTAAAGTTTGGATTGATATTCAATGGTGGAAGAATTACAACATGGAAAACAAATGGCATATCAATCATGCCAACAACCGCAACACCATAAAAAAACACAATCTTTCTCACAATCGCAACACCATACAAACCAAACAATCACAATTTTATATTTTACAAAGAATCCCTTATTCAATTTTGTTTGTTAATTAAGGGGTTATCATAGAATTTTTATCATCCTGGGGAGTTCATTAATAAGTCAAGTATACGTAAATTAAGAATTTTTATATTCAAATGTTCAACAAGAACCAACCAACATGCAATTCATTTAGTGCGCAAACAAGGACCACCAACAGCCATGATTTTTAGTAGGGCATTTAGCCCGTGCATTTCACATTATAACCATGAATATGAAATAGTAATAACATGAGAACAAGAGGAAACCAATGAGTAATAGGAGAAAACTCACCGCGAAGGTGTCGTTAAGCACATGGCAGAGGTGCATTCGTGGAAGAGGAGAGGCGCACAATAGAGGAGATTTCCAACTGAAAAGAAAACATAAGATAGGGGAAACTCATGAGAATAAAATAATCTAAAACTGAATACACCATTTAGAACATCCCACAAACCCCAAGAAACCACTAAAATCGAAATCAACCCACACCATGGTTAAAAACACCTTAAGATAACAAGAAATTATAGAACCCACCTTCGATAGAACGAGTTCAACAGACTTTTTAAAATATAAAAGATGAACATAAAATGGGTAAGACCTGAAAAATAGGTCCTCCTTACTATGTATAATCCCCAAGTTTATTCTAGATAGCATATCCCAAATGAGTAATCCCTGATCAATCCTCTTTTATCACACCTTTCACGACACATACATCCTAATCACATGACTTTAAACTTCATGGTATAATCTTTTCAACACAACACGTGGTATCTAGTGAGTAGGGTCATATCCCTATTCAAACTCAATGAGCCTACACATACATCTTGACAAAAAAATAGTGGGAACACACATATTTCCAATGGGACACCCCTAGTACTCTTTTCTAATCTTAACATCACACCATGACAAAACTCACCACACGATCACCAGTTACCCAACATTATTCCAAAACCAAAGGAATATAACCATGCTTCATTACCCTAAACCCATCCATCTAGGTTCAATAGTGATGGTCACATTAAAACCATGTTATAAATCAATAGGGTTAGGAATCCAAATGATCATGTCCCTCAACCCAGTCATAACACTAAAACTCAAGAATAGAGTGCTTCCCTTATACAAATCCAAGGCATGACCATTCCTTCGCTATCAACTTGATAACACCTAATAAGCATCAATCCCTCATGTCAAAGAATGTACCCTGGATTTATGTATCTAAGGTATTCATAACACCAAGATAACCCCACTCAGTAGTCTCCCCCATCCACCAAAACTCACTAACTCGCTACCATCCTGAGTCACATGCTAACGGCCACTGGGATCTCACATAAACCCATTACATCAATTCTTACACAATCCTTAGCCCATGGGTGCCACTCTTATCCCCACCTCAAAACACACATCATCTAGTGAACCAAACCAACCACTTACTATAGGTTCTCACACACCCGCTATCTAAAACAACCTATAATACAAGGGTCTCACCACCTGGGCTCTCACTCTTGCCTCAACTACCCATACATGGGTTAAATCACTTATAAAAAAACTATAATTCATCATAATCATTCAAGGATCATAATTTCTCATTTATATTAACCCAAGAGAAGGAAAAATAATCCTACACTGACCAACAGCGGCGGAGGTAGTGGCGACGGAGATGGAGGTGGTGGAGGCGGTGGCGGCGGAGGAAGCGACGGTCACGGCGGCGGAGGCAGCGGCGGTCACGGCGGAGGAGCAAAACCCAACGGCGCAGAGGCAATGGCGGAGGAGAAAAACCCAACAGCGAAGACGGAGGAGGAGGAAGAGGAGGATGAGGATGAGGAGGAGGAGGAAAACGATGACATAAAAGAGGAAGAGAACAAGGAGAAGAAGTCGCGGCGGAATATGGTCTTGGTTCAGCTTCCGCGAAAACTTTACCGCGTGTGAGAGAAGAGGGAATGATAGGGTTATTAAATAAAAAACCGCTGGAACCTTTATTAGTGCTAGTTTAATGTGATGATAAAGGTATGTTTTATCAGCGCTAAAATAAAATCGCTGATAAAGGTATCTCTTTATCAGTGCTTTTATTTTAGCACTGATAAATGTTATAATTTTATATAAATTAAGAATAAAAAATTTTATCAACGCTAAAATAAGCACTGATAAATGTACCCTTTTATCAGCACTAAAAAGGCACTGATAAAGGGTATACCTTTATCATCACTTATTTTAGCGCTGATAAAGGCTAGATTTATCAGTGCTTTTAACTAGCGCTGATAAAGGCATACCCCTTTATCGGTGCTTTCTGTTTAGCGCTGATAAAGGGCAGCGCTTCCCTTGCCCTGTTTTGTGGTAGTGATTGTTAGTTCAATAAAGCATAAGGTTTTAGGATAACACATTTTTTTTAAGATCCCTTCCCTAAAGTTTAAGAATTAATTTATTCATATAATAAGAGGGAAAAAATATATACTTGACAAGTATAGTTTCATTTTTCAACTAATCCCTACCACAAACTCATATTTCACTCCAAAAGATAATAGAATTCAAAAATATTCAATTTATCCTAATCGTATAGGGTTAAAATAATAATGTATTTATAATTCGTTTGTCAGACTATTTAAAAAAACTACATTATAGTATCCAATTTCAAACTTAATCGATTTCAACCTTTAGACTTATCCAAAATACTTATGTCCAAACTCACAGTCCAAAATGTATAAGGAAGGTAAACATAATGAAGATCGTTTTTTACTTAATAACTTATGAATACCTTCATCATGTATTATTTTAAAATATGTTAACACCATGAATTACCATAAAACCTTATTGATTACTTTTATTCTCCCTTATACCTTATAGAATACTGGATATACTCCTTATATCCAGAAATGTTGTAAACTTCAAAAATAATGGAATAAACAAACAACAAATTAGTTTCAAGGTAGTCAAGAATATATAATCCAAATCAATCATACCTTATTCCAAAATCACTACCTCAGTATCAGAACCATGTTATCTCAAATCCTCAATGAAATAGTACTTCAGTACAATCCTTATTCATTTCCATAATTCATATAACTGGTACATCATCGATACAACACTGAAATGACATAATTAATGACAACATAATAACACCATTCATTCCTCTTCATTTGTGGTAGTATAATAACTTGATTATTATCCAATAGCATCATTTGAGGTATACTCTGATGACTGGTAAATTGATTCTTGTAGTGTCTCAACTCCTTGCAGATGAAGAATTGTACATTTAAAACCTTTTTTACCCTTGAAATCATGTACTTGGTGTCCTTTTTCTCCACACTTATAACAAACTCCCATTCCCTTCAAGAATTTACCAAGGTGATTCTTTCCAAAGTTATAACATATGGGAAAATCCTTCTTTCCCCTCTCCCCTTTATCCATATTTCTCTCTTCCATCCTTTTCTTATCTTACTTCCCTTCAAATCCATAAGACTCAGATAATTATTAACTTCTCTTATTAACACATGATACTATTTCTTTATATGATGAGAATATGTGGGAGAATATTTCCCTTTTAAATGTTGGATTAATACCATGAAAGATATTATCCTTATTAATCTTTCGATCATGTGTATTGCTGGAATTCTCATTCCTTCTACTAGGCGCCATTTCTAAACAATGGCATACACTAGGTTAGTTCATGAATCGCAATGCATAATTCCAAACTTGTAAAATACCTAGCGTAAATTGAAAATATTATTCATATAATCTATAATAATAAAAAACTTTCTTTGAGGAAGTATTTACTCCTAAATCCTTCATAATGGCTTGTAACGAAAATGTCAATTATCCTTAGAATATCCCTCGGGAGTGTCATAACAAAGAGTGAAAAAAGGCTCGTTGTCATGAACCAGGATACCCTGGGTCAAGCTCGAAACTCCTTGTCATAGTTTTCACTCCTAGGTACATCTGTACCAGAGCCGCCTCTACCTGCTAATATCTAGACAGGGATGTATTGCTTAGAAAATACACAAAATCTTTATATTAACAAAATTCTAGGAAGTTATTCTATACTAATACTCAAAGTATATCTTACGGTGATTTTCTCTAATCAAAGTTTATCTAAATCTATTAACAAGTTTGTTGTTAAACTTCCTCCAATAAAAACTGTAACACCCTAGACCTAGAAGCCCAGAGTCGGTGCATTATTTTAATACATTGGAATGATTACAAGGAATCAAGTCCTGAAAGATGGATCATTTTTTCAGTCTTGAAAAATAGATTACATACATGAATATTACATTACACATTATAAAATAAAACACAACATAAATTATCCTTTGAGAACTCCATTAATCCCCTAGTATAACCCTTTTTATCAATCATAGTACACTTCTTGGAATCCTAGGAAAATAAAACATAAAAAAGGGGTGAGCTCAAATGCTCAGTAAGGATAACAATATAGCATAAACTTTCACAAATAACTATAAACATTTAAGGAAATGTATAAAAAACAAAAGCCTTTTAAACTTAAAATTCAGAATAACATGGAAAATAGAAATCAAATAATTTCATTTACTTATTCACGTGGATATTCTACTAGTTGAATAATCACATGCAATCTCCATAGTCAATTTCATAATGATGGAATGCATAATGCCAGAATTCACAACCACATATTCAAGGCCTTGTGCCAAGACTACAAATAATATTTTTTCAAGGCCTTGTTCCAAGACACTAGTTTGTCTCATGAGACCTACCGATGTATTGAGGAGCTATAGCGGGCTCCACCCGTCACTTACAAAGTCCAATGCATTCCTCATATGAAAAGGTTTTAAACATAACAAAAACATTCTTATTTAAACTAGCCTACAAAATGTCAATACTTTATCCATAAAAAATGAATGGTATAAAAATAACACATCCACATTCAAACATATCACAAATCCTTCAATACAATATGGAATATTTTCATCATAATAAGCCAACCTCGATCAAGAATAATATCCCATAAATTATGTTGACATAGTTGAAAATGATCAGTAAAAATCTTTGAGAGAAATATCCCTTTTTCATGAAATCATTTAAAAGTTACATAATTTATAAAGGAAGTCGTTTAAAAGATAGTTTTGAATAAAAGTGTCCCATACCATTTTCAAACTTTTGAAAGTAATTAGCATTTTAAAACATTCTTGTCCATATAAATAAATCCTTAAAACCATTTTTAAAATATGGACATTAATGAGAAAGGTTTAGAAAAATAAATCTTTAAAACATTTAAAATGATTTTTTAGTAAAAATTCCATTAAAAATAATCCCTTTAAAAACTATTTTATGAAACATGGACATGGATAATAAATATGTCCCAGTATATACTTACATAAAAACAACCTCAGATAATAAAGAGATTGTGAAATTAACCCTTACCTTGTATCTGACTTAACCCGTTCGTTATTTAATCTCATGAATAACAAACTAAAGTTAATTTATACTTTATTAAGAACCTTTTTCAAATTTATTATTTCTTTTATATAACTTATTAGCATGTTATAATCATTACGTACTTATTTAAGTTAATAACGGTCGTTTTGTTGATATTTAGTACTTGAGTCAAAAGTAAACTTCTTATAATTACTAGATGTCCATGTGGTCAAAAGTAATTTATCTCCAGAATGATATTCATGATTTAGATATCATATATAAATTATATATACAGTATATATATGTATTTATAACTGTACATAACATTTGGAGATAAGAAATAAAATTCACCGTTCATAGAGACGGTAACCCGTACGTACGCATTAACACTACTTTCATTTCTTGTTCTTATTTTAATTGAATGAATAATTAATGATACATAGTTATATTATAATTATGGTATAAAATCATATATAATTTTAGTAACTCCATCCTTTATATGTTCCACATATGGCATAAATGAGTCATATCCTTTTCAGGGGGTGGTAGTCTGCACTTCCTCAAATGAAATTATCGCATTTAACTATTATGGGAACCTTAAAGGTATGGTATAAATAAAAACTATAGAAGAATATAAATACTATAAATATAATATATATCACATATAAATAGAGTTACATCTTAATGGACACCATAAGAGGTGGTAGGAGATAATTGAACAATCATCGTTTCGTGAGGCAGTAGTTTGCCGTCCAAAGAAACAGTATGTTCTTTTCCCATTAGATGGAGGTGTGTGTAAGTGTAGCTTGAATACTTCTCATAAAAAAACCTATTATATTGACTATACTTTTGTTGTTATAAAAGAAAGTAAAAAAAAGATTTTAGGGGGTTGGAGAAGTAAAATAAAAGAAGATAACTTTAGGGAAGATGTTACCTTAAAATTGAGTAACTCCCTTTGGTTTGATCCAAAAGGATTTCTTGAAGTGCCTTATGCCTAAGGTAAGGCTTTTAGGTGTAAATGAGGGATATTGAGAGCTTATTTGGGAAGAGTTTGGATGATACAAGGGGCTTGATAGGTGTGAGAAATGGGTTAGAGGTGAGGGCTTTTTATAAGGGGGAGGAGGGGCTCTTTAGGAAACATTGAAAATATTATTTTATTAAATAATGATTTTTGGTTCATAATGGCTAAAAATGAATTTATTTCGAGCCTTAGGTGGTTATGGGTCGAAATAATCTCATCCAATAGGTTTTAGAAATTTTTAGGTTTCCATTTTAACCTTATCTTTTAGATTTAAATCTTAGTTAAATAGTTTAACTTTTATCATGTCTTTTTGTATTCTTACACTATATGGTTAATAAACTTACTCTAAACATCCAAGAGAACCTAAAGTGGTTAATTAATGACATATATAATATTATTTAATCCCTTTTTCCAAACCTTATATTTTTAGGAATATTATATCAACCAATAATATGGTATTTTTTTAAAAACCCTTTTATGTCAATTTTGACACTATTTGGTATTTGTATTTTGTTAAAACATAACAGCATGATTACTTCGAAAAAAAATTGATTGAATCAACCCTAACATGTCATATTAACCTTTAAAATTAGTTGAATTAATAAAAAGTCTCAAATTACATTTATATGGGTATTTTTAATATCAATTATTTTAATCTTTCATTAATAAGGTAATTACTGCATCATCATTGTGTCATAAATAAATTTAATTATTTAATTTTTAAAAATTATAAATAAAATAAAATTTTGTAGGAAATATTTTTATATTTCTAATTAATATTTATAGTCTAATTTATCTTATGTATACTCTATATTAAAAATGTTTTAGTTATGAAAACTTAAATTTAACACTTTTAACTCTTCTTTAAATAAAATAATAATAAATTTCCTAATCAAATCCAAGTGAACCTAAATAATAATATTTTATTCATAAGGTTGTTTTTGGTCGAATTACACTTATCCAATAGAATTAGGACATGTGTTGGGTTAATTATAATATCATTTTACCTTTAATTACTCTATTTACTTTTAACCATGGTAAATAAAAGTTAAAAGTTACTATTCACCAAAAATTATTTTCATCTTATTGAACGAAATTTTACTTACTAATATCAATTTTGTCTCTCAGATTTTTGAAATTCAATTCATAGAAGTGGTAAAATTAAGTTTTATGCAAATTTGAAAATGCTCCTAGGAGGTGGGTAAAAGACCGTAAAAAGTTCAATAAAATTTTTATATATCGAAACTTATTATAAAATGACTCCAATGAATTAAATTTAACTTATATAGGTATTATGTATCTATTTTAAACTAAAATAAATTTAAGTAAAATAAATAATTATTTAAATAAAAATTTGGTTTAAACAATAACGCAGTGTTTTTCACTATTCATCAAAAATTGAAAGTTTTTAGAAAAATACAAAAAATTCAGACTAAGCTATATTTGATATTCTGAATTCAAAAATGATGTCTATTTTATCAAATTCAAAACATAGAATTTAGATTAATTAATTTAAATTTAATTCCCGTTGTCAAAACAAATTGCATATTTTTAAGAAACAATAACTATCAAAAGATCGACACTTGTTTATGTCCAATTTCAAAGTAAAACTAATTCAAATGACAAAAATTGATTTAAATGGTAAAAATATAATCTAATTACACTATAAAATCAATTTAAAATATAATCTAACCATATAAATAGATTAAGTTAAAAGGTAGTTTTGAATTAAAATACAGTATTTTTCACTATTCGTTAAAAAATGAATTTTATCAGAAAAATACCAAAAATTTACCCAAAAATAAAAATTGATGTCTTTATTCTAAAGAATAATTTTATTCTTTCAAATAGAACATATAAAGGTGAAAAAAACTATATTTGAAGAGGGTTCTCCCTTAAAAGGTGGTAAAATTGTACTTTCTAAAAAATAGTTCCTTTATCTGAAAAAAATGAATTTGTTCTTATATTATGTCTAAGAAACACATAATATGGATGTTAAAATTATATAGAATATATAAAATTTAAAATTTAGTTAATACTACTCATAACTGCTTTTGAACGGCTAGTTTGGTAAATCATGGTGCGCTTGAACTCGATATTGCGTATAGCGCAAGTTATTGAATTACTTTGAAGAAATAACGTACTATGAAATCTTGGGGTGTTACAGTGAACCTGACATGAATTTATTCTCCTCAATGTGAATATTAGTAGCATTCGAGACATCTGTGGACTAGTGTGTCACTAGATTCATGTATCTGGTGTCGGGTCCTACCAAGAAAATAGTGGGTCTATCGTGAAACTCACCAGAAGTTGGGGCAGTTAAAACATTGGACATCCTGGTCTGTGACGTTGTCAGCATGGATCCTTCTTACTAGCCATGGAAGACGGAATATCACCGGGGCACTGGATGTCGATTTCCTTGTGCCAGCACAAATGGTTTAATCTACCTACCTTCTAGGACCCAAGCTTCCGTAATAGGAAACTGATCACCACCCACCCACCGACGCAGGGGCAGGGGCAGTGCCAAAATGACAATCCCATGTGGCTCCACCGCTTCTGCGATAGCTTCCACAACCACAACTACGGGGTGGCCACACCCCATCTCCCTGTCTGAATTCGTTCAGCAAAGGGTGATAAACAACCTCGTCCACCGATACGAGGAGGAGGGGATTATCCTGACCTAGGATATGGTCCACCAGGATTTAGAGGTGTCTATGCCTCATCACCACCGCCAACCCTAGGGATCATGCGGGGATCCACTACTCCCCACTATGACTCAAAACCGTTTCGGGAGCCTCTCCCTGAAATGATTCAATGAATCCCTCCCATACGATGATGAGGTGGGGGATGTTCGGGCAAGCCTGGCCGGGATATCATTCTAGGAGCCCCCAAGGAGGGCCCCTACTAAGCCACTCCAGCACTACCACATGACCCCATGATTCGAGGAGTAGGTAAGCTATGCGCCTGCACCGCCGACCCCAGTCTGCCTGACCTGACATCAATGTCGGGCGCAGGTCGAGGAGGATTCCGGTCAGGGGGCGTCAATATCAGCAACTACCATGGCTCGAGCCACTTCCAACATATATCATCAACCCCTATGTATGATGTGTAGGGGCCCTCATACACCCGACTAGATCGAGGCCCCAACCACCCCACGGGCAGACTAGGTCGACTCTCCTAGTCACTGGCATGTGGAGCGCCCGTCGCGGACCGACCCGCGGTAATGACACCCAGTACAGAGGTTCTCCCTATACCACCACCATTGAGAACATTGGTCCTCCCCACTTCCAAGATCGGCATGGAGGTACGCCCCATGCCAATTTCAATTCAAATGAGGGTCCTCCTTATGGTAGTGACACTCAGTATGAAAGCCTCTTTTATGCTCATGACATCGGGTATGGGGTCATTCTTCCTACCATAGGCTGTTGACGTGGATATGTGACACATCCGATCAATCTCCAATGTGGGGGCCTCCCCCGCATCCTTACAATGGCTAGTGAAGGTCTTCCTCACCTCAAAAATCAGAGGAGTGAAGGTCATCCTTGCTTCATGGGCACCCATCACAGAGGTCTTACCCGTGTTCAGCTTGAGCAGTACGAGGACCCTCCTCATGCTGACGCTGCCAGGGGAAACAAGCATAGATTCCCTACCCATGCTCCTACCAGCTCCAGCACTTTATGCAGAGATTCCCTCGTCACATCAGTTAGTGGACATGAAGGTCATCCCTGTGTTCCCTTTGATATATGTTCAGGTGCTCCTCACACCCCATCTCACTCAGGAGTAAGTCCTCTCCACCGTAACACCAGTATGACCGAAGGTCCTCCTCGCACCGGAAATATATCCTATCTCGAAGAACTATCCCAGGTCAGGAGGGCGGGTAATCATCACAATAAAAATAATTCCGGGAAGATTTAGACTGAGATTAAACCATTCTGCTTCTCAGATTATGAGGTGGAATAAGACTCAATGAGGGAACCCGAACCTTGATCCTTCGTGTTAAGGGTCGGTGCAGGAACAAGGAGTATCAACCTTATCCTTCCAGAATGTGAGGTCCATCTGATCCCTTCCTCCCTCTTTAGATGCATCTAGGAGGATGAAGTTTTGGCATCTCCCTAGGGTCTGGCCATGAAATTGCCACCATCATCACCAGAAGCACTCTATACCTTAACCAAAGATCATAGAGAGCTATTCTGGAGACCAATGGTGGACGAGCAGCAACATGGTCCACCACCAGCAACCATAGTCCCTACGCTAGAAACTAAAGTCGAAATCCCATCCTATCATGATGTGGGGGCCAAGGAACTGCAATTTTTTAAGAATAACCCGAGATGCGGTGGTTTGTTAGCCCACTCGCTGTATTCTCCACCGGCCAGCTTACCATCTTAGTAGTCTGCTTTAGTACCCCTACCGGTTCCTCAGCTGCCTTAGGTTGATGAGTGGGGAAATGAAGGGCCAGACCCTGAATCTGGACTAAGTATCTTGTGGTATATTCTTGTAGCAGACCATTTCCCAGAGATGTTTTGGCCAGTTGCAGCACCAAATTTTGGTGCGCCAGAACCACTCACCCAGGAGAAGGATGGATGCTTCCACCAGACCCTCTGGGCAACTCATTTCTATCTTCGTCATTGACGAGTGGCCCACCCCAAGAGTCAGGCGCACTTCAAAGACATCATCCAACAATTCTGTTTGGTTTATTTGGCCGCACTCCCCGTGGCCCAGTGCCCTGAGTCACCAGGTCACCATAGGACCCTCCAACAACGATGCGTCCAGATCTTTAAAGTGCTCAACATGATAATCGAGGAGGATTCTCCCCATGTGAAAATCCATGGTTGGGGGAAGTACGTGGCCCTCCATTTCAGTTCTATCTAGCTCCAACCCGATTTTTTAGGCGACAAAGAGGATATGCCTCTGGGCAGGGTCGCAGTTAACATGGTTGACCTGCCGGGGTGAGAATAAGCTAGAGATTCTTGGGGAGGACCTACCCCCTAAGGGAGTATCACACCTATTAGATCCGTTGGGAAGGATTACTTTTCAATAGATAAATCTAATGGGTCTTCTCATGACCACTAAGGTGTTGGTCCTTAGCCTAAATCCCAACAAGTGTAAGGAGCACCTCGTAGCCATCAAGACCTCTGACCCATCTGGCTCAGTGTAGAAGGCAGAAGATGATCTCGAAAAAGAAGTGTTATGTCAGAAACTTTCCAAACACAAGAATATGATCGAAGACCTCCTTGATAAATGCACTGCAGAGAAACGATAGGACTACAGTGATCCTCGACCGGGGTAGTAAGGGCAAACACAACTTCCCCTCGGTGAATTGCCTCCAGGTGACCCTGACCATTCTGCCCACGCAGACAGGGTTGAGGCTAGAACTTACGGAAATAGGGCACGATATGTGTCTCCAAATCCACCTGAGCGATGCGACAACCATCGAGACCCAAATTAGGTTCCCCCAGCCACTTCATAGGCCATCCCACCAGCCGCTCCATGAGTCATTGGGCCTTCTTAACATGTTGAAGAACCTGCCAATACACTGGTGGTCAGGGATCCCTATCAAGATAAGAACCCCCACCTAGATGATCTAATGGAGGCGCTCATTTCCCACCTTGAGGCATTGGAAACATGATAGGTGGCCATCCCTCCTGATGGAAATCCATATCCGACATGGGTGGATGATATGACAACACCCCCATTATTCAGAAATCCCACCTTTTCCCCCTTAAATGGGATAGGGGACCCACTGTAGCATCTGGCCCACTTCATCTCAAGGTGTGGACCCATGTTGGGAACTTCAGTGCAGTAGGAGGCCACAAAACTCTAGTGTTTTGCACAAACATTGGAAGGGCCTACATTTGTCTGGTATAGCTAGCTACCCATCATATCAGTAGCTGACTAGGAAGACCTCTGTAGGAAATTTCTCTACTAGTTCAGTTCCACCACTCGGAAGACAAGTATTGTAGACCTATTCAAATGAAAACAGAGGACTGATAAGCACGTCACAGACTTTGTCGCCTGGTGGAAAGGGCTCACATACTACCTTGACATGCCATTGAATCAATAGAAACTGCTGATGATGTGTGTGGGGAATGTCAAGAAAGAACTGGTCCCCTTCCTTATTACTCATAATTTGCCTAGGGGGATTCTGAGACTTCTCTGATAAGGACCAGTGCCTAGAATAATCCTTTCAGCAGGCCAGCCAAGCAAGTCTGTTGCCTCTTGAAATCCCTACGAGAAGGGCTTCCAGAGCCAATCCCACTATGGTGGCTCAAATAGAGGCCCCCAGGTAACTATAGTTGTTACCAGTGGAGCCACCTCCACAGCCTCGTAGAGGCCCTCCACCTCAGGCGTAGCCTTCGGCCCAGCAGCGCCCACCTCAGAATCTGCAGGTGCCCCCACGTAATGTGCCACCACCACCCAGATGAGACAACCAGGTTCTACCTCCTCGATAAGCTCCTCCAGTACCTCTTCAGGGCCAAGATCCCAGGTTCCCCTTCCCGGAATTAAGGAATCAGACCTACTCTTTCAACGAGGCTCAAGTACCCGGTTATTTCCACAGTTCCTTGGAACAGGGGATTGTACGTTTGCCTGAATGCAGGAGGCCAGAAGAGGCAAACCACACTGATCGCCCTAATTATTGCCCCTATCACTAGATCCTGGGGCACACCCTCAAATAGTGCTATGTGTTTAAATACTGGCTTCAAGACTAGGTGGATAACAACATAGTTCAGTTAGGCCCATCTCCAGCACAAGTGGCATGTGTTTCCGCAAAACCAGACAGCAGCAGCGACAGCGAGGGTGAGTGGCATCAGGTTTCTAACCATGGGTCACAAAAGTATGATGACTGGATGGATCGCAAGACGGGTTCCCCATGATCATGGTATCATTTTTGCATGCCTGAATAGGCACGAGCCTGTAGAAGCCGATGCATCAGCCGCTACTACTTCTGCATTTTTTTATCACTCATCCTCTTCCCAGAAGAGCAAGCATCGACGGGATAAGGGAAAACAAAGTCCCCCACCGATTCCAGTTTCATCCCATACTCTCGGTCAATTCATACCTCCAGAGTTGAAAATTCCTTCCTGAATCCATCCAATAGTGGATGACTCTTTGAGTGACAGTCAAGGGTACTCCTCGGTTAACACCGTAGAGCCGGTAAACCCCTACATGGTTCCTGATGATGAGAAGCACTAGGGGGGTCCTTCTAACATCCCCATCTGTCACCAGTGTCGACGGAGCCATGGCTACATGGTTTATTGGAGTTCCCCGATCAGTACTTCCAGCCAGGCTGTTCATGCTACTAAAACCAGAAAGCAAGCCCAATGCAGAGCTCATTATGCACAGCCTTCTCATTTGGTGTCATCAGGTCCGTCTTTACTGCCTTTCGTGTTGTTGGATCAGGAAGAGCCACCTCAACCATGTTGTGACCAACCACGCTCTACTATAGACCGGTCTCAGTCATCTAGCGCTCATTCAGTAGTCACTCAATAGGCTTCGACTAGTGAGCAATGGGATATTCCTAGCACCAGTCAGTCGCCGGTCTAACAGGCAGGGCCCACCATACCTCTTATCATAGAGCGACCTCTTATAAGTAGAATATCATGCCTAGATTGAAAGTATGATGTTCTAAAACATATTTCTAGCATTCTGGCAAGGATCTCCATCCTTGAGTCATTTCGCATGTTAGCAAATATGTGTGAGGCCCTCGTCGAGGCCTTAAGAATCCCCCTCCAATTCAAGATAGAGGTAGTAGCCACAGAAGCCTTCCATACTGAGGCAGTCGTGTGTGTTGAATTTTAGTCCTTCATCTTGTTCTATGGAGAAGATGAAGGCTCTCCCATATAGGGGAATATTCACCCAATTTACATCACCGAATAGTTTAATGGATTGGAATTTCTTCGTTGTCTTGTCCGCACAGGCTCCAAAATAAACCTAATCTCGACTCAGACACTGCGAAAACTGGGGTTGTCCAAGGAGGACCTAATTCCCTCTAACCTAAAAATCCCAGGTTATGACAGGACAAAACAGACATCAGTCAGCAAGATCCACCTGAAGAGCCAATTCGGTGGTCTTATAGCCAGCACCAAGTTCATGGTTGTCTCCCAGGACACTTCTTACAACATGTTGATGGGTAGGTCGTGGCTCCACCTACATGTAGCAGATCCTTCATCATATCATTAGTGCCTCAAGTATTCCCCTAATCGTCGAGTGGGTGTACTCTAAGGTGATGCATCTCCCTTTTCCTCTTGTGAAGCCTGCTATCTAGATGTTGACTATTACAAGATCAAGGACAAGAATATTTAGGCTAATGAGGTTGAGCATACCATGGTTGTGACCGACCCGTGGATAGACCTAGATGATGCCTACATCTTTCCAATCCACTGATTAGAGGCTATGACCCTAGACATGGGACAATGATTTGTTGTATCTACAATGAGGGGGATCACATTACCATGTCTAAGCAACATCGGAAGATCACCTCTTACTCCTACATGAATCAAGCTCAGGTGATCCTGGAGCCTCCTACTCCCATAAGGTATCGGGATGTCCGCCCCATGGCAACGATGATGCGTCATACTTGATTTTTTTCACGAGGATGGGATAAAGAGGCTCAAGTTGACACGCCAATATTGCAATGATATCATCAAGCATGGCCCCTTAGGCCGAAGACCAGAAGGGATTGGATCAACAACCTTCATCTCTATGGTTTCAATAGCACAAGAGTCTCCCAATGCAGTGTCCATTGTCGCTCAGGCTAGTACCAGCCTACCATCGGGATCTATCGACTTAGAGGAAACTCCTCCCACCAAGGATCCCTCCTCCATAAGTGAATAATAGGATTTAAAGTATTATCCCCCCGCCTTTGAAGAGTTCGTCTCTTCCATAGTCAATGAATTGGTACAGGTGAACCTCAGAAGCGAGGCGGACTCAAACCCCACATTGATCAGTGATGCCATGCCCCTTGTGGAGAAACCACAATACGTAGAATTCCTTAAACAACACCGTGATTTATTTTATTAGAGTTATGAATAGATTCCAGGACCAGATCCTTAGATAGTCATCCACTACCTCAGTCTCTCGGAAAATCATCACGGGTTCAAGAAGCCTCCCAAAAAGATGCATCCTTCTCACGGTGTCATGGTCGAGGAAGAAGTTGATAAGATCATCAGATCCAATTTTGTTAAGGAGTTCTAGTACCTCAAATTTCTAACCAACATTATTCAAGTTAGGAATAAGAACAGATAGATCAGAGTCTGCATCGACATCCGAGATCTCAACCGTCATTGTCTGAAGGATGATTTTCCCCTTCCTATGATGAAATTGTTGATTGACACTACAACTACGTTCCAAGCCCTATCTTTCATGGATGGTTACTCCAGGTATAAATAGATCTGAATGGATCCTGAGGATGAGGAGTATACAACCTTCAAGGTACCACAAGGTACTTTCTGTTTCGAAGTCATTCCCTTCGGTTTAAAGAATGTAGGTGCCACCTACCAACAGTATATGCATCACATATTTAAGTCGATCCTTGAGACATTGGTGGAATGCTATGTATATTATCTGGTTGTCAAATCTTGTCAGTTTCAGGACTATATCAAAGACCTTGATAAAGTGTTTGGCCTCCTCCGTTCTCGTCACCTGAAGATAAATCCATTGAATTGCGCCTTCGGGGTCACCTCTGGAAAGTTTCTTGGCTTCATTTTTAGATACTGGGGCATTGAAATTGACCCAGAGAAGATCAAGGACATCAGCCAAATGTTTCTCCCAAGCAACCTTTGGGAGCCTCGAGGATTTCACGGCCACTTGGCCTACATACACTAATTCATCAAAAATTTGGTTGGAAAGTGTATTCCCTTTTCCCAGCTCAGGAAGAAGGGAATTGTCTACGAGTGGGATGAATAATTTCATACTGCTTTTGAGGAAATCAATCAGTACCTACTCCATCCTCCAGTCTTAATTCCACCTATCTCCAGAAAGCCACTGGTCCTTTACGTGACCTCCCTGGAATGCTCCCTCAACACCCTTCTCATCCAGAAGAACAATGAGGGAACCAAGAATAGTCTCTACTACCTCAGCCACATGCTCTTAGATATGAAAACCATATATTACTTTATCTAGAAGAGTTTCCTCACACTGGTATTTGCAGTACCGAAATTGCGACATTACCTGTAGCATCATGAGGTATAGATGGTGTCCCAAGTGGACCCGTGGAAGTACATCCCAAATCACCCAATGTTGACAGGATTTCTAGCTCGGTGGGAAGTAATCCTTTAGCAGTTCAACATTAGGTTTGTCCCTCATAAGGATATTAAGGGGAAAGCATTAGTAGACTTCCTTGTCACCCATCCAACTCCTACAGACCCGTCCCTAGACCTCGATTTTCTTGATAAAGTGATTCTCTCGGTAGAACAAGCCATTCCGTGATGGAAAATGCACTGTGATGGTGCTTCCTAGATCCCCACTGGCAGAAGGCTCAATGAATCCAAGCTCAACATAGTAGGCCTAGGTACTGTCTTCATTACCCTATCGCAATCCATTCTTCCGTATTCATTCCTGTTTTTAAGAGGCTTTACCAATAATGAGGCAGAGTATTAGTCTCTCATTACTGGCCTTGATCTAGCTCTTGAGATTGATGTTCCTCACTTACATATGAAAGGGGACTCCAAAATAGTCATCAAGAAGATCAACAGTGACTATGTTGTTAGAAATCCAGAGCTCGTACCATTTTTGGAATGCACTCTCCAGCTAATGGCCCAATTCCCATCTCGACCAGAAGTCACTCATGTCCCTCGATCCTAGAATGGTCGAGATGATGCCTTGTCCAGCCTAGATTCATCACTCTTGGAGCCTGAACATGTTGATTTGATTATCCACATGGCACACTGGAGATTCATCACTCACATCACTCCAAATGACAATGACAGCCCGCAGGTGAGCTACCTTACCACCAACGCCTCCACGTCAGGACCTCCAGGTCCCTCGGATGCAGTGATTGAGTTGAATCCCAACTAGAGAACCTCCTTTTTCGAGTATCTCCAAAATGGTAATCTCCCCACGGATTAGGATGAGTGTGAGTGAATCTGACACTGCGCGTTATATTTTACCCTCTAGGATGGTCCTAGTCATGAGAAGATCCTCTAAAAGCACGGTTTTGATGGGGTTCTCCTCCATTGGATTCAAGGATGTGATATTTCTCATGTCATGTAGGAGGTTCATATCAGTTACTATGGGGCTCATCAGACCAGACTGAAACTATCTCACCAGATCCGGAGACTGGGGTATTTTTGGCCCTCCATGATCCATGACTGCATCAATTTTGCAAAGAGGTTCCATGCATGTCAAATTCATGAAAACTTTGTGCATCATCTGTCAGAGCCTCTCTACACTACCAAGTACTCTTGGCCCTTTGTAGTATGGAGACTTGATATTGTGGGACCATATCCATCGGTGACAGATCGCTAGTGCAGGTTCATCCTAACCACTACGGATTTCTTCTCCAAGTGGGCAGAAGCAGTTCCGCTCAAGGAGGTCACTTTTTGTTCCATCGTTGACTTTGTGAGCTCTAACATCATCTACCAATTTAAAATCCCTCACACCATCCTCACCAATAATGACATGAACTTCCATGTGGACAAGAAGAAGAAATTCTATGCTAAGTACAACATCTATTCTAACCATACCTCCTGTTATATTGCACAAGAAAATGGACAGATTGAGGCGTTCAACAAAAACCTCTCTAACATTTTGCAGAAAATGGTTGGTCAGAACAAGAAGAGTTAGCCAAAAAATCTCCCCAATTCCCTCTGGGCTTATCAGATTATGACTCGTAATTCCACCCAGGTGACCCCATATTCCCTGGTGTACGGAACGAAGGTTGTGCTGCCCATTGAGATTAAATTTCCCTCATTGGGCACAAATGTCTATGATCATCGAGCACCAGATAAAGTAGCTGAAATTCGTCTAGCTGAGTTGGAAGTGGTCGACGAGAATAGGCTTCATGCCCTACATAATCTGGAAAGGAATCTGAACAAGATAGATAGAGCTTTCAACAAGAATGTCCGCCTCCACTCCTTCTTGCAAGGTGACTTGGTGTTGGACCTGATAACACCAATGATACCTAGAAGGAAGCCACCAAAGATAGATCTCAAATGGGAAGGGACTTAAATTATTCACAAGGTTTACCCTAATGGTGCGTACTCCCTAGTAACCATGGCTGGTGAGCATATAACTCCTCCAACCAATGCCAGTTTCCTCAAGAAATACTTTTCCCAAGCGAAGAGGGTCCTACATGACCTTAAACTGTAGAGGGTCCTACATGACCTTAATTTGTAGATAGTCATACATGACCTTAAAATGTGGGTCATCCCACACGACGTTAAATTGTAAATGGTCCCAAATGACCTTAAACTGTCTGGATCTGCATGACCTTAAACTGTACGGTCCTGCATGACCCTAAAATACATTATAGTCAAGCATGACCCTAAACTGTATGGTTCTACATGACCTTAAATTGTAGGGTCCTACATGACTTTAAACTGTCTATTTCTGCAAGACATTAAACTACATCTCAAGAACTATGTATTTCTTGATTCCCATCCTCATGGGATACGTAGGAACACTTGAACATATAATCTCCAGGTCCAACCCCATCTTTTAGAAAACTCCTTATCATTTTGGCCTCTTGGCCTGAGTCCTTCCAGGGGAGGGGTACATGGTGTGGTATGGGATTATGTCCCCATTCAAATAGGGTTTGTAACAACCATGCCATGTTCCTCTCTCTCCTGAGCACCCTTCTCCCCCTTTCCCTATAATCATCTTTTCGAGCCGACTGCTCTTAAGTTGGGTCCCTCAACCCTCTCCAGTAATTCACCAATGTGCCTAGGAGTACTCTGGTTTAGTACCTAGAGTGTTGGATTCTACCTGGACATGCAATTATCCATTTTTCAGGCTTCGTGTTCCCCTTAATTTGGGATTTCATTGTCTTCCACATCTGAAGGGACCCCCAAATGTCTTGGATGCTTGGCTCAAGGGGTCTCCTAACATTACAGGACAACTTCCTTGAGGGTTTCAAACAACAAATTGATACAAGTCCTGCGTTGTGAATATGGTCAGCGGTTGATGCTCATTTTTTGTTCCCATTCTAGGTCACATGATATGGATACTGTATTTCGAACACTAGTAATACTTATCCTCCATCATCACGCCAACCCTATCAATCCTTAAGTGTCAGTTACACGATTCACACCATTTTCCACCCCATCATGTCCAAGTGGAATTTTGACACTCTTAGTACTATTCCTCAGTGCACATTTTCACGTTAGGAGGAAAAATATGTGGTAAGGAATTATTTGAGGCTCCACACTGACTTACCCTTTGCGTGTATCCCATGTGGTTCACCCTAATCTTCTTTGGCCCCACTCTCCATAAGATTTCAAAGGTCACACCATGTTCCCCTACTCGTTCTTTTATCCTCCCACGTCCTTACCACATGATATTAAAATGCATGGACCTTTCAGAACTATGTATGGCTTGATTCCCATCCTCATGGAATACGTAGGACCACTCGGACATTTTGTCCATAGGCCTAGCCCAAAAACTACAAGGCCCTCCCTTGAGTCTTATATGGAATGATGTTAAACTACACATGCATATTTATGCTTTTCTCATCCCCTCCATTTTGGGTATCCATCACCCTTCACATCCAAAAGGACCTCTAAATGGCATGGATTTTCGGCCCAAGGGCTCTCCTACCATTTCAGGCCAACATCCTCAAGGATTTTAGATGAAAAATTGATACAAGTCTCACGTTGCGAATATGGTTATCGGTCGATGCTCATTTTTCGTTCCCATTTTAGGTCACATGATATGGATGTTGTCTTTTGAATATGGTCAACAGCCATCCTCTATCGTTACCTCCACCCCTATAAGTCCCAAATGCTGGGTGCAGTGATTTCATTTTGTCCTTATACCTCTTCAAACATCCATCCACCTTGGATAGGAGTATTTATCTAGTTGGGATAGAACTTGCCTGATATTCTTCCCTCATTTCCATACTCTTATATGTTAGGGAGAGACTGATCCTATTCTTTGTTTCCCATATTGAGAATTGCTAACGTGGGCTTAGGAGCTTTGGTATGGAATTACCCTCATAAAGGGTCATGTGTCTATAGTCATCCGAGATACCCCTGTCCGAGGCCCCCCAACCCTTTTCGTCCCCCCAGCCAAAGTCCTCATCTAGGATTGTGTGCTATGGTATAGACTTTCATCTTCATTCATGTCAGGTTTTCAAGAGCTTCACCATGTACTTCTCTTATGAGATATAGTCTCTCCCCCATATTCTTTAACCTTTTATGGCCCCTCTACCTGAGGTTTCTTTCCTAGAATTGCACGTTGTGTGATGTGGAACTTGTCCTCATTCACATCGGGTATGCTTTATCATGTTGTGCACATCCCCTCTTGAACCTCGTTTCTCTTGTATATGTCTGAACCATATGGATTTACACTATGCTGCCTAGTCCCAAACAACTTTAAACTGTTGCGTCTATACTGCGAGAAGTTGAAGTGCAGGGGTTGGTCCTATCACATGACCCTAAACTGTGACATTATCGTCCTGGCCATACAATGAAAAAATGGTGTTGTGTTGTGATGTCCTCATTCTAGGCGACATCATGTTTGGTATCAATCACCCACCATACCATTTTTCAATGCCAATATATGGTTTGATTCTGGTGGCGACGCCTGGATATTCCATCCTAGGTCCATCGCTTCACAAAAAAAACACGCACATTCATCCTAAAGGACAAACAAGATCTATCAAATGCCGCTTCTTTTGGTGTGATTTCCAGACCCACACAACCTTATTATCCCTGACACTAGTACCTTACCATGTCACTTTCAGAACTACATATGGCTTGATTCACATTCTCATGGGGTACATAGGAATTCCCAGGCATCTTCTCTTCAAGTCAAGCCCTAGGAATCTAAAATCCCACCCCTATCTTTATCCCCTTGGCCCGAACTCTTTTGGTAACATGTGATGTGGACCTCTTCCTTATTCACGTCGGGTTTTTCAACAGCCACACCATGTGCCTCTTTTGAATTTTACCAATCTGGTCCAAAATCTATGACCCTAAACTAAGATCTCCATATGGGAACTATGTGTTAGCTTTGGCTACTTTGCCTCCCTATGCATAGTCCATTAAATCAAGCCCCCCATTAATGGACCATCCTACGACCTTAAGATGGAAGCATGAAACCCTAGGAATCTTTTCCTTGTAAAGGGACTCGACTCCCTCTAACTGATACATCTTATTGTTGTACTCAGATTCATTGTGACAAAGGGCCCAAAGTGTGTAATTTTCATAGGGACATTCCCTCGTTCCATGTCCAAGCTTTGTGAGCCCATTATTTGGATCCTCATCCTCTTAAACTTATGAAGGGACCCCCTTTATGTCTTGGTCTCATGCCACATTATCTTACCTACCATCTTGGGCCAATGACCCTGAAGACCTCGGATGACAAATTGATGCAAGTCCCATGTTTCAAACATGGTCAGCGGTTGACCCCCATTTGTTTGTCCCCATTCTAGGATAACACGATATGGATGAAATGTTTCAAACATGGTCAATAGTTATCCTTTATCTTCACGCTGCCATCATTTTAGTATAGATCTCAAGAATCATGATTCACATTTTTCCACTCCCTTATGATCAAGTGGAATTCCAACATGCCTGGCTTTACCCCTTCGTGCATCTAGGTGCGTTAAGTAGGATGGTAAGCATTACGGGGACATCACTCACCTAGAATCTCATTGCCCCTAATGTGTGCCTCCCAATACAAGGAAAGTCCCATCACTGCTCCTTGTTTCCCACATCAAGCACGACTCACATGGGCTTAGTAGTTTTGGTACGACATGTATTGGTGCAACCATACCACACATGCCTTTCATCGTCTCTCATGAAATTAAACTACGCTCTCAGAACTACGTACAACCTGATTCTCATCCTCATGGGTTATGTAGAATGCCTAACTTCTTTGCTTCAGGCCAAGCATAACTTTCACTTTTAGTCCCTTGACCTAAAGAACTTCCTCTGTGGATACATGGTGTAGTGTAGACTCCTTATGTACTCATTCACGTTGGTCTTATAGCTACCGCATCCCATGCTACCTTCTTGGAATCTCCCCTTTCACTCCTAGTCCTATTGTATGATTTTTAACTACACCAGGACATATGTCCTCAATGCATGACATTAAACTACAGTTCTACCCTAAACAAGTTTAGGATGCCCCATGATAACTTTGGGATACACTAGCTTCCTCGCCATAGAAGATTTTCTCTATCAGCATTGGCCTCCAGCCACGTTGTGCTTAAGAAATATGTTTGGATTGATTATCATTTGCATGGGATACGTAGTGAAATCTAGGAAATTGGCCTTGGGCCCAACCCTAGGTTCATTAACCCTTATGTCCCCTCATCCCCGATCTTGGTCCAGGTAGTAGGACCTTAAAACAATGTGCACCATCCTCACCGTACGACATTTAAACTACGAGTTTATCATCTTTATTGGTATGACATAAAACTAAAAGGCATTTCAGGTCCCTTCCAAAGAAGTCCTATTCGGAAGTAGGTATGATCCCTAATCAGACCGATGCACCCACCTAACATGTCTTCACCACGGTGGGGTAATTTCTGGAGTGTTGGACTCCATTAGAACAACCCATCACTCAACCCTCCACATTTTTCATGACCTTTATTTGGACCCCACTTCCTATTTCATATATAAAGGAACCCCCTAAAATTATGGATGCTCGGCCTATGGCTCGCCTACTATCTTGGGCTAACGTTCTGGAAGACTAATAAATGACATTTTGTGTCAAGCCCTGTGTTTCGAACATGGTCAGTGGTCAGACCTCATTTTTTATCCCTATTTCAGGATAATACAATAAGGATACTATGTTTTGAAGACATTCAGTAGTTATCCTTCATTGTCATTCCATCCCTAAAATGTTCCGAATCTTTCGTATCGTGATTCACACTTTCTACTCCCCTATGTTCGGATCAATTCTAATACCCCTAGAATTACCCTGATCATGCACCAGAGCACATTGGTGAGATGGCACGTCAATTGTTCTGAGACCTTTGTTCTCTAGTCTAGCCTCGCCCTTTCTTCCTGGAAATCCGGATTGGTTGTTCAAACCCCGGATGCCCGAAGCTTGGTTTTCACTCTTATATTCAGATGGAATAACAAGGTGGCCATCCCTTTTTTCTCACATCAGGCCCGACCCGCGTGAGCTTAGGGATTGAGGGATGGATGTTACACGAATGTAACCAGAATGAAATAGACAAAAAATGAATAAAAAACTCATGTATGCATCCAAAATAAATAAATAAAACATGAAAGTACGTTCAAAAGTTACATGCATCACAACACCCAAGGATAGACCACTCCCATGGATGGGTTGACCCCGTCAAAAGAGCATTATAGGTCCGCCACCCTCTGGCTTGTGACGTACATGATTCACTATCGCCTTTTCAGTTCTTTCTCCTCCTCAGCAGCAATGGGGCACAATTCGTCAGCCGCAATCCCGGACCACTCCTCATTGGTTCAGATGACAGTCATCTACTCAGTGGCTTTCTTCATGCTCTCTTAAGCCTCTACCAGCTGGGCCGTCATACGTGATATGATCTCTGATTGCGCGGTGAGGAAAGCAGAATGCTCATCCACCTGGACTTGTAACCGTTGAATCTCATTTTTAGCCTCCTGGAGCCTCTTAATGTTCAATGATTTTCTCCGCTATCGGCCCACACCAAGTCCACATTCATATTCCTGAATCTTCTCTTCCATGAGATCTCAGACGAGCTTATGAGGAAACTGGACATCCACTCCCCCAATGCATAGTTCACGATGTTGAAACCAAAGCCTCCCCATCTGGTCTATCCATTCTTCTTGAGGGGTGTCATTGATGAAGTGCTTAATCAGCTTCCATGACCAGAGATGGGTGATTTTTCTATCCTTTTCATCGGAGGCCATCTCATCAAGATCTGCTGGGTCAGAAGGTTCATATACAAGAAAACCCCCTAAGAACTCGTCAGCAGGGTCCGCATCTGGTGTCTGATCGAGTATGTCAAGACTCGTGTTGTCCGATCGGTCTTCATTGTCGGATCCCACCTCAATGATCTCAGGCTCTGTCCTACTAACGGTCCCACCAGTGATCGGGAGCACTACAGCTTGGTCAGTTTGGGCATCTGCTTCCTTGACCACCAGCATTCCCCTAGGAAAGGTGCCATTTTGAGTGCCAACCAACCTTGGCAAGGAAGCCCACTCCATTTGAAGAACTTTGCATACCAAGAAGTGCACGAACGTCAATTAACCTGATCAATGGGTGGAAGGAATGAATTTTGTAAATGAGACTTACAGAGATCAAATTGTTGGTCTCACTACTGGGTGGTTTCCATTAGGACAATGAGGCATGGTCCTCTGTATATTTTTGGGATGTCTGAAAACTTCAAAAGAACTACCCTCAGTGTCTCAGCCCTATTGGATGTGGTAATCACCATAGCCACGGGCATAGATCCTGAAGGCCCCGCAACTGCATCAACTGTAGGGTGGGAATGGTTTCTACGTATGAGGCCCTCCTGCACAGTTCATATATTAGTGAGGATTCCAAAGTAACCTGGAAGCAGACCCTGGGGAATAGATTTAGAGTTTTAACTTGAGAGCCTCTACAAACTCTTCAAGTTCTGGGTCTGAATTGCCAACTTCACCCTCCTCTAGAGGGATCCCTCAACAAGCCTCCCCCAGGAGGATTCATCCAATTCTTATGGCAGAGGGAAGCACTCCCTTAACTTTGCAACTGATAATAGCAAAGGGGATATTCGATCCATCATTACTTTTACCTGATCCTTCATTGGATGCAGGGCATGGTGGGAGTGCACGAATTCCTCCAACTTTTCTAGGTATTGCTCCGCCTCCGCCTGGGATACTGCAAAGTCGACCCTGAAAAGGCTTAACCCTAGAAAATCCATCCTGAGATGGTTCAGGTGTTTCCACATCTCAGATGGGTGGATATCCTGTGGAACCCCCTGAGCGGCCTCCCTTCTGGATGACTCTGCTCCTTTGGGACTGTTGGGTCCGCTGCTACCGCCTCCCTTTCGACCAGTGGAGGCCTCACCGCCAATATAGCCCCACCACCATGATACGTCCTTGCTACCTTCTGGTCTCGACCTTGAGGTTGGGGAGGCACCCTGTCGCTGGCCTAAATGGTTGGCTACTTCAGCATCTCCCTAGGGTAGGCCTCCTCCCAACTCTTTGTGTACTCCTTCACCAACCCAAAGACCACCGTGGGTGGAGGCAGCTCTTTCTACATATTCCCATCCTCCTGAGTGAACATGAGCCACATATGCATCATCACACATGGGTGATCCTCATGGCGCACCCCCAAATAGACATGTGGGTTCAACCGATGCATACACCAAACCTTCCTTGTGAATTGGTGTGGGTGTACGGCTCAAAAAGGGACTCGCGGTCCACCCACACCACCAGTACTCCACCCTGAAAGGCCTAGAGGTAGGACCGATGCTCTTCCGTTCCCCAGCCGTTGTTAGTGAACACACCTATTGGAAATGGGAATAGGTGTAAATTGAACTTGTCTTCCTTCATGACCCAGTTCAACACTGCTTTTAGGTTCATCTTGGATGAAAAGCTCCCCACAACATTCAGAAAGGATGGGTGAAAATTCTATCATGGAGGGGAAATGGGGTTTGGATATTCATAGATGCCCCTAGCATGCACCGATATCCACCCATACAAGAGGTGGAATGGCACGCATATCCACTGTGTCTTCTTCCCTTCACTGATATGCCACAACATCTTGTACATCATTAAAAGCATCGAGATCCTGAGGTTGACCCACCCCCCTGTCGTCAATATGGACGCCATGATAAATGTGCTCGGTTGGATGCCCATGTTCGTATCTCTCACCAGTAGCATCCAACCAAAAATGAGCACCTCAATGAATGCAGGAAACTTGACTACCAGCTGCTGCTCGATACTGACGCTGAATCCCCACATATTCCACTAGATATCCTCTAAGAGTAGCCAGTATGAGTTCTCCTTGCCTCGTTGAGCCCCCTTCGGGAAAGTCTAAGGCCTCACAGGGAACTGCCTATTTTCTAGGAAGTTCAAGAAATGCTTGAACCACTATTTGAAATGGATGTCCCTCACTGACTTCTTGTCCTCTCCCATCACTAGGTCCATCAATGCCATCGCTCGCGGTGGAATCTGCTCCATATCCTCCCACACACCCATAACGGGGAGGAACTCATCATACATCACCCCCAGTATTTGGACCCCCGAGATCTGATGCAGGTTTCATACAAGCCCACTATCCTCAGCTCTGTCCCAAACTCTTCACACGAGGCACCTACCCAGTAGGCCTAGGCCCAGTCATCTATGAATTTCCTGCTCTGGCACATATCCCACTCATCAGACCACCCCTTCTCTGATTTCCCCAGGGCTACCTTCAAGATAGTATGACATAGTGGGGGAGAGGTATCTGGTTTCAATTCCTTCCTGTCGAAATTATTAACAAGATTGTATAGATAGTCAGCATAGACAAGCGTGAAGTCCTCCAAGGTATGATCGTCAGGCACCCTGAACCACTGGTGTTGACATGGAGTGCTCCTAAACAAGTAAGTTGGCTCATCCATGCTCGCTTTAGGGATAATGACATCATCCCTTAGGCCAAATCCATACAGAGGCAACATCCTACATAGCGGATAGTCCTTCTAACTCTCTGAAAGCAGTTCTACTGGTGAATTTTGGTTAGAATGGATTCTCATGAACTCCCCTATACTCGAGTTATCCACTATTTCCTCCCTCTAGGTATCATCTGCAAGGACCCCCCTAGCAGCCTCCTAGTGAGCCATTCATTTTTTGAAAATTTGAGTCTTTTTGGTTCTGGTTTGTGAAGCACCTTCGTGAAGCCCATTCGTGAAGCTTTTTCACAGAACTCTGTTCCAACAAAGGAAATCGTGGAGCCCTTCCCTGACCTTCCGGCACTAGGCGTACAATGCACCGCCGCGCAGTCAAATACTATCTATGCGTCGTGAAGTGGAAAGCCCGATTCACATAGAGCAATCATGGAGTATGCAGAGCTTCGCGAATCAAGAGCACTAAATTCTAAAATGTGGAGGTGAGAAAGGAAAAAAGAGAGGTCAGCCTCCTCTATTTATAGGTGATGACCCTGTGTGCTTCGTAGTGCATCTGACCGTAGCTTGCTTCACGGTGCGCTCAGCCCGCGCATCGCTTCTCGTCCTTGTGAGCCTCCTTTGTGATCCTGCTTCATGATTAACCAATTATTTTTGGAGATTGGACCTCAGACATTGACCCTCATTTTCCCCTCGGATTCAAGTCGGAGGGGGAAATTTTTTGATGCCAAGATTTTGGAAGAGGAAGAGAAAATGCGAAGCCCTTAGGGATGCTTCGCGAAGCTCATTCATGGAGACCCGCAGCATCACGGCTGGCGCAAAGCTACCCCCTCCATGAAGCCATTGTGGAGCAAGGAGGTGGGAGGATTCCTGAACCGGATTGAAATTTTTGAATTCGTCGTGGACCAAGGAGGAGGGAGGCTCCGCGAACCAGATTGACGTTTGTGAATCCACCTCAGAGCAAGGAGGTGGGAAGCTCCGTGAACCGGATTGACGTTTGCGAAGCCGCCACAGAGCAAGGAGGTGGGAGGCTCCTCAATTATGAAAAAAGTTCCATCTGTCTTCACTCCAAGCGAGCTCTGCATCATTCTGCCTCTTGCCTATAAATACTGGGCTCCCCTCGATCCCAAAGGACAAATTCTATGACCTTTTCCTTCTTAGCTCTTAAATCATGAAGCAATTTTTCCTCTGCAAACCATGAGCTCTTTAAGGTACTTTATAATCACGAAGTGACTTTCCCTTTGCTTAAATTCAACCCCTCTTCAAAGGAGGATACCCTTCGCAGAGCCCATGGGCCTTCTCGAAGAAAGGGGGTCCCTAAGGGGACTCAGGACTTCACGGAGCACTTATGATTCACGAAGTACACTCCATGCACATGTAACACACATGCTAAGGTAGGGTCACTATGCTTCCCGAAGCACATTGCTTCAAAATGATATGCTTCGCAGGGCACCCTTGCTTTGTGAAGCACTACTCTACGAAATCATTTCCACTTCACAAAGCACCTTCCATATGCACCTATGCCCTATACCTAGGCTAGGACATATAACTTCGTGAATAATACCCCTTCACAAAGCCCCTACCTTACATAGAGTACCAAAGTTTCACAAGGATTCTTCCTATTAACCCCTTTGTTCCACAACTCCTTTTCCCGTGCGACCCTCCAGGTTTTCACGAAGTTATTTCAAAGTCCCATGGGCGGTGCTTCCCGTTGTGTTGCTTCACCTCATGCTTCTTCACATAGGCACGTTAACGGCTATTGCTTCTTCACATAGCCATGATAATGTGGACCCGAAATGGAACACTCCATAAAACCCCCTTCACATGACATTACTAATTCCTTCCCTTCCCTAATGGTGGGTAGGTATCTGTCATGTAAGTCCTAGGGGGTGCCGAGTGAACTCGCCTCGTTCGAGTTGCAAGACGTAAAACTACCAAGCACCATCATCCTTATCACATTATGTTAAACTATGACCTTGCCCCATGAATCTCACATGGAGTGCCCCTTCTCAGACATTCTCTGTTCCCACTGGTCTCTATGGGAGTGAGATCTTCCCCACATGGAATGAGATCCTCTTTTCTGAAGCGGCGTTTGTCCGTAGGGAAAGAGAAATCAACTTGGTGTAAGCCACAACCTTTCTTGCGGGAGGCAGTATCCCTGCTCCTCTTATCTTTTTCTAGGCCAAAGACCAGTGGAGAAGATTAGCACCAGAACCCTCCTCTCTTTCGTACCAAATCCCTATCACATTGGGATTTTTCACTACTCAGGCCTCCATCCTGGAGTAAGTCTCAATCTTCATCTCCCTGGGCTACAAACCATGCGTAAGCCCCTGTTTCCTCTCTAGGCTGCTAACCACGTGTAGGCCACACTCCATTTCCCACAGATGAACCTTTCGCAACGTGACCATCAATTCTTTGCTACCTCTTGTTTCTTACACCAAGCATGACTTACATGGGCTTAGAGTAAGCATCAACCATGAAATCCTCTCTGGACCTCCTTAGTGTGTAAGCCCCAAACTCTCTTGAAATACGTGGACTTTGATCCTTTCCAAGGTAAGGTACCTAGGAAGCCTCTATGAGGTTCAAGACCAACACATACTGGTCCTGACCCCCTTCATGTTGAATCACCCAACACCCATCCTAAAATACGTGGACTTTGATCCTTTCCAAGGCTAGCTATGTAGGAATCCTTCACAAGGTCCAATCCCAACACTTACTGGTCTCGACCCCCTGCATGTCGGTTCACCAACACCTTTCATGAACTACATGGACATTGATCCTTGCCAAGGCAAGGTACGTAGGAAGCCTCCCTAAGGTTTAAGACCAACACTCATTGGTCCCAACCACTCTAAGTAGGTCCACCCCATTCCTGCATGATATTAAACTATACGCCCCCTTTTTCCATCATAACACTAAACTATCCCCTATTTAGCGGTAATACATTGTGATCCCTAGTTCGCAGTAAGCTGTTGTCACCCCCATTCAGCGGTAAGCTGTTGTCAACCCCATTCGGTGGTAATCTGTTGTCAACATCAACCCAGTAGTAAGTTGTTTTCATCACTTTCATTGAGACCCGCATCTCTGGTCTGCCCTAGTAGTTTCATACCATCCTTGAGATTATAACCATGTGTAAGCCCCATTATATCTTTGGGTCCCTGTCCTATGCGTACACCCCAATTCTATGCCCCCATCCTGAACTATGTGTACTTTATTCTTTCGAAGTCAAGGTACGTAGGAAGCCTCTATGAGGTTCAATACCATCACCCATGTCTCATTCTAGTCTTTCCCTCTAGCCGATGTGTTTCAGGTTGGTCATGCCCTATCCCAGAGGTTCCACTTCCTCCAGGTCCCATCCATACGGGTCACCTCGTTAGGTGTCCCATCACCTCACCGAACTATGCAGACTTTGATTCCCTACCATGGGGATATGTAGGAAGTCTCTTCGAGGCTCAATCCCAACATCACCGTCGCCCGCATGTTGGTTTCATCTCATTCCCCTACAACTTCATTTAACTCTCCCTATCCATCATGATTCTTACCCGGGTTACTATATCCCGGTGAGATCATGTCACTCAGCTCTTCACTACCCCTAGAAGTAATTGGGTAACTAACCACACATTATACCCATCATCAGTGTTCCCTCAAGGGTTTTCACCCATCTGATCCACTCCAGTCAGTGTTTTGATTAGTCTGATCCATTTCTGCTAGATGTTAAACTCATGGCATGCCCTGTGTTAAATATGGGAAGGTGAGGAAAACCTTAGAGACATGCTGATGGAATATAATTCCCCTCATTTTATGAGGGATTACTTGGGCTTCTGTGCCCTCAAGAAGCCCTATCATAAGGGAAAGAAACCCAAATGTGCCAATGTTCTAGCGTCCAGACTCTCTAGTGATGTCCAATGTGACTACTCCCCCTACCGAAGGTTGCTACCATGACCAGACCCCTTAGAATGTCCCGACAGAAGCAATGTAATTAATCAGTGTCCATGAAGACATGGCCCTGGGAAGAGTTTAATGAACAACGTCTTAATCTATGAGAGAGACTCGGACTAGGTGATGATTTCCAGGGAAGAATCTGCAGAAGTAGGAACCGACATCCCATCATCCCATTTCTATCAAGGAGAAAATTTCCTTGAACCGACGACAAATGTCGACTGCCTTTGGAAAGTGGGAATGCGGGTAAATAGTTATCACATCTTTTTCCTCCAAAATAGATGGATGTGTGCACCCCTATGAAAGCGTCGAAAATAGATATTCCATCCAGAGGTGCTAGGGGTCCTAGAAACTCAATGTGATTACATGATGTGTAACATATTTATACACTTTGTAGTATCATTCAACCAAACACAAATGTATTTGCACCAACCATGTCCGTTCATGTGAGGGGTCATTAATCAACATGTAAATATATATTTATTACACCACATATTGACCACCAGGGTGGAACATAGTTTGATACGTTACATGCTATGTAACTGATGTACAATACAGTAACACCACAGGAAATACTGGCCAGGCAGTCAATGAATGAGGTGCATAATGAACACACACCCCATGTGTTAACTTCCATTTGAGAGACACATATCTAGCCATGTTAAAAAGGGTGTATCTAGTGTACATGTCATGCAACAAGGTTTTCTCTAGCTCAAATTACATGCCAATCCCTTGGGAATGTAACAAAATATGGACAAAAGAAGTTACACATCGTACGTTTGGTCAATGTAGATACCATATAACTAATTACTTTTTACACTAAGTACATGTTGAGATAGGGTGTGCACCATGTAAATTAATTATATGGAATAAAAGTTAACTACATCATTAAAATTGAACAACATGGCATGTAGCTGGCATACATTCCATTTGATAGGGTTTTACATAGTAAAAATGATTAATTAATTTCTAAATTTTTTATAACTACAAGCCATGTGGTCATCATACACACCACGTATGTGAAACTATAGTTTAAAGTTTTATACACCACGTAAGATAAATTTGTGTCTTGTGTCATTACACACCGAGTTGAATACTCATCTTGATATAAGGAGCTAAATTTCCTTTTTATACATTATACACCATGTATTCTATATGTCATGTAAGTATACAGTGCATGACCGAACAAGACATTGTATAGTTCATCTGGGTACATGGTGTGTTACCTCTAAATACACGACATGCACTTAAGTAATTTTAATTAAGATTAAGAAATTTTATTTCTTCAAAAATTAAATTGGATGATAATCTCATATATTTCCAAGAATACTTGGATTAATAATTAATATAAATAATTAATTAAATAATAAGATCATTAATTATCAATTTAAGAGAAATTTATTTTAATTAAATATGATCAATTTGAAATAAATGTTAGCTTGTATGAATGTGATGTTGTTTCATATAAGTGAATGATCATAAAGTTTTACTAACCAATATATGCACTAGGTTCTATTTAATTTAATATTATTAAATGGGTTTTTATATGTAATAAATTTTTATTAAATTAAATATGATGGACTACGATTCATCTCTCCCACCTTTATTATATAGGACTTGAGTGACCATGGTTTATTTGATGTATCTCATACCTCTGGTTATTCTCACATATATAAAGCCCAAATCAAGGAGTTTTCCCCTTATTCTTAGAGATTTATTTATTTTCAGCTCAATCAATCAATAATTATAAATCTCATGATCAAAGTCACTTTAATTATTTTATTTTATAAAGATCATGGTTATTTATTTATTTTTATGGATGTATGTTATATGATGTTTAAAAAAATCACATAAATTAAATAATATAGTAGGTAAGTAAGATAAAGTAAAATAAATGGATTATGCATAAATATTTTATCAAGACATGGTTAATCAGTTACGTAAAATCCACATAATATTAACAAGACATTTAAAGTATAAAATAAGAATTTTTTTCATAAATAATTAAAATATATTAAGGAAACGTTAAGTTATTTAGACTTCCATTATCTATTCTAATATGGACCAATAGTTATAATTTCTATCAAGCCATAGTCGGGGGGAAATTTTTGATTATTAGGGAGTCTAAAAAAATATGATGGGATATCTTAACCAAACTTATATTGAGTGAAATGACCATAGTATACTCAATAAAAATGTAGTGGAAAGTGTTGATAAATCTATGTTAGGATTTTAGGAATGGGGAGATCACTCCATAGATCTAGGACTACCAACCTCAAATTATTCTTGTGATTTTCATAGCCATAGTCTAGGTAATTTTAAGGGAAATATGCATCATAGCCACTAGAATGACCATATAATAGGGAATTCTGAATCCAATTGAGAGAGATATTAAGACATGATAAAATATCGGGAGACTTAATAAGATAATTAAAATTATTTCATCTCATATATTTCAGTAATATAAATAAATTAATATAGTTATTATTATATATTTCTATATAAAAAGAGAAATTTCAATGACCATGATATTCTTATGATATATACTAGATAAATATAACCTCCTGATAAGAAATAATTTATAGGAGTGGTGTATGCACTTATGCATTATAATACATCTGAAATGAAAGCTTTAAATGTTGGAATCCCTAGTTTGTGATGCACCTACTAATGATGTGAGTGATAATGATCACCATTTCTATGAGAAATGCTTAGATGACGTGCTATATGTGTAATGTTTGATTTTATCTTCCATTTATTTTGAAATCTAGAAGCATCATAAAATTATGGATGCATATACTATACTTAGTCATCTATATGATCTCTATAAAGAGAGATATATATAGGAGTTGTGTGAACTCTCCAAAGATCTCTTTACGTGAAATATTAGAGAGGGTGCACAAGCTGGACCTCATATAGTAAAAATTATTTTCTATATTGAGAATATAGAGATTTTTAGGTTTAATCTACCTGAATAATTATAAAAAAATATAATACTTTACTCAATCCCTAAAATATTCTATAACTTTATTGAGATTTTTAATATGTACAACATTGAAAAGTGTCTCTTAGATAATCTCACTCTTATTCACTAGGTAGATATGGATATTAAGTGTGAAAATCCATAAGTGGTTATAGTGAAGAATAGTAAAATAAAGGTAAAGAGATATAAGATTAAAACCAAGTCTAAGGTTCCTTCACAATTATTGAACAATAGGAGGAAGATCAAGGGGAAGGAAAGGGAATGTTATTATGTCTATTTTTCATTTGGAAATGAGGTCCACTCAAAGAAAAATTGCATCATGATTAATAAGTAAGAGGGTGGTTTAGGTTCATTTTTTATCGAGCATGATCTTTTTTTTATTTGAAATAGGTTTTAGATATAACATATGTTGTTCACATTTGTATACAATTACATAAACTAAGTAGATTCAGAAGTGTTACATGGGGTGAGGTGGATTTAAGAGATTCTAGTAGATAAAGACTCATTGTGGTGGATATTAAAGACTAACACCTCACATTTCTAACAAGACTGGTATTAGTTTTGAATAACTTTTATTATGTTCCAATCATTATGAAAAAAATTATTTTAATATACAATATTGATTTTTAAAGATTAATTTTCAAATTTAGGAATAAAATATTCTTTATTAACAAATATAACATCAATTATGATATGATACATCTTAATAATGGTATTTATGTGCTGGATTTTGAAAACCAAGTGTTATAAATTGATAAATAATCATGTCCTCGGGACTCATTCATACCCAATTGCGTCATAATTAAATAGGTCATGTAAAAAAAGTACTTGAGAAACTTATTTTAAGATGGGTATTTATATTCATTTGAACTAAAACCAATTATAATATGCCATAATTTCCTACAAGGTAAAATGAAAAAAACTATATTTGGTGTAAAGGTTAAAAGAGACACAAGAATTGTTGAATTGGTTCATACTTTTTTGTACCTTTTCAATTAAAGAAAGGGATGGTTTCTCATTATTCATAAATTTTACTTAAGATTTTAGTAGATATGGATTTTTTTCTTAATGAGGTATAAGTTATAATCCTTTGAGAGACCCAAGTAATATAAGAATGAATTTGAGAACCATCTTGGAAGGTTGAAAAAGAAACTTAGCTCAAACCACGATTTAGAGTATATTAACCAATATTTTTTTGATTGTCAATTAGATTTTGGGATCCTATATAAGCTCAATCGTCCTTATACACCACAAAGGAATGGTGTAAGTGAAAGGAGGTACCAAACCATGTTATATATGGTGATATCAATGATGTTTCATGAAATTATTCCACTATCATTTTGGGGATATGCATTACCGAAAAAATCACACATACTATACTGAGTTACAACTAAAGTGGAAAATGGTAATCCATATTTTCTTTGACTTGGAAGTAAAACCGTGTTATCACATATGAGTGTGGGGTTTCAAAGTGTATGTTAAGGATATATTTGGAAACAAAATTACACCCTAAGGAACTATACATATCTTTATAGGATATCTAACTGAAATTAAAATATATTACCTATAAGATCCCTAGAATAAAATAATTATGGTTAACAGATATCCCATATTTCTTAAGGGGGAACACATCTCAAAAAGAGATAGTGGGAGTGAGATAGACTTAGAAGTAGTTGAGGATCAAGATATACATGATTTGGAATAGGAACATATTCTATAAATCCATATAGAAGAGGATATTCTAGAGATATAAGTATTATGTAAGAGAAATATATAGGTTAGATAACCATAGAGATATGGTTTCCTAGTTACTAAGGATAATGAATCATTATTAGTTGATAATAATGAGACGAAGTCCTATAAAAAACTATTACATGGTATAGAAGCTTCTAAATATCAAAAATCCATGAATTCTAAGAATTATTACATATATGAAAACCAAGTATGAATTTTGGTAAATCCTCAAGTGGATGTAAATCTCATTGGTTGTAAATTCGTATTCCATAAAAATGTGGATAGGGATGGACATGTTACTGCCTATAAGGAATGAATAGTTTCAAAAGGGTTTAAATAGTTCCAATCCATTGACTATGATGAAAAAATTTCATGAGTTTTTATATTGAAATCCATCATAATTCCACTTTATATAGAAGCTTACCATGATTATGAGATTTGGAATATGGATTTAAAAACAACTTTACCTAACATAAACCTTTAGGAATATGCCTATATAAAAAAAAATAAAAATGTTTTTGATTCCAAATGATTCAAATAAATTATTAAAGTTACATAGATCCATTTATTGGTATAAGAAAACATCCATTTCATTAAAAAATAACTTTAATTAATCTTTAATGGATTTTGGTTTCATAAAGATCCAACATGAGGATTTTGTATACAAGTGGTTAAGTGGGAGTGTGGTTGTTTTCCTAATAATATTTAATGAAGAAATATTATTGATTAGAAAAGAGATATCAGTCTTATAGATAATTAATATGTGCTCGAACACATGCTTCTCTATCAAGGACTTAGGTGAACCGATATATATTCATTGGATCAATATCCACATGGATAGATATAAGAGTCTTCTTTATCTATGTTAGTGTATATATATTTATATTTTACTAATGATATTTAGTGTGGAATAATCCAAGAGGGTATTGTTTCCAATGTCTTATAGAATAAATCTATACAAGAAAACTTGTACTTAGACATATGAGGAGAGATAGAGGATGAAAAGGATGTTGGACTTGGTACCTTAGAACCAAATACTTTGTACTTTATATTAACTATATATATTTAAATACATGAATATTTATGAAATATCTTATCACATGATAATTATTTTCCATTGTTATATTAATGTCATCATGGTATTTCTCACATTCAAAAGACTTAACAATTCCCCCACTAAATTGAGATCCTTGAAGTGATATGACATATTTATAGATATAGTCATATAGTTAAGATAATATTCTATGATAGGACACATAGTATGTTGATTGTTAAGAGCTCGATACTAGTATACATATGAGACATCATCTTATAAAGTTCACACTTGGTAATCTATAATATGGGAGCATCTAAGGATAAACCCCCTATAGGAATTCCATACTTATGTGTCATTTGATATTTCTATATACGAATGTTTGTCGTAATCCTTAAAATTAAGATTGTTATTATTTCCTATCAGGAGTCATGTATTTTTATGTATTAATGAAAACTATGATTCTCTATGTTCACTGGGAAGTAGGATATATGGGGTGCATCATGAGTGATATGTAATTAATGAATGATTCAAAAATGGATTTTTACCTTCCAAGACAAGAAGAAGATATCTCAGGCCCTTTGTTTGGAATGTAACTATCAAACTAAATCAATGTAAATGGTTTATTAATAAGTGGAAAAAAATTCTCTCCCTCTCGAAAAAATAATACCATCAATAACTTAGGTATCAGAGAAGGTTCTTTCCCCTTTACCTAACTTGGGGTTCCCATTTTCTGGGGAAGGCCTAAATCTAGCTAATTTTCCAATGTGGTGGATCAGGTCATCAATCAATTGTCTTCCTGGAAGGGTAAATCCCTCTCTATGGCTGGAAGAATCTGTCTTGTGAAATCTACCACTATCTCTAAGATGGTCTACTCCTTGATGATTTAAAAATGTCCCACCGGTCTTATTAAAAAAATTAATGTTTACATCAAAAATTTTGTTTGGACCGGTAGTATCCTTGAAAGGAATCTCGTTACCATCCCCTGGACTACTTGCGGCAAACCTTTAGAGAGGGGTGGTCTTGGTATTAAAAATCTAAAGTTTTTAAATGATGCCCTTTAGGCAAGAATCACTTAGAAGTTTATCCAAAACAACTTTGAATCTATTTCCTTTCTTAAAAATCGATTCCTCACAAAGTTAAAAAAGTGAAACTTGAACTACATTCACTCCTCCCTCTGGACATCCATCAGGCAGTCTTTTGCCAACATCACGACTAACTCTAGATGGATGGTCAACACTAAATCCACCATGAATTTTTGGATGGACAATTAGACTGGTACCCCTCTCATCTCTTTGATTCCTCCTGATTCTATGCCTAAAAATACTAATTGCACTATTAAAGATATCATTCATTCAAGTAACTATAACTTTCTTGAGAACATCAAACTCATTAGAAAAAATTACTCTTTTTCTAACTTTGATGATTTTCTCATCTGGGAACCTGGTCATAATGGTCTCCTTGATTTCAAAAATTTCTACAAGCATAATTTTTCCAACTCTAAGATTAATTTTTTTTGGTTGAGTTATTTTGAAAAACCTTGGATTAAGCCTTCTATATTTAATCTTTTTTGGCATATTTCCCACGATCGTGTTCCCACAGAGGCCTATCTGCAGGCTTTTGGGATCCAGCTTTGATCCAAGTGTCAATTATGTCATCAACATATAGAAGATACTAACCACTTATTTCTATCTTGTGCAACTACTTCTTCTCTTTGTAGTTTTATTACTGAAATCGTCGACTACAGATGGATCCTTCTTGATACTATAAACAATCAATTAAAGTGATGTGTGGAGCTTGAAACCTCACAACAAATCAAAAACCTCTTCTTAGCTGATGTTGCTGAGCTACTGCATGTGATCTGGTATGATAGAAATGCCATTATTCACAACAATCACTCATTCAATCTTAATGCAGGTCGGATCCGAATACTCATTGCAATTAGAGATGCAACACCTCTTCATAAATCATTTTGTGACAAAACTGTTGGAGATTTCATGATTCTTTGTCATCTTCGGATCCATGGTCTCTACAGACATCTGAGGCGCACTTTTGAGGTTTTTTAGCAGGCCCTGATCCCATGTTGGATCAAAGTGAACGTTGATGGTGCCTCTAAAGGGAACTCTGGTCATGTGGGTTGTGGTGCCATTTTCAGAGATTTCCTTGGTCAGTGTCATGGTTTCTTTTATGGTAGTTGTGCCACTACCTCCTGTCTAGAAGCAGAAATTATGGGAGTGATCCATGCTATCGACTTTGTCAAACAAAAGGGCTGGAACAATATTTGGATCGAGAGTGACTCGACCACTATTGTCCACACCATCTGGAATGGTGCGGTGCATCTTGCCTAGCTGCTTACTACTCACTAGAGGAGATGCCTTGCATCGCTTCTGGATATCAACTACATTGTCACTCATGATTTCTGGGAATCCAACATGGTTGCTGATGGTCTCTCTAACAAAGGGGTCAATCGATGCATTTCTTGGCATGATGATTTTCCTGATGACTTTCTTCCTTTATTTTATAAAGATTGTAATAAAATTCTGTCTTTCATACTCATGTAATCCACATATTTTTTTATTCAATAAATTGTGACTTTGTATTTGACTGAGTCACCACCCTTGGGGAAAAAATGGTGTATTAATAAGTTTATTTTAGATAGGAAAATAATTATAAATTAAGAATATAAATTTATGATGTGAGTATACAACTTTCTTGATTAAGAGATATCAAGAAAAAGGAATTATATTACATAGTGTGCATTCTTATGGGTTTATTATATTTACGACATTAACTTCTTTCTTTATTGGTGCCTTGGTGCATTACTAGAAACTAATCCTTGAATTTAGGAAAGACTTCCTAATTCCATTGAGAAAGTGGGCTTGAGGGGCACACACAAAGTGTATCCATGATCTCATTTAAATTATATTTGAATTTAAAAGATGAAATTAATAATATTCTCAAGGGAAATAAAATATTTATTCAGGATTTTATTGATCTAAAATATACATTCACCTATTATATTCGATTTAGAATATATATACATGTTAGATATTAAATAAATATTTATTTTTTATATTTTAAAATAGAATAGTTAATTATTTCTTGTTTTAATTTAAAAGGTAATAAATAAAATTTATTTACTTAATAAATATTTATTTAGTTATGTGGATATAAAATAAATATTTATTTAAAAGATTATGAATATAATATTTATTTATTTATTGAATGAATGGTATGTATTTATTATTTAACATTTGATAAATGTTGAGGAGGAAATTTGATCCGAGTCAAGCACCTTGTGATGAGAATGATATAAGTTTCATATACCATTTAAATAAATATGAATTTATTAGTTTAATAAAAATGATATTTAACAACCCGGGAGTTAGAACATTCCATGTAATAATAATAATTATTATTATTATTATTTTTAATGGGGAATATGTTAGGTAAATTATTTGATGAAGGGCCTTTTTTCAATTATTAATAATAAAACCCTAACACTATATTTTTTATCTTATATCATTCTATGGTGAGTGGATGTATTCTTGTGTGAAAAAATCATTACTCACAGTGATTCTATTCCTAGATTTCCCTTAAGAATGATGAATAATATAGGGTTTACTATCTCAATCCCAAGAGATATTCCACCTATTCCTCCTCCATCTATAAACCTAGAGAACAAGAGATTTGATCTTCATGACTAAAGGTTCACTAGTTATGATCAACAAAAATGATTCAAGGCAATAAATACCTCCACACTAGCACCAAGAGATCAGTTCGTGAAATTTTAAGATCATGGAGAACATGTGGATAAACACTAGAGGGATTATACTTTGTATCCTCATAGCACGATGATGATATAAGCCGAACTAAATTAAAATGATCAATATCCTCATTTAAGAAAGTTCTGAGATTTAGGTTTTTTCTTATCATTAAATTAATTACAAAATTAAAGTGAAAGATCCATTTTTTGGTTCTAATATTTTTTCATCAATTTTCTTTAGATATAATCATGAGACTTGTAATTATTTATCTTGTTATTATGGTATATCCATCAAATCTTATGGAAAACCATCATTGGGCATAAATCTGGCCAGTTTCCACTACATCTAGAAATTTCAAGTAGTGTCATAGTAGTCACATTTAAATTAATAATTATTTAATTATTTATTATTAATTATCACAATTATTTTATTTTTTTCATTTTTATTTATCATTCATAATACCTAATGTTAAGATAACTTATTCATTCCAAATTATATGACCAATAACAAGTTAATAACAAGTGAAATCACATGAAGATACCATCTAGAGGTGTGAGAGTCCCTGGTCGTATGACCATATTATACTCCATGTAACCTAATTACACATTGTGTAGTCTCATTCAATTGCACATGTCCATATTTATTCCAATCATTACATTCCATGTGGAAAATCTTTACACAATAAGTAATTACTCATTAATTACACCACACATTGACTACCATTGTGGCATATGGTTTGTAACATTACATTATTTTTAACTAATGTAAATGTCATGTAACCCCACACGATGCAGTAGTCCTATGGTCAACTGATGTAGTGTGTAATTAATACACATTCCATGAGTTTACTATTATATTAGACACATGGTCAATCTATAATTACTATTAAGGTGTGAGCATCATTTCACTAAAATAAAGAAATGTCATATCACCAAAAGAAGTGTATATGGTGACTTTATTTTTGATAAATACAAGAATATGGGGTGGAAATGATAGAGTGATAGTTCATTAGATGATACATTATGGTGTGTAAGAGTCTGATCATCATATTTTCACCAGAAGATATGTAGGTATCTATATATACACTATATTTGAAAGGGTAACAATCGACTAACAAGGACAGTTGAGCCAGTGGAAATATTTGATTAGATGAAGGGTTCCTCTATGGATCTTAGAGTAGGTTGAATTTATCCACATAGATCAGATGACTATGAAAACTATAAGCACTAGAAGTACATTGTTATATATGATATGGTGGATTACTTGGGGAAGGAAAAACAAATTATAACTATGTAAGAGAGTGATAAGCTTGATCATTCTAATCACTTATTCTTTTTTATTTAAATAAAAATGAAGAAAAATTAACTCATGTATTATGAACCAACCCAAAAATATGTAATCTCTTTGTGTTTCTCTCTTCCTTTCATATTTTCTTCCAATAATTATTTTCTATAATCTTTCTTGTGTTCTTCTGGTGGTTTTACATGGAAGTGTGGTGACTTGGGTATTCTTTTCTTCTAGGTTTTGAGAAATGCATGTTTGTTTCATTCTAGATATTTTTATTATGTGTGTCATGTTCCACTAGAGTTAATTTCGTGTTTTAATAAAAAAAACTAGCTATGATCCCAATATGTGGTATCATAGCTTGTGGTTGGAGAGATTTTAGAGTATTAAAACATGGTGAAGGTGTTTTAGAGACTGATTTAGTAGGAATAGTCTACCCTTTACCTTATAAAATAGTATCAGTAATAAGTCCCTGCCATCTTGTTTTATATTGACTAAAATTAGTGGGAGTTTAAAATTTCTAGTGGGATGGTATTAGATGAGAGAAATGTTTGGCTGGTGAAGTTTGGTAAAATGAATTTTGGGTTATCTAAAATATAGATAAAGGATTTTAATCTATAAAAATACCTCAATATTCTGTTAACTAGATCTAATTCAGAAGTTATAAAATGGAGGAATGGGAAAGGATGGATAAAAAATAATTTGGAATTATATGATTTCCACTTTTTTGGAACATAACATTTGACATTCGAGAATTCAATACACTATTTAAACTCATAATAACATTAATTGATATGTATTTGTAGCTCAGAATGATGAAAAAGTTGTTATTTCTAAAGAGACTATTTGAAATGAAAATGTGAGAAGGAAGGTCTAAAAATAATCATCTAAATAACTTCAATGTAATTTAATTGAAGCTATAATAAGTAAAGGTATACTTTGGACACCAGGTTTGGTTTTTGTTGTTACTTTCCTCCACTATAGTGTCATGGGATGCAATGGTGACTCTTATGAGTAATTTTAGTGGAAATATATATTTGAAGTTCATAGTTATACCCTACTTGATCTTGAATGAATAATTTCATTAGAATGAGATATTTTTATATTTTATTAATTCTTATAGTGTGGAAGGAAGAGGGAAAATTAATGGATGAAATGATCACTATAAAGGGAAAGTTTAGAAAATCTGAAGAAGGAGTATCTTAGTATAAGGTGATCACATATGTTAGAATTTTTGGAAAAAGAGCCACCTAAAAAAGTATTTCATTGAACATAGGGATAAATATAGAAGATATACTTCTGTAATTGGGTTTGTAAACATTATGTTAGAGTAAATGAGTGTCTTTATTCTATGTATTCAAATATAACTTGAGTCTTGAGTGGTAGACTCTAGGGATTTATTCCAATAAATATTCAATAGGGAGAGTATAAAAGGTTATATCTCAAGATGATTCAACAGAGTTCAACTGGTGGATGGGGAATCTATTAATAACATTGTTATAGATGATGTCTCTATCCTGAAAAGGAATAAATGTTTGATGAAATTTTAAGGTGTGTGGCACATACTCATATTAAATAATAACTTGAGTTATGTGGGAAATATTGATGTCCTAGGATTCTGTAAAAAATTCATAGGTGGAATGTGGAATATTTCACATGGTTCCATGGTTGTAGAAAAGGTAGTGAAAGATAATACATTATATCTTATAGGTTTATGTAAAGGAGAAATATATGATATAGAAGTTACTTCTACTAAAAATTGGAATAACCTTCTAGACCACCTCAATGAGAAGTTAATGAATATTATTATAATTAAGAAGTTGTTAAAGACTAGAAGCATGGAGTATGGAATGTGTGATCTTCAAAGAAGTGATCATATAGAATTATTAAAACCTTACAAAAAAATATAATAAAAGAAAAGTATCCTCAGAAGTCATGGTTCACCTAGAAGGTTGACTATATGGAAAACAAATTTTTACCAATTTGGAAATCAGGAATATTCAAGAAACACCAGACAATATTAAAGAGTTACCAAAAGAAATGGGTAAAGTTTTAATTTTGTTTCCTAGGGCTAATGTAATAAAGAGTTCACGGAATGTTGATTCTTGAGCATCAAAAGTTCACATTTTAGAATTTATAAAACCAATAAGAGATCAACCATGGAGATATACTAAAGAATAGTTCTGACTAAAAAGGTATGGTAGTACTTTCAATTTTCTATTTCTAATATATGATTGGTAGTCTGAATACCTAAAAGTGGCAAGGAGTTTGAAGTATTAAAAATAGTGGGAGTTTGAAATGTGGGATAAAATTGATTCCCTCCATGTATCTAAAACATGATAGTTGAAGGAGAGACCTTCTGAGATTAAAATAATTCAAAATAAATGGGTTTATCTATTGTAGAAAGAGGAAAATGGTAGGTGGAAATATAAGGTTAGGATAGTTGTGATTGGATTTTAATAGAAGAAATATATATAGTTATCTAAATTATTTTATTAAGAATTCATGTATAAAACTATTCGAATAGTGTTAAGTATGTTATCATTAGAAAATCTTTATTTAGAGTAAATTAATGTGAAAACTATAGTTCTATATGAAGATTTGTATGAAGAGATATATATGGAGATGCTGATATTTTTCAATGATTAACTTGGCCTAGAATTTTTGTCTAAACTTAAATTTATCCATTATGGTTCAAAGTAAGAACCAATATGTGTAAATAATAATTTTAATGATTTTATGGTGGAATAGAAGTTATTCTAAAGAAATGTTAACCATTTATTTTACCAAAAGGTGTTCAATGATGGGATACTTATCATCCTTGTACTTTATATGGATGGCATGATGATAATAGGTTTAGTGAAATAGAGGATCATTGATCTAAAGGATGAGTTGTATCAAATATTCAAGTTGAAGGATCTCAGTCTGGAAAGAGTATTTTGGGTATGTGGATTATACTAGATTTAAGTTCAGGTATGTTGTTCCTAACCTAGGTTGATTATATCTGAAAGGTGGTGGAATTATTCAGTTTTTGGGAGAAAAACGGGTGACTACACCCATGGATGGGAATTTTAATCCAAGTAAGTATAAATTAACTCAAATAGAAGGAGAGTTCAAGTATATGATGAAGGTTCTATAGAATCAGTTGTTAGAAACTTAATGTATTCCATAGTTTATACTCATATAAACATTACATATGTAGTGGTAGTTATCAATATGTTTATGCCGAACTCGTGAAGGGATTAATAAGTGGATATGAAGTGGATTGTTTTTTATTTGAAGATTTTTTAAGACCTATATCATTTTTATAGAATAGATGATCCTCTATAAGGTTTTATAGACATTGACTTCAGCAGAGATTCAAATTCATGGAAGATAACTACATGACATGTGTTTAATTTTAATGGAATGGTGGTGAGTTTTATATCCAAACTTTAACAAAACTTTATCCTTTATACAATTAAAGTTGAGTATATCACCATGATGGATGTAGAGAAAGATCTTGTATAGATGAAGTGGTTACTACAGGATCTCAGAAAAACACTAGATGTTTGGACACATTTTTTTTACTCATATAACCTGATTAAATTTTCTGGAAATCTAATGTTTCATTATTTGATGAAGTACAATTATCTGAAGTGCCACTTTATCTAGTTGTTTTTGTAGGAAGGTGTGTTAAATTTATAAAATATTTAATGGATGTATAATTTATCTGACATGTTGATAATTGTCATAATTAAGGAAGTGGTGAGGTAGTGCTATGACTTAGTAAGTTTTGGTCAATTTGAAGGAGGGTATGGTTGGGAATCATATATCTGCTTTATGAAAATTCAATGGAGGATGTTTGTGTAAGAGCTGGTATAGGGGTTAGTCACAAAAAAAAGAAATAAATATCAAGTGGGATACTATTGAGGTGTGAGATTCATTTCACAAAAAGGAGAAAATATCATATGAATGGAAGAAGAATTTCAAGTGAAATTATTTCCAATGACTTCATGAAAATGGGATAGTAGTGGTAGAGTTCTGGTTTATTGGATGATACATGATAGTTTATAGGAGTGATCTCATTTGAAATTACCTAAAATATATATAGGTCTCAATATATGTGATATATTTAGAAGGGGAACATTTATCCAGCTAGGAAAGTTGAGACGGTGGAAATATTTGATCAAAAAAAGGGGTCCTCCGTGGATCTTGGAGGAGGTGGACTTCATCTTTCTTGAATAGGATGTCATCAGAAATTGGAAGCACCAAAAGGAACCTTCTGTATAGGAAAAAGTGGATCGCATGAGTAAGGACACACATATTGTAACTATGAAATATATTGATAAAATAAATCATTATAATCATCTCCTCTTGTTTATTTGAATTAAAGTGTATCGGTATTCCTCAATGGATTAGGGTACAAGACTAAACCGCATAATCTTGTTTTGTTATTCTTTGCCTTTCATATTTTCTTATGATTTTTTTTCAGATATTCTTTCTTGTAATCTTCTGGTGGTTTTACGTGGTAGTGCAGTGAATTGGGTGAACTTGTCATATAAGTTCCTTGCATCTTATGTAGGGTTTATTCCAAATCTTTTTCTTATTTACATTAATTTCAGATGGAGTTTATTCAAATTGTTAAATTAGAACTTTACCGTGATCCCAACAATAACATATTATGTATCTAGTTTACATGAAATGTTGCTCATACTGTTTATATAGAGAACATGTCGAGATAGGTTGTACACCATATAGATTTAATTTCATGGAATAAAAATTAATTATAAAATTAAACAAAAAAATCATTTAGCTATAATACATGTTGTGTGATAGGGTTTTATAGAGAATTAAATGACAAATTAATTTCCACAGTTTTCAAAACTACACATCCCTGTATGGTTATTTTATATGTTTTATACATTATATGGGAATTTAAATAATACATTCCATATATATTAACATGTATAGTGTGTCATAATTTCCAATTTGACTACTTGGATTGGCATGTGGAACTAAATGTCTTGTAATATCATGACACACCATATACGCTACATTTTTTGTAATTATACAGTACAAAAAAGGATTATACAAGGTTCGGGGTAGTTTGGATGGGTACACACTATTCTTCCTTTTGTACACATCATGTACTTAAGTAATATTAGAAAATTTTAATTAATTTAATTTATTTAAAATTATAGAATATGGGAACCTTATGTATCTCTATGACTTTTTGGATTAATAATTAATATAATGAATGGATTAATTAATAAGATAATTAATTTTTAATTCTATAGAAATTTAGATTAATTAAAAGGGTGATTTGAAATATTTGATAGATTATATGAATGTGATGCCATTACATATATGTTAATTATCATGATCTTTGATCAACTAATGTATGTGTTTGGTTTCTATTTAATTTAATTTTACTACATGAATTTTATTATATAATAAAGTTTTTTAAATTTAATATTAAAGTTATTATGTTATCCATCCCACCATAACTATGTTGAAATTCTGTGTCCATGATTTATTTATATATCCTATACACCTAGTTCCCCTCATCCATACATGAGTAAAACATGTAATGGATGCATACCCAAGGAGATGATGTGGTTTAGAACCTTAGTCGAGGTGAAACCAAACAATAATATACAAATATCAATGGTGGAATGATGTAACTCTATCCAAGAGAGGATTAGGGAGTTTTACCCACAGGGTCAAAGATTTATTTATCATTTTCTTGATAAATCAATCATTATAACGATCATGATCAAATTCACTTTATTTTTTTTATTTTCTCAACACACATGGTTATTTATTTGTTTTTTTTATACTTAATGTTATCAAATTTAATAAATAAGATTATGATCATGTATGATGAATTAAAATAAATGTATTAGATATAAATATTTTATCAACACATGGTTAATTACCTATGTAAAATTCACATAATATTAACAAGAAAATTAAAGAATAAAATAAATAAATTTATTCATAAAGTAAACAAGATACATCTAGAAAATATTAAATTAGAAACATATTCTATTACTTGATTAAGAATTCAACCATAACACTAAGTGTTGGTATGGACCTCATCAGGATACTTACTTTTATTGGGGATTTTTTATGAGGGTTTTGGGTTGAATTAATTTAATTGACATGAAGAGAAGTAACCCTCACTAGAAATGATGTATCTTAGAGGTAATTAATATAGAAATACAAGATAGGATTTCATGATTGGGGATTCCACTCAAAGGATCAAGGAGATTCAAGTTAGTTTTTTTCAATATTTCCTACCTAAATACATTCAAGTAATTGAAAAGGCCCTCTTCTAGGTTATGAGAATATATATATGGGTCCTTACCCATATAATTTCCATGTGACAAGGAATTTCAAGTACAATGGTGAGGTATGTTGGGACTTAATAAAATAGAGGTAGACTAAATGAAAAAAGAAAATTATTATGTGTCTCGTGTTTTTGAAATCAACATAAATAAATTAAAATTTGATTTTGATTTGTTATATAAAAATGAAAAGTTCATCGACCGTTATATCCCTTTGATCAAATTTTTAGAAACTGAATCTCCTCACCAATATGATATTATAGGAGTAGTATAGGTACTTATGCATTGTACTACACCAGGAAAGGAATTTATATGTGTTGGAGTCCCCAATACCTACCAAGATTTCTAAAGAGGCTAGTGAGACTAAACATAACCTATTCTAGAAGTAATTAGATGACACTTTAGATGTTCCATGATTGATGTTATCATACATGTTGAGTGTTATCCATAGGATACATAAATAAATGAATACATATAACATGTTATCCCATATCCATGATCTTTTTAAGGAGAGATCTAGATTGGTTTAGTATGAGACTTCCAAGGCACTTCTTATGTGAAATCCTATAGAGGGTGAACCAGTGAGACCTCATGTAGTCAAGATGATTGGATACATTGATCATTGGGATATATTGGGTTTCAAGATACCTAAGGATAAATTCATAGATATCATGCTCACCTCATTACATCATTGTTTTTATAACGTTATTGTGAATTTTTAAATGAAACATATAGAGTAGTATCTCCCAGATATCCTCACCATTATTCACCATGTTGATAAGGATATGAATCATGATAATCCTTTCATTCTTATAGTGAATAAAAGGAAAGGAAAGGTGAATATATCCAAGACTAACACAGAGTCTAAATATTCTTCACAAATCCATTTTAAAATGAGTAATATCGAGAGAAAATCAAGGGAGTATGATGCTATCTGTTTATCAAGATTAAATAAGGGCCACTTGAAGAAAAACCTCACCTCAACCAAGAAGTAAGGGGAATTATAGAGTGTGTTTTTTCCAAGTAAAATAAATCTATATTCTATAAATTTGGTATTATAAATAGCTTTTGGTGCTCAAAATTCTGTCCAAATAAATAAACCAAGTAGATTATATATGGTTTCCTAAGGTGAGGTGGATTAATGAGCTACCAACAGAGTTAGACATTCTATGTTATCCATTAGAGACTACCATATCAAATTGATGATTTTTATAGATAGTTTTGTTTTCAAATATCAGAATAAAAGATGAATATTTTATAAATAAAGTGTAAGTTATTGTTTGAAATATTTATATAGTGGATTTTATGTTCTATAATATAAAAATAAGGTGGTGGAAATTGATAAAAAATATTTTTTCCATGACTTGAATCACACCCAACCATGGAATCAGCAACTAGGTCATGTAAATGATAATTTCCTAACAAAACTATATCATGATTTATATTTATATTATTTTAAACAAAAAATAATGGGATTATGTAATGATTGTATACAAGGTAAGAAGACCAAAGCAACATGTAGTGAAAAGCATGAAAGGTATACATAGATTCTTGAATTTGTTCATACAGATGTGTGTGGACTATTTCCAGTTGAAGCAAGGGGTGGATAATAATACTTCTTAACTTTTACTAATGACTTGATTAGATATGGATATTTCTACCTAATGAGGTATAAGTATGATTCCTTCAATAAATTTAAGGAAAACAATAATTAATTTGATAATAAACATGATAAGAAGATAAATAAACTCTGATTAGACTATAGTGGAGAGTATGTTAACCAAGAGTATATCGATTATCTACAAGATTTTGAGATTTTAACCCAATTCACTTCTTCTTATATGCCTTAATGTATTGGTTTAAGTGAAAAAAGGAACCAATATTTATTGTATATGGTGATATCGAAGATGATCCATGAAATTCTTTAATTATACTTTTGAGGATACACATTATAAATAGAAACATACACAGTAAAACAAGTTCTTACTAAAGCATAAAAAGATATTACTTGTGAAATATGACTTGGAAAGAAATATGTGATGTAAAACTTACATGTGTGGGGTTGTGATGTTAAGGACATTTTTGGAAACAAGATCTCACCCCAAGTTATAAAGTGTATCTTTAATGGATATCTTAAAATAATAAGGGGATATTACCTATACGACCTCTCAAATAAAATGGTAATGTTGGAAATTCATGTTAATTAACTGAGAGGGAGTTCATATACAAAAGTTATAGTAGGATAAATATATAATTTTATGAATTTTAGGCTTAATATATACATGATTTGTTATAGGAATAAATTTCACAAATCCCTATAGAAGAGGATGTTCCAAAGACACAAGTACTATATAAGAGTATAAGGGGGTTAGAGAAACTAAAAGATATGGTTTTTTAGTTATCGATGAAAGTGAAACATTAATAGTTTAAAATAATGAAAATATATTCTATAAGGAGGTAGTAAGTATATCATAATCTAAAAGGTTTAAAGGGGGTATAAATTATAATAAGGAATCCATGTACTGAAAAAGTATAGATTTTGGTAGATCCTCTAGAGGATGTAAATCCCATTGGATGTAAATGATAATTCAAGAAGAAATTTGAAATGGATTTTAAAACCCTAATATTTTAATATATAATTCTTCTTTAAATAATATTATGAGCAGTACATTGTACCGCATGAAAAACTAATCATAAATGAATGATGATATAATATAGAAATATTATTATTTAAATCTGATCGTTATAACTTAGCCGTTGGATTTGAGAGTATGAGTAGGAGTAAATAAATTATGAAATATATGTAGAAACATTCTCATAATACAAATTTATTTATTATTTTTTTAAAAATAATTTACCAATTTTTATTGATAATAATGAAATCATATAAGGTTTAGAACACTTAAAGTTTGAAAGGGTCATTTTTCTATTATAATAGTTTTACTATAAATTTTGTATTGAAGTTCAAAAGAAGATTTATAAATTTTAGAAATTGAATTTAATTAAAATTATTTCATTTTTTTCTTTATATAACAATTATATTATGGAGAATTTCAAGAATTTTTCATAAATAGTTGATTTTTGGGTAAATAGTGTAAAATGCTAATTTTATAAATAATGTCACTTTTATGAAATTATTATAATATAATAATTAATTTAATGATTATGAAACCTTTTTTATAGACCAAATTTACATTTAAGGATTAATATTAATCATTTAAAAATATAAATTTGTACTTATAAATCTACATTTGACATCTTAGTAATCTAACTAAATGTTTTTATTCAAAAAAATATTATTTTTAGTAATTATCTTTTAATAAAGTTTTTACAAAGTAACTTTAAGTTTTGAAATGGTTTGAAAGTAAAAGAAAGTATCCTTTTATTTAACATAATCCAATTAATTCAATGTGAATCAAAATGATAACTTATTTTGGAATAAAATCATTTTTTTGCTTAAAATAAATATTTTTCTAAATATAAGTTTTCATTATGATTTGAAATATTATATTTAAATTTTTTTTTTACCAATTATGGAAATTAAATCTTAAAAAATGTACTCTATATTTGAAACTAGAATATTCAAATTATGTAATAAGGTCAATTTCATTTTTTTCATATTGAATAGTAACAATAGTAAAAGTGTATCACTATGATATAGGGAAAGTGAGTTAAACAAGGTTAAAACTATGAGATAAGTTTTAAAAATCTCCCAAAAATTTACCTTTATTTCATTAAATTAGTTTAATTTGACTAAATTATCCTATATTTAAAAATATGGCAATTTGGTTCCATTTTATTTTGAAAATGACCTTTATATTATTTTTAGTAAAGAATAAGTACAAAATGTCACTCTCTTTCTTTTAATATCTATAATATGTTTCCATAAGAATAAAAATATGTTATTAATTTTTATAAATGTTTATTTTAAATATTAATACATCATTCTCATTATATTTTTTTAATTTTTTATGGTATAATTTCGTATAACGCTTACGCATCGCTGCTGCATCACTTGTGCGAGAGGGTGAAAAATCAAAGTAACTTGTTTTAAAAAGATTTAAAGTAATATATTCTAGATGATTTATGGTGTTACATGGATTTAATGGATAATTATAAAGTATTATTATTGTTTAAATTTTTTATATTTGAATTCCATTTTTATCTTGATTCCTTTAAAGTCAAACTATATTATTAGTCATGAAAATGACTTTAAATGATATTTCATGTTCAAAAATTATATTTAAATTATATAAAATCATAAAAATACAATATTTACTCAGGAGTATGTGGACTTTATGATCATATAATTCACAGTTGATTTATGTGACGTTTTTAAATTTTAAATTTATATTTTTTACTCTTAAAGACTAAGTATTTATGAAAATTATATTGATTTTTATATAAAAAGATGCATAAACTAACCCATTCAAAGATACATAAGAGATCAATTTTATCTAAAAAATCTAAAAACTTAACTGTGAAAAATTCCCATGATATATTCATTATCCATTGGTGAGATAAAAAGACTTTATTCTAAAGGAATTGTGTTATATTGAAAGGAGGATACTCGAAGAAGACGTAATTATATTTACTGATCTATTTCAAGATTATTTATTCTTAAACATCCTCCAAATATTATATTATAATATTTTAATAATGATATAATTATATTTAATATAATAAATATTTTTTATGTTAATGGTATAACCATTTTATATATCCTTTCCATTTAAATAAAAAATAAAACACCGCTCACGCGTATGTACAAACTACCATATCCATGAAACGATTTATTTTAATTTTCATAACTACCTCTCACAGATGGTTAAAAAGATAATTTATTAGATATATATGATTTTAATTTCCTAATTATAATTATTTAAATTTAAAATATTATCTATTTTCTTACATTCCCATCCACTAGAAAATGATAATGTTGTTCGCGTGTACATATGGACTACCATCTTCAAGGAGCGATGTGATTTTTTTTTCATTTACACTTCTCATTGATGGTTATAAGGACATATTTAATAAATAAATATGATATTTATAATATTATTATGATTATTTAATGGTAAAAATTTATCTAATTTATTTCATTTCCATCCAATAGAAAAATGAAAACATCATTCATGTGTATGTACATACTATCATCTCCATCAAACTGTGTGCTTTATTTTTCATGAACACATTTGATGGATGGTTTAAAAATTATATTACATTTATAAAAATAATAATTATAAATTTTTTAAGATATTTGAGACTATATAACAATGAAACCTTTTATCAATCTTAACACAACGAAAATTATTTTAAAGGTTATGGACCAAACAACCTCAAAACATCATATCAAAACTTAACGGATTTTATTACAAAATGAAACATGATAATGGTTTAATTAAAAGGATTAATAATAAAATCGAAAAGGTATCTTAAGAAATTAAATTATTAATGTAATTTTATTATTTTGTGTTTTTAGAACATATGAAATGATTCATGACTTATGGTAAGGGATTTTCCTTTAAATTGTTACTTTAAAAGTTTTAAACACGTTTTCCAGCATGTCCATAGTATTTTAAATGTTTCAAAAATGTTATTATTTGTGTTTTAAATATATTTAAAGGTTATTTAAAATTATTATTTAATTTATTTCCAAATTTTTATAAGGTTACTTTTAATTTTTTTCATATAGATTATTTTGGAGGTTTATAGAAGTGAAAAAAGAACGTTTTTTAATGTTTACCACTTGATCAAATTTTCCAATAATCATATCCAATATTAATTATAAATATTAATCTATATTTTTATATGGTTTTTCAAATAAAATAATATTCCCATTGTACTAGGGATTTTTAGTTTTTAAAAATACCAAAAGAAAAGGATGTTTTCTCTTGTTTTTCAAAGCTTAATTCTATTATTTTTATAAAACTATTTTTCATCTATGACAACATGATTTAATTTATTTTATGAATAATTTGGGATATTATCTAATGATATAATCAAAATCATTTCTATGTATTGATTATAATTATATTTTTCCATTTATTTACTGGAAAAATATTAGTATTTCAACTTCCATCTTTTTAATGTGAATGTTTATTCTAAAGTCATGATGATTATGTATTATATTATTGATTCAATATATAAGAAATGCATTGAAAATGTATAAGTGAAAGGTGGGGACTAGTTATAGATATCCCCGTGATGAATTCACTATTTCATGAGATAAACTTGAATGGGTATTTCTCAGTGTGTGTTGACCTATAAAATGACAATTTCTTAGAATAAGGCCCCAGAAGAAATATCATGATGTCTAAAATTATGTATTCCATTATTATGAAATCAATTATCAAGTGATTATTTATATTATTATCTTTATATGTATATATATTCTAAGTTCAATTTTTTATTGGTTTTCTATAAAAATATTTTTCTTATCTTCCATAAGAAAAAAATATCAGGATTTAAAAGAATGTTTACGATCATATAAGGGTGAAAGGTTTATTTTTTTAAAGAAATTTTTTCATGATTTTAAGGAAACCCTTATGAATTATGGTTTTCCTAATACTTTTTTATTAAATTTTTTGTGAAAAAAATTGGAAAAAAAGTTGTTTTCAATAGTAAGTAAGTAATTTTTTTGAGCTTACATTTTTGTATGACAAAAAGGGAAACCTTAATATGGGTTTTCATGTTTTCCAAAGAAAAAGTGGTTTTCTATTCTTTTTTACACCCCCTTACTGAGCTATTTTGTTATCACCTAATGTTTAAAACATTTTTCATAAGTACTAAGGATGATTAATAATTATAGAAAGTTCAATGATAATACTTAATAACCTAAGAAAGAGTCACATGAATTAAAACAAGGTGTAAACATATTAACCTTCTTTTATAAAAAAACATACACTATGTGACAGTTTTCCCTAGGTAATTGTATGAGTTTTACTAATTATATAATACTATAAATTAAAAATATTTTGAAAATTATAAGTATGAAATTAAAAATTGGGTTACTTGAGTTGGTATCAAAGAGAGTATGTAATAATTGTGTTTTTTTTCACTCGATATGGTTGTATGAATTTGGGGTGAAATATTTAATATGAGATAAAATGTTTTTACTACTTTAGAGGTTAAGATTTTATTTGAGAAAAATTTAGAAGCCTTCTATAACCTTGAAGGTTAGTATGTTAAGGATAAATATGGTTATTTTTCTAAATTGAAGGATTCGAATAGAATATGAAATAGTTAATTATATCTTTGTGTAATATACCATTATTTTAAAAAGAACAATTATGTTTGATAGTGTAAAATATAATCAATAATTTTCATAAATAAATCATGAAATATTAGCATTAAAAAATTACCATCATAACATTTCCATTAAATTAGAATATATGAATAGAATTAAACAATTTTTTAAATATATATGAAGGTAATAATAAATATAAATTCATTAATTAATTCTTATGAAATAAGAACTCAATTGTTTTAGCAAATCCATTTTATTCATTAGAGATATGTTTTCTTCAAAAATGGTTTTTATTTATTTTCATGAGAAAATAATTGCAATTAATTTAATTAAATTTTATAAATAATAAAAATGATATCATTTTTTAACTCATCATAACAATTTTTTCTTTGGGTGAAATTTTGGTATTTTTAAGAAAATACTGATTTTTCATTGAATAGTGAAAAATATTGAATCTTATTGAACACAGTATTTTATTTTAAAGTATATACAAAGTAAAATTATATTATTAATTAGTTTTAATATTTAATTTGTTTATTTAAAAGTAAAATAATCTAATTATGGGTTTTGAAATTAATTTTATACTTTAATATAGTACTAAAACATTTTATATTTAAAACTGAATTTTTCAGAAAAATCATTTTCATCACATTTTTTAGATTTGATTTTGAATTAAATTATTCCACTTATATGTTTTGAATTTTGAATAATGGATTCTAGATTTTGAATGAGGAGTTCCAAATTGGGTAAATAGATCTCTTTTATTTTTGGTTAATATGAATAGTAACCATAGAAAATTTGTTACCATGGTAAAGGGTAAATAGAGTAATTAAAGTTATAAATAATATGAAAAGGGCTATAAAATAACCCCCAAACAAACCTTGTAAATATTGGATGAGTCCATTTATTCTATAATATTTAAATATTAGGTTATATAGACTTTTCATTTCCTTTTGAGTGTCATTATGACCTTTATAATATTTTATGTAAAGAAAAGTAAAAAAAAATTCACAATCTTTTTTTTAATAAATATAATATTTTTAACATGGGGATAAACAAAACATATTTTATTTTATAAATATTTATTTTAAATATGAATGATTTATCTTTATCATGATAATTTTTTCTTATTTTTTAGTAAATAAATAATGACCTTAAATTCTTACACAAATGTGATGTGGTAATTATTCAATTAATGAAAAATTAAAATAAATAATATTATAAATACTAAAAGTATTATAATTTGAGATAATTAATCCAATCTAGGAATTTTATAGATGAATATAATAAGTTGTGGATGTAAGAAAATATTTTTTAGAGTTTAATTTTATTCTTGATGTTATTAAAGTGAATATAATGAATTGTACTAAAAATTGACATTAATGACATTCTATAATAAATAATATTTTATTAAATGATATAAAATTCCAAAAAAATTATATATGTGGAAAAGTAATTAGGATATGGTTTATAATATAAACCATGCTCCATTTATGGAACGTTTTTGTATTTATAGTTACTATATTGACACTTAAATATTAAAAAACCATCTTGTCACGATATGTGTAAAAGAGGTTAACGAGGGGTTAAATCTAAAAGATAAGGGTAAACACATTGTAAAAAATTATATAATTTTTATTTTATGAAATAATTTCAACACATAATCGTCTTATATTTGAAATAAATTATTTTGGGTCCTTTTTTAAATGAAAATTAATTTATATTAATATAATATTTTGGAAAATTACAAGAATGCCCCTCCCCTATCTTATAAATGGAATCTCTTCTTCTCTTTACTTCACACACCATGAACCATTTGTTCAGGACATGAACTACTCAAAACCTTCATCACATCTTTCCTAATATCTAAGTGGCTTTGGTTTGATCATAAAACCAACCTAGGGAAGATTTTCGTGCAAACCTTAAGATGTTGTTTGAAGAAGAGGAATATAAGGATTATACATGACGAGTCAGACTCGAGGTAAGGGATTTCATCTCAGTTTCCCTTAATTAAGGAATATTTTAATGTTAATTCACCCAATTTATTTTTTGTGGTTTATAATTTTCCCATTTTATATATTTTATTATGAATTATACATACTTCATGATATTTTAAGTTTCAATTTTCATTATTTTATCTAAAGGTATTTGAATTAAAAGTTACCAAGTGGTGAAGGGTTTCTCAAATAAATTTACTTATGTTGGGTTATGACTCTTCTTAATTGAATTTGATATGGAATGGTTATGTGATAATTAATCTCTAAATTGATATATTTGGTATTTATACTTTTTTATGGATTTATATTTTTTACACATAATCTATCCATTAATTAATTCTCAATTAAATGATATGATCTTTATAAGGATAATCCATCTAAAATTCTCTTTCTTTGTGAAAAAAGTTTATGATTTTAACCTATCTTATTTTACAAGGTGTATATACTTAACTTTCAACATAATATATCATTTATATCATTATGTACATGATATTTAATGTTTCATTTGATGTTATTCTTTCATGGGATTATGATTGAAGAGTTACCAAAGTAACAAAGTCTTTATGTCACAATCTATTTTTTTAGAGATTGTTTGTGTTTAGGTTCCTTTGGAGGAAATCATATGATATTATTTTCTTGAAACACATATATTATATTTTATCTAGTTATGAATGTGGTTTACATATTTAATTTCCATTTTCTCACTTAATTATTAAAGAAACATTAAAGAAGGCATTCAAAAGTGATACTGATCTTGTATCTTCTTTTAGATTGGGAATATTTCTCATCCAAATCCATATTTTTTAAAATGATTTAAAAAATAATCTTTTATAAAAATAAATTATATTTTAAACCTATTTTACATTTTCTTTGTACTTATTTCAAAAAGTTTTAAAAAAGGAAATTTCTTAACAATTTTTTAAATGGGTAACTTTTGACACCATTTAAAAAAAGTTTTGAAAAGAATATTTGTTTTTTACATCTATAATATGAACATTATTTTCTTGGAAGTTTCATTTTTAAGTTTCTAGGATTATACAAGGCTTTTCACAACATTTTTTATTTTTTAAATTTTTAAAAGTGATTTTTAAATTGAAAAGTATGTTTTCCTAAAGAATGTTTTTAATGATCTTTTAATGGTTTTTACATTCATCAAAGACAACAACCATTGTGATTACTTATGATTCACATGGGATATTTTGTAATAATACCATACTAATTTTTTCTATGGATGGATTATTATTATTTAAAATATATTTTTATGGATATCATTTCTTTTCCCTCGGTTAATCAAGTCATAGAAGAAATTATTTATTTTAACTTATATGGAGATAATGACTTTTTCCACCACCATAACCATTATTTGATATTTGTATTACATTATAATATTTCGTTTTTTCTTTAAAAAAATCCCATCCTTCTCTTTTTCTAGGTGATTTTTTTTTAATTTTTTTTAATAGAAAATGGTATTTTGATTTCAGAAAGTGTTTTGAACACAAGTTTAAAAGATTTTTTCAATGGTTTTATTCATGATATGGTCCTTGGATATTATTTATGAAGGTTTGTGCTCCATTATAGCTCACTAGTGAGTATGATATAGTTTATATGAATTTTTTAGCCCCATTATAGCTCATGGGTGAGCCCGATATAGCTTATACGATGGGTGATTCCAGATTGCACTTCAATGTGTTGGGTAATGATTATGTCCAGAAGATAATTATATTAGACATGGGCCATATGGGTTTTCAAATTATAAAGGTTCTATAATGATGTTGTACAAAGGTATATACATGTTTTATTTATGATTTATATGGATTATAAATGTTTTATTTGATCATGGTTGACATCAAATTGCTCATGATTATTGATTCTTATAACTCTTGTCCTACGATAAAACTTTATTCCATGTTTCATGATTTATGGTCCAAGTATTTATTAGTATGAATTATCGTATGTTATTATCATGAAATTTCATTATGTGATCATACCCTTATTCCCATATTACTCTCACCGATGAAATTTAATTATTAATACTTATTTTTAGCCTTACCGAACATTTGATCTCACCCTTGTTATGTTTCCCTTTACCTATATTGTGAAGAATGATGAAAATTTATCTGTTTTTAGAAAGGTTTTATTTGGGGATAATTTTAAGAGAGATGTTGAATACTTAATATGGAATATGAAAAGATGGGTATAGTGGGAGGAATACTCTCTATATTTTATGAGTGTTGATTATGTAATATTTTTTCCTAATTATCAAAAACTCTAAACATAAAAGGGATTTGGGCATATAAGTGATCAGATATTTACATTTTATATTGTAAGGGTTGGATAGAAAAAATTGGGTCACATTTATTTGTATCAATTAAAAAAATAATGTTTATTTTTTAGCACCATATCAAAAAGTGTGGTTTCAGGGCTGTAACAATTGGTATCTGAGTAGAGTTTAGATAATTTATAATATTAGGATGTTTACATATGAGGTTATATTAAACGTTTTGGCTACCATCATGGGTTTATAATTTTAAGGTTGATCATAAGTTCAAATTATTAGAAACCATTTGAGGTTTTAAGTGATGGAATTTTAATGATACCAATTATATTTTGTGAAAAATATTATTTGGTTGATATCTATGTAACCCTTAGATTTAACATGAAGTATTATTCTTGAAAAGTGACATTACACATTTGGGAATGTATATTGAATGGTATAAGATAACCTTTGAGGTTAAAACTATAATTAATGTCATTATTGGGATATATGGTTATTTACTTATGCAAATGAATAGCATATTAGGGAGATTATATGATTAGGGTATATAAATTTTTGGGAACATGACTTTATGGGAGACTAATTTTATTTAGAGATAAATGTTAAATTTTTATTGGAACAATGTGAGATCAAATAATTATGATTTTTTTATTTCAAGTTTGGTTAGGAAAATTTTGAATAATTTTAAGTATTTTTATTTATAGATTGATTTAGTTTGAACTTTGTGTGTTACGGTTGAATTTTTAAGACTAATTTATTGTTCATTTGTATGACGGTTTATTCATTTTGGGAATAATCTCATCTTTTATTAACTAATTTTGTTTTTAATAATGTATAAATATAAGAGTTATTTATTATTTTTCAATTTTATGATCCAAAAAAATTATTTTAGTTCTTCAGGCATAAAAAATCATCTTGAATACTCATCTAGTAACACCCTGAGTTTTTATATATTATTATTTTTGAATAAATTAAATTTCTTTGATGTCTTGGATTGCAAGATAAACCAAGTTAAGATTTATTTATATGAAAAACCAATTTAATATTTCAATACAAAAAACACTAATATTATCTTGTAGTATATACAATACTAATTTTTTTTTTACACACAATAACGAGTTCCTTCGATAGCTTGTGTTTCACGCAAAACCTAGTTTTACCGAACTAAAATATACTATTGATATTATTATTTAATATGATTTTTATCTCATATCTATGGGAATATATGGAATCGATATTATTAAATAACTTATGCAAATATATAGTTTTTTCTTGGTCATTAGTTATCTATTTATTATAAATAAAATAATTATTATTTAAAAGAAAAAGAAACTTTTAAGAAAAAAAAGTATCTTTTCTAACAGATGTTTTAATCATGCTTAGAACACATAATTTAATATTAAAATTTACCACTTTTAGAAAATGTATTTGATAAAATAAAATTAATTTTTTAAATTGGAATATCAAAATTATCTTAGAGTTAATTTTTTGTATTTTTCTAAGAAGTTTCATTTTTTATAATGAGAATATTGAATTTTAATTGAAAACTACCTTTTAGTTTAAATAATTTATATTGTTAAATAATAATTTAATTTGTTTTAAAGTAAAAATAGTTAAATTATAAATCTATTAATACAATTCATGTCATTGAACACATTTTAATAATAAATTTTGATATATAAACATTGCAAAATTTGGAACATTTTCACTTTAAAAACCAACTTTCTCGTCACATCTACAAGATTTATTTTAAATTAATTTTTGACACTTCTTTGAATTTTATTTCGAAAAATAGATTCTATATTTAAGATCTGTATAATTTTTCTTATCTAGTAAGGAAAAATTAATTTTTGACCACAATTATTATTGAAAATAGTTAAAACTAATTACAACGATTAAAGAAAAAACAAGTTTACATAGTGGTTTAAATCAGAATATAAGATGTAAGAATAACCGAAAAATTGTAAAAAACATATTGGATGGGAATTTTTATACCCTTATGTCTTTAATTTTTAATTTTTTTGACTTTTTGGGACACCTTATCATGAATTTGACCTATATAATAATTTATGTAAAGAAAAAGACAAAAATAGCCTTTCTTCCTTTTAATTTTTATAAAGCGCTGGAATAGGAAAAAAACTAAAATGGTTTAGTTTTAATTATTATTTTGGAATATAAATGAGTTTTTTCCTGATAATTTATTTTAAATTTTTATAGACTTTATAATTACATTAAATGTTTAAGAAGCCGTAACACATGAATTATTTAGTCAATAGTTAAAAAGCTAAAATGGTACTAAAAATAATAAAAGTGAAGTAAATTGAATGAATTATTATGTTAAAGTATGTTTTAGATGGTTATATCATGTAAAATAGGTTTGAACTTTATATATTAAAATTACATCATTGTCTTGATATTTTTTAAATTCAAATTACTTAATTAATGTCAAAATTGACATTAATGTTATTTTATAATAAATGATATTTTATTAAATGATTTAAAAATAATTAAATTCATATATTGTTATAAGTATTTTTTAAATTATAATAAAAATAAAACATGGTCCATTAATGGACCAATTTTCATTTTATAATGAACATATTAACCCCTAAATAGTAAAAACTCTATTAGTGTAGTTAAGGTTAAAGCGGTGTTTTTACGCGTTACAAGCAGTTGTTTTAAAATTAATTGAAAAAAATATAATTTATAAATTAAAAATATATTTCATATTTAGAATAAATGAGTCCAAATTATTTTATATTTATCACACAAATTTATTCTTAAATAATAAATTACTTTGGTTAGAAAACTAGTTAACATAATAAAAAACCAAAATGGTAAAATTAGAAAACTTAGAAGTCAAGGATTGAAATGTTTAAAACATGTGAATAAATTTGTGTTTTAGGTGTGTATTGACCATATAATCCCTCAAAACCTTTAATTATATTTTTTAGATCCACTTTACATAACGTTGACCTCCAAATAGTGAATGATTTTCAGTATTTACAAGAATCTCACTCCTCCTCAATTATAAAAAAATCACTCGTTATCCCCACTTATTCGCACCTATCAAGCTATTTAGATTTTCAAATAGTGGAAAATGACTTCTCAAATTCCCTCTTATCAACCTAGAATCCTTATCTTAGGCAGAAATCCAACCAAGGAAGTCCTTTGGTACAAATGAAACGGAGATACCTGATGAAGAGATAATGTTCATCAATAAATATTTTTTATTTTATTTATTTTTAAAACCCCATAAATTTTTTTTATATATTGATTCTATTATAAAATAAGTATCATATATATAATTATATGATCTTATTCTATGGTTAATAACTACAACCACACACACTTCCATCCAATGGGATAAAAAATCATCGTTCCTCTGTATGAAGGACTACTGCCACATGAACTGATGTCGTTTGTTATTCCATTACCACATTTCATGTTTGGGAATAATGATATAAATACAATTTATATATGATTTATATGATGTATTTATGATTATGTAATTATTATATAACACATACCTTCATTATTTCCATTTTGTGGGAATACGATAACATTGTTTGTGTGTACAGTGGATTACCACTTCACAAAGCGATGTGATTCATTCATGTTTTACATGGAATGTATTAAGTATAAGTTTAATAAAAATATGTAATATATCTGACATAAAAATTATATTTTAATGGTAATATATATATATATCATTTAATTTTATTTCTTTCAATATGATAAGAAAATGGAAACAATGTTCATGCATATGTACGACCTACCGTGTCCATGAATGGTGTATTTCATTTCTTATTACTAAATTTTATGAATTATTATGGATTAAAATATAATTAATATATATAATGGTTTAAATTCTGGAGATTATTAAATCATGATCTAAGTAAGTGGATCAAGAATTACAAGTCAAAATATGTACGAAAAACAAAGCAGTTATTACCGGAAACATAATTTTAACATGGAATTATTAATGAATGGGTAATATAAATTTATAAGAAAATAATATATGGAATGAAATATATGAATATTATTCTATTATATATGTAAAATAAACTTATATTTAATATATAGAAAGTTTTAATTAGTTCAACAATAGTTAAGACTTTAGGTAAGGTATTTCCACCTCGCTTTTTTACTTTTGTGAGACACATGCTATATTCACCACCACTTTCTTATATGTGATATATATATACTTGAAAAGAATATATTTTATTATTATTATAATAAATTTTTTTATTTATATATCCACTTGATTATGTCCCTTTCATGGGGTTTACGTTTCAAAATTCGCCAAATTGGTAAGGGAATTTTGTCTCAATTTTCCTTCTTTGAGACACATGTTATGGTATGCACCTATATTCTTTTATGAGGTGTATATAATTACTATTTCACATGTTATATCATGAATATACTTATTTTAATGATATTTTAAACTTATTTTAATGTTATTTTTTCATGTGTATTATGATTCAAAGTTACCAAAGTGATAATAGTTTATTGATACAATCTCATCGTTTATGAGGATTTTTTATGATTATGATTATATTGATGAAATTTTATGATATATGTCTCAATAATTCACATTAATTTTCTTTTAATCTAGTTTTTTATGATATATTCAAGCAGTGGTACCATTTTTTCATTCATCGGTACTTAATTTAATTAAGAAAAGGTATTTAATAAAATATGTATTTATTTATCTCTCCGGTCAAAAATCCTTTTTCTTCAAAAAAATGTTTTCAAAAAATGGTTTTTATTTTTTTTTAAATGATATTTTAAGCTTATTCTGAAGGTAAACGATTTTTGAAATGTTTTATTTTTTAAAATTTGTTTTAAATGATTTCCAAAGGTTTGTTTATAAGTTTCAAATGTTATTTTCAAAGAAAAGGATTTTAAAAAGGTTTTATGTTTAAAAACTGTTTTAAACGATTTTAAAAGCCTATTTTATAAGTTTCAAGGGTTATTTTCAAAGAAAATGATTTCAAAAATGTTTTATATTTAAATTATTTTTTAATTTTTTCTTCAAATATCCCTTTATATGTTTTCAAGGTTATTTCCAAAGAAAAAGGTTTTCAAAAGGTTTTATATTTTAAAAAGATCATTTCAAAGAAGAAATTATATTTTCCTTAAGAAATGTTTTAAATGATCTTAAAGATTACATCACATTTTTTCAAAAACAATTTCAAATAAAATGATTTTGGAAAAGATTTTTGTTTTAAAAAATGATTTTCAAAGAATGGTTATTTTCCTTAAGCAATGTTCCAAGTGATCTTTCAAAATCCTCCTAAATATAAGATGACATCATTTGATATAGTTTATTATTTAATGAGGGTATGATACAAGTAAACTATTCTTATTATTTCTTTAATTGGTTTATGTTTAAGATGAAAAGTTATTTAAGAAACACATCTCTCTTCTATAGGCTATAACATGTTTAAATGACCATAACACCTACTTATTTTCATGGGTTATGCTATGATGAAATGATTATGAAACCTATTTTTATTATATAGGTTGTGATATGATGAAATTTTTATAATACCCATTTCATTTCATAGGTTATGATATGATTATTGTTTATTATATTATGGCACACATATTTATGATTTCATTATGTGACAGGTGGGATTTATATCTCCCTCCAATACATTGGGTAATTATGGATAACTCATCAGTATATATGTTATGTGTAGACCTGATTACATGTTCATAATGTTGTGTATGAACTTAATTATGGGTTCACAATGTTATACATGAACCTGATTACATGTTCAAAATGTTATGCATCAACCTGATTATATGTTCACATTGTTATGAATGAACCTGATTACATGTTAAAAATATTAAGCATGGACTTGTCTTTAATGTCCATAATGATATTAATTAACCTAGTTTTATGTCCATAAGTTTATATTAGGGCCTAATTTCAAGTACTTAACATAATTAGTGAACCTATTTCTATTTATACATGTCCAAAATGTTATAAGATGATGTGTATGCCAAAAATCTATGTCCTATTTTGGTGTTTTTCTCTCAAGGGTCATGTTATTTGATTATATTATGATTCTTGTATTATGAAATACCAATATTTATTCCATGAGTTGTGATTATTATCTTTGATACGTAGGGTATGGTTTTCAAATGTTTTTCTCATGTTCTCATACCCTTATGTTCATGTTATGATCTTGTATCTCCTTTGTTTACCCATACTGAGCACCTGAGCTCACCATTTCTTATGTTTCCTTTACCTAGGTTATGAATAAATGTTTTATATAGGGTATATCTATGAGGATTGATAAAAGGGAAGTTATTTATGGGAAAAATTTAAGATCACTCACCAGATTAGAAGATTGTATTCCTAGTTTCCAAAGGCACAAAACTATTATGGTTCTTAGACTTGTGTCCGTGTAATTTATTGAATATTCATCTAAAAAGATATAATATCCTTGTATGAGAATACTGGTTCACTATATTCTATATCAAAGGAAGGGTTTATTTATCATTTTTAAAATAGGACTAGAAAACTTTAGTGAGATCCATAAGTATATTTCTAAGGATATGTCTAATGATGTCTCTATAGATAAATCTAAGGATGAGTTAATGTTTAGGAAATTTTCCTGAAATTTTGGTAAAGTATTGCGAGAGTGGTTTCCAAGAAGTTACATCCTTATCTATATTCTACAAGTGGATGTGTATCTGACATAGATTTACATAGGGGTAACAAACCCAAAACACAGTATTGAGCTAGACTCGACCGGGAACTGGTGCACAATAATAGAACTTATTGCACACCCGGTTTGACACTCCTGAGGGATATGATTTGGAAATTTAAAAACTCTTTATGAACTATCAAGAAGGATTTAAATATAAGATTAATATGAATAACCTAGAATTAAACTAAGGTGTTATATATTAAAGAAGAAGGTATCATGGTTTAGATATCCTATAAGTTATTTTCCATGATTATGTGGGTTTTCACTCAGATAATTGTTTCTCACACTATGCTTTCTTGTTTTAGCCGATGGAGGAAACCAGAAGGAACTGGGATAATGTGTAATGTGATGGATAATTTGTGGATGATAAGTAAAATGTGATGATTACTATAGGGAAGGATGTGGTGATTATTCCTAATCAGTTTTCACAGAACATGATTAAAAATATATACCTTAACCAACTCTCAGAGTCACAAAATAATAGAAGGAAAGATTTTTATGAGAGTTTGGGTAGTAAAGGCCATAGAGGAATGAAGATTCAGTTTCCTATGTGTCAATAATGTGGGAATAAACATCCAAGTTAATGACTTAGAGGAATAAGGATATGTTTTTACTGTAAAAAAGAAGGATACAAAGAAAGTAATGGTAATGGTAAAATGAAAAGTCCAGTTAAGTCAATGAATGGGAATATTGGTATTACTAAGATATCACTGTCTATTGAATGCTTTAAATATGAAATGTATAGTCATTAAACAAATCAATGTTCTAAAGTTAAATATTATGAAGAGAATCAGAAATGAGGGATGATTAGTGGTTATATTTCTGATGATGAAGAGACTATAATTGCAATGTGGAAGGAAATAAGTGTTAAATAATAATATGATGAAGCTTAGTTAATTATTTGGGAATAAAGTGGGATGAATTTAGTATTTATATATTTGAATTAAAATATTTTATTATCTGAAATATGAAATATATAAATGTTTTTCAGTATAAGTTTATCATTAAGGACGTGAAAGAATAAGTTGAATGATACTGATGGACTGGAAAAGTGATATATTGATTATGGGAAGGTACCACTTAATATGTTCTAGAGGCTGAGAAAATGGTTTTTAGTTAGGATAAAGAGATGATTGATTGGAATAAAGTAACTTGGATAGTACTAATGACCTCATAAATGATAAAGTATTTGTTGAAAAATAGTTTACGTTATCATTAATGGAATTTACAAAATTATTGGATCTATGGAATATATTTAATAATTTGTGGTTTTATTCAAGGAATCAGGAAGAATTATTATTTTCATTATGGTTCTATGGTAATTCAGGTAATTACCATCTTTTAAGAGAATACATGATTATGGTATTCACATATTGGGTATGTGACAATCAAGAGTTACTTTATATTATATAGAGGATTAATGTTAAGATGATTTTTAGATATTTAGTCACCTTCTTTATTATATTTTTGGATTTTAATATTTTTAAAGGGTCATAAGGTTAACCATTTATGAAATGGTTTATATTGAAATTTGAATGAGGTTTTATAGATTAGTGTATTACTTCACCATAATGGATTACATGTGATAACCATATTGGTTTTTGAAAATAATTAGAGAGAAAAAATAATAATTTGTACTCCTTTATAGATCTTATGATCCATTAAAAGTGAATTTTAGTGCTTCAGGCATAAAAACTCACTCATGTATATTCATTTCCTATAATAAGGGATAAATTGTAAATTTATCGAAGCACATGAAAAGGATAAAGATATTCTTATGAAATATAAACATATCTTGAAATTATATTTCTTTACATTGTTATAAAGTAAAATTATTTCACATCTTTAGGAGAAGGGTCTTGAAACAAAAATATCATCCTAGAACCTTCATTTCTAATGAACCGATTGTCTTTTCAATCATCATAGATTTATGTTCTTGAGTCCCTTATCATTAAAGTGATAATTTACATGCTTGTTATCAATGACCTCAATCACTCTCTATAATTATTTATGTTTTTCATTCATATGCATATCTTCACTTTTAACCTATGTTCTCATATGTAGAAATAGAGTTGTGAGTTACTTTGGGTATCCATTATGTTTCCATATTTCCCTTTTTAATGGAATTTTTAGTATTAATTTTTACATTGTGGGTTTGTATAAAAGGAAACTTCAAGTACTAAACCATTAACCAGATAAATTTAAAGGGAGAAATTCATTTTATGGGAGGTAGAATGTAACAACTTGAGATTTTATGAATTATTATTTTTTAATAAATTAAATTTCTTTGATGGATTTCATTGCACGCTACAATAAGTGAATCTTTCTTTATATACAAAACCATGTTAATATTTTGCTACATGAAACACCAATATTATCATGCATCACATGAAACACTAAGTTGGCTTATGTTACAAAAAATACTAAGTTCCTCTAATAGCTTGGGTTACACACAAGAACATGTTTTACTGAACTATAATATACTATTGGTATTATTATTTAATATGATAATAATCGACTTTCTATTAAAATAGATGGATTAAATAGGATTAATTGAATTGTGAAAATATATAGATTTCAATTATTTACTTGTTATCTATTTATTAGAAATAAAACAATAAATATTGAAAAGAAAAAAATTATGAAAAACAATTTCTTTTCTAAAAGGAAGTTTAATCTTTCTTGGCTCACATAATTTAAAATTAAATTTTTCGAATTTTGTAAAATTTATTTGAAAAAATATACTTCATTTTTTAAATAGAAATATCAAAATTATCTTAGTGTGAATTTTTGGTATTTTTATGAGATTTTTTATTTTTATATTGAAAAATATTTAATTTTTATTGAAAAATGCATTTTTGTTTAAATATTTTAAAATATAAAACTATATTATGAATTATTTTAAAGTAAAAATTGTTAAATTATACATATATTAATATAATTTAGGTTGTTGTACTCATTTTTCATGTTGATGTTTGATATAAATACATTGAAAACTTTTGAATATTTTCACTTTAAACCCAACTTTCTCGTCACGTTTGTGAGATTTATTTAAAATTATTTTTTAAAAATTATGTGAATTTAATTTGAAAAAATGGATTAAATATTTGGAATTATTATAATTTAAATTATTTAAAAAGTTTAATATAAATTTTTACCAAAATTATTAGTGAAAAAAATTAAAATTAATTATAATGATTAAAGAGAAAACAAGTTTACTTAGTGGTTTAACGTAGAATATAAGGTGTAAGAATGACCCAAAACTTGTCCATAAACTATTTGATAGAAATATTTATACCCTTATTACCTTATGATATAATTTTATAAGTTTTTGAGACACTTTTCCATGTAAGTGACCCATGTAATAAGTTAAGTAAATAAAATTTAAATAATACACCTTTCTTCCATTTAATTTATATGAAGAACTTGAATAAGGAAAAAACTAAATAGGTTCGGTTGAAAAATATCATTTTGGAACATAAATGAGTTTTTTTGTTATGATAATTAATTTTAAAATTTTAAAAGTGATATAATTACATTAAATTCTTAAGATATTCTGTCGCATGAATTGTTTAGTTAATAATTAAAAAAATCACATGATACTAAAAACATTAATAGTGAAGTAAATTGAATGAATTATTGTATTAAATTATTTTAGTATATGAATTTATCATGTTACACTGGTTTAAAATTAATATATTCAAATTCCTTAATTAATTTCAAAATTGACATTAATGTTATTTTATAATAAATGATATTTTATTAAATGGTTTAAAATTACTAAAAATGATATATTCTACCAAGTGATTTTTAAAATATAATAAATATAAAATATGGTCTATTGAGAACCAATTAACCTTTTTAATGAACATATTGACCCCTAAATTGTAGTTGGGGTTTGTATTTGTGGTAAAAACCCTGTAATCCTACATGTAAAATGGGGGTTCAAAACCCATTGGGCGCAGGTACTATAGTAGTATTATAGGGGGGTATTGTAGCGATAGAGACATTATAGCAATGGTGACACTATAGCAGCAACGGGAACCATAGTGATAGTGGGTACTACGCGGGTACCGTAGGAGGTGGGAACTATAGTAATAATATTCACATAATGGGCATTGGGCCAAAATTTCAGGTCAACGGGCCATGTAATGGGATACATTCCCACTGGGCCTTCGGGCTAAATATATATGATATACTAAAGGGGTAGTTGGGTGGGTTATCCCTTAGGGGGCTATGACCTTTCTTTTAGGCCTGTGTGTGTGTGGTGTGGGTGTGTTTGAAGTAATTTTACCCCTAATCACCGAATATATATATATACCCCTAAATAGTAAAAACTCTATTAGCACAGTTAATATGAAAGGAGTGTTTTTGCACGTTACATGCATTTGTGTTAAAATTAATTCCCAAAACACATAGGATTTATAAATTATAAATTATTTATCATATTTATAATTAACGGGTCCAAATATATAATAATTACCCCTCAAACTTAGTCTTAATGAATAAATTACTTAGGTTTGAAAACTTGTTAACATAACGAAAAACCAAAATGGTAAAATAAGGAAACTTAGAAGTTAAGGAGTGAAATATTTAAAAAAATGTCTATAAATGTGTTTCAGAGGTGTGTATCAACCATATAACCCTAAACACATGTAATTATCAGTTTTGGATCTACTTTAGGTAATTTTGACCTCTAAGTAGTGAATGATTTTGAGTATTCACATGAATGCCACTCCTCCTCAACTATAAAAAAGCACTCAATCCCCCCCACTTCTTCAAAAATGTTAAGAAATTTCTCTTAGACAATACCTAGAAAAATAAATTAGAAAAATTACCTACTCTCAACCTATAATACTTATTTTTTGAATAAATAAAACTGAGGAATTCTTTTGGTGAAAACCAAAAAAAATATACCTGGAGAAGAGGTAACACCAATCAACAAATGTTTTTGTTTTATTTCTTAATCAAACCCCTTAAATTTTTTTTATATATTTCTAATATAATGAAATAAATTTCATAAATATACTGATATTTTTTTATTCTAAGGGTAATACCTACAACCACACACAATTCCATCAAAATGGTTAGGAAATCATTATTCGTGTATATGGAAGACTACCGCCTCGTGAACCGATATTTTTCATTTTTCCATTTCCCCTTTAAAAGGTGGAATTAATTATGTAAATAATATTTATATATTATTTTTATGATTTTTATGATTTATTTATGCTTAGGTAAATAATATATAATAAATAATTTCATGTATTCCATTTTTGTGGGAATATGATAACATTGTTCATGTATACGGAGGACTACCTCCTTGCGAAGCGATGTGGTTCATTTACGCATTACATGAAATGTATTAAAGATGGTTTTAATAAAAATATGTGATATAAATGACATAAAATGCTAATATAATGGTAATATATATATATATATATATATATATATATCTTTTACCTTTATTTCATTCAATAAGACAAGAAATTGGAAACAACATTCATTTGTACGTACGACCCACTGACTCCCTGAATGGTGTATTTAATTTCCTATCACTAAATGTTATAGATTATTATTGATAAATATATAATGAATATATATCATGTTTTAAATTATGTATATTATGAAATCATGATCTTAGTAAGATGACCAATAATACAAATTCAAAACATGTACGAAAAACAAAATGGTTATTACCCGAAACAGAAATTTAACATGGAATTGTTAATAAAAGGGTAATATAAATTCATAAGAAAATAATATATAGAATTATATATATTAATATTTTTCTATGATAGATATATAATAAACTTATATTTATTATATAGGATTTTTGAACAAGTTCAAAGAGATTCAAGACATAAGGTAATAGATTTCTATTTTTCTTTTTACTTTTGTGAGACACATGCTATATTCACCACTTATTTATTATATGTGGTTTTCATACCTCCAATTAATGTATTTTATGATAATTATACTATAATTTATTTATAGTTTCATATCCATTTGTGGATCTCTCTTTCATAGGGTTTACAGTTTAAAATTTACTAAATCAGTAGGGGAATTTTGTCTCAATTTGCCTTTTTGGAGACACATGTTATGTTATGCACCAATATTATCCTATGAGGTGTATATAATTACACTTTAAAAAGTTATATAATTAATATAATTATTTTAATTATATTATAATGTTCTTTTAATAATACAATTTCATGTGGATTATGATTCAAAGTTAGCAAAGTGGTAATAGTTTATTACTACAATCTCGTCATTTATCGAGATGGTTTAGTATTATGATTATATTGATGAAATATTATGATAAATATATCAATAATTCTCATGAATTTTATTCTCCTATGTTTATTCATGATATACTTAATTAATGGAACCATTTTCCAATCTTTGGTAATTAAGATAACTAATAAAATGTTTATAAGAAAATTCAATGGTAATAGAGGTTGTCGACTCTAATAGCGCTCTCTGATCTGTGGATATTAATCCAGTTGATGGGATTTATAATAAAAATATGGTTTTTTTGTTGGATGATGTAGATAGACCCTAGCGACATGTTACTACGAAAGCCGTTGTGGTAGGTTCTGAGTTGATGAAGAAATTTGGTAACCTATCAACCACAGCTAATTCCCAATTTGGTATTATTGGAACAAAACTAAATAGAATAAAATTTTTATTTATGGAGGATGTTGTTATGTAATGCATCACCAAGAAAAGAGACACCTCATGAGTGAATTTTAATAAGGAGGATATTCTTGATAGATTCAAGATTTTTAATCACTCTATCATTTCTAGACTCGTTCTATATGTTGGATGAAAACCTAAGAAAGCTGATGATTTGGTTCAAAAGATTAATTTTGTATGGGGTTATTTGTATTAGAGATGTATTCCAATGGGTCAGGGTTTCTACCATATCATTTTTTCATCAGTGGATCTGAAGTGAAGATATTGGGGGATTGGATCAATTACATTAAATAAGGGTATGTTTTTTTTTCAAGAATGGGAATTTCTATTTAATCTATTTGAGATAAAAATATTATAAATCGAGTATAGATCATAACTATTAGAATTAACTAGATCTTATAGAATCCTAATATTTTATTTGATATTCTCTATGATATGGTAATTCCAATCAAAATGGATAAGACCACCATGGTTTCTAAAAATGGCTATTATGTAAGGGTACTAGTATAGGTAGACTTGAGCTCTTTACTAATTAATAACATAGTCTTATCTGCATTGGATGATGATATCTCTCTAAAATAGGAATATGAAAGAATACCTGATTTCTGCTCTAATTGTTAAGTTATTATTCATGAAAAGGATATATATTGCAAGAATGTGGTTTTTATTTTTGTTATTTAAAATTAAATACAAAGGATTCATGTAGGAAGAAATTGGGAAGGAAGAAAGTGCAGAATGATGTAGATTCTGTGGGTGAAAAATATTTCCCTCTTGATAGGGACAATGAGTGTTTCAGTGCTGGTTCTATACGAATAGATGAGAAGTCTACTCAAAATTTTTTGCAGGTGAATAAGGAAACATAGACTTATGAAAAAGAGTTAAAGAACCATGTAACTGACGAATGTAGGTCAGATTTGGTCGGATCAGGGTTTGGAACTCTAGTTCTAGTTCCAAAGTAATGAGAGTAGGTTAAAGACGATGTTGGTAGTTTTAAACTTAGTGAGGCTTTGGATATGGTTCATTATTTTCAAAACATCAATCATGAAAATAACGAGAACCCCAATCTAAGTAATAGTGAGAATCATTCAAAGATCCAAGAGGAAATTAATAAACTAATGGAAACACAAGGAATCCATGGAAAATGAGATGATATAGAAGGTAATTCCCAAAAAAATATATCCTTTATTCGGGCAGGATGATGTAGGATTTCAACCTATACCTCCAAATAAATCAAGATTTAGGAAATACAACTCCCACATAAAGCCAACCATGGTTGTCAAGTCTCATGGAAACTTAAATTTAGAGTCATATTGGTATGATGAATATGATTCTTCATGTCAATTTGATTATGATCTATGATGATTCTTTCTATATGGATCTTCTTAACATGAGGAAATAATTGCTTGTATGAACCCACTTATCTTGCTTTGTCTTTTATTTTGATTTTAATGAAAAGGTTTTTTCCTTTTCATATTAAAAAAATTATTTTAAAAAAGTTTTTCAATTTTTTAAATGATATTTTAAGCTCATTTCCAAGGAAAAGGATTTTAAAAAAAATTATTCTCAAAAAATTATTTTAAATGATTTTCAAATATTCATTTATAAGTTTCAAATGTTATTTAAAAAGGTATTTCTAAATGGTTTTAGGATTAAAAATTTATTTAAATTATTTTCAAATATTTCTTGATAAGTGCTAGAATTTATTTTTTTTTTTAAAGTGATTTCAAAAATATTTTATGTTTTTTTAAATGACTTTCAAATATTCCTTTATAATTTTTCAAAGTTATTTTCAAAGAAAAAAGTTTTCAAAGGGTTTTATGTTTTAAAATTAATTTTTCAAAGTGGAAAGTATATTTTCCTAAATAATTGTTTCAAATTATTTTTAAAGATTACTTTATAATATTTAAAAGTGTTTTTCAAAGAAAGGATCTTTAAAATTATTTATGATTTAAAAAGTGATTTTCAAAGAAAGGTTGTTTTCCATATGAAATATTCCAAGAAATCTTTCAAAATCCTCATATATCTAAGATAACATCATTTGATATAGTTTATGATTTACTAAGGATATGATCCAAGGAAACCATTCTTAGTATTTCATTGAATGGTTTATGTTCAAGATGAAAATTTTTCTATGAAACCCATTTCTCTTCAATGGGCTATACCGTGTTAACATTCCTACGAAGCCCTCTTCTTTTCATGGGTTATCCTATGATGAAATGATTAATAAACCTATCTATATTCCATAGGTTATGATATGATGAAATTTTTATGATACTTGTTTCATTTCATGGGTTTTGATATTATTATTTTTTATGATCTTATGGAACAAATATGTATTATTTCATTAGGTGATGGGTATTACCTAAATATCCGACCAATGCATTGAGTAATGATGGATAACACATGAGTATATATATTATACGCAAAACTGATTACATGTCCACAATGTTATTTTAGAACCTTATTATGTGTTCACAATGTTATTCATGAACCTGATTACATGTTCACAATGTTATGTGTCAACCTTATTAATTTTTCTAAATGTTATGTGTAAACCTGATTACATGTTCACAGTGTTATGCGTGAACATAATTACATGTTCAAAATCTTATGCATGAACCTGATTGCATGTTCACAATGTTATGGATGGACATATCTTTCATGTCCATAATGATAAACATGGAAATAATTTCATGTCTATAAGGTTATGAAAGGTCATTATTTCATGTCCGTAACTTAATGAGTGAGCTTGTTTCTATTTTTATATGTTTACAATATTATAATAAGATGTGTATGCTAAAAATCTGTGTATTATACCAATGTTATTATCTCTTGGATCATGTTATTTGATTATCTTATGATTCATGTCTTATGAACTGCCAATCCTTATTCCATGAGTCGTGATTAGGATATTTGATATGAATGGTATGGTTTTCAAATGTTATTATCATGTTCTCATATACTTATGTTCATGTTATGATTACGTATCTTATTTGTTTAACCTTATTGAGCATATGAGATAACCCATTATTATGTTACCTTTAACCAGGTTATGAAGAAAGGTTTTACGTAGGGTATGTCTATGAGGATTACTAAATTGGAAGATCTTTGTAGGAAACACTAAAAAGCATTCACTAGATTATAATATTGTGTTCCATGTTTCCAAAGGCACTAAAATATTATGGTCCTCGGTCATTTGTTCATGTAATGTATTGAATATTCAACTAAAAATAAGTAATTTCCTTGTATGAGAAGCCTGGGTAACTATATATCATTCGGAGAAAAATATGATATTGTGGTGGAAATTGATTAAAGGATGAATTTCTTCTTGTAAATTAAGTATATTTCATTATTTTCTTAGTCTAGATGAGATGGGAATTCCTAAAATCTTAGAAAAGGGTATTGAAGCTAAAATCTTATCCTATTACCTTAATTTCTAATGAATCTATGGTATTTTTCACACCTATTTTGTTTATGGTTTTGGCATTGTTGAGTTTATCATGATCAATAAATTTATCTTGATCAATGATCTTTATCACACTCCATTATTATTTGAACATTATCCTTTTCTTCCTTGTACATATTTTCACTTACCACTAAATTTTAACTATTTGGAATCCTAGTATGTGTCATCCTAGATGACCTTTATAGTTCCCTTTCTCCATTTTAAAGAGAAGGTTTTATTAACCCATTTTAAGATGTGGGGTTTCATCAAATGTATTTTAAGATGTCAAATTTTGATCACTGTGATCAATTTAAAAAATGTAAATGATTTAATTTCAAAAAGGGTGGAGAATGTAATATCCCATGATTTTAAAATGAACGACCATGTTCGATAGAATACAAAATACGCATCAATAAGTCTAAAATAACCTTGAAATATTATTATTCAAATATGAATATTATAGCCAAGTGATTAAATTAATAGGTATGAATAGTATTAAATAAATTTTGAAATATATATGAAGGTTTTATTCAATAAAAATTTATTTATAAATTCCTAGAAAATAAGCACTGAATTTTTTTAGCAAATCCATTTTATTCTTCATAGATATGCCATCTTTAAAAATGGTTTTTATTTTTGTCTATGAGAATATAATTATAATAATTTACTAAACTTTTAGAAATTTTAAAAAGGATATCATTTTTGAACTCAACACATCAAAATTATCTTTTTGTAAAATTTTGGTATTTTTATGATATGATTGTTTTTTAGTGATTAGTGAAAAATATTGATTTTTATTAAAAACTATATTTTATTTAAAAATATTTACAAATTAAAATCATATTTTGGATTTGTTTTAAAATATTATTAGTTAATTTTGATTTAAAATTATAAAATTATGGTTTTTAAATTAATTTTATACTTTAATTTGGTAAAACAAATTATATTTAAAGGGTAATTTTTTTGAAAACTGTTTTTTATAATGTTTATCCAGTTTGATTTTAAATTAAATTCTATAAATTATATATTTGTAAATTTTAAAAAATAATTCTAGATTTATAATTAGGATATACAAATTTTGTGAATATTTTTCTTTTATTTTTTGTCAATATGAATAGTAACTATAGTACTTTTGTTACCATGGTAAATGGTAAATCGGGTAATTAATATTAAAAATAATATGATAAGGAATAAAAAATGAACCTAAGACTATTATTAAATTTATTTTATGAGTCCATTTCATCGATAATCATCCAATATTTGGTTGTATGGGTTTTTATTTCATTTGGATGTGATTATGATATTTATAATATTTTATGTTAAGAAAAGTGAAAAATATCACACATTGATTTTTAATTAATATAATATTTTTAACATGGAGAATAAACAGAAGATATTTTCACTTATAAATATTCATTTTAAATATAAATAATTTATATTCATCATAATAATTTATTTTAAATTTTTAGTAAAGAAATAATTACCTTAAATTCTTACAAAATATTGACACAATATTTATTCAATTAATGCATAAAAAAAATAAATTATAAAAAAAATTAAAAGTAATATAATTTGAGATAATTAATGTGATACATTTATTTTATAGATTAATATAATATTTTTTGGATGTAATTAAAATATTTAGTTCAAATTTCCTTTGTTTTCATGATATTAATAAATTTAAAGTAATGAATTGTTCTAAAAAATGACATTAATGATATATTATAATTATAATATTTTATTAAATGATTTAAATTTCCTAAAAATATTATATTAATTGAAATAATTATTGTACTATTTATAATGTTAACTATTGTCCATTTATTGGTATTTTATCCATTTGTAGTGATTATTTTGACCCTCAAAGAGTAAAAAACCATGTTGTGAGGATAAGTGTCAAGGGGGTAATGAGGGGATAAAACCAAAGGATAAGGGTAATAACATCATAAAAACTCGTCTAAATTTTACTGGATAAGAGAATTTCAATCCATTATCATGTAATCTTTAAAATAAATCAGTTTGGGGCCATTTTTAATTGAAAATTAATTTATATTAGTTTTATATTTTGAGAAATTTCAAGAGTTCCCCTCCCCTCTTTTATAAAATGGGATATCTTCTTTCTTTACTTCAAACATTAGAAACCATTTTTAAGAATATCCCTTCCCAAATATATTCCTTAAATATCACCTCACATCCAAGAGAACTTGGTTTGTTCAGAAAACTAACCTAGAAAATATTTTGGTTTAAAACTTAAGAGATTGTTTGAAGAAGAGGAATATAAGGACCATACATGGTGAGTTAGACTCGAGGCAAGGGATTTTATCTCAATTTCCATTCATTGAGACATATCTTAATGTGATGCACCTAATTTATTTTATATGGTGTATATATTTCCTGTTTTATATTTTATATCCTGATTCCTTTATAATTCATGATAAATTAATTTTCAAGTTGAATTATTTTATCTAAGGGGATTTGACTTGAAAGTCACTAAGGAGTGAATGGTTTCTTAACTCAATTTCCTTATATTGGGTTATAAATCTTCTTCATTATATTTTATATGACATTATTATGTGTGGATTGATCTATAAATTAATTTACTCTTTATTTAAAATTATTTGTTTTGGATTTTTATATGTTACCTATAATCTCTACATTGATTAATTCTCAATTTAATGATATTATCTTTGTAAGGGTAATTTATCTCAAATTATCTTTCTTTAGGACATAAATTTATGATGTACACCTATATACTTTTATGAGGTGAATATACTACCCTTTTGAAATAATATATCATGAATATCCTTATTCTCATGATTTTTAAAGTTTCATTTGACGTTATTCTTTCATGGGATTATAATTGAAGAGTTATCGAAGTAGAAAAGGATTTATGTTGTAATATATTTTATTTTCATGATTTTTATGTTCAAGTTAATTTGGGGGAATTTATATGATCTTATTTTATTTAACCACAACTCTTATATTCTCCTCTTTCTATGAATGTGGTTTACATGTTTAATTTCAATTGCCTTCCTTATTTATTAGCAAAACATCAAGAAAGTAAGTTGAAAGTGATACCAATATTGCATCTTCAATTAGATTGGTAAACATTCTCTTCCATGTCCATGTTTTCTAAAAAAAATTCAAAAATGTTCTTTTATAAAAATAAATGATTTCATAAATCTATTTTACATGATATTTTCATTTCTTTTAAAAAATTTTGAAAAGAATATTTTTTTACAACTACAACATGAAAGTATTTTCCTACCATCATGGAAATTATTTTCTTTGAAGATTACTTTATATGTTTACATGGTTATTTTCAATGAAAAGGATATTCATAATATTTTGTAAAATTTTAATTTTTTAAATTTATTTTCAATATGAAAAGAATATTTTTCTCAAGAATGTTTTAATGGTATTTTAATGGTATTTCCATTCATCAATGACAATAGTATTATATGTTACATATACTCCCCTGAGTATATCTTGAAATAATAAAATCATTATTATTTATATGGATGGATTATTATTTTTTAAAATATATTTTCATGGAACCCATTTCTTTTACATGATTTAATCTAGTTATTAAAGAAATACTCTATTTTAGAATATATAGTGACAAAAAAAATTCTACGGACATAAACTTTACTTGATGTTTTTATTCCCTTATAATATTTCATGTATTATTTAAAGAAAAACCATTCTACTCTCATTTTGGTTTATTTATGATTTGAAAATGCGTTTTTAAAATAAAAGGTTATTTTGATATTCAAAATTGTTTCGTTCATGGGTTTAAAGGAGGTTTTAAAGTTTTTATTCATGATATGGTCCATGGAAATTGTTTATGAAGGTTTGAGCCCCATTATAGCTCATAGGTGATCCCTGTATAGGTTATATGATGGGTTCATCTAGATTGAAATCTAATTCATTGTGTAATGATTACATTCGCTAGTGAATTATATTAGAAGTTGTGGTATGGTTTTTCTAATTGTAAGGGTTCTATAAGGGTTCTTTGATGATGACGTCCCAAGGAACCAACACATTTTGTTTATGATTTATATAGGTTATAAATTTTTCCTTTGATCAGGGTTGGAATCACATTTTTTATTATTATTTATTATTATGACTCTTTTCCTATGGTAAATCTTTATTCCATGTTTCATGATTAATGATCCAAGTATTTATTGTTATGAATTATATTATTTTATTCTCATGCACTTTGATTATGTCATCATACCATTTTTATCATCTTACTCTCACTGATTAAATTCAATTATTAATGCTTATGTTTATAATTATTGAGAATTTGATCCCACCCTTCTTATGTTTCCTTTTCCTCAGGTTATAAAGAATGATGAAAAATTATTTGTTTCTAGAAAGTTTTCATATATGATGAATTTTATAGGATATGTTGAAGACTTAATACGAAAAATGAAAATCTAGGTATAGTGGGAGAAATAATCTCTTGAAGTCATGATTATTGATAATGTATGAGTTTTTCATAATTATATAAAACTCTAAACCAAAAAAGTCCTTGGGTATGTATGGGATCCAATATTTCCTTTTGTTTATGTATGGGTTGGATAGAAAAAATTGGGTTACATTTATCATTATCAATTCCAAAAATGTAAAGATAATGTTTTTAGTACTGGATCTGGGAGTGTAGGTTTAGGACTATTACACTAAGAATTTATCCCATTTATAAATTTTTTTTATGATTTTATTTGAAACTAAACATTTTTATTTTACTAGATTACCGGTACCTGCAGGAACCATGTTTATAATGGATGTGAAAGAAACAATAGTAGTTTTTCAAATGAGAAACTAAATGGGATATGACTTGTAGTTAAAAATATTGTGGTTATTCATAACCAGCTATCTCAAATTATGAGTAAAAAACTAAACCTAGGTGAGTTTTCTAATGCACCAAATAATAGAAAATTAGAGTTTCATGTGATTTCAGGTGATAAATACCTTGGAGGAATGAAACTTCAAATTTCTATATGTCAAGAATGTGGAGAGAAGCACCTAGGGGAATGTTTTAAAAGAAAAGAACATTTTTTAAATGTGTGGTGTATAGTTATTATGAAAATAATTTCCAAATGAGTAATTTTCATGATGGGGATTAACAAGATCATACGAATAAAAGTTTATCATAGTTGTATTCTATACATTTGAAATCATAGAAAATAAAAATAACATTTAAAAGGTTTGAATTACTTTAATAGATTTTATTATGTTTAATGTGAGAAACATGATTATAATTAGATTGATGAGTCTTATTTCATAATTCATATTTTTGATTTTTGGAATAAAGTATTAAGTAATAAGACAGAAAATATTGGTTAAAGGTTTACGAGGGAAGTTAAATGATTGAAAGTTTCTACATATAGGATTTAAAGAGTTATGATATAATGGTATTTTATTTAATATTTTATAAATTTATAGTTGATTATAAGTTAAAAACTATATATAGCCTTTTTTAGGACTTATGTGATTGTATTCTAAGGTGATTAATAATATTTTTATAATATTTTATTTGGTTTTAGGAACAATACGCGAATAAAACTATTTGGGTTGATATGTGATTTTATATTGAGGTATTTGTGGAAATTAGATAAGTAATTTTGGGAATATAAGATAACATAAATAAGGGGAATGAAAAGTAAATTTTTTATTAGGTGATTAAATTTATTTTAAAATAATTTAAATATATTGGGTTTTAATACATGATATATAACCTTGAGGTTTAACATGTGATTTTTTGTAAAGGTTATTTGGGGATGAATGTTATCTATCTTTAGGTACATAAGATGAAAGGTATAAAAACCCTTTATGGTTAAAGTGGTATTTTATGTTTGGGTAATTATGGTAAATTGTGATAAAGGTTTAACATATTTTGGGAACATTTGTTTTATTGTATAGATATCATTGGGAATAAAAAGTGATTTTTTTTGTTAGGCGGTTAATGTTTTCTTAAAAAAGTTAATTATATTTTTGAAAAAATTATTGGATTAAGTTGAATGGAAATTTTTTGGATACTATGGGATTTTATGTCAAAGTGGTTGATATTATTTAAAGAATGAATATTGATTAACTATTCTGAATTATATATTATTCTTTTTTTGTTTTATGGAGATTCAATTTATTTTGGTAAATTATTAGTATCTTTTGGAGAATATATGACTAGGGAATATACTTTTTTTAGTATGATTCTTTATAAGTAATTAATTTTGTTTCAAGATAAATGTTTGGTTTAACCTAGAATAATATGTGATCAAATATTTCTAATTTTTTTGGGTTTCAAAGTTTTTTAGAAATATTTTTAGGAGTTTTAAGGTTAGAAAATTTTGTAATTATTTAAGTTGAACTTTTGGTTTTATTGTTAAGTATTTGGATATTAATATATTATTTCTACACATGAAATTTTATTAATTTTGGATATTATATTAAATTTTTATAATAATTTTGGTTTGGTTAATGGATAAAAATATAAGGAATAACGTTTCATCCTTTTTTGGATCTTAAAATCCTTTAAAAGATAATTTTAGTGATTTAGGAATGAAAAATTCATCATGGTTATTTATCATATGAGATGGAGCAGAGGTGGAAAATTACTTGAAACACAACTAATGGATAAAAGTGCATTTATAGAATGAAAATAAATCATGTAATTATGTTTAATCATTCTCTATAATGGTGTTAAAATAATTCATCAACTCAAACAAGAGGAATAAAAATCTATCCAATAATATATGTAAAATAAATCTCATTTATCAAGGTATGATTTTTGAAACCTATTCAGAAAAATGCATCTTATAATGGTGAAAACGTGGTTTTATAAATATGTAAGAGATAATATGTTTTATATAAGTAACTTATAAATTCATTATCATGATAAAATTTTCATCTAAGATTATTCCATTGTCGGGAATCATTTATTTTGGTCAGAAAAATTCAAATTTTCAAGGACATGTTTTTTGTAAAAGGGGTATAATGTAACACTCATATTTAAATATGTAATTATAATATATATAATACTATTTTTTGTAGTGTTTACCACAAAAAATATTGATCTTAAACAAATGGTGATATGTTATAGAAATATTATTATTTAAATATATCCAATATAACAAAGTAGTTAGATTGGTAGGTATGAGTAGGAGTAACCAAAATATTAAATATATGTAGAAAGTTTCTCTTAATAAAGTTTTATTTAATATTTATTAGGAAATAATTATTCATTTTTCATTATAATAACTAAATCATATATGGTTAAGAACAGTTAGAGTTTAAAAGAGTCATTTTTTTATGAAACTAATTTTTCTTTATAGTTTTTATTTATATTCAAAAGATAAAATTTTAAAATTTTAAAATTTAAATTGATAAAAATTATTTATTTTTTGGTTTCACCATATCAAAATTAGTGTATGGGGATTTTTTGTGATTTTTCAAAGACAATTGATTTTTTAGTGAATAGTGTAAAACATTGATTTTACAAATAATGTCACTTTTGAAAAATTATAATATTATAATAATGAATTGAAATTTTATGTAACTTTTTTACTAAACAATAAATAAGTGATATAATTCATTTAAAAATATAATGCTGAACTTATAAATCTATGTTTAACATTCTGGAAATCTAAGTAAATACGTTTATTCAAATAAAAACTATTTTTAGCAATTCACTTTTAATAAATTTTTCACAAGCTACCATTTGGGTTAAAATTTATTTGAAAGTAAAATAAGACTCATTTAATTAAAAATAATCTAATTAATTCAATGGGAATCAACATTAAACTTTATTTTTATATAAAATCGTTTTTATTCTAATTTTGTTTTTCAAAAAAAAGTTTTTCGTTTCATTTTTTGAATTTATATTTAACGTAATTTTTTCCAATTATGGAAATTAAATCTTAGAAAATGGATTACATATTTTTAATAATAATATTAAAATTATTTAATAATATCATTTTCATTTTGTTTCATAAATAATTGTAACCATGATAGAAGTTTATCACCATTGTAATGGGGACAATGGGCTAAACAAGGATAAAACTATGACACGTGGTCTCAAAATATCTAAAAAACTTCCCTTTATTTCATTATATGAGTTAATTTCTACCAAAGGCATCATTTATCTAAAAATATATCAATTTTTTCTATTTTCCTTTCATAATGACCTTTATATTATTCTAATTGTAGAATAAGTACACAACGTCACATTCTTTCTTTTAGAATATATAATAAGTTTTTATAATAATAAAAAGATTTTATGAATGGTTTTAAAAGGTTATTTTGAAAATTAATAATTTTATTATGATACTAGTTTATTTTTTAATTTTTGGTGATGGTATAATTACCTGAAACGCTTACACATCTTCAGCGTAGCGCTAGTGTGAGTGGAAAAAGAACCAAAGTAATTTTTTTTAAAATCATTAAATGTGACGTGTTTTGGATGATTTATGGTGTTCCAAGAATTTATTATATAATAATAATGTATTATTGATTTTTAAATTGTTTATAATTTAATTATATATTTATATTGATGCCTACAAAGTCAAAATATGTGAATATTTATGAAAATGACTTTAAATGATATTCAATGATTAAAAATCATTTTTAAATAATTAGAAAATAATAAAAATAACAATTTAATTAATTGGATGGTAAATTTTCAATAATATCATTCTTGGTTTATGTATGTTCCACTTGGAATTTTTAGATCTATATTTTTTACACCTAAATACTAATTATTTACAAAAAACGCCATTGAATTTTAATTATAAAAGGGTCTTAATATAACCTTTTCAAAAACAGAAATGATTTTTGTTTTTTATAAAATAAATATTCCAAAATAACTCTCCATAATTCCCATAACACATTCCATAGCCCCTTTTTCAACCATAAATCTCTCACATAAAGTCCTTAAGTTCAATTGAAAGTAGGATGCTCGAAGAAGAAGTAATTGTTTGTACGGATCAATTTCTAGTTTATTTCTTTTTCCACCTAAAAATATTATATAACTATATTATAAAAATTATATAATTACATTTAATAAACTATTTTTTTAATTTTAATGGTACAAAAATTTTCTATCTTATTTCTATCTAATAAAATATGATAACATCGCTAATCCGTACGTACAGACTACCATCACCATAAAGTGATACATTTTATTTTTAATCACCACCTTAAATATATTTTTATAAAGAAGGATTTATTGGATATATATCATGTTTATATTATTATTATTATTTTTTAATGATAAAAATTATATAATTTCTTACCCTCCCATCCATTGTAAAATGATAACATCGCACAATCATACCTATGGATTTCCGCCTCCATGAAAGGATGTGATTCATTTTCATTTTTGATTTACATTCATGGTCATAAGGATATAGTTAATAAATAAATATTATATTTATTATATTATTATTATTATTTAAAGGTAATCCTTTGTGTACTTTTTTTCATCTGTTAGAAAAATGAAAACATTATTTGTTCATACATACAGACTACCATATCCATGAAACTATGTGATTTATTTTTCTTGACCACATTACATGGATGGTAAATACATTATATTAAATTTATAAACATGATAATTATAAAAATTTTAAGATTCAAGAGATGTTGGAACCATAAACCCATTGAAATTTTTCAATACACCAATGTTTTTTTAAAGGCTAAGGACCGAACTACCACAAAACTATTAGAGTTGGTGCCCTAAAACCAACTAATTTGTACATTAGGATATATGAATATTAAAGTAAGTGAATATTAATATAAATATATTATCACATATTAATTTTTATTCTACATAATGTTGATGTGATAATGTCCTAGACTATTTGTTTTATTTATAAGGTCATAACAATTCCCCACTATGATGAGAACCTTGACATGGTATGGAGACATCTCTTAAATATAGTTATATAGTCAAATAAAATACAATGAGAGGGAACACCATATATATAATGTTAGTTATGAGTACTTGTAATCAGATGAGGATTTTTCTATTTAATTTCATGCTTGGTAATCTATAAGATGAGAGATTACGAGAATAAATCCACCAATGGGAATTATGTTTATTTTGATATCATCAGACATTCTAATCCACAAGCATGTGTAATGGTCCTTAGAATTTAATATTATCATTAATGAATTTCATCAATTTCACACTTATATATACTGAAAAAACTGTCATGCCATATGTTGGCAGGAAGTAGGGTATGTTGGGTGTGTCTCTAATGGCGCGTTATTAGTAGATAAGATGAGAAATAATTTGCCCCTTCCATTTTTATGGAAGTTTATATCTTGGAACTTTGATTGAAATATGAATATCGCATAAATTTCATTGAAATGGTGTAATGATAATTATTTCAGATATTCAAAGAAATATATATAAATCATATAGGTTTATGACACAGATGTGAAACCTACTTGATGAGATGTTGAGACAAAGGGATTATATTACATAGTGAGCATTCATATGTGGTTGTCATTAGTTCCCATTAAGTTATTTCTCTTTGGTTCCTTGAACCGTTTCTTGACAATAATCTTGGACTTTAGGAAAGACCACTTAATTCCAACGAGAAAGAATCCTAGAGGGTCACATAAAAAGTGTTTTTATTGATCTCGGTTAAATTATATTTGAATTTATGGATGGAATAAATAGTAATTCCCGAAAAAAGGAATAATTTTATTTAAGTTTTATTAATCGCTAACATTCACAAGGTAATAAATAATTATTTATTTATTAATAAATAATTTATTTGATTACTTGAATATATATTAAAAATTTATTCTCTAGACTATGAATAAAATATTTATTTTATTTTTGAATATTTTAACAAATATTTATTTGTCGGATTGTGAATAAAATATTTATTTGTGTATTCAATAAATACCAAGGTTTTTTAGATGACTATGATTATATCTAGTAATGAATATTAATTTACAAGCTAATAAAGTATTATTTTCCACTATGCAAGTTATCACATGACATATAATATTATTATTATTATTATTATTATTATATAAAATATGGTTTTTTAAAGATAAAAATATTATTTAAGGGCTGATACACAATTAAATAATATTCTAACCTAACCCCTAACTATCTAAATAGATGATTATGTATATTCTGTAGGGTTAGCTAAGAATTGAGAATCATTGCATACAACATATTTATCTCTCGACTCATATTCCTCTCATCTTCTCAATAATGAGAAGTAATCCTTTAAACCTAAAGGATAAGTGATAAATGTTAACAACATAAGACAATTGATAGGCTATGGTAGCTCCTGATATTCTATCAGTGACTATTCAAAGATCAAAGGAGCACATTTGGATCACCATGAGAGGGATTCCACACATGGATCTTACAACACAACATTGGTAGTCTGAAAAGGGAATTTTGGATGATCAACCTCATCATCATTAAAGAAAGATCCAAGGACTAGGTATTCATTTATTTAGATGAAAATAAATTAATTATAGATTTAAAGTGAAAAGATCCTCTATTGGGGTTTCAGGAAACCCTATGTTAAATTAAACTTTAACATATCACCTACTAAAGGCGTTTACACTGCACCCAAAACATAAAAGTATTATTAGAGGGTTCATGTTTCAAATTTATAATTATTTTTTTGATTTTTGATCTATATAAACATTATAGTTTAGATATTTCATTTATATATTATTTTTTCATTAATTCAATTTTAATTAACATGTTATCGAAATTTTAATTCTCATCATTCAGTATTTCATTTTCATAAAGGTATAAGAATAGATGAATAATGATTGAATATTCCATTAGAATGTGAAAATATTTCTAGCTGGTAAGACTGGGTTTCATATCGTGTAGCTGGAGTACACACCGTGTACCCAAGTGCACTATATCTAGACAGGTCATGGGATACATGACATGACAAATAGTAACTATACACAGTGCATTTATTACACACCACATGTAGACTAGGAAAACCTGGAACATGTTATTGAATTACACACCATGTAGCCAGTGTACATGTTATATAGTCAATACGGTTTAGTGGTAAAATTCACACATCCTATTCGGTTATAAACACAATAAAACCTCCATGAGATTCACAACCCAGAGTAATAATGACATACACAACATGTAGTTGGATTATACAAACCATGTGGGTCATTATTTCCCACATTCGAAATACATGCCAAACTATTCAGTGAGTCAAGAGGACACACGACAAGTAGAACATATGGCGTGTAACTGGAGTACACATATTTTGGTTCCCCATCTGAAGAACATTCCAAGTAATTGGGTAAAGAAAAAACATGGAAAGAGTGATATATGGCGTGTAGCAATATTGTACATGTCGTGTGGTCCAGCTGAGGAATACACCGAAGCCCTATGCATGTAATTTGGGTACATGACAATCAAGATACATGACGTGTAGCTCATAAGCACACTATGTGTAGTATCTTAATAAATGAATGAATTAAAATTACAATAAATTGTTAATTGAAACATTAAGACCTTATTATATTGATTGGCACTTGTTGTGATTGAAAATTTAGTAATGTTTTTAACTATTCATAAATGATTAATTAATTTATTGTAATTGGATATAATTATTATACCTACCATTTATTTTCCATAAATTCCTTAATGATGGGTATCTCCAAGTGAATTTTTATGGTCATTATGATAAAAGGTTTTTAATTAATTGATTCAAGTGTGTTTATATTAATAATAAAGGACTAATAATTAATGAATGTTAACTAATTTTACTTTTTCATATTTGTTACATGTGTATGACCATTCATGAGATAGACCAAGACCTATGTGTGTGTTAGATTAATTTAATTTAATTTATTACATGGGTTTATGATTATTAATTATTAAATTAACTAAGATGGTTTGCAAGTCATCACTCCCTCCAATATTATGTCAGACTTGTGAGTCCAAGGTTACTTATGTAATTACCCTTAACTAATCCTTCAGTTCCCCTCCCCTTCATGTGAGTAAAAAATACATATAATAAATGGAGTATCCCAAGGCATGTGGTAGCAGTTTAAGATGGAAGTGAGATGTTACTGACCCAGTCATTACCTAGGTGGACAAGTGGAATGTTGTAACTCGTTCCAAGACTGACACATTAATTTATTTCCCCTAGTTCAAAGGTTTATTTATTTTCTACTCAATAAATCAACCATCATATAAGATCATTATTGGGTCATTTATTTATTTATTTCTAATGAATTTTTTTATTTTATAGATTCAAGACCACAATCACATAAATAAATGAATTAATGTGAAATGAGGGAGTATAAATAAATAGAGTATGCTTAAATTTTTTATCAAAACATGGCTAATCACTTAAGTAAAAGCCAATTAATATTAAAAAGACATGTAAAATATAAAAAAAGATAATTTTATGCATAATAAAAAAATCCTTCAATTAAATATTAAGTCATACTTTTCCTTCCATTACTTGATTCCGAATGAATCCAATAGAACTAAGTGTTTGACCAACCCTTATTGGGACCCTTACTTTTTTTAGGTGAGTTCTTAAAAACTCTTTGGGTTGACTCAACTTTTTAAAGTTAATATGATCAACCCTTACTAGAATTGGTGTAACTCATGGGTAAGTGTTGAGGAAATCCCAATTAGGATATCAGGATTGGGAATCCACTCAAAGGATCAAGGAGCTGAAATACCATAGTTAGAAAAGACCTGCCTACCTAAATACCTTTAAGCAGAACACCCAACCCTTATTGGGGTTATGTGAAGGGTCATATAGATCCTTAACACTAGAATATACAAGAAACTAGAATTTCCAAATTTACTTGTGAGTGTTGATGAGACTTGATAGAATAATGGGAGACATAACATAATTAAATTTATTATGTCTCATATAATTACAAATCAAGTAAAGTAATAATCTCCTGTTTTAATTATTGTATAAAATGTAATGAAAACCCAAGAATATAGTATTTAAATTCCTTAAATATGGGTATATATTTAAAAAATATAAATTTACAAATATGGTATAACTATTTATGAGATGCATTATTATCAGAAAGTTTTTATTATTTATTGGAATCCCTTATTCCTATTCTTCCACACCATCAAGTGAGAAAATGTGAAAAGGATTATATCAGAGATATGTTGAGGATAATTTCTATGTTTATTTTATTATATTATCAACTAAGTCTAAAAAGTCGATGATATAGAATATAGACATAGATTCTTACACTATAATATCTCATCTCCATTCTCTTTCTAATGGTAAGGAAAAGATAAAAATAAAAATTATTATCAATGCACTATATTAGTGTAAACTAGAATAAGGAAATATATCTAATGATCACACTCTCAAAAGCCATGTTATATTGATTGGTTAGTAAAATTGGCCTTTTAATTGGGAAAAAAATTATCCAATAATATTATCCTATTATCCTTAACATGATGGTTATCCATATTTATCCAATCTTGGATTATAGATATGGATAAATCTCTCAGGAAAATTTTGTCCATACTTAACCAAGAAGATAAGGAATGGTCAAAACCTATTTCTCCACCACTTTCAGTGAAAAGTTTGAAAGAAAAGGATAAAGATCCCATGGATAGTCTAAAGCTAAAAGATACTTTATGGTAACCTTCAAAGTGACAAAATATTCAAAGGTAGAAAAATAAATAGGAGGCTATTTTCTTCTTATGTGGAAATAATGGACACCACAAAAGAAATTATAATGAATTGGAGAAGCAAGAAGCTACTTCTACTTAATGTATATTACTCTAGTTTTTGTTCTCTAATTTTTTATTAAATACAACATTCTTAAAACATACATATATTTAAATATATGAAATGAGAAAGAATATAAAGGTTATAGAGTAAAATACAAAGGATTTGGGAAAGGGTGATTCCTATTTTAGCCAAGGGGAGCTCACTATTTATCCTTACTAGATTGGTTGGATTCATGTTTTTAATAATTGTTACCAAAACATTTATCATAATTTATAGCTAGGAATAATGATAATTTATTTTGTTTTTAGAATAAATGTTGTTATGGTAATTTAATACTAAACTAAAAGTTTAGCAACTCTTAAATCACATATATACATTGTAATGAATGATGAATATAAAATATAGGACTCTTACAAAATTTTGGAAGGATAATTATTTTTCAAAAAAAATTAAAGTAGTTGACTAGTTTATACCCATATTTTTTTAGTCTCAATTGAGATAATATACCGAATATACAAACAAAGTACTTATACTGTTTCAGATGAAGAAACATGTTTAAATAAAAGCACGAAACAAATATTTTAAGATTTTATTTAACAAACCCATGCAAACTATTTGGAATCTAAAGGAAACTTTATATACTTGATGAGATTTATTTAATAAATTTTAGAAATTCTAAATAAAGTAAATGAGTTCACTTTGTAAATATTGAGGTATCTCCGAGATGGATTGTCAGAGAATATCTTATCCAAGTAATCATTGATCATATATATAGATTAAAATTTATCCCTAACCCACATTTCCTTATATGCATCAATGTCATGATGGAAGTAAAAGGAATATAAATAAAGTGTCTTATATAATTAAAAAACTTCCATTATTCCTTCTAATAAATATTTTTCAAATATAAGTTCATCAACTAACCATATGAAAACTATACTTTCTAATTCATATCATATTAATCATGGTATAATAAGAATCAATTAGAACACTACCGCAAGTGTTCATTGAAAAATGTTTGTTAAAAGTTGGCCATAGCTACAAACAAACATCAAAACACAAAGGTGAAACTGAGTTAATGATCATATAGACACTAAGGATATTAAAATCTAGTCATGATTGAATATATTTCCAAACATTAAGCCTATATTTTCTTAATATAGTGGTAGTATACTTAACTTTTTTTGGTTAAGTCTCTGGATGAACATGAGTTGGCATAGGAATATTGGACTCTATTGAGCTTAGTGGGAGGAGTGGTTCTAAAGATGCATGTTGTGTAGGAATATATAACCAAATAGGTGGTTTATGTTCAACATGGTGGGTGATATATATATTATTCTTTCAAAAAAAATATTCATAAAAATAAATAGTATTCTTTCAAAATAAATATTCATACAAATAAATAGTAAATGGTAACATGCTAAATTGAAAATCATGTATAAATTTATGTAATATAATCCACGTGTCAAGATTTAGGGACTCTATAGTTTGAATGTATGTAACAATTGATTCTACAGGTAATTATTCAAGAGAAACAAGATATGGATGGTATAATATAGTACCAATATAGCATGATATATTATTGAAAGGTTTTGTCTATAATAAAACTTATTCACCACTTATCCTGACTAAAATACTTTTTGAATTTTTCTTGTCAAATCATATTTATATTATCATTATATTTATATGATCATAATATTGGGATATTGGTTTTCAAGGCCACCTAAGTTAGAGGAATCCTTATGGAATATGTCTATATTAAGTGACAAGAAATTAGATCCTATGGTATATGCCTAACAGACATAACTAAAATGGTTTGGTGACATTAAAAAATCCAAATAAGAATTACAAATTATATAAATTTATGTATGAAAAAATATTTTATTGTGATAATAGAATATTAATTTGGAAATTAATGGGTGAAAAGTGGCTCTAATTGGATAGTATGATCATTGTTTGTTTCCAAGATAGACATATTGAGTACATATAGAAAAAAACGTTGAGTCATACCAGCTTGTTAAGACCAAGAAATGAAATTTCTCCAAGAATGACTTAAAATAAAAATTGTATTATAGGGAACAAGATAAAAAAGATAAATGGGTTTTATAAATATATTTATAGTACTTTTTTTTAAATGTATTAAAAAACACACGTTAAAATAACTTAATACTGAGTTTTTGTTGGAATATAATCCTTTGAGTAGAGTATGCATTACATAGAAAGAGATTATATTGATTAAATGGATTTTACAAGTTTATGTACTTAGAATTCATCACATGTTTCATGATATATATTGATGTTTGATATTACTAAAGTATAAATAATAATAGGTTAATATCAGTAAAATAAAATATAATTATATAGACTTGTAGTTAGAATTATTCGACAGTACTTAGAAAAGTATAACTTGAAGAGTTCCTCATGTCTGGATAAGTGAGAATATTACTGATCAAGGTAGTTAAACAATTATATTCATTTATTTCAATATGATATAATATCATTGAAATGAATATATTAATATGAAGTAAAAAACTTATTACATCTAATGGCTACCATATCTAAAATATCCAGGTATCTTGAGGATTCTTATGCATCTTAAGAAGCGATTTAGCAATGTCTTGTTCTGATGTTGGGTTATACTAAAATAAATATATTTTTCATTTTATGATAATATTTGATTGTTTATTTTTTCAGGATGTCAGGATTTTGACATGGGAACAAGAGGTGGATACTTGATTATATCACTATTTGTGGGTTTTTTCATGATAGTAATGTTGTAGTGAATATATTCTAGAAATAAAAAAATGTGGCTTAACCAACCATAGCTAGAAAATTGAGGTGGCCCTAGAAACAATAGTTATACATAGCTGAAACATGTTTTATATGTGAGGATTAACCATAAATTATTATTTGTCACTAGTGTAAGTGGGAGTTTTTTTAGAGTTGGTCCCCTAAAACCAAATACTTTATACTTTCGATTACATGAATATTCAATGAAGTGAATATTAATATAAATATATTATCACATATTTATTTTTATTCTTTATAACATTGATGTGAGAATTCTCTAGATTATCTATTACATTGATAAGTTCATATAAATTCCCTGCTATGATGAGAACCTCGATATTGTATAATGATATCTCTTAAATATAGTTCTACAGACAGATAAACTACTATGATAGAGAACATAGTACATAAAATATTAGATGAGAGTACTCATATATGGTTACCCATTCTTCTCATAATTGGATATTACATCTTTTATATGAATATTCATTACACTACACTAACATGCACATGAGGACTGTAATAGTTTAGTGTCTTTAGATACTTGAAACACAATATTTTAATCAGGTGAAAGATCTTAAACATCTACCACAAAGATCTTCTCACAATTAACTCCTCTTACGAAGACCCTAATTATACCTTTCATTATAACTTGGGGAAGGAAACATAAGAAAGAGTGAGACTAGATGACTAGTAAGTGTAAACATAAGAGATATCCACCTATGATCATATGAAATAATGAGATAAGGATAAGGTTATAAAATTATGAATACAACTTATGAAGTTTATACCCAACCTCTCATAGATCCTAAACATGATTCATGGAATAAAAACGTATCATTTCTGAAAACATAGACTATAAGGGTGATCAATCATCATAAATCAATCATAAATCATAAAATAAATTCATAATAGTGTGGAACCATCATAAATATAGAAAAACATATCATATGTCAAGGTTAACTAGAAAGAACGTTAACATAGTGGATTAGGACTTATCACATGTTTCCCATTATGGTTTTGGACGCACCTGTTTCCCATTGTGGATCAGGACCCACCTATTTCCTATAGTGGACCGAGAAAAACATATTCCCCATAGTGGATCAATCCCATTGACTTGTTTCTAATTTTTTTCTGATGAGATATACAAGTTTACCCAATGCATTGGAGGGATATATATGTCACACCCATCACATAATGAAAATCATACACATGTGTCCACAAGATCAAAAAACATCCATCTTATCATAACCCATAAAATGAAATGGGTTTCATAAACATTTCATCATATCATAACCTAGGGAAAATATAAAGGTTTCATAATCATATAATCATTTAATAAAACTATAACCTATGAAAAAGAAGTGGATTTCAAAATAATTCTAGCATGGTATAACCCATAGAAGAGAAATGGGTTTCATAAACATCTTGTCATCATAAAAAACCATTATAAGAAAGAATAAGAATGGTTCCATTGTATAATATCCCTAGTAAAGAATAATTAACCTCAAATATTTTCATCTTAGATAGAAAATAATTTATTAAAACTAAATGGGGCATTTCTTAAGGAAAATATATTTTCTTTGAAAATCAATTTTTAAAACATAAAACATTATTAAAATCATTTTCATTGAAAATAACATTGAAATATTATAAAGGATTATTTTAAAAATAATTTAAAACATTTTTTGATCAAAATATTCTTTCATATTTGAAAAAAAATTAAAACCCTTTTGAAAACATTTTCTCAAAACAAGTTTTTGAAAGAAAAAGAGTTTTCAACTCAAAGGATGATTTTTCATAAAATAGTCATTTTTTGAACTATTGTGTATATAAAAAGAGTAAAATTAAGAAAATACATACATTATAATATAATAAACATATTATGATAAAATTCATGAGAATTATTTAGATTTATATCCTGAGATATCAACACCAAAGACTTAATCATAATCAATCCTGATAAACGTTGAGATTGTTACATAAATCCTTTCCACTTTGGAAAACTGCAATCATAAGCCCCATAAATGAAATAACATAAAATTGAACTTAAAACATCACAAGGATAAATATATTCATGATATTATATGTCAAAGGGTCTGTATATACACCACGTGAAATAATATTGTAGGGTAACATAACACGTGACTCAAAGAAAGAAAAATTGAGATAAGAATACCTTACCGATTTGTTAACTTTTGAATTGTAAAACCCATAAAAGAGAGGTCATAAATTGGATATATAAAACCAAATATATTTTATTATAATAATCATAATATAAATTCATGGGTAGTATATGCACCACATAAAATAAATAGGTGGTGAATATGATATGTGTCTCACAGAAGTAAAAAGTGAGACAAAAATCCCTTACCTTAAGTCTTGAATTCCTCCATACTAGTTAAAAACACATGTATAAAGAATATAATTTTATTATATTTCTATTAAATAACCATATTAATATATATATATTATTATTATATATGATTTTAGTGTTCCCTTTTATTACCCGTTTATTAACAATTTCATGTTAAAGTCACGTTTCAGGCAATACATGCTTTGTTTTTTATATATTTATTGAATTATTATTTTTGGTACTCTTAATTTGATCATGGATCAAAAATATATATAATTATAACCTTTATATAAATATCATATATATTCCTTATATTTGTATTTATAGTAATCAATAATTTTTAGTGATAGAAAATGAAATACATTATTAATGAAGATGGTAGGACGTACGTACACATGAACACTATTTTCATTTTTTTTTGGATCAAAATAAAGAAATTTAAATGATATATTTTAATTCTATAATCACTATTATTTCATATAATTAAAATTTGTTCATTAAAACCATCCTTATTACCTTCCACGTAAAGATTGAACGAATCGTGTCTCTTTGTGAGGCGGTAGTTCGTCATACAAATGAACAACGTTATTGTATCCCCACATAATGGAAAGTATGTAGGTGTGTGTGATATAAAAATTAAAGAATAAAAATTTCATAATAAATATCATATATATCTTATATAAAAAATGAATCCATCATTAACTCCAATCTTGATAGGCGGTAATGAAAAAATGAACGATATCAGTACGCGAAGTGATACTCCTCCATACACACGAATGACGATTTTGTAACCCATTTGATGGAACTATTTATGGTTATAGGTCCATAAATTAACCTAAAAAATCTAAATATATTTTTTATATTTTTTATTATATAATCTTGATATAAAAAGAATTTAAGGGGGGTGTAAGAAGAAGTAAAACAAAATATATTATTGATGAAAGTTACCTCTTTTTTATGTATCCTCCATAGGTTTACACTAAAATCTTTCCTAAGATAGATTTATGCCCAAAATAAGACTTATAATATGAGGGTATGAAATTTTGGAAGTTATTTTGGTAGGTTTTGGTCGATAAAAATGGATTGAGAGGTGTGAATAAGTGAGGGTAGCGAGTGACCTTTTATAATTGAGGAGGAATGATATTTTTGTAAATACCCAAAAGAATTCACTATTTGGGGACCAATATTTCCTCATGTGGCTCCAAAATATATTAATAATGGAGTTAAGAGAATACTTATTCAATAAAAACCTCAAAAATACAAAAATAAACGCATTTTTATCATGTTATTCCTTAGTCTTTATGTTTACTCAATTTTACCCGTTTTGTTTTAGTATGGTATCTTGTATGTTTTTATTTACCTTGGTAATTTATAATTTAATAATATAATTAAAATTATATTTATTATATAATTTATACCTAATTATTATAAATATTAAACCCAATTCATTAAATAAAAATCATGTGTGTGTGAAATTAATTTTAATATAAATTCATTTAATACGCAAAACCCTGATTTAACCTTAATCTCACTAATTAATTTCATCTATTTTCACTAATAATTATGGTAAAAAATTAATTCAAACTAATTAGATAATATAAATTATTTTTATTACAAATATGGAATTTATTTATCCAAATTCCATTTCTTTAAGTGATATAATTTAATTTAAAATAGTCATGATGGGAAAGTGGTATTTTTTTAAAGTGAGAGTGTTCAAAATTTTACAAATTCTTTATATCAAATCACAGTATGAAATTGATTCAAATAGACTAAATTGGATTAATGTATATATAATTGAAATAAATTTAATTTAAAACCAATTTAAAATATAATTAAACTTTATATATAATTTAAACTAAAAGGCAGTTTTTAATTAAAATTCAGTATTTTTAAATATTAATAAAAAATGAAACTTTTTAGAAAAAATAAAAAACATTCACCCTAAGATAATTTTGAAATTCTTATTTCAAAAATTAATTTTATTTTATCAAATAAAATTTCTTTAAATAGTAAAAATTAATTTTAAAAACAGTGCACCAAAGGTGACAAAACCGTCTTTTAGAAAAAATATTGGGTTTTCAGAAGACGTTTATTTTTCTTTTAAATGATTTTTATTTTATTTATAATCAATTGTTAACTAGAAAAATAAATGTAAATTATATATTTTCATAAGTTTTTTTAATTCTATTAACACCTTCCATTACAATATCTAGGTGATATATTAAATAATAATGTTAATAATATAATTCTATTCATTAAAACTTAGTATTTCTTGTAACACATGCTATCAAGGAAACTCATTGTTTCATGTAATAAAAGATAACTTAGTGTTTCGTGTTACACAAGATAAACTTTATATTTCATGTAATAGAAAATATTTAAAAAATTAAATTCATTTGAAAAAATATATTTCACTAAATCTCAGGGTGTTACATTATACCCCACTTAAAATGAATTTCTCTATTGAAACTATTTTTAGTAATAAAAGGTTCAACATTTGAAAAAATTTGTCATATAAACCCACATCATACAAATAAATAATAAAAATTACTTTAAAATGGGAATGATTGAAACATAATGGTTACCAAAACTAACTCATAACTTTGTTTAACAATAATAAAACATAGGTGTGAAGTGAAGATTTGGAATGGAAGAAAAAAATAAATAATTATAGAGAGTGAAAAAGATCATTGATCACAAGAAATTAGGTGATCCAGAGAAAGTAAATGACCACAAAACCATTAATATGTAATAATTTATGGGACTAATTGATTCATCATAAATGGAGGTGGTAGGATAACATTATTTTCATGATCCATTTTCCTAATTTTATGAAATTTATTTTCTATATACACTGAGAACATATGAAAATTTAATTAATTGATATATTTTTATTTTATGGCCATAATTTAATCCATTGGTTGTTCCTCGATCAACTTCCAATTTATTTCTTACTCTCATAAATAAAGGTGGATTTTTTATTCCTGAAGTACTAAGAGATAAAAATATCCATGGATATAATGATAATTAATTACTCCTATCTTTAGTTATTATTAGAAATAAACAGTTAGAAAATATTATTCATAAATCTACACATGCTGAAGTAATAAATTAGCCTCTAAAATCTCATTTGATGTTGAACTTAAACCATTACATAAATGGTTAACCTTGTTACACTTCCAAAATTTATAATTTATAAATAAGTTCACTTAATTTCAAAAACTCTACATAACATTAACCCTCCAAATATCATTAATAAACTTTTAATAGTTAGATTCCAAATATGTGAATACCTTGGTCATATATTTTCTTGAAGCTTTCTAAAAACCATAATTACCATAAAATCTCAATGAAAACATACATGCCTCCTCATTCATTGAATAAATACAAATATTATTGAACATATTCCATATATCTAATAATGTTGTAAATTGTATTAATGATAACATAAACTACTTTTTTAACAAATCCTTCATTAGTTCTAAGGTCATCAATACTATACAATTTACTTTATCCATATCAATAATCTCTATAACCAAAATAAACACCATTTTCTCATCCTCAAGACCAAGTTAAGATCTATATTTCACTAATCATAAAATATAACCTTAACATTAAATTATTATTCTAGGTCATCAGTGCCATTCAATATATTATTTCAAATCCTTAACAAAAAACGTATCCTGAAAAATCCTTATATATTTCATAATTCTTTAATTTCAATACATAAACACTTCAATTATTCCACCTAATCCTTAATACATTAACTATGATTCATCATCTTATTCCTTAATACTTATTTATTATAGTGTTAAATATGAATCATGTATTAACATTAATAATCCTTAATTTAATCTTGCTTCTCACATTTAACATAAATAATACTGTTATAATATCCCATACATTTCATATTTTATTTTTAGTCTCCTAATCATCAATAAAAATACCATTACTTGAGAAAATTTTCAAATTCTATTCATTATATTTCCTCTTAGGACATATATTTTCATAATACCCATAATTTACACATTTAAAATATCTATCCATTGATAATACCTTTGGGAGACCAATATTCCAATCCTTTTCGTTGACCGACCTTTTCATTTTTCCTAAGTAATCACTTACTTTGGGTCCTTATTCACCACACATACAATGTTTTATTATTCCTTAGATATATTTCAATGAGTGATTATTTCCATGTTCTTGACATATAGGTAATTTAATCGTCTTCCCTCAATGGTCTCCACTACCCAAACTCTCAATAAAATCTATCCTGGTCTTCTTTGGTGAGTTTGAGAGTTGATTAAATTGCTTGTTGTTAATCATGTTTTGTGATAACTAATTAGGAATAATCATAATATCTTTCACTCAATTCATCAACCCCTTTGGCTTCTCATTAGAAAATTTTCCATCACATTCAATGTTAACTCAGTTCCTTTTGGTTTCTATCACTAACTAAAACCAAAAAGCATTATGTGAGAAACTATAATCATGATGGGACACCAAATAATCATGAAAATAATTTATAGGATGTATAAATCAGGAAAAATTATTTTCAATCTTTGACACCTTAGGTCTGTACTAGTTTATTCATAGACATTATCTATTTAAATTCTTTAATATGGTTTTAAATAGTTTGAAAATTCCCAAAGAATATCCCCCAGGAGTGTCAAATTAGGAGTGCAATAAGGCTTATTATCCTTCACCATCTCCTGATAGAGTTGAGCTCAATATGGTGTTTTTGAGTTTGTTACCCCTAACTACATATGTTCTAGATCCACATCCACTTGTAGTATATAGACAAGGATATGGCTTCTTGGAAACCACTTTCTCAATCTCTTATGAAAATTTTATGACATTTTCCTATACTTTGACTCATCCTTAGACTTCTCCTTAGATATGTCCTTAGAGACCTAACTAAGGTTTTATCATCCTAGATTCCAATGGTTAACTAAACCTATCCTTTGATACCAACTATAGTGACCCGAGCTTCTCATATATGGATATTACATCTTTTAGATGAATATTCATTACATTAAACAAACACACACCTTAGGACTATAATAATTTAGTATCTTTGGAAACTAGGAAAATAATATTCTAATATGGTGAAAGATATTCAACATCTCCCACAAATATCTTCTTATATAGAACTCTACTTAGGCATACCCTACCTATAAATTTATTCCTAACCTGGTGAAGGAAACATAAGAAAGGGTGATCTCAGATGACCAGTAAGGGTAAACATAATATATGTCAATCTATGATCATATGAAAGAATAATATAATAAAAAGGGTATGTTTTTAAGAACATAACTTACAAAGTTCATACCCAACCTATCATAGATCTTGAACATGAGTTAAGGCATAAAAATTTATCATTTCTGAAAACAAGCCCTATAAGGGTGATAAATAATAAAAAATCAATCATGAACCATAAGATAATCTCATAAAAGTGTGGAACCATTGTAAATATAGAAAACCATTTCACATTTCAAGGTTAACTAATAAGATCATCAGCATATTGGATTATGTATTATCACCAATTTACCATTATGGATTAGGATAAACCTATTTCCCATTATAGATCAGGATACACCTATTTACCATAGTGGATCAGGAAAAACCTATTTCACATAGTGTATCTATCCCATTGAATTGTTTCACATTTTTATCTCATGATATATAAAGTTTTACCCAATGCAATGGAGGGATATATATGTCCCACCTATTACAAAATGAAAATCTTACACATGTTTCCACAAAATCATAAAACATTAATCATATCAAAACTCATAAAATAAAATGGGTTTCATATAAATTTCATCATATTATAACATGTGGAAAAGATTCAGGTTTCATATTTATTTCATCATTTCATCATATCATAATATGTGGAAAATAATATGGTTTCATAAGAATTATATCATGGTATAACCTGTGGAAGAGAAATGTGTTTCATAAAAATCTTTTCATCATAAACATAAACCATTTAGAGAAAGAAAGAGAATGGTATACTTGGATGATCTCCTCAGTAAATTATAATTAACCTCAAATAATTTCATCTTATATAGAAAATTATTTTGAAATATTATGTGGGATATTTCTTGGGGGAAATAATTTTTCTTTAAATGTTAAATTTTAAAACATAAAACATTATTAAAATCTTTTTATTTTAAAATAACCTTGAAATAATATAAATAAATATTTTAAAAACAATTTAAAAGAATTCTTGGGGAAAATAAATTTTAGTATTTGAAAAATAATTTTTAAAACATTTTTGAATTTTTTTTAGAAAGCATGATTTTGTAAGAAAATGAGTTTTCTGTCGAAAATATGATTTTTCAAAAAATATTATTTTTAAAATCTTATATATATAAAGAGATGAAAATGAAGGGAAATTTTTTATTCTCATTGAATAACTAGGTGATAATAAAATTAATGATAATTCTTTATATTTATTTAATGTGTTATCAATATTGGAGACTTAATCATATACTATCCTGATAAACAATGAGATTGTAATATAAAACTCTTACCACTTCGGTAACCTTGAATCATAATACCCATGAAATAAATAACAAAAAATTGAACTTTAAATATCATGAGTATAAATAAATAAATGATATTATATGTTAAATTTGATGTTTACACACCACATTAATTAATATAGGTGTATAACATATCGTGTGTCTCAAAAAAGTCAAATTGACACAAAAATCCCTTACCGATTTGTTAAATTTTGAACCGTAATCCCCCTAAAAGGGAGATCCTAAAATGGATACATAAATACCAATATTTTTAATAATAATCATAATAATATAAATTATTTTGTAGTATATGCATCACATAAAAGAAATAGGTGGTGAATATGACATGTGTCTCATCGAAGTAGAAAGTGAGACGGAAATCCCATACCTTAAGCCCTGAATTATTATGTACTCATTAAAACCACCTTTATAGTAAATATTTATTTATTATATGTATATTACAGAAAAATATTCCTATATATAATACTATATATTATTTTTTATGACCTTTTATTACCTGTTTATTAACAATTCCATGTTAAATTCACATTTCGGGCAATAACTGCTTTCTTTTTCATATATGTATTGATTTTATATTTATTTTCTTATTAATTTAATCATGGTTAAATAATATAAATAATTATAACCATAATATAAATAACATATATATCTATTATATATGTATTTATATTAATCCATAATATTTAGTTATAGAAAATGAAATACACCATTCATGGAGACGATAGGCAATACGTACGCATGAATGCTATTTCAATTTTCTTGTCAGATTGAAAGAAATAAAGGAAAATTACTATTTATATTATCATTAAATATTCATTTTTATGTAATATATATCACATATTCTCATTAAACCCATCCTTAATTCCTTCCTTGTAAATCATGAACGAATCACATCGCTTCGCGAGGTAGTAGGGCGTCGTACATACAAACTATGTTATCGTATTCAGGAAAAGTAGAAATCATGAAGGTGTGTGTGATATAAAATATAAATAATAATAATAATAACATAATAAACACCATAAATATAATAAACAAACAATAAATCCATCATTAATTCAAACTGTTAGAGGTTGTAATGAAGAAACGAACGAAATCAGTTCACGAGGCGGTAGTCCACCATACACATGAATGATAATTTTGTAATGAATTTGATAGAATTTGTGATGGTTTTAGGTCATTAAATTAACATAAAAATATCTTATTATATTTAATATAATATTTTTATTATATAATCATGATATAAAAATAATTGAAGGGGTGGCGGAAGAAATAAAAAAATGCCCATTGATGAACGTTACCTCTTCTTTGAGTATCCTCTTTAGGTTTGCAAAAATATATTTCATAATATGGATTTACTCAAAAAACGGATTATTTTATGAGGGGATGGAATATAGAAGGTTATTTGGGTAGTTTTTTTAGTACACACAGCTTTAGAGTTGTGAATAAGTGAGTATAGTGAGTGCCCATTTATAATTGTGGAGGACTGGTTTCTTTGTAAATATCCAAAAGAATTCACTATTGGGGGGTCAATATTACCTCATGTGTCTCCAAGATTTATTAATAATGTATGTTATGGAGGAATTGGTCAAGAAACACATCCAAAACACAAAAATAAATAATTTTGTATTATTTTATTCCTTATTCTTTAGGTTTACTCAATTTTACCCTTTTTCATTTACCATGGTAACTTGTATCTTTTTATTTACCTAGGTAAGTTATAATTTAAGGATAAAATTAAAATTATATTTATTAGATAATTTATAGAAAATGATTTTAAATATTAAATCCAATTCATTAATTTAAAATCATATGTTTTTGTAAAATTAATTTTAATAGAAACACATGTAATGCACAAAATCCAATTTTAACCTTAATCACAGTAATAAATTTTAACAATTTCACTAATATTTATGATAAATAATAATTTATCCTTAATATATAATATAAATTATTATTATTACAAATTTTTAATCCATTTATCCAAATTACATTAACATAAGTTGAATAATTTAATTTAAAATTAATCTTGTATATGCAATGAGAAAGTGAGGTTTTTTTAATGTGAGAATGTTCAAAAGTTTATCAAGTTTTCATATCCAATGTAAATATTAAATTTATTATAGTTACCTAAATTGAATTACTTTTTGTATAAGTGAACTAATTTTACTTTAAAATTAATTTAAAATATAATTTAATTTTATAAATAATTTAAACTAAAAGACAATTTTCAATTAGAATTCATTATTTTCTGTATTCATTAAAAATTGAAACTTTTGAGAAAAATATAAACAATTCACCCTAAGATAATTTTTACACGATTATTCTAAAAAATATTTTTATTTAATAAAATTAATTTTCTATAATTGGTAAAAATTAATTTTAAAAAGTCTGCGCTAAACGAAAAAAATGGTCTTTTAGAAAAAATACAGATTTTTTAGAAAACATATATTTTTTCTTTCAAATAAATTTTATTTTATTTTTAATAAATAGATAAATAATTTTTGTTTAAATATATATTTTAATAATTTTTTTGATTCTATTAATATCTTCCATTTTAACAGTTATATGATATATTAAATAATAATGTTAATAATATATTGTCATTATGTAAAAATTGGTCACGCGTTTAATGAAAACTATCGATAAAACTCATTGTTGTGTGTAAAACAATCTTAATTATTGTTTCATGTTATGAAATATTAACTAGATATTGTTTGTAACAAAAAATATAGAAAATATTAAATTTATTTAAAAAGAATATTTAAGAAAATCTTGGGGTGTTGCATCATAAGTTGATTAGGATTCTTCTAATGAAATTCACATCTAGTAATATCCAAGACAAAAGATTATGAGAACAGACCCGCCAGTATGAATTCTTCATGTTTTTGTGTCATCTGATATTCCTATATTTGAGCGTGTCTAATGGTCCTTAGACATTAAGATTATCATTACTGCATTCCATGACTCACACACTTAAATTTACTAGTAAAAATTTCACGCCATATATTGGCATGTAGTAAGGTACGTTGGGTTCATCAGGAATTACATGTTATTAATATATAATTTGATAAAGGATTTTTACCATCCATATTTATGTAAGTTAAGATCTTGAACCTTTTATTTAAATATTATTTTCACATAAATTCTATGGCCATGGTGTAATAATGTTTATCTTAGATAGTAAAAGAAAGACATATCAAGCATATAAGTTGATGACATAGATGTGAAACCCTCTTAATAAGATATTGAGATAATTAGATTATATGACATAGTGAGAATTTATTTTTGGTTTCCATAATTGCACATTATGTTCTTTCTCTTAGGCATATTGACCCATTACTAGACAATAATTTTGAATTTTAGGCAAGCTCACCTAATTCTAATGAGAAATAATCCTAGAGGGTCACACACTATGTATTTACATTGATCTCAATTAATTTCTATTTGAATTCAATTAATGTAATAAATATTATTCTCAAGACAAATGAATAATTTTATTCATGTTTTATTGACCATTAATATTAACAAAGTAATAAATAATTATTTATTTATTAATGAATAACTAATTTGATTGCATGAATATGTAATAAATTTTTATTTACTGAATTATGAATAAAATATTTATTTTATTAATTGAATATTTAATAAATCTTTATTCATTGGATTGTGAATAAAATATTTATTTATGAATAAAAAATTTATTCAGGTATTCAATAAATATAAAAAAGTTGAGCATACTAACATTATTTCTAACAATGAATATTAATTTACAAGCTGATAAAATAATATTTCTCATTGTTCAAGTTAGCACATGCCATAAAACAATAATAATTATTATTATTATTATTATTATTATATATGGCTTGGGTTTTTTTAAAGAGTACAATATTATTTGAGGTCTGGTACACAATTAAATAATTTTTTAACCTAAACCCTATATCTATAAATAGATGGTTATGTAAAGTTTATAGGGTTAATTGATAATTGATAATCATTGCACATAATAGATCCCTCTTTCGACTCCACTTCCTCTCATATTATGAATAACGAGAAGAAATAAATTAATCTTGAAGGATGAATGATCAATTTGAACAACACATGTTGATTTAATTTCTAGAGTTACACCTAAAATTTCATCAAGGATTGTTCATATATCAAAGGGGCATGTGTGGATCACTGAAAGAGGGAATCTATAGTTGGATCCTACAATACAACAACAGAAATCCAAAAAGGGTCTTTCAGACGATCAAAATAATCATCATCAAATAAATATCCTAACACCGGGTATTCATTTATTCATATATAAATAAAATAATTATATATTTAACATGAAAACATCCTATATTGGGGTTTTTATTAACTCTATGTTAAAATATTTTTTAATATATCGCAAACCATAGGGACTTCGGCTGCACCTGGAACCTACAAAAACGTCCAACATAGAATTAATAGATTTAGAAACTCATTGAAACATGATAATGATTTAATTAAAATAAATAATAAGAAACTCAAAAAAGTTTCTTAAGCAAGTAAATTATTAATATAATTTTATTATTTAGGGGTTAAAGATTTTATGAAATGAGTCTGGACTTGAGGTATGAGATTATTATTTAAAATTTTGTTTTAAAAGTTTTAAAAATATTTTCCTTCCATGTAAATGTACTTTTAAATGTTCCAAGAATGTTTTTATTTTTGTTTTAAAGATTATTGAAGTTTATTTTCAACCAAATTTTTATTTACAAAGTTTTAAAAAAGGAAACTTTTCAATTTTCCCCATATGGGTTATTTTGACTTTATACAAAAGTGAAAAAATAATTTTTTTTAATATTTACTACATGGAAACCTTTTCTTTCCCTCATAAATGTTATTTTTTTATCAAGCTTACTCTATATTTTCTTTTCAAAGAAAATTTTATTCCCATTTTTCTATGATTTTTTATTTTTTAAAACATACCAAAAGAAAAGGATATTTTCTCTTTTTTCAATGGATACTTATAATCATTTTAAATTTAATTTTTCATCTATAACAAATTTATTTAATTTATTTTATACCATATTGAGAATATTTACTAATGATACCATCCACCATATTTCTATAGATGACTTATGATCATGTTGTTCGATTTTTTATTGTGCAGAAGATTAATATTTTTAATGATAGTTTTCTAATATGAATATTTATTACAATGTAATATTGATCACATATTATATTTTTTATTCAATAAATAAGGAATAAATTCACAATATTTAATGGATGGGTGGATCTCAATTACAGATTCACCCTTGATACACTGAAATACTTTATAAGACAAAATAAAATGGGTATTTCTCAGTGTATACCGACCCATACAATGAAAATGTATTGAAATAAGGACTTGATGATATATAAACTTTCTTAGAACAAAGACTAGACTATAGGTAAAATATCTCATCATAAGGCCATGATATAAAGGTTCATAATGTCTTGGCATGAGTCCATGAAAACATGATCATGAAGTCTCTCATTATGCATTCCATTATTATGAAAGTTATATAATGATTATTTACATTATTATCCAAGGATATATTTTATTTTCAATTTATTAATGGTTTCTTGGAAATATTTTGATTTTATAATGTAATAAAATGATATTTTTATTTAAAATAATGTTTATGTTCATTTAAGGGTGAAAGTTTATTCATTTAAGGAAACATTTTCATGTTTTTTAAGAAACCCTTATTAATTTTGATTTTGACCTTATAAATGTTTATACAATATTTTATGAAAAAAATTGGGCAAACAAGTTTTTTTCAATAGTAAGTAAGTGATTATTTCATGCTCAAGTTTAATTATGAGAAAAGGAAAACTTTCGTATTAGGCTTCCTATTTTTAAAGGAAAAAAGGGGTTTACTTAATTTTTAAATCCCTTAATAAGCTATTTTATGCCCACCCCAAGTTTTAAAATGTTTTTTATAGGGCCTAATGATGTGTAAGAATTATAGAAATTTCAATTATGATATGTATTAAATTAATAAAACGTATCATTAATGAAAACATGGTGTAAACATAAGAAACTTATTTTAAAAAAAATACACTTTGTAATAGTGTTATCTATGTAATTTTATGAGTTTTCATAATTATCTATAACTATTGAAAAAAATATATATTGGAAACTGAATTATGGATGTCAAGATTTGGTCACATGATTTGGTATTAGAGATAATATGTAAAGATTATGTTTTTAGCTCTAGATCAGGGTGTATGGGTTTGGGGAGTTATAAAGATGGAAAATTCAGAACATATAATGCAATAATAGTTACTAATTGGTTTAAAAAATAACAAGGAATCGACCATGGAGAAATATTTTAAATATTTTCTATACGAAATCTATTATAATTATGCTTACCATAATATCTCACCATGATTATGATATTTGAAAGATGAATATCAAAATATCATTCCTTAATAGGAACATTCATAATGATGTTTCCATGACATAACCAAAAAGGTTTTTGATTACAAAGGATTCTAATAAATTAAAAAAGGAGAAACAATCAATTTATGGTTTAAAACAAAAAAGAAAATTCACGAGATATTCATTTTGATAAATCTATAAGAGAATTTTGTTTCATAAATAATGATTGTGATCCTCGTGTCTATAGAAGGTTTAATGGGAGTGTTGTTGTTTTACTAATAGTATATGTAGATGGCATATTACTAATTGGAAATGAAATAATAGTATTATAATCCATCCATACATGGTTGAATAATTTATTCTCTATGAAGGACTTAGGTGAAACAACCTATATTTTTTGGATTAATATCTATCATGATAGATCTAGGAGTCTTCTTGGGATAAGTCAAGGTTCATATATTGAAAATTTAATGAAGATATTCAGTATGGAATAATAAAAGAGAGGATTGTTTCCTATGTCACATGGAATACATCCACCTAAGAAAACATGTCCCCAAATACATGAGGAGATATGTAGGTTGAGTAGAATCTCATACACTATTATGATAAGATCTATCATGTACTTTATATTATGTACTAAGCTTGGTGTATCCTATACTTTCATCATCGTAGTAATATATCAAGAAGACCTATGTGACATCCACTAAATGGCTATCAAGACTATCTAGAAGTACCTAAATAAAAATAAGGATATTTTCCTCATTTTTGGAGGACATGGGGAACTGGTCATTAAGGGATACACATATTCAAGTTTATAGATAGATCAAGTGAATCTGAAATCATAATTGGTATAAGTGTTCTTACTTAATAGAGGGACTATGAGTTGAAATAGTTCAAATTATCCCATGGTTACTAATTCTACAGTATATTTTGAGTATATTAAAGATTCTAATAAAGATAAATAAGCATTTTGGGTACAAAATTTTATCTTAGAGGTTAATGTTGTACCAATAAGTAAGGATTCCATCAAACTATACTATGATAATACTATAGTGGTGGATTTAGCCAAGGATCAAAGGTCACATGAATGGACAAAGAAATACTTTTGAAGTTTTATCTTTTGAGGGATTTTTATCTAAGAGGTGGGGAAACAATAATAAGAGTTTTCATAGAGGATAATATAAAATAAAAATTTACTAAATCCTTATCTTAGCTAAATCAATACTATCATGTGAAATATAGAGAATTGAAGGTCGTTGGTAGTTGGATCTAGTGAAATTAGGAATCTATTGGAGTTACTTCCCTAGAACTAACTACTTTTTAATTTATATTACATATATATATATATATATTCAAATACATAAATAGTAATGAAATATATTATCACATGATGATTGTTATTTTCTGTGAAATTAATGAAATAATTTCTTTGGGGGTATTTGTCACATCGAAAGGATATAAAAGGTCCCCACTATGCCGATATCCTTGATGTGTTGTGACATATGTCTTATTATAACCTAAGGTACCCTGAGATGGGATGGGTAAATTAGGGTATCCAATTTTTCTTTCGTATTTAAAGGGTCTTGTCCCTATTTTGGTAGGAACAAGTTAAATCTATATAAAAAATCACCCAACCTAAACAGTCAAAAATGAAAAAATTAAAACACTTGATTTTTTACTTGGTTCACTATTATGGTATAATCCAAGGGGCATACTCCAAAGATGTTTCAACCATACTAGAATACACTATGATTCACTTGTATTAATGGATTATAATTATTTATTCATAGTCACTCCATACCAGGCATACTGACTTTACAATGAATTTGGGAATAACACACCACCTCCCTCAAATCACATTTATTGACTCCTTATTTGTTTACTAATGTAGATAAATTATACCCCACTTTAATTACTTGAAGGTGTCTTCCACAATTTCAAGAAATTAATATTTTATTTTCATCATGAAATCATGAATATGATGCTTCAATTCACTCCTTGGTCTCTTTGTTATACTACCCTCCATTCTATAAAAAAATTCCTTAAGCTATGTTATACTACACCTCATGAACTTGATTCATGAAAGAACCATTGAAAACCTACCTTGTATACTTCTACTCACAAACTATCTACATAATCTTCCTTTGTATATTTTTACATGTAACTACTCTTCAATGAAACAGAATTTTATTAGTGAAACCATGCTAAATGAACTCCCAAATTTCTATGATTCTTATATTAATCTCCAAATCATCTTTAAGATACTTATTGATGCCTAAATATATGAATAATTGGGTAATTATACGAAAAAACCCTCATAAAACATTCTAAACACCAAATTACAAAAATAAAATTTGAACTAATCACTTCACATAGAGTCCACCACAAAAATACTTTGTAGATTATCATCCTTTGCAGGCTGCTTAGAATCATTTTCTCCCACTCGCAAATGAATTCCTTCATCACCCATTTCACTTTTCAATCACAAACATGGTTTTTAAGCCATTCATCATTCATAGTATGCATTAAATTAATGTTTAAATTTCAAATATGACTTCACTGTGTGAGTTTATATATTTTATATGTGATCCATGTATTTTTTATGTGGGATATGCATTTTCTAAAAAATGAGTTTTTCTTTTCCTCAAATCCTTCATGCAACATCACCAAGAACTCCAAAATTTCACATGATTATTTTCGAAAACATTTTTTAATGATTCCATTTTCTCAAAATTTTACCACAATCCCTTATAGTATTAAACATCCAATATACTATCTATTAGAGTATACAAACTCCTCGATCATCTTAGAAATGAAATAAAAACAAATAAAACACACTACTGATCTCCAGCTCAAATCACCATGGTTCCTCCATTCCTAAATATATTCTTATAGTCAAGATAAAATTTTATGATTATATATATATATTATATTGACTATTAGGTGAATTATACATGTAAGTGGATAAGGCTTCCTCTCATAAAGTTTTCAAATGGTAATCTCCAATATTGGAGATTATTCGGATAAACCTACCCATAGGAATTCCACACTTACGTGTATTAGATATTCCTATATGCGAATTTGTTTAGTGATCGTTATAATTTATATTATCATTAAAACATATGGTGAGTCATGTATTATGACATATTGAGGAAACATTTTATGGTCTATGTTCACTGGGAATTATTATATGTTGGGTGAATTGTAAGTGATATGAAATTAATGAATAAGTCAAGAAATGATTTTACATGTTAAGATCAAAAGAAGATATCCCAGGTACTTTGATCGGAATACAAATTTAAAATTAAATCCATGGGAAATTCATGTGGATGAGTTCATTTCAGATAGTCAATGAATGATAAATTGAGCACATAATCTAATGATGTGGGTATGAAACCTGTTCGATTGATAGATATAATTACAAATGAATTATATTAGAAAACTAGCTTTCATATGTGGTTGTTCTCATTACAATGTTAATTTTTTCTCTATGGGTGACTTGACATATAGATAGACACTAATCTTGGAATTTGCACAAGTAATCCTAATTGTACTGAGAAAGTGGACTAGATTTCCACACACAAAGTGTATTTATGATAACAATTAAATTCTATTTGGATTTAATAGATAGAAGAAATAATATCTTTCAGATTGAGGAATAATATTTATTCAAATTTTTATTGATTTCAAATACTCATCCTTCGATTATATTTGATTTAAAATATATTCATGAGTTGAATATTAAATGAATATTTTATCATAAGAACATAAAATAGAATATTTATTTATCTCTAATTTTAATTACAAGAAAATAAATATTATTTATTTATTTTATAAATATTTATTTTGTTATAAGAAAATTAAAAAAATATTTATTTTCAAGACAATGAATATAATATTAATTTATTTATTGAATTTATAATATTTATTTATTATTTGAGGTTTGATAAATTCTAAGAAGGAAAGTTGGACCGAGTGAAGCACTCGATGATTAGAATTATATGATCATTAAATATCATTTAAATAAATATCAATTTATTAATTTAAAAAAATAACATTTAACAATGCATGAGTTAATGAATTACATGTAATAATATTATTATTATTATTATTTATTTTTCATGGGGGGATATTTTAGGTTTATTATTTAAGGAACGGACTTTGTGAAATTGTAAATAATAAAACCATAGAACTATATAATCTATCTTGTATAATTTTATGTGAATTATTCATTGTGCACAATAATACTCTGCCTAGAGTTATCTCAAAAATGAAGAATGCTCTAGTGTATATTCTATAATTATAAAATATTTTCTACCTATTTCTCCTCCCTCTATATAATAAGATAATAAGATATGTGATCTTAAGGACTAAAGGATCACTTGTTGTGGTCAACATGAATGATGAAAGAAAATCAATACCTTCCTGCTAGCACTCTAATATCTATTAGAAACATTCTAAAATCAAGGAGAATGTGTTGATCACTTATAGAGAGATTATACATTGGATAAACATAGTGAAATGATGGTACAACACAAATTGATTTAGAATGATAAACATATTTATTGGAGAAAGATCTCAACATTGATGTATTTCTGTCTCATTAAATTAATTATAAAATATAAGTGAAAGGTCATGTCTTCAGTTTTGTGATTCTTTCAACAATTTTATTCAAATATAATCATGATAAATAATATTATTCATCATGTTATTATGATTTATCCACTATATTGGATGAAAAAACATCATTAGTCAGGAACCTGATGAGCTTTCACTATACCCAAAACCTTTAAAGGATCCCATACATACCAATGATAGGGTCTGTCATGTATGAAATTCTATATACTAGGATTGATGTTTCTTATACCTTGAGTATAGTATAGGATATCAATAATACCCATGAGAACTCCATTTAATGGAATTCAAGACTATAATAAAGTACCTTAGGCTTACAAAGGACATGTTATTATATTATACTGAAAAATGTGATCTATTCATTAGCAGATATACAAATGATAGTTTTGAAACATATCTTGATGATCTGAAATTGAAATCATGATATCTCTTCACCCTAAACGGAGGGGTTTTGAGATAGGAAAGCTCCAATTATTCAATTTTGGGTGATTCTATAGTATATCCAACTATATTGTATCATTTTATGTAGTTAAGGAATCATTTTAAATTCAAAACTTCATCTAAGAGATTGATATGGTGCATAGTAGTAAGAGTCCCATCACCTTGTACTATGATAACATGGTAGCAGTGAATCTTTCCAAGGACCCAAGGTGAAGTTCCATTTGGTGTTTCATTTAATTTAGTGTTAATGGTATTTATTATCAATTAATCATTTCTTTATTTTTCTTTTAGGATTATGGGTTATGGATTTAGAATCCACCCATTGCATGATGATTCAAAGTGATACCCATAATATATGGACAATGAAGAAGAGTTTTCTGGAATTGGAGTTTCAAGGAGAGATTCATAAATTTTTAAACATAATATAGAAAATCATTGAAGTTATATTTCTTTATAAAATGCAAAAACATTGAAAAAATAAGTATTTTTTTTAAATATGTTTTGATAGTTAAATATTTCTATATATAGATAAATCTATTTTCATTTGAAGTAATCCATATGCTTCTTGTATTTAGTCACTGAATTCATACCATGATTTATCCTATATTTAGAAATAAACATATCATTACAAAATTCTTGTTAAACACATACTAAAAATAATAATTCGAAGTATATCTATAAAATGTTGAATGTAGTGCATTAAAAATCCACAACCCACTTATTGTGTGGTTGTTTTGATGGATATCCATGCATTGGATCCAAAAAATAAATACTTGGGGTATCCATATTTATTATAATCAACATCCAGTGCTTCCTAAAAACCAAAAATAGATAACTAATGGAAAACATAAAAAAATATTTTATATGATTAGACTAAAATGTTTTACTTTTGCATTGTAGGCATCAAAAAGAGTATGTAGTTTGTTATTTTATTTTCAAATGGCTCATTTAGATCATCTTTTTTCATAATAATTTCTTTTGATTATAATTTAATTTATTCTATATAAATGATACATGTATTAATGAATCCAAATCCTGATTCGAAGGGTTTTCCCTTTATTTAGTTTTATTACAAACATCTATAGAAAATATGAATAGTTATTAACTTTAATGAAAATATTATATCATTTTATGGATAGACGTATTATAAAAATGTACCTTATAAATGAGTTCACAAATAAGACTCCCAACCATTAAAAAATGATAATCTTATTTATTCTCATGAGACCAAACAATTCTATAATTACAGTTCCAAATATTTATTTTTCATATAGAATGTAGGATGCATATTTAGCATTGAATGTGGTGTCTATAAGAAGTTTTAAGGACAATATATTTTGTTGTGGAACTAAAAGGGGGAAAGAACTCCCAAGAGGTCTTTTTGTTTTCTTGTTTAATTCACAAGATTTTCTTGATCCGGCCTTATGTTTCCCCATTATTGTATCCATCTATAATACCATAACATACTTTATAACTTTTTTCATCAATGGTTAGAGGTTTACATTTTAAAAAACTTGTTAAAGATATACCTTATATATTGTTATAATATTATATGACCATGCTACAAAAGTTCTAATAAAATTATTGACCATTGAAATATATAATTCATCAAGTAGAATAGGAAAATCAACACTCAGCTCTTGAGCTACCTCAATCCACACTATCATGTGATATTTTGGGAGTTATTTTTTTGTAGAATATCTCCCAGTATAGTTTACACAACACCCATCATAAGAAGGTGATGCATGGGTGTTGATAGATAGAAATCATATACAACTTTACCATACAAAACATTATTAATATAAAGTTATCATAATTTATTTGATTAAAATTTTAGAGAAATAGTAATGAAAAAATTTGATTAACTTAGTTAAGGGATAATTTTGAGTGGAATTACTAGCCTCAAAGATAGCTGGGTCATATGGTTGTTCATGTATTGATCCTTCTTCCACTGCTGGTTCACATTGATGCTTTTGAATATATTGGTTTTCCAAACTAGACTAGAAAATAATATCTTTAAAAAAATATATTTTTGCCAGTAATCCTTTAATAATATTATATGTGTATTATTTTTGTTTTTTCTTTTCAAAATTTATTCGTGGAGACACTCTAGATTCTACAACTCAAACACGACTATATTATTCCATCCACTTCAAAGATATTGAAATTAGTTTTTCTTTTGGTATGGTCACTAATGATTCTTGTGTCTAAACCATATAAAAAACATATGAACATTAATATATATATTTATTTAATACTATTATGAAGCATAAAAAATTACTATTATGTCAAACTTACACATATCTCCCATAATACTTTTGTTTTTTCATCAATTGGTTTACCCTCCTTATTAACGCACGCCTCCTTCCATAACACATGACATGGGATGGAAGTGGCTTCAAATTTTGATTCATCATTATATATATAGACAAAGGAACATATTTTGTTTCATATCAAAAAAAAATATTATTGATTTAAAATACATAGCAATTTTTTTCTCTAGTGAGGTTTACCCCATCTATTCTTTGGGTTAGGGGTACATTGGTTTTGATGCACATTGTTTATTTTCAGAACCCCTTTTCTATTTCATAAATTAACGATTTTGAAGAAAATTGGATAAAATAAATAATTTTAAATAATATATTATTAACTACAATGTATATAAAATTATTTATCATTATGTTGACTGTTGAAAGAATTCCAAGTTTCCAACTTTATAATGTGTGAAAATTAACATGTGAGTCAGGATTTACATTCCCTTAAACATCCCGAAGATGGAACTTGGTGAGAAGATTCCATAATCCTATATGGTATTTTACATTATCCATTAAGATATATTTATTATTGAAATAATCTAAAATAAATGATCTCTATAAGGAATAATGAAAATTAAATCAACGTTTCATTATATAATTTTTCAGTAAAATAGAGAAAGTATATCATATCATTTTCCTAAATGGTGTCCTTTGTTATAGGATAGAAATTGTGCCAAAAATATATATTAGTTGACACATTCATCCTCATTGTGAACCTAACATAAATAATAAACATTGACATGTTGGGGTTAACAGGTTGGCCACATTGATTCCAACCAACATAAAATTTTATACCCTTACTTCTTGCCTTGATAATTTTAAACAACACTGTGATGCTATGTTATTTTTTCTTTTGTCAACATGATATTGATCCTTGAATAATTATTAAGTTTCGGCATCAACCACATATTATTCCCTGATATTGGCAACATCACCATGTGCAGATGATATTTTATGCATGTTTTGTCAAAAAAATTAATTTATATTATGTTAATATAGTAGAGAATACATAATATTATGAGGAAATAGATAGTATATTAAAAAAACCTCAAACTTCTCATTGAACTCTATTTTTTAAAAGTTTGAATGGATTTGGATCCTTTATAGAGAATTAAAATCCACTCTTTGTGGTCCCCTCTACCGTAAAAGATATTGTCTACATTGGGACCACCATGAACTAATTGTGATCTCCTAATTAAAGGGTAATCCTCGATTGAATTTTCATCTGACCCTGTAGTTTTTTAGTCACGAGTAGAAATATTGACCATTTTTTCGAGATTTGAGATATAAAATACTTTCACCACTTGTGATGAAATTATAAATGAATCATGATTTCCCCTTCCAAACTGAAATTCAACTTCACACAGCCGAGTTCATCAAATTTCACTGCACACCTATTATCAACCCATTTGTAATGGAAAATCGACACATGAAATGTTTTATAATACAAATTGTATATCTGGATAATAATACCAAAATGTGACATATTCCCATAAATTGGACTTCTATAATTGGAACTAGACATGTGCATCACTTCCTCCATAAGAATAACTTCACTGTTTTTCATTATACTATAGTCATTTTGTTCTTTTGTATATAACATATAACCATTGATTATAAAACCAGTGTAAAATATAACATTTTAATTTGGTCCCCTGACTAGCCATCAAATTCGTTTGGTAATTGAATTTATATTTTCATATAACTCTTTATAAATATGATCTCAGAAATATATTATTAACTATAGATTATTTGTACTTAATATCCATCCTTTAATCCTTGAGGGATTCAAATATCTAAGAATTGATTTTTTTTAATTCAATATATGGATCAACATCTTCACTATTATGTAAAATGTAAAGGTTCACTTTCTCTCACTCTAAGATGTTAATTGTAACAACATCTCTTCTATAAATCCATTTTCCCATAAGGCATCTACTGTGATTAGACTTTGGGAGACCGATTCTATCAACCAATGATTAGTAATTGGTATATAATTCAAAAAATTCTTAAATAATATATCATTCAACAATACAACCTTCTGGACAACATTGATTCTTGGAGTATCATTTCAAAATCTTCATATAAAATTAAATGTGGTACATTCATCTATAATGGATAGGAACACATACTTGAGCCTATCTAAACAAGTGAACCATCATGTGGAAAATGATATCAAAGAATTATGGTGTGAAAAACATCTCTAATTCACATAATATGACTGAAACCTCATTATTCATGATTGGAAACTTCATTGGGTCTATAACATTACTATTTATGACTTTGAAAAAGAAGTAGGGTATGGTTAAAAATATGTAATTCATGTGATTTTAGTCCCTATAACTTCAAATTAGTCAATTACATTACATTTTTTATATTTGATGAATACCCCTCTAGAAATTTTACACCCTTAAGGAAAATTGAAAAAATGCAATTGGTCTTTTATGGATAGACTGTAAGCAGCTGGAGGAGGAAAAGTCTACCCTTTACCTTTACCAGTCCCAACTCCTCCCTTATACCCATGTTAATCATGTCCAACCTAGTCTTGATTCCATATTTTTTCCTTGGAAAATTTAGTAACATGGAAATAACACTATCAAATACATTTTTTCTATATGCACGACATCAAGAAAGTGTCTGATACACAAACAACTATAACATAGAAATTCAATATAAAATGGATCTCTTTTACTAACCTAATTTTTTATTGTTTTTTAAAAATGGTTTAACACAAATAGTGTCAATCTATATTTCTTAATTAAATAGTATATCACCCATTAGTGGAGATTTTGTTGCACCTTGTTTGGTATTTCCATAAAATATAACCATCTTGGATCATTATTTATGTCATCAAGGTAAACATTTATGATATCCTAAAAACATAGTATATTCCAAATGTTTGAACCGAATTGAGTGTGTGCATTATACAAAAATGAGACACCCCAAAATTCCTTTGATGCTACATCTTGAAAAAAATATAACCAAAAAAATAATTTATTGTCCCATAAAACATGGTACACAATCTGAATTCTTCCCTTATATAAGAATCATCTATTATAACACATGTATTCCCCATCAATTTTATATATTTGATCAATGTATCCAAATATAAATCAATATCATTACCAGGTTTTTTTCTCTAGATATAAGTAGAGACAATATAATGTATTAATGAATAATGGATAACCATTATAGTAAGTTATAATTTACCCATATCACTATCCATGTACTATGAGTACTAATCAGTATATGAAAATGACTTATTCCATCTTTAGATAATGTAAGATGGATGTTTCTCAGCTCATTTCCAAATTCAGGATACTCACAATAAATTTTCATCCACTAAGGAGAGTTTTCCAAATAACGTAGTTTCCCATGTTTAAGTATTGTATCTACATGCCATATCAATTTTTTTATGGTTTATTGAAATCCATATAATATCATAAACCATTTAATTATAGGAAATTACCATACAAATTTCAAATATCTTGATTCATCTTTCTTATATTGATCTGTGCCACACTTTGAGAATTTTATGATTGATTCATGGTCCATGAAAAATAATATTGTTTAATCTACTTTATATCACAGGGGGATGAAAATATTTAATTAAAAATATCACAAAAAATAAAGAGGGTAATGGAACTAAGGTGAAAAAAGGAACTCACCCAGGTTAACAAGCATGCACCCAACCTGTGCACCAAGAGGCTCGCACAGGCCTTACAACATAGCCCAAAAGGACCAGCCACACTTACACATGACACCTACATGCATAACTTGCATGATGGACCTACAAAGATAACTTACTTCACCCAAGATCTAGATATTACCTATAGATAGGGCCCTAGGACTCCTCATTTGAAATGATTGGAAGTTCAAAATAATCCATGATTCTTTTCTTTCCGTAGTCCTTCACCCAGTCCCTCGAAACCACCTAGGTAGATTTCAAAAACCTAAGAGAAGATGGAATTAAGGTAAATTATATGTTTAAATTTCCTCCACTATTTAAAACAAAATACTCATATATGATAAGACACTATCCCTAGTTGAAAAGTACTAGGGTGAAGGTCTCCTCCCAAACTCAGGACCTACGTGAGACCCTTCAAAGGAAACCTGTGGAAACCCCTGGAGCCTAGAGCAAGGACTTTCCCAAGTGTCGTTTCCTAGGAAACGTTAAATTAAAAATTCAAATCTATATTGCACTAGTCCACCCTATTCGAATCACTTTTGGTTCAACTAGGTACACCCTACATGAGGCCTCTTCAATCTGCTCGGGCCTTACCCTACACGAGACCTCTTCAGTCTGCCCAGACCATGCCCTACACAAGACCTATTTAGCTCGCCCAGGCCTTACCTATATGATATTCCTTTTATCCCTCTATTATTCTACTGATAGAATGATATTTATTCCCTTGGATCCCTCTTCTAGGATGAATAAATCCAAGTCTTGTCCTGAAGCCTCCAAATATGTGTGATCAGAGCATAAGGCATGCCATAATGTCATGTAGATTATAAATTCCTATTGTAATGTAGGTCCTACATTTAACTTTCCTTGTAAGAGGGATCCTCATAGTGTTTTCAATTATACATTCCAATGGTAATAAGGGTCCAAACCTTAGAGGCAGTACCAAGGACCTATCAGTTTTAGACATAAAGGCTAGGTCCATGACCTTTCCTTGTCGTCTTTGAGACTAGAGACCTCCCATTTTAGACACTGAGGTGGGGGGATTATTTGTTTTAACTTTTATGATAGTTAATTCATTATCCTCCTCTCTTCCCAAAAATTGGGAAAAGGTAATCTGTCATGGAGTAATACCCTATTCTTTTTAACAAGAGTCCATACCCCTCATATCATATATCCCCTAAGTTATGAAAAAAAGAGGATATGGACACATCAATTCAATTTTTAAATCACATAGACTTGAAATAATCCACCAAAAAAAGAATGATATTGTGTGGTTTGCTATATCTTTGACTTCCTCTTGTCTCTCACATCGACCATAACTCACGTGGGCTTAGAGGTTAGTAATGATCATGACATTTTCACAATTAGATGCATGTCTCGGTAGAGAATACTTTTCCAGATCCTCCTATCACCTTACTTTAGAAGGCCTCTATAGGTTTGAGTCCTTAAGTCCATGTATCCATATCAATGAACCATATCCTCTGTGAGATAGAGTGAATCCTATTCAGTATAATCCTCAACTACACCCACTCAAAAGAAACTCTTATTCGGTATAAGTCATAGAACCTTGTCACAATCCAATCAAAGGGCCACATTCCCTATTAGACAAACCTTCAGAGGACCTCCATAGGTGTGGGTCCTCGACCTAATAGAACTATGTGATCTTTGATTCCCATCCAAATTGGATATGTAGGAAGTCTCCTGGAGGTCAAAATCCAACACCCTAGATCAACCCTAATTCTCTCTCAGACACATTCCTAGTAGGCTCATATCCAACATGGGATCCCACATCCCATATAGTTATCCTAGGATTCTTAAACATAAGTTCCACACCATCCATTGAACAGGATCATGTCACCTAGACATCACTACCACATTACGTTAAACTACATGGGTTGGTCCTCATCACATGACCTTAAAATGTATGATGTGTCTCGTTAATTGGAACTGAACTACATGAGTTTTGATTCATTTCAGAAGGATACATAGGAAGACCATATTATGGGCTCGATCTTGAAATCCAAACAACTCCAATATCCCCAAATGATGATAAATTCTAGAGTGACCCATTTCATGGCTTAAAACCATAATCGTAAAAATAATTGACATAAGAATATATTATCTATTTACAAAAGGGTACCATAGATGGTGAACCATAGATACATAGAGATGTTTACATTGGTGAAGAAACTTGAATACATATATATGATTCTAAATATCATACATGAAAATAATTTATTGTTGATTTTTGGGAGACCCATGTTATACTTAGGTTTTAATGTAACATTCATGAATATGTCTTAAATATTTAATAGAGTCTCAGAGTATGAAATAATTCCCCTTAAAATGGTGTGATGAGCCCAACCTCCCATCCACTCAACTAATGTGAGTCCTTAAGTGTCAAAGGATCCATTTCCTAATGACCACATACCTTTGGAAATATATTTTGTGAAATATCTCGAATGGGGGAACCATTGGGTGTTTCTGGATCCATGAACAAAACACATTGGAAGTCATTCAAAAATAGTAAACTTGAAGTGAATGATTATGAAACCATTAAAACCCCCCATAATAAATTATACCATTGGAAACACACATATCATAACACATTTTCATTAGAAAAAAATTGTGAACCCGATGTGAATCCATAACCAAGATTACTATGTATTCCACTTGTTAGACCTGTTTCACAAAAAAATTAAAGAGAGACAAACATGGATCCTAAATAATTAATTATTAATGTGTTCAGTTATTGAGATGATTATTTGATGAGGTATTCTTGTTTTTGTGTTTTTAGCATATATTTCAATCACTTTAAACTAGATATCCATTTGATCCAAATGGTTTCGTACCAGCTCTAGCAGGCATATGCTTCAACCATTGCACAAGATGGGTCCTTAAATAAATAGAGGACACTATCTCCAAACTAGAGGTTCCAACGCTGGGTCTGAAACACATTGGTTTAGCATTACTACCTAAATGGAACTGTCCAACCCCATGAGGTTTCTCGATAATACCTCTAAATCATGAATCCCAAACCACTATACCCTCAATGAGGATTGGTGTCTGAGAAGTAGATAGAACCAATTTAAATCTAAAATAATTTTGGGAGACTATCCTTAGAACAAAACAATCAGATCCTCCATTATCATATGTAGGTAGATAAATAGGTCACAAATGGCCTCATCTAGATGACACATGGTTCCCTCAAAAGGGCTCCTATAAGGAGCCACCGCCGCCAACACCTCGTGGGGAGAAACCCTCAGCATGATAGGGGTGTTGCCCTCGAGATTCTAGACCAGGTTACCCAGACTAAGGAAAACAAAACAGAATTCCAAGGGAAATAACCAAAAAATGGATTAGGGTCGCACCTATATCCCCTCCAAATAATTCCACCAGTTAAATTTAGTGTAAAACCATGAGCATGCACAAACACCCACCCACACCAGCCAATCCTACCACCCCAGTTTGATAACATGTAGAGAAGCTTGATAGTAAGATTTAGTGGTGGGTCATGAGCACGAAAAAACACCTTCCTTCATCAATTAAGCTCACCAACCAAATACGAAGTCAAACTACGAGTAGGCGCACACACTTGCCTACAACTATAAATCCTACTAGCACTATTTAGTATCATTCAAATAAACCTTCTAGAATGTATTGAAAACAAACAGGAGGAAAATCTAAATCTATTTTTCCAAACCTGAGTAATTTTTATGTATACCATTAGGAAATTGAGGATAGGATTAGACACACACCCTTGATCCAACCACAAAATGGGCATATATCCCTGTTTCAGCCACTAAAGTTTATTTGGAAAAAGGTAAAAGGGTAGATGTAAATTCCTTCCCATATATTAAAAACCTAGCATGATATAATAATGACTTCAACAGTGATGGAGGTGTGGCTACACAACTACACCCCCATAACTGGGGTGACTCATCAACACAAAGTGAGGGTCATTCTACAGTGAAAAATATATCTTCTCTCATCTAAGAGGGTCATGAGCCAAATTCACCAAATATATATTGATAAATGGATCAGGACCATACCTCCATTATAATTGGAGGATATTGGTATACTCTAGTGGATATTCTAGGGTAGGTATAAATACATTCCAAAATATCAGATATCTATCAAAAAATTTAGGCAGTGGCATGGTAGATAATCAAAGAAGCTTATGTATATGAAAGATGATATCCCCAGGAAGTGACCCAAGACTATTGTAGGAAGGTATCAAAAAGGAAGCCTCACTATTGGTATTTGGAAAATAAAAGAGCATGGTTATGAACCTAATCTACTTAATGATGGAGTTCTTAAATCCCTAATATGTTTATCAATAGTGGCTTAGGATCCCACTCTTCTATTACCAAATTATGGAAATAGTAGTAGTAGATCTAGAAGTCCTACCTGGTCATCTTACCCTGAACAATGCTTCATGTCCAGAATATAATCAATCTCAATATCCCATCTCCTACTGAGCGCCATGACATCTCTCCATGTGTCTAGAAGATCAAATAGTAAGTAGGTCCTCTTTAGTACCCCCAGTTTGAAGTATATGACCCTTTTTTCAGTTCGTTTGTTCTTTTTGAAGTGGTTGGTTGAAGTTTGGACAATTCTGGGAAAAACTTTTAAAGTTGTGGAGGTTGTGCAGGGGTGCACGGTTGGCGCATGGTCTGAAAAAACCATGTGTCCAGCCCAGGAAGCCATGCTCCCTTGACAGTGGGCTCCACACGAGCGGTGCATGGTTTTTCAAACCATTCGGGAAAGTTGTACGAAGTCCTTGGGTGAGATAGTGGCAACCGCACGGTTGGAGCACGGTTTTCCAAACTGTGCGAGGTAACTGTGTGGCCACTTAAAGTTCGGGTTTTTAAGTCCTAGGCCACTCGGGATTTGCCATTTTCCCTCATTCTTCCTCTCACTCATGGCTCATGTGGTGGTTCCAGTTTTTAGAGGTTAGGGATCTCCTTAGCTCATTTTGGAGGCAAATCGAAGGGGTTTCTTGGTGCATCGAAGGCAGTTCTCCTTAGGTAAGTCCCTATTTTGGTTCTTTGAGGTTTTGGTTAGGGTTATCCCTCTTCATCTCTTAGTTTCCTAGATCCAAAAGGGTTGCATGTATATATAGGGTTGTGTTTCCTTTTTTGTGTTAAAGATTGATCTTGTTTATGTTAGGGAAGGGTTTTTGAGGTAGTTTCAAGGAGGCGTTCACCCAGTTTGGAGTGCGTTTGGGAAAAGGGTCAATTTCTCCAAACCCTAAGTGGTAGGTGGATTCTCTCTTGACTCCACTTTTCTAGGAATAGAATCTTGGTTATAATTAATTTGTGTTGCTTAAAATTAATTGTGTTTTTGATGTGCGAAATTGATTGGAAATCCCTTTAGTGGTGTTTTGGGGATTTTTGGGAAGAAAGAGGTTTTTGGGTAAAATGATCTTGTTGTGATTTTAAAATGGAGATTTTAAAATAGGTTGTTTTTTGAATTAATTAAGATGTCTTTTGAAATATTTTTTCAATAAAGGGTTTGTTTTATTGAAATGTGAATTGGCATGTAAAAAGGGTGGAAGGGTGTTTTCAATAAATGTGTGATTTATTGAAGTGGTTCGGCATGTAATTGAAATGGTTAATTTCATATTTTTGTGATCTTGGTGGGTTATATGCTTGGTTATGGCTTGTTTGAATGTTGTGTGGAAGTGTTCAGGAAGTACCACTATAAAAAGGGGATGGATAGTGGACGGAAGGGCCACCATCAACAGAAAGTGGGAAAGAAGTAACACTTGAGTGGATTAGTAATGAATGGGGTGGACGAGGAAGTGCCACTATAAAAAGGGGGTGGATAGTGAATGGAAGGGCCACTATCAATAGAAAGTGGGCGGGAAGTACCACTTGAGTGGATTGGTAATGAATGGGTTGGACAGAAAGTTCCACTATGGTTTGGTGTGTGCTCTGTTAGTGATGTTTTTAGATGGGTATTGTGAGTGAAATATGAAAATGGTAATCGACTTGTGGCATGGTTGAATTTGCTTCCTTGCGTGGCATGGTTTATTTGGCTTCCTTGTGTGGCATGTTTGGATTATGGCATGTTTGTCTTGTAAATAATTGGTAGCTTGGTTTTGCTTTATATAAAATGTTTTATATAAATGTGTTAATGGTTTTATCCTAGGGGCGTGTGTAGGGAATCCAGTTGGGAAAATCCTACTGAGTAGTTGTACTCACCCCTACTTTGGCACTTTTGTGTCTTTGCAGATGTCATGTACCGTGATGTCGGCAAAGGTAAGGCATCACCCTCATTTAGTTGTGCACTGTGATTTTTTTGTGGAGCTTGGTGTGGAGTTGTGGTGGTGTCATGGATTGTGGTGTTTTGTTGTTTAGTTTCCACTTTTTACTCTGATGTTTTTTGGACATGTCTAGTTGAATGGTTTTGGGGTTTGTGATGGAATTGTTAGTATCACATGGTTGGGTTTGAAAGTGAATGCATCTTTAGTTGTTGGTTGGTTGAGTTGGGTTGTCTTCTTAAGGGAATATTGTTTCCCACTGTTCCTTGAAGCCCTTAGAATTTATTTCTAGCCTTTGGCACCTTGGGAACGTTGCTTAAGGCCAAGTAACCCTCACTGAATCCTCAAGACAATGAGGCAGGGGCGGGGTGTTACAAGTGGTGTCATCTTGTTAAGTCCTTTGGGGTTGATTCTTGGATTTGGAGTTGACATTTGTTGTTGTATATTCCTTGAGTCGGAATGGTATCAAGGCGTAGGAATGTCAGAACTTGGAATGTATAGCATAAAAGGATGTAGCTAACCCTTTTATGCTAAAATTCAATTTACTAAGGATTTGGGTACATAAGTGTTTTGGAGACACTTATAGGCATTGGAAATATCATTGTAGTGGGTATAGCCAATGAGATGTGCATGGCATATATGGTAGAAATGAATTCCCTCTAGGATGCATATTTCATTGGGCATAATGATTTATGGGCTGAATTGAGAGATGGTTTTTCAAAATGTGTGAAGTTGTAATGTGAATAAATTTGGTATTTTGAAAATGGTTTGGTTTTCAAAAATGGTTAAATGTGGAAAATGTGGAAAGGTAGAAAGACTCGTTGTGATAGTGTTGTGTAATGCGATTTGAAATGAGAATTCTTGATGTCTACGGAAGTGAGACTCAAGGTTGTTTGTTTTCTGTTTATAGAAATGGAACTGGGTAGGCGTCGTAGAGACCAAATGGAAGTGGCTAATGAGAACGTGGTTGCACTTGAGCCCCAGGTGAACCAACAGTTAGTCCAGAGCATAGTGCAAGCCTTCCAAGCTGTGGGAAGTGTGAATCGAGCATCGATGGATGATCAGGGTCTATTGGAAGCTCTAGGTGGATGAATCATGGTTGTACCCATGGGGAATAGTAGTAACTCTAATGTTGGGTTCAAGTGGAGGGGGGACACTTATTCCCAGGGCGGGAGTATGGAACATAATCCGATGGCAGGATCGGTAAATCTTCCTCGGAAGCCCCAGAGCAAAACAATGTGTTTTCAGTGTGGCTCTATGACACACATCAAGAGGGGTTGTATGACACAACCTCGAGCATGTCACAATTGCAAAAAGATGGGGAATCTTTAGCGCTATTGTAGGAATTCTCCGAGGTCGGGTGCGGGTGACACTCTAAAGGTATCGCAGACATCGTATGCTTTTACGGGACATGTATAGTAGCATACCCCTCGTCAGTAGAGAAAAGTCAGTCATGGTGATTCTCATAACACCACAACTCCTCAGCAGGGCAATAAAGAGCAGAGTGTGGAAACCAAGGTGTTGTTCGGAGCTGAGCAGGTTGTGGCGGATGATCAGTCGGGACCATCCATGGTGTGGGGTACTATTCTTTTAAATTCTACCTTAATTCAAGTGCTATTTGATGCAGGTGATTCACACTATTTTATTGTTTCATGTGTGGTTGAGTTTCTGGCTTTAAGGGTAGAAATGATGCATACGATTTTAAAACTTCAAACTCCTCTAGGTCAAAGATAGTGTCAAGCCTTCTTGTGTAGAGCATGTTGTATCATTGTGGGTGAGTTTGAGCTAATGTGTAATTTCTCAGTGCTTGAGATGGATGGGTATGATGTAATCCTGAGAATGGATTGGCTGCTGGTGTTTAAGTCCCACATCGACTGTAATGCACGAACAGTGGATTTTATGACACATGATGGTGTTAGACATCTCTTTAGAGGAGAGAGGCATGAAAGGCAGGGTGAAATGGGTTTGTTGGCACCAGCAGTGGGCACATTATCATATCAGTTTTTGGTGTTGTCATTGGAATCGGTAGAGGGTGTTGATCAGAGTGTTCTTCTGGAAGTGGTGGATTAGTTCATGGATGTTTTTTCCAAAGAATTCTATGCGTTACCTCCCGTAAGAGAAGTGGAGTTTACGATTGATCTACTTCCAGGGACTAGTCCTATCTCACTTCCATCTTACCGAATGGAACCTACTAAATTGCAGGAATTGAATGTCTCATTGGAAGAGTTAGAAAACAAAGGGTTTATCCAGCCTAGCACATCTCTATGGGTAGCACCGGTGTTATTTGTGAAAAAGGCAAATGGAACTTTGAGGCTCTGTGTTGATTATCATAGACATAACCAAGTTATGATAAAGAAAATATATCCACTTCCATGAATTGATGATTTTTTTGACCAGTTTAGGGGAGCCCAGTGGTTCTACAAGATCAACCTGAGGTTGTGATATCATCAATTGCGGGTGAGTAAGGACGATATTCCTAAAATATCTTTCATAAGTAGATATGGCCATTATGAAAATATGGTTATGCCCTTTGTTCAAACGAATGAGCCAGTGGTGTTCATGGAATTGATGAATCAGATATTTCAGAGATATCTGGATTCATTTGTGGTGGTGTTTGTAGATGATATTCTGATGTATCCAAAGACAAGGGTAGATCATGAGCATCACTTGGCGACAGTACTGGGGATCTTGAGGGATCATCGGTTGTATGCCAAATTGTAAAAGTGTGACTTTTGGATACAGGAAGTCTATTTTATTGGCCATGTGATTTCTGAAAGGGGTGTTTTAGTGGTTCTAGAAAAGATAGAGGTTGTTATCTTGTGGAAACCACCAAAGAATGTGTTTGAGGTACAGATTTTCCTCAGTCTCGCTGGATATTATCGGTGTTTTGTTCGTGATTTTTCACGTTTGGCTTCACCGATGTTAGATTTGACAATAAATAATGTTCCATTCTAGTGGAATGAATAGTGTAAATAGTGTTTTGAAGATCTAAAGGGTCTCCTTACATCAGAACCAATATTGTTTTTTCCAGAACCAGGAAAAGGTTACATGATGTATTGCGATGCATCAGGATCAGGGTTGGGGTTCATTCTCATTCAAGCGAATCATGTGGTTGAATATGGATCACGGTAGTTGAGGGTGCATGAGAAGAACTACCCAACTCATGATTTGTAATTAGAAACAGTGGTCCATGCTTTTAAAGGGTGGCGTCATTATCTCTTCGGTGAGAAATTCATGGTATATAAAGATTATAAGAGCTTGAAGCACATTTTCTCGCAAAGGGATTTGAACTTGAGGTAAATGAGATGGATGAAATATCTCTAGATATTTGATTTTGGCTTGATGTACACATCGGGTAAGGGAAATTTGGTGGCGGATGCGTTAAGTAGAAAATCATATGCTCAGGTGGTGAAACAGGCATCATACAAGTGGTAGATGATGTCGGTTATAGCTGACATGCAGTCGGAATGTGAGGACCAAGGTGATAGAGCAGTCTTTTTTCTAGTTTTGTTGATTCTTGACTTGGTTGGCCTGGTTAAAGAGGCACAAATATCTGATTCTGAGTGTGTGACCATGAGGTCTAAACTCAATGGTGGGGAGACCATTGAGGGTTGGGAACTGAATGGATATTCAGTTTTGTGTTTTCGGAATTGAATGGTTGTACCGGTTTCTTTTCAGGAGGATCTTCTCAGGTCGTATCATCATTCTAGGTGGGTTGTTCATCCTAGAATTCAGAAAATGTATAATGCATTGAAATCACAGTTTTGGTGGGCTGGTATGAAAAGAAGAGTGGCTGACTTTATTTCGATATGCTTGAATTTCCAGCAGGCTAAGGCAAAGCATCAAAGGCCTGAAATAATGTTTCATTCTTTACCAATACCTGTTTAGATGTGGGAGAAAATAGCGATGGATTTTGTCACAGGTCTCCTAAGAACAGTCAGAAAGCACGTTTCCATTTGGGTGAGAGTGGATCGGCTAACGAAGTTGGCCCATTTCATTCCAATTTGTGAATCTCATCCGGTGGAGGATCTGTCCAAAATCTATATCTGGGAGGTGGTAAAGAGTCATGGTGTTCCGGTTTTGATCGTATCCAATAGAGATCTGAGGTTTACATCTCATTTCTATAAATCCTTATAGTAAACCCTTGGAACTAAGTTGACCATGAGTACAGCATATCACCCTCATAAGGATGGTCAATCTGAGAGGACAATACAAACTTTGGAGGATATGTTGTGGGATTGTGTCATTGATTTTGGTGGCTTGTGGGAGGATCACTTGTCATTGGTTGAGTTATCATACAATAACATTTATCATGCATCCATACATATGGCTCCATTTGAAGCGTTGTATGGGTGGTCGTGTTGTTCTCCACTATGCTGGGTGGAAACGGGTGAGTCCTCGATGGTTGGACCGAGCCTTTTCCAGGAGACTACGGAGAAGATCAAGTTAATCAGGAAGAGAATTAAGATGGATTAGAGTCTTTAGAAATCGTATGTGGATCATCGTCGATGGTTGTTTTCATTCGAGGTTAGTGGTCATGTTTTCTTGAGGATCTCTCATGGGTTGGGACATCATCGGTTTGGGAAGTAGGGAAAGTTATCTCCGAGGTATATTGGACCTTTTGAGGTTCTTGAGCGGGTTGGTGAGGTGGCTTATCATTTGGCTTTGCCACCTAGGTTTAGTGTGGTGCACAATGTGTTTTATTTGTTGCGTTTGAAAAAGTATCATCCGGATCCGGGACATGTTATTCGATGGGATCATGATGAGCTAGAGCCGGATGATTCATTGGTGCACGTGTGAGTGCTGGTTGTGGATAGGCAAGAATTCTTGCGGGGTAAAATCTGTTGGAGTTAGTGGCCTAGAACCAACTACTTCGTACTTTATTCATTAAATAAACATATTATCACATATTGATTGTTCTTCTACGTGACAATGCATGTGATAATGTTCCAAGGATAGTTGTTGCATTAAAGGTTCATAGAGGATCCCTACTATGATGAGAACCTAGAAGTTTCATAACACTGTTCTTGAATATATGTTCTATAGCCGGATGATATTATTTGAGGGACACAAATAATACAGGCCATTAGGGGTGAGAACTCATAAAAATTTGCGGCACCTTCTCATGGTGTGCACCCTTGGTAATATCCAGGAGGATATTATGAGAATGAGACCCACTAGTGGGAAATCCACATTTCATAGTGTCATTGGATGTTCCTATCTACGGACGTGTGTATTGGTCCTTAGGCTTTAAGATTATTATTAATGGGTATTACAACTCGTGCACTTAGATGTATTGGCAAAAACTGTGATGACACACTGTTCTCAATGAGGTAGGATACGTTGGGTGCGTCACAAGTAATACCACATTAATATATAATGTGAGAAAGGATTTGTCCCTTCTATTTCATAATGGAAATAGATTTCTCAGGCCCTTTGATGGAATTGATATAGCCTAAGTAAATCCATGGCCATGGTAAGGAATGAGAAAGTTCAATTTTGGAAAGTAAAATAAAGAATAATCGAGCACATTGGTTGATGGAACTAGCATGAAACCCGCTTGATTAGAGATATCGAGACAAAGGGATTATATTACACGGTAAGTGTTCGTATGAGGTGACATTTCAATGTAGCATCAACTTCTTTCTCTTGGGTGCCTTGACCCATTGCTAGACAATAATCTTGGACTTTAGGCAAGCCCACCTAATGCCATCGAGAAAGGGGCCTATAGGGTCACACACTAAGTGTGTCCATGTATCTCAGTTAAATATTAATTTAACAAGTTGAATAAAGATTATTCCCGATTGTGGTTTAATAATTATTTAAGGATACCTGATCACATTTATTTCGACACTAGTTATTCGAGAGAATATATTGTGGGAAAAATAATATGTTTATTAGAAAGTAATGCAGTTACATTTATTGAAGAAATAAATAGTCATTACTCAAGGTCTAGTAAATGTGGTTGAGGAAATAAAGAAAAATGTAAAATAAAAGTACAAGTCGTGTATATTAAATATATACGTCGTGTAGTTTTATGGAAAACAAGTACACGCCATGTATTAATGATTACACGCCGTGTAGTTTTTCTAGTCGGGATTTTGAGGATATAATATTTTTTTATTAAATGATATTTATTATAATCAGTGTGGGCACATGTCAAGGAATTAATAATTCGACATGGGGGTTTTCAATAAGAGTTAATGAAATAAATAAAATGCGTAACGTGTTTATTTATTTTCATAACTCTGTAACCTCAAACTCGATTATAAATATCCTCATAACCCCAACACTTTTCCCAATCATTGTGCACAACAATTCTGGAGAATTCTTTCAAGGCTGAAAGAACTACTTCCTCCAAGAAAGCCCTCAAGATCGAGAGATATCCACCTCCATTGGATCAAGGCGATTGAAGGCAAACATCACAAGTGAAGTTTCTTTTGCGCTATCACCCGGAGATCCCTTTGGCGACGTCCAGATACACTATTGGAAAATGGACCTATCCCCACAGTTTTGGAAAACCGTGGGGATAGGTCCTGAAAATTCACCTATACCCACGGTTTCCCAAAACTGTGGGTATAGGGGTACCTATCCCCACGGTTTTGGGGAAAACCGTGGGGATAGTTCTGGGCTAAAATACCTATACCCACGGTTATGAAAAACTGTGGGTATAGGTCACTTTTTTGTGCACGGGAAATTTTTTTTTCCACGGGAAGGAAATTTTTTTTGGCGGGAACCCTATACCCACGGTTCTTCCCTCTATACCCACGGTTTTTATAACTATATTTAACTAAATATATATATATATATATATATATACATATAGGTGAAGTTATGTTAGTGGTTAGATGAGGTGTTTGCAGCGAAGAGGTTGCGGGATCGAAACTCGGCGCATGCATTATTTTAGGACCTATACCCACGGTTTTGAAACTGTGGGTATAAGCCGTTGACACCATGGAAATTGGCTATGTTTCGGTGAAACGGTGGCAGGACACCTATACCCATAGTTTTAGAAAATCGTGGGTATAGGCTGGGGACCTATACCGACGTCATTCCATCCCACGGTTCCCAAAACTGTGGGTATAGGCTATACCCACGGTTTTGGGGGCGATACCCACGGTTTTGAACCGTGGGTATAGGCCGTTTTTTCAGTAGTGATATACGTGGCACACATGTGGAGCACTGCTAGAGGAATCATACACTTGGATTCTATGACACAATGACGGATCACAAGATCATGACCGGAGACATCAACGAAGAAATAATTCCACCAAGGTAATTATTTTTAATTAATTAAATTAATTATAACCAACATATGATGATCTTATCTCTATGGTTCTGGGACTCCCTTTTTATTTTTTGTTATTTGTTCTACTCCAAAGATCTGGTATTTTATATCATGACGGATCTCGGTTTGAACGTTGTTTAACGCTAAAATCAAATTTGGGCACTCCCACCAATGTGCTTCCGCTACGCTCGGAACCTACAAGTGCTATCAGATCGGTTATATCGTTGATTATAATTATTTATTTTTTCATTGGTGATTTACGCATTTAATAATTTAGTTGTTTCAATTCAATTTAATCATTCTTTAAATCTGAATCTCGATATCTATTCCTCCTCTATCGTTTCTCGTTCACCATACAGAAACGACCTTTTCTTTTAATTTTTGATTAAAATAAAATAGAGGATCTCATCCGAAGGAGCCAAACATTCCTGGCCATACAACACGAGAATACATGGTGTGTATTCAGAAGTGCACACTGTGTAGTATAGGTTCATGCATCAGACTGGTCCGCCAAATCAGGTTGTGTATTGATCCTATCTAAGTAATTTATGACACCGTGTGTTGACCAAGAACAGGTGGCACATGGTTTTCAGATTACATGTCGTGTGGTCCAATGAACACGACGTGTAGTCCCTTTGGGTTAGGGTTGGACCGTGTACCCCGTACACGGTTTTCCTGGTTAGAAACTGTGTAACACATAAACTACACGGCATGTGTCCCACTGAACACGCTGTGTACTCCAAAAATTTCTAAAGTACATTAAAACGCAATGTCCTTAGGCGTGTACTTTGGATGGACGGTGAAGAAAAAGTACATGTCGTGTAGTCGGAACTACACGTCGTGTACTCACCCAAATTACGTAGATTTATTAAAATTTATTATTATATTATACAAACCTTTGAGACGTGTACCATGGTGCAGGCATAAAGCAGAGGCACAACACGTGATAGGTGTTTTATATATATGTGTTTAATTTAACATCTGCGTAATGAAAAAGAATTCACTGGGTTGCCTCCAAGGTACAAGTTACGTACAAGGATAATTTTAAAATTATGATGGATGAGAATCTCAAGGAAATTTAGAAAAATGGTATAAGATAAAAGGATTGATTAATTAAAGATAATTAATTGGTTCGAGGGTGATTTATCTTAAGTAAGAACGATTAAAGAATTGAATGCTAGTTTTATTTATGCATGAATATCATTGAATGTATGGATGATCATGAGCTAAACCAATACCTTTTTATATGAATGGTTTCTTTTAATTTATTTATTTAAATTAAATTTGTTGGCCTATGATCCATCTCCTCATTAATATGTAGGGAATGCGTGCCCAATGATTCTTTTATGTAAAAACCATTTTTACCCCTCACCTGAATGTGAGATAAATGCATATGTAATGGATGGAGCTCCCAAGCTAGTGGAGGTGGCTCATGTCAGAAACCAAGGTGAAACCAATCCAAGGAGATACAAAGGTGGATAGGTGGAAAGCTGTAAACACGAACCCGAAAGGTTCAAGGTGTTTCTCCCCTAGGTCTTGGGTTAGTTTATCAATCGCTAGATATACTAACCAATAGAACAAAGCTCATGATCATGCCATTTATTTTATTTCTGTCAGTTTTATGGTTTATTTGTTGTGGGTGTGTTTTCACAATCACACAATTAATAAATTAAACTAGCATGCAAGATGAACTAAAATAATATCGGCTTATGCGTAAATATTATCTTGACATGGTTAATCACTTAAGTATATCCCACTTAATATTAACAAGATTTTAATCAAATATAATAAAATTTAAATTTACGTATAATGATAAAATCCATCAAAAGAAATATTAAGTCAGTATAGCCTTCCATAATCTTGGTTAGAATCGAACCATAGTTCAAAGTGCTTGACCAACCCTAGTTGGGGTGCTTTCAATTATCAGGGAATTCTAATTCAAGGTTTTGGGTTGACTTAACTTGGTTTTCATCAAGGGTTGACTTCCACAACAGGACTTGGTGTGACCAAGAGTCAAAGGTTGAGGAAATCCAAAATAAAAGGATTTCAGGATTGGAGAGTCCACTCATCAGATCAAGGAGCTGCGAGTTAATGCAGTTGGCATTTGGAATGCCTAACTAAAACCCTTAAAGTTTCTTGACCAACCCTAGTTGGGGTAATGCAAAGGAAAATATGGATCCTTTCCACTAGAATATTCAGGCAACAGAATATTCTGAAGTCAATGTTGAGGGCTATTGGATTTCGATAAAATAGTGGGAGACTAATAAGTATTAATTTATTTATTTGTATCGGTTTTGTAATAAAGTACTAAACCTTTTCTCATCTTAATTTGTAGAAACGGCAAGAAAATCACTTCAAACATATCATTGTGAACCATACTCGAGAAGGAAAACCTTATCATCGGCACCAATTTCCAAGAGTGGTAGAGGCATTTACACGTCATCTTTCACCATGAAAGAAAATTGTATGTGCTGGAAGAGCCTATTCCAGTTGCACCTGGAAAAGAGGCTAGTGATGAGGAAATATCTCTCTATGATAAACACATGGATGATGCCACAGATGTCCAGTGTTTCATGCTATCATCCATGTTCAATGAGCTCTTGAAGCAACATGAAAACATGGACGCGTATAGCATGATGTCTCACCTTAAGGATCTCTACCAAGAGAAGTCGAGACAGGAGAGGTATGAGATCTCCAATGATTTTTTCACAACTAAGCTTAGAGAGTCTGCGTCAGCTGGGGCCCATGTAGTCAAGCTTATTGGCTACATTGAACGCCTGGATATCTTAGGGATTAAATTCCTGGATGAGTTGTGTACAGATCTCATCCTATCATCACTGCCCAAGAACTTCTCTAGCTTTATTGTCAACTACAACATGAGAAACAATGATAAGAGTCTATTATAACTTCTGACCTTGATTCTCCAGGTAGATAAGGACATGGGTCATGACAAACCCGTAGTCCTTATGGTGAATATGAAAAGGAATGACAAGGCAAAGCGGCCAAAGACTTATAAACGGTCTGAAGCCCCCGAGCACCGTCCCTCCAGGAAGGGGAAGATCCATAGGCAGGGCAAGGAATGGGAGGTGGTGTGTTTTCCATGTGGCAAGCAAGTCCACTGAAAGAGTAACTACACCCAGAAGCATGGGGACGCTAAAGGTGCATTCTTTATCGAGTGTAATCTTTCTATTTCTACACATTGGGTATTAGATACATCTTGTGGGGCTCACATCTGTATTCAAATGCAGGAACCAAGTAGATTTAGAAATATTTCCAGAGGAGAGGTGGATCTTTGAGCTGCCAATGGCGCAAGGCTAGCTGTGTTGGCTATTGGTGATTACCACCTCTCATTTCCAACTGGCATGATTTTGGTTTTAAAAAACTGTTATTATGTTCCTAGTGTTACCAAGAACATAATTTCTGTATCTTTTTGGATATAGATGGATTTATTTTCAAGTTTTTAAATAAGGGTTGTCTCTTTGATAATAACAACATATGTTATAGTATGGAACATTTAAATAATGGTTTGTATGTATTAAATTACAAAAACCAAGTGTTGGAAATCGATAACGAAACAAACTCACATGACTCATACATCACCCAGTTGTGACATCACCGTCTCAGTCATGTAAATGAGAAGTGTCTGAAAAATCTCTAACAAGATGGCTATTTAGACTCTACTGAGCTAAAACCACTTGATAGATGTCACACTTATTTACAAGGAAAAATTACCAAGCCACCTTTTGGTGGATAGGGTGAAAGGGCCACAGAGCTTCTAGGATTGGTACACACATATGTGTATGGACCATTTCTAGTAGAAGCTATAGGTGGATGTTCTTACTTCATTACTTTTACTGATGATTTGAGTAGATATGGATATGTCTAATTAATGAGGTATAAGTCAGAGGCCTAAGATAAATTTAAGGAATTCAAGAATGAAATAGAGAATCAGTTTGGTAATAAGATAAAGAAAATTCGATCGGATTGAGGTGGAGAATATCTGAACCAAGAGTTCATCAATATTCTACGGGAGTCTGGGATTTTATCTCAGCTCACTCCTCCTTATAGACCATTGTGGAACTGTGTTAGTGAAAGGAGGAACCACACCTTGTTGGACATGGTGAGGTCGATGATGAGTCATATAGATCTTCCATTATCCTTTTGGTGATATGCATTACAAACTGCAGCATACACATTAAACTGAGTACCAACTAAGGCGGAAAATGGAATTCCATCTGAGTTATGGAATGGAAGGAAATCCACTTTTCCACACACACGTGTATGGGGATGAAAGGTGTTTGTTAAGGCCTTCTCAGGCAACAAACTAGAACCCCGGGGCACGAGGTGTATCTTTATAGGATATCCCAATGAAATGAAAGGATATAACCTATGTAACCCTTCATACAAGAAAGTGACTGTCGCCAGACAAGTTATCTTTCTTGAGATGGAGCACATCCTCAAGAAGGATAGTGGGAGCAAGATTGACTTCAACGAAGTTGATGATCAAGATACACTGGAGTTGGTACAGAAACAAGTTCCACAGGTCCCCTGGAAGAGGTTCCAGAAACACAAGTACTGAGTAGGATCTCAAGAGAGGTAAGGTAATCAAAGAGGTTTGGTTTTCTAGTCACCGAGGATGGTGAATCATTATTGTTGGAAAATGATGAACCTCTCTCCTACAAGGAATCAGTATAAAGTTCAGAAGCTGCAAGATGGCTGGAAGCTATGAAATATGAGATAGATTCCATGTATCAGAACTAATTCTGGGTTCTCGTCAATGAGCCAGTTGATGTAAAGTCTGTTGGATTCAAATGGGTATTGAAGAGAAAACTGGGCATGGAAGGTCAAGTTATCACCTATAAAGCAAAGCTAGTGGCTAAAGGATTCAGAAAGCGTCAAGAAATTGACTATGATGAAACCTTCTCGCCAGTTTCAATGTTTAAATCCATAAGAATCATACTTTCCATAGCAGATTACCATGACTACGAGATTTGTAAAATGGATTTCAAAACAACATTCCTTAATGGGAACCTTCAGAAAGATTTCTATATGACACAACCAGAAGGGTTTGTGACACCAGGTGGAGCCAAATGGGTTTTCAAGTTGTAGAAATACATTTATGGATTAAAGCAATCATCCAGGTCATGGAACATTCGATTTGATGAATCCATAAAAGAATTTGGGTTCATTAAGGATGAATGTGATCCATGTGTTTATAAGCGGTTTGATGGGAATGCGATCCTTATCCTAGTAGTTTATGTTAACGACATATTTCTTATTGGAAACAACGTACCAGTCTTATAGTCAGTTAAGGATGGTTGAACAAGTGTTTCTCCATGAAGGACTTGGGTGAAGTAGCCTATATTCTGGGGATCAAGATCATTCATGATAGATCCAAGAGGCTTCTTGGAATAAGTTAGAGTACATACATTGACCAGATACTAAAGAGATTTAGTATGGAAAAATCCAAGAGGGGATTGGTTCCAGTGTCACATGGCCTATATCTTTCTAATTAAATGTGTCCTCAGACAAATCAAGATAAAGATAGAATGAGTAAGATCCCAAACGCTTCGGCTATAGGATCCATCATGTATGTCATGTTATATACCAGGCTTTATGTTGCCTATGCACTGAAAATGGTAGGAAGATATCAAGAAGGTCCAGGAAAACAGCATTGGACTGCTGTTAAGACTATCCTTAAGTATCTGAGAAGAACTAAGGATATGTTCCTGGTGTATGGAGGAGATGAGGAGCTTGTCATCAGAGGGTATATTGATACTAGTTTTCAGACAGATTAGAATGATCTGAAGTCACAATCTGGATAAGTTTTTTGTCTCAATGGAGGAGTTGTGAGCTGGAAGAGTTCAAAACAGCTAGTTGTCACCGATTCTACAGCAGATTCCGAATATATAGCAGCTTCTGATGTAGACAAGGAAGTCGTCTGTATTCAGAACTTTTTCTAGGAACTTGATGTGGTGCCTAAAAGTAAAGATCCCATTACATTGTATTGTGATAATATTGCAGCAGTGGCTCTTTCAAAATAACCAAGGTCACATCAACTGGCAAAGCACATAATCCAAAAGTATCACCTCTTGAGGGATTTCTATCAAAGGGGTGAAGTTGCAGTGAGAAGAGTCTCCACAGAAGAGAACGTGGTGGACCCCATGACTAAATGCCTATCTCAGTAGAAGCATGAATATCATGTGAGAGCTAGAGGGTTAAAAGTTGTTAGCAGTTGGCTCTAGTCCAAGTGGGAGTCTGTAGGAGTTGGTGGCCTAGAACCAACTACTTTGTACTTTCTTCATTAAATAAACATCTTGTCACATCTTGATTTTTCTTCTGCATGAAAATGCATGTGATAATGTCCCAAGGATAGTTGTTGCATTAAAGGGTCATAGTGGATCCCGGCAATGATGAGAACCTGGAAGTGCCATAACACTGTTCTTGAATATATGTTCTATAGCTGGATGATGTTATTTGAGGGACACAAATAATACAGGCCATTAGGGGTGAGGACTCATAAAACTTTGAGGCACCTTATCATGGTGTTCGCCCTTGGTAATGTCCAGGAGGATATTATGAGAACGAGACCCGCCAGTAGGAAATCCACATTTCATAGTGTCATTGGATGTTCCAATCTGTGGACATCTGTATTGGTCCTTAGACTTTAAGATTATTATTAATGGGTATTACAACTCACGCACTTAGATGTATTGACGAAAACTGTGATGACACGCTATTCTTAGTGAGGTAGGATACGTTGGGTGCGTCACGAGTAATAACGCATTATTAGATAATTCAAGAAAGGATTTTTACCTTCTATTCCATAACGGAAGTAGATATCTTAGGCCCTTTGATGGAATTGATCTAGCCTAAGTAAATCCATGGACATGGTAAGGAATGGGAAAGTTCAATTCCGAAAAGTCAAAGAAAGAATAATCGAGCACATGGGTTGATGGCACTAGCATGCAACCCGCTTGATTATAGATATTGAGACAAAGGGATTATATTACATGGTAATTGTTCATATGAGGTGACACGTCAATGCGGCATCAACATATATCTCTTGGGTGCCTTGACCCGTTGCTAGATAGTAATTCTGGACTTTAGGCAAGCCCGCCTAATGCCAACGAGAAAGAGGCCTAGAGGGTCACACACTAAGTGTGCCCATGTATCTCAGTTAAATATTAATTTAACAATTTTAATAAAGATTATTCCCGAATTTGGTTTAATAATTATTTAAGGATGTCTGATTGCATTTATTTTGACACTAGTTATTCGAGAGAATATATTGTGGGCAAAATAATATGTTTATTAGCGAGTAATGCAGTTACATTTATTTAAGAAATAAATATCCATTACTCAAGTTCTAATAAATGTGGTGGAGGAAATAAAGAAAAATGGAAAATAAAAATACACGCCGTGTAGTTTTATTGAAAATGAGTACACGCCGTGTATTAATGATTACACACCGTGTAGTTTTTCTAGTCGGGATTTTGAGGATATAATATTTTTTTATTAAATGATATTTATTATAATCAGCATGGGCACATGTTAAGGAATTAATAATTCGAGGTGGGGGTTTTAAATAAGAGTTAATGAAATAAATAAAACACATAACACATTTATTTATTGTCATAACTCTGTAACCTCAAACCTGATTATAAATATCCTCACAACCCCAACACTTTTACCAATCATTGTGCAAAACAATTATGGAGAATTCTTTCAAGGCCGAATAACTATTTCCTCCAAGAACACTCTCAAGACCGAGAGAGATCCTCCTCCATCGGATTAAGGTGATCGAAGGTGGACATCGCAAGTGAAGGTTCTTCTACTCTAGCACCTGAAGATCCCTTCAGCGACGTCCAGAGATACGTGGCACACGTGTGGATCACCGCTATAGGAATCCTACACTTGGATTCTACGATGCAACGACAGATCACTAGATCGTGACTGGAGACATCAACGAAGAAAGAATTCCACCAAGGTAATTATTATTAATTAATTAAATTAATTATAACCAACATATGATGATCCTATCTCTATGGTTCTGGGACTCCCTCTTTTTTTCATTATTCATTCTATTCTGAAGATCTAGCATTTTATATCGTGACGGATCTCATTTTGAACGTTGTTTAACAATAAAATCAAAGTTGGGAACTCCCACCAACATGCTTCCGCTGCGCCCGGAACCTACAAAATCATCAGTCTAGTTCGGGTTTTGTGGTAGCATGGATAGATCCAAGAGGAGACTTGGGAGCGGGAGAAAGAGATGGTCGAGCAATGGCCCGAGCTCTTTTGGAAAAGGGTGGGTTTACTACTTTCTAAGGACGGAAAGTCCAATGGTGGGGAGAATTTAGTACCCCCAGTTTGAGTTATATGACCCTTGTTTCAGTTTTTTTGTGCTTTTTGAAGTGGTTGGTTGAAGTTTGGACAATTCTAGGAAAAATATTCAAATTTGTGGAGGTTGTGCAGGGAAGAATGGTTGGCGCATGGTCTGAACAAACAGTGCGGCCAGCCCAGGAAACTGTGCACCCTTGACAGTTGGCTCCACACAGGTAGCACACGGTTTGTCAGACCATGAGGGAAAGTCATGAGAAGTACCTGGGTGAGACAGTGGAATCTGCACGGTTGGAACATGGTTTTCCAAACCGTGCGAGGTAACCGTGTGGCCACTTAAAGTTTGGGTTTTTAAGTCCTGAACCACTCGGGATTTTCCATTTTTCCCTCATTCTTCCTCCCACTCATGGCTCACATAGGAGTTCCGGTTTTCAGAGGTTGGGGGAGCTCCTTAGATTGTTTTGGAGGCAAATCGAAGGGATTTATTGGTGGATCGAAGGCGGTTCTCCGCGGGTAAGTCCCTCTTTTGGTTCTTTGAGGTTTTGGTAAGGATTATCCCTCTCTCTCTCTTAGTTTCCTAGATCTACAAGGGTTGTATGTAGATCTAGGGTTGTGTTCCCTTTGTGTGTTAAAGGTTGTGCTTGTTGATGTTAGGGAAGGGTTTTTGAGGTAGTTTTGAGGAGGCGTTCACCCAGTTTGGAGTGAATTTGGGCAAAGGGTCGATTTCGCCAAACCCTAAGAGGTAGGTGGCTTCTCTCTCGACTCCACTTTGCTAGAACTTGAAGCTTGGTTACAATTAATTTGTGTTTCTTAAAATTAATTTTGTTTTTTATATGAGAAATTTATTGGAAATCCCTTTGGTGGTGTTTTGGGGATTTTTGGGAAGAAAGAGGTTTTTGGGTAAAATTCTCTTGTTGTGATTTTAAAATGAAGATTTTAAAATAGGTTGTTTTGTTGAATTAATTAAGATGGATTGTAAAATAGTTTTTCAATAAAGGGGTTGTTTTATTGAAATGGGAATCAGTGTGTAAAAAGGGTGGAAGGGTGTTTTCAATAAATTTTTGATTTATTGAAGTGGTTCGACATGTAATTGAAATGGATAATTGCATATTTTGGTGACCTTGGTGGGTTATATGCTTGGTTATGGCTTGTTTTAATATTGTGTGTAAGTGGATGGGAAGTACCACTATAAAAAGGGGATGGGTAGTGGATGGAAGGGCCACCATCAATAGAAAGTGGGTGGGAAGTACCACTTGAGTGGATTGGTAATGAATGGGGTGGACGAGGAAGTGCCACTATAAAAAGGGGGTGGATAGTGTATGGAAGGGCCACTATCAATAGCAAGTGGGTGGGAAGTACCACTTGAGTGGATTGGTAATGGATAGGTTGTGCGGGAAGTGCCACCATGGTTTATTGTGTGCTCTATTGGTGATGTTTGTAGATGGGGCTTGTGAGTGAAATATAAAAATGGTAATCAGCTTGTGGCGTGGTTGAATTGGATTCCTTGAGTGGCACGGTTGATTTGGATTCCTTGTGTGGCATGTTTGGATTATGGAATGTTTGGCTTATAAACAATTTATAGCTTGGTTTTTCTTTATATAAAATGTTTTATATAAATGTGCTAACGGTTTTATCCTAGTGTTGTGTGTTGGGAAGTCAGTTGGGGAAATCCTACTGATTAGTTGTAATCACCCCCTGCTTTGGCACTTTGGTGTCTTTTCAAATATCGTGTACCATGACATGGGAAAAGGTAAGGCATCACCCTCCTTTAGTGGTGCACTGTGATGTTTTGGTGCAGCTTGGAGCTTGGAGATTGGTGTGGAGCTGTGGTGGTGTCATGGCTTATGGTGTTTTGTTGTTTATTTTATGCTTTGTACTCTAATGTTTTATGGACATGTCTAATTGAATGGTTTTGGGGTTTGTGATGGAATTGTTAGTATCACATGGTTGGGTTTTAAAGTGCATGCATCTTTAGTTGTTGGTTGGTTGAGTTGGGTTGTCTTCTTAAGGGAAAATCGTTCCCCACTGTTCCTTGAAGCCCTCGGCATTTATTGCCAGCCTTTGGCGCCTTGGGAACATTGCTTAAGGCCAAGTAACCCTCACTGCCTCCTCAAGACAATGTGGTAGGGGTGGGGTGTTACATCCTCCCCTTGATATCATTTTCACTAAAGGTCCTCCCCTGGGTATTAGCTATAGAAACTATCCTTTTAGTTAGATTTCAAGAAATGATGGAATCCCCACCCCCCATGATGGTAGTCATAGTGAATTTTCTCCCCATAGTGACATTTCACTACAATAAGAAGGTCTTCCATCCAACGGTACAAAGGCCTTAAATTTTTTTATTATATGATAAATACCCCTTTTAAGGGATCAAGTGGGGGGAACCCAAGAAAAATTTAAGGGCATAGGAAAATTTACACTCAAAAGAAGAAATATTAAAAGAAGAACAAAAACACAGAGCTACTCCTCCCTAGAATTTGATCATGATGACGTTATGCATCGTTGCAATATTGTGCAACATGCAAGTGTCCTGTGTCAATGAACATACCCGATCTGATGGCTGACGCCATACCCTTCCAAACAACCAAATCCAAAAAACACTTAAATGATGAAATACAAACTCTGGATCCTCCTATATAGTCTAATATATGAAGTCAAGTTTAGTTTCACAGACTTACCACCTTCAAAAACAAACCATCTAAGCAAACAACTTCCATAATTCAAAATAAACCAACTCAATTCATGAGATTCAACACTGTAAAAACATTCAAAATAAGAAATTTTCAACTTCACCATGAATCCATCTTGAAATTTCCCCATCACCAACATCAAACCAACTCGCAGAGATCACAACAATCCAACCAAGGTACCCCTACCAGAGCATGATGTAGACGACGAAACACGGCCCCTTCACCGCGGATCTGAATCATAACCCCCACGTTGTGGAAAACTAAAACGACACACACCGTAGAATAAAAGGGATGACTTGAAAACTGTGGGAGAATAAGTTCAAATCCCTGATAAGAAGACTAGAGCACAACCTCAATGCCTCAAAAGGAAGGGCTCGGCCCATGCGCTTCTCCAGAACTCGATCCCACGCCGCACTGAACTGCGACCCCAAACCCGCACCGGAGCTCACCCCCAATGCCGTAGAACAATGGATCTCAACCCAAACGCACCTGATTAGAAGCCCCTTCACCACAAATAACATGACCGTGATCCCGACACACTAGATCTGGACCTATTCTCTACAAGGAATGAGATCACAACCCCGATGCACCAGAACAAAAACCTCGTCGCCGTAGAGAAGGACCGCTACCCTGATGTTTCACCCAGTCACAATTCCACATCGAGGAAGAGCCAGAAATGACCTTGAACCCAAAGTAGACCCAATCACCCTCTCCATAGAAGAATGGACCCTGATACTCCCATGATCATTCTTTTCAAACTTGTCCCACATCATTTTTCTGGAGCTGTAAACCTGAAGATAGTTTACAAAATCCCCTCTTCATGCCTAAAGATGATGGAATATTCTTCGATATATTATCATGAAATGGATAATCGCTAACATTTTAGTTAAAAATAAATAACCTTAAAATGGATCTCTAAATGTCCTTTCCATAAGATGTTAAACTACATGGTCCATTTCATGGTCACATGACATTAAAATTCATGATACTTCGACCCTCATCAGGGAGTATCCTTTTATCTTGATGTTTTTCACCCATGCGTCACCTTAAAGAATTGTGTGAAACTTTATTCTCATTTCATCAAGAGATGTAGTGATGTCTAAATACTTTATTCTAGGCTTGCTATCACAACATATACTGTGTTTTTGTTCCTCAATTTATGTACACAACCATGATCTGGGTGGGAGGTTATAGACTTATCCCATGACCCCTCCTTTTCAAGCTTATGATTGAAATAAAATTCCCCTCTTTTACAAAAACCAAAGGTGCGTAGAATCAGTTTCCCATTCATGGTTAGTGCCATCACAGATTCCCCCTTCATTCTCATACATGTTTCCTTCATAAAACACCCTCAGTGGTAATGAGAAATCCAGATCTTCACAAATGATTTAACCACTAATAATATAATTTCAGATTTTAGAGATCAATTTTTCTTTAAATATGCATTGATACTCCACAATTTGGATTTTCATCAGTCTCCCACAAAAAGTTCATTTCAACCAGAGGCACATTCATTCCCAAGAGAGAAATATTTTATCTCCATAAGACCAAATGATAACATCATACCGTAAAATTCTTTTTGAATATTTTATGTGGCCATTCCATGCATGCTTGTCTAACATCATGTTTCATATCCAAATATCCCACAATATTGACTGAAAATTCCCCTTTTGAGTATCTTTAGGTTGTCATAATATTCTTATCCATCATGCCCCGCTAGGGTTTTCATTCCAAAACTCATTTTCAAAGTTGTTTGATCTAAAACAACAGTTGCATTATTCCTTCTTAAAATAATATAAACTCCCCACAAAAAGATATGGTACTCACGAGGTTAAAAACACACAAAAGGGAGTTATGGGTAAAAATAGAGTCTCAGCTCACTATAGGTGCACTCGACATGGTTTTGAAAAAAAATTGGTCAACGAAAATAAATAGGCATAATGATTTTTAGGTTGAAAACCCACAAAGGGGGGCCTAAGAAAAATCCAAGTATCACTTGATAAGCCTTCTTCATATTTTACTTAGGCAGAAATTAGGGTGATGACACAAAAGACACAAAGTTTGTAGGGTATTTCATATGACCATAGTAATAGTCAAACTAGGCTCTCCAGGTCAAAATAATTTGGAAAAAATTAGGGCACTCTCATACTTATCTTTGTAATTATAGAACATTAACACCATGTAATTCAATCAAAGGATACATTTTCAGTGTTGTATTATGATTACAAAAAATACAAGAATGAATAAAAAGATGATCAAGGAAAAAATCATTTTTATTCATGTTTTAAAATGTATAGGAACTTCCAAATTATAGTGTCCCTCCACCAATATTTAAAATTATTCCTCAAAATAGGTCTTCATCTGTTAGACAGTGGCTCAAGCATTATCCATGTCTTACTAAAACTAATCTAGTTATGTGGTGATGACCTCTTAAGTGTGATAGGGTATCTACTTCTCCACTTCAACATAATGTCTACATCATGATGAGCCCTTATTCAAGGAATTATGGATTTGGATACAATTTAGTTCTTCATGAAGGCACACCATTTAGAGATATTTCTTTTCAAGGAGGCACTGATATTCCTCCACCTCCTCGGCATGGATGGGCTCCACCTGTGATAGAATAACATTGTGATCTTCGAACTAGCCTACTAACTTTTCTTCATCCTACTATGATATTCTCTCCTCTTCCTATTGTCAAATGATTTAATTTAGAACATGGTGGATCTTGTGGTAATAAAAACCATTGTACCCTAAAATAGAAAACATGGTTGAAGGTCATAAAAGATGTATTAATAGATCTTCAAGTTGAATTTCCAAAATTATCTTCCAGATATCTCTCTAGAAAATACAAAATGTGGAGTGAAGGATGTCTTGTGTCTCTAATTATAACTTGGAACTACTTTCAGAGGGTGAAATTTACTCTTTAATTAACGTAATAAATGATTCACCCTACTCAACTCATTCTAGAATAGTATTAGATCCACCTTCTGCCTTTAGTAGAATAGTCATGGAAGCTCCACCCTCAAGATCATCCACTAAAGTCGATGGAAATGGATAAAAAATGAAACCTCTCATTATAATTAGGGTATTAATGAATGAAAAAAAAGCAGTAAAAAACCATGGAATTTAATAACACTCACTTGTTGGAGAATTAACAAATATGATTCATGCTTCCCTAACATCCACATTCTCAATTCTTTGAGTAGGGACCTTTTGAAAAGGAACATTCTCTTGAGGTTTCCTAGTAATCGGGATGGAGGTCTCTTGATAATGCCACAATTTGGGGTACATAGCTATTGCTCCCTCAGTAATGGGAGTAGGATGGACTTAGATGACTTGGTCATGAATTTCCTTGCAAAATTTTTTTGTGGACAAAAATTCACAAGGAAATATCTAGTGTAAGAAATAAAATGTAAGGAGGCTGAATGCATTTAAAAATACAAGAAATATAAAACTCGCATCCAACCAATTCCTTATAAAAGTATCAAAACTCGTCCAGAGAGGCGGGAATATTAATTTCTTTCAACCTATACTCAATTTTAATTAGTTCATTATATAAGTAATCACATCTCGTATCATCCTCACTAGTAAGGGTATCGGATACACATGGATTAGGACCCTAATTGGATTCACTGTCGATTTTATCCACCGACTACTCAGTTGGAATGACTTCATTCCCAAAGAATTCTGGATTAGCACCAAAACCTTAATCAGATCACCCATGAATTTCAACCCATGGTAGAGTGGTGACAGGGCAAATGGTGGTTTCCATAGGGTCCTCCAGTGCATGTGATGGATTTGAAATATAAGGAGGAAGAAAGTCCATAACTGGTATATGACACCTTATAATGTGCATCTAACATTAATAGGACCCTCCTCCCTCTCTATAGTAATAGGATAGGATGTGTGTTCATATCCCAACACTTCTTTTATCAAAGGGTTTGATTCACTAGAAAGAGTATATGCCACATCCAGTATGCCTCCCTCAGTACTTGAAGGATTAGTGTTGGACCCATATAGGGAGGATAATGAAGAAGATCCTGAAAAAGTAAATCATAGTCAAATGGGTATGCTCAGACATTCATAAATTTAAATGACATCGAAAATACTTACCGTGTCACATACACCCGACCAACTTCTTGGCCCCGTTTCATTTATTACCCTAAGATGGAGAGGGTCTTGTGTTTTTACTCTTAGTTTTAGATATAAGAGGTGGAATTCAAGAATACCCTTCCACCATCTCCTCCTCCATCATCCATTGACCAGAGTATAATTCTTAGGACTCAATATACTAACCCCCACTCTGATCGAGGTTTCCATCATACCATATTTCAGTGAATCAAGCACCACCCTTGGTGCCACTTCTTCTTCTACAAATTGAAAAATAAATCCCTTAAAAATTAATGATGTTGGATGAGGGAGGGAAATGTGAAGGGAAAATAGAGAGATACCTCATCAATATTAATGTAGTCACCCCATTCCTCATCAGATCGGCCATATATCCCCTCAGCAGCAGCTCAAACTAGCATGTTAGTTACTCTCTTTGTGGTCAGGACCTGATCATTTGTTGTGTATACTAACATATCCATATACCGAATATAATACCCCAATATAGAAAAATCATCAACAGGGTGAGGATTAGAGGGCACTTAGATATCCCCATGCTCCAAGATATGTATGATAGCCCATAGAAACACCCATAGATCTCCGGTGTCCCAGGTCATGCCCTTCCAAAATTGGATTTCCAATGGCCTCACATACTCAAATATTGATGTGATCGGTTGAAATAAAGATACAAAAGTTTTTTAATTTTAATCCCTTTTAATACTCTCTGCTCTAACAAGATAATAGGTCGTCGGGACTCAGGTCTCCTCCCAACGGTGATGAATAGACCACCTGGGCCTGGAAGATGCGGTCTTTTCTGCCCAAGACTGCTCTGTAGCTCATTCTCAAGATCAATTTAAAGATTTCAGAGCTTCAACATCATCACCCTTGATATGAACCATCCTACTATGATTTCAACACCAAGTTATCATCGTGGCCGAAACTTGAGGGACACTTGTTTTTAATGCCCCTTGGGTGTTGGTAGAAATCCAAGCACCCAAAAAACCAGATTTTAACCCAATTTATACACCTAATAGAGGTATCCTGATCGATGTTTGGGATACCTCGAAAGTTGTTGGGAAAAAATCCCTCAAGGTAACATTGCAGCATTTTTGGGTTGGTTGTGTTTGTTGAAAATGAAGGTTTCCATGGTGATTTGTCGAGTTTCAGAGATATTGTTAACAATCCATTTGAAAAAGAACCATGAAAAAGGAATGGAAGATTTGGAGGTGGTATGAAAAGAGCAGATACAAGGTGGTACCGTTTTCTAGTGTTTTCTAAATTTTTTGAGTCCAAAATTTGGAGTTTGGTGAGCATCGTGAAATGTGGATTTTCTTGAAGATCTCATCAAAATATGAAAAATTCATGAGTTTCACGAAGATGGGTTTCTTGATGTGGATTTTTCAAAGACATTAAGAAATTTGAAGGTGTTTTTCATGATTATGATGAGCTTCGCAAACAGTATCATTGAAAAAAATTGCGTTTATGAAGGGAATTGCAAGTGGAGCTTCGCAGAAAAGGCACGAAGGAATTGACAGAACACTCCACAATTACGATGAGCTCCGTGAGCCAAAAATTTCCATGGTTCTTCGCAATATACATAGAATTTCAGCAGAAATTTTGGAGCTTCATTATTTGAGATGATGTGGTGCTAACTTTGTGTGGAAGGTTCGAGGGTCATTGGAATCTTCTATAAATAGACCTCGACCCCCTTGAGAGAAGTAGAGAGTTTTCCAAGAAAATTTTTTTTCTCTCGAATCATGAAGGCAGTTCGCGAAGGCAGTGTGCTTTTCGAAAGAAGGTGCTTCGTGGCGGCTAATCTAGCTTCATGAAAGAGGTGTGTTCTGTGTTGCCTCAGTGAGATTCGTGAAGGAATTTGCTTTGCGACGACTCGAGCTCTGCGGCAGCCTAATTTTTGCGAAGGCTTTCTCTTTGTGAAGGATTGATCTTTGCGAAGTAGTGTGATCTGTGAGGCAGCAAGATCTACAAAGGTGTGTGATTCGTGAATAGGAAGGGACTTCGCAAAGGCTTTTTTGAGCTTTGTGAAATTGGGTGCTTTGTGAAGTAGGGTGCTTTGTGAAGGTATTTTCAAAGGGTGTTGCCCAGTGATCAGTGGAAAAGGGGTATTCATTAGTGGATGAAAGTTGGACTTTAATAGATCATATATCAACAGTTGAGGATGCATGTATTCATGCAAATGAAGAGACCTATAGGTCTATAAACTATGAGTGGATCCTTTCCAAGTGTAGTGAATAAAGGAAGAGGAAGAAGGTTATCCTTTCTACCAACAGTGAGCCAGAGAGAGAGAAATAGGGAGTGACCCTTGGGAAAGCAGTTAACTAACCCTAAACATTGTAAAGGCAGTGAGCCTGGGTATAGAAGTGATCTAGCCTGAAAATTATTGGAAGTGATCTTTAGTGGATTTGGTACATCAGCACATTGTCATTGTATGCTCCTTGAACATAGCCCAATGAGGGTGAACCAAGTAAAAATATCGGTGTCTGCCTATTTTCATTCCTTTATTGCTTTCAAATCATCATCATCATTAGATAAATAAGGTGTGAATAAGATCAATAGTAATAATAAGTGCAAACAAAGTGACCCTTATAATATTGAGGTCAAGATTCGGTGGGTCTAGAAGAATTTTGGAATAGAATATCCATACCCTAATTCACCCCCCCCCCCCCCTCCCTCTCAGGGTATTTAGGCCCCTTTTTTTCCTAACAAAAGCCTTCCAAAAATTTTCAAGAAACCATTGGATGCTTTTCAAATTGAACGTGTGTGTGGGGAGAGACATTTTTTTGACAGGTGAACTAGTGGGAAAAATTATATGGATCATAAGCCTCACATGTGATGTCACTATAAATATGGGACGTCGGTATGCTATCTCTTAATCAAATCATGTATGACCTCATATTTTCATTATCAAGGACATTGTAAATGAATGTTTCTGTAGGAAAATCACCATATGGGAAGAAGTTGAACTCTACCAGTATGTTCAAAATTTTCTGGGCTTCACCATAATTTAGAGATAAAGGATGGATATTATAAATAGACTAAATTAATAGGAAAAAATAGTCTTCATAAGCATGAACTAACTCAACATGAAATAAGATATGAAGCGTGTTTCAATCCACAACCATAACACTTGAAATGGACTTGAAATTCGATATGGGGCCTTCTCGGTGTACATGTGTAGTAAACATTGATAAATATCTTCCATAATAGGGGCAACCATCCCAATGTGGTTTCCATATTCCAATTTGAACCCTATGAAGAATTTCTATGACATCATGACACCATTATATTTGTGGACCGATAACAGGTAGGTGCCCAACCACATAGAAAGAAATCTAGCCAAATGGGTCCTCTTATGAACCTTAGAATTGACATAATAGCCCCAATAGTTAAACTTTCATTTCTCTAATGTGGGGTAGAATATTCCATGAATTATTCAATTCTCTAGAAAAGGAAATCCTTTTGGGTTCTATTAGTTAGCCCCTTCTCCTTGTAGCTCTAGGAATACCTTCATCTAAGACTCTAAAGGGGTATATCCCCTTAAGTGGGGGTCCTTCTTCTGCAGCTTCTGAACCAACTTAAATAGCTCATAGGCTAAGGACGACATCCTTTCAGCATCATCCCACTCTACCTTTTGTGTAATTAACTCATAATATATCTCCTTGAAGATAGGATCTCTAAAGATCCTATATACATCCCACATGCTAATTCCAACTTCTATATGCACTAGATGGAAATATTTTTTTCGAGGATCCATCAGCTCAACAGTTCTGGGATTTTTTTTTTGGGTTCTTGTAAACATATATCTGCACCACCCAAACCACCTTATAAATTCCAACATTTTGTAGATAAATTTTAAATTATATATAGTTTTCGGAAACCCATTATTCTGACATCCATTTGAGATTGAATCCACCTCAATAGTGGAAGTACCAATCCTTCTTCTAGCCTTATGATTGGTCTGTTTTGGAAGCATGGAAGATTGATGAGTAGTAGCGAGGTTTGGATTCTTTGGTGTTAGGATTCTGGTCTGGGGAACACATGCTATTGTGCATGACACATGTAGTAGGAACTATTAATTCCTTGATAAATACGCCATAGGAGGAGACATTGGAAATGGTGAAATTGGTTTATTCCATGAACCAAGACTTAAAATAACTGTAAAACTTCAGGATGATTACATCTCTCATAATTCCAGGATTACATAGAGGAAGATATTCACTCCGAGGGCACTCATGCCGGTACTTCTTCAAGTGTTTTTCTATGTCCAAGAGGGTGGTATTTCACATCTCCTAACTATCTGGCCTAAAATTATTGACTATATTTGAAACACATGAAACAACTTGTTTGTGGGAAGCTATTTGAAAAATGATTTCAAACCTTTTAGGAGACATTGATATTTTCATTAAGGTTAAAATCTTGATTTTAAAAAATTCCCAAATTTTGGAAAATGGGGGATCTCATTCCAATCACTCTCCCAAGTGACCTCATGTAGGTCACTCACCCAAGTGACCATGTTCATGTCACTCTCCTAGGTGACCTCCCATAGGTCACTCGCACAAGTGATATCGCACTGGGTAGTTTCTCAAGTAGCTATACTGAGTTTTGTGTAATAGGATCCTTTGGAAGGTAGTGAAAATGACTTGTGAAATGGGAGTAGAAGAATAAAGAAATAAGAGAAAATAACTACCTATTTGTCAACCCTATTTATTAACATGGTTGACCTGTGCGACCAACCTCCATAGAATACCTACGCGGAGTTCCTACGCGGAGAGCCTATGTGTCCCTAAAGATATTTTCATTCATTTACCTCAGGATCATACCCTCATCTTCTGATTAGATCTAATCATGAGTGGGATATTTTTTTGAAAATCCTTTCTGTCGCATGGGGATGAAAATATTTAATGGAAAATAGATCAAATATTAAATTGGTGAAGGGAACTGAGGAGAACCAAGGAACTCACCCAGGTAGATATGAATGCACCCAACATTCATGCTAAGAGTATCATATAGACCTGGCCTACACGGCCTAGAAGGAGAATCCACACCTACGCACAACACATGAATGTAGAATTCTCATGATAGACTTTCTTGAAAAACTTCCTTCACACAAGTTCAGGATATTACCTATAAATTGGACCCTGGTGCTCCTCATTTGAAATAATTGGAAGTTCAGAATATTCCTTGAATTTTTTCTCACCCTAGTTTTTCTCCCAGGACATCAAAACAACTGATGAATCTCTCCAAAACCAAAGATAAGATAGAATTAAGAGGAATTTTGGGATTAAATTTCATCCAGTGTGTGAAACACAAAAAACCTATAAGATAATCCACTCCCCCTAGTTGAAAAGTACTAGCATGAAGGTCACCTCCAAAATGTAGGACCTACATGAGACGCTTCAAAGGATTCATGAGGAAAACCTTGGATATTAGAGAAAGGACTTTTCCATGTTTTGTTTCCTATGATGTCTGATGTCAAAAAGTTACTTATAGCTTACACATGTCCACCCTACACGAAGAACTTCCAATTTACTTAGTTTCATCCCTCCTGAGACTCTTCAGTATGACCAAGACTTACTCTATGTGATACCTCTTCAGTCCACCCAGGCCTTACCTTACTTGATACCTCTTTATCTCTCCTAGGACTCACCTACATGAGCCTCCTTTTAACCCTCTCTTGTGCCACCAATGGTAGGGAATTTATTCCCTTGGATCACTCGTCTAAGAGGGACTAAGGAAAGTCCTCTCCCAAAGCCTATGTATATGTGTTATTACATCATAGGGAACGCCATCATGTCCTTTATATTTTAAATTCACATTATAATAGAGGTCCTCAATTTAACCTCCCTTGTAGGTGGGATCATTAGAGTGTTTTCAATTATAAATTACTATGGTAATGAGGGTCCCATCCTTGGGGTAAATGTTAACGACCTCCTAGTTTCAAACATGAGGGATAGGGCCATGGCCTACCCTCATCGTCTCTGAGACCAAGGACCTCCCACTTCATATGGTGGGTGGTATTCTTTATTTTCCCTTTGATGAGGGTTAATTCCTCATCCTACTATCTTCCCTAAAATTGGGAAAAGGTAATCCCTCTTAGAGTAATCCCTTAGTCTTTCTTGTAGGGATACACAACCCTCATGTCTTCCATACCATGGGTTACAAAATAAAAGAAAATATGGGAATATCAAATCCCTTTACCTCTCCCGTATCCCCGACCTATTCCACCATAATATGGCAGAGATTGTATTTTTTTCATATCTTTAAATTCCTCTTGTTTCTCACACTGATATGACTCACACGAGCTTAAAGTTTTGTAATGATCCTGACATATACACAATCAGATGCATGTCTCAGTAGAGAGTCTTTTTCCAGATCCACCTCTCACATTCCATCAGAGGGACTCCATAGGCGTGGGTCCTCGAGTCCATGTATCCATCTCAAAGTTCAATATATGTTGTGAGAAAAAGGGCCTCCAATTATGTATAAGCCCCAACCGTACCCACTCAAAAGGGCCTCCTATTCAGTATAACTCTCAAAACCATTTCAAAATCCAATAAAAGGGCCACATTACTTATAAGAGAAACCTTAAGAGGACCTCTAAAGGTGTTGTTCCTCAACCTAACCAAACTATGTCAGCTTTGATTCCTCTACAAATGGGATACATAGGAAGCCTCATTAAGGTCCAAACACAGCACACCATATCAACCCTATTTCTCTCTAGGAAACATTCCTAATAGGGTCATATCCAACCTGTGTGCCCACATTCCTTCCAGGTTCCCTAGGATGCTTCAACATATGTTCCATACCATCCATTAAATACGAAACTTTCACCTAGACTCATTTCTTATGGATGTTAAACTATATAGTTTGGTCCTTGTAACATGACCTTAAAGGGTATGATGTGTCCTGTTAAGTGGAATCAAACTATGTGGATTTATGATTCCTTTCTCAAGGATACATAGGAATCCTATCTTATGGGACTAATTTTGACATCAAAATAACCCCATCTCCCTTGATGATAATAAATTTCAAAGTGCCCCACTACATGGCTTAAAACCAACATTGTAATAATAAATTACATAAGAATCTATGATTTTTCTAAGAAAGGGTACCATCAATGGAGAACCTCAGATACATACCGATGTATCCATTTATGAAGAACCTCATATATATAAATATGATTATAAAGTTCATTCATGATAATAATTTATTGTTGATTTATGGGGGACATGTGTCATACTTGGGATTTAATGAACAATTCACGGATATGCCTTAAATATTTAAGAGAGTCCCATAGTATGCAATAATTCCCTTAAAAATGTATGATGAACCCGAACTCCCATCATCTCAACCAATGTGAGTCCCTAAGTTCCAGTGGATCGTCTTCCCAAAGACAACATTCGTTTGGAAAGCAAGCTTGTGAAACATCTTGAATAGGGGAACCTTTGGGTGTTTTTGGCTCCACGAACAAAACCCATTGGATGGAGTTCGAAAAAGGTGAACCCAATATGAATGATTATGAAACCATTAACCCCCCCCCCCCCATAATATGTCATATCATCAATGACACACATAACATCACACATTTTCTTTGGAAATAAATATTCAATCATTTGGATAAGCTTTAATTTTTTAGAGATCATTCACATTGAAAATAGAATTCTTTTAGCATCATATGTTAGACAATGAAATTCACTTTCTTCTAGTAGAATTTCATTAAAGAGATAAAGTAGTTTTGTAAAGATGGGGTCACACCATCCATCACCAGATTTAAATTGTATAACTTCAATACAGTAGAAAATTTGTGTATTTAGTGAAGCCTATATACAATGGTCTCTTAGAAAAACTATTTTACTTCTAAAACAACTTTAGGAAATCAGAAAGGTTATATTCAATTGATATAATCATTTCTTCTATAATATCTTCATTATCATTTATATTGGTATTCATATCAAATGATCCATAAACCACAATGTCATTCCAATGGGCATACATGTTCAGTTTTTCCCATGTTTAGTCCAACACTTATAGCTCTGATCTATTCTGTAAAAAATAAAATATTCTACCAGCTCTTCTAGAATAATTTTTCTTTAATAACAATTGTCACAACCCCCTTACTCCAAAGAGTCTTCTCTTGATCTATAAATGGATAAAGAGAGATAATGACCTCTAAGTCCCACCTTCAGTAGGTCCTGAGGTAGCGACCATCACCAAGGGTATGCAATCTCTTAAAATGGGAGGCATTTACCTTTTTAAGAAACAAGATTGGGAGATAAGATATTCCACACCAAAATGAATCCAGGATATACATATATAAAATAAATCCAAAATCCATCCCACATGTATGTTTAAAAATAAACTATTACAAATACAATAAAAAGCTCAAAAGTAAATACCAAAAGTAAAGCTAAGCAGTTACACAAAAATTGTCCCAAAGTCTGAGATAGTAACACCAAGTGCGGTCCTCGTTGTCCTCATAGAAGTATGACTGCTGTTTTATAATGTAGGGTGAGCATAAAAGTATAATCAGTAGGAAAAACCAACGTCTCTCGTGCACAAGTGGGAGAAGCATACTAATGATCCTATAAGAAAACAAAAGAACTGACATCACCTAATAAGGTATTCTAACCATCCCAACCTCACCAAGGCATGCTCACCAAGTAATGAAAGTTAATTAAATTAATATAGTAAGAACATTGATGATAGGGTACCCCACACCACATTCCCACATATTATCCACTCTCACACCATAAAAGGAAATGTCCTGGTGCTCCCACCTCTTTTTAAAGATCCACATCACAACCTTCCCTCACACACCTGGGCCCCACAACTACATCTCACCTGCAGACACCTGGGCCACTTACCAGATCACATCCCACCCCACACACACCTGGGCCTCACAACTATGTCTCTCCCAAAAACACCTAACCCACATTCCACATCACATCCTGCCTGCACACACTTGGGAAAAAAACACATCTCATCACAAAGACACCTGGTAAACACTACTCACCCACACACACCTAGACCTTATGAATCACAAACTTCCTAAAGAATATTGTTCTATCACCACCAAGAAGAGGCAGCAGGGAAGAGCGGGTGTCCAACCATCCATCCTCCCATCATGATGTCTAGGAAATACACCCTCCCCCAGGAAAATGGGGGTGTTCGGAATGTAGTGATCAACTAGGGTGGGATGTTTATTGAAATCACAAAGAAAATATATATATATATATATATGATAACAAGAACTCAAGACCAACCTTTGGGATTCATGAAAACTACTACCGCTATATGTATTTATCGATATCAGAAATGGTCACCTTAGATGTTGGCAAATGAAAGTTGCTTGAAAACAATCCCCAAACTCATTTCAAACCCCCGTCCAATTCAATTAACCAATTATCATTCTTTGTTAAACTATTAATTTAATCATTCCATCTCTACCTAAGAAGATACCAAGCATAATAGGAAACAAGAAACACATGAAAATAGTCAACACCACTATAGTCATTTCAGAAGGTAAAGATCCTACTGGTTTAACACACTTCTCATTTACTCCTTGTTTAACACCTATTCATTCTATAACAAAGTACCAATCCCTATATATGGAGTGAATATTTTTTCATGATACTCATAGAGAAACATTGGGTAAATAATCCATACAAACCATTGTTCTCATCAGTCTTCAAATTCATTCTGCCTAATCCATCATCTCAACCATAAAAAAACCCAAACTCACAACTGCACATAAAAAAACTCACCACAATCACACTCAGCAGCCCTACTACATAACCACACCACACCTGTCACATACAAAAATATAAACATGACACAAATCAATGGTTTCCCTGCTGCACAACACCGCCCATCCATCCCATAATCAAACAATATCTCAATATGAGATCCCATTACACTACTCGTACCACCCTCATCACAAAACCAAGGCCACAACCGCACCGGAACACAAACAAAACCAAAAATATTCATATTTAACAAGGATATTATCTTTAATTACACTTTTCAATTTGGGGGTTTTCATATAAACTAGGTTTTCTCGGGGCATCCGTTTATTTTCCAAGTGTATGTTGTTAATAGTTTTCATGTTGAAACATTCTACCAAGAAAAAATATCATTCATTTAATAGATCATACCATGTAAAAAAAGACCCCCAACCACCATTATTTTTAGTGTGTTATTATCCCATACAAAACACAATATCAACAAAATAATAAAATAGAAGCATGCATCACTTTTTCTCAACCCCGCATGTTAGATTTCTACTGATTCGATTATCTTTATATATTTTTTATTCTACTAACTTCATAAGAATACATTCATACAATCAACCCACATGATAAAAAAATAAAATACTGATGAAGCAATCCCTACCTTGAAGAAGAACCGATCAATACTTTACTGCGCTAAAACTGGGGGTGCACATGTAGTAGAAAGAACCTCCAAGGAAAACATGATCCAAGGGATATTTTACAACACATGACAACTCAGGTAAGAAATGTTTGAGGCACACCAAGATAAAAGGAAAATTCCAAAAGAATATGAGATATCGACATTATAAAGGCTAGATCATAAATCAATTGAAGAGACCATCTTTAAAATCCATTAAAGGAGGATCTTGACCAAGACCACGTAGTTTGGAAGGTAGAAGGAAGCTTTATGTTTTTTGAAGATAGATACAATTGGAAACATCTCCAAAAAACATTAAATATGGTATTTAACTAATTTAACATAAAAGGAAACATAAAAGGGGAGAAAATAGAAAAATGGAGAATTCTTGAATTTTCAAAAACTATTGAAAATGACTCCCCATTTGTTGAGTCACCATCATGAGTCACCAGTGGTGAGATACTGCTGGAAATCTACCGGTGCGAGTCATGGGTGCGAGCTACTGGTGGATGAGTCATTTTTTGGTGACTCGTCATTGGATAAGTGAAAATTGGATGCTAAACCGCCCTAAGATATACCTCTCAAAGATCTTGATACACTTGAAACATTGATACTGATATCAAGTTTCAGTGATAAACCACTAGGTATTGTTCGAAAGCTGGATTGAAACCCAAAAATATAAGAACACCTCCTATGAAATATGCTAACCCAACTGACCAGAAGACACACCAAACAAGCACAAAAACCACACTATCTGAACTCAAAAATCATATAATATCATCCTCTGTGTCAAGATATTATCCTCTCTGGGTGGAACTAACTCGATTTCTCAGGTTTAATCACATCGAAATTAATGCATCTCGATTAAGAGTTTGGTCTTCCCCTTTTCACATGTCAGGAATTTATCACACAAGATGAAACAAAGAAATAACTTATCTCATAACAAAAAATGTTCAATCATCACATTAGAAAGTAAAACTGAATAAGAAAAAACTCAAAATAACTCTAGGTTTTGGGCACACATCTGCGCTTCTTACTCCCATGTACTCTCTTCCCAGCCACCATGCCTCCACAACACGCGAACCAAAGGAATGGTTTGCCCACACAAAACCTTCTCCTAATAATTCTGGATCTCTACTAGCTTCTCCATGAATGTCACATCATCCCCAATATGGGATTAATCAGATTAATCATATATATACCAATGAAGATGAGATATGTGAAAGACATCATGGACCCTCTCCAACAGCAGTGGCAATGCAAACAAGTATTCCACCTCTCTAACTCACCCCAACACCTTGAAGGGACTGATGAACCTGGGAGAAATCTTACTCCCTCTTCCAAACCTCCACTTCCCATGTCAAGGGGAAACCTTTAAGAACATGTGGTCCCCAACCTAGAAATCCAAGGGCCTCCTCCTATGGTCGGCATGTGACTTCTGCTAGTCTTTCACCACTTTCATCCTCTCACTAACAAGATGAACCTTCTCTATCATGCTCTTCACCACATCCAAACCAAGAATAGTTGTCTCCCCAACCTCAGTCTAGCACAAAGGTGAATGAAGCGATCATGCATACAAATCTTCAAATGGGGCCATGACAATGGATAAGTGATATCTATTATTGTAATCAAAATATTCCAAGGGAAAGTGTCATACCCAAGATCCTATAAAGTCCAAGATGCATGCTCAAAACATATCCTCTAGTGTCTGGATAGTCCGTTTGGTCTGTCCATCTGTTTAGGGGTGGAAAGCAGTGCTGAGGTGTAACTGAGTTCCAAAAGCATGCTACAATCCCTACCATACCCGTAAGTTAAAACGTGTATACAAATCTAAGAAAATTGATCTTAGAACTCTATGAAGTCATACCACCTCATCCACATACCTCTTTTCCAAGGAATCAACTATGCATGACTCCTTGATTTCTAAAATGTGTGATAATTTCTTCAACTGATCCACTTCTTACCAGATAACATCATAGCCTCCTTGAGATCTTGGTAACCCTATGAAAAAATCCATCGACATGCCATCCCACTTCTACTCGGGGGAATATAAGGTCTATAAAAAACCACCAGGAACACAATGATCAAACTTCACCTACTAGAATATTAAGCACTTCGCCACAAACTCTTCCACTTCTTATCTCATCCCAAGCCACTAAAACAGCATCCTCAATCCATGATAAATCTTGGAAATTACTAGGTGTACCACTAAGGGTGAACTATAAAACTCATAGAGGAATTCCATGCACATTGACAATGGAACAAACAACCTACCATGGAAAAATATCTGATTTGGACTATCCTCTGAACATGTCTCCAAAGCATCAACATGGTCAACGTAATCATGCATCACCACTTCCTTTGAGTCTCCCCACTAAGAATCCCCCACCTGCAACATCAAATAATACTGCACTATCATTAGAAACAAACAACCTCTATCACCGTCCATTCCTGCATCCAAGTTCAAGGCTACCAACTCCTCCATCGCCTTCCAAGCATTTGCAGATTCCCAAACTTCATTCTTCTACAACATCCTACTCAAAGAATCAGCCACACCATTACCCTTTCATAAGGTGTAGAATATCTAAAAATCATTTTCCTAAAGAAACTCCATCCACCTTCACTATCACAAGTTCAGATCTCAGTGGGAATGATATACCTCAAAATCTTGTGATCTGTGATGACCATAGAGTGCTCCCTGGTGAGATAAGTTCTCCCCAACTTCAGTGAAAACATGATCACAGCTAGCTTTAGATCATGGGGGGAATATTTACGTTCATTGGGTCATAACTATGTAGAACCATAAGAGATAAATCCCCACTACTACATCAATAGGAATCCCAATCCTGGACAATAAGCAACACAAAACACCTCAAACATAACCCCTTTCTTTATAAACCAGAGCATTGGAGAAATGAACAACTTTCCCTTTAAATAGTAGAATTCTGTCTGGAACTACTTTCTCCAAACAAATTACTGGTCCTTAATATTTAGATCTATAAATGGAGCTGCAAATCGAGAGAAATCAGGTAAAAATATCTAGTAATAGCCCACCAAACCGAGAAAATTGTGAACCTCTGCAGCATTCTTGGGTGCATCCCAAGAAACAACTACCTAAAACTTCTATGAGTCCACTGCTACTCCCTACTGAGACACCACATGCCCAAGTAAATGAACCTCCCATGTCCATAACTTGTACTTGGACTGCATTCCATAGAGATAGTGGTTTCGAAGGACCTATAAGATGGTCCTAATATGTACGGTATGCTCCTCCTCTGACTTTGAGTAGAACAATATTTCATCAATAAATAAGATGATGAACCAGTCTAGTATATCATGGAAGAGGGAGTTCGTAATCCCCATAAACAGAGTTAGGGAATTCATAACACTGAACGATATGACTATAACTCGAAGTGCCCATACCTTCATTTAAAATAAGTCATCATGACATCTTCATCCTTCACCCTCAATTAGTGATATCCATACCACAGATAAATCTTAGAAAACCAACTTTTCCCTCTCATCTGGTTGAAAATATCATCTTTCCTTTGAAGAGTGTAACAGTTCTTGACTATCACTTGATTCAACCTCTAGTAGTATATAAAAAACCTCAGACTACCATCCTCCTTTTGTGTGAACAACACTGGAGAACCCCATGATGACACACTGGGCTAGATAAATTCCCTCTTCATCAGATAATCTATCTGAATCCTGAACTCCCACAACTCAGAAGGTACCATCTGATAAGGATCTATTGAAATCAGATAAGCACCTAGATGTAGGTCTATCCTGAACTCAAAATCATGTTGGGGGGGGGGGGTACAGTCACAACCTCCTAAGGGAAAACATCCAAAAAATCCCCAAAAACCCTAGGGAAATTAGTTTACAATACTTATACCAAAAACTCATCCAAAAAGAAAAGATTAGGCTCCACACATTGACTGCCCACATGGAAGCTCTACTCTTCTATGAAAGTCACACACTGACCATCCATGTCTAAAGACATGACACTTCTCCATAAGCAGTCGATAATGGAATGAATTTAATACAACCAGTCGATGTCAAGAATAACATTGTATGACTGCATCTATAGAAAAAAAAATATCCCTGTGGGACTGATGTGGTCCCATAATCAGCCTACATCCCCAACAAAAATCAAACAAGATGGTCTAACCTCCAACTTGCATACTAAACACTAGGGTAATGAGAATACTCTCTACATTTATTCCTTGAACATGGGATAGACCATGTGAAACAAAGGATTGAAAATCTCTTGAATCAAACAAATCTTGTGAAAGGGTACTAAACAATCTAATTTTACCTCGAATGATCTCTGGCCCTGCTAGAACTACTGACTCTACTGCATGTAACTGGCCATGCCCAACTTTTATGCCCCTATGTTGATGATCACCCCCATGATCACTCCTGGGTTGAGGTCCCTTAGGAACACCCTTAGGTCAGCCTCTACCTACTCCCTCTCCACTCGGTAGAGCATGAACCTTCTGTCCCTGCTGATGAAATGGCCTAGCCGACAACTACTACTAAGGCTAGTGCAGAACCTTTCCACCTCCACCATTCCAAGATAAAATGTCCATAGGACACTAGTTCTGAATATTTACACAGTCTCCACAAAATAAACACATTGGTACCAAGCCCATGGGAAAGGAATGAGGACCAGAAGTTCAAAACTAAAAATACTGAGATCGACTCCCCACCGGTCGAAACCTTGAAGGCCTTTGTTCCTGAGACCTACGGATAGTAACCCTAACTCTTGAAGAACCCTATTGTCTCACCTCTTGTGGTATACCTCCTCATGAGTGCATCCACTCAATCAATTTCACCTTCTTTTGAACCTCCAATTATTTCGGCAATGTAAATGGGGTGATCGCATACTAGATTGAAGGATGAAGTTCCTCCTCTAGGCGTCATGCATGAGACTCCTCATTCAGAATGAGATCTGGTTTAAAATAAAGGAGATCCTTGAAATTAATCCCCAGCCCCCATACTAACATACTACCATACTAGAGGGAGAGTAACTCCAACCACTTCTTAGCCTTCATGGTCGATGAAATGAATTCTTCTCAGAACTCCTTCCTGATATCAACCCATAGAACGTCAACCTCATTCCTCTCCCCCAAGTACAACATCCACCAGTAACGTGTAGATACAAACATCTAGATCAATGCCAAAGGAACCCAGTACTAATTAGTAGCCCAGATCAATCTGAAGGTGATATCAAGGTCCTCGATCCAACTCTATGTCCCCACATTTGAAACACCACCCTAATGCTTTCTTAATTCCTTCCACTAGAAATCATGTAATTTTCTCTACCACAAGTCATCCTCCTCCACCAGATCAACCTCCACTGATCTACCAGGTTGGCCTGTTGATCCTCAACCGCCCGATCCACACATGGACGATGACCGAGTACCATAGTTGAAAAGGAAAACAAATAATTCCCAAGCCCGAGTAGTATGAAATTTTATTTAAGATTCATTTTAATTCAGTTAACTCATTTTTTATCCATTTCAAAATCCCCAAAATGCACCCACTTTAGACAATAAAAAAGTCATTATGATGCATGTACCTTTCCTAGGGTCCCTACCCTACAAAATGGTGTAGCCTCACTTGGTCATTCGGTAGGCTCAGAGTCCTTGAGTAAGATCACGGGGGGCCTAAAATAACAGGTCATATCCGATCTTCCTTGCCCTATTTCATGTACCAAGATCGCCTAAAATTGTTTCCCTAATAGCCCATGAAATCCTCACTATGCATAACTCCAAACTCTGTCATATCTCTCAATAATCACATATGATACCATTTGGTCATGACCTCCTCCCTCCAAAGATGATGATCCTATGCTGGTAATGGAGAAGAGAGATAATGACCCTTGAGTCCCGCATCTAGTAAGCCCCAAGGTGGAGACCAACACCATGGGTAAACAATCTCACAAAATGGGAGGCATTGTCTTTTTTAAGAAACAAGATCAGGAGATAATATTTTCCACCCCAAAAAAAATATATGATATACATATATAAATGAAATCATAAATATTTCCTACATGCACGTTCAAAAATAAAATGTCACAAATACAATGAAAAACTCTGAAGTAAATACAAAATGTTAAGTTAAGAAGCAACAAAATAGTTGTCCCAAAGTCTGAGCTAGTAATGCCCAGTTTGGTCCTCGTTGTCCTCATGGAAGCCTGAAAGCAGTTTTATAATGTAGGGTGAGAATACAAGTATACTTAGTAGGAAAAACCAAAGTCTCGTATACAAAAGTTGTAGAATCATACTAATTCTCCTGTGAGAAAACAGAATAACTGAAACCACCTAATAAGGTATTCTAACCATCCCCACATCACCAAGGAATGTTCACCAAGTAATGAAAGTCAAGTAAAGTAATATAGTAATCACATTGATGATAGGGTACCCCAAACCACTTTCCCACTAATTAGCCACCCACAGACCCTAAATAAAAGTGTCTTGGTGTTCCCACCTCTTTCAAAAGAATCATGTTAAAACCCACCCGCACACACCTGGTTCCCAAAACTACATCTCACCCCCAAATACTTGGTCCACATACCACATCCACTACTAGAAAAGGGGGTATTGAAGCCCCCCAGACTCGGGCGACCGCCATTGGCGGTCGCTATAGCTAACCAATAGCGACCGACAATGGCGGTCGCTAACCTACATAAAAACAAACGGGGGGCTTCTGCCCCCCCCCCCCCCCCGCGCCCCCTCGACCCCGATCCCTCACCGCCCTAACCCCCTCCCTCCCTCGCCGCCCTCCCTCGCCGCCCTCCCCTCCCCCGCCGCCCGGCCTCCCCCGCCGCCTGCCCTCCCCCGCCGCCCGCCCTCCCCCGCCGCCTGCCCTCCGGCCTCCGGCCGCCGCCCTCCGCCCTCGGGCCTCCGGCCGCCGCCCTCCGCCCTCGGGCCTCCGACCGCCGCCCTCCGGCCTCCGGCCGCCGCCCTCCAGCCTCTCGGCCCTCCCCCCCCACCTCGGACGGCACCCGCACCCCGGACACCCCCCCCCCCGCGCACTCCGGACTGCCCCCCGCACCCCGGACGCCTCCCCGCACCCCGGACACCCCCCCCCCTCGCGCACTCCAGACCGCCCCCCGCACCCCGGACAGCCCCCCCCCCCCCCACACTCGGACACCCCCCCTCCGAACCTGGACAGCCCCCCCCCCCCCCCCCCCCCCCCGCACCCTGGACAGGCTCCCCGCACCCCGGACACCCCACCCCGCACCCCCGACAGCCCCCCTGCACCCCAGACAGCCCCCCCCCCCCCCCCCGCACCCCGGACACCCCCGCACCCTGAACACCCCTGCCCGCACCCCTGACAGGCCCCCGACACCCCGGACACCCCTCCCTGCACCTCGGACAGCCCCCCCCCCCCCCCCCCCCGACCCCGGACACCCCCCCCCCCCTCGCTGCCCATCCCCCGTCCCCTCACCGCCTCCTCTCCTCCAGCTCCCCGCCGCCGCCGCCGCCCGTCCCCTCCCTTGCCGCACCGCCTTTGGCTCCGGCTCCCCTTCGCTGCCTCCTCTCCCTCGCAGCACCGCCTTCGGCTCCCCTCCCTTTCAGGTTTGTAGCTCAATCAGGTAACATGAGCTTTCAGTTACATTATTATTTTATCAATGGTTCATAAACAAATGGTTAATATTTATTTTGAATATAGTTGATTTGAAAAATGTAAATGTAATAAGTATTGTGTAAATGTTTGTTATACAGATATTATTATGGATAAGAGTTGGATTGATCTTCCAAATCGAACGTCTAGAAAATATTTCAATGGCATTATGCAATTTATTGACTTCACGAGAGGATTTGAAAGTGACTATATTAGTTGTCCATGTAGAAAATGTGCTAACAGATATCAATTCACATGAGATACTGTGAGGGAGCACCTTTTCTTTAATGGATTTCTGAAAAATTATAAGAGTTGGACTCGTCATGGAGAAGAATATGTTCGTTGTCAAAATACAGATGCAGCTCAGATGGATGTTGATGCAAGGATGACTGATCCAATGCATGAAATGCTTACTGAAATGGTACGTGGGTTTGATCCTGAAGGCATTGACATCCAGAATCTTGAGACCGGTGAGATAAATCTTCGCTCTGGTGCAGATCGTGATTCGAGGAGGTTTTATGAAGTACTTGATGATGCCAAAACAGAATTATATCCTGGATGTACTTCTTACAATAAACTGTTGTTTATCGTGGATTTGTTGCATTTGAAGACTTTGAATAATTGGTCAGACACATCATTCGAAATTCTTTTGGTTTTATTGAAAAAAGTTCTTCCTGTCGACGCTAAGATTCCTGAGTCGTATTACTATGCTCGTAAGTTGACAGAGAACTTAGGTTTTACATATGAGACTATAGATGCATGTGAAAACAATTGTATGTTGTTTAGAAATGAAACTGCTCATTTGGATATTTGTACGGTTTGTGGCGCTTCCAGGTGGAAAGAGAATAGGGGAAATAAGACTCATCAAATTCAGATTGCGATACAGGGGAAACCGATTGCCGTAAAGCAAATGCGTTACTTTCCCCTTAAACCGAGGTTGAAAAAAAAAATTATGTCATCTAAAGTTTCTAATTTAATGAGATGGCATGCAGAAAGAGTTCATGAAAGTGACATGTTAACCCACCCGGCAGACTCTCATGCATGGAAGGATTTTGATAAGATACATCCCGACTTTGCTAAAGATGTTCGTAATGTCCGATTGGGATTGGCAGCAGATGGTTTCAATCCATTCAAGTCTATGGTTGGTGCAACTCATAGCACATGGCCCATGGTGTTGGTTCCATATAATCTTCCTCCGTGGCTTTGTATGAAGCAACAATTTATTCATTTAAGTAATGCATTATTACCATCCATGGTGGTCTTTTAAATATTTTATACACATATTGAGTTTTTGATCAGATAATCTTGAATGATTCTACATTTGAAAAAGTCGAACTAATTCCAACAGATCAATAAATCTGATATTATAGATTATGTATTATCCAATATATTTTTTATAAATTTCTGTATGGTATCGATAAAAGAAATATGTATTAATTAGATGTTATCACTTTTATTTTTCACTTTTGTAATCAATGGGATGGCCTTTGCACCCCCGGAGAGCCTCCCGCACCCCCGTACAGCCCCCGCACCCCCGTACAGCCCCCCCACACCCCCGTACAACCCCCTGCACCCCCGTACAGCCCCCCGCACCCCCGTACAGCCCCCCCCCCCCCCCCCCGCACCCCCGTACAGCCCCCCCCCCCCCCCCCCGCACCCCCGTACAACCCCCCGCAACCCCGTACTGCCCCCCGCACCCCCGTACTGCCCCCCGCACCCCCGTACAGCCCCCCCCCCCCCCCCCCCCCCGCACCCCCGTACAGCCCCCCGCACCCCCGTACAGCCCCCCGCACCCCCCTACAGCCCCCCGCACCCCCGTACAGCCCCCCGACACCACCGTACACCCCCCCCCCCCCCCCCCGCACCCCCGTACAGCCCCCCGCACCTCCGTACAGCCCCCCCACACCCCCGTACAGCCCCCCCGCACCCCAGTACAGCCCCCCCGCGCGGCACGTCCGATTGTGTCCTTTTCAGCAGCGCGGCGCGCGCTGAAATGGCGCGTTGGGGGGTCAAAACCACCCGAACGACCTCCGAATGCCACGAAACCGTACAACAACATCCGGGGCATGAATTGTGAAATGGTCGGACATACGGCACCTCATTCGAAGGTGCCGTGTGACCGCGGCGGCCGGAAACGGGTTTCCGGCGCCATTAAACACCAAAACGGCGTCCGGCGGTCCAATTCGGAGCAAACGTGCTCCGAACGACCTGAAACCACACGGGAACGATAGAAATATTATTCCTGAGATGCAGGAGGAGGCCGCACCTCCAGCGGACGTGCGGTGCGGGCGGTACGTCCGATTGTGTCCTTTTCAGCAGCGCGGCGCGCGCTGAAATGGCGCGTTGGGGGGTCAAAACCACCCGAACGACCTCCGAATGCCACGAAACCGTACGAAAATATCCAAGGCGTGAATTGTGAAATGGTCGGCCAGAAGGCACCTCATTCGGAGGTGCCGTGTGACCGAGGCGGCCGGAAACGCGTTTCTGGTGCCATAAGACACCAAAACGGCGTGCGGCGGTCCAATTCGGAGAAAACGTGCTCCGAACGACCTGAAACCGCACAGGAACGATAGAAATATTATTCCTGAGATGCAGGAGAAGGAAGAACGTCCAGCGTACGTGCGGTGCGCGCGGCACGTCCGATTGTGTCCTTTTCAGCAGCGCGGCGCGCGCTGAAATGGCGCGTTGGGGGATCAAAACCACCCGAACGACCTCCGAATGCCACGAAACCGTACGACAATATCTGGGGCATGAATTGTGAAATGGTTGGCCAGACGGCACCTCATTCGGAGGTGCCGTGTGACCGCGGTGGCCGGAAACGCGTTTCCGGTGCCCTTAAACACCAAAACGGCGTGCGGCGGTCCCATTCGGAGCAAACGTGCTCCGAAAGACCTGAAACCGCACGGGAACGATAGAAATATTATTCCTGAGATGCAGGAGGAGGCATCACGTCCATCGGACGTGCGGTGCGCGCGGCACGTCCGATTGTGTCCTTTTCAGCAGCGCGGCGCTCGCTGAAATGGCGCGTTGGGGGGTCAAAACCACCCGAACGACCTCCGAATGCCACGAAACCGTACAAAAACATTCGGGGCGTGAATTATGAAATGGTCGGCCAGACGGCACCTCATTCGGAGGTGCCGTTTGACCGCGGCGGCCGGAAACGCGTTTCTGGCGCCACAAAACACCAAACGGCGTGCGGCGGTCCCATTCGGAGCAAACGTGCTCCGAAAGACCTGAAACCGCACGGGAACGATAGAAATATTATTCCTGAGATGCAGGAGGAGGCAGCACGTCCAGCGGAGGTGCGGTGCGCGCGGCACGTCCGATTGTGTCCTTTTCAGCAGCGCGGCGCTCGCTGAAATGGCGCGTTGGGGGGTCAAAACCACCCGAACGACCTCCGAATGCCACGAAACCGTACAACAATATCCGGGGCGTGAATTGTGAAATGGTCGGCCAGACGGAACCTCATTCGGAGGTGCCGTGTGACTGCGGTGGCCGGAAACGCATTTCCGGCGCCATTAAACACCAAAACGGCGTGCGACAGTCCCATTCGGAGCAAACGTGCTCCGAAAGACCTGAAACCGCACGCAAACGATAGAAATATTATTCCTGAGATGCAGGAGGAGGCATAACGTCCATCGGACGTGCGGTGCGCGCGGCACGTCCGATTGTGTCCCTTTCAGCAGCGCGGCGCGCGCTGAAATGGCGCGTTGGGGGGTCAAAACCACTCGAACGACCTCCGAATGCCACGAAACCGTACGACAACATCCGGGGTGTGAATTGTGAAATGGTCGGCCAGAAGGAACCTCATTCGGAAGTGCCGTTTTACCGCGGCGGCCGGAAACGCGTTTTCGGCGCCATAAAACACCAAAACGGCGTGCGGCGGTCCCATTCGGAGCAAACGAGCTCCGAAAGACTTGAAACCGCACGGGAACGATAGAAATATTATTCTTGAGATGCAAGAGGAGGAAGCACGTTCAACGGACGTGCGGTGCGCGCGGCACGTCCGATTGTGTCCTTTTCAGCAGCGCGGCGCTCGCTGAAATGGCGCGTTGGGGGGTCAAAACCACCCGAACGACCTCTGAATGCCACGAAACCGTACGACAATATCCGGGGCGTGAATTGTGAAATGGTCGGCAAGACGGCACCTCATTCGGAGGTTCCGTGTGACCGCGGCGGCCGGAAACGCGTTTCCGGCGCCCTAAAACACCAAAACGGCGTGCGGCGGTCCAATTCGGAGCAAACGTTCTCCGAACGACCTGAAACCGCACGGGAAAAATAGAAATATTATTCCTAAGATGCAGGAGGAGGCCGCACGTCCATCGGACGTGCGGTGCGCGCGGCACGTCCGATTGTGTCCTTTTCAGCAGCGCGGCGCGCGCTGAAATGGCGCGTTGGGGGGTCAAAACCACCCGAACGACCTCCGAATGCCACGAAACCATACGACAACATCCGAGGCGTGAATTGTGAAATGGTAGGCCAGACGGAACCTCATTCGGAGGTGCTGTGTGACCGCGGCGGCCGGAAACGCGTTTCCGGCGCCATTAAACACCAAAACGGCGTGCGGCGGTCCCATTCGGAGCAAACGTGCTCCGAAAGACCTGAAACCGCACGGGAACGATAGAAATATTATTCCTGAGATGCAGGAGAAGGCAGCACGTCCAGTGGACGTGCGGTGCGCGCGGCACGTCCGATTGTGTCCTTTTCAGCAGCGCGGCGCGCGCTGAAATGGCGCGTTGGGGGGTCAAAACCACCTGAACGACCTCCGAATGCCACGAAACCGTACGACAATATCCGGGGCATGAATTGTGAAATGTTCGGCCAGATGGAACCTCATTCCGAGGTGCCGTGTGACCACGACGGCCGGAAACGTGTTTCCGGCGCCATAAGACACCAAAACGGCGCGCGACGGTCCAATTCGGAGCAAACGTGCTCCGAACGACCTGAAACCGCATGAGAATGATAGAAATATTATTCCTGAGATGCAGGAGGAGGCAGCACGTTCAGCGGACGTGCGGTGCGCGCGGCACGTCCGATTGTGTCCTTTTCAGCAGCGCGGCGCGCGCTGAAATGGCGCGTTGGGGGGTCAAAACTACCCGAACGGCCTCCGAATGCCACGAAACCATACGACAATATCCGGGGCGTGAATTGTGAAATGGTCGGCCAGACGGAACCTCATTCGGAGGTGCCGTGTGACCGCGGTGGCCGGAAAGGCGTTTCCGGCGCCATTAAACACCAAAACGGCGTCCGGCGGTCCCATTCGGAGAAAACGTGCTCCGAAAGACCTGAAACCTCACGGGAACGATAGAAATATTATTCCTGAGATGCAGGAGGAGGCAGCACGTCCATCGGACGTGCGGTGCACGCGGAACGTCCGATTGTGTCCTTTTCAGCAGCGCGGCGCGCGCTGAAATGGCGCGTTGAGGGGTCAAAACCACCCGAACGACCTCCGAATGCCACGAAACCGTACGACAACATCCGGGGCGTGAATTGTGAAATGGTCCACCAGACGGAACCTCATTCAGAGGTTCCGTTTGACCGCGGCGGCCGGAAAGGCGTTTCCGGTGCCATAAAACACTAAAACGGCGTGCGGCGGTCCCATTCGGAGCAAACGTGCTCCGAAAGACCTGAAACCGCACGGGAACGATAGAAATATTATTCCTGAGATGCAGGAGGAGGCAGCACGTCCAGCGGACGTGCGGTGCGCGCGGCACGTCCGATTGTGTCCTTTTCAGCAGCGCGGCGCTCGCTGAAATGGCGCGTTGGGGGGTCAAAACCACACGAACGACCTCCGAATGCCACGAAACCGTACGAAAATATCCGGGGCGTGAATTGTGAAATGGTCGGCCAGACGGCACCTCATTCGGAGGTGCCGTGTGATCGTGGTGGTCGGAAACGCGTTTCCGGCGCCATTAAACACCAAAACGGCGTGCGGCGGTCCCATTCGGAGCAAACGTGCTCCGAAAGACCTAAAACCGTACGGGAACAATAGAAATATTATTCCTGAGATGCAGAAGGAGGTAGCACGTCCATCGGACGTGCGGTGCACGCGGCACGTCCGATTGTGTCCTTTTCAGCAGCGCGGCGCGCGCTGAAATGGCGCGTTGGGGGGTCAAAACCACTCGAATGACCTCTGAATGCCACAAAACCGTACGACAACATCCGAGGCGTGAAATTTGAAATGGTCGGCCAGACGGCACCTCATTCGGAGGTGTCGTTTGACCGCGGCGGCCGGAAACGCGTTTCCGGCGCCATAAAACACCAAAACGGCGTGCGGCGGTCCCATTCGGAGAAAACGTGCTCCGAAAGGCCTGAAACCGCACGGGAACGATAGAAATATTATTCCTGAGATGCAGGAGGAGGTAGCACGTCCAGCGGACATGCGGTGCTCGCGGCACGTCTGATTGTGTCCTTTTCAGCAGCGCGGCGCTCGCTGAAATGGCGCGTTGGGGGGTCAAAACCACCCGAACGACCTCCAAATGCCACGAAACCGTACGACAATATCCGGGGTGTGAATTTTGAAATGGTCGGCTAGACGGCACCTCATTCGGAGGTGCCGTGTGACCGCGGCGGCCAGAAACGCGTTTCCGGCGCCATAAAACACCAAAACGGCGTGCGGCGGTCCAATTCGGAGCAAACGTGCTCCGAACGACCTGAAACCGCACGGGAACGATAGAAATATTATTCCTAAGATGCAGAAGGAGACCGCATGTCCATCGGATGTGCGGTGCGCGCGGCACGTCCGATTGTGTCCTTTTCAGCAGCGCGGCGCGCGCTGAAATGGCGCGTTGGGGGGTCAAAACCACCCGAACGACCTCCGAATGCCACGAAACCGTACGACAACATCTGCGGCGTGAGTTGTGAAATGTTCGGCCATACGGAACCTCATTCGGAGGTGTCGTTTGACCGCGGCGGCCGGAAACGCGTTTCTGGCGCCATAAAACACCAAAACGGCGTGCGGTGGTCCCATTCGGAGCAAACGTGCTCCGAAAGACCTGAAACCACACGGGAACGATAGAAATATTATTCCTGAGATGCAGAAGGAGGCAGCACGTCCAGCGGACGTGCGGTGCGCGCGGAACGTCCGATTATGTCCTTTTCAGCAGCGCGGCGCGCGCTGAAATGGCGCCTTGGGGGGTCAAAACCACCCGAACGACCTCCGAATGCCACGAAACCGTACGACAACATCCGGGGCGTGAATTGTGAAATGTTCGGCTAGACAGAACCTCATTCGGAGGTGTCGTGTGACCGCGGCGGCCGGAAACGCGTTTCCTGCGCCATTAAACACCAAAATGGCGTGCGGCGGTCCCATTCGGAGCAAACGTGCTCCGAAAGACCTGAAATCACACGGGAATGATAGAAATATTATTCCTGAGATGCAGGAGGAGGCAGCACATCCAGCGGACGTGCGGTGCGCGCGGCACGTCCGATTGTGTCCTTTTCAGCAGCACAGCGCGCGCTGAAATGGCGCGTTGGGGGGTCAAAACCACCCAAAAAACCTCCGAATGCCACGAAACCGTACGACAATATCCGGGGCGTGAATTTTGAAATGGTCGGCCAGAGGGCACCTCATTCGGAGGTGCCGTGTGACCACGGCGGCCGGAAACCCGTTTCGGGCGCCATTAAACACCAAAACGGCGTGCGGCGGTCCCATTCAGATCAAACGTGCTCCGAAAGACCTGAAACCGCACGGGAATGATAGAAATATTATTCCTGAGATGCAGGAGGAGGCAGCACATCCAGCGGACGTGCGGTGCGCGTGGCACGTCCGATTGTGTCCTTTTCAGCAGCGCGGCGCGCGCTGAAATGGCGCGTTGGGGGGTCAAAACCACCCGAACGATCTCCGAATGCCACGAAACCGTACGACAACATCCGGGGCGTGAATTGTGAAATGGTCGGCCAGACGACACCTCATTCGGAGGTGCCGTTTGACCGCGGCGGCCGGAAACGCGTTTTCGGCGCCCTAAAACACCAAAACGGCGTGCGGCGGTCCAATTCGGAGAAAACGTGCTCCGAACGACCTGAAACCGCACGGGAACGATAGAAATATTATTCCTGAGATGCAGGAGGAGGCCGCACGTCCATCGGACGTGCGGTGCGCGCGGCACGTCCGATTGTGTCCTTTTTAGCAGCGCGACACGCGCTGAAATGGCGCGTTGGGGGGTCAAAACCACCCGAACGACCTCCGAATGCCACGAAACCGTACGACAACATCCGGGGCGTGAATTGTAAAATGGTCGGCCAGACGGCACCTCATTTGGAGGTTCCATTTGACCGCAGCGGCTGGAAACGCGTTTCCGGCGCCATAAAACACCAAAACGGCGTGCGGCGGTCCCATTCGGAGCAAACGTGCTCCGAAAGACCGGAAATGAGATTATTTCTTGAATCGAAGTTTTTAAATTATTAAAGCACAATGATTTGATATTATATATATATTATATATATATTAAAACATTTAAAATATATTATATATATATATTTATTTAAAATATTGTATTTAATAGTATATATATGAATATTTCTTTATATATATATATATATATATATTCAATTCAATAAAAAAAAATTTTAAAAAAAAATTTTTAGACTAGCGACCGCCATAGGCGGTCGCTATAGGCTGCCCGGCAGAGGGGCTTCAGTGACCGCCTTGGCGGTCGCTGAAAGCCTCTAGCGACGAGGCAACAGCGACCACCAATGGCGGTCGCTGAGCGGCCGCTAAAGGCCGGATTTTCAGTAGTGATCACATCCTTCCCAAACACACATAGGCCTCACAACTATGTCTTTACCCAGACACCTGGGCCACATTCCACATCAAATCCTACCTACACGGTCTTAGGGACACAACACATCTCATCCTAAAGACACCTGGGTAACAAAAATAACCCACACACACATGGGCCTTAAGAATCACTACCTCCCTGAAGAATCTTGAGCTATCACTGCCTAGAAGAGGGATTAGGGAAGAGTGGGTGACCATCCACCCCCCCCCCCCATGGTGATGTTTGGTAAATACACCCTACCCCATGATAATGGGGGTGTTGAGAACATATTTCACAACTAGGGTGGGGTGCGTATAGAAATAATATAGGAAATACATGTATATATATAATAAAAATCACTCATGCCCAACCTATGTGATTCATGAAAACTGCTACCTCTACATGTATTTATCAACATCAGTAATAGTCACTTAGGATATTGACAAATGAAAGTCGCTTCACAAAAATCCCCAAAATCATTTCATACCCCTATCCAATTCAATTAACCAATTATCATTAATTGTTAAACTATTCATTTAATCATTCCATCTCTACCATGGAAACTACCAAGCATAATTGGAAACAAGCAACACAAGAAAATAGTCAACACCACTATAGTCATTTTATAAGGAGTATAACCTTCTAGTTTAAAACACTGAAAATTTACTCTCCATTTAATTCCCATTTTTCTATAAAAATTTATTGATCCAATGAAATAGAGTGAACCATTTTTCATGCTAATTATGGAGAAATTTTGGGTAAATTACCCATACCAACCACTATCGTCGTCATTATTCAAAGTCATTCCACCCAATCCATCATCTCAACCACAATAAACTCCCAACTCATATCAGTACACAATAAAACTCACCACAACCACACTTGGTTTCCCTACTACATAACCACACCACACCCATCACATCCAAAAAATATAAACATAGCACAAATCTATGGTAGCCCCACTACAAAACATTGCCCATCCATCCCATAATCAAACAATATCTCAACCTAAGATTCCATTAAACCACTCGTACCACCCCCATCACACAACCAAGACCGCAACCATACCACCACACAAACCAAAAAATATATATTCATATTTAACAAGGATCCACTCTTTAATTCCACTTGTTAATTAGGGGGTTATCACAGAAATTGGGTTATCTAGGGGCATCAGTTTATTTTCCATGTATACATGGTTAATAGTTTTCATGTTGAAATATCCATCCAATAAAAAACATCATTCATTCCATAGATCATCCCATTCTAAAACAAATACCCCCAACGACCATGATTTTTAGTAGGTTATTTTTCCATGCAAAGCATAATATCAACAAAATAATAAAACACAATCATGTGTCACTTTTTCTCAACCCCGCATGTTCAACTTCAACTGATTCAATTATCTTTATTTATTTGTTATTCATATATATTCACAAGGAGGATTTCATACACCCATCCTGCATTATACACAAATAAAAGAGTGATGAAGGAATATCTACCTTGAAGAAGAACCGATCAAGACTTCCTTATTGTGCCAAAAAAGGGGGTGCACATGTAACGGGAAGAACCTCTAAGGAAAATGCGATCCAAGGGATACAACACAATTCACGACTCGTCACGGAAGAATGGTTTGGGTCACATAGTGAGAAAAGGAAAACGCCTAATCAATAGTAGATATCATCTTTAGAATGGTCATATCTTGAATAAACAAAAGAAACCGTTTTTATAAGCCATTAAAGGAGGATCTTAACCAAGGCCATGTAGTTTGGAATATCAAAGGAAGATTCAGGGTTTTATATGATAGATATGATTTGAAATGGCTCCAAAAACCATTAAATATGGTATTTAACTCATTTATCCTCAAAGTAAACATCAAAGGGGAAAAACTGTAAAACTGTAGAATTCTGTAATTTTGAAAAACTATTGAAAATGACTCACAATTGGCTGAGTCACCATCGCGAGTCCCTAGTGGTAAGATACCACTAGAAAGATACCAGTGCGAGTCACTAGTGAGATATATCAGTGGAAGAGTAAACGTTTGGTGACTCACTAATATACAACTCATCGCTAGAGACCTACCATCACAACTCACCGTTGCGAGTCACCGATGTGAGTCACTGGTACGATTCACCGGTGCGAGTCACCGGTCCTGATGCATCAGTCCTAATTCACCTGTCCTAACTCACTGGTCATGGCTCACCATTGTGAGTCACCATTATGACATACCATCACCACCTACTGGTGGATGAATCACTGTTAGGAGAGCTACAATTGGAAAACTAGATTTTTGGAAAACTCAAGAAATGAGTCACTATAGCCTCCCAAAACACTCCAAACACTTGATTTTAACAAAGTAATAGATTGGAGAGGTTCCAGCCATTACAACAACATAAACATGGACAATGGATTTGTGATGGGTCATTTGCATACTATTTTGAAAACATGATGAAATATTGAACTCCATCTTCATACTCTTTTTTCATGCGATTAGTACGAATCTATTTTCAATTTATATTTATCCTATTAGGTTCATAAAATATTCATTTTGTAGAAAAAATAAATAAATACACATAAGATATTCATAATTAAAGGATAAAGTTATAGATAATTATAATAAGGGGAAACCAACATTTGAATGTTTTTAGTGATTATTCTTGAAAAGTTATCATTTTACACAAGGTATACATGAAAATAAAAACCTCAGGTAAACATGTGGCAGTTGTTACAGGTTATTGATTTGATGTTTTGTGGGACAAAAATGCGGCAATTATAGGATGGTTTTCATAAACTTGTAGGTGGGAGTCCAAAAAGTGAGAGGAGTTTATGTTTATTCATTTATTCACTTGGTATGTAGTGGTTCTAGTAGTGTTTCATTGATAGACTAAGTAGATCTTTAATGGAGTGGGAATGTTCAGGTGACCCTCACATTTCATTGGTAAATGTCACGTATGATTAATTAAATTTTTTAGATAAATCAGTGAATAATTGAAATCATATAGGGAATTTAACCACTGAAAAGTATCGGTCCACCCTTGATCCTTCTTTCCTTTAATTATGACATCTTACTAATGATAGGTATCCACTTGAAGCATAAATGTTTCCTCTCTCATTTATTCTCATTTACCATGTTTTGATACACTTTACATCATAAATCAGGGTCTTTCAAATCACTATTTCATGTATAATTATAGAAATATCTTCTTAACAATGTTGATAAAAGGGATTTCTTACTCATATAAATCACTTAAAAATTTGTATTAATCTATTAATCACTAATAAATATACTAGAAAAAAAATTATTTATTATAGGTTGGAAGACTTCTCTTGGAAATTCTTATTCTTTCTTACCATTTAATTGTGACCTTTATTTATAAATGTGTGTAAAAAATATCTTTCCTCATAACATACATGGTCATGTAATCACTAGATTTTGACACTAGGTTAATGAGCATATAATTTCACGAAACAAAAGGATGAAACTATTATTGACGAGAAAAGTGAATTTAGATTCCAAGTTACCCTCTTTTTCTATAGATTATTCTAAAACATGTATTATAGGAATACCTACAAATATATTTTTACTATAACTCACACAAAAAATAATGATGAATGAGTCAAAATGAATGTGAAGGAAAGGGATAGGGTGTACCAACAATGTCTTGAGGCAAGAATGATTTGGTTGAACTTGGGAGTAGGAGGAATAATTAGAACCTAGGGCCAATTACTAGGTGTGCACCAGAAAAACTCTCTCTAATTATCATTTGTAGTCACCACCTTACATGATAGGATGCAGGGATTTTGCAGTTCACAAATAAGATCTCCATGTAATCAGAGATAAATAATGGTGAATGAGTTTAAATGAACATGAAGGTGAGGGAGAGGGTGAACCAACAATGGCTAGAGGAAAGAGAGATTGGATGGATAATTAGAAAGGTAGATTGAGTAAAAATAAAATTGCTTGCGCATGTGCTGCTCAAACCATTTTTGGAAAATTAAAAACAAATAAAGATATTCGAGGGGGAGGAGTGGATCAAAAGTGATAACATAAATATATTTTAATATATAATTATAATTTCAAGATAACAAAATTATATAATCTTTAAACTATGAAAAATGTAATGAAACTCATTTATTTCCAAGAAAATCATTGAAACCAAAGAAACAAATAAAATTTTAGCTTTAAAAGCATATTTTTTTTATTCTGAATAAAAATTTCCAAAAAATAAATACATCCATAAATTAATCTATAAACACTTCACAACTCATTCAAATATACCATTATGTAAAAATTCATGTATATATAAAATAATAATCACATTAATATACACAAATGAGACTTTATTCAATAATAATTACTTTTCCTCATTTTAAAAATCCAATTTTTAATATAACTCATGAAACACCCAACTTTTACTCTTTTTTTAAAACATTTAATTTCATAAAAATAATTATTTAATAAATAATTTAGGAATCCTTTATATGAAAAAGTAATATTTATTAAAATCACTATATAACGAAATCATAAAATTTAGATATATATAAGAAAACTATAAATGAAAATTGAAATATATTTTTTTGATAATGACATATTAAAAACATTTTAAAAATGATATAATCAATAACACTTTTTTTAAAGTACCAAAAAGAGCCTTTGGAACATTTATTAGGAACACTCATTTGTAACCCCTTTTTATTAAACACCTTTAAAAATTGAATTTTATTTCCAAAATAAATTTTTAAACCATATGATGTTTCACTTAGTTAAAACTTGTACGAAGAATCATTAAAAATCACATGAACAATCAGAGCCATAAATTATAGATAACTATATAGGGAAACTGATTAAACAAAATCTATAAGATTTTTATGTAACCAAAATCCAAAATTAAATCACACATCAAACATAAAAAACATTTTAATAAATCAGAAAGAAGACTAAACCCATTTCAAATATTCAAAATCAATAAAGTAAACTCTTCAATCACTTAATCTAATATATAAAAACATTCCATAAAATTTAAATTGCATTTAATTGTAGAACATGAAAACCTCACTTTTTAAACCAAATAATTTTTTAACCTTTTGTGTTTCTATATAACACTAAATATTACTCACAAAATACACATAATTATTAAAGAAGGTTGTGATAAAAAATTAAAGCATCCAAGGTGCATTATAAAAAGGGGGAAACATGGAATTTCCTATAAAAAACACACATAGATGAAGAAAGTCCCTAATAATGATGACATGATTCTCTTGAATAGAACTAGAACACCCTACGAATCAAGACATTAAAAATTTGGAACCTGAATCTAAATAGGGTTTGGAAAATAGCATGTAGTAGTGTGGGAGGATAAATAAGAACATTGATGGAAGATAAAATGAAGGAGAAGGATTATATACCCTAAACATAGAACCATAAGATCACATAGACAAGATAACGTTGCACAATCACACAACACTGAACCCGAACATGTAAGCAATGATAGAGGAGGAGAAATAAATAACATACCTTAGATTTGGGGGTTGATTCATCTAAGAGAAGGTCAAGGTGGAGTGGCGACATCAATGAACCTTTGCGAGAGCTTGAGCAGTGCAATGAAAATCGGTTCTATTAGAGTTATTTTTTAAAATACCAAGGAGGATTTTATGAGCACTTCCAAAAAAATCACTAATAAAGAGGGGTTTTATCGGTGCTAAAATAATAAGTACTGATAAAATACCTCTTTATCAACATTTATTTAGCACTAATAAAGATTTATAATTATAACTATAAATAAATATATTTTTAAAGATTTTTATATAATTATAAACGTATTTATATCAACATATATATTTATTTTATAAATATATATAAATATAAATATGTTGAATGTATTCATTATTTAAATATAATTATCATAATTTTATAATTATTTAAAAAGATAATTATTTATTTATAATTATATAAATACTTTTTGTAAAAAATATATATATATATTTATTTATAATTATAAGTATATAATTTTATAAATATTGTAAATATAATTTTATAAATAAATATATTTTTAAGTATATCTCTGATTATTTATTTATAATTATAAATATATTTATATCATTATATATATTTATATAATTTTACATATATTTAATAAATAAATATAAATATAAATATAAATATAAATATAAATATAAATGTAAATATATATATATATATATTTTAAATATATTCATTATTTAAATATATTTCTTATAATTTTATAATTATAAATATATTTATATCATTATATATATTTATATCATTTTATATATTTGTATAATTATATATATAATAAATATATATAAATATAAATATAAATATAGTTGACAAATTCATTATTTAAATATAATTATTATATTTTTTTAATTATTTAAATATAATTATTATAATTATTTAATTATTTAAATTTATAATTATTTGTTTATAATTATATAAATACATTTTTAAAAATGTTATATTTTTTTATTTATAATTATAAATATATAATTTTATAAATAAAATAAATATAAATTAATTAATATATTTATTTATAAATATTTATTTAAAAATATATTTTTTAACATTTTCAATGAATATATAATCTTAAATGTATGAATGTTAAAAATGAGTGAAATTGAATAATTAAAAATGAGTACACTTTGAAAAATTTGAAAAAATTGAAATTTTTTATTAATTAAAGATATTATTAAAAAATATGGATATATATTGAAATTAAAAATTAAAAATGAATAAATAATAAAATATAAAAAAATTAAGATTATTTATTGATAAATAATATTAAAAATGAATAAATTCAAAAAATTATTAAAAAGTAATAAATAGTGTATATTTAATAAAATCTTAAAAATGAAAAAAATTTCCAATTAGAAACATAATATATATTAAATATATTATGTTAATAATTATAATTCTAAAATGAATATTAAAAAATGAATAAATTACAGATATATTCTGTTTTTGTGCATTGTATATAAAAATGCATTAATTACATACATATATGTGTGGAATGAATGTAACACATGTTATATATATATTAAATTGAAATATAAAACAACATTAAATTAAATGTCCATTACTCGATATAATTAGTCAATATTTTTATTTAATATTAAATTTTAATTATAAACCATTATTTACTAAATATATAACTTATTTAATGTAAACATAAATATTTTGTATTATATAAATCATATTTTATGAAATGTTATATATATTGATATATATATATATATAGAAATATATTTGAATATTTTCCATATTAAAAATATTAAATATATTAATGAATAATTATGTATAAAATCCATTAAAATTTATTAAAACATTAATATGTTTTTTATTATTGCATTTTATTAATTTTCTATATTTATATTTATTATTTATTATTTATTTCCATTTATAATTCACATATATATTTATATATATTAAATTTATTCTTTTTAATTAATAATTCTTTCATTAAGAATTCTTTTCATAATTTTTTATTTTTTTAATTATTAATTTTTTTGTTTAGTTATTACAATTTAGTCATTTATATATCTATATTTAATAAATACTATTTATTAATTTTTATAATTTATATATTTTTATATTAAATTTATTCATTTTATTTATAATTTCCATACAATCAATTTTTTTGGTATTTTCAAATGAAACTTTTAAAGGTAAGTATGAAACCAAACAATTTCAAAAAATAACACCATTAAAAAGTAAAATACATTCAAATCAAGACTATTTGGAGCTGCCCCTCCCCAACACCTACATCAATAAAATGAACCTCCAACTTCACATAGCCGCATGGCTAGTTGTCCTGTGCAGGGTTGCACGGGCCCAGAACAGATGGAAAGTGTCATACCCTCTCATTCGTCCAAATCCGAATGGATGCTTCCTGCTTTGAAACCACATCTGAGGCAGATTCTCGTAGAATGACTAAAGTCTTTCACATACAAAAAACATAACAAAATAACCAGAAGAAACAACAAACTGTCACAAATTCAGTCAAAGTCAGTATAAAAACTTCACTTGGAACACTATCAGATGCAACTTCTCATGTAAATTCAGTTACCTGAGTCCTCAAGTGCCATATTCTAGGCAGGTCCCCTCAGAGAGAGGGGAGAATAATTTGAAATATTCAAGCTAAGGTCACATAATGGGGGGTGTACCTCGTTACTAGAATATGATTGATGAGTGGAAAAACCACCACCCAAGATGTCTAATGCACCTCGTTACCCTTTATCAGTGCTAAAAAAGTGTTCATTAGGGTAACCCTTTATCAGTTCTAATAAAAGCACTGATAAAGGGACCTTTTATATGCATTTTTTTAATGCTGATAAAAGGGACCGCTTGTCGGTATTTTCTTTAGCACTAATAAAGACAACCTTTATCAGCACTTTTCGCTAGCACTGATAAAGGCTAATACTGTATATTCTGCATTTTGTAGTTGTGATTCCCATTTTACCAGAACACATTCTATAAGATAAATCTATTTATAAAACCATATTAGAATACATTTAAATCCAAAAAATTCATTTGATTCATTTCTTCAAACACATGGGCTGCACACATGCCACACCCATTCAGAAAACCTTTTTAAACCATCAAATTACCAAAAAAATCCATGAATTACACCAAACATAGAGTAAATAACAACCACACATTATATAAATGGAACTTTAAACAACATAAACCAAAGTCGATTAGAAATTTAAAAGATAATCTATGGAAAACACTCATAAATAGAGACACCTACCCCGAATATGGTTCCAACCTTTTCGCCTTCGACAATAACCACCTAAAATAGGAAGATCAAGGACTTACACACCTAAGTAATAATAAATCAAATCAAAACCCCAATTAAAACCCTATATTAAAAGAACATCACCCCTAGGGTTCCACACTTCCAAAAAATTTGAAGAACATGCATGAGAAAGGGGGGAGCAGAAAGAAACCAAGAATAATAAGGCTTACCTCAAACCAAAACACCAAGATTCTAAGAAGAATCCAAAAAATTGAAGGAAGGAATCCCCCATGCACTATTCAATGAAATCAAGGAACAAACTAGACAACTAGCATAACGTCAACCCCGAATCCAGAGAAAATGGTCCCACCCTCCTTGATTGTGGGTCCAAATCACCCTAAAAGATGTGATTTATCTCATAAAGAGTAAGTAACTGAACCCTACAGTGATAAAAATCAATTAGTGAAATGAAGCTAATCAACCAATGCATGCTGATGATAAGGTTGAAAGTATAAATTTCAAAAACCAGGAATTCCCAGACAACTTCCAAATCAATTACCAAAACAAAACACTCAGGGAACTTGAAACCCTATTCTTTCTTCTTCTACAATGGGGTTGTAAAATTTATAACATATGACATCAACTCAGACTGCATACCCAAAGAATAAATCAGATTAATTAAAATAAAGGAATGTTATGTTCCAATTTCAAATAAAATAGATTACAAGGAAGATGCAATAAACACCATACCTTTCAAGGTGGCCATCCCAGAATCTAAATACTAGGGTATAACATCTGCTGCATGGAGATTCCCTATCTAAAAACCACCATGAATATTCTTCCCTTTGTGAGAATCCAACTTACCATGAGGATGAGATCCTCTACCCTTATAAGCCTCTGACAGCACCTGGAATCCCTTTAAAATAGTGGACCCACACCGCTACCATATAAAGCCAACTAACAGAAGCATTGTAGATTCCATGACTACCAACACTGGTGAAACCTACTTGTAGTCTTTGAGTAATGAGTTTTGGTGTGTCCTACCTTCCCACATCGATAATAAATAATGGACTTACACCCTAAAGAGGCCACATGAGCTGAACCCGATGACTTTTGGACAATCTTTCCACTACCCCACTAAGACTCGTCCTAATTTTGTTTCTACCATAATGATAAAATCTATCTCCCACCCAATTGAAAAGAACCACTAAGATATAACTTACAAATTATATCAACATATTCCATATCTTCCTCCTCAACCACCTCTAAATAATTTGATATAAAGAGAATAATGAGCATAGATATGATCTCTGGAATCAATCCCTTCTTGAAATTTCGATCCTTGAGGAAATAATTCATAAAGAGATATAGAGATAAATGAACCTATTCGGTAAAATAGGTAGCATACTCCATCATTGAATAATCCCCTTACTTCAACTTCAAGAAGACTTGGACCCTCACCTCCATTAAGGTCTCTTGGTAGAACTGCCAATTGAAATCCAACATGAAAGTTGTTAATGTGATATCCTCATGCCACCTCAAGAGAATCATCAGCTCCCAACACTACCTATCCAGTACTTAATGAACATACATGGAGAATACCACTCTAGTGGTCTCAGGGGTCTATATGAACTTGAATATCTACTTGATATGATCCAACCACTCCTCGGGATCATTGGTTCCTTTATCACCCAAAACACGGGTGTATTTTGTCTTATAAACTTTTGATCATGGTCCATGGTTCAAGGATTATCCCAACCACCCACATGACCTAAGGATTGGATCACACAATTCATCAACTCCAAGAAACAAGGATATATAGGAGGATTCACCTATGGGGTAATCTTTGAAACACCCTCTTTATGCCTGGATCGTGTTATTATGGGAGGCATTGTCTACAAGACACAAGAATAAAAGCTTCATCAAGCACAATTTAATCACAAAACACATCAGAATAACAAAAATAAACCCTCTCCATGGGTACCAATAAGAAAAATTAGCAACACAATCAAACCCAAAAAATCAGAAAAAAAACATAAAAAATATCAAGCATTTACCACTATGCATGGTTTGGCCACACGATTAGGAAAATAATGTTCCAACCATGCATACATCATTAGTGGTTAGAAGAAAAGGCCACATGGGATGCAAATTATTACTACTAACCATGACCACTAACCATGAACCTCTACTAGACCTCCCTGTTTCATACTCAACACTCAAAATGACCTTTGGGATCACCTGTTTTATCAATACTAACTGGTAAATACTTCAAAATATTAGAAAAACAACCCATAAATGAGGTAAAACATAACCAATGTGACACCCTAACCTATTTCATTTGTAATAATAATATTTTATGGTTTTACCTCATTTAATTTTTATACTATCCAAACAATGATTTCAAAATAAAAAACAATATATGTTTTATTCAATTAAACACTAAAAATATTAAATTAAAACAAGTCCAAAAGACCATAGAAAAACTAGGAAACTGATGGAAAATCTGAGAAGCACCACTAGGAGACCTCCTAGAATCATAATGAGACCAAGCAGGTAGCCCTCATCCCTTGGACCAACCGTAGTAAAAAATAATATTTCTAAGAGAATTGAGAAAGTACTAATCATTAGTGGAATATAGGGAACCATCTTTGTAATCCAAACCCATTTAAAGATATGAAACTCCCTAAACATGTATTTATAAGGGTCTTATTGACTTTTGGAAATACACATGACCGTTATTCTTCTTTTTATAGTTGTTAGAGTCTTTAGGGTACCATCGATGTTTTAAAGGTCATAAGGTTTTGTAACCATTGGGAATAGTAAGTATCTTGATTATTTTTAATCATACTCAATATAAAATAACTATAAGTATACTAAATATTTTATGTACATTAATTATTTTAAGAACATAAGAGTTTTAAATATTTGAAAATAATATTTTATTTATATATTTTCAAGAAAATTTAATGTTTTGAATGAATCTTTCGCTATGAATAATTAACTAACCTCTTGATAAAATGAGATGTAAACAATTATTATATAAAAAATATATATTTATCACTTGATTTATAATATTTTAAAGTTATAACATTTAGTAAATACTAACATGGTTTAAAATAATGCTATACTTTATTATAAATAGCTATAACCATGATAAATATCTTAAAATGAATAAAATCAATGAAGTTTTATTAAATCTTTGAATAAATTTGAAAGCATGTTGTAATAAAAACTAATAACATTATTATGGTTTTTAATGAAAACAGATTCTTATTTTTACTTATTTTGAAGGTTATAGTATATTTTAAGATGTATGATATGTTTTGATAAAAAATTATGTGCAACCCTTGAAGGCCAACCCCATAAGTCAACCAAGGGAGGCAGCACACACCATCTCCCTAAGGAGTGGGCGGTCGAGCCTAAGCCCCTCAGCTAGCTTGGGCCATCCATAAGGGAGCATGCACCCACATGTTAGTGAGAGACCCGAGCATAGGATTGGGAGTGTCAGACTAGAGCGTGCCACCGTGTGGGGTGGCACGACGGTAGGGGTGGGCGCAGAAGCGCGCCCGCAGAGAACCTGTATGGGGAGGTACTAGGGAGGGGGAGAGGGAATTATGAGAGAAGGATGGGAGAGCTTGGCTTATAAAGTTGGCCCAAAATATATTCTATTTTGATTTGGGACATTATTTTTAAAGAGGGATCAAATCTCAACCATCCGATCTCACCGCGCGGGATCTGGGCCGTTTGATCAGTCCAGCCTTCGAATCCTTCTACTGTGGCTTTTCCTTTGAGCTTTCCTAATCCATCCAATCTGGACTCAGTTGAATCATGGCTGCACATATATTTTTAAAACCCATGTTTCATAGCAACTTTTTTATCAAATCAACGTCTTAATCTCGACCATTCATCCATTTTTAAAACTCCAAATCTTTTCTCAGACATCTGATCAAGTCTCAACTGATCAGATCTGTCCATTTATTTTACGCATATCCTCCTTTGACTTCTTCTTCCTCCCACGTCACGCCAAAATAGTGGGAGTCTAACCCTACTCTACTACTCATCCTCTCTAGTTACACCACCTTTCACCATCCACAACCTCCATTTCTCATTCTTTTCCACAAGCTCGACATGCCGGTTTTGTTTTAAGACTGAACCTCCCTTGTTTTATATGTAAGTTTCCTATTATATATATATATATATTCTTACACCTTATCATAGGTCGTTTTTCTTAAGTTTACATTGATTAGAGTATTTGTTTTCTCCTGTCTAAGTCTCCTACCAAGTCATTGTTTGCCCTTTTTTATGTCAAAATAGTGCTATATAAAACATATATTTATGTTTTATATAAACACTCACTTGCACCCACAAAACCTACAGGTTCTCCTCTCCCAATTAATCTCCAACCTCTGCCTGACTCCACCTCCTCCTTAAGCTAGTAAGTGTTTTTATTTTTATGTTTTGTCTTTCTTGTGACAAAACAATATATATACACACTTTTTATATACGGATATGTATATGTTCATACACATATATATAGTTTTCCATCCTAAACATATTCTGGATTTCATTAAATGTTGTTTATCATGTTTTAATTGATGCGAGAAGTACATGTTTGGTTGTGAAATGAAAAACCCATTCACTTATTTACATGTATATACTATTTATATATATAGAACTATATATATCATCTCTAAGGTGAATCCATGTTTTAAATTTTTAATATTTTGTGTGCATTAATATTCCTAAGGTCAATAATGATATAAGGATTCACTTAACATGGTTTTTTATTATGAAAAACCAAATATACACTTAGTGTATATTTGAACATATACATATAGTCCAAATCAAATTATGTTTTATGTTGTTAAAGACGATTTTTAATCTTTAAATAAATACTTGGATGTGAATAATGTTTTGGTTTCAAATGAATTTGTATTTATTATTCAAAACCTTAGTTTTTTTATGTATGTTTGTATGGTTATGTACTTTAAACCTAACATGAGTTTTGGTTTTCAATAAAGTGATATTGGTGATTAAATAATATTATGAATTATTCATTAATTGTAAGGGATCATTAAACCTTGTCTCGATTATGTAAAACTCATACACACACTTTGTAGATATGGATATAAATATATTTATTTATGACTTGAAAATGCTAATTTAAATTAATGGATAACATGATTTAATTAATGTCTTAATTAAATTAATACTTGTAAGAATTTAGTAAGTATTAATCTTGAGTTTTATAACCAATATATGTTTATAAGTATGCAATAATACATAAAAATATATTAGATGATAAAAGGATGTGTAGAATCATGTTTTCATGTTATGCTCACCTAATGTTTTATTGCATGATTAACTTGCAACAATAATTGACTGTTATTTAATCAAATTTATGATTTAATCTATTTTCATGTTCACCAACACATTATTCAGTGTATTAAATGACATGTATTTCTATTAAGTATCCATTTCTATGAATCAAGGATTTTAAAATTAAGAAATTATCATTTTATGTGACAAAATCCATCCATTCATTACTTATGCATTTAAATCTTTATCACATGTGAAAAAAATGTTTACTAGTTCATGCATATCATTGAGAAAATGGTTATCTAAATGTTAACTGACATATCATGATAATTCATAAAAAAGAAACTAAATTATTCAAAGTGGTATGGGACACCCGAAATAATATGAAATGAAAAATTAAATGTTCAAAGTGGTAGGGGATACTTTGAATATATGGACTTAACTGAACAAGTGAGGAATTTATTGGACATAGAAAGTGTCTGGTAGGGCCTGCTATAGCCCCTCGGTGCATAGGTAGGTCTCATGAGACAAATCAGGTCATGACAAGAGACCTTGAAAAAATAATGGTCTTGGAACGAGTCCTTGACAAAGAGTTTATGGTCTTGGCACGAGGCTTTGACATAGTCTAGCATTATGCATTCCCTCATTATGTTTATAATATTTAATTAACCAAGTGTGTGTTCAACTGGAGAATATGATTGGTTAAGAGCATGTACTTAAGAGTATCATAGGAAGTAAATGTGCACATGACATGATGTTATTAAGAACCCATCTCCTGAACATTAATACAATTGATGGTAGTTTACCAATTATTTTATGATGTGAATTTTATGTGATAAATTAATTTTGACTTTTTTATGCGCAACTCTGATCAAGTACTTTTTCCATGTGTAAATTATGTACCTTCACCCTTGCATAATTCACTTATCATCATTTAATTAACTCTAGAATAATATACTGCACACCATGCATTTTGTATAAGCATGCTTATTATTGGAACACGTTTTATTGTAGCCCTGTTCATGTTCCTTAAAATTTTCACTGGTAATACATGGAAAACTATTATGTTATGCTTCATGTATTTCATTTTTCTTTAAGAAAATGTTTTATGAATATTTCTAAAGGTAATTTTTTTAAGAGTTTTTATTTTAAACATTATTTTAAAACCCCCCTTACTGGACATTCATATTCTCACCCTATATTTTCAATTATTTTTACAGGATTTGAGTTACACTAAAGGGTGGATGATTTGTGGAGTCTTTTCCATTCAATATTGAAGGATTGTAATATTTTTATCTGGTTTTCCAAAACCTAACTGTAAATATCCTCTATATGGAACATGATGTGTAATTATTCAGCATTTATTTTTATAAAAAAAATTACACACCATGTTTATTAACGCACTAGTTCCAGGGCTTCTGGGGTCGGGGCGTGATAGTTGGTATTAGTGGTTCAGTTTCAACAACTCTGGAAAATTAAAACAATGATAAAAAATTAATTATGTCTTACTAAGTAAAATTATTTCGTAACATTTTCAGATGGCTGACAAAACAAGTCTTTTGTCTCTCCCCACCGAATTACTAGAACACTTAATTGTCAAGTCATATTCAGAGACATACTATCCATTTGTGAACCTGCATCTATCCTGTAAACACCTTTATCAAGTGTCTAAAAACCCAAATATCATTCAAATTTATCAAGGACCGAGTCACGTCTACTACCTCAGGTCGCAAGCGCAACTTGCTTTTTATTCACACAAATAAAGGTACTACAAAGGCCTCTTTTTGTGTTTCACCCTATATGAGGGTTATCTGGCCCTAGAGACGTTCTAAGAAGTTGTAGAGGTGGGAGACCCACACACAGCCTATATTTTCCAAGTCTTGAGTTACAAAAGGTATGGGAAGCTTTATAACATCTGATTTTTAGAAATCAAAGTCATCCTATTGGTCTATCGGAACCCTATTCATTCAGATATCTCTAAACTCTATGCCTCTCATCCCACCCTTTTGAGGGCATACTACTACCCACATGAGTTTGACTCAATTTGTGAGAGGTGTATTTGGACGAATGAAATTTAGGATTTTAAGAATGTTTTGGGGATCAATTTAACCAGAAGAACCTACCAGTAAAGTCTCCAATAATGGTGGACCTGATAAAGGGGGACCTCAGGAGTGAATTCTTTTTAGTTTTGTTGGTTTAATTGTGAGATTATGATAGAGTTGTGAGGGTGAAATTCTTTGAATGGGGGAGAATGTGACACCCCAAACCTATTTCATGTGTAATAATAGTATTTTATGGTTTTACTTCGTTTAATTTTTGTGCTATCCAAACAATGATTTCAAAGTAAAAAACAAGACATGTTTTATTCAATTAAACACTGAAATGATTAAATTAAAACAAGGCCAAAATACTATATCTATCCTAGGAAACTAATGGAAAATATGAGAATCTCCACTGGGAAACCTCCTAACATCTTAATGAGACCAAGCCGGTAGCCCTCATCCCTTAGACCGATTGTGGTAAATAATAATATTTCTAGGATAATGGCACAAGTACTAAGAATTCGTAGAATATAGAGAACCATATTTGTAAGACAAACCAATTTAAATATATGAAACACCCTAAACTTTTATTTATAAGGGTCTTCTTGACCGTTGAAAATACACATGATTGTTATTATTCTTTTTATAGCCGTTAGAGTCTTTAGGGGACTGTTGGTGTTTTAATGGTCATAAGGTTTTGTAACCGTTGGGCATATTAAGTATCTGGATTATTATTAAGAATACTTAATATAAAATCACTATAAGTATACTAAATGTTTTATGTACCTTAATTATTTTAATAACTTACGAGTTCTAAATATTTGAAAATAATATTTTAGTTATATATTTTCAATAAAATGTAAAGTTTTGAATAAATATTTCTCTAGGAATAATTAACTAACCTCTTGATAAAATGAGATATAAACAATCATTATATGAAAAAATATAAATGTATCACATGATTATAATATTTTAAAGTTATAACATATGTTATATACTAACATGGTTTTAAATAATGGCATACTTTATTATAAACAGCTATAACCATGATGAATATCTTAAAATGAATAAAATCAATGAATTTGTATTAAAGCTTAAAATAAATTTGAAATCATGTTTTAATAAAAATCAATATCATTTTTATGGTTTTTAATGAAAAATACATTTTTCTTTTTTATTCTTTTGATGGTTATAGTATATTTTAATTTGTATGGTATATTTTGATAAAAAATTATGTGCAGCCCTTAAAGGCCAAGCCCATAAGCCAGCTAGGGAGGCAGCTCGCACTATCTTTCTGAGGAGTGGGTGGCTAAGCCTGAGCCCCTCAGCCAGCTCGGGCCAACTATAAGGGAGCACACACCCACAGGTTTGTGAGAGACCCGAGCATAGAATATGGAGTGCCAGACCAGAGTGTGCCACCGTACGGGGCAACATAGCGGTAGGGGTGGGCGTAGAAGCACGCCCAAAGAGAACCGGTATGAGGCAGTACTAGGGAGAGGGATAGGGAATTATGAGAGAAGTCCAGAAGTGCTAGGCTTAAAAAGATGTCCCAGAAGCTATTCCATTTCGATGTGGGATGGTATTTTTAAGGAGGGATCAAATCTCGACCATCCGATCTCGCCGCGTGGGATCTGGGTTGTTTGATCAGTTCGGCCTTTGAATCCCCCCCCCCCCCCGCCACGGCTTTTCCTCACATTTTCTTAAGCCTTATGATCGGAACACGATTGAATCTTGGCCGCACATCTCATTTTAAAACCCACATTTCATAGCAATCGTCCGATCAAATCAACATCTTAATCTCGACCGTTCATCTATTTTTAAAACTCTGAATCTTTTCTTAGCCATCCGATCAAGTCTCGGCTGATCAGAACCGTCCATTTCTTTTACACATCTCCTCTATCACCTTCTTCTTCCTCCCATGTCGTGTTGCACTAATGGGAGTCTAACCCTACTCTACTACTCATCCTCACCCGTGAAACCACCTTTCACCATCCGTATCCTTTTTTCTCATTCTTTTCCACCAGCCAGACATGCCGGTTTTTTTTAAGACTAAACCTCCCATGTTTTCCATGTAAGTTTCCCATATATATATATATATATATATTCTTACACCTTATCAACAACCATGTTACTTAAGTTTATGTTGATTGGAGTGTTTTTTTCTCTTATCTAAGTCTCATACAGAGTATTTGTTTTCCCTTTTTTATGTCAAAATAGTGTTATATAAAACATATATTTATTTTTTATATAAACACTCACTTGCACCCACAAAACCTACGGGTTCTCCTCTCCCAATTCATCTCCAACCTCTTCTCGACTCCACCTCATCCTTAAGATAGCAAGGGTTTTTCTTTTTATGCTTTGTCTTTATTGTGTGAAAACAATATATACACACACTTTTTATATACAGATAAGTATATGTTCATACATATATATATAGTTTTCCATCCTAAACCTATTCCGAATTTTTTTAAATGTTCTTTATTAGTGTTTTATTGATGCGAGAATTATTTTTTTGGTTGTGAAATGAAAAACGCATTCATTTATTTATATGTATACGTGGTTTATATATATAGAAGTATATATATCATCTCTTAGGTGAATTCGGGTTTTAAAAGGATAAAAGTTTGTGTTTATTAATATTCCTAAGGTCGATAATGATTTAAGGATTCACTTAACATGGTTTTTGATTGTGGAAAACTGAATATACACTTAGTTTATATTCGAACATATACATATAATTAAAATCCAAATTTGTTTTATCTTGTTAAAGAATATTTTCAATCTTTAAATAAATACTTGGGTGAGAATAATGTTTTGGGTTCAAATGGATTTGTATTTATTATGTAAAACATTAGTCTTTATATGTATGCCCATACAGTTATGTACTTTAAACCTAACATGAGTTTTTGTTTTCAATTCGGTGATATTGGTGATTAAATAATATTATGAAGTATTCATTAATTGTAAGGGATCATTAAACCTTATCTCAGTTATGTAAAACTCGTACACACACTTTTTTGGATGTGGATATATATATATATTTATTTATTTATTTATGACTTCCAAGCCATAATTTCATGTAATGGATAAAATGATTTAATTAATTTCTTGATGCAATTAATACTTGTAAGAATTTAGTAAGTATTGATATTGATTTTTCTAACCAATATATATTTATAAGTATGCAATAATACATAAAAATATATTAGAGGATAAAAGGATGGGTAGAATCATGTTGTCATGTAATTCTCACCTAATGTTTTATTGCATGATGAACTTATTGCAATAATTGACTGCTAGTTAATCAAATTTATGATTTAATCTATTTTCATGTTCACCGACACATTTATCAGTGTATTAAATAGAATGTATTTCTATTAAGTATCCATTTCCATGAATAAAGGATTTTAAAATTAAGAAATTATCATTTTTTGTGACCAACCCCATCCATTCATTACTTATGAGTTTAAATCATTATCACACGTGCAGAGAATGTTTACTAGTTCATGCATGTCATTGAGAAAATTGTTATATAAATGTTAACTAAAACTTTGAATATATGACCATAACTGGACAAATGAGGAATGTATTGGACATAGAAAGTGTTGGGTGGGGCCCGCTATAGCCCCTCGGTGCATCAGTAGGTCTCATGAGACAAATCAGGTCATGGAACGAGGCCTTGGAAAAATAATGGTCTTGGAATGATGCCTTGACAAAGAGTTTATGGTCTTGGAACGAGGCCTTGACATAGTCTATCATTATAAATTCCATAATTATGTTTATAATATTTAATTAATAAAGTGTGTGTTCAACTGGAGAATATTCTTGGTTAAGAGCATGTACTTAAGAGTATCAGAATAAGTAAATGTGCACATGGCATGATGTTTTTCAGCACCCATCTCCTGAACATTAATACAAGTGATGGTGGTTTACCAGTTATTTTATGATGTGAATTTTATATGATAAATTAATTGTGACTTTTTTTATTCACAACTCTAATCAAGTACTTTTTTCATGTGTAAATTCTATACCTGCACCCTTGCATAATTCACTTAGCATCATTTAATTAACTCCTGAATAATATGTTGCACACCATTCATTTTGTATAAGCATGATTATGAATGGAACGTGTTTTATTATATCCCTGTTAATGTTCCTTAAAATGTTCACTGGTAATACTTAGAAAACTGTTATGTTATTCTTCATGTATTTTATTTTTATTTAAGAAAATGTTTTATGAATATTTTTTAAGGGAAGTTTTTTAAGAGGTTTTATTTGAAACATTATTTTAAAAACCCCCCTTACCGGGCATTCGTATGATCGCCCTACATTTTCAATTTATTTTTACAGGATTTGAGTTACACTAAAGGGTAACTGCTTTGTGGAGTCTTTTCCATTCAGTATTGAAGGATTTTACTATTTGTATCTGGTTTTTCAGAACCTAAACTGTAAAGATCCTCTGTATGGAACATGGTGTGTAATTATTCATAATTTCTTTTTATAAAAAAATTACACACCGTGTTTATTAACGCATAGGCTCCATGGCTTCTAGGGTCAGGGCGTGACAACCACGATCCCATAACACCCATGGAAACATGAGGTTTGACACAAAGAAGAGCTACCCAGGCATTTCCCCCATTCCTACCCTTGAGTCCCAATGGACTTAACTCAAATCTACCACTGAATCCAAAATAAAAACCACCTCTGATACCAGTTTTTAATGAACCAGTCTTGTTTGACCCAACCTGTCACCTAAGATGGCCCAAAAAATGGTTCAAAGTGCATTCCCAATATACATGGGTAGATGATAAGCACCAGGCATAACTAACTATCTATTTTGAATGGTTTCGCAACTGGTAAACTAGCATGAACCATCCATGAAATGGGACACACACACTAATATCAACATATTTAATAGAATAAAATGTAGCATCTAAAGTATGTAATAATGACTATGAAGAGTTAATAAACAATAATGTACATCATATACAAATCATTCTATAAAAATACATATACAGGCTATCTCGAGTAAAACCCCCAAAACTCAAAATAAAGAGACACAAAAAAATGTCATATAAATACATCCCAAAAGATATGAAATACCAAAAATAACACCACCCGATCCAATCTTGGTTATACCACATCTACTCCACAAAACACGGGATTATGGTAATCAAGAAGATCCACCATGGTACATGGTTTCCTTGTCCTTAATTGTGTCTTTCAAAAAAAAGTATACATACAACCAATGGAATATGTAGGGTGTGAGGTACAAAGCCTAGTAGGATACCACCATGAATCTATTTAACTATTTTACTTAGGAAAATTAATAAACTAGTTTGAAAACACTTCAAAACTAAACCACTTTGAAAACATACCATTTTCAAATAAACCTTTCAACTCCATTTTGTTTCCCATTTCTAATAAAAATTGTTTTTGAAATAATTTCTCAACATGGATCAAATAAATAAACAAATCCACAAGGAATCAATTTCTCAAAATACCCAATAAGAAAGGGAAAACATAACATCATCATCAAATAACCATATAAATGGAAATGTGCATTATATTTCTTATCACATGAAAATGGACCTAATCAAATGCATAAAGCATATGAACCGATATGGAATGAATAATGTGCACCTAGGGATCTAACAATCAGGCTTATCATGAGTGAGTCTAGAAAAGTCTTCTAGCTAGCTAAGAAATAATGAAAGCTCTCATGGTCTTCCTTGGGTCCAACTCCAAGAGCTCAGATGGTCTCTTAGAAACCAATCATGGAAGTTATCATGGTCCTACTGAAAGACTCTCATGGTCCCTTGGAAACCAAAATGGATTCTCACATGGTATTCCCTCTAAAGGCTCACATGGTCCCTCAAATAATCCCATCACTCACACCCTGGTTAACCCATGTGCTACACCATGCCACACAATCACATAACATGCACCAAATAATTCAAAGCCACATCACAAGACATTTCCTTAAACAAACATTCACATTTTACCAAAAAAAACTTATACAAGGTAAAACCATTTATAAAACCATTTTAAAAATCTATTTACAGCCATAAAATTTATTTGATCTTTTTCTTTAAACACATTTGGTGAGCACATGCCACCCCCATTTGGAAAAACTTTTTTAAACCATCAAATTTCTAAATCAATCCATGAATCATACCAAACATAGAGTACATAACAACCATAGATCCTATAAATTAAAATTTAAACAAAAAAAACCAATGGTTATTTTAAATTTAATAGTAAGGAATGGAAAACACCCTTAAATAGAGACACCAATCATGGATATTGATCCAACCTAATCACATTCAATGACAACCACACGAAATAGGAAGATAAAGGCCTCACACATGTAAGTCATAATAAATAAAACCTAAACCTCAATCAAATACCATATATTTCTCCAATACCACCCCTAGGGTTCTACACTTCAATAGAAATTGAAGAACAGGCATGAAGAATGGGGGCAGAAGAAGAAACTAAGTAGAACGAGGCTTACATCAAACTAAAACATAGAGATTCCAATGAGTAGCTACCAAAATGGAAGGGAGTAAGCTCATATTCTAAGAGAGGAGGGTTAAACATTATGGGAGGAGAAAAATTAGACTAAAGGGGTATAAATTCAATAATAAAAAAATGGAAAAACAACACTTTTTAAGTGACCTAGAAAGGATAAATGGTTTGGCTGCACAATTAAACAAACCATGAACCAACCATGTGGTAATAGGTTATCCACAAAATCCAAGCTATAAAGTTACCCATAAGTGTCACACGATTTGAAAAACAATGCTCAAACTATAAAAACCCATGGTCACCCTCTATAACCCCATTTTAGTTATCAATACAAGTAGAAATATTATGCTCTAACCATGTGCCTTGATCTTTCTTCTCGAAAAAATCCTATTTCTAACCCTTGACACCTAGGAACTCCATAATGGAACCAAAAGGTAAATAAAACTCAAAATTCAACATAATAATGACCAGATGAGTTTCATAATTCAATATAGAAATTTTGAATTTTAATATCCAAGTATCTATGTTCTTGACTGACTATAGTTCATGCTACTATGTTGAGTTGAGAGGTTCTATAGTATGACTCTAACATAAGAAAAAGAAGGAGATATTGGACTGTTTTAGTGAGGATAATAAGATGGGTATTTCTAGAATTCATAAATATTAATATTTTTGAATTATTTGGTTATGGTGAAGGTTTCATACAGTTACTATGGAGAAATTTCTATATGAAAATGAGAAGAGATACTTGAGCTTATCAGAAGCTTCTAGAATATATCATGGATGACATAAATAAGGAAGAAGAGAAATATCTTGGGTATTTCTATAAATTTAAAAGATACAATATTTGAGGAGATAAAAAGAAACAATATTGTGGGAGTATTATTATGTATAGGTTAATGAGAAATGAGGAGGATCAACATAATAATTTAGAATTTTTTTTATGTTAAAAGAATATAGATAATACATTTCATGTGACCTGTATATAAAATAGAAAAAGATAAAGATAGTGTGTGTTGGAGAGCTACAACCAGGGTAAATTCTTAACATATGACTTATAACTCTCAAATATTAAGAAGTTGAATAATTCGATATTATTCTAATGTGAAGATCATCTTGGTATCAAAGATGAAGGAAGAAGAGGAATCTTTACATCAATCTAAAACCAGATTAGTGAGAAAAATAAATAATAAAAATAAGAAAGAAGAAGTTATGACAAACTGACTTATTGTGCATATTCATGATCATTTGTGTTGATACCCTCAGATTTTGGGGATTATTTGGATTTGAGAAGATATTAGGAGCCCAAATGAATGAAAAAATATAGGTGGATAGAAACTACTAAATACATGTGAAAATGATTTGAAATAGAGACCAAGTACCATGCATATATCTTGAATATCTAATGGCAGTTAAAAACACTATGTTGAGAAGAAGTATACCATAATTTTTTATGTTGAAGTGTCCTATACAGACCCAATGATCCAATTGATAAAGAAGCTAAAAAAACACATGAATATACATAGTGAGAAACCATAAAACCAATAAGACTCTGGATATTCATGGAGATCACAGTGTGACTATGTGACTGTAGTAAGAAACAGTTGTGAAGAATTCCAGTGAGATGCTGGAAAGTGTAGGTGTGAGATTCACTGAACCCATTGTAATTAGATATTGATTATTGTGGAGAATCCTTGATTGGGTTGAATAACTAATAAAATAAAAGAGTAGGTCTTTTTTAATGAACCTTATAAATATTTGTCTTCTTGTATCTTTACTTATTGTATTAATTTAGGTGAGTCTTAGAGGTATTGGATGAGAGGATTGAGACTAAGAATAGTCTAGGAGGATAAATTTAAAAGAATAGTTTATAAAATAAAATAGACCACTGATTCACCTCTACCCCTTAATGGTCCTTAGATCCCTGGGAATTTTAGGTTGTATAGAAGAAAAACCATGTTACCCCTAAAAAATTTTCAATTAACTGGACATTTGAGATGTTTAAGGATGGCTCTTAGATAAAGAATTTTTTCTGTATTCCTACTGAATCAGAAATGGTTTTTTTGAAAAAAACACTATAAAATAGAAAAAAATTATGATGCAAGGAAAAGTGATAAAGAATATAAAAAAATTAAATGTGGAGTCAATATTTGAATATATTCAAATTGGTATGTGTTCTTTTAAGGAAGCTATCAAAAAAGGTCCTTTTGATGATTATAGTACAAGATTTAGAGAGTGTGAAGAGATTAATCAATCAAAATAGTTAAATATTTATACTCTCATATTAGTTATTATTTGAAGAATGTTCCTTTTTATGTAGTGGATTATACAATTGAGTTTATCAAGGAACTATCAGAATATAAAACATAAATGGAGATGGAATCTGATTCCATGGAAGAGGAATTGACTAAACAAGTTGGTTGTTGAAAAACTCTCTCAAAACTAGTGATTTCCTAGTGGAAAACACCATCTCTTTGAAATGATAAAATTTCCTTGATTAATGAAAAATTTCAATGTACTATTGTTGATAAAACAGTGATTAAGACTATTTTTACTGATTTTTTCCATACATTAAAGAAGTTTCATAAATTCATAGTGAATATTGAGGATTCATTAGTAGATGTGAAATCAAAAAGATTAAAAGATCTTGAAAGTTCAATCCATGACATTACAAATTTGAATGAAGAAAAAGTTACAAAATTAAAGAGATATTGAGAGAGTTAGATTAAATCAGCCGACTCTTAAAATTTTCCCTTAACATGAAGTGGTAGGATCTTAGAGCATAGTTGATAAATATGGAAACTACTAAACCAGAATCATCGCAAGAAACCAATAAAAGAAGTGTCTTAAATCAATTCTCAGAGACAATTATCCCCTAAAAATGGATACATACTTTTGGTGAAAATATATTTAGAACATGAAGATATGTGACCACTTTATTCTCATCAAATAAGATATCCCACTTCCTTGATAATGTTGTCAGTGCTAAATCAATTTTGTTTTCAAATTCTAGATAGATTTAATATTTTTTTGAAATATGGCTCAACAAAAAATATATGATACCAAACACAACATCAAGGTTTTATGTGAGAATTTATAAGATGATATACCCAAAAATTAGATCACAAAAAAGTTTGGATTTCAACCCAAAGATAGAAATATCCATAATCTTGAAAATCTAGACCAATTATTGAAAAGGATAAAATAACATGATTTATTGGAAAATTCTAATGTTTTTAGAGGTTTGGGTATATGTTCATTGATTTTTGGCATTATAATACAACATATAAAAGTGGTTGAAGGTGATAGGAAAAGTTTAATAGAGCTAAAATTGAGAAAAAACACACTGGATAGAATTCATAGTATGGAAAGAGCCTTTCTGTGAGAAAAACATTGATTTCTTATAATATTTATATGATTATAATTACAAGTATGTACACTCATATGATGATTTTTTGTATGTTATAATGAGACCCAGCTCCTATAATTATGTAGTATAAGGCCACAAAATCTAGTTAAGAAATAAAGAGTTAAATGAATTTCTACCTTAGGGAACGATGAGAAAAATGATCTTGACCAAAGTTTACACAAGATAAAAACTGAGAAATATTTCACACAATAAAATAGAAGATACAAATATTATAGTATAAAAGGCCACACCAGGGATCATTGTTATATAGTAATGGAATTTATCAAATAAGAGATAAAGTTTAAAACAAAATGTGAGTCAATTAAAGAAAAGAACGAGAATATTGGCATGATGGAAGAAATGAAAAATGATGAGTTTGAGAGGTTGAACAAGAAGGGTAACACCAAAATTGGTGACATAAGTGGAAGGTGAAAGAAGTCCATATATCCCCAAAATTCATGAAATGGATTCCTGGTTAAAAAGTTATATCAAAAGAAAATGGGAAAGTACCATTGAGTTCAAATGTCAAATATGATGTTGAAAATAGGAGGCCCACATATAAAAGGAAAGAAAAGAATGTTCCTAAAGTGTGCTCGATCATATAGCCATATCGAATGAAAATGTATAAATAAGAGGAGGTTAAAAATAAATAGAGTGCCCTATCAAGTGAAAATTCAATTTTTAGCTAAGAAAAAATTTGAAAATAAATTGGGGTCTATATTTCCCAAGGTATATCATATATAGAAGGATAAATAAAAGGTGATCTTGAAATAATCCATATATTTTAAACCCTTAAAGAATGAATTTTTTGGGTTGAGAATGAAGTCTCAGCCCTAGTGTTACAACTAGAGAGAAATGGAAAACCCAGTATATTTAAACATTTTTGGTAGTTGGGCTTTATAAAACGAGTTTGAAGGTGATGAATTAAAAGGAAGAAATAATAAAGGATTTGATGTTTGTATAGTTATGATAAAAAACATTATAGAAATTATTTCAATTGGTTTTCATTTTCTATTGATGATAGACATCAACTGGTATCATGATTTCCTGGAGCATATGTCTTAAAGAATAATCAACCACAATGAATAATAAAAAGAATCCCTTGAGGCGGAGTTATCAAATGAATCAATATACTAGACATGATTCGATTATGTAAAAATAGAAAATCTAGATATCCCTAAAAGAATATGAATAATGTGGTGTTATTTTCACTCTTCTAACTCAATATTGATTTATATTGGATATATTATCAAGGGGGTGACTATGTAACAAAATGGGGAATTATAATAACATGAAATTGATTTTTTATGTATATTACGCAGTTGATTATGGATTTATACACAATCTTGAAAATCTGTTATATAATCTCCAATGAAGTAAATTTCTAGTTGCACCAAAATGATAATTTTACAAAGAAAACATTAATGATTTGATGAAATAATTTTTTTTTCTATTCTAGGATTTCCCATGTAGAATTAGAGTTAAATCACCATATAATCTTTATTATGAGTTTCAGTGGTACCATCCTTCCCTCAAGAAAGGAGATAACATCGAGGGGTGATGTTGGTTCATCAATTTAGATAATTAAGGGGAAGAGAAAATAATTTTGCTCATTTTTGTTTATTTTCATTAAGGGGAGAATAAAAAGGAACTTCTTATGAAATATTGATATGAATTTTAATTTATTTTGAAGTTCAATGTATTGAAAACAAATCCTAAGGGTGATATTGAAGTTCCCTTTGGTGGATGCTAATATTTTTTTTCAATGATATTTATTAGTAATGAAACATGTATTTATATGACTTGGAGAATCGTTGATGATTGATTCAGAGTCCACCCATTACATGAAGATTCAAAGTTCTTACCATGAAGAATGTATACCATATAAGAGTTTTCTTCTATTGGATTTGTAAAGGGAGTTTCCTATGTTGGTAATGGGGTGTAGAAGAGTTGGATTCTATATGAGAAGCCCCATAAATTAGATGCTGGTTTGAGCTAATCTTCATGATAAACAATTTCTAGTGCTGGTGTAATTTATCTAGTTCTATCTATTACAATTTAAATATATTAGAGATTATGAATGCTAAATATATTAATGTACATCTTGTGTTGGTGTACTTTAAATTATTTTAGAGATTAAAATATTTGTTAAATATTATTGAATAATGAATAATCCTTCCTTATGTACTACTTTTTGAGGTTGATGAATATGATGAATCATATCACTAAGATGATGGTCGATAACAATTGAAGTGAAGCTGAGAATGATGAAGGCAGTGGGTGTTTTTTGAAAATATTCAAATTTGAGTATATTTACTACAATGGACATTGAAATTGAGTTGAAGAACTTTGAAGTTATTCTCTTATTTTCCAAGTTCATTTGAAGTCATATTAAGTGTCTGTATCTAGTTTGATAAGGGATATAGTCTATTTGAAGAAGTCTTGGAATTCATTTAATATATTTGGATATTTTTAGTTTAAATCTAAAAATTTTACAATCCATGTAAAAACCAAAATACTTTCATTTTTTACAAATTCTAAAAGCTTTTTTATAACTCTAAATATTTCACAAGCCTTCACAATTCTTATACAATTTTACTTTTCTCAATTTTTGAGAAAGGTTATCAGTGATTTCAAAAGAAGTCTATATTCATATTTCTTCAAAAACATTTCATAATACTTCAAAAGACTTTTGAAATGAGTTTAATTATGCATGTATGCCTTTGAAACTGATTCTGTGAGACTTCAACGCTATAGATTGTGACTTATGCACTTGGTGAAAAATTGATAATGCTATAGATTTAATGTGAAATTCCAAATTTAATATCTAAAGAAGGAAACCATTTAGGATTATGACTAAGATGTTATATCAAATTCAAAACATCACGAAGACTTAAAGATCCAAGATCCAATCTTGGTTTATGGATGATTAATGGTGATGGTCATTGTTTAATTGATATATGATTTTCAAATGATAAAATTTGAAAATCATCACTGGTGATCAAAATGGTGAATTAAATTAGCAGACACTATAAGTAAACCTCATTGTTTAAGAATCGAAAAATAAAGTTTGATCCAAGCCTAATTATCTAAGAAAGAGTAGATAAAAGATGAGATGGATTTGAGAAATTAGATAAATCTTGAAATAATATACTTCCAGAATATCAAATCTATAAAACATGAAATTAATTATAAAGATGAAAGAGATATGATTCAAGTGGATTTAAATATCTTCAACTGAATTTTGATTAACTATGGAACTTTTGAATCTCAAAATTCAATAATCTATATTCTTGAGTGATTAATGATCTTATTTCAACGTTGATTTGAGAAGTGATGTTGTATGATTCTAACAAAATAAGAATAAGAAGAGACTGAGCTACTTTTGATTGAAGAAGTATATGGGTATTTATGGAATTCAAAATATTTCTATTTATGAATTATTATGTTATTGTGAATGTTTCATGTGGCCACTATGCATACATTTTTAAAATGGAATGTGAAGAGTAACTCCATCCTACTAGAATTATATAAGATATATTTTGGCTAAAATAAATGAGGAAGATGATAAAAATAAAGTGCATTTCTATAAATATATAAGAGACAGTGTTTTAGGAGATAAAAATTTACCATATCATGGGAGTATTCTTACATACAAGATTTCCAGAGATGAAGAGGATCACCATAATTATTTGAGAATATTTTCTAGGTTAAAAATAAATAAAATTCATTTTGGATGATCTATATTTAAAATCTAAAAATATAGAGAGATTTTTTAGAGAACTACATCTGAGAGCTGTGTATAGTGAAGAAATTGAAACTCTCAAGATGAATAAGTTATAAAATATCATATATTTTTTATGTGAAGATCACTTTGGTATTTAAGTTGGAGGAAGAAGAGTAATCCGACCATCAATATGAGACCAGATTAATGATTCGAAGTAATGAGAATAAGAATAAAGAAGTGAAGAGAGACTGGCCTATTATACATGTTTATGATATTTGGTATAAAGCCTTTTAGAGTTTGAGGAGATGCTATATTTTTGAAGATCACATGAGATTTAATGAGTGAGAAATCTAGGTGAATATGATTTTTTGAATGTATGTAAAACTGAGCTAGAATATGGGAACTATAGTATGTATTCATTTTAAAGAGAAGTTGGTAGTTGAAGAATCTATATTGAGAAGAAGCATATCAGACCTGTTGATGTAAAAGCATCCTTTGCAAACTTGGTGATCTAATTCATAAAGTAATTGAAAAAACACTTGCATATACATAGTGAGAAGATATAAAACCAATGAGACTCTGGGCATGTAGGGAAATCACATCGTGACTCTGTGACCGTAGAAATATGATGTTGTAATGAAGTATAGTGAGATGCTATTAAGATTAGGTATGAGATTCACCGAACCCATTGTAATATGAGACTGATTATATTATAGAATACTTGAGTGGGGTGAATAACCAATCAATTAAAGGATTATGTCATTCTGACCGAACCTTATACTTCTTTGTGCTCTTGTGTGTTTACTTATTACATTAATTTAGGTGAGGATAAGGGATAAAAGTTAAGAGTATTGAGACTAAGAGTAGTCTACGAGCTTTAATTTTAAATTATAATTCATATAATAAAATAGACCACTAATTAACCCTTCCAATATTAGCGGTCTAAATATCTAGGGGAATTTTACATGGTTACTCCAAAAAATGAATCACAAACTTCAGAAGTATCATCTCTTCCTGGAATTTTCTCAGAGGCGAGGTCGTAGTAAGTAGAGTATCCATGGAGAAGAACTCAGAAGACCCATGGAAAAAATCCTTATCTTAGTATAATCTTGACTATCTTGTGAGAGATAGAAGGATAAAAATCATTATTAGTTGGTCTAGTGAAAGTTGTAGTCCATTGGAGTTAGTTCCCTCATACCAACAAATTTGTACTTAAGATAACCTGTTTATATTCAAAGATATCGAAATCAATGAAATGTATTATCACATGATGACAATTATTCTATGTTACATTAATGTGATTATATCCTTAAGTTATTTTTCATATTGAAAGGAAATTTTAGTTACTTAATATAATGAGATCCTTGATGTGATATGATAATATTATTAAATATTGTCCTTTGGCCAGGATACAATTTAATGATGGGGCACATACTATTTTTCAAATCAGGTTATTGATACTCATAAGATGATGAGACTTCATCTCATGAATTTTTTATTTGGTAATCTCTACGGTGAGAGGTTGTGATAAAAGACCCACTAATAAGAATTGAATATGTTTACATATCATTATATTTTCCTATATTTGAGCATTCTTATCAGTCCTTTGACTTGAGATAATTATTAATTTATATCACAAGTCACTTAATTTGATGTATTTCCAAAAACCATGAAATCCTATGCTCATGGTGAAGTGGGATGCATTAGGTGCATCATGAGTGATAAAATCAGTGAATAAGTCAAGAAAATATTTATCTCTTCCAAGATCAGTAGAAGATATGTCAAACCCTTTGATTGAAATGGAATTATCAGACTAAAATACATGGCCATAGTGATTGAAAATTTTCTTTCAGGGATTCAAAGAAATATTAAGCTTATAGGAAAATGACATGAGTGTGAAATATGATTGATATAAAATAATGAAAAAATGAATATATTTCACAGTGACTGTTCATATGTGGCTTTTGGCATTGTGATATTAACTTATTTCTCAATGGGTTGCTTTCCATGTTGTGAGACACTAATCTTGAACTTTAGGAAATCCCACCAAATTGCACTGAGAAAGAAGCCTATAGAGCCACACACAAAGAGTTTCTTTTGTCTAAGTTAAATTCTATTTGAGTTTGATAGTTAGCATAAGTAATATTCTCAAGACCAATGAATAATATTTATCCAGGATTTTATTGATCACCAATATTCAGTTACCCATTATTTTCACATTAGAATATATATATATGTGTGTGTGAGTTGAATATTAAATACATATTTATTCACAATACTATCAAATAGAATATTTATTTATACCTTATTCTATTATCAAGATAATAAATAATATTTTCTGATTTAGTAAATATTTATTAAGTTATGAGGATAGAAAAATTAATATCTATTCATAAGGCCATTAATATAATTTTTATGTGTTTATCAAATGAATAATAAAATAGATATTCATTTATAAGACCATGACTGATTGAAAGGTGTTTTTTATTTTATTTAAAAACTTGGGGAGGTAGACCCTAAAAGGAACATCATCATGACCTAAGAAGTTCTGAAATGGTGAAGTCCAAGGGAATCCCCTTTAATAAAATTCTAACCTTCAAAAGGAAGAGAACCCAAACTATTGAAGATAATTGGGGGATCCTTGGCACTACCAACCCGGGACAAAGCATTCTTTCCTAAATGTATGACGAATGTTTTCCAAGAAATGAACTCGAACGAACACTGTCTAAAGAGATAAATCAGATCCCACGGAGGGGAAATCTTCCCTTGCATAGTACGCACCATCACCTCTAAGTATGACTCAATTTCATTGACCAGTGCCCCAGAATCCTTATACATCATCGGGCTCGAATGCAAAGCATGCACCTCCACACTCATGGAGTTACCTGGACCGTAGAAGGAACTAAAGGTGAAGAGCACAGAGCCGGAGGAATCACAGAGAAAACCACCCCCTCTTATCTATCCCACCATGAAGGAGCCATCAGTGTTGAGTTTATAGACCCTTAGAGGAGGTAACCATTTAACCCACTGGCCAGGAGAAATGTAGGAGCCATCGGATGATTAAGAAAACAACACATCGTATCTGACTTCAACCCACCCTTAATCAATGCTCCCATGTCATAAATTAGAGCATTCAGTCTGACCTGCATGAAGGATAGTAACATTTGCAAGCCCGTCCTCGCGCTATTCCTTGCCTCCTAGATCATCCAGTATTTGGAGATGAAAATAATACCATATATCTTTGCCTCCATCGCATTGCCCTCTGAGCCTTGAAACCACTCGATGATGAACGCCTGCATGGACAAAATACCATGACTAGTGAACACCTGCGGATACATGGATGACCAGAGTTAAAAAAAACTAGTCACTTTGAAGAAACAGGTGGGGAACAGATTCCCTTTTGAGGACATGTGAAACATAAGAATATTGAAGCCAAAGAAATGCCTCGTTTCTAGACGTTTTCATCCGTTGTAATGGACCGGTTCCTCACTCACCATGTAAGAAAGTTCATACATGGGGGAATCTACTTGCACCATAACTGATCAGCCCATTCGACGTGCACATGCTCCTCATGAAGCAGTCTCCTATAATCATGACCGCTGAAAAAACCAGAGCTCGAACTAGTGAAACAACATTTTCCTCCTCTTTATTCATTATGATGCTTTCAAATAGATACATATGTTCTATATTCATAACAGCCTCCTGAGTGGGAGGAAAACATGTAGCCTCCTTAAAGGTCATATCAGGAACTGGGCATACTGGGAAGAAAAGTTTAACACCCTCCCAATTATCCTTACAAAAACCGATATCACCTCTCCCCACAATCCTACGAGCTTCCACGACCTTCGCTGATCGCCCTCACTCAGTCACCCTCGTCTGCACCCCTTATCTTCGCCGATCGTCCTCACCACCACCCTGGATTTCATCGCCTCCGATCTCCACCACCCGTCTGTACCCCCGATTTCCATCTATATGTACCTAGATAAACATCCTACCACGACTTTCGCCGCCACCCCCAATATCGTCTTCCCCGATCTCGGTCGCCGCCCCTGTCTGTTGTACATTTTCGTCGCCCCTGATCCCAACAGCCATTAGTGCGCCTTACGGCGCCTCGCGCTTTTAGCGCCCCTTGCTTTGGCACGCAAGGCGTGCGCCTTTGGCGCGCCTCACGAAGGTCGCACCGCCTCATCAGTATTGAGGCGCATCGGGTGCACCTCGCCTCGCCTCACACCAAGGCGCGCTGAGGCGCGCGCCTTTGACAACACTGAAGCTGGACGAGGTGATGATGTCACTTCAAGATTCAAAGGTATTCCGAAGACCCGTGATGCATTCAGGCGAGAAAATCATGGTGATGCGAGATGATCAATGTGGGAGGAGCCGACATCAACAGCCAGGAGGTAAAGAATGGCTGCCAAAATCCAGGGAGAGTGATCCTAGCGAAATCACCTGTTTCTGGTGCGAGAAAAAGGGTCAATATAAAAGTGATTGTGGTGAGCGCAAATGGTACGTTGCTGGGAAAAAAAAGTTGAAGAGGAGGATGCAAATATCATAGAATTATCAGCATATGATAAAATCTGTGTGATAACGGGAAGTTTTCACTCAGATGAGAGAGTTGATTGGGAAGAAGTGCAGTGTCATTACTGCAAAAGGTACGAGCACATGAAGCGGGAATGCCGATTTCTAAAGAAGAAGAACGAGTGGGCTTAAAATTCAAAGAAATACGGATGAGTTCTGAATTTGGGGAGCTCGGCACACATATGTACGACGAGAGGTATATTTGAAACTTTTCAGCAGGTGCGAGACTCGGTGAGACTTGGTGATGGGTCAACATGCGAGGTTCGAGGAGTCAGGACGGTGAAATTGAAGACACTCGATGGAGGAGTTTGTAAACTGGTTGACGTGAAATTTGTTCCGAGGATGAGATAGAACCTGGCATCATTAAGTAGGCTCGATGCGAAAGGATTCAAGATTTCCATAGCAAGTGCAGTGTTGTAAGTCTCCCGTGGGGATGCAGAAAAGCTTACTGAGGAGTCCCAAGGGTTGTATCATTTGATGGGGACCAAAGTCAGCCCGAGATCAAATGAAGATGGTGAAAGTGCTACATCATTTGACGTGAAGAAGTGTGTTCGATTTGCTGATAATGTTTCCAACACCTGTAAGAAGACTGCAGGTCAAACTTCTACCCCAAATTGGTCGTGAGGGGGAGATTTGTGGGGGCCAGTCTCAAATATGGGGTGGAGTTTTCAGTGGGAGAAGAGGTTGGCAGCAGCTTCGTCCATAGGTCAGCAGCCAACCCAACCGACAACAGCTTTCGTGGACTTGCAGCAGCCGGCGGGGTGGAAGTTTCAAGGGTAGATGAGCTACCCTCCAACAACCTGGTTTTGGTTCCTCTATTTAAACGGGGTGAAAATCCCATCATTTGTAAGGGAAGAAATCAGTGGTGTAAAGTGTGTGTGTATTTGTAATCTTTGAGTGATCCTCCGACAAGAACAGAGAGAATAAACCACCCCCTGTTTTCTTTTGTGGATGTGGGCTTCAAAGCCGAACCATGTTAAATCCCTGTGTTGCTCCGTTTTCTTCCGTTTTTGTGTGTTCTGGTTGCCACGCACCCCGCCACGCCTCAACACAGAAGCCCTTTGTGAGTGATAAAACTTTTAAATTCCATCATACCATCAGTGGCGTTTCCAGAACCACCCCACTTCTCAGAAGTTTCGACAATCACATTAAAATCCCCACCTGTGAAGCATGGAAAACTGATCGGGTCGAAGGACTCCAAGAAATCCCAAAGAACCTGTCTACCTTGCAGATCATTGCTGGCATATATGAATGAAAAGACAGTTTCCATACCTATAAACGTGACCTTCACTGACAAACATTGATTCATAGTGTTGATCAAATCCACCTGCCGCATCCCTTTCCAAGACACCCAGATAAATTTGTTCGCAGGGGAGGCATGAAAAGAGAAACTAAAACCCATCTTCGTAGCAAAGAAATTCATCTTGGAAGTGTCCTGTTTAGGTCCTAGAATGACTACCAGTGAAGCCGGGAGTTTCCGGGACTCAGAATCCATAAAAGCGGACTTTGTAGGGTTCCCCAAACATCGCGCATTCTAGATAATCAAGGATAACATTAAAATGAAAGGATTTTGGCATTCCGGCCAGGAGTACCTGCTCGCGGACAAGGAAGACTCTTACAAGATTCTTTGGACATAGAACGTGTGACTGGGCTGGAGACACTCCCAGTCAGAATAAATTTCATAGGGAGGAGGGTCTTCTTCTTCATGGGAGAATTCAAACCCTCTAAAAGAGAAAACCGGTTGGACAAAGACGCGGAAGGATCTCCCACCAGCGTCGCCGAAGAAGAAGCCTGAGCACCCGCTGCCCCACCAGAAACATTCTGATGCTTGGGCCTTGCCCTCAGCCTTCGACACAGCTCTACAGAATTCCCCTGAATGCCGCAAGCCAAACAGAACCACATTGGCGCCTGAAACATCAGCCGCTGCCACCATTTGAAGCCATCCGGAGACCGAATAAGAACACGATCTGGGAACTTGACCTCCAGATCCATCTCAACGTAGATACGAGGGTTCGCCACCTCAAGAATAGACGTTGTGTTTCCATCCGAACAGAGGAAGCTACTAAGGAGTCCCCCACCGCCTTCAAAATGGAAGGGTTTTGCAGCGAAAGGGGAAGGCCACGAATCCTGATCCAGATAGCTTCCATGATGGACTGTCTGACAGACTGACAGGGATATTTTATTGATAGGGTTTTTTTTTTTTAATTTTAATGGATCTAGTTGTCTAATTATTAGGGAATTGGGTCCTTAAGCTCACTTAAAGTGGCGCTTCAATGTGTTTTTTTTATCCGATTTGTATATGTTTTATTTATATATTTACATATAAATATTATAAATATTATAATTATAATAGTTATATATATATGTAGATATAAATATTGTAAATATATATTTATATTATAAATTATTATATATATAAATAGTTATATATATTTACATATAAATATTAAATGAATTTGTATTTATAAATATATATTTGTGATTATATTTATAAATACATAAATATATATTTATAATAATAAAGAACTGTATATAATATAAATAAATATAAGGAATTTTGATTACGTATTTATAAATATAATTTTGAAAATATAATTATAAAAAAGAATTTTTTTATATAAATATATATGTAACAATATTTTCATAATTATATATTTCTAAATATATTTATATTTATACAATTATAAATATTTATTTATAAAGATAGGTTTATAAATATATATCTATTTATATTTATATATTTAAATAAAAAAATATATTTGTAGTTATATAATTATAAACCTATCTTTATAAATAAATATTTATAATTGTATAAATATAAATATATTTAGAAATATATAATTATGAAAATATTGTTACATATATATTTAAAATTTATTTATAAATATATTTAATATTCATATATAAATAAATATATATATATGTATGTATGATTATATGTATAATTATATTTAGAATTATATTGTAATTATATTTATACTTATATATTTATAATTATATATTTGTATGTATATATATATATATATATAATTTTAAATCTACAATTACCAATCTATATTTATATAGTTATAAGTATTTATTTATTAATAATTTTGAAATATTGTTAAACATTTAATAAATTGTTAATAACAAAAATATTATTAAAGACTATAAAGTATAAACTATATGACTAATATAAATGAAACTTAAAACATGGATTAAACATATAAGAAATAGTTGAAAATTAAAAAAAAATTAGTAAACAATGTTCACTAAAAATAATTTAGTCTTTCAAAACCACCTACTTGAAACTTAAAAATGTTTCAATTATGTGACTTTGAAAGCCTATAAAATATAAACTATATGACCAATATAAATGAAACTTAAAACATGAATTAAACGTATAATATATAGTTGAAAATAAAAAGAATTTCATAAATAATGTTGACTAAAAATAACTTATAGTCTTTCAAAACCACCTACTTGAAACTTAAAAATGTTTCAAGTATGTGACTTTGAAAGCCTATAAAATATAAACTATATGACCAATATAAATGAAATTTAAAACATGGATTAAACATACAATAAATAGTTGAAAATAAAAATAATTTTTTAAACAATATTGACTAAAAATAATTTATTGTCTTTCAAAACCACATACTTGAAATTTAAAAATGTTTCATGTTTGTGACTTTGAAAGCCTATAAAATATAAATTATATGACCAATATAAATGAAACTTAAAACATGGATTAAACATATAATAAATAGTTGAAAATAAAAAAAAAATTCTTAAATAATGTTGACTGAAAATAATTTATAGTCTTTCAAAACCACCTACTTGAAACTTAAAAATGTTTCAAGTATGTGACTTTGAGGAGTATAAAATATAATTGCAAATTATACAATAATTAATTAGTTAATTAGTAATATAATTATTAATTATTATTCAACATTATAATTATTAATGGTTAATTATTAATTATTTAATTACTAATTTGTAATTTACATTTATAAATATATTTACTATTATATAATTATAAATGTAATGTTTTTAAATATTTATGTTTTCATGTAAAATATTTTTTGTTTACTATATATTTGTTTTTCTTTTCATTTTTCAAGAAATTATTAAATGTTTAGTCTGTGTGACAAATTTTATTTAGATTGTACTTGTACTTTATAATTTATACGCTTCTAAAGTCACATACATGAAGCATAATAATGTTACAATTATGAGACTTTGAAAATATATAAATTATTAATAGTTAATTTAAATTCGTTTGTATTTACTATATTTTTTATTTTCTTGTTATTTTTCTTAAAAAACAATTACTTATCATATTAAATAGGTTTTTTAATATATACAACGTGACATCCGAAAACATCAACGACAATTCCCCCTGGTACCACAACACAGCATCTGAATCTCACGTCTTCTCTGCATCCGACGTCCGTGTTGCTCCAGTGTCCTTGCTGCGGGTTCCTCCTCTTATGGTGCTTTTGGTGGCTCTCCATGGTGGAGTGTAGAGGACTGACCAAAACCATGTGAGGAGGACGACCAAAAATCATATGGGCGTCATATGGCTCCGAAGCTTCTATATATGGTAGAAATGGGGTACTGAAGATGGCCTCGCCGGGAGAGGGGGCCGCCATAAGCTGTGTGATTGTACCCAGATCAAAGTCCATAGTAATCTGCAGAGACAACATCTGTGGTATATAAGCGTCTCCCTGCTGTGCAATATCATCAGTCGGCTGGGCCAGATCGTCTCTCTGTGGTATGGCGGCATCTGCAGGAGCCGCTCTCGGATGTCGATGTTGTCACCTCTGCCCCTCCGGATGTGCTCGTCTCTGTCATCCATCTGGCGGCGGTGGTGGCGGTGCATCGTCCTCAATAGGCATAGCAGGGACATCGTTATCCTCAGGAGCTTCAGCTGGAGGATATGGATCAGGATATTTCTGTGGCTGCTCATCAAAAAAAAACTGTCACGTATCAACCGGAGATGATCGAAGAGAGCCAACACATCCTGATGAACTACATCTCGCCTAATATATGCATCCTCCTGAGGCTGTGTGGTTTGTGCAAGACGATAAATGGCGTCGGCCTGAAAATGAAATAACATTCAAATTAATACAAAAAAACGAGTTAAACAAAAATAATAAATCTTAGTGAACATACCAACTGCTGAATACCAATCCCCTAACGTGTAAGGTGCATGATGGTGTGACATCGATACCAGTCTGCATAATCCCCATGAGCAAATAACTGAGAGCGTATTGTAGTATATCCAAATGGAAAGATACTGAATCAGGCACGCATGTCCCAATGCTCGATATAAGATGCATGAGTTCGCTACTAGTCTCTCGTCTGTCTACCTATAAGTACAATCGAATGTAACTCAGCAGGTTGTCCTGGTACCATCGGGGTATGTTGTATATAACTGAAATGATGCATGACCCGGTCTGGTTGGTTCCACTCAATGATGTGGAAGTGGATGAGTGACACTACTACAACACGATCTCCAACCATAGTTGTGCAGTATGATGGAAGTGATGCGTATACAGAACCTGTACACGGAGTCCATGAAACCTGAAATGTAAACTCAAAAAATAAGTCATATATTAGCATGATAATATTACTGAGTTTATATTGAAATAACTTTAAATAGTGATAACAAAACAAAATTTCCTACAAAAAAGTATTGTTTAACTTACATCAGCTGGCACTATGGCATCGAATATCTGTCGGAAGTTGTGCAGACTATGTCTCGGAGTATGTAAATACTTCTGAGACAGACTCCACCTGGTTAAAAATGAGTAATATACTGTAAGTTTATAAAAAAATAATAAATATTAAATAACAGAAAGTAATGACATATACATACCATCATCCCCGAGGACAGTCCAGAAATAGCTCCAGTGCAAGTGGTGCAATAGATTGAGGATCAATGAGTGGAAAATGCTCCCAAGCCCACATATGTACTAACACCATGAAACCCGCAATCTGATGTGAATCGGCCTGACAACTGGTGCAGAGACATTTGTAAAGATGTGCTAATACAGCTGACCCCCAACTGTATGTAGCCGTCTGATCCAGATCCTCAAGTAATGGGTGGTACATCATGTGCACCAAAGCGGTGGAGTAGTCGATGCACAACGTGCCTCTGAGCAGCCGAAAAATGTATGCACATGTGTGCTGAATAAGCATCTCCTCAGCTGCATCATCATGAATGACGTCGAAATGCAGATCAAGACACCTCATGCGCAAGCGCAAGCCCTAGAGGACACCTCGTGCGCTGACGACGTCAATGCCTAGTAGCCTCTGTATGACTGTAGCCCAGTCGCCACTACTGGTACCCGTAACTACATGTCTATGGATGGGTAACCTGAGTATGTAGGCGACGTTCTCTAAAGTAATAGTCATCTCCCCCTCTGGGAGATGAATTATGTGTGTCTCTGGCTTCCATCTCTCAACCAATGCAGCAATCAAATGGTGATCAATGGTCTTAAAGTCTCACATAGCGACTCTATAAAATCATGCACGTCTAAGGTATGGATAAATAGCTGTCGGCGATGCCTCGTGATGGAAATGATGCGCTCTCCGAACAGCAATATGTCTAACAGGTCATCGTGCCAACACATCAGGCGACACATGCATCTCCTGGGCAGATAACAGTGGTTACTCCATCTGAATGTACAAACAGTAAAACATTAATTTCATGTAAGATATAACATTTATCATTTTAATTTCATAGTTCAAATGGTTTTTTTAATGTGAACCTTTAAATGGTTAAACTGCATGAGTAGCTTTAAGCAAACAACACCAACTCAAAAAAAAAAGGAATCTACCTGTATAAGAAAACATTTATACGTCGTGTGCAAGTTCACCTAATTACGATTAATTAATCACCTAATTAGAATTAATTAATCACCTAATTATAATTAATTAACCACCCAATTATAATAAATAAATCACCTAATTAGAAATAATTAATCACCTAATTAGAACAAATAAATCACCTAATTAGTATTAATTAATCACTTAATTACCATTAATTAATCACCTAATTTCCATTAATTAGTCACATAATTACCATTAATTAATCACATAATTAGAATTAATTAATCACCTAATTAGAATTAATTAATCACCTAATTTGAATTAATTAACCACCTAATTAGAATAAATAAATCACCAAATTAGAATTAATTAGTCACCTAATTAGAAATAATTAATCACCTAATTAGAATTAATTAATCACCTAATTAGAATTAATTAATCACCAAATTACCATTAATTAATCACATTATTATCATTAATTAATCACCTAATTACCATTAATTAATCACCTAATTAGAATTAATTAATCACCTAATTATTATTAATTGATCACATAATTAGAATTAATTAACCACCTAATTAGAATAAATAAATCACCTAATTACCTTTAATTAATTACCAAATTAGATTTATTTAATCACCTATTTAGAATTAATTAACCACCTAATTAACATTACTTAACCACCTAATTGGAATTAATTAATCACCTAATTACAATTACTTAATCATATAATTATAATTAATTAATCACCCAATTACAATTAATGAATCACCTAATTAGAATTAATTATTCACCTAATTAGAATTAATTAATCACCAAATTAGAATTAATTAATCACCAAATTACCTTTTATTATTTACGAAATTAGAGTTAATTACTCACCTAATTAGAATTAATTAATCAACTAATTAGAATTAATTAATCAACTAATTAGAATTAATTAACCACCTAATTACCATTACTTAATCACCTAATTAGAATTTATTAATCACCTAATTGGAATTAATTAATCTCCTAATTACCATTATTTAATCACCTAATTATAATTAATTAATCACCTAAATACAATCAATTGATTACATATTTACAATTAATTAATCACCTAATTACAATTAGTTAAACACCTAGTTATAATTAATTAATCACCTAATTATAATAAATTAATCACCTATTTATAATTAACTAATCACCTACTTATAATTAAGTAATCACCTAATTACAAATAATTAATCCCCTAATTACAAATAATTAATCACCTAATTACAAATAATTAATCACCTAATTATAATTTACTACTCGCCTAATTAAAAATAATTAATCACCTAATTATAATTTACTACTCGCCTAATTACAATTAATTAAACACCTAATTACAATTACTTAATCACCTAATTACAATTAAATAATCCCTTAATTAAAATTAATTAATCACCTAATTAGAATTAATTATTCACCTAATTAGAATTAATTAATCACCTAATTAGGATTATTTAATTACCTAATAACGATTAGTTAATTAACTAATTACAATTTAATTACCTAATTAGGATTAGTTATTTAACTATTTAGAAATCAATTAACTAAATAATATTACTTAATAACCTAATTACCATTAATTAATAACAATTACTACAAATAAACAATTACAATTTCAAAATATATTACATTAATTATGAATTATTTCTTTGAACTAAACAAATAAATAAATAAATCACCATATTAAACAAATTAAAAATTTGAATTACCTCAAATCGGAAGAAAGGTTACGATCCTTCGAACAGCTTCACTAACAAAGAGAGACAAATCTTTGAGAAAGAGAGATCTTAAAGAGAGAGTGGGGGGAGGAGCGAGAGATCTTGAAGAGAGAGAGTTAGAAGATGAGTGAGAGTGAGGATGTGAGAATGAGGAGAGGAGGGGGGGGGGTGAGCCCCTTATATAGGGGAGGATTTGTTTGGGTGCCACTTGAAGTGGTGCCCATCCCAATAGTGGGATACTATCAGTGCCACTACAAGTGGTGCTAATGAACCCCATTTTCCAAAATAAAAAATAGAAAGACCCATTAAAAAAATGACCTCTATCCCTAAATCGGCCCACTCCCAAGACCAATGGTAAAGTGAGAAGCACTAGGAGCTACAAAGCTAGTTCACCCAAACCCTAGCATCAACAAAATCCTCCCAACAGATCAAGTGAATACAGAACACTGACCTTGAGTGTTCGGACACAATAGTTGGATAGCTGAGGGCCTAGAAACCCACAAATGACCTGGAAAAGTCAAGAGGGGGCTTATCACATCTGAAACGCACCACCAGGGAGAGCCAGTGATAAGAAGCCATGTCCTGATGCTCAGAATCCACAATCTCGACCAACGAGAAGCCATCAACTTTAGCTGCACACTTGGACATCAACTTGATTTCTAGAATAACAGGGAAGAAGCAAGCTACAACCACATCCAGACCCCCAAGGACTACCTCCTTAACGGACTTCACAAAAGGGATCCCATACACACAGCGCGAGGGAGAACCCACTGAAGACAACGCCCTTGCCGTTTCTAGACTATCATTGATATCTGGAAAGGCAGCCGTCACAGGGCACTCCACCAGTTGTGAAGAATATTTCATAGAGTTTTTCTATACATTTTCTGATTTTTTTTATAAAATGATATAGGTAATTTTTTTTAAAAAATATGCTACAAAGGTGGCATCACTGATGTCTCCTTTTCTCCCCCGCGCCGCCTTTGGCCCAGATTGATGACATGGAAAAGGCGGGGGGGGGGATGCCACCTTTGCCTCAACTCCCTATAAAAGGACATCCCCCCCTCTCCTCACTCAATTCTTTCCTTCATCTCTTCTAAATTATCTCTTTCTCTCCCTAAAAAATTCATTTTCTGTACTGGTTTTTGCAAATCATCATTTAGAGGTATTTTTATTTATTTAATTTAATGTTTTTTATTTATTTAATTGAATTCCTTTTAGTATTAAATATTTCATTTTTAATTAGTTTAGGTAGTTCTTAATATTTTGTTTATTAGGTTGTGTAATTAGTTATATATAGTTGAAATAATTATTTTTAGTAGTATAGATTAAGTAAAGATTAAGTATAGATTTACTTAGAATTAACTTTGGATTAAGTATTGTGAAATTTTGGTAGCATAAAGATTACGTGGTTATCTAAGCAATCAAATCTCTGTATGGATATAAACAAGTGGATGTGGCTTTGATACAGATGTACCTAGGAGTGAAAACTCCAACAAGGAGTTTCGGGCTTGACCTGGGGTATCCTGATACATGACAACGAGCCTTTCTGCACTTCTGGTTTGACACTCCCATGGGGATATGCTTAAGATGATTCATATTTTCTTTATAAACTACTAAAATATATAAGAAAAAAGTAATTAAATTTGTATATTTACCAATAATAAAATGATAATTATGATGTTATAGAAAGAAATAAGGACAACAACATTAACGACTAAAAGTTATTATTAGTAATTAAGTCTATTTAAGTATTTTAATTAGTTATATATAGTTTAGAAATAATACTTATTATTAGTAATGGCTAATTATAGACTAATTAATGATAACATAGGATTAAAAATGAATACATATGATTAGTTAATTTTAAATAACTAATGAATATAATATAATTAAGGATTAAAGAATAAATAATTAAAGAATAACTTAATATTGATTAACTAGTGATTAAAGAATGAGTGATTAGTTAAAAAAGTTATTATTAGTAAATAATGATGTTATGTATTAAGCAATTTAGTTAGTTATATATATTTTAAAAATAATACTTACTATTAGTAATGATTAATTATAGATTAATTAATGATAACTTAGGATTGAAAATGAATACATATGAATAGTTAATTATAATTAACTATTAATATTTGTTACAGAATCATAATTTTGATGAAAGAAACATTTTTGACGTAGTGAGTCATGTTTGCCTGTGTGTATTTCTATGGGGAGGTTATTTAAACTGAGCAAGGAGCTTCTTATAGTACACAACCAATAATGGTGGTTAGTACAACTGATTGTGTAATCGTAAGTGACCCTTAAGAGAGAATTCGTGGTTCCTTAAATCTGGGACCCGATCAAGGGATCATGTCTATGAGTTATAGACATTTGCAATTCCCGAAAACAATGTGGAATCTACCTTTTCCATTGGTTGCTGATGCGGAGTGGGTCAAAGCAATTAATTTATTTTCTCAATGGTTAGATGGTACCATGATGGAGTTATACATTGATGTCGCTACTATAAAACAACAACGTCCAGTTGTACGAAGACGTGGAATTACAAGAGTGGTTAAAGATAGTCCACCCCATGAAATTGAGCCTATTCCAAATGATGCAGTAGAAGAGGAAAACCTAGATGATCTCCCAAATATACATGTCAATCAGACTTCTGATGAGGTGTTTTGTAATGACATACCAGATGGTGAAAATAGTGTTGATGAGGAGGGATCAGCTGAAGTTAGGAAAGAGGTTTCGAGAAATGCATTAGTTGTACATCAACCTCGACCTACAATAAATCATCCACCTCTCCTTTCATTTTGGTCAGAAGCAATCACACATGTGCCTGAATTCGACAATAATGTTCTCATATCGGCAACTGAGTTCCCTAAAGTTATACCAGATATGTTTAGTGAGCTGGGCAAAAACTTATATATTGGAAGGAATTTTTTAAGTGAAGATGCATTAAAAAGAATGCTAAAGAGATTTCATATTGAGAGGAACTGCAGCTATATAGTTCACTAATCATGCCATAGTAAATATGTCATACGGTGTGAGAAGTACGAGGATGATTGTATATTTTTCTTGAGGGCGATTCAGGACATTACATTCGGAGGTTGGAGAATCTCAATGATTGAGGGAGATCATACTTGCATTCAGTCTAGCCTCACATAAGATCATACCTCATTGGATGTAGAATTTGTGTCATCTAATATTTTTGAGTTGATTAGGACATGTCAAGATGTTCCAATATCCCTTGTTCAAGAAAGGATTCAACAACCATTCGGTTATAATATTTCCTATAATAAGGCATGGATGGAAAAACATAAGGCAATTGTGAAGGTCTATAGTGATTAGGATGACTCATATCAAGTATTGCCGTAATTTCTAGCCATACTAAGGCATCCTAACCAAGTTGTATTCTTTCTAGATACAAATGAACATGTGTCTCATGATAACCGACTTGATCCTTGTCGTGTTCAATTTCATCAGTTGTTCTGGGCATTCCTTCCATGTATCTGTGCATTTCATTTCATCAAACCGTTTGTTCATATTGATGGAACATTTCTGTATGGAAAATACAAGGGTGTATTGTTGATTACGACAACCCAAGATGGAAACCATTCACATCTTTCCCTTTCCTTTTCCATTGTAAAGAAAGAAAACTATGAATCATGGAGTTGGTTTTTGGCATGTATCAGAAACCATTTCACCAACATTTGGAGTGTTTGTTTGATATATGATCGCCATCGGGAAATTAATGAGGCAATCAATGTGGATCCTGATACATGGAGATACCCAAATGCACATCATTTATTCTTCATTAGACATATTTCTATCAATGTGTATAAAAATTCCACAATGAACCGATGAATAAGGCAATCATGAGGCTTGGTACGCATTTTATTTGTTATTTTTTACTATTTCAACATAAATATAAAATCAATTTATGTGAAATATCATCTATTCTATGTAACATATGAGTCGGACCAATGATGTTTTGAAGAATTTTTTGAACAAATTCTCCGGTCTAATCAAGAATTTTATGATTATATGATGCAGATTCCAAAAGAGAAATGGACATTGGCATATGACAGGGGGAAGAGGTATGAACACATGATGAAAAACATTGTGGAGTGCATCAATGGTGTCTTCAAAGGGATTTTCAAGCTACCTATAACCTCCCTAGTTTAGGGGAAATTATATCGATGCATGAATTACTTTGTTGATAGACAAAAACAAGCATCAGATAGAATACAACAGGGGCTAAGATACAAAAGACACTTTCAACGAGAGATTTAAAAGAATATTGAAGAAGCTTATGATTATCAAATCTTCCTTTTTTGATTAGAGGACTCTAGATTTGAAGTACAAGATCATTTAGACCCCATCACAAATCACATCGGTGAAAAAATGGTAGTATTACTGGAAACAAGGTAATGTCAATGTGGAAACTTTTAGGCCTTACAGTTTCCATGCACACACGCCATCACAGCATGTGCCTCTGTGAACATATCATGGGAAGCATATGTTGATCCAGTGTACCAGATGAATACCATTGCTAACTATTATGCTGCACCATGGACACCTATTAGGAAGTATCATTATTTCTCAATGCCTGAAGGCCAACAGATAGTGGTGCCTAACATGAATCGATTATGTCCTCATTGGAGACCGAAGGCCAGTAGGATGCGTAATGATATGGATATGCCTCAAGAACAGGGGTATAGTTTTCGATTTATGATATGTCATGAAGAGGGTCATAACCGGAAACGATGCCCTAACATTTTTGGGTTGAGTTCACAGTCTCATCCAGAATGATGTATTGTCTTCATTGTGACATTCTCATATTGTAAATTAAATGTTGTTATAACTTTTTCTTCTCGGTTTTCTAAACTCCAAAACCAAAAAGCATAACACTTAACCCAAAAACATGTTTCCTAAACCTTAATATCAAAATTTGAAACCCTAAACCCTCAAAGCTAAACCCCAACCCAAAAACATCTTCCCTTTACCATGGTTTTTGGTAACATTAGGTGTGATATTTTAATAAACTATTCTATAATGAAATTATAGTATCATAGTGATTAGTATAATTTATTCAATACAAATAATTATATAGATTCCTAAAACATAATTAGTAATTGACATGGTTTATCTTAATCCAATCCATAATTAGTTAATCATAAAGCTCCTCCAAAATATGTCTAACCAAATTCAAGACTCAATAATTTAGATAATAGAATTTATTTCATAAAAAAATTCATGCTTTCAAGAAATAACTTTCTCTTTATTCCTTAAATAAAATCTTAAATAATAGAATTTATTTCATAAATCCAAAATCAGAACAATTAACCCATATTGTGAAGTAAATGTTATTATCTCTTCTTTTTTTTTTCTCATTTTTCTAAACCCCAAAACCCAAAATCATAACACTTTACCTAGAAACATGTTTCCTAAACCTTAATATCAAAGTTCAAAACCCTAAACCCTCAAACCTAAACCCCAATCCAAAAAACATCTTCCCTTTAACAAGGTTTTTGGTAACATTATTTGTGATATTTTAATAAACTATTTTATAATGAAATAATAGTATCATAATGATTAACATAAGTTATTCAATATAGATATTTAGATAAATTTATAAAACATCATTAGTAATTGACATGATTTTTCTTAATCCAATCCATAATTAGTTAATCATAAATATCCTCCAAAATATGTCTAACAAAATTCAATACCCAATAATTTAGATAATAGAATTTATTTCATAAAAACATTCATGCTTTCAAGAAATAACTTTCTCTTTATTCCTTAAATAAAATCTTAGATAATAGAATTTATTTCATAAATCCAAAAGTAGAACACTTAACCCATATTGTAAATTAAATGTTACTATCTCTTCTTTTTTCTCTCGGTTTTCTAAACCCCAAAACCCAAAATCATAACACTTAACCTAGAAACATGTTTCCTAAACCTTAATATCAAAATTCGAAACCCTAAACCATCAAATCTAAACCCCAATCCAAAAATCATAAACCTAAACCCTAAAACCTTACAAAAAAAATCCCCAAACCTAGATATATTCCCTTAAATCATGTATCAATTAATAAAATTCTTACAAAGATATTTTAATTAATAAAATTATTTCACAATATAATTTTTTCTATCTATTTTTTTCTCTTCTTTCCTCTTGTTATCTTTATTTCATTCAGAACCAAAAGAAATGGATAATTATATTTCTTTTTGTAAAAATAACTTCATAAAATAATGTGAATAAACTGATCATGTCTTCCATTATACAATTCATAACATTATTCTAACCATAACGTTATATTTATATTTTACACTTACAACTCATTTCATTTGTTTATATGCAGATGGTTGATACCATACTATTCACTCAGTAGCCTACCCATATTTCACAGGCCATGTTAGAGGGTTGTCCAGATCGATTGACCAAGATGCATCGAGTGCACTATTTTCATCACAGGGAGCCTCCACATGACATTAGACCATACTTGTGTCGTGTTGGCTTCTATGGCCTTGCCAAATCAGATTTCACATTTGTAGATCATTACCTACTTTCTTCCCTCATTGAGAGGTGGAGACCAGAGACACATACATTCTACCTACCTGGGGGAGAGATGAACATCACCCTTGAGGATGTGTTAGTGCTTCTCGGTATTCCTATCCAGGGGAGACCCGTTATTAGACTCACTCGTGCAGCTTGGACAGACCTTTCTCAACACTTGTTAGGCGTTGATATTTTGTTCGACCGTAGAGCTACAGATGGATCATCTATATCTATGCCTTGGTTGGAGTCACAAATTCCATATTTACAGGATAATGATGATGAGAAGACTGTCATGCATTACACTCATGCATATATATTATGGCTCAATGGTGGGACCATGTGTATTGATCACTCAGGGATGCATGTGCACATGATGTATCTACCCCTACTAGAGGACTTTGATCGGGCTGGGACATAAAACTGGGGATCAACCTACTTGGAATACATGTATAGAGAATTATGGAAGATATCCCATAGGGAACACATAGGTCTCAGGGGATGCGTCATCCTTATTCAGATGTGGGAATGGGAGCGCATCCCAGCATTCTACCCTGACCTTGTTGGTCCGCCGGTCGAGATGGAGGTGCGGCATGACGCTCTGTGTGGACACTGGCAGGATCAGTCATTTCTATTGGTTTCTGATTCTACTTTGAGTTATTGACTCTAATTCCTCATTATGTTTCACTATCGATGATGTATTTTATAGGTGGTGTCAGCGACACAATTTTTACGCGGTTCTGAGACAACATTTGGGCGTATATAGGCTATAATTGGACTATCTATTACCTGATCAGGTATGTATACACAATCTATCACTGTCTTATTTATTTAATAATAAGATCAATTTTGGTTTTTAGTTAGGTGCTTTTTTGACAAAATTACATGTCATTTCAGATTTCATGACTTCTATACTGGAGTATTACAGACCAGTTTCCAGCATACTGTACTGATGGGCTTGAGGATGCTATAGATATAGTACCCCTTATTCACTTCCATATTATTGAGTGGTAGCAACCTGACCGAGTCATGCGCCAGTTTTTCCATACTCAGTTTATTCCATTACCATCGAGACAGACAAACCGGCTTCATGGGATGAAGTTGACAGGGAGGCTGGATAATGACTGGTCCTAAGTACATGTCAGCTTTATCGACTGCTGGAACAGACGTGCTGAGCTTCATATTCAGGGTGATCCTATGAATCAATTCTCTTATTTGGAGTAGGATGAGTATGCTCCATGGTATAGACTGAAGTCTATATTGAATCTTACTAAACTCAACATTGATATATAGACGATGGTAAGTCAATAAATTTCCATTAGTTTGTTTATTGAACTATTTTCTAATTCAATTTGAATCTCTCTATAGGGTAGTCACACAGAGCAGCTTGTTCACATGAGTGATGAAGAGGAGGGGGTCTTTAGCTGTGCAGTTGTCCATGCTATAATACTAGAGGCGATGTAATCTTTTCGTGCGCTTTCCGAGAGCATCTTTGCATGTCTGACATGGAGAGAGAAGGTTCCTACTATAGAGGAACATCTTGCAGCTACTGTTGGTGCTGAGGAGCCATGACCACAGTGACATAGACTGCGTTGTGTTGCACATGAGGTATCACCTATTCCACAGGTAGAGGTCTGACCTCTAGTAGTCCAGGATCAGCCAATTAAGGATGCGCCTCAGGTGGCATGGGATCCGTCTTTCTTGACAAGATATCCACAGTTCTCTCCATCTTGGGTTCCAGATCCATCGTGGACTTGGGATCCATCGCAGCATTGGATTCCAGATCCATTGTCGTCTTAGGGTATAGCTCCATCACAATCTTGGTTCCCCACTATGATAGAGGCAGGTCCTTCTACCACCCTAGTGGGAGAAGGATCCGGAGGGTAGTGCGAGATGTATTTGACAACTCCTCCCACTGAATTACAGATGGAGGATGCGCCAGTCGACATTCCAGTGCCTGGGGATCAGCCTTATCCATGTTATCAGACTCTACTACACACTCAACGCAGACATCCTATTCACAGACCACCATATGGGATGGAATCTCCTCGCCACGAACATAGACATTGATTGTACATGTTTGTTTACATGTTTTATGTCTGATAAAATCAAAATAATATTATTACTAACAACTCTTCTTATATTTTTATCCAACATTTCAGTTTTCATTTATATTTTAGGCACAATTTATATTTGATATCTTTCAAAGTCGACTACTTTAAACATAGAAATAATTAGTAAATTTCAAATAAATAACTTTAAAAGATTAAAAAATCTATAGTATAAAAACAATGTAAATAAAATTTAAAAGATAGCCTAATAATCTATTTTTTTTTGAAAATAAAGAGTTTCATAAATAAAATAAATAAATTATAATGAAGGGAATGTAAGAAATGTAACTTAGAAGTGAGAGCGAAAAGAATGAATATCGAGGAGGATCCTAAGCCACCTACATGACTTTGAAATTATATAAAATATAAACTATAAGACCCATAAAAATAAAAATAAAAAATTCAACTACTAGTTATATGTTTAAGAAATGTTTAAAATTTCATTCATATTGGTCTTATAGTTTATATTATATAGGCCAACAAAGTCACGTACTTGAAAATTTTTTAAGTTTCAAGTAGGTGGATTAGAAAGCTTATAAGTAATTTTTCAGCAAGATTTTTTAAGAAAATATTTTTATTTTGGACTACTAGTTATTTTTTTAAGTAATGTTTAAAATTTCATTCATATCAGTGTTATATTTTATATTATATAGGCCAACAAATTCATGTACTTGAAACATTTTTAAGTTTCAAGTAGGTGGATTAGAAATCTTATAAATAAATTTTCACCAAGATTTTTTAAGAAATTACTTTTATTTTGTACTAATAGTAATATGTTTAAGAAATGTTTAAAATTTCATTCATATCGGTCTTATAGTTTATATTATATAGGCCAGCAAATTCACGTACTTGAAACATTTTTTAGTTTCAAGTAGGTGGATTAGAGATCTTATAAATATTGTTTTACCAATATTTTTTAAGAATTTATTTTTATTTTGAACTACTTGTTATATGTTTAAGCAATGTTTAAAATTTCTTTTATATATGTATTATAGTTTATATTATATAGGCCAGAAAAGTCACGTACTTGAAACATTTTTAAGTTTCAATTAGGTGGATTAGAAATCTTATAAATAAATTTTCACCAACATTTTTAAAGAATTTATTTTTATTTTGGACTACTTGTTATATGTTTAATCAATGTTTAAAATTTCATTTATATCTATCTTATAGTTTATATTATATAGGCTAGTAAAGTCACATACTTTAATAAAAGATAAATTATGTTGAAACATTAATTTATATATATATAACCATAAAAATATAATAATACAACATTAAAATTTTAAATATATAAAAAACATAATTAAAATAGAAAAAAATTAGTGTTTTAGGGAAAAGGAAGCATCTGCGATGCCGACTTTAAGCGGTATTTTTAAATTTTTTTAACCTTTGATGTTTTAATTTTTTTAGAAAGAGTATAAAAAAACCCAAATCCATCTAATTAAATAATAAATATTTTTAAATATCATTAAATGAATATTAATATATTTATTTAATAAAATTATGTTTAACAAGGTGCAAGTGAGCACATTCCATGGAATATTATTATTATTTTTATTACTAAAATGGGGAATACATGTAGTTTAATATTTGATTAAGGGATTATAATTTTTTTTAATATTAAACCCTAGCCTTATATATTCATGTCTAATTTCATTTTATAAAAAACTGAAAGGTTAATCATTTTCATTGTTCATAATTATTCTCCCCCTAAAATTATCTCAAGAATGAGGAATACTTGAGGGTTTATTCCCTCAATTATAAGAGATCTATACACTTACTTCTCCCTATCAAGACCAATAGAACAAGATAATGGAAATCCATAAACATAAAGGATTCTGTTGTGTTCAACATGAATGACACAAGGAAATCAGTACCTCTAGGATAACACCCATATATCCATTGAAGTTTTTTTGAGATGAAAGAGAACATTTAGATAACAATTAGAGGGATTATACTTTGGGTTCTTATAGAGAAAAAATGAAATATCATGAATGAAATTAATATAAAAAATATCTATAATGAATAAAGGTATCAAGACCAAGTTATTTCCTTCTTATTAAATTAATTATAAATTTAATGTGAAAGATGTTATATCCTGGTTATAAGATTTATTCATAACGATTCTTCATGTATAATCACGATACATTTTGTTCATCGTTATATTCATATGGTTTATCCATCATATTTGATGAAAAATCATTGTTGGTTATGGGTCTCACCGACGCTTCTGCTTCACCCAAAATCTTTACATAGATTAACCTTAGTAGATATTGTTACCTATAACTTGGTTTACTACTTTATGTCATTATTGGAGAATTTTTTTATATTAGTCTTAAATAACTATAATAATATTATCTTTTTTCCATAAGTTATCAAAACATTTCACTTAGTAAACTATCGTGCTCCCACTAACCTCTTAAAGATACATGGATCAATCACATTATTAAGAAATAGTATTTTCTTATGGTTTCATCAATATAAATATTTTATAATTTTAATTATTGATTTAATATATGAAGGAATATCTATAACTTTCATACCTTATTAACGTTTTCTTGTGTCATGTAACTTTCTAATTGATTTATATAGACATAATCCAAAAGATTGAAAAATTGAATGTGGTATTGATATCCATTTTCCATGTTTCATAATCATAATAATCTATAATGGAAATTGAATTCAAAATGGATTTCAAAAATAGGATTGGTGAAAAACTTCCACATTGTAAATTTCTTGGCAAATATTTTTTTCATCATCCACCCTTCTTTAAAAGGTACTCACTTTACAATCCATGATAAGATCACTTTAAATACCCTACTTGAACTAGTGTGCATTACATCAGATATAGATAGTAAAAAAAATACTAAATTTATTTTGGAACATGGATTCCAATTTCCTCAATTCATGTAAATTTAGCTTATTTCTATTAACTTTTCTTTTTAGAATGGGATTTCATTATTCTAAAGTAATAACATGCATCACTTTACGTGGTGATTATAAAAGCATCCATATTTGGTTTTATATTTTTTACATAATATGTGTCAATGGAATTGATCCTCCCACTAAGACTCATGGAGTTGGTATTGCTATAAAAACTCATGTTCATATTGAGACTTTAGTTAAATGAATTCTATATATCTACCATTTTCTCAAAATAGATATGCGTATCCTCTTATAGAGATATATATTTCCCCATTATTATACTTCTCTAACTTAGGGATAATAATATCCAAAGTAACTTAAGATAATTACCTGTGATACAAATAATGTTTTCTGGTTGTAAGTTTATTTCTAAAATAAGCCAAAATAAATGGTTTGTGTCAAAACACATGATTTTTTAATATTGTGTATTTCCTTAATATTTGAACTTATATGATATAAATTATTCATTATAGTTTGTATATAGTTAAGTTTTAACATCACTATTGGAAAACCATATCTTGAAATGAATGAATTGGAATACTTAAAAAAACTCATTATCTATCTTTCTTTTACTAATAATAAAACTACAATGTGTACATGGTAATGTGAGTTTATGAATTAATATCCTTAATATAAAGTTCAATAATTTATTGGTCAAGATATTATCTGACTTACCAACCCATAAAATCTTATATTTCTTATAAAAAACCTCTATATTTTAGTTTATATTTTGATAATTTCAATAATAAATATCATGAAGTAAATGGATCTTCTTATAACAAATACTTTTGGGATGACCACTATCTAATTTTGAAATAATGGAATATATCCACCAGAACATAATAGGTGTAAATAAATTACTAGAAAATGATCTCGTACTACGGTGTATGGAACTTAGAAAACAACACCCTAAATCATCGCACTATAATGCACAAACCTCTAATAACACACATAAACAAGAGTATCTAAAGACAATGATTGAAATAAAATAAAGAAAAAAGAACAAAAAAATTTATGTGGTTCAAATTGGTGTCCATCATAATGGGGGAATTTATTTTTGATTTTATTAAGGTAAAAAAATATGATTATAATGGATTAAGTTTAGTCTCTAAACACAAGTGATTGAACCAAATAAATACAGCTAAGTCCATATAGGGGAACTAACCACCATATATTTGAATCTTCATGGGTATAAATTCCACTAGATTCTATCTTTATGGTTATCTATTCGTTTGGTAAAAGGATTCAACCACATAAATTTTATCATTTTGTAGACTGTGGGGATTTCTAAACTATCACGAGTTTACCCTTACACTCCATTTATCTTACTCTTATGTTTTTACCTTTGATACAATACCACTAGGGGAATCCTTCATAAGGACTCTTAATTTTTATAAGTGTCACTCATAAACATGTTCTTTATGCCTTGAATACTAATTTCATTGAATGAATCAATGGGTAATTTCTTGTCTCTACCTTCTGAATGTACCTTCGAGTTTGAAAAATATCCAATCAACTAGAATTTTTAGCTAACGATCCACCATTTCCATATGATATATTAAAAATAATGCCACAATAATTTCTCCATAATCCAGATCTAATTCCATGATCATAAAATTATTTTCATATATGACTGAAACTATAACACCCCAAGATTCCGTGGTACATTTCCCTTTGAATAATGCAATAGCTTGCGTTGTACGCAACTTCGAGATTCTGACACACCACGACCAATCAAACTAACCATTATGAATAGTAATACCCACTTTTTGAAATTTTAAATATTCTATTTTTCAAAATGGAATTAATTTTTGGATTCAGAATATCAAAATTAGCTTAGGGTGAATTTTTGGTACTCTTTGGAAAACTTTCACTGTTTGATGAATATTGAAAATACTAAATTTTAATTAAAAACAACTTTTTCAATCGAAATAATTTATAGTGTTAAATTATAAATTTTGAATGGTTTTTAAGTATAGTTAGATTATTTTTTATCATTTAATATAATTTAGGTCATTGGATTTAATTTTACATTTAAATTGGACATAAACAAGTGTCAATATTTTGATAGTTATTATTTCTTAAAAACATGCTTTTTTGTTTTGACAACGGAAATTAATTTTAAATTAATTTCTACCACTTCTGTGTTTTGAATTTGGAAAAATAGATTCCATATTTTGAATCAGGAGTTCCAAATTGTGTAAATAGGTAAATTTTATTTTTATACATTATGAATAATTATTTCGGTAAATATTTTATTTACCATGGTTAAAGGGTAAATCTGGTAAATAACGGTAAGAAAATAATATTATAATAATATTAAATTACCCTAACATGTGTCCTATTCCCATTTTTTGATACATTTCTGAGCATGGGAATCCTTTGGTCAATTTTGGGACCCCATGTAGCCACTTATAAGTGATAATAACACTTTATATTAATTAATTTTAAGCAAAGACAAAGATGACTTAAACATATATCTTTTAGTAAATCAATTTTTACATGGGGTTATATAAGTTATCTCTTGGACTATAAATATTCATTAGAAATCTAAAATGATTTCATACAGCTTGGGACTTTTTTTTTATAATTTTTAGACATCAAATAAATAAAATTATTTATGACACAATAATTATACAGTGTTTACCTCATAAATGAATGATTTAAATAAATAAGATTATAAAAATTAAAACAATTTCCAAAACCTATCCTATTATTATTGGATGATTTTATTTATAACATGAGTCATTTTATATTCAAATTTAATGACTTTCAGAACTTTGGAAACCGAAAAACATTATATAATGAAATAATATTTTCAAACATTCTTAAAGAGCCCCTACTCACCCTTATAAAAAGATTTCACCTCTAACCCATTTCTTACACTTATCAAGCCCATTGGCTTGTCTAACCTCTAAAAAATTAAGTTCCCTACATCCCTTTATTCCTCCTGGATGCCTTACCTTGGGATAAGGCACTTCAAGGAAGCCTTTTGGTTCAAACCAAAGGGAGTTACCTGATTTAAAGGTAACATCTCCTCTTAAGTTATTTTATTTTATTTTACTTCTCCAACCCCCTAAAATCTCTTTATTACTTTATTTTATAACAAAACCAGTATTTTCAATATACTAGGTTGTTTTTATGAGACATATTTGAACTACACTTACACACACTTCCGTCTAATGGGTATAAAACATAATGTTTCTGTGGACGGCGAACTACCGCCTCACGAAAAGATGATTGTTCAATCTTATATTGCCACCCCTTATGGTGGATATTATGATGGTACTATAATTATATTTGATATATATGATATTTATTTTATCTATAATCTACTTTAATTCTATTTTATATAATACCTTTATTATTTTCAGTTTGTATATATACGATAATTTCATTTGAAGAAGTGCAGACTACCACCCCCTCAAAGTGATATGACTCGTTCATACCATACATGGAACGTATAAAGGATGGTGTTAATGAACCTATGTATTGTATATAAAATATTATATTATACTGGAATGATAATATACCTATGTATCATTTGTTCTTCATTCCTTTTAAAATAAAAAAATGTAATGGAAGTTTTGTTCGTGCGTACGTACGAATTACCGTCTCCACGAACGCGATGAGATCCATTCCCCATCATAACCATTCAAGAATAATTTTCATTTTATTATTAAAAATAATATTTAAGAACATTATATCATTCTGGATATGAATCAAATACATCCTATCCATAAAAAACATGACTTACATAACAAAACATATAAAGGAAAAGGAACCAGTTAACACTCGAAAAAATATTAGTACTAAAATATTATTAACAAAGTATTATTATAAGATCATATATGATATCATATTTATATATGTGGTTCTTGTATAATTTAATAACAATTATTTAACTATTATAAAGGAGGTTAACGTACCCTCGACCAAGGAAAAGTACAAGGTAAGGGTTAATTTCACAATCTCTTTATTATCTGAGGTTGTTTTTATGTAAGTGTCTACTCGGACCTCTTTATCATCCACATCTGTGTTTCTTAAAAATGTATTTCAAATCATTTTACTATTTACTATACTATGGGTTAAAGTCATTTATACCCTTTTTTTAATTTTTATAAAATGTTTTGAAAGGAATATTTCTGTCGTTTTCCAAACAAGGTACTTTATTACCTTTTTGAAAAATTAAGGTAAGAATGTTTTTTAACTTATATGGCTGGTATGAATATTATCTAACATTATAATACCTTTGAAGCTTCACTTACAATATTATAATAATATTTTCAAAATAAATGTTTTCTTTTATAATTACATGACTTTTAAATGATTTCAAAATAGAAAGAGATATTTATCTCAAATAGTTTTGTTTTCATCTACGTCAACATCCTTTAATGAATTTTATACTTGTTTGAAGTTGATTTATTATGATACAAATATTCCATATTGTATTGAAGGTTTTGTGATATGTTTTACTATAGATCTGTTATTTTTATACCATTCATGGTTTATGGTTAATGTATTAACATTTCGTATGCTAGTTTTAATACGAATGTTTATGTTATGTTTCAACCTTTTCATATGAGGAATGCATTGGACTTAGTAAGTGACGGGTTGGGACCTCTATAGCTCCTTGATGAATCGATAGGTCTCATGAGACAAACTAGTGTCTTGGCACAAGGCATTTGAAAAATATTATTTTTAGTCTTGGCATGAGGCCTTGATTATGTGGTTATGATGTCCGACATTATGCATTCCATCATTACGAAGTTAGCTATTGATATTACATGTGATTATTCGACTAGTAGAATATATATATGAATAAGTAAATGAAATTATTTGATTCATCTTTTCCATATTATAATGAAGTTTAATTTTAAAAGGCTTTTGTTTTAGTCTTATACATTGCCTTAAATGTTTATGCCTATTTATGAAAGTTTCTGCTATATTGTTATCCTTACTGAGCATTTGAGTTCACCCCTTTCTATGTTTTATTTTTCATAGGATGTGAAGAAGAAAATTATGATTAACTTTTAGGGATAGGCCAAGTATACGAGTGCGTTCAAGGGGGGCACAATATTGTTTTTCGTTATTTCATGATGTAATGTAAAACTCATGTATGTATCTAGTACTTCCAAGGCTACTAAACTAATCAGTCTTTCAAGACATGATTCCTTGTATCATGCCAATGTTATGTAATAATGCACCAACTCTCGGTAACTGGGGTCAGGGCGTTACAGTTGGTATCAGAGGAATTTTAGTACAAACCTTGGAAGCTGGATTTAGAAAAACTCTGATTAGAGAACATTACCCTAAGATAGACATTGAGGATTAGTATAGAAGAACTTCCTAGAATTTTTTTAATGTAGAAATTTTGTGGGTTTTACAAGAAACACAACCCTGTCTGGATATGAGAAGGTAGAGGCAGCTCTGGAACAGATGTACCTAGAAGTGAAAACTCTGACAAGGAGTTTCGAGCTTGACCTGGGGTATCCTGGTACACGACAACGGGCTTTACTGCACTCTTGGTTATGACACTCCCGGAGGATATGATTAGGATAATTCACATTTTCATTACAAACCTTTATGAAGGATTTATGAGTATATACCTCCTCAAATATTTTTTTATGATTATGGATTATATCCATAAACTGTTCAATTTATGTTAAGTACTTTACAAGTTTGGAATTATGTATTGTGATTCATAAAGTAATCTAGTGTATGCCATTGTTTAGAAATGGACCCTAGTGTAAGGAATGAGAACCGTATCAACACATGTAATCCATGTAGAGATTTCCACTCCTACTCAATATAATTATAGTGGAGATGTTGATACGACTTGTGCTGCTCAAATTATCACCATACTGGGACAACTCACTCAGGTTATGAATAATAACCTTACCTGTATGGAGTACCCTGATCCATAATGCGGAGGACCAATGTTATGCCGATTCAGAGGTAACAACCAACAACATTCAATGGGACTAAAAATACATTTTTAGCTGATCAATGGATAATTTCCTTAGAGAAAATATTTCATGCTTTGGGGATCAACGAAAGGGAAAATGTTTTCATGGAAGTTTATCACCTCACGGGCGATGCAAATCAATGGTGGTCATTAATTCAAAACACAAAGGAAGATGAAGAAGTATAAAATATGGAATGGAGGGAGTTTAAAGACCTTTTCTTAGAAAAATAATTTCCTCATGACCATCAAGTGGATATGGAAAAACAATTTCTGAGTCTGAGGAAAAAGGACAATGAGAATGTCTAAAAGTATGAGGCTAACTTTAAAAAGTTATCAAGTCATGCAGCAAATTTTATACATAACCCAAGTAGTAATATTGATCAATTCTTTTATGGGTTAAAAGCATTTATCCGTTGAGCATTAGTCTCACAATCATTCTCATCATACAAATATATTGTCTCATGTGCTATCAAGACAGAAAAGGAAATCTCTAAGTCTTACGACTTTAAAGTAAAGCAAGAGAAGAAGAGATCTGTTGGACACTATGGAAATGGAAATAAGGAGAAGAAGGGAAAAGTTGAATATCCATCCTGCGGTAAATGTGGTAAGAAACACCCCGGTGCTTGCCTGAAGGGAATGGGAGTCTGTTACAAGTGTGGTGAAAAAGGCCACCAAGCTCGTGATTGCAAGGGAAAGAAAGATGATTTCAATGTTGAATGGTACAATTGTAAAGAAATGGAGCATTATAAAAATGAATATCCTATGAGCCAAGGAAACTTACCTCAGAAAAGACCAAGGGATAAAGGCCATGATTATGTGATCACTAATGCTAAGGTTAAAGCTTCGAAAGATGTGGTGGTAGGAAATTTAATGGTTTCCTCAAGTTTATCCAATGCTTTATTTGATTTTGGATCATCGCATTGTTTCATATCTTCCCAGTTTTCTAAGAAAATTAGATATTTCTAATTTTATTTAACAAGGGAGTTATTAGTAAAAATTCCTAAGGGAAGTATCATGACAACAAAGTTTTGTGTATCGATCCCCATTAGGGCATATAAATGTTCTTTATTTGCTGATCTCATCGTCATACCCATGATTGAATTTGATATAATCCTCAAAATGGATTAGATTCCAAACCATGATGTGAAAATTTTTTATAAGAAAGCGGTTACAATTTTTGATGATGATAAGGAATAAATTATCTTTAGAGTAGAAATTTCACCATCTGATTCTTATCTAGATCCACCCCATGTAGCTATACTAAATTCAATTATTAGAGAGGAATAGATTGAAATAACAATGGGCGAGGAAAGGAATGTTCAAATAGGGGATGTACCTATTGTATAAGAATATGTTGATGTATTTCTAGAGGATTTACCTGGATATCCTCCAGAATGAGAAATTTAGTTTTCCATTGATTTAATTCTTGGTTCAAGGACCATATCGAAGACCCCTTATAGAATGGCCACTATAGAATTAGTGGAGCTAAATAAACAACTAAAGGAGTTGAGTAATAAAGTATTTATTCACCCTAGTGTTTTTCCATGGGGAGACCCTATTCTTTGTTTTAAGAAGAAAGATGGATCTATGAGGTTTTGCATTGAATACAATGAGATCAATTCTATAACAATAAATAACAAGTATACCCTACCTTGCATTGATGATTTTTTTGATCAACTTCATAGAGCTCAATTTTTTTCAAAGATTGAAATTTGATCTGGATATCATCAGTTGTGTGTGAAGAAGGAAGACATTCCAAATAAATCATTTCGAACTAGGTACGAGCATTACGAGTTTACAGTAATGCCTTTTGGACTAACTAATGCACCCTCTATCTTTATGGATCTAATAAATAGAGTTTTCAAGGAATATCTTGATGACTTTGTAGTGGTATTTATTGATGATATCTTGCTATAATCCAAAATCTACGAAGATCATGAAAATCAATTTCGCACTATTCTAAAGACCCTTAAAATAAATGAATTATATGGGAAGTTCATCAAGTGTGAATTATGGATTTAGGAGATATCATTTCTTGGCTATATTGTCTCTATGGATGGAATCTCTGTTGATCCTTCAAAGAACAAGGCAATAAAAGAATGGCCAGCACCAACAAGTATAACTGAGGTACGCAGTTTTATTGGTTTAGCAGGTTATTATCGCTGTTTCATCCAAACTTTTTCACAATTGGCCAACCGATTAACCAAGATCACACGTAAAGGGGTTAAATTTGTTTGGACAAAATAGTGTGAATAATTTTTTGAATAACTGAAGAGAAGATTAGTCAATGCTTCTATATTGACTCTACCATCGGGGAATGATGAGTTTTTTATTTATAGTGATGCTTCAAAGAAAAGACTTGGTTGTGTCCTTCTGCAGAATGATAGGGTTATTTCCTATGCAGTAGAGTAGCTAAAAATTTATGAACAAAACTATCCCACTCATGATCTTGAGTTAGCAGTTGTAATCTTTGCTATGAAGATTTGGAGACACTATCTCTATGGTGAAAAAATGTGAGATTTATACTGATCACAAGAATTTGAAGTATATTTTCTCACAAAAAGAACTCAACATGAGACAAAGGAGATGTCTTGAACTACTCAAGGATTATGATTGCACAATACACTACCACCCGAGGAAGGAAAATAAGATGACAGATGCTTTGAGCAGAAAGGATCATGGAGTTTTGAAAAAGACGAGAGTTGAAAGAGATCCTATATTCATGGATCTAGTAAATATGGATATGGGAGTAATCATGGAAGGTGAAACATCAATACTTTTTCAAATGGTTTCTAAACCATCTTTACTAGAAAGGATACAAAGTTCTTAGACTGATGATGAGGAGTTTCAAAAGAAAATTAAAGCTGTGAACGATGGGATATTGATCGACTTCATATATAAAGATGGGATTTTGAAATTCAGGAAGAAACTTTGTGTTCCTAACATACCTAATCTAAAAATGGAATTGTTGGATGATGCTAATAGCTCCAATTTATCTATACACAATAGTATAATTAATATGTATTGAGATTTAAAGGAACATTTTTGGTGGGATAACATGAAAAGAGAGATTGCTGATTATGTGTCAAGATGTATGGTTTGTCGACAAGTGAAAGCTGGAAGACAACATCCTAGAGGAGTCCTGCAACCTCTTCCCATACATGAGTGGAAATGGGATGATATTACGATGGAATTTGTCATGGGGCTACCAAAGAATCCTAGAAGGAATGATGCAATATGGGTCATTGTTGATCGTCTTTCCAAGTCAGCTCATTTTCTTGCTATAAGAGAAGATTTACCACTTGAACGTCTGGAGATACTATATATTAATGAAGTTGTAAGACTTCATCGAGTACCCTTATTGATTGTTTCTGATCATGATCCCCATTTTACAACAAGATTCTGGAAAAGTCTTCAGAAGGCCTTGGATACTGAAATTTGTTTGAGCACAACCTACCACCCTCAAACTGATGGACAATCAGAATGGACTATTCAAACATTATAAGACATGTTGAGATCTTGCTCACTTGACTTCCAAGGTATGTGGGATCAATATTTACCTATGGTAGAATTTTCCTATAATAATAGTTTCCATTCAAGTATTCAGATGGAACCATATGAAGCGTTATATGGAAAGAGATGTCACACACCAACTTGTTGGGATGATGTTGGTGAAGAAAACTCATAGGCTCAGAACTTGTTGATGAAAAAATGGAAAAGTTGAAGGCTATCCAAACCCACATCAAAGCAGCTCAAAGTAGGAAAAAGAGACATGCTGATAACCAAAGGAAAGATTTGGAATTTCAAGTAGGAGATCATGTTTTCTTGAAGGTATCTCTATGGAAGGGTATTATACGATTTGGTAAGAAAGGAAAATTAAGTCCCAGTTACATCAAACCATTCAAAATTCTAGAACTAATTGGATTTATAGCATATCGTTTGGAAATGCCGCTAAGTCTCTCCAAAGTTCCTGATGTGTTCCATGTATCACTGTTGAGAAAATACTTTCCTGAACCAACACATGTGATCACCTATGAAGAAATAGAACTGGAACCCAATCTCTCTTATCGAGAAGAGCCTATCAGAATTCTTGATACCAGATAACATGTGTTAAGAAACCGAACGACTTATCTGGTAAAGGTTCTATGGAGAAATCATAAGACGGAAGAGGTGACGTGGGAACCTGAGGAACTTATGATAAAGGAGAACCTGAATCTTTTTATGTAGTAGTATTCTAGAAATTTCGATGATGAAATTATTTGAAGTAGGGAATAATTTAACATCCTAAGCTTCCATGGTACATTTCCCTTTGAATAATACAATATCTTGCGTTGTACGCAACTTCGAGATTCTAACACACCACAACCAATCAAACTAGCCGTTAGGAATAGTAATACCCACTTTTTGAAATTTTATAAATTTTATTTTTCAAAATGGACTTCATTTTTGGATTCAGAATATCAAAATTAGCTTAGGGTGAATTTTTGGAACTCTTCTGAAAACTTTTAATTTTTGATGAATATTGAAAAATACTAAATTTTAATTAAAAACAACTTTTTTAATAAAAATAATATATAGTGTTAAATTACACATTTTAATGGTTTTTAAGTATCATTAGATTATATTATTATAATTTAATATAATTTAGGTCGTTGGATGTAATTTCACATTTAAACTAGACATAAACAAGTGTCAATATTTTGATAGTTATTATTTCTTAAAAATACGCTTTTTGTTTTGACAACATGAATTAATTTTAAATTAATTTCTTCCACTTATGTGTTTTAAATTTGGAAAAATGTATTCCATATTTTGAATCCGAAGGTCCAAATTGTGTAAATAGGTAACTTTTATTTTTAGACATTATGAATAATTACTTCGGTAAATATTTTATTTACCATGGTTAAAGGGTAAATCCAGTAAATAAGGGTAAAAAATAATATTATAATAATATTAAATTACCCTAACATGTGTCCTATTCCTATTGGTTGATACATTTCTGACCATGTACATCCTTGGGTCGATTTTTGTACCCCATGGAGCCAGTTGAGAGTGATAATGATACTTTATATTAATTAATTTAAAGTAAAGATAAAAATGACATAAACATATATCTTTTAGTAACATAATTTTTACAAGGGTTTATTTAAGTTATATTTTCAACAAAAAGTATTAATTTGAAATATAAAAAGATTTTCTACATCATGGAATTTTTTTATAATTTTTAGTCATCAAATAAATTAAATTATTTATGATATAATAATGATGCAGTGTTTACCTCATTAAAGAATGATTTAAATAAATGAGATTATAAAACATAAAAAAATATCCAAAACCTATTCAATTCTTATTGGATGATTTTATTTCGAACATGAGTCATATTATCTTTGACTTTAATAAGTTTTGTACCTTTAGAAACTGAAAAGGATTATATAATAAAATAATATTTTTAAACATTCCTAAAGAGCCCCTCCACCCCTTTATAAAAAGCTCTCACCTCTAACCCATTTATCACACCTCTCATGCCCCATTTCTCATCCAAAATCTACCCAATTAATCTCCCTACATCCCTATATTCCTATTATAAGCCTTACCTTAGGTATAAGTAACTTTAAAGAAGCCTTTTGGTTCAAACCAAAGGGAGTTTCTTGATTTAAAGGTAACATCTCCTCTTATGTTCGTTTCTTTTATTTTACTTCTCCAACCCCATAAAATCTTTTTATTCCTTTATTTTATAACAAAAATAGTATCTTCAATATAATATATTGTTGTTATGAGAAGTATTTGAACTATACTTACTCACACCTCCATCTAATGGGTATAGAACATAAGGTTTCTATGGACGGTGACCTACTGCCTCCCGAAACGATGATTGTTCAATCTTCTACTACCACCCCTTATGGTGGACATTATGATGGAACTATAATTATATATCATATTTATGATATTTATTTTATCTATAATCTTCTGTAATTATATTTTATATCATATCTTTATTGTTTTCATGTTGTATATATATGATAATTTCATTTAAGGAAGTGCGGACTACCGCCCCCTCAAAGTGATATGACTCGTTCATACCATACATGAAACGTATAAAGGATGGTGCTAATGAAATTAAATAACATATATAAAATATTATATTATACTGTAATAATAATATACCTATGTATCATTTGGTGTTCTTTCCTTTTAAAATAAAAAAAATGAAATGGAAGTAGCGTTCGTGGGTACGTACAAATTACTGTCTCTATGAACGCGATGAGATTCATTCCCCATCGTAATAATTCAAGAATAATTTTCATTTGATTATTAAAAAAAATATTTAAGAACATTATATCATTCTGGATATGAATCAAATACATCATATCCTTAACAAACATGACTTACGTAACAAAACATATAAAGGAAAACGAATCAGTTAACACCCGAAACATTGATACTACTAAAATATCATTAGCAAAGAAATATTATAAGATAATATATGATATCTTATTTATGTATCTGGTTCTTGTATAATTTAATAACAATGATTTAACTATTATATAGTAGGTTAACATACCCTCAACCAAGGAAAAGTACAAGGTAAGGGTCAATTTCCCAATCCCTTTATTATCCGAGGTTGTTTTTATGTAAGTGTCTACTATGACCACTTTATCATTCACATCCATGTTTCTTAAAAATTTATTTCAAAAACATTTTTACTATTTAATAGAATATGGGTTAATGTCATTTATACCCTTGTTTTAATTTTTATAAAATGGTTTGAAAGGAATCTTTATGTCATTTTCCAAACAAGGTACTTTATGACCTTCTCAACAAATTAAGATAAGAATGTTTTTTAACTTATACGGTGGGTGCGGCATATCTCTGATGTTATAACACCTTTTAATATTCCCTTAAAATATTATAATTTTTTTTTCAAAATAAATTTTTTCTTTTATAATTACATGAATTTTAAATTATTTCAAAAAAGAAAGAGATATTTCTCTCAAATAGTTTTGATTTCATCTATGTCAACATACTTTAATGGATTTTATACTTGTTTGAAGTTGATTTATTATGATACAAATATTCCATAATGTATTAAAGGTTTTGTGATATGTTTGACTATGGATGTGTTATTTTTATACCATTCCCGGTTTATGGTTAATGTATTAACATTTCGTATGCTAGTTTTAATACGAATGTTTATGTTATGTTTCAACCTTTTCATATGAGGAATGCATTGGATTTAGTAAGTGATGGGTGGAGCGTGATATAGCTTCTCAATGTGTCAGTAGGTCTCATGAGACAAACTAGTGTCTTGGCACAAAGCCTTGACAATATCTTATTTGTAGTCTTGGCACGGGGCCTTGAATACGTGGTTATGAAGTCTGACATTATGAATTCCATCATTATGAAATTAGCTATTGATATTACATGTGATTATTTTAGTAGTAGAATATCCATGTGAATAAGTAAATGGATTTATTTGATTTATCTTTTCTATATTATGCATAAGTTTAATTTTAAAAATCTTTTGTTTTAGTCTTATACATTGCCTTAAATGTTTATGATTATTTATGAAAGCTTCCTCTATGTTGTTATCCTCACTGAGCATCTGAGCTCACCCATTTCTATGTTTTATTTTTCCTAGGATTTTAAGTAGTAAATTATGATAAACCTGTAGGGATAATCCAAGAACATGAGTGTGTTAAAAGGATACACAATGTTGTTTTTATTTATTTCATGATGTAATGTATAATTTATGTATGTATCAAGTACTTCCAAGGATACTAAACTGATCGGTCTTTCGAGACATGATTCCATGTATCATTATAAGGTTATGTAATAATGCACCGACTCTGGGTAACTGGGGTCGGGACGTTACAAAAACTAAACAATTTCAACTTGAGAATCATTTTTTAGGATTCAATACTGAGTCAGATGTTTCCTTTAAAAAATATTATTCAATTGATAAAAATTCCATTGAAGATATATGGTTCCCCAACCATTCTTCTAGTCACCCAAACCCAACTGAGATATAGCACTACCTCAGTACATCCCAGACTATAACCTTTATCTTCATATTAACCAAATTCTGAGTCCCTTTTATCTTCTATAGATCCAATACTCCATCCTTTAATAACTTTTAGATGAAGTGATAATTTAGTTAAATGTGATTTGTCGTAGAATACAACCATGCAATTTTTAAGTGAATTGAACCTTTTGAGTCACAAAATATCATCTCATCATCTTTCCTCCTTTAGAGATCTTCCAACAGACCCATTATCGAAATTACCCCATTCTCAGCTTTAATTAAAGAAACACAACCTGCTTCCATTGTTAAGAGTGAAAACCCCAATTAAAACATCAACAAATAGATTAAAAATTTTCCTCCTAAAGTGAACATGTATCTATATATAAATATAACCCAATGAAAGAGTTAACAAACCCCTACAATGGATAGTTTTTTTATAAAGAAAAGCATTAAGATTTTGGACCCCTTTAAGTACTGGAGAATCCACTTCAGAACATCCCAGTTTTCTCTTCTAGGATTCAAAATTTACTTTCAGAAAAATCCCACTACTTGTGAAATGTTTGGTTGAGTATAAACCATGGAATAAATTAGGTTTCCAACTACTAATTCATATTTAATCTTTACCATGTACTCTACCTCAACTTCTATTCATGGTTCCTTCTTTTTACTAAATTTAAAATATATATCCAGGGGACTGGTTTCTAGTTTTTCCTCACCCAAGTCAAATAATCCAACCACTTTCCAAATTTAGTTAGACTAAATTATGTATAAATTATTGTATCTTAATTACCTTGTGATCTATATCCTCAAATTCTGCCTATCCAGGACAAAAATTTTCATCTCAAATCATCTTGAAAATTTAACCTTAATTGAATTGATCATTTCCTTTACAAGACTATCAGTAATAATAACATAAATCTACATAATAAATACAATGTAACTATCATCATATAAAAAATTCTTGTAACAAGAATGACTATCATTTCTCTAGAAGAACATACACTCCAACATAAATACATTTAACATCCAATTCCACTGTCTTAGTGACTTCATCAAACCTTAAAGGTTCAATTTTAAATTGCTCAAAAGGTATTGGTTTTGATGCTTTGTGAAACAAAAAAGATAATACATGAAAATCTCATCTTTTATGTCTTCATTAAGGAATGTTGAGTTCATATACAACTATTACATATGCATACCCTCCATAAAAACTAAAATATGTACCTTATGATAGTCTTATTTTTAACTATAGATGAATAGATCTCTAATAAATCCATACCATTCAATTCATAAAATCCTTTCATAATTATTTGTGAATTTTACCTCCATATGCTATCTACTTCCCCATTTTTATGATACCTACATTTTTTATGAATAAAATTCTGCCTAGAAATCTTATTCGTTAGATCCCAAATTCTAAACCCATGGAAGGAATTAATTTCATCCCTCATAGATAACTTGAACTTATTTGAGTATTTTAGATTTATGAACTCTTATAGGAACTTAGTATCTCCATCATATATGAGTAACATGTAATATAGATCATTATTGTATCTCTAAACTTAGTACATAACTATAGTATATATCTAAAACCCTCTCTATGGATCAACTCTTTCTAGTGTAGTATCTTATGGTATTCTATATTCTAGAGCTCTTGCATGAATTTCCCCCCTATAATTCATAGTATTATATATTTATATTATTTTTGATCTTTTAAATTCCATTATAACTTGACCCCATACTAAAATATCCTTCAATTTGTATGGTGTTTCTTGTAATATCATACTAGTGGAATTATTAACATCCATAACTTATGGACATCCATTTTGTTGAACTTCATCCCCTGATAATACTTGAGCCTCTTATCCTTCAATAGGATCTCTTCATTGAATATATAATTTCAACTTCTAACAACCTTTGGAAAGTTTTTGTCATATGTTGAAATCCAAAATCTACATTGTTATACCCAAAAAAGTAACTTGTTGAGAACTTAGCCTTTAACTTGTCCCTTAGAATAAATGTGGATATTGGTGAGCACTCTAAATTGTTTGAGATGGGTGAAATAAACCTTTCTAATGGAATAATATACTTATAGTAGATTTTTCCCAATATATAATAATGACTCGTATTTATCATGTTTACATACAAATCACTACTTCTAGAAAAAAACCTTAGGGAACCCCATAATAATTTTCATACTCATTTCATTATCAATTAATTTTGTGTGTATCCTCTCTATAACTTTGTTTTTCTATAGGTTACCTAGTATAATCTTCTGAAATTTTATACGATTCCTCCAAAAAACCTCTAAAACTATCTACTTATATAATCCCCACCATTATCAATCCTCCATCACTTACGTTTTCCATAGAATCATTTTCCACTATGAATATCCATTGGAAGAATTTTCTGAACATATTGTACTTGTTATTAATTAAGAACACATAGACTTTCTATGCTTCATCAAAAACAAATTACAAATATAATAATGACCCTCTATGATAATGAACTAGAGATGTCCCTCTATATGTTTATATAAATCAACTCTAACTTCAGGTTCTTTGGATCCTTACATTATATTTGTAAAGAAACCTCTAATGGATTTCTAATGAAACAATCTTCATTTGTTTTGAACTGTATGGTACCAATATTTAATATAGCTTTAGCGGTAAGGATTTTCACCCCTCTCTCACTTAGGTGAATGGGATGGTAAATCCATAACATTGTGGAAGTTAATTCTATGTAATGCATCATACCATATGATAATTTTATGAGGGAAAAAATCTTATCCTTCACTCATTTAGCCACAACCATGGAACAATGTGAAAGATTCCACATACCAATCACCAATATTTGTACAAAAACTCACATCATCTAACTGTTCAAACGATATTAAGTTCTTCCTTAACCCTAGGGTGTTCCACACACCCTTAAACTCTATAATACTTCAATCCATTATCCGAACAGACATGTTACCCTTTCCCATAATCTCAAGAGCTTGATAATCCATAAGATGAAACTTTATATATATTTTAAAATTATAGTTATTTATATATCCTCTATATAATGTTTAGTGAAAAAGGCTCCATTGTTTATAATCCAAGTCTCAATTGAAATTTCGTAACTCAAAAAAATATTATCTTTTAATATATAATTTGAAGATATACATCCAAATGAATGTCATCTTGTATTCACTTTATAATTACTACAATAATTATTTAGGAAACCTTTTTCCCATAATGAAAAAATAGGAACACCTTCTACCAAGATACTCTTTCTCCAACTTCTTTTTCATTTAAAATTCCTATGACCTTTCCATGTCATCAGTTGACCTATTACCTCTACATTAAAATTATTTTTGGGTGATACCTAGATCTCTTTCTAATTAAGTTACTTATTCTATATAAGGTCTCCAAAATCTAGAAACTAAATATTTTCCTTACATATTAAATTGATCACTTTGATAACCATTACATCCCATTATCTTGGGTGTAGTGATATCAATAATAGTTTACATAATGATCCTAAAACATTTACCTTCACTGAATACAAATGACTTCAGATGATATTGGAGTCATTGATGTGATCTAATATTGGGTTACCTCCCAATATCCTCATGTAGAACAACCTTCACAAGAGGAAAACCTTATTCATTGATAAAGGAATATCATACTTGTTAGTGAGAGAGATCATAAGTTATAATGCGGTTTTCACTTCCTAGATATTATAAGACACATTCAAGGATAATTAAATACAAATAAAACATATTGATTTATTATATATCCTCTCATATTCTTCGTTCTTTATAACATATATATTGGTGTCTATAAACTATAGATCAATTTTATTCTAATTTAGAAAATCCTTTATTTCAATTTTGTAGAACTGAAAATCTATATCATATAAATTATTCACTTAGATATTATCCCCTTCCAATTCCATCACTTTTGGTATGTGGGTAACTCACACTAAATTATAGAAAATATAATATGGATCAGCAAATAATTTATAGAAACTCTTATATAGGGTTAATGGATGAATGATGCTATTGAATTGAGTTTTTAAATACCTTTAACAGGGTTTAAACATGCAAATATCCACCAACAAAAGCTCAAATACAACTTGTTTGGATCATGGATATCTTCTATAAAAAATAGAATATATTCACCAAAAAATAATAGTCATAAATAAATTATCAAAAAACAAGCTAGCATTATGACATTAGAAAATTAGAATAAAACACACATAAATCATCGCACTGTAACATACAAAAAAATTTGAATACACACACAAGAGAATTAAAAGATAATGATTGAAATAAAATAAAGGAAAAAAATATCATAAATTTACATCATTAAAACATGAGTCCTACTCCACTAGGGAATGATGCCTTACTTTTATTAAAGTAACATAAGATGATTACAATATATTATGTTCACCCAAGTCCAACTAGTGAAACTATTTTTCATATGTTTTGATATCTATAGGGAATGATTCTTTGTTAAATCATATATTTATAAATATCAATTCATCTTTTCAAAATCTCTCCCCACCTTAATTTCTTTAACCAGTACACTACGCATGCTTCTAAAACTCTCATGAGTTTACCCTTACATTATATTCATGTTACTCTTATATTTTGTCTTTACTATAAAATCAAAAGTACTCTTAAATTTTACCATAGTTACTATAATTAAAGTCTTTAGTTCTTCACACTCTTGTTCCATTGACTGAATCAGGGGGTAATTTAAATTTTCCAGCTTCTAGATATAAACTCTAGTTTATATAGCTTTCAATCTCTCAAAAATTACAAAAAATGGTTCAAAACTTCCATCCAGTCCATCAAAAATTAGACCACCCAAATTTCTAATTCTGTTGGATCTAATGCATTGATTGGAAAATAGTTTTCAAATATTGCTAAAATCTATCATCTACTTGAATAGTTTATATGTATATTTTTTAGCTAATCCAATAGGCTATAATTATTTATCACATTTTAATGTTAAAAGGTTTATTTTTATTAAAACCTAATACTTAATCATATTAAATACCTAATATTTTTTCTCTAAATATTATACATACCCTTCATGGTATATCCTTGGATTTTATTTCTCATTTTACTTTACTAAGAATTATCTATTCACAATTGGGTATTATTTGAGTCTTATATTATATATATATAATTATCTTTAAATTTATATGTCAATAATTCACATATAATTAAACTATTATGTATGGTATACCATAACAAAAAAGATATAAAATTTGAAATAATTTCCCATTATGTCTAAAATTGACACTAAGATAAATGCATTGGTAACACACATTACAAAACAATAGTTTCCAATAAAAGAATATACCCACTTGGAAATGCGATGCTATGATATTATATAGCCAACACTTGAGTCAACATCCATTAGTAAGTTGAATATCCACTTCACTCACATAATTTTCAAGCTTTCATTTTTCATTACATTTGGATATAAATATGAAAATCACACATTAAATTAAATACCCAAGAAATTGAACAAAAATATTATATATAACGATGAATACACATGAATTATAAGATTATACTGCTGTATTCGTAAAATCATTTCAGTTCCCCTTATACTGTAATTTCGTTACACATTTTAAACAAATAAACTTTTGTTCATTTATCCCCTATAAATATTTTATTTCTTTAATAGATCTTGAAAAGTCTCTATAGACTTTAAAATTATCACATGATTTTCATCCGTTCCCATCACTTCATTCGCCATTAGGATAAAATAACCATGTTAAACCAAATAATTATCAATTTGGGGAAGAATAATCAAAATATTATTGAGTTCTTTATACAATTAGTTAATTTTATAATTCTAAATGAAATAAAAGAACATAGGTTGAAAGGATGAAAAAAATGAGATATATGTATAATTTATTTTCCATACGAAACCTAAAATTTACAAATTGACCCATTTAATTCATAATGTTAAGTAAAAGTTCTATAAATAGTTATTTATCTTCCATATCACACCTATATACTATATTGATAATCTCATTTATCTTCTGCCTTTCTTTCTATTTTTCATGTTCTTAAAGATGAATCAACATGATGTATACACTTATATCCTGATGCTTTATCTTCAACTCACTAGATATGTATGACAACATGATGAACCATACATCTCATACACCGTACATGAACCTCATATAGGTATCATTTTCACCCTCTCTCACATGCTAAGGTCGATAATCAGGAATAGGGGATTCCATCATTTATATCTTCATTTATTATCTTAGTTCAATGTGAAAGAATCTGTAAAACTCCTAGAAGATTTTTATGGTAATTAAATTCCCTATGTCTAAGATGGATCCTAAGGAAATTTATGTGAAAAAATTAATATCCATTATTTATAATAAATAAAAGTATATTTTATTACTTTATATTGATTATCAATTATGAAATAATTAATAATTAATTAATTAGTCTCCCATTATTTTATAAAATCTCAATAACCCTTACCATTGGTTTAGAAATTTACAATTTATTTGATATCCCAGTGATAAGGATCTATATTTACCATCCCATAACCCATATAGAGAACTTATCAAAATACTAAAGGGTATTTAGGTAGGATTTACTTACCAATTACATTAAATTTCAATTCCTTGATCCGTAGATGGGAGTATTAAATCATGAAATCCGATAATAAAATTTCCTCAACACTTACCTCAAAGTTACACCATATAAAACCCATACTCTAGAAACCCTAATCCATTAGTTATATTATGTCATTGGTACAAAATATAAAATTTCCTATAGTATTTAATAGCTTAGAAGTCTTAGAAGACTTGACACATAGATACATTACATTTGAAAACATAAGAAAAAATATGAACATATAGCAAGAGCATTATTATCCCTTCCATCATATCCCTAAAAATTAGATGTGTCCCTCATATTGGTTTCTTGGGGGAAGGAAAACAAATAATCCTTTTCTTAGATGATTTATAATAAGTATCACAAATCAGAATCATGAAAAACATAAACACAGAATAAGTGATATGATAAGAATAAATTAACAACATAAAGCCATAATAAATATAAACTAATGTCACACTATATCCATGATAATAAATGTAAACATGTATAACAATAATCATTGATCTCATATTGATGGAATGCATAATTTTAGACATCAAAACCTGCAGTAAAGGATGTATTCCAAGACACTTATATAGTTATAGGAATAATTATACAAAAAAAACTAACCTGTTTTGTCTCATGAGATCTACAAATACAATGAGGGGCTATACAACTTTGTGACCCACACATCACTTCATTATGTACAACGAATTCACCATAAGAGTCATCAATACATTTTATAACATTAATTAAGAAACCTATTGATAAATAAACCATGAATATCCATATATTGATAAATTCAAACATCAACTACTTCCACATTCATTAGAATATTGTGGATGTCTAGGAGAATATCCCTTAATCAACATAGAATCTGTGGGGAAAAATCAAAGTGACAGGTAGTACCCTTATCAAAGAAATATTTGGGTGAGGGTATCTTCAATATGATGGGTTATCTATAGAATATAGTAACTAGGTTCAATATTTTTCATTGGTTAGAGACCAAGGTAATGGTAGTAAAAATCCTTCATCATGGTTCATTAAGAGTGTGTTGACATTCCAGAGCATATCCCCCAAGATTATATTTATAGGTGTGTAGTCTTAGTCCAAATAATCATATACATGGATGATTATTGATTAAATACACAAAAAAACTATTTTGTGATGATTTCCCCAATATTCATTATTTTCACTACCGCATCCAATTTTCAGTATCTAGACAACACTGTACTTTCAAAGAAATTACACACACTTTTCCTTTAACAAAACATAAAATGATTTTCCAACCATGGAAAAGGTAAATATTGAATCAAAATAATATAAGATAGTGATAGAAATATATATTCATAAAACCCTTAATTTTAATTATTAATGTGGAAATAATTATTCCATGGTAATGTATGAACCACACAAAAGAAATTAAGTAGTGATTATAACTTGAGCCCTAAAGAATGAAAACTGAGACGAAAAAACACCCATTATAGATTGGGTAGAAATTTAATTATAAAATATTGAAATATAGGTATTAAATTTGATCTTATAATAAATTTAATAAAGTAATTTCATGATATAAAATCTCAAATAGGTAGTATATACACCAAATAAATGAAATTTTGTGTATACTAAAAATATGTCTAAAAGAGAAGAATTTGAGATTGAAAAACCTTACCTTGTATCCTAAATTTCAAAAAAAATACCATAACCTCATGTATAATAAAAAAATATATATTAATCAGTTAATTCATAACCTTACTCATATCCATTTTCATTTATACTCTTCATAAATAGTATTTCTTTATGAGAATTCGTTGGATTTTCCACATCAGTGTTTATAATTTTTTTATAATTTATACTTGTTTCATAATAATGGTATTTTTATTCATTATTATTCTAAATAAAATTATTACTAGTTCATTAAAGTTACTTTTAATCATGATTTATAATAATTTATGATGTTTCAAATTCTTTTCATGAGTGTTTTAGACAATATCATTAAAGATGGAGTTGAAAAATGTAACACCCCAAGACTTTAAAATATTTTCATTTATGAATAAACTTTATTGATTTATTTATTTTTAAATAACACCATGTTATGATTATGTTGCACACAAAAATGAGTTGGTTTGTGTTATACACAAGGCCCAGTTTTAAATAACAACAATATATTAATAAAATATTATTTGATATAAAATATAAACTAGCTATAAAATTAGTATTTATGAATAATATTAACCAAATTTTAAATTTTATATATTAAATATAATTTTAACATTCCTATTATTTTTTTCTTATACATAATATAAGAACAAATTCAATTTTTTTGATAAAAAAGTAGTTTTTCAAAAAAATGTAGTTTTTCCACCTTTGGATGGAATACCCATTCTAAATAAAATATTTGACAATTTTATATATTTAATTTCATTAAATAATATTCTTCTTTGGAAGCGAGACATCAAAATTTATTTTGGATAAATTTTTGATGTTTTTCTGATAACTTTTATATTTTGATGAATAGTAAAAAATACTAAATTTTAATTGAAAACAAAATTTTTCAATCGAAATAATTTATAATGATAAATTATAAATTTTAATGGTTTTAATGTATAATTAGATTCTATTTTTATCATTTAATATAATTTAGGTCATTATAATTATTATTCACATTAAAATTAGATATAAACACATGTTAATTTTTTAATGGTTTTTACTTTTGAAAATCGTGTTTTCTCATTTTGTCAATGAGGATTAATTTTAAATTAATTACTGAAAATTAAATGTTTTAAATTTTAAAAAATGGATTCTATATTTGGGATCATTGAGGAAAAATTATGTTAATAGGTTACTTTTATTTTTTGGATATTATGAATAGTAACTGTAGTAATTGTTTTACCACGGTTAAGGGTAAATCAGATAATTAAAGGTATAAATAATATTATAAAATTACCTTAACACTTGTAAAAATTCTATGGGATGACTAAATTATACTCTTATAATATATGGTTCTAAATGGAATTACTTAATGGCTACTTTCCCATGAATATGACATTAATATTATTAAAATCAATGAATGTGACAAAATGTCACACTCTCATTTTATATAAGTATATTAATTTTAATATTGGGAGAAATAAGAGATAACATCTAATATAGGTATTATATGGAAATATAAATGAATTACCCAAATCATAGAAATTTATCTATAATTTTTAAAGATTAAAAAATTTCTATTAAGGATGACATAATAGTGATAGATAAATTATTTTATAAATTCAGATAACAAATAGATAATTTAAAAAATATTAAAAGAAATATAATTTGAATTAATTAAGGTGATACATGAATTTTCAAAGTTACTATGACATTTTATTATTATATTAAATATTTATTTTTTAATTTATCTTCTATTTTTATTTTATTTAAAATCAACGAAATGAATAGTTCAAAATTGACACTATTGATATTTTATAAAAATAACATTTTATTAAATTACTTAAAAATCATAAAAATATTTAAAAATTACAAAGTGATACTTATAAGGTCTAAAATGTCATAAAATATCCCTTTATACACAATTTACACCATATAAGTAAATATTTATAACCATTTAATATATAGAATGTTATTACCATAATTAAAATTAAATAGATTAAATTAGGATAAATCAAAATGATAAGATTAAAAATAAACTAAAAACATGTATAATATTTATTGGTTGAGATGATTTTGACCCATCCTCATATTATCTTATAAATAATACAATTTGGAGCAATTGGATTTAAAAATTCATTTATATTAATTTAATAGTTTTGTTATTTCCAAAGGTGTCCCTCACATCTCTTATAAAAAGGAACTTCTCCTTCTCATTAATTCGCCCCTCCAATTCCCTTTGTATTGGCCAAAACCTACCCAATTCTCCTCTCAAATTCCCTCACTTCATCCTAGAGGCCATAATTTTGGTATAAATTTCTTTTATGAAGTTCTTTTGTGCAAATCCAAAGGAGACACCCGAAAATAAGGTAATTGTTTTATCACCCTTTTCAAAGTACTTTTTTTATTCTACTTATTATATGTTGTCTCCCTATCAAAATAATAAATCCAATATGATACATATAATGATATGTTATTATAATCATGGTAAAACCATATTCCTCATTTTATACATCATATGAATAATAATATCACCATGCGTGTGTACGTACAACTTATCATCTCCACGTCGTGGTGTAATTTGTTATTCAATACGAATTTATTGTAATGGATATGTTGATGATTATAATGGATATAAATAATGAATATAACATTATAATTATTTATTATAATTAATATACCATCCAATTCCATACCATTTAATCATCAAGGTAATGATATTGTTGCTCCTGCGTACGTACGACCTACCATCTCCACGACATGATGAGACTCATCTTACACGTTCACCATCCTAGATTGATTATAAAAAATATATATTATGAAAAAGTATGAAATATATGAAATAATAATTCTATTTTAATAATATATTTATATATATACGTACTTATATGTCATTCACTTACTTCCACTCAATACGATAAGAAAATAGAAACAACGTTCATGTATACATATGACCTACCATCTCCATGAATTGTGTATTCCATTTCATATGTATATATCTATTATATATACTTATATTATGAATATATATGATATAAAAATGATTTTATACATTCTGGAAGTAAGTAAATCATGATCTTAGTAATACAATCAAGAATAAAAAGTCAAAATGCATAAGATAAACAAAGAGATTAATACCCAAAACATTTTTCAAACTTGAAATTTTTAATAAAAAGGTAATATAAAGTCATAAAAGAATCATATATGATATCATAAATATGGATATAGTCCTTCTATAATTTAATTAAATGTTTTAACCATTATATAGAAGGGTAACACACTCTCAACTAAAAGAACATACAAGGTAAGAGTTAATTTCACAATCTCATTACTATCTGAGGTTGTTTATATATAAGTATTTACTAGTAAATTTTTATTATCCATGTCCATGTTTCGTAAAAATAAATTTCAAAATATTTTTTACTAAATAAAATTGTTTAAAGTCATTTATAACCATGTTTTACTTTTTATAAAACGTTTTGAAAGGAATCTTTCAATCGTTTTTCAACCAAGGTACGTTGTGACCTTTCTAAAAAATTAAGGAAAGAATGTTTTTTTACTTATAAGACCTAAGTATATTTTTCCACCGTCATGTCACCTTATCATTTTAAGCTTCCCTAACAATATTTAAGGGTTATTTTCAAAATAAATGTTTTCTTTTATAATTGAGTGGATTTTAAATGATTTGAAAATAAAAATGAATATTTCTATCAAATATTTTTAATAAATTTATTAGAGTATTTTCATATATGTCAACATCCTTTGTTGTATTTTATTCTTGATTTAGGTTGATTTATTATGATACAACCTTCCTTATTTTATTGAAGTTTTTATAATATATTTGACTATGGATGTTCTATTTTTATACCATTCATGGTTTATGGTTGAATTATTAACATTTGGTATGCTAGTTTTAATATAAATGTTTATGTTATGTTTCACCCTCTTCATATGAAGAATGAATTGGACTTAGTATGTTAAGACTAGGGCTTGCTATAGCCCCTCAATAAATTTGTAGGTCTCATTAGACAAACTAGTGTATTGGAACAAGGCCTTAAAGGTATGGTAATGGTCTTGGAATTAGGCCTTTATTGTAGGGTAATGGTCTTGGCATGAGGCATTGACGGTACAATTATGATGTATGAAATTATAAATTTCCTCATTATGAGATTAGTTATTGATATTTCATGTGATTATTCTGCTAGTAGAATATACAAGTGAAAGTTTAAATGGAATTATTTGATTTATTGTTGCCACAATATGCGGAATATTATGTTTAAAAGTCTTGTGGTTTAGTTTTATACCTTGCCTTAAAAGTTTATACTTATTTATGATAGCTTCTACTATATTATTTATCCTTACTGATCATCTGATCTCACCCCTTTCTTATGTTTTACTTTTCCCCAGGATGCGAAGAAGTACGTTCTGATTAAACTGCAAGGATAGTCTAAGGAACACGAGAGTTTTCAAAGAGGAAAAATGTTGTTTTTCGTTTCAAGATGTAATGTAAAAGTCTTGTTATTATCTAGTATTTACAAGGATACTAAACTAATTAGTCCTTTAGAATCTCATCCCTTTTGATCATGCCAATGTAATGTAATAATGCACCGAATTTGGGCAATTGGGGTTGGGGAATTATATTTGGTATTAGAGGAAGTTTAGTACAAACCTTGTAAACTATATTTAGAAAAACATTGATTAAGGAACAACACACTAAGATAGAATTTGATGATAAGTATAGAATATCATCCTAGAATTTTGGTAATGTAGAGATTATGTGGATATTCCAAGAAAATACATCCCTTTATGGATACTAAAAGTGGACGTAGTTCCAGAACAAATGTACCTAGAAGTAAAAACTTTGAAAAGGTTTTCCAGGCTTGACTCGGGGTAACCTGGTACACGGAAATGGTCCTTACAACGTACTTGGTTTGACACTCTAGAGGGATATTCTTTGGATAATTCACATTTTATTTATAGGCCTTTATGAAGGATTTATGAGTAAGTATATCCTCAAAGAAACCATTTTTATGATATGAGACTAGATACATAAAAATATTCAATTTATGTTAAACATTTCTCTAGTTTTTGGAATATACATTATGATATGATCTAACCTAGTGTATGTCATCATTTAGAAATGGCACTGTCCTGGACCATCCTAGTGGGGCCCATGCACCGACTCCCAAAGCCGACCTCCAATAGGCCAGGTGCTGGTGACTAGCACCGTGTAGGCATATTACTAACATGGGAGGAATTAATCAAGTACCTATACACACAGACACATCTCTAAGCCCACAAATGTTGAAATGTAAGAAAAACGACTAAAGAACAAAATGCTTGCATACAACTACACCCAACCAATAGAGTACGATGGGAAGTCAAATATAGAAAGTAAACCTTGCGAGAATACAAGCCCACCAAAACTCTAAAAAATACAAAGTCCAACCTGTAAACACAAAGAGGTACTGGATCTGCTGCTCGTAGCCATAGGAACACCTCAGCCTGTAAAGAACATAGAAATATTAGTCCTGTCCTGGTCCACCTTGGACTCTGTCAAAAGGTTGCTTTCCTGTACAAGACACGATACGTACGTGCAAGCCCGTGCAGGGGTGAGTATAACAATAATCAGTTGAGGACCCTGAAAATCACAAAGCAATACACAAAATAAAATGTATATTCATCTCTACACAATATATTTCTACTGAAAATATAATATAAGAATACAATCCAGATATACTAAAAACCTAGAACCACAGTCTAGGGACAAGTCACACAACCTCATACCTCCCACTAGGGATTCTGTTTGAAGATTCCATGAAGAAATCGTCCAAGAGAACTCACTCCACGAGTCTGATGGCTCTGATGACATCCATCTGAGAAGTACTATCCATCGGGAAAAGTCATGAGAGATAGATAAACTCATTCTCGGAGAACACACTCCTGAGTGAGGAAAGATCTCAATACACAGATGAGGATCACTCTCAGGGCCTTGGAAGATACCACGACTCATCCAGATTCACCTGCTAAGTAGAGGATTGATGCCCTGTGGGGATAGTCATGTCGATACCTGACTCTACCTAGGGTCAAGAAAGGTTAGAGGATCTCGCTTCAGGCCTCTCAGAGGGATACCTGACTCTATCTCTGAAATTCCTCCTGATGGGATCATACTCTAGAAAAAGGAAATGATACCCGACCTTCAGGGGAATGATAAAAAGGGGCAGGAACCCAAACAAAACATGTCCAAGATACGGTGGCCAAGAATATCAAGACCTGTACTAAGAAGCACATAGAATATAGAAGTGTCACACGCCATGTCTTCTGACCCTGGGTACTGCCAGTGTATAATGGCCCGTGTCGTAAGGCTGGTCGTGTAGAAGAAGGTATACACAACGTGTAAGAGAGTGACACACCGTGTTCCTCTATTCAGGGAGGACTCCATGTACGCTAGCAATGTTCCCATACATGGATTCAACTCGTGTGTTATAACTCATGTATCAGGTACACATGGTAACCCATGCAGTCGTCCTGGTCTAGCTGTGTGGTGGAGTACACAGCTGTGTACTCCACCCCATGTCTGTGTATCCCCTGGATACACACCGAGTCCCATGTAAGGACGCACATGACGTGTTCTTTGGATAAAATTCCATGTCATCGCTTCACACACCACGGAACCCTATCCACCACTTAGTCAGGCCTACACGCCATGTTCTTTGGGATACACGTCGTGTGTTCTGGATATTTCCAGAATCACAAAACTCTACCGTCGCGCCTCAGGTGGAGCTCTGATCTTCGATCTGGACGTTTGTTTTCCATGATACTTGAAGATTAAGGTCACCCCAATATCCTGAAGTCTTATTTGTTGTTTTATGGCCTCTGATTGGCCCCGAAAATGCGTATTGAGCCACCCACGTGAAGAAAGCTCGAAGAACGGTCTCCCTCAATTTGAGCCAATTCATTGTTCTCCATTGCTGTCGAACCTCTATTGAGTCGTCATGATGTCAGGTCTCTAGTTTTGGATTATCATGTTGCAAAACAGACATGAAATGATCCGTTGTTCATCACCCCACGAAGAACACGAAGAACACGAAGAAAAGAGGAAGAAAATCCAATAACAAAAGAGGAACGAACCCCACCATCATTTGTCATGGCATTAATCTGATCCTGTTAGAAGGTTTTAAACGAGATTAAATTTAAAGCACAAAATATAGAATAAAAATATCCCAGGAATGAACCCACTGAAGCCCTCCCGCAAAAATGATGATGCGCGTATCAACCAGTTCGTTGGTGGATCCGTGTTCGTCATTAAATTAAAAGGATGGGGAACAAAAAAACTTTAAAACATAACCCCTACATCAAGGTGGGATCGATCACTAACGAAGGGATTGAACTATCTTTGTCGTCGAGATCCTTAAACTCTATTGGTGTAGTAATTTTCAGTTTTGATTCACTGTCATTCGTCATCTAGGGTTCCCTCCAAAGTTATAATAATTCACCAGAGTTTCTCACAATTTTTTTCCAACGACCAACATTCGATTAACCCATTAAAAGGAGGAAACACATTTCTTTTTCCTATTACACGATGACAGTAATGAGTCAACATTGATGTTTCTGATTCATTATGGCATGGTATTAATTATCGAAACAGATTCCCTATTGTTAAGCTGCAACAGATGTTTCCAAATAAAATAAAACAAAATAAATCTTTCGAATTATTTTATTTGATTTGATTTTACTAAAAACATCTGAAAATTAATTTTTTTCCTTGACTCACGTCGATCAAGGTTATGCCTATTATTATCTAAATTCATTATCCTAGACGCAATGGTGCACTTAGATTTTTATTCCAGGCATCCATTTGGAAACTACCACAACCGCGCACACCCGCCAACTTACTTAGCTAAAAAAAAGTTCAAACTACCATTCAGGGCTCATCAGGCCTGAAAATAACATTCCTTATCCATGATTGGTCTCTTAATAATTCCATATAATATTTAAAAATAATACATGGAAAATCCGAGATATTACATTCTCCCCACCTTGGGGCTTTGCATCCCCGAAAATCCAAAACAAAGGCTACCCAAAAAGATGTGGGTACTAGGCACGAATTTGAGCCTCCCACTCCCACGTGATCTCCTAAATATTCTTATGCTACCACCAGGCATGCACCAAGGGTATCGATCATCCACGGAGGATCCTATCCTTCCGATCCTCGATCTCTACTGGGTACCCAGAAAAGGTCACTCCATCCTCGATGTCCATCTGGCCCCAATCGATGACGTGTTATGGGTCATGCATGTACCTCCTCAACTGCGAGACGTGGTAGACATCATGTACCTTATGCAACTGTGGTGGTAGAGCTAGGTGGTACACCACCTCAAAAACTCTGCGTAGTATCTGGAAAGTTCTATTGAATCTCAGAGATAGCTTTCCACCCCATCCAAATCTCCAAAACCCTCTTCGTGGTGAGCCCCAAAGGAAGATGTGGTCTCCCTCCATAAACTATAGAGGTCTCTGTAGTCTATCATCATAAGACTTCTGTCAGCTTGGTGTAGTCTTCATCCGCTCTTGGATGATCTGAACCTTCTCTGTGGTAGCTCGCACCAACTTTGGACCCATGAGTACTGACTCTTTGGGGTCGGTCCATCAATGCAGTGACCGACAGGGTCTCCAATATAAATCCTAGAATGGTTCCATACCAATGGTGGAGTGGTAGCTATTATTATATGCAAACTCCGCCAGTGGTAGGAGGTCCTCCCAACAATGACCAAAGTCCAAGATACATGCCCACAACATAGCCTCCCAAACATGAATGGTCCTCTCCATTTGACCATTGGTTGGGGGATAGAACACCGCTCTCAAGCATAGCTGAGTACCAAAAGCTTCCTATAATCCCTTCCACAACTGGGATGTGAAGAGGGAATCTCAATCCGAGAATATTTTCAAAGGGACGCCATGAAGATGAACTATCTCATGCACTTAGATCTATCCCAAGATCTCTATGGAACTCTGCTCTCTGATATCTAGGAAGTGGGCCAACTTGGTGGGTCAGTCAATGATCAGCCAGAAGGAATCATGCCCCTTGGATATTCGTGGTAAGAACATTATGAAGTCCATTTATATTCCACCCCACTTCCACTTTGGAGCTTCTAGGGGTGATCTAATCCCACTGGAACCTGGTGCTCAGCCTTCACCTGTTGGCACGTAGGGCATTGAGAAATGAACTCTGCTATTGCCTTCTTCATGCTTGACCACCAGAACTATCGTCAGATATCCTGGTACATCTTCTCCACTCCAGGATGTACCACCAAGGAGGATGTATGAAATTCACTCAAGACCTCCTCCTACAATGCCACTAGTACAATAGTGCATCCTCTGAAAAAAGTACATGATCCCCACCTAGAAAATATCGATCAGGAGCATGTCCTGTAGATAAATGATCACGTAAAGCATCACAATCAACATTCCCAAGATGTACCTCCCTAAATTGTAGTAAGAGTGTAGGGGTGACAACCATCGACTGAAGGTAAGCTACATCCTCTCTGTCTACAAAGGATAACTATAACAAGGCCAACTATTCCATCACCTCACTCAGTAGCTGTGAGCTCGATATCCTGCTAAGAGCATCTGCCACCTTGTTCCACATTCCACAAGTATAGATGATCTCGAAATCATAGTCCTAGAGAAACTCTATCCAACACATCTATCTCAGATTAAGATCCTTCTGCGAGAAGATGTACTTCAGGGTCTTGTGGTCAGAGTAAACAATGAACCACTCACCCATAAGGTAGTGTATCCACATATTCAATGCGAATACTACTATTGAAAACTCAAGATCATGGGTCACATAGTTCTTCTCATGTGGCCTATCTTGCACAAACCATAATCAATCACTGCCTATCTCTACATCAGGACACAACCAAGCCTGGTCCCTGATGCTTCATAGAAAACTACGTACTGACACCCTCCTCTAGTAATATCAAGATTGGGGAGCTCATCAAACTCTACCTCAACAGCTTGAAAGACTACTAAAACTTCTCCGTCCACATGAAGGGTTTCCCCTTCCTAGTCAAGGATATCATCAGTGTTGATATTTGGGAGAAATCAGGAATGAATCTCTGGTAATATCCTGCCAACCCATGGAATCTACATACCTTCATCATGCTCCAAGGTGGCTCCCATGATAACACTGCCTCCACCTTGGATGGGTCCATATATAATCCATCTTCTAAAATGAAATGTCCCAGAAATTGGACCTCCCAAATCTAGAACTGGCACTTTGAGAGATTCCCATACAGTTGGTGCTCTCGGAGTACGTCCGGAACCATCTGAAGGTGTCTCGCGTGATCCTCCTCTGACACCGAGTACACAAGGATGTCGTCGATGAAGACTACTGCAAACCAGTCCAAGTATGGAAGGAATATCTGGTTCATAAGTCCCATGAACTCTGTAGGGGCATTTGTCAGGCCAAAAGGCATCACCAAGTACTCATAGCGACCGTAATGACATCTGAAAGCCATCTTCGATATATCCTCATCCCATACTCATAACTGGTGGTAACCTAACTAAAGGTTATCCTTTAAGAACCAATGTGCCCATCTCAACTGGTCAAAGAGGTCGTCGATTCTCGGTATTGGATGCTTGTTCTTCACCTTCACCTAGTTTAGGTGCTGGTAATCCATGCACAACCTCAAACTCCCACCTGCCTTCTTGGAAAACAAAATCGGGGCCGCCCAGGGTGAAACACTGGGTCTCACAAAACCCTTTCTCTACAAATCCTCCAAATGCACCCTTAGCTCACGAAGCTCTGCGGGAGCCATCTGATATGATGATGAAGAATTTGGTGTTTTACTAGGGTGTAAGTCATTGTAGAAGTCGATTTCCTGGTGGAGAGGTAGTCCTGGAACATTTTTGGGAACGACGTCCTCATACTATGCCACTACTGCTGGGAACTGGAATCTCACAACATCTACTACTTTGAGGATAATTCTAGAAACTCATGAGTGATCGGCTGTACCCTCCTATGAAATAGCCCATCCTGTGCTGCCTAAGTCTTCCTTTCACAAACAAAGGAAAACTTCATCCCATCGCTGCAGACACACCACACTTTTCGCCTAAAGCAGTCAATCTGGGCATGGACAGAGGATAACCAATTCATACCAATAATGACGTCGTAAGGCCTCAATGCTGCCACCAAGAGGTCACAACTGAAACTCTCGCCTCTAAGGGTAAGATCACACTCTATGCAAAGGTGCGTGATCATCGAGTCTCCTCTCATAGGTGTCTCCAAGCGTAAGGATTGAGTCAACAGCTCTAGCTGAATCTCAAGGTTTCACACAAGACATGTGGAGAAGAAGGAATGATTGGAACCTATGTTTATAAATACGATAGATAAGGTAGAGAATACACAGATCATACCTATGATACCACTAAGTCATGGCCCGTCCTAGTGGGGCCGGTTCCGCGACTCCCCAAGCCTGCCTCCAATAGGCCAGAGGCTGGTGACTAACACGGAGTAGGAATATTTCTAACATGGGAGGAATTGCATAAGTACCCACACACACACACACACACACATCTCCAAGACCAAAAATTCTAAAATGTAAGAAAATCGCTGGGAAAAAAAATGCATGCATACAACTACACCCAACAAACAGAGTACGACGGGAAGTAAAGTACTAAATGTAAACTGAGCCAGAATACAAGCCCATCAAAAACAAGAGTCTAAAAACTATATAGTCCAACCAGCAAACACAAAGAGGTATTGGAACTGCTACTCATAGACATAGGAACACCTCATCCTATAAGGAACTCAGAAATCTCTATCCTATCATGGTCTGCCCTGGGCTTTGTCAAGAGGCTTCTCTTCTGCATAATACAAGATACGTGCGGGAAATCCCATGCAGGGGTGAGTATAACAACACTCAGTAGAGGACCTTGAAAACCACAAAGAAATACACAAAGGAAAGGTACAGTCAGCTCTACATAGTATATGTCTACTTAATATATAATAGTAGAATACAATCCATATATACTAAAAACCTAGACCCGTAGTCTAGGGACAAGTCCCACAACCGCATACCCATCGCTAGGGATTTAGTTTGAAGATTCCACGAAGCACTCATCTGGGAGAACTCACTCCATAATGGCTCTGATTATGTTCGTCCAAGATGTACGGTCCATCAGGAAAAGTCATGAGAGATAGATACACTCATTCTAGGAGAACACACTCCTGAGTGAGGAAAGATCTCGATACACAGATGAGGATCACTTTCAGGGCCTTGGCAGATACCACAACTCATCTGGATTCACCTACTAGGTAGAGAATCAACACCCTGTGGGGATAGTCATGTCGATACCTGACTCTACCTAGGGTCAATAATGGATAGAGGATCTCGCTCCGGGCCTCTCAGAGGTATACTTGACTCAATCTCGGAAATTAATGCTGATGGGATCATAATCCAAAAAATGAAACGATACCTAAACTTTAGGGGAACGAGAAAAAGTGGAACTAAACCAAACAAAACATATCCAAGATACGGTGGATAAGACGATCAAGCCATGTACTAAGAAGTACACAACATGTAGAAGTTTCACACACTGTGTCTTCTGACCACAGGTGCTACCCGTGTACAACGACCCGTGTCGTAATATAGCATCCCACCTTTTTATAACATAAACTTTCATTACATTACACAAAACTGAGGATCTTTAAGGTTTAGTGTCTTGGAAACTAGGAACATAATACATGAAAAAAACATAAAACATTCTTCTTAAACACTTGAAAGGATTCTCCTTAAGTTCATCCTAGGTTCATTACTGCATATCATAACCTGGGGACATACATCAAAAGAAAGGGTGAGCAGAAGGCCCAGTAAGGGAAACAAGCAAAACATTTTACATATGAACTTGAGAAACATCAATAAAGTCATGAAAAGAACTTTAAGGCATGAGAATGAAATCATGAGGCATATCATAATAAAAATAACATTTTTCATAACTTGAAGACGTGGCTACAAAATTCAATATAGACAATCATGAACGTATCACCAAGGTCCATCTCCAAGGTGTCATTTTAAAATTACCAAGGTTATTCACCAAGATATCGTGAAAATTGTAATCTCTAGTGGTTACATCATTACCCAATGCATTGGAGCGCTATCAGGGCGCACCCTTAAATTTGTCTTTATCATAATGTGAGCCACATATATAATCATCAAAAATTTCATAAATAACCCATATAGCATAAAATAAATGGGGTTCATTGCATAATCATAACGTTTATAAAAACTGCTTTAAAGACATGATCTTTACGTCACTTTAAACCCATGGAAGGGGAGAGCAGGTTTCATGTATGTAAATCCCAGAATTTAAAATAGAAAATTTTGGTATATATGTGAATACCCTTGTAGAAATAAGATCTTTGAGTATTCACTTTATAACATAATATAATTTTGAGAAAAGAGAGAGGCATTTTGAGACGAAAACTATGCAGCATAACGTCTATGATACATGGTTTTATAAAACATTGAAAAGAGAGGGGACATGAGTCAACCACTAAAAAATGATACATAAAACAGTAGGGGAATAGAATATAAAGTATTCACGAACATGGTAATGAAATTTGAATGATATACCATATGAAATGAAGAACTTGAAAGGAAGACAAAAAATAAGATTTCTCTTTTGAGAATTCGGCAGCCTAACGACGTCACTTAAAACTTCCAAAAATGGATTGATGAGATCAAATAGGGTCTCTCATCATATGAACATAAATTATCAGTATGATAGATATATAGATCATACCCCAACATAATAAAAAGGAACTTGAAACACTTGACATGAAAATAGATCTTGAAAACGAGAAGGGTGAAAGAACCCCTTAGAAATTCGGCAGCCTAACGACGCCACTTAAAACATCAAAATACTGAATTGAAGAGATAAAATAGGGTCTCTCATCATATGAACATAAAATATCAGTATGATAGATTTAGAGATCATACCCCGACATAATAAAAATGAACTTGCAAGACTTGACATGGAATTATAACATTGAAAAAGGAGAAAGGTGAAAGAACCCCTTAAAAATTCGGCAGCCTAACGACGCCACTTAAAACTTCAAAATACTGAATTGAAGAGATAAAATGGGGTCTATCATCATATGATCATAAAAGATCAGTATGATAAATTTAGAGATCATAACCCAACATAATAAAAAGGAACTTGAAATACTTTACATGAAAATATTTCTTGAAAAAAATGAGAAGGGAGAAAGAATCCGTTACAAAAATTTCGGCAGCCTAACGGCGCCACTTAAAACTTCATAAAACGAAATAATGAGAGTAAGAGGGGATCTCTAATTATATGAACATGAAAAGGGCAGTAAGAGGAGTATAAAAGAACATCCTCCAACATAAGAACATGTATCATAAAAGAATTGACATAAAAGATATCACTTGAAAAGAAAGAGAGGGGTCGGATCCCTTACCTTAAAACGTAACTCTTAAAACTCAAAGGTTGGGACCTTGAGGGCTTGAGGGCACCTTGGGGGGACTCCTTGGGAGGTAATGAGACCAGAACTTCATTGGGGGAGGGTGGGGAGTCGAAATTGATGAGAGGATGGCTTGGTATTTATAGGGAAAGTGAGGGGACAAGGCATTAATGGCCAAGGGACACCTCAAAAGTGGTTTTCTCAAAACCATGTGCTCTCCCAAGATATTTCCCATGAAGTCAGGCCACATGGGGCCCCCATACAATAATTCATCACCTTTGGTCGACCATCCCTTGAAATATCTCATGATATCATCATGACACAGTTATGATGTCATTAAACATACCGAAACCCTAAAACTGTATTTTTACTATTCACTGAAAATTCAACTTTCTCAAAAAGATCCCAAAATTTCACCTTAACCAAATATCAATGCTCTGATTTCAAAAATGAACTCCATTTTATAAAAATAATTTCCTAAATATTTTTAATTTATTTTTTAAATAAATACACTATTCACCGAAAATTCATTTTTTCAGAAAAAACACCAAAAATTACCATAACATAATATTGGTGCTCTGAGTTCAAAAATGAAATCCATTTTATAAAATAATAATTTTTAAATAATTTTAATTTAATTTTTAATTAAAAACACTATTCACTTGAAAAAACTAATACTTGAATAATAATTTATGAAACCGTTATTTAACCATTTTATTGAATCACATTACTTAATCAAGGTGCCTAGATTATATTAATACTTTCTTTAAGTGAGATTACTAATCCATTTGGACACATTACTAATCCTAATCATAAAATCACTATTCATAATTTACTATTCATCAAAAATTAAGTTGATCTTATTAGACGCTAAATTTCGTATTGAACATAATTGTAGAAGACCATTTTTCGAAAATCATTACACATTTTTAATTATTTAAGGTTTACATAAACATTTTTAAAATATCCATTTTCTAAAATTCATCAAGAATATGCATACTATATTTATCCGGTCATTTGAAAATTCATAAACATCATCATAAGAAGAAATCCCAATTTTTATTTAAAATAAAGGATTACACAAGGCAGTTACGGTCTCCTTACATAGCCCCTTATCACACCAGCATAGGACCTAAGTGTAAGGTGTGCTAAGGTGAGAGAATCCGAGGGAGGCTCGGCCAACATCGCACGAGTAGTAATTTCTATCAGTTTGAACTTCTAGCGAAGGCAATCCCGTTCTAGCTTCACACGATTAAGTTCAACTTGGGTTTGGTCCAGAGCAAAGCCCAGTGGTGCTACCTCCTTCCCAAGTTCTGTTAGATGGGCTTCAATCGGTCCAAGACTACTGGGTGAGGCCATCAAATCTTCTTTATATATTAATTAACCAAGATTACTTGTGTTTAGAGACAATAACCAAAACGTTTAGTTTCCAGCGGTCATATTCACCAATGGTCATATAACAGTCAAAACCCATCGGTCTAATTTTAATTATAATCATGTAATCAAATGAAACATTTTTTTGAGTATAAAAATAAAATAACACATAAAATTAGGAATCAAGATTTATTCAAAATTTCGGGTCGTTACAATCTTCCCCCCTTAAGAAATTGCGTCCTCGCAATTTTTAAAAATTGGGTTTTGAAATTTCATTGAATGCACCACATCGGAAAAGGAGTTAGTGAAACTATTACTTTAAAAGAAAGAAAGGGATGTACAAAGGTCACCCGAGTTAACCCACACTAGGATTCCATGTAGGAAAACATGGACATGGAGGAGAAAACAAAGGGTCATGTTCTGAGGAAGAGTGATAGAAAACATGATTAGGAGAAATTTAACCATAAGAAAATCCCAAACTTATGATGTGTGTAAACGGTCTTTGATTACCTAGTAGGAAAGGTAAACCAACAACATTTTTGTTTTACGTTCCTTTTCATAATTTTGAGGAATTCATTTACAACATAAAACAAAAACATAAGAAAATATACCTATCTTCATGTAGAGTTTCATCCTTTAATAAGTTTCTACCCAAAAATAATCTTTTCTCCAAACTATGAGCATTCAAAACTACTTGGTCTCATCAAAACACAAGAATCATCTTCTAGAGAATCACATAATCCACAAAAGATTAACTATCTATTTATTCTATCTTTAAACATTATCCCAAAAATAGAAAGGGTAAGGTAAAACAACTCTTCAAAAAGAAATAATCCCATAAGAATGGAAACTACTTTTAAATCTTCAAAGTTCCATGGTACTACCCAAAGTTCATCATAGTCCATTCCATAAATAACGGTCCTTAAAATTCCTCAAAATAAACCAAACTAAGATTGAAACCCAAATACAAGAATGATTTGATAACATAGTCTTCCAAAATAAAATTCATTGTTCATATCCAAACAACATCAACCAAACCTCACATCTTATAACAAAAGTAGCTAACCTAAACATATTTTCCCCAAGATAGGTTAATCATTTCCATAAGTAACCTATATTACCATAAGTTCACCTTAAATTCATTGATTATTCAAAATATAAGTCAACATTACTCCTCAATGAAAATACCATAGTAATCTATGTACCTCGATCATATAGGGTCCCCAAAATAGTGAACGTCTTCCAAAATAATAATCATCTTTTAATCCCCTAATCATCTTTGTCATATTAATACGACAATCTTACCATTTCCTATAACATTGGTTGTTGGGACATGTTCTTCCATTTCCTGCCATTAACTAAGAAAGGAAACTATAATTAGGGGCTTAAATACTTAGCCAATAATCATGAAAAGAAACTTAAAGCATATAAGGATAACTTGTAGAGGAAAAGTATACCCTAACTTGTGATCCCATAGGTTCCCATCTAGGTTATCCATGATCATATATTCTTATGTGAATATTTATTTTATCTTATCTTTGTTCCTTTAACAATGGTTCATACTAATCTTATTAATTTACCAAAGCATATCCCCTGGGAGTGTCGTAACCAAGAGTGTAGTAAGGCCCGTTGTCGTTTACCAGTTCCCATTTGAGTCTAGCTCGAAGTGGTGTTTTCGGGTTTTACCTCTATGTACATCTGTGCCAGAGCTACCTCTACCTGCTCGTATCCAGACAGGGATGTATTTTCTTGGCAACCCATTACTCAATACTCACCAAAATACTAGGAATATTTCCTATATATAAGCTTTTCTATAGGATTCTTCCTAAAGTTTTCATATCCTAATTTCCACAAATAACTAAAGCATCCTTTGATACCAAGTATAGCATTCTGCCTTTTTATAACATAAACTTTCATTACATTACACAAAACTGAGGATCTTTAAGCTTTAGTGTCTTGGAAACTAGGAACATAATACATGAAAACAACATAAAAAATTCTTCTTAAACACTTTAAAGGCTTTTACTTAAGTTCATCCTAGGTTCATTACTGCATCTCATAACCTGGGGACATACATCAAAAGAAAGGGTGAGCAGAAGGCCCAATAAGGGAAACAAGCGAAACATTTTACATATGAACTTGAGATACATCAATAAAGTCATGAAAAGAACTTTAAGGCATGATAATGAAATCATGAGGCATATCATAATAAAAATAACATTTTTCATAAATTGAAGATGTGGCTATAACATTTAATATAGAAAATCGTGAACATATCACCAAGGTCCTTCTCTAAGGTGTCATTTGAAAATTACCAAGGTTATTCACCAAGATATTGTGAAAATTGTAATCTCTTGTGGTTACATCATTACCCAATGCATTGGAGCACTATCAGGGCGCACCATTAAATTTGTCTTTATCATAATGTGATCCATATATAACATAATCAAAAATTTCATAAATAACCCATATAGCATAAAATAAATGGGTTTCATTTCATAATCATAACGTTTTAAAAACTGCTTTAAAGACATGATCTTTACGTCACTTTAAACCCACGGAAGGGGAGAGCGGGTTTCATGTATGTAAATACCAGAATTTAAAATAGAAATTTTTGGTATATATGTGAATAAAATTGAAGAAATAAGAGCTTTGAGTATTAACTTTATAACATAAAATAATTTTGAGAAAAGAGAGAGGCATTTTGAGACGAAAACTATGCAGCATAACGTCTATGATACATGGTTTTAGAAAACATTGAAAAGAGTGGGGACATGGGCCACCCACTCAAAAATGATACATAAAACAGTAGGGGAATAGAATATAAAGTATTCAAGAACATGGTAATAAAATTTGAATGATATACCATATGAAACTAAGAACTTTAAAGGAAGACAAAAAATAAGATTTCTCTTATGAGAATTCGGCAGCCTAACGGCGTCACTTAAAACTTCAAAAGATGGATTGATGAGATCAAATAGGGTCTCTCATCATATGAAAATAAATGATCAGTATGATAGATATAGAGATCATACCCCAACATAATAAAAAGGAACTTGAAAGACTTGACATGAAAATAGATCTTGAAAACGAGAAGGGTGAAAGAACCCCTTAGAAATTCGGCAGCCTAACGACGCCACTTAAAACTTCAAAATACTGAATTGAAGAGATCAAATAGGGTCTCTCATCATATGAACATAAAAGATCAGTATGATAGATTTAGAGATCATACCCCAACATAATAAAAATGAACTTACAAGACTTGACATGGAATTAGAACATTGAAAAAGGAGAAAGGTGAAAGAACCACTTAAAAATTCGGCAGCCTAACGGCGCCACTTAAAACTTCAAAATACTGAATTGAAGAGATCAAATGGGGCCTCTCATCATATGATCATAAAAGATCAGTATGATAAATTTATAGATCATACCCCAATATAATAAAAAGGAACTTTAAATACTTTACATGAAAATATATCTTGAAAAAAATGAGAAGGGAGAAAGAATCCATTACAAAAATTTCGAGAGCCTAACGGCGCCACTTAAAACTTCATAAAATGAAATAATGAGAGTAAGAGGGGATATCTCATTATATGAACATGAAAAGGGAAGTAAGAGGAGTATAAAAGAACATCCTACAACATAAGAACATGGAGCATAAAATAATTGACATAAAAGAGATCACTTGAAAAGAAAGAGAGGGGTTAGATCCCTTACCTTAAAACGTAACTCTTAAAACTTAAAGGTTGGGACCTTGAGGGATTTAGGGAACCTTGGGAGGACTCCTTGGGAGGTAATGATACTAGAAATTCGTTGGGGGAGGGTGGGGATTCGAAATTGATGAGAGGATGGCTTGGTATTTATAGGGAAAGTGAGGGGACAAGGCATTAATGGCCAAGGGACACCTCAAAAGTGATTTTCTCAAAACCATGTGCTCTCCCAAGATATTTCCCATGAAGTTAGGCCACATGGGGCTACCCATACAATAATTCATCACCTTTGGTCGACCATCACTTAAAATATCTCATGATATCATCATGACACAGTTATGATGTCATTAAACATACCGAAACCCTAAAACTGTATTTTTACTATTCACTGAAAATTCTACTTTCTCAGAAAGATCCCAACATTTCACCGTAACCAAATATCAATGCTCTAATTTCAAAAATGAACTCCATTTTATAAAAATAATTTTCTAAATATTTTTAATTTATTTTTAAAATAAATACACTATTCACCGAAAATTCATTTTTTCAGAAAAAACCCCAAAAATTACCATAACATAATATTGGTGCTCTGGGTTCAAAAATGAAATCCATTTTATAAAAATAATTTTTTTTAATTAATTTTAATTTAATTTTTAATTAAAAACACCATTCACTCGAAGAAACTAATACTTGAATAATAATTTATGAAACCGTTATTTAACCATTTTATTGAATCACATTACTTAATCAAGGTGCCTAGATTATATTAATACTTTCTTTAAGTGATATTACTAATCCATTTGGACACATTACCAATCCTAATCATAAAATCACTATTCATAATTTACTATTCATCAAAAATTAAGTTGATCTTATTAGACTCTAAATTTCGTACTGAACATAATTGTAAAAGACCATTTTTCGAAAACCATTACATATTTTTAATTATTTAAGGTTTACATAAACATTTTTAAAATATCCATTTTCTAAAATTCATCAAAAATATGCATACTATATTTATCCGGTCATTTGAAAATTCATAAACTTCATCATAAGAAGAAATCCCAATTTTTATTTAAAACAAAGGATTACACAAGGCAGTTACGGTCTCCTTACATAGCCCCTTATCGACCAGCATAGGACCTAAGTGTAAGGTGTTCTAAGGTGAGAGAATCTGAGGGAGGCTCAACCAACATCACACGAGTAGTAATTTCTATCAGTTTGAACTTCTATCGAAGGCGATCCCGTTCTATCTTCACACGATGAAGTTCAGCTTGGGTTTGGTCCAGAGCAAAGCCATGTTGTGCTACCTCATTCCCAAGTTCTGTTAGATGGGCTTCGATCGGTCCAAGACTACTGGGTGAGGCCATCAAATCTTCTTTCTATATTAATTAACCAAGATTACTTGTATTTAGAGACAATAATCAAAACGTTTAGTTTCCAGCGGACATATTGACCAATGGTCATATAACAGTCAAAACCCATCAGTCTCATTTTAATTATAATAATGTAATCAAATGAAACATTTTTTATGAGTATAAAAATAAACTAACACATAAAATTAGGAAACAAGATTTATTCAAAATTTCGGGTCGTTACACGTAAGGCGTGTCATGTAGAAGAAGTTATACACGACATTTAAGAGAGTGACACACCGTGTTCCTCTATTCGGGGAGAACTCTGTGTATGCTGGCCATGTGACCATAAATGACTCCAACCCGTTTGTTACAACTCATGTATCAGGTACACATGGTAACCCATGCAGTCGGCCTGGTCTGGTCGTGTGGTGGAGTACCTGGCCGTGTACTCCACCCCATGTCTGTGTATCCCCTGGATACACGCCGAGTCCCGTGTAAGGACCCACACCCCATGTTCTTTAGAGAACACACCGTGTCATCACTCCACGCACCACAGAACCCTATCCTCAACATTTCTAGGCCTATACGCCGTGTTCTTCTGGATACACGTCGTGTGTTCTGGAAATTTACTGAATCGCAAACCTCCGTCATCGCGCCTCAAGTGGAGCTCCGATCTTCGATGCAGATGTTTTTTTCCCACAATACTTGAAGATTAAGGTTACCCCAATGTCCTGATGTTGTCTCCATTGTTTTTGACCCTTCGATCAGCCCCATAAATTTGTATCGATCCACCCACATGAATAACGCTCGAAGAACACTGTACCCCGACCCGAGCCGATTCATCGTCCTCCATTGCCGTTACACCTCCATTGAGTCGTCACGATGTTGGGTCTCCAGTTTCAGATCATTTCATTGCAAAACAGATGCACAAAAATCCATTGTTCATCACCCCAGGAAGAACATGAAGAATGCAAATAAAAGAGGAAGAAAATCCAATAATAAAAGAGGAAAGAAACACACCATCATTTGTCACAACGTTAGTCTGGTCCTGTTAGAAGGTTTTAAACAGGAGTCAATTTAAAACACAAAACATGGAATAAAAATATCAAAGGAATGAACCCAAATAATTCCTCCCACAAAAACGATGATGCGTGGATCAACAAGTTTGTGGGTTGATCCGCGTTCGTCATTAAATTCAATGGACGGGGAAGAAAAACAACTTTAAAACACAACCCCTACCTCGAGGTGGGATCGATCGCTGAGAAAGGGATTGTTCTATCATCATCCTTGAGATCCTTCAGCTCTATTAGCGTAGCAATTCACACTTTTGATTCGCAGTCATTCGTCGTCTGGGGTTCTCTCCAAAGTTCTAATAATTCACCATAGTTTCTCACAATTTTCTGCCAATAACCAAAATTCGATTAACCCATTAAAAGGAGGAAAAAAATTTCTGTGTCCTATTACATGGCGACATTAATGAGTCAACATTTCTATTTCTTAGTCATTATGGCGTGGTATTAATTATCAATATAGCTGCCTCATCATTAAGCTGCAGCGGATGTTTCCAAATAATATAAAATAAAATAAACCTTTCGAATTATTTTATTTTATTTGATTTTACTAAAAACATCCAAAAATTAACTTTTTACCAAAACTTGTGCCAGTTGAGGTTAAGCCTATTCTTAGTTAAAGTCATCACCCCAGACGCAATGGTTCCCTTAGATTTTTATTTTTAGGATCTGTTTGGAAACTGCCACAACCACACACACCTACCAACAAACTTAGATAAAAAATTTCAAACCACTATTCCAGGCTCATCGGGCCTTGGAATGATGTGCCGTCTCCGCACTTGGTCTCATAATAATTCTATATAATATTTAAAAATAATACATAGAAAATATGAGACATTATAGGCACCTAGTAAAAGGAATGTGAACCTCACCAATGAACATTATCCAAAGAGAAAGAAAAATCATATATTTCATGTTCTTAAGTAGAAATTTCCAAGGGAAATAGTCTCCCACGTATTATCATCATATGAAGAAATAATAACACATGATAAGTAAATAATTCTTAGAGTCCTTTGTCTTTTAAGGTAAGAAAGAGAAGAAAAGGATGGTAGTGAAAAATATGGATAAATGGAAGAAGGGAAAAATATTGATGAATGATAGTTTGTTATAAGTGTGGAAAAAAGGACACCAAGTTTGTAATTTCAAGGGTAATAAGAAGTTTTTCAATGTCAAATGATTCAACTTCAAGGATATATGACACTATGTGAATCAATTTCCTAATCATCAAAGGAATATACAGTAGATGATGCTATTAGATAACGATCAAGTTATGATACTACTGCAGATGAATAAGAATGATTAATATTCCCATTCAAGAATTATTTTATTTTAGTTATAAATATATTGGTTATAAAAATTGTATATCATATAAGGATTGTACTAAAGTACTATTTCCTTAAGGATTTTAGATTGTATAATACCAAGTAAAGTGACATAGTTACAAGTTAAACTTTTTAGAGAAATATGGTTGAGGGAAAGATAACCCTTAATATATTTCTGATACTGAGGTAATGATGTTGAAATAAAGAGGTGATTTATTAGGATAAATTATATTGGATATTATTGACTACCTTGGAACTAATTAATGGTTTTTTATCCCATCACTATTTAATTTTACAACATTTTTTTATTTAAGGAGTATATCAAATATTCTATGTTTTACGTAAGGAATAAGGAATCACATACGTGTCCAATACGGTTTTATAGTAATTCAGGTTATTACCATGTCTTAAGAGAATACATGATGAAGTTATTCATAGGCTTGTTATGTGACAAAAATATTTTCATTATGTTATGTGACCTTCCTTATAAATTTTCAGACTGTGAGTTTGGATAGACGTAATTTGGATAAGTCTAATGGTTGGAATGGATTAAGTTGGATATTGGATAATATTGTTTAAAATTAAAACATTTTATAATATTATTTTTTGGATATTATAATAATATAGTTTTAGGAAAAGGACAACCCATAGGTCAGGCAATAACCCGCTGCGTCAGACAAGGCTATGAGAATCGAACCCACAATCGAAGAACGACATAGCTTTATTACCTACCACTGTCCTACAAAGAGTCACTGGTTAGTATAACATAGGATTATTTATTTAAATGGTATAAGTAAATTTTTGGAACTTTATATGATTAAGATAAATAGAATATTTTTTAATTTTATTATATTTTGGAGAGAAATATGTGTTTGTTGTAGAAATTAGTTAAAGGATGGAACTTTACTTGTCAAATAAGTATGCTTTCTTATGTTATTTTTCATTTAAGTAAATTAATTCATGAACTCTAGGGAAAGGATCTTAAAACCAAAAATTCTATCATAGTAGTTTTTATGATGAATCAAATGATTCATTAGATCAGTGTATAGTTAAACATTTTTTATTGTTAACTTTCTCCTCATCATGTTCTCTATCACTATCCATCAGAACTTGATTATTAGTTTTTTCTTTAATGTACATGTTTTCCTACAAGGAACCCTAATATATTTTAATTCTGGTAACCTTAATACTTCCCTTTATTTATATTAAAATATATATATCTGATTAATCCATTTTTCGATTTGGGATTTGAACAAAAATATTTTGAAATGTCAAATCCCTAGTTTTTGGTCCAGAGTTTAAATTGCTAGGATACAATTTCTTGAAGGAGGAGAGAATGTAACACCCAAAGAATTTAAAATATTTTCATTTATGAATAAAATTAATTTCTTTATTTCTTTTTACACAACCCCATGTTAATATTATTCTATACACAATAATGAGTTGGCTTGCGTTACACGCAAGACCCAGTTTTACGAAACATCATTATATTAATAAAATGTTGTCTAATATAATATATAACCTTGCTATTAAATTAGAAGTTATGAATAATATTAACCAAATTTTGAATTTTATATATTACATATAATTTTAACATTCATCTTACGTATTTATTAGATACAATATAAGAATAAATTCAATTTTATTTTGTATAAAAGAAGTATTTTAGAAAAAATGAAATTTTGCCGCCTTTTGATGGAGAAACCATTTAAAATAAAATATTTGGAAATTTTATACATTAAATTTTACAAAATAAACTTATTATTTGGAATCAGGACATCAAAATTTAGTTTGGATAAATTTTTGATGTTTTTTTGATAACTTTCCTATTTTTATGAATAGTGAATATACAAAATTTTAATTGAAAACAACTTTTTTAATTGAAATACTTTATTGTGTTAAATTAAAAATTTCAATTGTTTGAAAGTATAATTATATTATATTTTTATCATTTAATATAAATTAGGTCATTGGAATTATTTTTACACAAAAATTATATATAAACACATGACAATCTTTTGATGGTTTTTACTTTTGAAAATCATGTTTTCTCAGTTTATCAACGAGGATTAATTTTATATTAATTACTAAAAACTCAATATTTTGAATTTTGAAAAATAGATTCAATATTTGGAATCATTTAGCACAAATTATGTTAATATATTGCATTTATTTTTTATATATTATGAATAGTAACTTTAGTAAAAAATACTATGATTAAGGTTGAATTGGGAAATTAAAGATAAAAATAATATTATAAAATTACCTTAACACCTGTCAAAATCATTTTGGATGAATAAATTGTACTCTTATCATCTATGATTAGAAGTGGAATCACATAATGGAAACTTTCCCTTGAATATTACATTAATATTATTAAAATCAATGAACATGACAAAATGTCATACTCTCATTATATATATGTATGTTAATTTTATTATTGGGATAAACTGAAGATAACATCAACTACAGGTAGTATCAAGGAATATAAAAGAATTACCAACATCTTAGAAATTTATTTATAATTTTTAAATATTAAATAATTACCATCATGGATGACACAATAGTGATGCCAAAATTATTTTATTAATTGGAATATCAAATAAACGACTTTAAAAATATTAAAAGAAATATAATTTGAATTAATTAAGGTACTCCAAAAAGTTTCAAATTTACTATTAAATTTTATTATTATATTAAATGTTTTGGTTTGAAGTTATATTCTGTGTGTATTTTATTTAAAATCAATGAAATAAATAGTGTTAAAATTGACACTATTGATATTTTATAAAAATAAAATTTTATTAAATTACTAAAAAATAATAAAAATATTAAAAAATTATAAAGTGATACTTATAAGGTTTAAAATTTCATAAAATATCAATTTATGGTCAATTTATATAATATAACTAAATATTTATAACTATTTAATATTTAGAATGTTATTACCACAATTAATATTAAATAGATTAAATAAGGATAAATCAAAATGGTAAGGTAAAAAAATGAATAAACCTGTCTAAAGTTTTTTGGTTTAGAGGATTTCAACCCATAATCTTCTTATCTTCTAATTTGTTCACTTTGAAGCCATTCAGTTTAAAAAACTAAATTATATTAATTTAATAGTTTTGGTGATTCCAAAAGTGCCCCTCACCTCTCTTATAAAAGGTAGTTATCCTTCTATATAATTCACAACTAAAAATCACTTTATATATTTCATACCCTACCCAATTCTTCTAAAAACATAACTAAATTCATCATAGTGTCCATAATTTGGGTAGAAATCAATTCTATGGAGTCCTTTTTGGAAAATCACAAGGAGACACCCGAAAAAGAGGTAATTTTTTATCATCTATTTCAAATTTCTTTTTTTACTCTACTTCTTATTTTTATGTTGTTTCCATATCAAAATAATAAATCCAGTATTATCCATATACTGATATGTTATTATAATCACGGGACAACCATATTCCTCATTTTATCCATAAAAGAAATAACAATATCACAATGCGTGCGTACGTAAGGCTTAGCGTCTCCACGCTGTGGTGTAATTTTTTATTCAACACTACTTTATTGTAAGGGATACGATGATGAGTCTAATGGATATAAATAATTTATACAATATGATAATTATTATTTATAATTAATATAGCATCCAATTTCATATAGTTTAATCATCAAGGGAATGATATCGTCGCTCGTGTGTACGTACGACCTACCGTCTCCACGACGCGATGAGATTCATCTTCCACGTTCACCATCCAAGAACGATTATAAAAAATATATATTATGAGTAAGTATGAAATATATGAAATATAATTCTACTATAATATATATATATATATATATATTTGTGTGTGTGTGTATACATATATGTCATTCACTTACTTCCATTAAATACGATAAGATAACAGCAACAAATTTTATGCTTACGTAAGGCCTATCGTCTCCATGAATGGTGTATTCCAGTTCATATATATATATAATATATATATATATATATATTTATATTCTGAATATATATGATATAAAAATCATTTTATACATTCTGGAAGTAAGTAAATCATGATCTAAGTAATATGATCAAGAATAACAAGTCAAAACACATATGATAAAAAAGCGATTGTTACCCAAAACATTACTTTAACTTTGAATTATTAATAAATAGATAATATAAATTCATAAAGGAATCATATATGATATCATAAATATATATGGTCTTTTTATAATTTAATAACACATTTTAACCATTATACAAGAGGCTAACACACTCTCGACTAAAGGAAAGTACAAGATAAGGGTTAATTTCACAATCTCATTATTATCCAAGGTTGTTTATATGTAAGTATTTACTGGGATATATTAATTATCCATGTCAATGTTTTGTAAAAATAAATATCAAAATATTTTTTACTATCTAAAATTATATATAGTCATTTATACCCATGTTTGAGTTTTTATAAAATGTTTTGAAAGTAATCTTTCTATCGTTTTCTAAACAAGGTACTTTGTGACCATTTCAAAAAATTAAGGAAGGAATGTTTCTTTAACTTATACGACATGAGAATATTTTTACGCTGTCATGTCACTTTAATATTTTGAAGCTTCCCTTAATATATTAAAATTTTATTTTATAATTCCATGGGTTTTAAATGGTTTAAAAAAAAGGAAATTTCTCTTAAAGAGTTTTAATACATTTATTATAGTATTTTCATCTCTGTCAATATACTTTGTTGGATTTTATGATTAATTTAGGTTGATTTATTATGATACAAACTTCCATATTTTATTTAATGTTTTATGATATGTTTGACTATGGATGTGCTATTTTTATACCATTCTTGGTTTATGGTTAAAGTATTAACATTTTGTATGCTAGTATTAATAATAATGTTTATGTTATGTTTCAACATTTTCATATGAGGAATGAATTGGACTTAATAAGTTATATAAGGGGCCCATAATAGCCTCTCTATGCATCGGTAGGTCTCATGAGACCAACTAGTGTCTTGGAAGAAGACCTTAACAGTATGATAATAGTCTTGACATGAGGCCGTGATGGTATAATAATGGTTTTGGCACGAGGTCTTGATGGTAGGGTTATGATGTCTGAAATTATGCATTTCCTCATTATGAGATTAGTTATTGATATTTCATGTGATTATTAAACTTTTAGAATATACACATAATATTTAAATGGAATTATTTGATTTTTTATTTCCATAATATGATAAAGATTATGTTTAAAAGGCCTGTGTTTCAGTTTTATACCTTGCCTAAAAAGTTTATGCTTATTTTTGATTGCTTCCACTGTATTTTTTTATTCATACTGAGCATCTGAGCTCACCCCTTTATTATGTTTAATTTACCCCTATGATGTGAAGATGTACTTATGATTGACTTGTAGGGATAGTCTAAGGGATATGATAGTTTTCAAAGGGGTTAAAGTGTTATTTTTCATTTCAAGATATAATGGAAAACTTATGTTTGTATCTAGTATTTCCAATGATACTAAACTAATTAGTCCTTTGGGACTTTATATCTCGTGATCATGCCAATGTAATGTAATAATTCACTGACTCTGGGTAACTAGGGTTTGGGTGTTAAAATAAAAAGATTTTTTGGTGATTTTTGATGAATGAAGGGTGTTTACTTAATTGATGAATTTGGTATTGATATAATATTTACCTAACCAAAAAAATAATTACTTAAAAAATTATATTATTTAATACCACTAAATATTAATTCATTGTCATCCATGATATAAATTCCTAGTATTTTTCAAGTATGTGGTTAAACTGACCCAAACATGAACACACCCTTATTTAATGAATGATTATGAGGAGGTTTTCTTATAGTATAATAATAATAGAAGCACAATGACCTAATTTAGTTATTATTATTTTTATATATTATAATTTTAAGGTAGTAGAAGGTGAAGTATGGTATATAAACATATTATATGTTTTCTATAAAATATTATCTTCTTAGCACACTTATTTAAAAAAATTAAATTAATCATGATCATTTTCAATCATATCATTAACAACTTCTCTAATTTACCATACCACAACCTTTATGATAAAATAAAAATCTTATTTATCCATTAATAGCAACCTTATATAAAAATTGGTAAAGAGGTTGAGGAAAACAAAACACATTATGTCGTGGAGGCGGTAGTCTGAACAACAAATAAACACTAATTTTATTTATCTTAATGGATGGGGTATAAAAATAAATAACGATAATAAAATTAATATAGTAAAATCATACTATATAAATGATAATAATTTCATTCTACTATTTTGGATAAGATAAACTTTAAATAATATAATTAATAAGAAAACTAAGTATATGATAATACTCACATCAGAGAATTGCACTGCTGGAATTTGAGGTATTTTCAACACACTATTTGCGATGGGATCCCATTGCAAATGAGCTTTTGCAATGGGGTCCCATCACAAATAGCCCATTGCAGAAAACAATGTTGCAAATAGATCTCCTATTATATACATTATATATATAAAAACTTGTTACGATGTTCCCATCGTCCCGTCGCAAATTTTTCTCCGTTTATATAGGTTATATATATCTAAACCTTTTGCGTTGAGTCCGTCACAAAAAAATATTTGCGATGGACCCTTTTGCCTGTCGCAAATACCTATTTAAAAAATGTATATAAACTATTTGTGACGGGCCCTGTCGCAAAAGGTCCCATCGAAAATACTGAATAAAAAAATATATTTAATAAAATTATGATTAATGAAAAAATAATATTAATATTATTAAAGTAATAAAAAATAAAAAATAATAAAATTATTAATATTTGAAAAAAATATTAAACAATCATAAAATATTTTTATTATTATCAGTAAAATAAATGAACATTAAAAAATATATTACTAATAATAAATAATAAAATAGTAAAATATTAAAAAAATGAAATATTTTCACCAATAAATAAGATAGAATCTGTAAATAGTTCATATTACAACAAATCTTGAATTAAAATATTTTTAACATAACAAAAAAATCACTGGGGGGATATTCTTCTGGAGGAGGTGGAGGAGCTGGAGAAGATTGTGGATGATACTCCATCCATAAACTATGAGTCAGACATCACATGTACTCCATCTGCTCATGCAACTGCTACTTCCATCGACGCATCTCCTCCTCGTGCTGCTGCTGCTACTACCACCATTGACGCATATCCTCCTTGTACTACTATTGCTGCTACTGCTGATGCATCTCTTCCCAATGCTTATGCAAACTCTCTATAAGCTCATTTTGAGCTCACAACTGCTCCTGATACTGTAAGACAGAACATGATGCCTTTCCATGAGCTCCTCTCGAGCTGGATGCTGACATCGTAGTAGTACCATAATAAGTCCCAGGAGTCAAATGAGAGCCAATACCAACTACTCAGCCCTTCTCGAAGGCATACTGGGTCACCTGCATTCATGCTGCCTCATCAAAATGGTGGGAACTAGTCTGATCAGCCGTCTTAGCCTGACTCTCAGCTTGTGTCTGAGAGGTCACAGCCTCATATGACTCCTTCAATTCCAATTTGAAATTAAAATAGTGAAAATATTATATTCTGTTAATTTTCATACTGAAAAATTAATAATACTAATCAAAATCCAATGCTGGTGATCACCTCTAATCTCTCGAGTGGTTGGATCACTGTACATCCTCTAATAAATGTCATACTTTGTAATATCAGGCTGCTCAACTGCCTATATGGATATAAAATAAACTATTTATATTTAATGTTATATAAAATATTTAAAAAAGATAATTACCAGATGCTCTCTATACGTACTGAATGTATGGATACTAGCTCGATGTGTCACCTCCTGTCTCTCTCAGTTCTGTCAGCCCGATGAAGATCTCCTCTAAAATCCACCACTGAACTAGTCTGAACATAATCCATCCCAAACGTGAGATTAAATGTACTCTTATCGATGGGCTCTACACAACTCCTGAAATACTATCACTCCTACTTTCTTAATGGTCGTCCTTCTCAAATTGTGCAAAAACCAATGGAAATGGTCATGCATAGACACCTAACATGCCGTGTGGATAGCGTCACACATGATATCATTGATGGGATACCATAAATCCTAAAAATAATTTATAATATAAAGTTATTAATAAAATAAATTTCAAAATAAATATTATTTATTTACATACCAGCCAATGATTGAACATTCCAAGCTGCACATCAATGGGAATCTGTTACCATGTGATCCATGGCTGAGAAAAATAATTGCGCAAGACAGTGCTCCCCTGTCCAACATCTACATGCGAAAAATTGTGAAAAAGAATAAATAATCAAACAATTATTATATAAATAAATTAATTAAATCTAACTAAAATACATAGGTTACCATACCTCTGCATGCGTGGATCGAAGCCAGGATGTGGACGTCACTCAGGGATAGGGTCAAGAATCATCAGTCGCGGAAGACCGTTCCCCCTCTACGTACCCCCTGAACCACTAGTAGGATGAGGGTCAGATGATTCCAAATTCTCATTATCCAAAGGTATCTCAGCCTCCTGCAACTCACGATGTAGACCAAGGTCCATCTAAAACACAAAATGATTGTTGTTAGAAGATAGTTGAAAATAAATATCATATATAGATATATGTTAGGTATGATTATAACCAGTATTTAACCATGTCAATGTTCACCTTCATCATCATCTTCATATCTGATGATGTCAATGTATTCATATTCATCCTCAACATCATCAATATCCATATGAGTTTTAGTTTCATCATCTCTTTCCATTTCAAATTCATTTGTAACATCATTAACATCATCGTCACCATCAACCCTTAATTGTGGGGTGTCATCATCGATATTCATGTTTCTTTGTGAAAAAGATGGATTTTAAGTACTCTCTTGAAAAATTTCAATTCCTTGAACTTTAGAGGAACCACATTCAGTTTGAGTAAACTGATTTTCCCGAGATTTAATTTTTATTATGATCCACCAATCACTCAGTTCTCTTGAAGTAGCATAATACTTTGCGTAATAAATTTGATGTGCCTGTTGAGCCATTAAAAATGGTTCATTTTCTGCAAGAATACTTTTATATTAAATATCAAAGATTACATGAGTAAGATGAACATGAAAGCCTCTCTCAGTATCTAATCACCAACATTTAAACATCCTTATATAATTTTGTCCTAGATAACACTGTTCAATAATTTCATCTAGCATGCCATAAAAGACAGCTTCAGTTTCTCTATGATGCGATCATCTTAAAAAAAATCCACTGTTCAATGTTTTCTTGGATTCCGTATATGAACATGTATAAAATCGAAACTCATTCACCACATATTCATTATAAGATTTAACCATTTTGGATGGTGGGTTACTCAATATACACATTCGCTAATCAATTTTATCAGTATGTTGAGACACCTGAAATTTTTTAAAACAATTATCAATATAATAAATAATAACCTGAATTTATATGTTAAACCATCAATAATTTTTGTTACCAGTTTTTGAAACCATTGAGAATTTTTTTTTCGGCGTTCTTCAAGAGCACCTACTGTAATTTGTGGAAGCTGTTTCTTAATATGATTATCATATAACCTACAAAAAAAATTAGTTTCTTTATTGTAACATAAATTATTGAATAAGTGATATAATCACTCACAGTACAAATGATTTCATTTCTTCATAGTTGAGAAGAACATATGTATGAGCATTGTTATGTTCATCATCTGAAAGCCATAGTTCATGAACTACAATGAAGACAAGCTCTAGGTGATTAAAAACTGATAATTGATTGTCAATTTCATCATCAACATTCCCCTTGTTCCATCCCACGCAGTTGTGTTTTGAGGGATATTAATATTCAAAATAATTTGAGCTAAAAAAGAAATTTACTCTTGAAAATAAGCTTCCGAAATTGAGCCTTCAACTAATGCTTTGTTACATAATTTTTCATCAATTTTTGCATGCATCTATTAAGTGGGTACATCCATCAAAACTATACTTGACCTTCACATTTAGCTTTATGTGGAAAATGTAGTGTCAGATGTTCCATTGAGTCAAAGAAAGATGGTGGGAATATTTTTTCCAGTTTATATATAATTACAAAAACATCTTCTTCCAGTTTTCTTAGTGCATCATAGTCTATTGTTTCCAAAAAAATGTCTCGAAAAAATATGATATGTCTGTTATAGAATACCAAATCATATAATTCAACAATCCTCCGAAACCAATCGACATAAATCGTTCCATTATAACATGATTATCATGACTTTTTAATCCAGTAATATGACCATTCTTAACATATATTCCCAAATAAGAAGCATAGTCATCTAGAAGTCTCAAATCCGCAATCCACTGAAAAAATAATAATATAATCTCTTTGGATAGTGTATAAGCTGATTTTGGCTTCATTAAACTCTATGATCTGACATTTTGAAACAGTTTAAGTTCCGGTCACCTGCAAATTTGAGCAAGATCTAATTGTTCCTTTACATTATCTTTGACCTTACCAACTGTATCCAAAACTATATGAAATAATTTATCAAAACATTTCTTCTCAATATTAATGAAATATAACATGTGGCGGAATAACAAATCAGACCAATATGGTAGATCCCAAAAAATTATCCATTTTATCCAATTGCATTCTTTCCCAAAGACATGAATTTTCTCTTAGTTAACTATCAGCCCAAATGTGATGGGAGGTAATGAAAATTCAACCGATTTTAACTCTATACCTGAGGTAATTTTTGGAGTTTCATCCCTTTCAATTGTGTGTTTTTTGAAATTAGATTTGTTGCTCTGAAAAAGATGATCGTTTGGAAAAAATCTACAATGACAGTAAAAATAGCAAGGATTTTTTTCCATTTATGAGCATAAATTATTTTTTGTCTTTCGTACAATAAGGAATTGATTTCGGACCATGTGTACTTCATCTAGATAACATGACATATTCCAGAAAGTCACTAATTTTCCACATTAATGCAGCTTTTAATATAAAATTTTGTTTCGCAACAACATCATATGTATTAACACCATTAATCCACAATGTATTTAAATCACTAGTCAATGATTTCAAATAAACATCAATATTCTTTTTCGGTTGTCCTGGGATTAATAAGGTCAAAAATATCTCAGGATCCTTCATCAACATGCATGGAGGTAAACTGTAAGGAGTTATAAAGATAGTCCAACATGAATACTGACTACCATAAGAACCAAATAGACAGAAACCATTAGTAGAAATACCCAATCATATGTTTCAGACTTCTAAAGAAAAAAATGGATGTAGTAGGTCAAAATATTTCCATGAATCACCATCAGATGGATGATTCAAGTTTTTACTGGTTGAAATCTTGGTTTTGTTCCATGACATCACTGACGCTATGTTCTGAGACATAAATAAATGCTGCAACCTAAGTGTAAGTGGAAAATATCTCAACTGTTTTACAGGAATTGATCCAGACTTCCCCTACTGAGCTTCATTATACCTCAATTTTCCTTTTGTGGGACAACTATCCAATGACTCATTTTCACCAGAATATAAGATGAATTCATTTGCACATGCATGAATCTTCTGATAACTAAGGCCCAAATTATGAGCCAACCACTTAATCTCATAGTAATTTGTAGGAAACATATTTCCTTCAGGTAACAGTGTTTTAACCAAAGAAAATATCTGATCAAAATAGTTGTTTGAAATTTTATTATCTGATTTAATAGACATAAAATTTTCAACTGCTTATAATTTTCTTATCTTGCAACTAGCATATAATGCATCCTCAGTAGACCTCAACAACTCATAAAATTCGGATGGTGCTAACTCAGGAGTTAAATCAACATTATCTTAAGTTTTAGTTTGTTGAACAGATAGACCTGCAACATTGTGTACCAAATTTTGAAACCGTTATGGATCTGGAATCAAATTATTAGTATCTTCTCTAGAACTGCGTTCACCGTGTTGATACCAAAATACATAATCTGGTTGAAAACCAAAACACAAGAGATGTCCCCCAACCTTGTCAAATGTGTCAAACATTATCAGAGCACATTTTTTACAAGGACACATAATTGTTCCTTCTGAAACACAATCTAGTTTTGATGATGTAAATGATAAGAAAGATTTGATACCCCCAATATATACAAGATTTAAACAAAAAATGTATGGATTTCTACACTAATTTATCCAAGCACGATCATCTAATAATGACTGTTGTTGATTTCCTTGTTTCATATTTTTCTACAAAATATAAAATCATTACTATTTTTGAATAATTTGAAATTAGAAAAACACTATCAAAAAAAATAAGATAAATAATTATAACTACTTCTTAATAATTACCATTAATTATGGGCGACACAATTTCCAGTGGATTGACAGCTGCTCTTTTGTCTGATGGATCATTTACTTACAACTTTCCCACACTGAAATCACAATGAATAATCTTCTCAGAGGTATGCATATTCATTCTCATTCATATGAGAATGTATAAGGGTACCTATGAGCAGATTCTTCATTGTGATTTTAGTGTGCAAATGATTCATGTAAATGAGATGTGAGACAAAAGATCCCCATTTTCTTCAATGAATCGTCTTCTTGAAACAATCACTTCCTGAAAACATTATGAAAAAAATGTGGTCTTACAAATGCATATCCAAACTCATGCATACAAGATTGGATATGCATACGTAGAAACATATTTTTCATAATGTTTTGAGTTAGTGAGAGTTAAAAGGTGAAGATTCATCGAGCAAAAGGAGTGTCGCTAATCCACTGGAAATTGTGCCAAGTTATTATAATTTATTACAATTTATTACAATTTATTACAATTGATTTTATTCCTAATTATTCTTAATTATTCTTAATTATGCCTAATTATCCATAATTATCCCTAATTATTCCTAATTATTCTTAATTATTCTGAATTATTCCAAATTATTTCTATTTATTACTATTTATTACTAATTATTACTAATTATTACTAATTATTACTATTATTTATTACTATTATTTATCACAATTTATTTCTAATTATAACTATTTACTACTAATTATTACTAATTATTACTAATTATTATTAATTATTATTAATTATTAGTATTTATTACTAATTATTATTATTTATTTCTAATTGTAAATATTTATTACTATTTTTTCCAAATTATTGCTATTTTTTCCTAATTATTACTATTTTTTCTTAATTATTACTATTTACCACTAATAATTATTATTTACTGCTAATTATTACTATTTATCGCTAATTATTATTAATTACCCCTAATTATTTCTAATTAGCATTAATTAATATTAATTACTGAAAATTACATATACTAATTACTAATTACCACTAATTATTTACATACATTACTAATTATCGTTAATAATTATTAATTACTTCTAATTAATACGAATTAGTACTAATAATTTCAATATATTATTACAAATAAATATTGATGACAAAACAATTTAAATCTAATTTAGTTACTACTAATAAAAAATAATTAAAATTAATATTAAAGAAATGAAATAAATACTAAATTAAATAAAACATAAATACTTTTAAACTTGATCTCTTATAGGTGTATACGACTACACAACTTCTTGGTAAAAAAAACTAACTTAGAAAAATTTTCACTCTACAATTAGAGTTTATATAGAGAGAAAGTTAGAATTAAGGGGAAGGAAGGAAAAAATGGATGGGGGTATATATTGGTTAGATTAGTTTCGACTGTACTATTTGCGATGGGTATCCCGTTGCAAATACCTTCGACCAAATTAATTAGTACTGGCGGTTAAAAGGGTATTTATGATAGGTCCCATCGCAAATAGTGACCTACTGACACACTTGATGCGACGAGATAACATCCAATCAAAAATAGTATTTACCACCGCCGGGTATTCACGACAGGTTCTGTTGCAAATACCCTCCAATAGATTCACTATTTGCAATGGGGGAATTCCGTCATCGCAAATAGTATTTACTGCCTCCCAGTATTTATGATGGGAGGTGCCTCCCCGTCACAAATACTCTTCCCACAGTTTGGCGTGCAAACCGCGCCTAACATTTTTGGGATGGGACCCCAAGTCCTATCACAAATAACTAATTATTTGCGAAGGGTTGATGCTCCCATCGCAAATAACCTCTTCATCTAACTATTTGCGATGAGATTTATTCCTATTGAAAATAACCCGTCACAAAAAGCCGTTTTCCCGTAGTGTTGAATTTCTATTGGAATTATCCTTGAATTTGAAGGGCTTATGCTTACGCTGAGTGACCAAGGTATTATGCTCAATGAATACAGTTATAGAGAGATTAAAATGGAATTTTTAAAAAAGAAATTATAATGGCCAATGAGTCTTGAATAGGTGAATTTTTGACCCTTTTAAATTAAATAGAATGTTAGTTTTTAAAATACGAATTGAATTTTATTAATTTAATTTCATTATTAAAGGGTCAAGTGATTCATAATGGAAAAAATGAGGAAATTTGATGATGTTTGGTTGATTCAAACTTAAAAAATACATTTGAAAACATGTTTTAACATGTTTTTTCCACCCCCTTAATAAAACACCTTTTATCACTTTTACTTTTTATCAGGTTGACTAATTTTTATCTTTAAAAATTAATTTTAATGACCAAAATTAAAATTTAACAGATTAAATACTTTTAATATTTTAATTTAAAATATTAAAACCATTTTATATAATAAAATTTCTATAGGTATGAATTGTTAATTTTAAAAATATAAACACTTAAGCACGTAAAACCATTTTTAGAGAAATAACACTTTATGATTTAAATTTAAATATAAGGTAGTATTATCTTGAATATTGATTATAATTAAATAAATTTAATTATTATAAGATACATAAATGTTACAAATCATAAAAGGAAATCCAAAATCGAGTCTCCCTTTGATTCTATAAAAAGACCAGAAACAATTTTTATATTAAAGTAATATTTTAATTTGTTAGAAAAATGATTCCATAGGTTTTCTATGTTTAAAGATTAATTTAAAATCAATAATGTTATTCCTATAATTAATATTTTATTACATAATGTGTTTTAGAAATTTATATGAAATTATTATATAATGTTAACGTCATATAAATTACTAGTTTTGTGAAAAACATATTTTTTGACTTAAAATCCACCTTCTTATAAAAAGATAAAAAATAAGACTATGATAATTTTGAAATTATTAAATAAAAAATAATGTTAGTTTTCTCAATTAAAAATTCTAAAATTAAAATTTTAAATAATTTTATGAATAAAGAAACTTTAAAAGGTGCATTGTATGATAGATCAAGATATAGTGTTTACCTATTACAGTAGAGTCTCACGTGTTACATTCTCTTCCCTTAAATAATTTCATCCTTGAAATTGGGGTATATATATCAGAAATTGAAAAAATTTGGTCATTGATTCCTTATAGATTCTTCAATATCCAAGAATCACTCCTCTAATTTGTGATTTCTCCAAATGAATTTCACCATTTTAGTTTTTTGATTCGGTAACACTTTCACTTTGGTGTGAAAAATATAGATAAGATCTTCATTATAAGACATGTTAGAATCCAAATATATTCCTTGTATTTTGAGAACATGAATTGAATATGGAATGAATTTCCTTAGTAATGAATCATTAAATATATTGTGTACCTTATAAAGGTTTGTTGGTATAAACAATTGGAAAGATATAACTCCAATTAATTCTAATATTTCAAAAGGCCCAATATATCTAGGGCTTAACTTCCAATTTTTACCAAATCTTACAATTCATTTCCATGGTGAAAATGTAAATAATATAGGATACACAATTTGAAATTCTAAGTCCTTCATTCAATTATTACCACATCTCTTTTGTCTTATTTAGGATGCTTTAATGTGACCATGAATAGTTTTTACTTTGACAATATTCTCCCCCATAGGTTCTAGGACTACTGACCTTATTTCTCCAATTCCATCCTAATAGGTTTCAGTATAAAAACTCTTCCCATAAAATGATTCATATGGTTAAATTTAAATTATTGAATGGGAGCTATTTTTTATGATAATTCTACCAATGGTAGATAATGATCCCACATACGTTAGAAGACAGGAGAGAACGATCTGAACATATCTTACAAATTCTTGATAGTTCTTTTAGGCTGCCCATCTGTCAGGGGATGATATGTGGTTATTAATTTATCATAGGTTTGAGATCCATTTAAAGACTCTTACTTAATTTTGATGTAAAATAAGGTTTATGATCTTATACAGTTGATAGGGGAGCCCCATGAAGCCTTACAATTTCATTGATATAGATCCTATCAGGTCACTCAAGAAGTAAATCTTCTCTAATTGATAAAAAATAAGTAGACTTAATAAAATGATCTTTGATGACCCACATAGAATCATTATTCCTTGGAGTATTTGGTATTCTGGAGAAATATTACATTATAACATTGTCCCACTTCAATATAGGTATAAAAAGGGGTTTCATGACTCCCTTCAGATGTTTCCTTTCTTCCTTCACTTTCTGGTATACTAGGAATCTAAACAAATACTCCACCTTTTCATGCTTCAAACCATCCAAAACAAGTTATTCTGTTAAATCACTATACAAATTTGTGCTATTAGGGAATATAGAGAAATTGGAGAAATTTGGTTTATCTAGGAGTTCCCTCTTCAATTATAAAAAGGATGAAACAAATAACTGTTGGAAATGTATTGTCTCAATAATACTTTTTAAATATTATTGATTTTGATGCTCACAAATACCCTTGTTTATTTTAGTAATGATTTTATTTTTAGTGTATTTCAAGAAATTTATATTATTTATAATTATTATCTTGAAATAATATTCAAATATTTATGTGTGAGAAATATTCATTAAAGTGTTCAAAAAATGCTCTTAAGCTTATTCTGGAAACACTGCTCACCGTTTGTCATTTACTAGAAATACTATTCATTCAATACGTCGAAGAAAGTAACGTATGGAACAAACCTTACGTTTATGTTGAAGGATCAGTGCATATGGTTAATCAAGCTTACGTTTAAAGAAACATATGGTTAAGGAATATTATGTTTGGATAAGAACCTTACGTTTGTCAGAAAGAAAAAGTATGGAACTTTACAAATGTATAGATCACCAACCTTACTTTTGTAATCAACTTTACATTTTCAACCTTACATTTCAGAAAAGTGAACATATGGATAATCAATGTTACATTTAGAGATCTATGCTGACATGTATAAACGTATAGATCATCAAACCTACGTTATGAAGTTGAACCCTATGTTTGTTATTTTTTTTGTTTTGTAAAGGAACCTTACGTTTGACTTTTCAACTCCAGAAATTTGAATTTACATCTTTATCAGAGATTTTTACAACAATCTTTATAGAATACCAGGATGATTTAAATATCATTGTTGACTGATTAAATGATCATTATATATGATTTAAAGATCCATTTACAATGGATATTTTTACTCCTATTATGAAGCGAAGTTACACCTTCTTTGATCTATTTATTTTATTTTGAATCTTGATGATTTATCAGACATCTTTTTTAGACCTGAAACCTTACTATAGATTCATCCTTATATATCTATATGAGTATCATCTGTAAACCCCCCCGAATATGTGAATACCTCTCAGATGTCTGTATAAATATTATTCATTTAAATTTATCTGGTGATTTTTTTTTTAGTGCTACAACGATCAAGCATCACAAAAACATGAAATGAAATTTCAAGATCTACTTTTCAATCCTTTGAATGTGACGCTCTGTTATAGTTGTTGTTCTTAAAAACAAATATCTTTTGAGAAACCAGATCACTTCATACATTCTTAAAAGTTTATTTTCTTCTTATGAGGTCGAAGATCCTTCTTTTATCAGTTTCATGTTGCTACAACTGCGAGATATATCTATTTCTCAATAAAATACATCTTATATATCTTGAGTTTCAACTACTCATATTTAGTTGTGGTGGAGTGTCAACTTCTCGCACTAAGATTTGTTTTTATCAGTTCCTTGTAAAATAATCACAAGGCTCTATTTTTTAATCTTTTTTTATAAGGGTGACAATTGTCTCTACTCAATTGTGGATCAATCTTATGATATAAGGACATTACAAGTGAAATTCACTAAGCATATAGAGAGGGTAATTTGTGGAGTGGACTAGGGGATCTTTGTGCCCCAAACCACTATAAATTTTTGTTCTTTTTTTTCCTATTCATATCTACTACATATAATCTGTTACAGAAACGCTACCAATTATTATCTTCTATCTTTGGGAATCAATAGAATCATAAAATTTTGAAAAAGACACAATTCACCCCCTCTTGTGTCATCACTATATCCATTTAGACCTAACATTTGGTATCAAAGGGTGATCTTTTCAATAGAGCTATAGTATTCTAAAGGCATAATATCTATATTAGGGATGGAAATGGATAATCTCAATGAATGAATTTTAATGGTTTGTGCTCCATATTCCAATGGTGAGAATTATGGATGTTGGAAGTCACAAATGATCATCTACTTAACAAATATTGGATTTAGAGTATACGCAAAGATTTTTACTCTTTACACAATTTCTGAAAAACCTGAAACTTGGTCTACTACTATAGAGGCTGAGTATGATATGAATTTGAAAGAAATGTATGAAATCATTTGTGGTCTTGGACCAGATGAATTCAACCATGTATCGAAATGACCAAAAGCCTATGAAATTTGGCAGACAATTGCTGAAACCTATGAAGGTACTGACAATGTTAGAAAAATGAGACATGCTACAGTGAAATTAAAGTTTAATACTTTTAGAATGTTTGATGGATAAAATCACATAGATGAATGGAAGGAGGACAGATTTTTTTAATAATATAACATTTTTAGGTGAGCCTATCAGCCAACCTGATCAAGATTTGAAAGTTCTAAGGGTTATACCGGTGTAGTTGAATAGAATTTCTGCTATAATCTACTAATAATCACCTATAAAGAATCTGACAATGAGAGAATTAATTGGATCTTTAATGATGTATGAGGCTGAAATTCAAGATGAAGTTTAAGATAAAAATTTCCTAGTGAAAAAGGATAACATTTCTTTAAAAGTTACATCCAAAAAACTGAACAGAAAAATGAAACAAGAAGAAATAAATTCAGACTCATCTGATTTAGAAATTGAGCTGGCTCAATTAGCTATAAAATTTAGTAAATTTTATAGGAAGAAGAAAGTATTTAGAATAAACTTAAAAAAGTATGTGAAAGACTCAAGGGAAGTAAAATGTTATGACTTCAAAAAATTGGGTCATATAAGACTTGATTGTCCTCAATTGAAAAGAGAGAAGAGAAAGATAGAAAAGACATTTTAGAAGAATGTTGATTGTGTGAAATATGATAAAAGAGAAGTGAAGGATACTTGGAGTGTCTCTGAAGACTCCATTAGATCATCAAATTCTGATTCAGACAAAGAACATTCAAATCTGAAGGCTAATACATACTTCATGGAAAAAGAAGATAAGGTACAATCTTACTATTCATTAGATTCTGATTCTATCTATTCAAATGATAAAATGAGTGCCTATTTCATTAATCTTGAAAAAAATATGATTCCTTATTAAAGAAACATAAATCTTTAAAGAAAATTCATAATGAAATTATAGGTGAAAGAGATACAATACTTAAATAACATCAAGAGCTTGTTGAAAAATTTAATTCAACTACTACCATCTGTGTTGTTCATGAAAGTAATATTAAGACTTTACAGGGGGAAGTAGAAACCTATAAATATGATACTATTGTTTTTACAAAATTAGAAAATAAACTGAATGAAATTATTGGATACAATGTTGTTAAAAAGGAATGGTTTGGTATTAGAAGTAAGGGTGGGAAACCCAAACTGTACAAAAACTATTTTGTTCTTGGTTATAACAGCAAAGAAATGTCTACTATTAAATGTTTTTATTGTTCTATTAATATACATTATGCTAATGACTTCTATTTAAGAAAAACTCAATTATGTGTGGGAAATCATTTTCATTATTCAAAAGCTTTATCTAGTTTTAATTATAATAGTGTTGATCAAAATAAATATGTTTGGATTCCTTAGTCTTTGATAGCTAACACTACTAGACCCAAAAAGATAGGGGTACCAAAATTTTTTTTTGTTTAATTTGTCCTTGTAGGTAACTTTCCACAGAAGAGGAAAAGATATCTGGTATATGGATAATTGCTGTTCAAGATGTATGAATGGAAATTCATCAAATTTCTATACTCTAACTAAAATAAATGGAGGCCTAGTCACCTTCAGTGACAATGCCAAAGGAAAAATTATTATACTCGGAACCATTGGAGATCCATATACTGTATGAATTAATAAATTACTCTATGTACGAGGATTAAATCACAATATGATAAGTATCTCTCAACTCTATGATGATGGATACTGTGTGGATTTGTCTAATAATTATTGTTTTATTTTTAAAGATAATTTGTTTAAATTTAGAGCACCCAGAACAGATAATGTCTACACTTTGGATTTAAATTCCTTATGTAAACATAAAGTAAACTATTTAACTGCTAAGGTAAATGGGTCATGGATTTGGAATAGATGACTTGGTCATTTTAATATTTTTATTTACATAAATTATCTAAGAAACAATTAGTTTTAGGTTTACCTAGTCTCAAATTTGATATTGATTGATTCTATGATGCATGTCAGACTGGAAAGCAACACAAATCTTTCTTCAAATCTATTAACAAAATTTCTACTTCAAATCCCCTAGAACTTATTAATATGGATTTGTTTAGACCATCTAGACTAGAAAGTTTGGATAGTAAATTATATTTATATGTTTTAGTTGATGATTATTCTATATTTACTTAGGTATATTTTCTAAAACTAAAAAATGAATCTTTTTTTCGTTTTTGAAGGTTTTTGTAAAAGTTTTGAAAATGAAAAAGGTTTTAAGATAATTTCATTAAGAAGTGATCACGATGGAGAGTTTCAGAATCAAGAATTTAATTTTTTTTCTTAAATATGGGTATTAAACACACCTTATCTACATCAAGAACACCTCAACAAAATTGAATTATTTAAAGAAGAAACAAAACTACTCAAGAAATGGCTAGGACTATGCTATATAAATACAGTCATCCAACCTACTTTTGAGTAGAAGATATAATCACAATATGCTATATTATAAATATAATTTCAATTTGATCCATTTTAAAAAATACTCCTCATGAAATTTGGAATAAAAGAAAGCCCAAGGTAAAGTACTTTAAGGTTTTTGGATGTGAGGTATATATCTTGAACACCAAGGATAATCTTTGTAAGTTTGATCCAAAAGCTGATGAAGGAATATTCTTAGGATATTTTGAAACTTCTAAAGCTTATAGAGTATTTAAAAAAAGTGAAGGATTGTTGAAGAATATGTTCATGTGAAGTTTGATAAAACCAATCCTTTTAATAAAGAGAAAGATCAAAAAAATGAAGGTGATGATTCTTCTAACAACATGAGACTTGATAACTTGAAAAATGATTTTGAAAATATAAATAAAATTCAGTCCAGTTTAGAAGAACATGATACTGATAAACCTAAAATTTCTCTACCTAGATAGTCTATAATCCTGAAGAATCACCCTTTAAATACTATTATAAAAGATCTATACATAGGAATAAAAACTAGAAGAAGTGTAGGAAACCTAGTGGAATTTTATAATTTTCTATCTCAGCTAGAGCCTAAGTCTTTTGAAGAATCCTTAGAAGATGAAAGTTGAATGTTAGAAATGCAAGAAAAGATAAATCAGTTTAAGTGAAACAAAGTATGGAAATTAGTGGAAAGAACATGAATTATCCAGTTATAGGAACTAAATGGACCTTTAGGAATACATAATATGATTAAGGTATTATAACTAGAAATAAATCTAGACTAGTAGACAAAGGGTATAATCAAGAAGAAGGTATATATTATAATGAAACCTTTCCTCCCATAGCTAGATTAGATGAAATTATAATTCTTTTGTCCTATGTATCTCATATGAATTTTAAATTATATTATATGGATGTAAAATATTTCTTTTTAAATGGATATTTAATGGAGGATGTATATGTTGAGAAACCTCCTGGTTTTGGAAATCCTCAAAAACCAGATTTTGTTTTTAAACATACTAAATCTCTCTATGGCCTTAAATAAGCACCTAGAGATTAGTATGAAATATTAAGTTCATTAATTTTGAAAAAATGTTTTTACTATTGGTTTGGAAGACCCACCTTTTTTAAGAAAACAATTTTTCTAATTTATTATTAATTCAAAGATATGTTGATGATGTTATTTTTTGATCAACAAATAAAAAACTCTGTAATGATTTTCAAAACATATGAAAAAAGAATTTGAAATGAGCATGATGGGATAATTAAATTTATTATAAGACTAAATATTTATCAAAAAAATTATGGAAATGTATTAAATAAAAGTTAATACATTACTGATTCATTGAAAAAGTTTGGTCTTGAGAACAAAAAGAAATATTCAACTCCCATGTGTACTAATATTAAACTTGACTTGGATGAAGTTGGAAAACCAGTGGAAAATAATTTATATAGAGGTATTATTTAAATTTTACTATATATTACTACTAGAAAAACTGATATTATGTTTTTAGTATGTCTTTTTGCTAGATTTCAATCAAATGAAAAAGAATCTCATCTTGATGTTGTAAAGGGGATTTTTAGATATTTAAAAAGAATAGTTGTTCAATGTCTTCTTTATCAAAAAACATATGATTTTAATTTAATATAATATTCATATACATATTTTTGAGGATGTAGATTATATATAAAAAGAAATTTAGGAACCTGTCACTTTTTAGGAAAATTGTTAGTGTCATGGTCAAGTAAGAAGAAACACACGGTTGTACTGTCAACATCCGAAGTAGAGTATGTATCTGTAGGCAATTGTTATGCACAAGTGATGGGAATGAAAAAAAATCTAATATACTTTGGACTTAATTTTAATAATACACCTATTTTATGTGATAATACAAGTGCTATAAAAATTTCAAAAAATCCAATAAGTCATTCTAAAACTAAGCATATTGATATTAGACATCATTTTATAAGAGATCATGTTCTTAAAAAGGATATATCTTTAGAATTTGTTAACTCTAAATATAAATTAGCTGATATTTTTACTAAACCTCTTTCCACTGCTTTTTTGATTTTATTAAGTAGAGTTAGGTTTATTTAATTTTTGATTAAATAATATTATTTTTTATTTTATTTTATTTACTTTTATTTTATACTAGTTTATTTTACACATAATTTATTTCTATAAATCTAATTTTCTTTTATTAGTTTTATCTTATGGTATTTTAGTTAATCTATTTTATATTAAATATATTTACACCACGTAATTATTATATTTTTTTCATAATTACTCTACGACATGAGAAATGAGGACATGTATCATCTGTCAGAAACCCTTCGTCTACCTTACCTGTTGTTTAGCCAAAAATAGTTTTTCCTAACCCACAATTTTTGTTTGTCCTTCCAAACCCTAGAATCCAAAAACCATAGATTTTCAGATCTTTAGAAATGATGAAAACCAAGAGAGTTGAAGAAGGAGAAGCAAGCGACCCAAAATGAAAAAAATTTACATGTAGAAAAATTCTTCAGGGAAAAGTGGTTGATGTTGATTGGTTATATCAGATGAACTTACTCTTGAAACAAGCGTTATCTTTTCAAGGACTCAAGACAACTTTCAATGACATTAGGTAATAATTTCTATATTAGGTAGAAATAAATCCTTTTTATAAGAGTGTAAAATTTATTTTCAGAGATTCATAAGATATGATTTTTTTAGTATCGAAGATAGTGATTTCTCTATCTCTTATACTAAAGTTAAAAAAATTTAAAACTTCCCACATGAATTTGTTTTCCATTTAGATCTTAGATTGATTAGTGATAAGGAAAATTATTCTAAAGACATCATGTATTTTCTGTTCAATTCGACGCACATCATAAAGATGTTTGTTAAGGATTTGAATGTAAGACATAAGATTCTGGTGAAGTTTATTTAGATAGGAATATCACCAAGGATGGATGAGATGTAGAAAATCCATTATCAAGACATATATATCATGTTTATTTTTCTGGGTGATATTAAATTAATTTTTTCGTAGTATTTATTTCAGTACCTTCAATACTTCTATTCATGAGATTAAATAATGAATTTATATCCTTATTGATGGATAATTTCAAGGAATTTATTTAATCAGAACATGATCAGACTGGTTGATGTAGGAGTCAAATGTCATCATAGTAATGTTTTGAATACTGGAACATTATGAAACTTGTATTTATTTAGAGAACTATAAAAGGAAATATTTTTCCTATTGGAGCTAAGGAATAATATAGCTAAGATGATTTTTCTTAGGGGGACCAAGCAGGTGTTCGAAGGGAGGGTATAGCTAAATCACAAACAAATGTAGTTTCATAACCATCTAAGAGATAAATTAGATTTAACACTGAAGAAGGTGAAGTAGAGAAAGAACAATGTCAAGAAGGAATTATTATGAAACAAATAAATATAAACACTCCTAAAGATGATGATAAAATCTTGGATTCAAGAGAAGAAACATTATCGGTTCTTTTAGAAGAAGCTATTATTGAAGAGGAAATTCTAGTTTAGAGTCAATATAGAGAGGTGTCTATTGTACCCCTGATGAATAAACAGGTAAAAGAGAGAATTATGGATGAAACTATTCAAGAAAAGAATACTCAAACTGAAAATGTTCAATTATAGATTGTCATAGAAAAATTTACTGAACAAGGAGTGGTTCAAGAAGAGAATATTTTATAGGAATCAGTTACAAAAATTCAACCCTTGATTGTAGATCAGACTATGGGTAGTCAGGTCATATTTCTGATGCTCAGAATGAAGTTTTAGATAATCACTTTTTTTCTTGTGAAGAATCTGTAATGAAACTAGTGGTAGATCCTTTTCCTACTGATGGTGAAAATCAGGCTATGAATGCAGATGAGGGGACACCTGATTCATTATCTCATCATGTAAAGGTGATTGTTGTTAAGTATAACAAATATCAGGAAGAGAATGCAATTCTAAGGCAAGAGCTTGACAGATCTAAGAAGAAGATTCCAAAACTCAATGAGAGTAATATTTATAAAAAGGATTCTGATGCATTTAAAAGGGAAATGTTGGATGAGTTTGGGAAACTCAAGTCTGAATCTATTTCAAAGACATATTTTACAAAATTGATGTGGTTTCTAGGTAGTTATTTTGAATCAGTAAAGAGAAGTGTGGGTCAATCCAGTACATCTATTCCTATACCTGCTAAAAGTCTAGATTTAATTAGTCAATTTCGGGCCATTAAATCAATTTTCGCAAACATGGACATTTTCTTGAAGATCTGTAGTGTAATATAGAACCTCTATCCGTTCTTCTATAGAATCAGAATTTTTTTTTTGATTAGTTAACTCAAGGAGATCCTAGCATTAGATTGATTTTGAATCTATTTTTAGAGAAGTTTGAGCTATTCATGAAGCAAGAGGAGAGTCTTCATGTGTTTCTAAAGGTTAGAATACTGGAGAATTTACATGTCAATAATGACTCTAGGATGTTGGTTGTTTAGCTAGGAGATAGTTTGATAAATAAGAAAATATTGAAGATGGATCAGTTGAATGAGATGTTTGAAGCCATTCAAAATTTAAACCCCACAAATCCTTAGTCGTTTTCCTACCTTGAACTATGACAATGACTTTTTTCATTTCGTAGTAAAAAACTTTATTGTATTGATTACTTTATTTATCAATGAACTTTTTTGTTGTCTATATGTTACATTTCATTATTTTATCAACTTTTTTATTTTTTTTCCTGATAGTCAAAATCTAATTCTGTTTATTTATTACAGTTACTTATAACATTCACGTATCATTCTGTTCAATATTCATTTTTTTAATCTGTTTCTATACATTAATTTTGATATCAAAAAAGGGGAGAAATTTAGATAACATAAAATTTCTTTTATTTGATAAATTTAGATAAGCACAAATATTTCTTTGAAATTTACCTTTGTAGGAGAAATTTAGATATTTCTTATTTATCGAAATAATTCTGTCAAATCAACATTATTTTATTTTAATTTTTAAAAAATTCTAAATTATATTTATAAGATTATTGTTTTAATTTATGGGTTTTGTGATTATAAAAAATGGGGATATTTTTGGGAATTTATTGCCTCAATAATACTCCATAAGTATTATTGATTTTGATGCTCACAAATACCCTCGTTTGTTTTACTAATAATTTGATTTGTATTGTATTTAAGAAAATTTATATTCTTTATAATTCTTATCTTGAAATAATATTAACCTATTTATTTGCAGTAAGTATTCATTAAAGTGTTCGGAATAATCTTAAGCGTATTCTGGAAACATTGTTCACCATTTTTCATTTACTGGAAATACTATTCATTCAATACGTCGAAGAAAGTAACGTATGGAACAAACCTTATGTTTATGTTGAAGGATCAGTGAATATGGTTAATCTACCTTACATTTGAAGAGATTCATGGTTAAGGGACATTATTTTTGGATAAGATCCTTACATTTTTCAAAAAGAAAAACTATGGTTAAAGAACCCTACGTAAGTATAGAAGTTTGAAAATGTATGGATCATTAACCTTACTTTTGTAATCAACCATACATTGTTAACCTTATGTTTTGGAAAAGTGAATGTATGGATAATAAATGTTAAATTCATAGATCTATTCTGATGTGGATAAATGTATAGATCATCAACACAACTTTATGAAGTTGAAACCTACATTTTTTATTTTTTTCATTTTGTGAAGAAACCTTATGTTTGACTTTTCAACGCTAGAAATTTGAATTTATGTCTTTATTAGAGCTTTTTACAATAGTCCTTATGGAATATTTGGACAATTTAAATCTTGTTGTTGACTGATTCAAATCTCGTTATATATGATTTAAATAGCCGTTTACAACAGAGATTTTTACTCTTATTCTTAAGGGAAATTATGCCTTCTCTGATCTATTTATTTGATTTTGAATCTTGACAATTTATTAGGAATATTTTTTAATTTGAAACTGTGCAAGAGATTTATCATTATATATCTCTCTGAGTATCATCTATAAAAAAACCCAAGATCTGTGAATACCTCTCGCATATCTGTATAAATACTATTTATTTATTTTTTCCTATGTAAATTGTTTTGCAGTGTTACAGCGATCAAGCATCACAAAAACATGAACTGCATTTTGAAGATCTAATTTTCAATCTAGTGAAGCTGACGCTCTATTTTAGTTTTAGTTCTTAAAGACAAAGATATTTTAAGAAACCAGATCACTTCAGACATTATTTAATTTTTTTTTCTTCTTCTGAAGTCAAAGATCCTTCTTTTATAAGTTTCATATTACTGCAACTATGAGCTATATCTGTTTCTCAAAAAAATAAATCTTATCTATCTTGAGTTTTCGCTACTCATATTCAATCGTTGTGGAGTTTCAGCTTCTCACACTAAGCTATGGTTTTATCAGTTCCCTATAAAAGAACCAGAATGATATTTTTAAGCCTTTGTTTGTAAGGGTGAAAAATTCCTTCACTCAGTTGTGGATCAGTATTATGATACAAGGACTTTAGTAGTGAAATTAACCAAGCCTGCAGAGAGGGTAATTGGTAGAGTGGACTAGTGGATCTTTGTTCCCTAAACCACTATAAATTGTTGTGCTTTGTTTTCTATTCATATCTGCTGCATATACTCTATTACAAAAACACTTCCAGATATTACCTTCTATATGTGTGAATCAACAGAATTGTAAAATTTTGAAAAGGAGACAATTCACCCCCTCTTGTGTCATTACTATATCCATTCTAACCTAATAATAACCTCTTTCCAAAATTCCCCACTCCACCTATTTTGATAAAGAATATCAATTTCCCACCATTCACTACATTATTATTCACTTTTAAGTTATTATTATCCTACTTGGACTACTTTATATAATCGTTAAGGAAGGTTTATCAATTTCTTGGAAAAGGAATGATGGATCCCCTTTCCTAAATTTCCATATATCCTTGTTTATTAGATATCTATATATATATATGATCCTTTTTAATAATTATTATGGTAAGAACTTATGATCCCTCACACTAAATGCATCATCCACATTTTTTCCTTCCTATAGTGCTAGTGCATTGAGAAATCCTAGTCCTTATGCATTTCCAACCATCTTCTTTACCATAATTTGAGATCTTTTTGAGAGAAGATATACTTTAAACACTTTTTGTCCATATATATATATATATATCACATATTAAACCTTTATGGTAGTACCTATATATTTTTAATGAAAATATTATAGCTTCAAGATCAAGGTCATGAGATGGATAATTTTTCTCATGGATTTTCAATTTCCTTGATCTATAAGAAATCAACTTATCATTTTTCACAAGGACACAACCAAGTCCTTTCATCACTGCATCAAAAAAATATACAAATCCTTCCTTAATAGATGGTATAGTTAATAAAAATGAATTAATCAGTCTCATATTTATCTCTAAAATAATTCATCACATTTCCTTTTACCATGTGAATTTAACCTCTTTACAATATTAATTTTCTAAAGAGTTGGACTACCAAGATTTCTTTTAACAAACCACTAATAGTAACCTACTAAGTCTGGGAAAAATAATATCTTAGTTATGTTCTGTAAGAACCCAGTTTTTTTATAAAAGAATTTGAAATATTATTGATGTTATTCCAGAGTAGTGCCTTCAGACGGCGTGCGATTCTGAGCCCCGGTGTGGCCGAAATTAAATTTTCAGTGCATTCACACTGGGAACACCAAATAAATGGGATAACTCCTAAACCGTGCTTCAAATTAGAAATATGAGTGTACGGATGGGTTCGAAATGGGGTGTTTACCCAAGGAATGACATAAAGCATGTCGACGCGGGACGTTTGGACCCCTCGCCCGCTACCAGAATGTTAAACAGATAAATTGATTAATTAATTTATTCATTTAATGGTTAAACTCTGGTATCTCTTAAACAGTGTCTTGGATTGGAAAACAGAGGGCACCGTAGAGTTCGGAGCGTTCTGTTTACCCTAGGAGGGGTGTAAGTTTCACGGGCGCGGGCCGTTAGTGAAAAATGGGCCCGGGGGGTGTTTTCGTAATTTAGCGGCCTCGGGTGTTGAGTTTAATAACTTTTGAACGGGGCCTTAGATTAAAATTTCGAGACTTCCATTGTGCTCGGGAGGTGGCGTTTTCCCTAGGGGAGACTCAATCATGACCGCGTTGGATGTTTTGAATGCGGGTCATTTAAGGGGTTTAAATTAATTAAACATTTTAATTAATTTTATTTATAACCCCTCTCCCCCTTGTCCTCCTCCCCTCCTCTGGAGAATGCTCCCAAACAAGGAGCTCCTCCTCAAGCCCTCCTACTCCATCCTCTACTCTCCAAGGTGGTGACAGCTCTGGTGGTTCGACGACGAAGCATCGGGCGAAGCCCTGCGAAGTAGGCATCGTTTTGTTTCGTTTTAAGTTCCCTGCATACTTTGATCTCAATTTGTAGTGTTGTTTTGTTGTTTGACCTTCGATCGAAGCCCATAAATGCATAGTATTTGTTCTAAGATTTCCAAAGCCAATTTTGGATTAACAATCTAAGTCCCGAGGTGATCGTAGTGATCCGACGAAGTTCGGGGTGTTTTTGGAGTTTCCGGCTGGATTTCGGGGTTCCATCGGCGGTCCGGCAAGCAGGCATGGCAGAGCGACAGCGGAGACCGGGTCAGCGGCGGCGGTGGCCACGGATCGCAGGCGGTGCGAGGTGGTGGCTTCAGAAGGATGGTGTGGCGGCGAGGCGTTCGGCTCCAGGACGGCGGCGCGACGTGGGCTCAGGTGGATGTGCAGGATTCCGCGGCTTCGGGATGGCGGCAGGCGTCTCCTCAGGCGGCATCACGGGAGAGAGGCCGGCCGGCCGAGCTGGCCGGCAGGATGCGGGAATCGGGTTTGCTGCACGACCTCGGGGTGTGGAGCGGACCTGAAAAGTGCGGGTCTATGTCGGAAAAAGTTGGACTGGCCGAGCCGGTCCAGATGTGGATGGGGGGTCCGCACAGTGAACCACGGACCGCCGGTTCAGGGAGTGGGTGGGCCGACCGAACTGGCCCGACCCACCCCGTTTCAGTCCATCAACACTCAAATGACTGTTTTTGGCAAAACGGGTGTTGGATTCGCGTTCCGTATGCGGATATGCGATCCTGGGATCGAGACAAACCTTTTGGGATGGTTTCAAGTGTTTTTAATTTCCGAAACGAGGGGCCTTAGAGGCGCGACACACCTTTAAATAAATTGACATTTTTTCGAGGGTTCGTGTTTTGTGCGGCGCGGACGCATTTGACGTCCGATTTGAGCGCCGTCAGCAGCCTTGGGACCCTGGTGCCGAGGAGAAGTTTTCTAGTGTGGTTTCAGGCATTGAAACCGCAGTTAAGATGTGGGCCCCATGGGCCATCTTTTAAGCTGTGAGCAGCGTTTAGCAACTTTTTCATCGGACGTCCGTTCGGGGCGTGCGAGCTGTCAATTTTGGGTGTTTTTCCAAGGGCATTGCAATGGTGTAATCCATCCTCTTTAATTCCGCATGATGGTGCGGGCCCCACAGAGGCCGTTTTGGGAGTTGGCGGTGATTTCTAGCTTTATCACCGGATGACCCTTTCGGACAAGTGATTAGTCAAACTCGTGTACTTTTTCAAGAGGATCGCAATGGTGCGATCGGTTCGTTGTTCTTTGGGACTGGGATGTGGGTCCCATGTAGCAACTCTCGTGTGCGGTGCGCCGAAACACATCTTTTTCTCCGGATATCTGTTCCACTCAAGTGAGCAGTCCTTTTGACGTGTTTTTCAGAGGGGATCGCAATGGTGCGATGCGCCTGGCTGTTTTCAGGACCGAGGCTCGGGATCACAGGACGCCGTTCAGGCGTAAGGCGGTGTTGGTGACTTTTCCATCAGATATCTGTTTGAGGCGAGTAAGTAGTCTATCTCGCGTGTTTTTCCGCAAGGATTACAACAGGGTAATCTGTTCAAGTGAGCAGAGCCTCTTACGTGATCATATTAGATGTAGAAATATGAAAGGTGTACCGGTGGTGGTTTTTCCTGTGGTGTTTGTAGGGAACCCTTGGTGTGTGATCACGTTCACTCCTAGGAGAGTGATGTTGGTGTTTAAAGAGATGTGGTTAGTCGTGCCTTAGTCGTTGAGGTGGAAAGTTGGAGTTGTTACGTTTACGCCTTCGCGTTGATGATGGGTGTCGTGTGCATGTTAGCCTTTGGGCAGGAGATGTGGCATAATCTGTGAGTATGTGAGAACGCTGGGAGGTACATGTGGATGGTTGTACCTAAGAACGTTTGTGTGCTTGGTTGGTCTTGACTTGGGGCCACACGTCGTGTGGGCCCTATGTGTATGTCGTGTTCTTCTTTATGTTCTTTTGACCTCTCGTGACGTAGAGGGTTCCTTGGTTCTCATCTATTGACCAGCAGGGTTGAGTCTTCCCCTAGTTCTGTTCTCATTTGTTGACCAGCAGGGTTGAGTTTTCCCCTGGTTCCGTTCTCATTTGTTGACCAGTAGGTTTGAGTTTTCCCATGGTTTTGTTCTAGTTTGTTGACCAGTAGGGTTGAGTTTCCCCTGGTCATGTTCACGATGGTTACGGCCAACAGGGTTGAGTGGTTTTCCCTTGGTTCTGTTCTCGATGGTTTGGCCTACAGAGGTGCTTCGTGTTCTTTGGTAGAGGTCTTGTGGATTCGGTTGGACCAACACATTATGCGGGCACCGATCCTTTACCTAGGAGGTTGTTTCCAGCAGGGCTGGCCAGTGGGGTACCATCCAGAAGGGATGGCCAGAGCCATACCATTTAGCAGGATGGCCAGTGGGTTACCATCTAGCAGGGATGGCCAGTACAGCGGTGTTCACCAAGTAGTACCATCCATCCAGTATGGCCAGACTGGTTCTGAGTTTACCTCCAGCTGGGCTGGGAAGTGGTCCCTGATGATAGTTCCGAGCCTCCCTCCAGTGGAGTACCCTTTTACGGGACTGGACATTGGGACTCATCGACGAATTTAGCTGGGTCTCCCTCTAGTGGATTACCCTTTTACGGGACTGGGCAATGTGGCACCCATTGACTCTTGCCAAGTATCCCTCCAGTGGGAACCCTTCGACTTCCAGGGATTACCCTCCAGTGGGGCTGGGAAGGGGGTCACCTGTCAACTTTGAGGATACCTCTTGACTGCGGGGTAGTGACGAGGTGTGGGTTGACGTTCTCCCAGAACTTTCAAGTATGAGGGGTGCTTTCCCCATCGAGACGCGTCCTTGCGACGCGACCTAAAATAGTTTGGGCGATTTAGTACCGCCCAAAGCGTATAGTGTCAAGGTGCGGTGATTTGAGCCCCTTGGATTACAATTTGGGGCAGACATGCGGGATGCTGGGCATCGATGGTGTTTACTTCTAGGACTGTTGGCTACTCACTTTCTTGGGCTGAGCTATGAGATGGAGATCCCCTTAAAATCTTGTTCAGGCTTCTTGATTGAGCATATGTATATGTATACATTATTCCAGTACCCACTCCTTGGGTTTTGGATACTCTCCTTATAGGGGAGGCGAAGACGTGCGAGGTATGCCACGTGCTTTCCGTTTCTAGCTTATCCTGGTTGGACGAGTCTACTCTCCTACTATAGGTAGCAAAGACTCAATGAGAAGTTCATCTTCTCACCATTTCCAGCTCCTTGTGTTTGAACAAGTCCAATTACTTTCTCTTTTTGGGTTGATCTGGACTCTTTACTGTACTCTTTACTTCACTCTCGGTTGTACTCCTTTACTTTCCCCTGTTCGATCTACTTCTCACCCTTCGGTACCTACTTTTTTTCTCCCTCGATCCTTCGGGGTATCCTACTGAGTATTTTTATACTCACCCCTGCTTGGTCTTTGCCCGCACTTGGTGTGCCCTTACAAACGATGGACAAGTTGGTCGTGACTTTAGTGGAGCTTAGGAGTTCGGGAGCTTGGACCACGTGCGGTGGTCGTAGTCAGGTTCCAGGTGTGGGGCTCTCCCAGCTGTTTACTTTTGTTTACCTATTGCCGGGTTGTGGCACTTTTCTGACTGGGTGCGTGTTTTTCCCTTTTCTTTTAAATTTACCTTCAGCACTTGCTTCGTACTGTTTAGAGGTCGATGCACTTTGTGTTTTATTTATATCAGTTGATACTTTACCTTTTCTTTTATTCTGAACCTTTTCATTGAGTTTTCTGCGTGTGTGGGTACAGGTACTCAGGAAAAGGCCTCCCCGAGTTGTTTATCCTTTGGTGCTTGTCGCCATCCCCTGGCCTATGGAGGTACGCTTAGGGTAGTTGCGGCTCAAGCCCGAGTAGGGTCGGGTTGGGACAAAGTGGTATCAAAGGTGGTTCGTTCCTTGGGACGTTGTACGAAGGTCCCTAAACAGGAATTGGTTGGGATCTAGGGAAATAGTTTCAACGTGTCTTGAGAGCGGTCTTAGGACAGGGAATCCAGTGATGGTACGACAGTCGACGTATCCATTCACCAGGACCCTGATAACCCACTTTTCAACTCGGCATACTGAGACACTCGTTGTAGGGAAAATTTGTATGTGCATCACATATGATTGAGTCTTAGACTATTCTTCTTGAGTTAGCTCCCCATCACCATTGTTGTTGTGATATACATATATGCTCATCTGATCGCGAAACTCCTTGATAATATTCAGGATGTCTTCGCAAAGGCTGCCATCCAGGATACCAACTTTTGTTCGTGAAGATGACCCTATGAGCTACGAGGCCACATTCTAGGACCCATCATGCGAGACCCTTTCTTCGGGTGGGCCAGTAGCAGCACCCCCACCCGTTGAGTAGCAGACAGCTCCAGCAGAGCAGACGGGGCTTGAGAGTAGGTTGAGCGCGCACCGTGAGTTCCAGCGGCAGAGACCACTGAGGTTCGATGGTGTGCCAGACCCTCAGGAAGCAGAGGTTTGGATAGAGATAGTGGTTCTCCTTTTCAGGCTTGTGCAGACGTCGGTAGATCTTATGGTGGCTTTGGTTGCCAACCTTTTCCGCGGAGCAGCTTGACATTGGTGGATTCTAGTGACTCAGTTTCTTGACGAGTCGTCACTTTCATGGGGCGACTTTCAGTTGTTGTTTCGTGAGGAGTTTTTCATCTCCTACTTACGCTCCATTCGGATTTAGGAGATCCTGCAGTTTCAGCAGGGAGGGATGTCGGTGGCCAAGTACGCGGCTAGTTTCGCAGACCGTGCATGCTTTTACTTGGAATTGATCCATGAAGGAAACTTCTGAGCACAAGAGTTTGAGCAGGGTCTCTTCCGAGATATTCATGCTATCATAGTACCCTTGGGCATTTCCACTTATGCTGGGGTGCTAGAGCAGGCGCTGGTGATAGAGAGATTCCTATCACGTTCTGCAGTTGGTGGTGGCAGCAGGCATGACAGAGCTGAGACGTTTGCTGCAGCTAGTGGGCGTCAGCAAGCAGGACCTCAATGCAGGTGTCTCTATGATAACCGGGCTCAGGGGCATGGTCGTACACCACAGTGGTGCCGGAGGGCACCAGGGCAGCCCAAAGAGAGCCGATGTTATGCTTGTGATGGGCAAGGTCACCTAGCATAGGACTACCTGACCAGTCACGTTGAGGATATTGGGCAGGCATTAGGTGCACCACCAAGACGGAGGCAGTGCCGTGATCTGAGTAGCACCTAGAGAGGTGGTGCTAGCAGAGGACCGGGAGGATCTGGTAGTGGAGGATGACTTTATGAGGTCTTCCCATCACCATTAGGCGGTCCACGTCGGGCTCCGAGAGCTGACAGTTGGGACCGTAGACATCCGAGAGCTTTGGATGTCTACGATTCTACGGAGCATGAGATGACAAGAGGTACGCTCTATAGCTCTTCTACTTTTTTCAGTAGAATTTTTATACTATGTGCGTGAAATGCTTTTCTCCCTACTCCTTTTTTGAGTTGTTACCAGTGTGGCGAAGGGCATTGGTGTAACCCTGTGTTGGTAAGGTAAAAGGCATGGGACCTTTTCTGTTAGTCGATGATGTCGACTCCATCACTTTCCGAGTGTGTAAGAGACTTTTGGTTGCAAGACATCGACTACGAAATCTTGTGTGACCAGATATCCTTGGGTGTTTCACCATATGGATATTATGAAGGAGGGAATCACTGAGACTTGTTCTAGGTGCAGGCGGTGATTCGAGTCATGATGTGCGACGTAGGGGTTCGGTCGGGGAGGTGAGCTACCCCCAAGAGCCTTCGGTCCATTTGAGACCGTGCAAAGGGATGACGAGGTTCACTACTGCCTTACCCTAACCCCAAGGTCGGGAGTTGGTGCATGACATCTCTCGCGTGGATCACCCAAGAAGAAGTGTGCATGCTCTTATGCACATCATCAGAAAGGGAATACCTTGCATGAACAAATCAAATCTTTTGGTCTGTGTGCGGTGACGCGGGACTGTGCAAGAGTTCTTATGGGTACGGGAGAGCCAGTGTCAGCTTAGTACCCTGAGTTATTCCATGGTTTTGCTTTTCAGGGATGGAAATCTCGAAGGAGGGAATGATGTAAGAACCCGTTTTTTGCTATAAAAGACTTTGGAATATTCTTGATGTTATTCCAGAGCAGCGCCTTCAGACGACGTGCGATTCCGAGCCCCGGTGTGGCCAGAATTAAATTTTCAGTGCATTCACACTAGGAACGCCAAATAAATGGGATAACTCCTAAACAATGCTTCAGATCAGAAATTTGAGTGTATGGATGGGTTCTAAATGGGGTGTTTACCCTAGGAACAACATAAAGAATATTGGCACGGGACGTTTGGACCCCTCGCCCGCTACCAGAACGTTAAACGGATAAATTGATTAATTATTATTTTTGTTTAATGGTTAAACTCCTGTATCTCTTAAACGGTGTCTCATATTGGAAAATCGAGGGCACCGTTGAGTTCAAAACTTGCCTTTTACCCTATAAGGGGTGTAAGTTTCGTGGGTGTGGGTAGTCAGTAAAAAATGGCCCTGGGGGGAATTTTCGTAATTTGGCAGCCTCGGGCGTTGAGTTTAATAACTTTTGAATGAGGCCTCAAATTAAAATTTAAAGACTGCTATTATGCTCGGTAGGTGGAGTTTTCCCTAGGGGAGACTTAATATTGACCGTGCCGGAGGTTTCAGATGCGGTTCATTTAAGGGGTTTAAATTAATTAAACGTTTTAATTAATTTTATTTATAACCCCTCTCCCCCCCTTCTCCTCCTCCCCTCCTCTGGCCAATGCTCCCAAAAAAGGATCTCCTCCTCAAGCCCTCCTCCTCCATCCTCTCCTCTCCAAGGCGGTGACGGCTCCGGCGGTTCGACAGCAAAGCGTCGGGTGAAGCCCTGCGAGGTAGGCGTCGTTTTATTTCGTTTTAAGTTCCCTGCATACTTTGATCTCAATTCGTAGTGTGTTTTTATGTTTGACCTTCGATCGAAGCCCATAAATGCATAATATTCGTTCTAAGATTTCCAACACCAATTTCGGATTAAAAATACAAGTCCCGAGGTGATCGTAGTGATTCGACGAAGTTTGGGGTTTTTTTGGAGTTTCCGACCGAATTTAGGGGTTCCTGCGGCGGTCCAGCAAGCAGGAACGGTGGAGCGGTAGCGGAGGCTGGGTCAGCCACAGTGGTGGCCGCAGCTCGCAGGCGACGCAAGGCGGTGGCTTCAGGTGGATGGCGCGGCGGTGGGGAGTTCGGCTCCGAGACGGCGGCGCGGCGCGGGATCAGGCGGAGGTGAGGGCTTCCGCAGCTCTGGGACGGCGGCGGGCGTCTCCTGAGGCGGGCGCACCTCAGGCAGCGTCACGGGAGAGAGGCCGGTCGGCCGAGCCGACCGGCAGGACATGGGAATCGGGGTCTCCGTGCGACCTCGGGGTGTGTAGTGGACCCGCAAAGTGCGGGTCCATGTCAGAAAAAGCCAGATCGGTCAAGCTGGTCCGGACATGGACGGGCAGTCCCCGTAGTGAACTACGGAGGGCCGGTTTAGGGAGTGGGTGGGCCGGCCAAACCGGCCCGGCCCATCCTGTTTCGGTCCATCAACACTGAAATCCCTCTTTTTGGAAAACCAGGTGTCGGATTCGTGTGCCGTCTGTGGTGACGCGATCCTGGGATCGAGACAAACCTTTTGAGATGGTTTCAAGAGTTTTTAATTTCTGAAAAAAGGGGCCTCAGAGGCACGACACACCTTTATGTAAATTGATGTTTTTCCGAGGGTTCATGTTTTGTGTAGCGCAAACGCATCCGACGTCCGATTTGAGCGCCATCAGTGGAGTTGGGACCCTAGTTCCGAGGTTGAGTTTTCCATCATGGTTTTGAGCGTTGAAACTGCAGTTGAGACGTGGCCCCCATAGGCCATCATTTAAGCTGCTAGCAGTGTTTATCAACCTTTTCATCGGACGTCCATTCGGGGCGTGTGAGCAGTCAATTTTGTGTGTTTTTTCGAGGGAATTGCAATGGTGCAATCCGCCCAATTTACTTCCGCATGATGGTGTGTGCCCCATGGGGGCCGTTCATGGAGTTGGCAGTGATTTCTAGCTTTATCACTGGGTGGTCATTTCAGACAAGTGATTAGTCAAACTCGTGTACTTTTTTGAGAGGATCACAACGATGCGATCTGTTCGTTGTGCTTTGGGACTGGGATGTGGGTCCCATGTAGCAACGCTCATGTGCGGTGCGCCAGAATGCATCTTTTTCTCTGGATATCCATTCCCCTCAAGTGAGCAGTCCTTTTGACGTGCTTTTATGAGGGGATCGCAATGGAGCAATGCACCCGACTGCTTTTAGGGCCGAGGCTCGTGATCACGGGACACCGTTCAGGCATAAGTCAGTGTTGGTGACTTTTCCGTCGGATATCCATTTGAGGTGAGTAAGTAGTCTATCTCACGTGTTTTTTCTGCAAGGATTACAATGGTTTAATCTGTTCCGGTGAGTGGAGCCTATTACATGATCTTATTAAATTTGGAAATATGAAAGGTGTACTAGTGGTGGTTCTTCCTGTGGTGTTTATTGGGAACCCTTGGCGTGTGATCGCGTTCACTCCTGGGAGAGTAGTGTTGGTGTTTAAAGAGATTTGGTTGGTCGTGCCTCAGCCGTTGAGGTGGAAAGTTGGATTTGTTACGTTTATGCCTTCCGGTTGACGATGGGTGTCATGTGCATGTTATCCTTTGGGCTAGAGATGTGGCATACTCTGGGAGTATGTGAGAACGCTAGGAGGTACATGGATGGTTGTACCTGAGAACGTTTGGGTGCTTGGTTGGAGTTGAATTGGGGCCACACGTCGTGTGGGCCCCATGTGCGTGCCGTATTCTTCTTTACGTTCTTTTGAACTCTCGCGATGTAGAGGGTTCCTCGGTTCTCGTCTGTTGACCATTAGGGTTTAGTCGTCCCCTAGTTCTGTTCTCGTTTGTTGACCAACGGGGTTGAGTTTTCCCATGGTTCCATTCTCGTTTTTTACCAGCAGGGTTGAGTTTTCCCCTGGTTTCATTCTCATTTGTTGACCGGAAGGGTTGAGTTTCCCCCTGGTCTTGTTCACGATGGTTACGACCAACAGGGTTGAGTGGTTTTCCCCTGGTTATGTTCTCGATGGTTTAGTAGGCAGAGGTGCTTCGTGTTCCCTGGTAGAGGTATTGTGGATTCGGTGTGACCAAAATATTTTGCGGGCACCGATCCTCTACCCAGGAGGTTTTTCCAGCAGGGCTGTCCAGTGGGGTACCATCCAGAAGGGATGGCTAGAGCCGTACCATCCAGCAGGGATAGACAATGGGTTACCATCCATTAGGGATGGCCAGTAAAATGGTGTTCACCGAGCAATACCATCCAGCCGGGATGACCAGAGTGGTTCCGGGTTTACCTCTAGCTGGGCTGGGAAGTAGTCCCTGATGACGGTTCCGAGCCTCCCTCCAGTGGAGTAATCTTTTACAGGACTGGGCATTGGGACTCATCAATGACTTTAGCCGGGTCCCCCTCCAGTGGATTACCATTTTACAAAACTGGGCAGTGTGGCACCCGTCGACTCTTGTCGGGTCTCCCTCCAGTGGGAACCCGTCGACTTCCAGGGATTACCCTCCAGCGGGGCTGGGCAGGAGGTCGCCTTTTGACTTTGAGGAGTCCTCTCGACTGCAGGGCAGTGGCGAGGTGTGGATTAACGTTCCCCCAGAACTTTCAAGTATGAGGGGAGATTTATTCACCGAGATGTGTCCTTGCGACGCGACCTAAAATCGTGCGGGTGAGTCAGTGCCACCCAAAGAGGATAGTGTCAAGGTGCGATGATTTGATCTCCTTGGCTTGCAGTTCGGGGTAGACGTGCAGGATGCTGAGCATCGATGGTGTTTACTTATGGGACTGTTGGCTACTCACTTTCTTGGGCTGAGCTACGGGATGGAGATCCCCTTATGATCTTGTTCAGGCTTCTTGATTGGTCATATGTATATGTATACCTTGTTCCAGCACCCACTCCTTGGGTTTTGGCTGCTCTCCTTCCAGGGGAGGCAAAGACGCACGAGGTATGCCACGTGCTTTCCGTGTCTAGATTCTCGTGGTTGGATGAGTCTACTCTCCTGCTATAGGTAGTGAAGACTCAACGAGAAGTTCATCTTCTCACTGTTTCTCGCTCCTTGTGTTTGGACGAGTCCACTTCCTTTCTCTTGTTTGGTTGAGCTGGACTCTTTACTGTACTCTTTACTACACTCTATATTGTACTCCTTTACTTCCCCTTGTTCGATGTAGTGCTCACCCTTTGGTACCTCCTTTGTTGCTCCCTCGAGCCTTCGGGGTATCCTACTGAGTACTTTTATACTCACCCCTGCTTGGGCTTTGCCCGCACTTGGTGTGCCCTTGCAGACGACAGACATGTTGGTCGTGACTTCAGTGGATCTTAGGAGTTCATGAGCTTGGACTGCGTGAGATGGTCATAGTCGTGTTCCAGGTGTGGGGCTCTCCCAGCTGTTTACTTTTGTTTACCTGTTGCCGGGTTGTGACACTTTTCTGGTTGGACATGTGTTTTTCTATTTTCTTTTTAGTTTACCTTCAACACTTGCTTTGTACTATTTAGAGGTCGATGCACTTTGTGGTTTATTTATAGAAGTTGGTACTTCACCTTTTCTTTTACTCTGCACTTTTTCATTGAGTTTTCTGCATGTGGGTGTACAGGTACTTAGGAAAAGGCCTCCCTGAGTTGGTTAGCCTTCTGCGCTTGTTGCCAGCCCCTGGCATATGGAGGCGGGCTTGGGGTAGTTGTGGCTCGAGCCCAGGTAGGGTCGGGTCATGACATGTTCATTGGTGTAAGACATTATCTGACTATGATTTTCTTTTTAGGGACAACAAATATCCCTTCCTTAGAGATAATATGACCATGAAACAAACATCACAGATCTAAAATTCACACTTACTATACATCTGATATAAATTCTATTTTCTTAGGATCTCCAGAAGTTTTTTAGATGGATCTCATGCTCTTAATAGATCATAGAGTATATGAAGGAATCATTAATAAATTCCACCAAAGAGTTATCAAGATACTTCTTGAATATGATATTTATCATATCTAGAAGGACTAAATCTTCATTAGTTAATCTGAATGACGTTAATGCAAATGCATAATGACCAAACGTTGTTTGAAATGACGTTTTAAGTATATCACCCTTTTTCACCCTTAGCTGATGATAACTAGACTGAATATAAATAATTTAGAAGTATTAACCCCCTTTATGTTGATCATAAAATTAACAATTTCATGAAAAAGGATACACATTATTTATATTAATGGAATTGATATTCCTTTAATAGATACACAAACTCATAGACCAATCCTCCCTTTTCATGAATAAAATAGGGACTTCCCATAGCAAAACACTAGGTTGTATAAATACAATATCACTAATCCTATTTTAGCCCTTTATTTAAATCCAACTCCACTGGTGAAATTATATAATAATTTTTAGATATAGGCCTTATATCCGGAATGAGTTCAATAGAGATTTCAACTTCATGCACTGGTGGATGACCAAGTAATTCTTCTGAAAAAAACATAATGAATTTTTGTACAATATGTACATCCCCTATTCTTAGGATATCTTACTCATCCATATATCAATATTTATCTTCATATATTCTCAAAATTTCATTATGGAGAGATACTAGGTGTTGTTTTTGAAAAGACTTAGATGATGAACCCTCTCCCTTGAAAATAAGGGGTTCTATCCACCTTCATAGATAATAATATGTTTTTCTAGTAGATACCTATAAAAAATAAAACATAATTATTAAGAAATTATATTTAATTATGATATAAAATTTATTTTTGGTTTTATAGATATTTCCCTTGAAATCTTGTGGGGTTTTTATTACACTTGTTCTATCTAACTTGGATCCTCTAAATCTTGTACCAATGGTTCGTGCCACATTTTCGCTAATAAAAACTGTACCATCATAGACTCTATAAACCTAAATCTAATAGTTATAACACATTAGTTGTAATGAATAAAAATTTTATCATAGTATTTAATGACTTATAAGTTTTATAAGAATAGATAAATATATACATTACCTTTGAAAACATAATATAAAACATGAATATATTGTATTAACATTATTAATAATTCTATCATATCCATCGAAATTACACATATCCCTTCTCTAGGTTTCTTGGGGAAAGTAAAATAATAAATCTAGACTGAAATTATCATTAAATAGTATCATACAGTGGAATATCACATAGCATAAACATGCTATAGTTGATATGAAAATAAAAAATGAAAAACATAAATCCATAATAAATAGAAACTGAGGGAATTATATATACATGAAAATAAATGTAAAAATAGATATCAATAATCATTGATCTCATACTGATGGAATTAATAACTAATAATATAAAAAATTTCTATCATGTCTTTATTCCAAAACACTTATCATATTATGGGAATATGTATACATCAAAACCCAACCTATTTTGTCTTATGAGACCTATCAATGCATCAAGGGGATATATAATTCCAGGCCCCACCTGTAACCTGATTATGTACAATGCATTCAATATAAGATTCATAAAAAAATCTTATTCCATTCAATAAGTAACATATTTCTAAGTAAAACATAGTTATACATAAATTTATAAATACAAACATAAAAAACATACCAAATTAATTTGAGTAATGTGGAAGTCTAGGAGAACATCCCATAATTAACTTGGATATCACGAGGTATCATTTAAGTAATAAGTAGTACCCTTATCAGAAAAATATATGGGTGAGGGTAACTTCAATGTTTTGGGTTATCAATGGATAATAGTAATTTGTTTCATTATTTTTTCATTTGTAGGAGACCAAGTCAATGGTAGGAAAAATCTTTCTTTACGGTTCATTATGAGTGTGTAAATATTTCAAAGCATATCCCCTTAGAGTGTCTTGCTAGCTGTACAATTTTAGGGAAACTCATATTGAATATGTGTTATTATTGAAAAAATGATCAATATAAAATTTTTTGGGTGATTAAACTTGGGTGTATCTATTCCAAAACTGCATTCACTTTCCATTATCCAGACAGAGATGTATTTCCTCGAATGTTACTCACACTTATACTTTACCAAAACATAGGATGTATTTTTCCACCATGGAAAAAAGTAAAAATTAAATAAAATGAATATGAGATAGGTATAAAAATATAGACATTAAAATTCCTTAAATTTTATTATTAATATGAAAAAAATAATTCCATGTAAATCTATGCACTATAAAAAATGGTTGTGATTTTAATATGAGCCCTAAAGAATGAATATTGAGAATAAATAACCCCACTTATGGAATGGGTATAAATTAAATCATAACCTATTGAAAGATAAGAATTAAAAATTATCATAAAATACCACGAGTAAATTAATTTAATGATTGAAAATATCAAGTAGTTAGTGTATACAACACATAAATTAAATTCGTTGCATATTATAAAATATGTCTCAAAGAGAGGAATTTGAGGCAGAAAACTCTTACCTCTTGTATTGACATCCAAATATGTAATTTATCATTTTTTATCAAAAAATTATATATCTTATTAAATTAATTTAGGTCCTTACCCATATCCATTTCCATTCATACTCTTCCTAAATAGTCATTCTCTACCTGAATTCTATCGATTTCCCACCTTGGTGTTTATAATTGTGATCGTTTGTACTAGTTTCATAATATCAGTGTTAGTATTCATTCATATTAAAAATAAAATTATTAATAGGTCATTAAAATTACTATTATTAATGATTTATAATATTTTATTTTGTTTCAAATTCCTTCCATGATTTTTTAGACCTTATCCTTAAAGATGTAGTAGATAATAAGTATGTTTTTGTGATTTTTTATGATTGGAGGGTGTTTCCTTAACTGATGAATTGGGTATTGATATAATATCTAAAGAACAAAAAATAATAATTATTTACACATTTATATCATATTATAATAGTAAATATGTTTTTATAGTCGTCTATGATTTAAATGCCTCGTATTTTTCAAGTAGGTGGTTAAACCAACTCAAACATGAACATAACCTAATTTATTGAATGATTGTGTGGTGTTTTTATTGTAATATCATTATAACATAAGAATAATGATATTATTTTGTGTTTATTGGTGTTATATATTATAATTTTAATGAATTAAAATAATATTTAATGAACAAGAAAAGTTTACACGATTTGAATAAAAGATTATTTTCATTGCACACTTATTTTGAATAACTAAATTAACGATGATCATTTTTTAATCATATAATTACTATAACCTTAATTATATCATAAAAATCATATTTATCCTTCAATACCATCATTATATACAACTTTATAAAGTTGTTAAGGACAAAAAAATGCGTTACATCATGGAGGCAGTAGTCCACAAACACACACACAACTTTTTTTTAAATTGATTGGGTATAAGAATAATTAATGAAAATACCATTAGTATTATAAATTTTTTGTATATAAATTATAATAATATATTTATTCTATTGTTTCTAGAATAAAGTTTAAATAATAAAATTTTGAAGAAAATTACGTAGTTAATAATACTCACATCGGGGACTTGAATTTTCCTTGGAAGTCTCCTTGAATTTCAAGTGATTAGGTTAAATATAAGTGATCAGGGGATTATGTTCAAGAGAGAGGGTTATAGGGAGAGATAAATGGAATAGTTTATAGTATAAATTTTAATTATAGGAGAGTCTTTAAGTGCTGAATATGGTACCATTTTATAAGTGAAGAGAATACTAGTTTTTGAAATACCCATTGAATTTCAATAATTTAATTTCACTAATAAAGGGTAAAGGGATTTAAAAACTGAACATGAGGAAAGGGGGTGATTTTTTTTCAATATACACAACAAAAATATATTTTTAAACATGTTTTTAAAATTTTTTTGGCTTTTTTTCTTAGTAAAACACCTTTTATCATTTTTACTTTTTAAGGAGATAACTAATTTTTTTACCTTAGTAATAAATTTTAATGAAAAAAATTAAAATTGAAATGATTAACTAATTTTAAAATATAATTTCAAATTTTAAATAATTTTATTAAATAAAATCTCTATAAGTACGAAAAGTTAATTTTAAAATATAAACACTTAAATGTGTAAAACTATTTTTAGAGAAATAACGCTTTTAACCTTTAAATATTTATACAATGTAAAATTATCTTAGATTTTTATTCTAATGACCTAAATTGAATTATTATAATAAAAATAAAGGGTATGTGTCTTCTAAGTAAATCCACAATCTAGTCTACCTTATAAAATACTTAATATTTTATTTGATATTTTTTATACATAAATAGACGTCATTTTATTTTTCACATGATGGTTAATTTTATCGGGAACTTACAAAAATAATTTACAATGTATGATGAAATAATTTATACATATTAATTTTACTTGTATAAGATATCTTATTTTATCCTGTGTATACGCATTGATTACTTTATGTGGAAATTATATAAGAAACCAACTATACTCTATAAAATATACCTTGTAAATTTATATTTTATTTTATCTTTATCATGATTTATAATTTATTTATATTATGTTATCACATTTAATCAACAAAATAAACTATGAATCACATAAATAAATAAGTAACCATGCACTGATAGAATAAAATAAAATTTTGAAATGATCATATGATTTTATCTTCTGGTTGGTTTATAGAGTGGTGATAAATCAACCTAAAACTTGAGGAAATAACACCTTGATACTTAGCTCAGATTGAGTTGTAGCATCCACCATTATACTATATATATTTGTGGTTGGATTCATCTTAGATCAGGTCCTAAAACATTTTATCTAGCTAGGGACACTATCCATTACAAATGTACCCACAAAAACAATTGAGGGGACCATAGGTATGGGGTTACATTAGATAAACTTTGTACAAAAAATCTCATATATAAAAAGGATGTAGGTATTATCATTATATTTTTTTTAATAAAATTGTTGTATAAAATCAAAATAAACCCAAAACATCCTCTCATTAATGAAAGATCATGATCAATCAGAACATTAAATAAAAAATTCATTTAGTATTTCTAACATTCATTCCATCTAATTATATTAATGATAAATTTTGAGGAATTGTTTTTTTATACAAAAAATTAATGAATTATTATTTACCATAATATTATGTCATACTTATAGTTGTCGTTACATAATAAGAATCCCATTATTTATTTTTTAAAAAATTATTTTTAAATTTTAATAATTTAAGAAGAGAATGTGGGAAGAAACAAACGTACAATATAAAGATATCACATAATAACAGATAAATATTATTTACAAAACATAATAATCCACATCATTATTGTTTAGGTCTAGTGCCTTTATAAACCTAGATACCTAAACAATAGGTTCCTAAGTGAACTACATCATCTCCCACTAAGTTCATCATAACTATCACCCTTCTTAGATATATCATAATTAATACCTCTATTAAAAACCTGAGAAAATGAAACAAAAGATTCGGTGAGATCATATGCTCATTTAGGGTAAACCAGGAGATATAAATGATCATACAAGCCCAACATGAGCATATGGGTATGAAAATATGAGCACAGAATTTTAGAAATGTACCTTTCGTATCATAGATCACAATTTGAGTCATGGAATAAATATATGTAGTCTATAATACATGAATCATAATTAATCAAAGTACATGAGCCAATAGAACATAACATAGGAATAAGACATATATAGATGACACACACATAATTAAAGAAATACAATGTCAAGTCTACCAACCAAGACATTCATAACATGTCAGGCTTAGGCTAACCACATGTGTACCTGCTTCAGTCTTGAGATAACCTCTAGTGTAACCTCTTTTGGTATTGGCATAACCTCCCATGTACCATATTATTTCACGGTTGGGATAATATCCTTTGGACCCTCTTGTTTCAGGCTTGGGATAATATCTCATGTACCCTCCTTTTATCATCTTGGGATAACCTTTCATGTACCCTCTTTATCAGGGTTGGGATAACCTACCATGTACCCTTTGAAATCATAGAAATTAAATTTTTACCTAATGTATTATAGGTATATATAGGTCTCAATCATTACATAATCCATAAAATTTTGTGCTATAATATCATAAAACATTCATCATATCAAAACCCATAAAAAGGGAAGGGGTTTCATAATCATTTCATCATTGTATAAACCATGGGAAAGAAACAAATTTCATAAACATCTCTTAATCATATTATTAAACATAATACATCCATGTAAGGAATAATTATGGTACTATTAGATCATATCAATAGTAAAACATACATAACACCAAAGTTTATTGTCGTTTATGATTAAGAATTCAATAAAATATCTTTAAAACATTATTTAGAAAAATTTATTTTATATTTTGAAATTATTTCTTTAAAATATAAAAAATTACAAAATATTAAGGAAAATTTGTTATTTGAAAATAATCTTGAAAAAATGTAAATAAATATTAAAATAATTGAGTGTTCATAGCTATGGAAAATTATATTCATGCTATACACATTAAAACAATGATTCCTTTTATATTTTTGGTAAAAGTCAAAACTAACTCATTCAGAAAATGAAAAGAAGATTCATTTTAAAAAATTTGAAAAATTAAAACATTGGTAAAAATTTATTTAGAAAATAATTTTATAATTGTAAAAACCTCCTTTAAAACATTTTTAGAAAACATGTATATAGAAGAAAAAATATTTTCAACATAAGAGAGAAGTAAATATTTTTTTAAAAGTATTATATTGATATCTTAAGTTATTAAAGAGAGAAAAATGAAAGGGAAAATTTTATTCTCTAGAAATAACTATATGATAAGAAAATATATGAGTTTATTAAGCTATATATCAAAATATTTCATCATTATAAGCATAATCACAAACAATCCTGATAAATAATGAGATTGTAACAGAAAACTTTTACCACTTTGGTAACATTTGAACCATAAGAAAAATTAAATAAATAACAAGATATGGATGTGTATATCCCATAATATTCATTATAATAATAATAAAATTCATTCATTCGAATTATATACACAAAAAAAAATAAAAAAGTGGTGAATATGGCATGTGTCTCATAGAAATTAAAGTGAGATGAAAATCCCTTATATGCTTTGGTAACATTGGAATCATAAGACCCATGAATGAATAAATTTATATAAAACATTAAATATAATTAAAATAAATAAATTCATGATATAATATTCCAAATAGTATCTTTATACACATTATAAAAGAAGATAGGTTCAAAGCATAACATATGTCTTAAAGAAGACAATTTGAGGAAAAAATCCCTTACCTCAAATATCCACTTTCTTTGTAAATGTGAAAAACTCATATATAATAAATATTTGTTTATTATAAATATATTTAGGAAAAATAATCATTTATATCATACCATATAAGATTTAATTATGAAATTCTATTACCTGATTATTAACAATTCCTTATTAAAATCACTTTTCAGGTGGCAACTTCTTTATTTTTCATCTATGTTTTGGTTTGGTATTTATGTTCCTTTTAAAAATTTTATAGTTCCATAATATAAATAAATTTAAAAATTATATAAATATAATTTATATTCCTTATACATGTATTTATTTAAATCTACCAAAGTTAGTGATTGAAAATGAATTACACCGTCCATGGAGATCGTAGGCCGTTCATACGCATAGACTTTATTTCTATTTTCGTAATGAATAGAAAAAAATTTAAATAATATATGAAAATTAAGGATTCATTTTTATTTCATTTATATCATATATATTCATTAAATCTATCATTGTTACCATCTATGTAAAAATAAAATGAAAAATGAATCACATCGCTTTATGAAGGTGATAGTCTACACGTACACATGAGCGATGTTATCGTTTTCCAACAGATTAGAATTTAAGAAGGTACATGTAATATTATATTTATAGGAGTATAAATATTTCATAAATATCATATATAAATAATAAATCCATAATTATATCCATCAGGGGGAGGCAACAATGAAAGAAAATTACATCAGTTTGTGAGGCGGTAGTCTGCCGTACACATGATCAACACTTTCATTTCCCATTTGATAGAGGATGAGATGAATATAAGTCATTAAATTAATCTAAAAAAAATATTAGTATATTTTATATAATTATGATTTTTAACAATCATGTTTAAAAAATATTTTAAAGAGTTATAAGAAGAAATAAAATCATAATTAATGGTTACAGACAATACCTCATCTTTAGAGAACCATTTTAGGTTTTCAACTAAATTATTCTTAATAGGTTTTATTAATAAAAATAAAGAATCATGGAAATGGGTATATAATTAAGGAAGATATTTGGTAGGTCCTGGATGAACCAAAGGGATTTTTAAATATCAAGAGGAGAGGAGAGGGGGTTTCCTTTTATAAGTGGGGGAGAGGACACACTTGGAAGTTTCAAAAATAAAAAGTTATTCCCACGTTTTACACATTACATATGGATAAAAATAGACAATTTTATAATATTTTATGATATAAGGTCTAAATATATCCATAAAATAGGATTTTTATAGGTTTTTACCTCATTTTAACCATTATCGTTTTAGTTTAACCCTATGATAAACCTATTTCAACCTTAACCACAGTAATTAGTGTTTACTATTTTTTCTATTCATTTTGAAACAAAATTACGTTGAAATTATTATATAATATTCATTATTTTGATTCAATGCATGGAATATATTTTTATAAATTCAATTCATAGAAGTGACAGAAATTAATTTAAAATTAAACTCATAGATGCGATGAAAAATTTGTCTTCCAAAGGAAACTTTTTATAAGTATAAAACATTTTTATATAAAAAAAATTCCAAAATGATTAAAATGACCTATATTTTTACAATAATAATTTTTTTAACTAATTTAATTAAAAAAATATATTTAAAAAATATTCAACTTTGTAAATTCTTTAAGTGAAAAGGCAATTTTCAACACAAATAAGTATTTTCCACTATTTATCGAAAAAATTATCTTTTACAAAATTTCTAAGAAATTCAAAATAAGATAATATTTAATGATTATTTAAAAATGAAATTAATTTTCTCAAATAAATTTTCTAAAAATTGAAAAAATTAATTTTAAAATAAGCACACAAAACACGGTGATAAAGGATTGTTCAAGAAAATGCATTTTTAAGGAAACAATGATTTCATGTTAACTCCATGAATAGAAATATTTAATATATGTGTTTAAATTAATATACATAGACTAATAATACATAAATATTAGTTAAGTAATTCCTCAATAGAGGTTATTTTAATTACTAAAATGGTAAAACATTATTCACTTAAAAACGGTTTTATAAAAATTAGGTTTTATGAATAAAAATAGATTTATACAAAAATCATGAAAACTGCTTACAAAAATGAAATTAATTATATCATTAAAAATAAAATGGTTCATATTTAAATTTAATAAAAAATAAAAAATATAATTCGTCATTAAATTACTTGATTTAGTGATTGAAAATGACAGTTTTACAAAATCGACATTTTCACTGAAAACCCAATCATTTCAGAAAAATCAGAAAATTTCACCATAAGATAAATTTGTTATTTTTATACCAAAAATAAAATAATTTTTATAAAATAAAATTACTAAAATTGGTATAAATTAATTATATACTTCAATAATAAAATTTAATAAAAACATTTTTTAAGAAAACATATTTTTGAAGCATAAATTAATTTACTGAAAATTATGTGCTTATTTCATAAGAATTAATATATAATTATATATTTATAAATAAACTTATAAATATTTCATAATTAAATTATTCCTATTTACCCAAAAATTTAATTAATACATTATAACGACCATGTTTAATGTTTTAATAGTATAACGTGGTTTGTTAAACTTAGTGTTGCGTGTAATCAAATCTATTAAATAAATAAAATTTATTTAAAGATACATATATTCTAAAATCTTAGGGTATTACAAAACCTATACTTTGGAGGACACACATTGTTTATATATGAGTTATATTAAATCCAATTTCCAAAAAACATAACACTTACTCCTGTATTTTCACTCAACATATTGTGTGATATATATTGTGCGAGGTCCGTGTCATTTACCATATAATTACATGCTATATATACCCACATAACATGTCAAAATATATCCATAATGTAGTTATATATGGTGAAACCTTGTAGTAATTATGACGTGTATAACCACAAGACTTTCCCAAAATATATATGAAGTGAATCATTATAAAATCATGTGAAGTAAATAACATGCATGATAACTATTATACAATGTGTAATGGAAGATTTTATATAGCCTTGAATAAAATAGTGTTTTGATCCAAAATAAATGATGGAAATCACTTGGAATGTACATGGTTGGGGGTGACATGTGTCACATAACATGTACAACTAGATATACATTATGTAGTCTATGTCTCACTATGTTGGTCGACTGACAGTCAATACATGGAATTTAATGATTCTATTTATTAACCCACATGCCTTATTAAAAATCAAATGAATTTTAATTTTCGTGGGTCTACATGGTGCGTTCATTTCCCTTACACACTATGTACTCCATTTTAATCCATGTGTTATGATTTTGGTCAATATATGATGTGTAATGATTCAAAATACTGACCTACACATTGCATCATTATTTACATGGAATGTTCCTTATATTGTGAAAAAATATATTACATGCCGTGTAATTTACCATTATACACCATGTAACTTTGTCATGTATCCAATGAACCTAGTAACTCAAAACTGGATCTTCAAGAATTATTCATGCATTTTTAGAAAAGTCCTGGCTATACAAGCTCAAATTAACATGTCATCTTAACCATTGAACTTGAAAAAATCTAAACAAGAAAATTTTAAAACCAAAAAATGAAATTAGTAAAATAGTAAAAAATTTGACTATGAATGCACTGATACCAGTTTAAGGTTTTGGGGAACAATGAATGTGTCAGGTAAAGGTTAGATTTCTTGATCAATTTATACTACTACTCTTTTAAAATTTTCTATATGGTAGAGAATCCAAGCAGGGTTTCCTCTCGATGTATCCGCACATGCTCCATGAATCTTCAGATGATATTTTGGGTGCTAGTGAAGTGGAATCAAATGATTTATTGCATTAATAATCAATTTTAATAATGAATAAATTATTCCCCATATTTTATTTAAAGGGAGGTGGAGAGGATGAATTTATTAAAGGTATTGAGAGAATTCTAGATATGTATCATTTGTGTCAGCACTCCAAAAAATATCCACCAATAAAAAATTATATAATTTTGATTTTTTTACTTAGGGTTAAATATTTGGCTACTACATAATGGTCATTTGTTAACATATTAATTCTAAGTGATTACCCATTTCAAATAGTACTAATAATAATAAAAATATTAAAGGTTTTATAATGTAGAAGAAGTGTCTCTTGGTGGATTAATGTTTTCTATTGATATCAACAGATATATCATAAAGATACCAAATGATAAAAACCCATAATTATCCAAATAAGATCATGAACATTAAATCTATAATTAATTTAAAAATATGATTACCTCCAATGTAATAATTATCTTTTAAAATTATCATTTCCTCACTTATAGTTTTTTCATTACAGTGAATAATACCAGAGAAGTGTTCTAATGACCCATGTCATTATGGGTTAGAAATTTTAGGCAATGCATAGGTAGGTAGCTGGGTTTTGGTTATCTTTTGTGAAAATTATCCTAGGGGTGGATTGAGAGAAGGATAAGGGGGATGTAAATTACAATACAATTTTATTTAGGATCACTTTCTAGTTGGTGGTCTTCCCAGTAGTCATGGTCACTTTCTGGACCCATTGGCTTGTCGGTGGTGTCCAACGGCTTGCCGTTGGGGATATTGGTCTGGTGTTTTAAATGGGGGAAAATTTTAAATTTCCTAAATCCTCATATTTACCCCTATTCGCTTCTCCCCAACCTCACTTGAACCATGTGACAAAGTGGGATCTCTTCTTGGTGATTTTGTCTCCACTAAACTCAATTCTTGTCTGTTTTATGTGTCATTCATTGGGGTTGATTCATACGGTATGTCTAGCACCATCCTAACCTTAAAACCTAGTTTATTTTCAATTATTATTAATGGAAACCTAATATTATCCATTTTGTGTTTTTATTGTGGAACCGATGTGTAAAACACTTAGATTTTATGAAATATATATATTTCAAATAAATTTAATTTCTTTGATGCATTTCATTACACACAATATAGAGTTTTAATGAACCGTGATATACTATTAATATTATTATTTAAAAATATATATTATAACTTAAACATTAAACATGGATGTATTAAAAGTAGTAAAAACATTTTAAAAATTAATTATAATTTTTTAATATAATGAAAACATATTGGTAATAAAATACATAATTTTTAGTAAAGTTTTAGATGTTTTAAGAATACTGTTTCTCAAAAAGAATTATTGATTTTTATGAAAAAATACCATTTTTTGGAAATTTTATAAAATTTATTTTACAAAATAAATTTCAATTTTTGGATCAACATGTCAAATTTATCTTAGGGTGATTTTTTTGATAATTTTCTGGAAAGATTAATTTTTTCATCATTAGTAAAAAAAATTACTTTTTATTATAAACTCTATTTTATTTTAAGATTGATTTTAAAGTATAATTATTTCAATTATATATTTATTAATCCAATTTATTTCATTGTAATAAATTTAATATTTAATTTTTATATTAAAACGTTCAATACTTTTGATAATTTTCTCTTTGGAAAATCCATTTTTTCATCGCAACTACAGGATTAATATTAAATTAAATTCTTGAAATTATAAGATTTGAATTTTATAAATTTTAATACATATTTGTAATTATAATAATTTATATTAAATAATATGTTCAAATTAATTTCTTTTCAAAAATACTAATAAATACAATAAATATTAATTTCCACAATTAAGGTTAAAATGGGGTTTTATGCATTACATGCGCTTGTGTTAAAATTAATTTTCCACACACATAATATTTTTATTGAATAAATTGAGTTAAATATTTTGAATAATTGGTTACAAATTATCTAATAAGTCTCTTTTTAATTTAAGTATTAAATGATAAATTATCAAGGTAAATAAAATGATACAAGTTACCATAGTGAAAAATAAAATGTTAAAATTAAGTAAACATAAATGCTAAATAATAACATGTTTAAAACATGTGTTTTGTGTGTGTTGGAGGTGTGTATCGACCATATAATCCATAAAATCAATAATTTATAAATTTTCAAGGCACTTGGGGTGATAGTGACTTCCCATTATTGAATAGTTTTGCATATTTACAAAAATGAAACTCTCCTCATTTATAAAAGGGTACTTCCTCCTATTACTTATTCACACATCTTAATCCCTTTGGCCCAACCAAATCCTTCCAAAAACCATCCCCAACATCCTTGTACATATTTTAGGGCTTATTTTCATCCAAAAATTCCAACCTTATGTTCTTTAATAAGTGATCCAAAGGGGGTTAATCCAAGCGAAGGAGATTCATACGTGTGCAAAGGAAGTCAAGACTTATGGTATGTTATTTTTATCTCAATTTTCATTCTTTAAGAAATATGTTATTTTATGAACATTTCTTATTTTATTAGGTTAATATACTTTATTTTTGACATTTTATAACATGAATCACCTTATATTCATGTTATTTTAAGTTTTATTTGATGTTATGCTTTATGTGGATTAAGATTTAAAAGTAATCAATGTAGTAAGGGTTTGATGATATAATATCATTATTAATTGGGATTTTTTATGAGATTTGTTTTGATGATGAAATATTATGATACATTTCTCAATAAATTCCTGATTTTTCTTCTCCTAGGATCACTCATTGATAATAAATGTTTTCTTTTATTTTCCTCTCTTTATGTACTTAAGAATCTAGAAGAATGTTTTTAAATAAAACCAAATTAAGTTTTCTATTGGGTCAAAATTTTTTTTTATTCCACATTCATGTTTTCTAAAAATGTTTTCAATAATTTTTTAATGTTCCTCTATGATTTTTAAAGCCTTTCATTTACCCATGTTTGACTTTTTTAAAATTATTTTAAAAGGAATGTTCTTATCATTTTCCAAACAAGGCCCATTTTAATTTTACTAAAAATGCAGAGGGAATATTTTTTCAATGTTTATATGATGAATGTAATTTAATACCTTCATAACTAATTTTTTTAAATACTTCATAAAATTTGCCCAAGGTTATTTTCAATGAAACGGATTTTGACAATGTTTTGTGTATGTTTCGTTTTAAAAAAAGTTATTCTTCAAAGAAAGGTTACTTTCATCAAGAAATGTTCCAAGTTATTTTATTTTCAAAATAATTTTCCAAATAATATTACATCCTTTTATGTTAATTATGATTTACTAGAGATATGATCCAATTATAACATATTTATTCTTTCCCTGGATTTTTTTTGATGACATGAGGTTTTTGAAACCTGTTCCACTTCTATGAGTTAAACAGTTATGAAATATTGTATGAACCCATTTCATTTCCATGTGTAATGATATAATGAATGTTTTATGATAATGTGTCACAAAAAATTATGGATTATGTTATGGGTGGGGCCTATATCTCCCTCCAATGCATTGGGTAATGATTGATAACTCAAAAGTTAATTATGTTATACATGAACCTGCTTTCATTTTCAAAATGTTATGCATGGACCTTATTTTAGGTCTATAAGGTTAATAATTGGCCTAGTTTTCATGTATATAAGGTTTTTCTAGTATTGTGTATCAAGTCCAAAAGTTTATGCAAGGGCTTGATTTTATGTTCTTAACGTAACAAGTGAACCTGGTTCTATTTATACATGTTAACAATGTTAGAGGAAATTTTTGTATACCAAAAATATATATGTTATTACAATTTTATAATAATATAGTCATGTAATTTTATTCTTTTATGAATAATGTCTTATGAAATTGCACGATTTATTCCATGAATTAGGTTTATGATCTTTGATATGCAAGTTATGGTTTTCAAATGTTAATCTCATGTTCACATACCCTTATACTCATGTTATTCTTATGTGTTCATTGATATCACCCTTATTTCCCCTTAATAAGAATTTGAGATCATCCTTTATTATGTTTCCTTCCCTAGTTAATGATTTTTTTATTTACGACAAATATAAGAAGGGTTATAGTTTGGAAAAACGTAGTGGGAGAAAATGTGGTTTACTTATGAACTAGTTGTTTCTATTTTCATGTTTCAAAATGAACTAGACCTAAATGATTATAGAATGGATTTTTATGTTATGAAATAAATATTTTTATATTAATATTTAATAAATATTTGTGAAAAATGTGGGTTACTATAGTTGGTATTAGAACAATGGTTTAGTTAAACAATGGAAACTTGGATGTAAAAACTTTAGTGAGATCCTAAAAGATATATCTAAGGATTAGTATAAAGAGAAGTATAAGTATAGGATAACATTAAAATGTTTTGGTAAGGAAGATATAATTTGGTTCTTCTTTAAATACATCAATATCTGGATACTATAAGCGGATTTGATTTTTGGAATAGATTCATCCAAGGGATACAACCCCGAAAAGAGTTGGTTAAGAATATCTTAGCCGTTATTCTGGTGTATAGTGATTGTACCCTTACTGTACACTTGGTTTGAAATTCCCCAAGGATAAGATTTGGTTTATCCACATTTTTTATGAACCATTATGAAGGTTTTTAATAGATGATATTCACCTAATACCTAGTATAAACCTAAGGTTTCATAGATTTAAAAGAATGTGTCATGATTTAGACATCATATAAATTATTTTTCATGATTATGTGGTTTCAAGATATGATTATTGTTTCCTATAATATGCTTTGTGGTTTTATTAAATGGATAGAACAATGAGGAATCATGTTAACATCGATTGTGATGGAAAATTAAGTGATTATGAGAAACCAAATTGGATGATGACTGGAGACAAAGATATTGTGATTATGCCTAATACACTATCATTATATATGATTAACAATGTGAAATTTAATGGGACTAATAATGCGTCAAATACATTGAAAAAATAATTTAAGAAAGTTCATTTGGAAAAACCATATAGGAAAGAAGATTCAGTTTCCTACATGTCAAGATGGTGAGAATAAGAACCTATAAGAATATATCAAATGAAGGGTAAGATGTTTTATATATGTTAATGAAGGTCATAGAGTAATGAGTTACCAAGGAATTCAATGTATCATATGTGGGGAACTTGGGAATTATCTGATTTAATGAACTAAACTAAGTATTATCCCATATACCATTGAAAAACCTATGCTATTAAAACCATTAAAGGGAAAGGATTGAAGTGTGTATGTATTTTTATTCATGAATTATGTTGTAGAAGTATTTCATTAATGAAATTTAGGTTATAAGAATCATGAACCATCTAAGGATTATGTTAATTTTGGAATCATATGTTTCCTTATGTAATATCAACTATATATTGATGGATAACATCATGGGTTTCTGATTTTATGGTTGATCATAAGTTAAAATTTTATTTTCTTTGTTTTTGGTTCTCAGTGATGATATTTGAATCTGATTAATGAAACATTGAGATATATTTTATTGAAATAATGTTAAAAATAAAGTATTATTTAAGGAAGAATAATTTTTTTATAAGTTTAAAGGTATCTATAACCTTCAGAGTTTATATGAACTTTGAGTATTATGGTTATTTTAATTATTTTCAACATATTTATAAGGATATTATTAAAATTATATTAATATTTCTTAGTAAAAAGGAAAACCTATCACATCCGAAAAGTCCACCAAGAATGAACCCACAATTTAAGGGTTATAAGGGTGAAATGCTTACAACTGGACTATATTATGTTTTGGTAAGTATAAATGATATGATAGATAAATATTAAGTTGATTCTAGGAATATTTATTTTACCATTGTGATAAATATTTTATTTAAAAATGACATGGTTACAACTCATCCCTGATGAGAATTGAAGGTTCATGAGAAAAATTTCCGAACTCGTGATTTGAAGTTAGCTGTGGTATGTTTTGCATTAAATATATAGAGGAATTATATTTATGGAGAAATATTATATATATATATATATATTGATAATAATATTTTAATGTATATATTAACACTAAAAGAGTTGAAAAAAGATCAAATTATTATGGATTTTAAAAGGATGGATCTAGAAATCATTAAATAAGGGAAAAATATTTTCTATGATGAGTATTAAAAAAGATTAAATTATTATGGATTTTAAAAGGATGGATCTAGAAATCATTAAATAAGGGAAAAATATTTTCTTTCTCAAATAAGTGTTTATCCATTGATAAGTATATTTCATGCATATATTTTAGAGTATATTAATGTATTTATTTGTTTATTTAGTCAAATAATATTTCCAATTTTGGAATGAATTGACTTGTTTAATGTTTATTTGTAGGAAACAATGAATATTGAAAAAATTAATTAAAAGAGTTTAAAAATAGAGTTAAAATACACTTATCTCCGTGATAGAATTGAAGAGATGAAAAACTAAATTTTTGAAGCCAATGCCTAGTGAGAAAACTGGAGAAAAAAATGGAATTACACAATGTGAAATACCATTACACAATGTGTAGTAGAATCTCAAAACATGATGTAAACCTCTAAGAAAAATCCTGAATAATTTAATGTCTTGAATCTATTAAATGGAATGATTCACCATTACACATCCTGTAAACTTTGAATTCAAAACATCCACTTCCAGAACAAGTCATGACAGGTTTACACACTATGAAAGTTTGTTACATGTCATGAAGGGAAATTACAAGTCATGAAAGGATTCAAATTTCCAGATCTATGAATGAAATTCATGCAAGATTAATGGAGATTCAAAAATCATGTAGGAACTCATTTAAGTATTATATGATATGTAATCAGATGAAATGTCATAAAAAGTGTTAGGGAGAGCCTATATAAAGCCTATAAATAAAAGTCCAAGGCTCCACTATATGGATTCACTCGATCCAATGCCATTGGGATCGAGGACTGCCGTTTCCAAGATACATCAAATAGGTTTTTTATTTTCCTACCCCATAATGAGTAGAATAATAGGGTATTACATGTGCAATGTAATTGTAAAGAAGTGGGATTGATAGTTTTAAGGTATTTTATTTTTAAATTAAATTCATTTTGGGTATTTTTCAGAAACCCTAATTTCTCAATACTCTTCCTCACTTTTTCATTCATGACCGTTGTATGATCAATGATGGAGTGATTATTTTAATGCATTAGACTAGAGAATTATTTCCACTATGACCATTGTTTGTATTGTTCGCAATGTTTAAAAATGGTCTGAGTTATCATATTAAAAAATACCCAAAGTAACATGACCATTTTGAAAAGGGAACTTTAGTGTTTTTAGGGGTTACTACCATGACCATCAGATTCACCCTAACTCTGTTCTAACAACATATTATTTTTTATTTAATTATATTATACCCTAATCAATCATGAACCAAAATTTTTAGTTTTTGAGAAATTTTTTTAACTTTTATAAAACTCCAAATCAATCTTCATTTATCCTTTTAATCTCATATTTTACATTTATCTCATAAAATAGTTTATGTTCATTTTATTTAATTAATATTTCTCTCATATTATCTCTATGGGTTTGACCTCAGACTTTCAATTACTATACTACCTTTTAGTTTAGTGAATTGTTTGTTTTGTGTTTTTAAATTTCTCAATTCGGTAACCCGGTGGGAATTAATGATTCTTGTGGGGATATCAAATATCTATAAAAGTGGGGATAAAAGTGGAATATATGGATTATTTGGAGCCTCAAAATAGGGTGAGAAATGTTCTTGATTTTAGAAATGATAGTGATGGAATGATAAGGTTTGAGAACGATGTTTTTATTCCATCCATACTAGATTTGAAGGAGGGTATTTTAGAGGAATATCATTGTCCTTCATTATTTATTTATACAGGAAGTGGAAAGATGTATAGAGATTCTAAAGAGTATTTCTGGTGGAATGGAATGAAGAGATATATTATAGAGTTTATATCTTGGTGCATTGTATGTTATAAAGTTAAGGTTGAGATACAATATTCTAAGGGGATGTTACCACTATTACCCATACCATAATGGAGATGGAAAACCATCACCATGTTTTTTTGTCATTAGACTCCTCAAAACATCTAAAGGGAACAATTCTATATGGATTTTAGTCGATCACCTTATAAAGTCATCACACATCATCGCTATTAGGGAATATTTATCTCTAGATCATATTACTTGGATATAAATTAAGGAAGTGGTAAGTTTTGATGGATTACCAAATACTATTATGCCTCATCCGGATCCAAGGTTTACCCTAAAGTTCTAGAAAAGTCTTTAGTAGAGCTTGGATACAGAGCTATGTTTCAGTATTGAGTATCAACCTTATATATATTGTTAGTTTGATATAACAATTCACACCCTTGAGGATATTCTTTGATCTTGTTTTATGGATTTCAATGAGGTTTGGGATGAACACATTCCTATGGATGAGTTTTTTATAATAATATCTTTCAATCAATCATTTAGATGACTCTTTATGATGAACAATATGGAAATAAGTGTATAACTCCAACATGCTGTGATAAAGTTGGATAATTAAATATTTTTGATCGTGATCTAGCTAAGGATATTTAAGATAAAGTCAGATCCATTCAACAACACATCAAGGAAACTCAGAGTCAACAAAAATTTTATGCTAACAATCATCAATGTGATCTGGAGTTCGACGTTGGTGGAAAAAATTTCAGTAGAATTTCTCCTTCAAATAAGGTTATAAAATTTGGGAAAAAATTAGTGATTTTACTTAGGTATATTTTCCCCTTCAATATTATTGAATGAGTAGGGAATGTTTCTTATCTCTTTGTTCTTCCACGGAACATCGCTCAAGCCTACGATTTGTTCCCTGTATCTCTCTAGAGGAAGTGCATACCTAATCCATCACATGTACTAATCAAATAGGTTGTACCTATAGGGAATGATATTTCTTATAATTAAAAACCAGAAGATATTATAGATTTTAGAGAGAAATTTCTATGAAATAATTCCTTTCACCAAGTCAAAGTTTTTTTTGTGAAACCACCAACTTGAGGAAGCTACGTGGCATACTATGGATGCAATGAAGTAGATGTTCCCTTAGTTGTTTATACTAAAGTTATGGAATTTAAATGTAAAAATGATTTCAATGGGGTTATAATGTAACAAATTAAGATTTTATGAAATATATATTTTCAAGTAAATCTAATTTTGTTGATAGCTTGCATTATATGCAACATCGAGTTTTAACGAACTGTTATATACTATTAATATTATTTTTTAAGGGTGACCATTATAACCAAGCCATTAAACATGGAGGTATGAATATGAATAATCACATTTTTAAATTAAAGTACGATGGTTTTATATAATGAAAAAATATTGGTAAAAAGGTACTAACTGTTAAGTAATGTATTTATATGTTTTTAAAATACTATTTTCCAAAAAATAGTTTTTGTTGTTTTCTATTAAAAAATATTAAAATTAATTTTTTGAAAATGTTATAAAATTTATTTGAAAAAATTACCTTCCTTTTTGTGATAGAAATATAAAAATAATATTAGGGTGAATTTTTTATAATCTTCTAAAAATTTTAATTTTTCCTTAAATAGTAAAAAATAATTTTTTATTAAAAAATACATTTTCATTTAAATAATTTACAAGATCCATTTTATTTTAATATGATTTTAAAAATAAAAATTAGTTAAATTTCATATTTATTAATACAGTTTAGTTTATTCAAATCAATTTCATATTGAAATTTGATATTAAAACTTTCTGTACTTTTGAAAATTCTTTGGAAAAACGAATTTTTCATCGTGTTTGTTGGATTAATATTAAATAAAATTATATCACTTTTTGATTTGAATTTGATAAAATGGATTAAATATTTTAAATAAGAATAAATTATATTATTTAATATGGTCAAAATATTTTTTTACATATATATTAATAAAGAAAATAAAAATTAATTACCTCAATTAAGGTTAAAATGAGGTTTTGCACGATACACGTGCTTGTGTTAAAATTAATTTTCCATACACATAGGATATTTATTTAATAAATTAGTTTACCTATTTATAATTATTGGGTGAAAATTATATAATGAGGACCATTTTAATTTTGGTCTTAAAGGATAAATTACCAAGGTAAAAGAAAAATACAAGTTACCATTGTTAAAATTATAGTAAATTTAAGTAAACATAAAGGCTAAGGAATAATATGTTTTAAACTTGTTTTTTTTATGCTTTGGAGGTGTTTATTGACCATATAATAAATAAAATCAATTATTTATCAATTTTTGATGAACTAGGTGTGAGAGTTAATTCCCATTTTTGAATAGTTTTTCTATTTAGAAAAATACTCCTCCTTAATTATAGAAGGTTACTTCATCCCCTCACTTCTTCACACCACTTAAGCCCTTTTTCTTAAACAACTATAACAACCATAGTTTCTATATAAATTAAATTTATTTATTTTATTTCATTATAAACAACACTAACTTATTATTTTATTGCACACAACATTGGGTTTAACTTGCGTTACGGGCGGCAATGACTTTCTACGAAACAACATTTTATTATTATAATTATTTAAACATGACAGTTATGAACTAGATTTAAAACATAGCAATATGAATATTAATAACTAATTATTAAATAATATTTATAATTTTTTTACGTAAATAATATATACTTTTCATGAAATATATAATCATCGATAGTCTTTTTATGTCTCGAAAATACAATTTTCTCAAAAGTACTTCTTTTTATGTCCTTATGTGAAAAATAATAAAATTAATTTTTGAAAATTTTCGAAATTAAATTTTATAAAATAAAATTAATTTTTGAATTCATATTATAAAAATTTTCTTATGGTTATTTTTTGTGTTTTTTTAAAAATATTTTATTTTTGGATGAATAGTGAAAAATATTGAATTTTAAATGAAAAATAACTTTTAGTTTAATTTATTTATTAAGGTAAATTAAATTTTAATTGGTTTTAAAGTATAATTAGATAAAATATAAATAAATAAATCTAGTTTATGAAATTTTAATCAGTTTAAAATTTAAATTGGATAAAAAGACATTTCAAACTTATAAACATTTCACTTTAAAAACCTGTTGTATCGTCCCTTCTATGAGAATAAATTTTAAATTAATTTCTACCACTTATATTATTGAAATTTAGAAAAATGGATTTCATATTTTTAATTATAATAATTTTTAATTTTTAAAAATTCTAGATTAATTTTTTACCATAATTATTAGTGATTACAGTTAAAATTAACCACGATGATTAAGAGAAAAAAAGTATACTGGGGGAATAAACTAAAAAATTAACAGGGAAATGACATATAAACTTGTAAAAAATCCATTTTATGGAAATATTTTGACCTTATATCTTCTATTATAGATATGGGTTTATTATTTGAGCCACATTACTTGTAAAAAACGTGGGGGAGGGGGGAATTCTCTCTTTCCAAAAGTTTCATGTTTTCCACTCACCTCCCTTATAAAAGGATACCCCTTTTCCCCTATATTAACACCTTAAAATCATATTTTTTAGACAATATTTACCCAAATTACTTCTCCAATTAATTCCTCTCATCTTATAATACTTAATTTTGGTATAAATCCAGCTATGTAAGGTCTTTGGTACAAACCATATAGAAATACCCGAAGAAGAGGTAACATTAATTAACGAAATATTTTATTTTATTTATTCCTCAAACAACTTTAATTATTTTTATATAATGATTATATAATAACATCAGTATAATAAATATATTTATATATTTATATGTTACGTTTAAAACCTAAAAAACACACACTTCCATCAAATGGGTTAGAAAATCATTGTTCGTGTGTATGATAGACTAAATCCTCACGAACTGATGTCATTTATTTTTCCATTACCACCTATAAAGGATGATAATTATAATGTAATTTTTTTATATATTATATTTATGATATTTATGATTTTATTTTTATTATTTAATTTTTATATCACACATACATTCATGCTTTCTATTTTGCAAGAACATGATAACTTCGTTCATGTGTACGATGGACTATCGCCTCACGAAGCAATGTGATTCATTAAGGATTTACATGGAATGTATTAAGGATGAGTTTAATAAAAATATGTGATTTATATGACATAAAAATTATTCTATACTGATAATATATTACATACTTTTCTTTCTTTCAATCCAACAAGAAAATGGAAACAACATTTATGCTTACGTACGACCTACCTTATCCATGAACAATGTATTTCATTTTCTATTTATATATAATGTAAATTATTATAAAATATATATAATTAATATATATGATATTTATATCAAGTTTATCATTACGGATATGATTAAATCAAGATTAATGTAAGAGGAAGAAATACAACAAATAAAAATATTAAATAAAAACAAATCTATTATTACATAAAACGTAACATTAACATGGAATTGTAAATAAAAGGGTATTAAAAGTCATAATAAAATAATATATGTTATGATACAAATTAATATGGTTGTTATATTTATTATATAGGAGGATTGAACTAGTAAAATGTAATTCAGTACTTAAGGAATGGGAATTCCATTTCACTTTTTTACTTTCATGATACATATGCATTAATCAACACATATTTATTTTTTGTTGTGTATTTAATTACCAAGAATATATATTAACATTATTATACTTAAATATATTATATTTTATTTATCCATTTTATGATTTCTATTTTATGGGGTTTATGTTTCAAAAGATTCCAAATCGGTAAGGGGATTTTTTCTCAATTTCCATTCTTTGAGACACAAATTATGTAAAGCACATATATTCTTTAATCAGGTGTATATAATACCTATTTGATATTTTATATCCTGAATCAACTTATTTAAATGATATTTGTTTCTTCATGTGATGTTATTATTTCACATGGCTTACAATTCAATGTTACCTAAGTGATAAAACTTTTATGTTACAATCTCATCAATTATAAGGATTTTTTATGATTAAGACACTGATATTAAAATATCAAGACCTAACTCCCAAAAATTATCATCAATTTTCTTATCCTATGGTTATTCATGATATATTCAAGTAATTTTAACATTTTTCAACTCTTTGACGCTTTAAAGTATTAAAAAACTATTTTTATGAAAATCCTACATTATCTCTCTATTCGGTAAAAAATTGGGTTTCCTTCAAATGAATTTCTTATAAAAATGTATTCAAAAACATCTTATTACTCTATTTTACTTTTTAAAAGACACAATTACCTAGGATAGACTTTTTACAAAACTTTTTTGAAAGAAATATTCATGTTGTTTTCCAAAATAATGCTTGTTTTTCTTTTACCTAAATTGTGAAATAAACTTTCATTTCTATGTGAACAGTAGAATAGAATGTTCCAACGTCATGAAGAATCATTACATCAAAGATTAATTAGCGAGTTTTAAAATTTATTTTTAGAGGAATATGTTTTCAAAATTTGTTATGTTTTAATAAGTGTTTTTAAAGAGGAAAATATATTTTACTCAAGAAATGTTTTAAATGATATTTCAAAATTATTTTTACATCTTTGATGACATCATTGGTGTTACACATGCCTTACTAGGTATATGATTCAAGGATACTATTCATGTACTTTTTATGAAAATTTTATGTTATGATAGAATTATTTTTATGAAACCCTTTTATCTTCCATGGGTTATATGCTTTTGAAACCCATTTATCTTCCATGGGTTATATGATTATGAAACCCATTTATCATAAATGGGTTATATTCTTATGAAACCCATTTATCTTCCATGAGTTATACCAAGATAAAATAATTAATAAAACCACTTCATTTCAAAGATTATTCTATGATGAAATGATTATGAAACCTATCTATTTTACACGGGTTATGATATAATGAAATGTTTATGATACCCATTTCATTTCATGGTTTTATAATATAATGAATTATTATGATATTATAGAAAACATAAATATGGTTTTTATTATGTGATAGGTGGGACTAATATTTCTCTCCATTGCATTAGGTACTGATTTATATATCTCATTAGATAGAAATTTCTGGAATGGGGATTGAACCTGGTATAGTAATATAGGGATAGATTGATGAGTGAACTCTCTATAGTACTAAAAGTCTAGAATGAAGAGTTAACTTGGTATAGTAAAGGAATTTCTCCACTATGATGGAATTAGCAGCGAGACTTGAAAAATATGGAAATGATTTTCTATGCTTATGTGTATTACAAAAAATCATGTCTTATACAAATTTTGTGCTCTTATGGATCATGTTCTTTGATTACATTATGATTCATGTCCTATGAACTTACAATATTTATTCCACGACTCATTATTTTGATCTTTGATGTGAATGGTATGGTTTTCAAATGTTATTCACATGTTCTCATACTCTTATGTTCATGTTATGATTATATATCTTTTTTATTTACCCTTATTGAGCATTAGAGATCACAAATTCTAATGTTTACTTTCCCTAGGTTATAAAGGTATTTATTATGTATGATGTGTCTAAGAAGGGTGCTAGTTATGAAGAACCTAGTGGGATATGGTGCAGTTCACTGACAAACCATTTTTTATGTTTCCATGTGTTCAAAGGCACTAAACTAATATGGTCTTTGGGCATGTGTTTCTATAAAGTTATAAATATTTTGAAAAAATTATGTAAGGTCTATGTATGTTAAGATTGGATCATTATCATTGTTATAAGAGAATATTTTTAGTTATCCTTTTGAGAATAGTATGAGAAATCCTTAGTGAGATACCTAAGGAAATGTCTAAATATAAGTCTTAAAGTATAAGAAAATGTCTTGGAATTTTGGTAAAGTATAGCGTGAGTGGTTTCCAAGAAATTACATATGCATATAGATACTACAATTGGATGTGGATATGACAAAAAAGTACCTAGGTGAAACAACCCTGAAAACACTGTATTGAGCTATATTCAATTGAGAACTAGTGCATGAAAACTATCCTTGTTGTACACCTAGTTTTACACTATGAGGGGATATGATTTGGAGATTCACAAACACTTTAAGATCCATTATGAAGGATTTAAATAAAATATGGCTATGAATTACCTATGATAAACCTAGGGTTTCATAGATTAAATATGTTGTCATAATCTAGACAACCTATAAGTGGGGTTTCATGATTATGTGGTTTCCCACAATGTATATTGTTTCTTACACTATGATTTTTTAGTTTTAGTCAATTTATAAATCCAAAAGGTACCTTGTTAATATTGAGTGAAATAGAAAATTCAATGATTTTACTTTTTGAGAATCCAAACATAATGGGAGTTGGAATGAAAAATATCATTGATATTCTCACACAACTTTCTCAATATATGAATCATGCTGGACTTCCAATTGAGAAAAGGAGGGAACACAATTCTGTTGAGTACTTCATTAGGCAACATACACCTTATTTTAGTGGGTATTATGATCCACTAGTTTCTGAAGAATAGTAAATACCACTAAGAACATATTTTACATTCTTCAGTTTTTAAAACATGAAAAATTCATTTTGGTTTTTTATCTTTTGGAAAGTGAAGCAGATCAGTGGTGGACTCTTATGAAGAATATGTGGCAACATGATGAATTTGAATCCATGGATTGGGATGAGTTAAAGAACATATTTTTCAATAAGTACTTTCTTTGTGTTATTTATATGAATATGGAGAAGGAGTTCCTTGAGTTAAAATAAAGGGATGATGAATCCATTGGTACCTATTAGGATAATTTTTTTAAGTCTTACAAGGAACACATTTGGTATTATCATCCAACCTAAAAGTAAGGTTTCTGAATTATTTAGTGACATAAAACAATTCCTTTAAAGGGTTTTGGCCAGAAAATAATTAAGTATCAATGAAGATATTGTTTATTGGGATATCAAGGTGGAAATAGAGGTTAAATTTATGTATCAATCTCATGGTTTTGACAACTAATGGTGGATGGAGTTAAAAGGAAAATATAAAAACCAAGGAAGGAAGAAGACGTGCTTTCCTTTATGCTCAAAGTGTGGAAAGAAGCGTGATGGAAATTACGTTAAGGGAACCACTAAATATTTTACATCTGAAAAGTAATTTCATTAGGTAATTGATCTCTAAAGTGATGAAAAGAATTTCCCTAACAATGAGAATATAAATAAAGCTACAAAAAATCCACATAACCCACCTCTATGCTTCATGTGTAAGGAGAATGACTGTTATACTAACAAATGCTCAAACCCTAGTGTTAATGATGATGGTTGACATCCAAAACATCTTAATTCGAGGTACAAGTGGAAATCTTATGCGATCACTATTTATGATGAGGTGTGTGATAACAAAAGGGTGAAATTTACACTTATCATCCAATCTAAAACTTCTATGTCTTATTTGACTATGGATCAACCCATTATTTTCTATATGAAGAATATTATAAGGGTATAAATATTCTACCCAAATGATTATATGTGTAATTAGTTGTGAAAACCTCTAATGGTATGCTGACTGCATCTCATGTATATGATTCATATCTAGTTGATGTTGGTGGAAATGTTCTTCCTACAAATCTTTTAATTCTTCCTCTAGTTGAATTTAATGTCATATTAGGCATGGATTCGATTTTTCTGTATAAATCCCACATCAATTATTGAGGAAGGGCTTTTATGTTTTATTTTATAAAAAAACTGTGATCATATATCAATGTGATGATAAGTATTAACTTCTAATGGATATTACATCCAATATATGGGTCTTAATTCCCATTCTGAAGGGGTGTTTGTCTCAAATGGTTGGGTAGAAAATAGAAATTAAGAATATTCTTGTTGTGTGGGAATTTGTTGATGCCTTTTAGAAGGAGTTTTATAACATTCAATCGAAACATGAATTTTAGTTCTTAATAGAACTCATACCTAGTGCCACACAATTTTCGAAGATCCCGTATAGAATTCCTCCAATTGAGTTACACGAATTAAAGAAGTAACTCTAGAAAAAACATGATAAGGGATTCATTCGGCTAAGTATGTCACCTTGGGGTTCACACATTATTTTTATTAATTAGAAATATGGATCAATGAGACTCTGTATTGATTATAGAAAGCTGAAGAAGATCACAATGAAGAATAATTATCCTCTCCCATGTATTGATGACTTGTTTTATCAACTATATGGAGCTCAATAATTTTACAAGATTGATTTTAGTTGGGATATCATTAATTAAGGATTAATAATGAGGATATAACTAAGATGAAATTACATGTAAGGTATTCACACAACCAACATATAGTGATGCCTTTCGGTCTTACTAATTCCCCTACCATCTTCATGAATTTAATGAATAGAGTATTTATAGATTACATTGATATATTTGTGAAAGTATTTATAGATGATATTATTATCTATTCAAAGATAAATTAAGATCATGGACACCACTTGATAATTTTATTAAAGTCCTCGACAAAGAATAATTTATAAGAAAAATATAAAACTTATGAATTTTTTTTGAAAAAGGTTTCATTTTTGGCTTGCATAATCTCAATAGAAGTTATATCAGCAGATCCATCAAAGACATATGCTATTGAATTTTGGCCCTGAAAAACCATGATAATAGAAATACAGAGTTTTATTGGTTTAGCCATATATTATTGATGGTTTGTGGAGAATTTATCATGACTATACAATCCTCTAACAAATTTAACTCATAAGTAAGAAAAGTTACACTGGACAAATGAATGTGAGGATAATTTTAAGGAACTAAAGAAAAGATTTTTCAGTTCACCTATTCTTATATTACCCTATAGTGGAGAAGGGTTTATAATATATATTATTGAATCCAATAAGGTATTAGTATGTGTTCTTATACATAATGAAATTTTTATAACTTATGACTCATGAAAACCGATGATTCGTGTGAAAATCTATCCATCTCACAATTTGGATTTAGCCACCATAATTTTGGAATTAATGATTTTAATGAATTATATTTATGGAGAAAAGTGTGATATATATATATCGATCAAAAAATTTTAAATTATATATTTACACTGAAGGATTTGAACATGAACCAATGAATATGGGTAGTGATAATTAATGATTATGATTGCTCAATACATTACCACCCTCAGAAAATCGAACAAGATGGAAAATTCTTTTAGTTAAATGGATCATGATAGATTATCCATGATAAAGATCATAAAATATAAAATACTTTTGTATTTCCAAAATATGAATATGAAAAGTTTGATGGAAGGGGAAAATTATTATCTTACTCAATTGAATGTTCAACCATATATCCTGGTGAACACAGAAGAAATATGTAGAGTATCAAAAGAATGTTAGAAATATTTCTGACAATAACATTGATCATGAAGGAATGATAAAGTTTAGGAACTGCGTATGAATTTTGAATATTTTAGATTTGAAGAAGGTTATGTTAGATGAATCTCATAGTTATTCATTCTCTATTTATCAGGGAAGTAAAAATATGAAAAGAGATTTGAAAGAATACATATGGTTGAATGGAATTAAGAGAGATATTGCATAATTTTTATCTCGGTGCTTGGTATTCTAGCAAGGTAAGTACGAAAGAAAAATTGTAAGGGGATGTTACATCCATTACCCATACCAGAATGGAAATGGGAGAATATCACCTTGGATATTTTCATAGCACTCCCAAAAACTAATAAATAGAATAATTCTATATGGGTAGTATTTGATCACCTTACTATGTCAGCATAACTTATCGCTATCAGAGAAGACTTCTTTTTGGATCATCTTTCTAGGAAATACATTATGGAAGTGGTAAGTTTTCATAGAGTACCACATTACATTGTATCTACTTATGATATGAGGTTTACCTCAAAGTTCTGCAGAAGTCTTCTATATGATATTGATACAATGTTGAGTTTTAGCACTGCATATCATCCTCAAACAGATGGCCAGTCTGAAATAAAAATTAAAACCCTAGAGGATATATTGATATCTTCTTCATTGTATTTAAAATGTTGTTGGAATCAACACCTTACTCTAGATGAGTTTTCTTACAATAATAGCTTGCGCTCAAGCATTCATATGTCTCCTAATGAAGACCTATATGGGAAAAAATATATATCTCAAACATGTTGGAACGAAGTTAGATAAATAATGATATTGGGACATGAAATAGTTGAAGAAATGGTTGACAAGGCTAGATCCATTTAGAATAATATCAAGGTATCTCAGAGTTCGAAGCACATTTAAGATGATAACCACCCATTTGATATAGAATTTTATGTTTGTGATAAGGTGTTTCTAAGAATATCTACATGGAAGAAGGTTATGACATTCAATAATAAAGGAAAATAATCCATTGGTATATAGGTCCTTTTTAAATTCTTGTTCATATCGAGATAGTATCCTGTCACATGTTTCTTCCACCTAACCTCCCTTAAGATCGTGATGTGTTTCATGTATCTATCCTGAGGAAGTACATAATTGACCCTTCAAATTTACTTAAATCATAATTCATACCATTAGAGCATGATATTTTTTATGTGGAACAACTGATGGATATTATGGACCATATAAGGAAATTTATATGAATCAATAACACTAACCTCGTCAAAGTTTTTTTTGTGAAACCACCAGTTTTAAGATGCTACATGGGAACATGAGGATATGATGAGGCAAAAGTATCCTCAATTGTTTGTATCACTGTGCTTATTTTTTAGGAAAAAATTAGTTATAATGGGAGTTGAATGTAACAAAATGAGTTTTCATATAAATTAAATTTCATTATTGTCTTGTATTATAAACAACAATAAGTTAAGTATGTGTTTCATGTAAAACTAGGGTGTTGGACTCCTCATGTACTAATCATGTTTTAATGATCACAAATCCTATTCAACCTGAATAAATCTTGTAAATTATATCAAATCATGTGTATTAATGTTTAATGTATTCTCATGATTTAAGAAGAGCCATTCAAGATCTTAATTGATCTACACTCAGTTTGGATACTATATACTATCTTTTGACTCTTTTGTAATATCTTCTTTGATAAATGATTAAGTCTAATCCATTTTATGATCATAATTGATTAAGTATGAATACAGTTAACTTGAAAAGTCTAAGATGCCATGAGTCTGCCAGTGGTTATGTCTTTTTGAAAAAGTGAAGCAGACACCATGAACATTCAGACACTGTGAAGCAGACACTGTGAAGCAGACACCGTGAACATTCAGACACCATGAAGCAGACACCGTGAAGCAAACACCGTGAACAGGACACCATGAACAAGACACCATGAACAAGACACCGTGAACAATAAAACATGAACAAGACTTCATGACCATGAGACACTATGACTACGAGACATCGTGACCAATCCATACACCGTGTGAAGAAGACGTCATTTCAATGACATACTATGACACTGTTTCCTAATATATTTTGTCATATTTGAATTTAATTTATAATGTTTATATTTGAATATTTTAATTCACTAATATAATTAATGTTTCTTTTTAGACATATCATCAGACAGTACGAGGTATGAGGTGAAGAATACATACAACCTGTCGGCCCCAACACATGCACTCTAAGATAAAAGAGTAGTATGACCAAGAAACAAGTGATGTGCGAAAAAAAACTGGTAGTAAAAATATGATACAAATGAACAAGATGGTGGGTGTGAATGTGAGAAAAATATACATTTTGGAGAATTGGATCATACAACTCGATTCTAACGAAGAACACACAAAGATTACTGGAATCCTGAGAACATCTTCACTATCAAACATCATAAAGAACACAAGCCAGATCTGTCGAACTTACGACACTCTTTTTTCCAGATGAGGACTCGAATTTTTCATCTGCTTCATATTAGAAGTTCAGAGCTATACAGACCAACACTCAGAGAACTTCTAAAACTATCTCAATCTTTCTACTCTATTGTGTATCTTTTATCAAATTTAGAGAAGAGTGTGTATCTGTATAGAAACACACTCTGTCTCCCGCATTAAACTGAAAGATACAAGATATCCTTACTCAAACATTTTTTTGTTCTTGTGTATACCCACTAATAAGTGTGGAATAGGTCCCTGTGTGGCCTGGTAATCTGAACCCACGAAGAACTATGGAAGAGGTCCCTATGTGTCCTGGAAAGTACTGTGTACTATTGATAACCCTGAACCAGGGTGTGGATCAAAGTTTATTTATATAAAATTCTTGGTGGTAGGTGATCACCAAGTGGAGTGGATTAGGTCTCAGATTGAGACTGAACCACCTGTTTCATATCAGCTGTGCTGCTTAATTTAGTTTTCTCTGTTTTATTGCTTTTCTATATAACTCAAGAATCACTAAATTCACTTTGATAATTAATCTTGGAAAGAAGTTATAAGTGCTTTGTCTTAGTAAAATATCTTCCAAAGTAATATTAATAACCATTAAGATTACTAAAAAATAATCAATATTCTAAGAAATTATTTAAACAGTCAAACCATTATAACCGTATTACTTTAATTAATTGGGCTGTATTTAACTTTAAAGGGAAATCTTTTTAAGAATATTATTTTTACAAAAAATTTTATAGTTACTCAATTAACCCCTCCCCTCTTGAGTAATCTACTCTGACCAACATTTGGTATTAGAGGTTGTTTATTAGGACTCTGTTTTATCTTATTCAACTGTGATTGTAGTTGAGAATTAAAGATCTATAAATTTCTATTATTTCTAAATTTCTAGCTATTTTAAAGTAATAATTTATTATAGATAATAGATTGGAAGGTGCTGCAACCAAAATACCACCATTCTTTAATGGAATAAACTATTCTCAATGGAAAATTAAAATGAAAATGCATTTAGAGAGTATGAGTTTTGAAATTTGGTCTTCCATTATAGATGAATATATAATTCCTACTACTAATAGAACCACATGGGATGAACCTACCAAAACTGCCTATAATAACAATTGAAAATCTATGAATGATTTATAATGATCCTTAGAAGATGAGGAATTCAATAGAATTTCTGCTTGTAAAACTACACATGAAATTTGGGATACCCTGTCTCTCTCACATAAAGGAACATCTAGTGTTAGAGAAATGATACTTAATACTAATACTATCAAATATGATAATTTTAAAATGAAACCTGATGGGACTATTTCTAACATATATCTTAGGTTCAATGATATTGTCAACATAATGATCTTGCTTGGAAGATAAGTCACTACCAAGGAACAAATCATGAGAATTCTTAGATATCTACCAAACAGATGGATGTGAACCTCTTTCTCTATTAGATAATCATGCGACATCAGAGAGCTACCTGTAAAATAACTCATTGGGAAACTGATGATGTATTAAGAAGATTTGAAAGTCAACAAGGAAGATGAGGATGAACCAAAGAGGAAATATTTTGCATTCAAGACCACAACCTATCAATAAAAAGACAAAGGGAGACTAGAAGATTTTGTAGAAAGCTCTACCAGTGAACAATCATCATCTGAAAGTGGTGAGGAGATGGAACAATTATACGAAAGATTTAAAAGATTTTACAAGAAGAATAAATTTTTCCAAAAACCTAACATCAAAGGAAAATATGACCAAAAAGGAAATTGGAAGGACTGGAAAAGAAGTGACAAGGCTGATGAAATTGTCTGCTATGAATGTAAGCGCAAAGGACATATCACAGAAGACTATCCAAAGCTAAAGTATAAAAATAAATATGAGGATAAAGACATGAAGTATAAAAATGCCATCAAAGCAACCTAGAGTTCTTCTGAGGATAGTTCAAGCAACTCATAAATATCACATGATGAAAAAGAAAATAAAGCCAATATGTATTTTATGACAAACACATCTGAGGTAACACTAGACTCCTCTATACTTAATTCATACTATTCTTGAGATGAGAGTGAATCTAAAAACATCAATAATGAAGAGATGTTTGAATACTATAAAATTCTTGAAGAAACATGCAATGAACTAAAACAAAAATATAAATCATTGAAGAAATAACATGCTCTTACTGTGACTATTAAATCTGAAATCACAACTAAAAAAGTGAAAAATGCTCAACTTCTCAAAGAAAACAACGAATTAAAAATGTCTAATAAGAAATTGAATAATGACCTTGAAAAGTTTACCAATGAAAAGAATACCCTTACTCAAATGCTAGGAAAAAATATCCCCTAAATATAAGACTCACATTGGTTATCAACCTAGAAAAAGAAATCTTGGTAGAAAAAATTTTGTTTCAAGATCTAGGACATATTGTTTTACTCCCAGTTCTGAACACAAATTAACTAATTCAATTCATGATACATATTCTACTATTTCAAGTTATTTTTGGACCGAATAGATTTTATTTATGAAATACTTTACTTAATGATTATAAGAAACCTTTGAGGAAAATATGGGTTCCCAAAGAACTTATTACTAATATTACTAGACCCAAAAACGTATGGGTACCCAAATCTATTTTTGCTTAATCTTTTTGTAGAAAATATGCATAAATATTTCTTGTGAAATTATATGGTACTTGGAAAATGTATGATAAAGGAACATGATAGGAGACTACTCATGCTTTAAGAATATAATCAAAATAGATAGAGGACATGTCACATTTGGTGACAATGCTAGAGGAAAGATTATTGGCCTTGGCTAAATCAGTAACTCTAACTTAGTTTTAATTTCTAAAGTACTGTTTTTTGATGGATTAAAATACAATATACTAAGTATCTCATAGTTATGTGTTGATGGATTTCATGATAGATTTGAAAATGATGGTTGCAATGTATTTAATTCTAAATATGAATTAGGGTTTTCTACTTTAAGAAATGAAAATGTTTTCTCTGTTAACTTAGATTCCTTAGCTTCTCAAAATACTTTATGCTTAAGTGTATTTCATAAAGAGTCTTGGATCTGGCATTGGAGACTAGGACACTGCATGTTCACTCCCTTAGAAAGCTAACTAGAAAAATCCTAGTTAAAGACTTATCCAAACTAGATTTTCCAAATGACAAAGTATATAATCCTTGTCAAAATGGGAAAACAACACAAAATTTCCTTCAAACCAAAGAAAGAAGTGTCAACATCTCAACCTCTCAAACTGGTTCACATGGATTTATTTGGATTATCTAGAGTTTCTAGCTTAAATGGAAAGCACTATATTTAGGTTCTTGTAGATGACTTTTCTAGATATACTTGGACTTTATTTCTGGCTCAAAAGAGTGATTCCTGCTCTTATTTTACTAAATATGCCAAGTCTGTAGAAAATCTTAATGGACTTAGAATTAAATCCTTAAGAAGTGATCATGGTCGTGAGTTTGAAAATCCATAGTTTGAATCCTTTTTCTCACAAAATGTTTATAGTCACAATTTCTATTCCCCTAGAACACCTCAAAAAAATGGAGTTGTTAAAAGAAGAAATAGAACCTGCAAGAGATAGCTAAAACATTCTTAGTGAATATGACCTACCAATTTATTTTTGGGCTAAAAGTGTCAATACAACATGCTATATAATCAATAGAGTGTTGATCAGACCTATTCTTAAGAGGAATCCTTATGTGTTATGGAACAATAGAAAACCAAAAGTTAACTACATCAATGTTTTTAGCTGTAAAGTCTATATTCTTAATACTAAGGACAATCTTGAAAAATTTTCATCCAAAAGTTATGAAGGTATATTTTTAGGATATTTCTTATCTAGTAAAGCCTATAGAGTGTTTAATAAAAGAACTAAATGTGTGGAAGAATATGTCCATGTCAAATTTTATGAAATAGATCCACATGATCCTAAAACCGATCTAGAAAACCTAGAGGATGATGTATCAAATCTAAAAATCAATTCAAAATCCTCAAACACTTCTTTGAAAGAATCTGTGAAAACTTCTAGTTCTGTAAATTCCCTAGAATCAAGTCACAATGAACATGGACCTGTTGATGAACCTTAAATCACTAGTCCCCCCTTTTCTAGAACTGTTAGAACTCTTAAGAACCATCCTTTAGATACTGTTGTAGGAGACCTAGACAAAGGAACACAAACTGGAGCTTCTCTTAGAAATCAAGTTGAACATAAAGTCTTCTTGTCACAACTTGAACCTAAAAACAGTAATGATGCTATCAATGATGAATTTTGTGTGATGTCTATGCAAGAAGAACTTAATCAGTTTGAAAGGAACAAAGTTTTGGAAACTTGTTGAATGACCTAAGGACACATTCACCATAGGCACTAAATGGGTGTTTAGAAATAATATAGATGAATCTGGTAACATAGTTAGAAACAAGGATAGATTGGTTGATCAAGGCTATAAACAAGAAGAAGGAATTGAATATGAGGAGACTTTTGCACTAGTATCTAGACTCAAATCCATCATAATTTTGCTTGCCTATGCTGCACATCTAAATTTCAAACTATATCAAATGGGTGTTAAAAATGAATTCTTAAATGGGTATATAGATGATGATGTTTTTTATTGAACAACCCCGGGATTTACAAGCCCTCCTTTTCCAAATCATATTTTTAAACTATCCAGAGCTTTATATAGTTTAAAACAATCTCCAAGAGCCTGGTATGATAGATTAAGTACTTTTCTTATTTCCAAAGGTTTTACAAAAGGAATAACTGATCCTACACTTTTTATAAAACGAATTTCTAATGATGTTTTTTTTGTTAAAATCTATGTAGATGACATTATTTTTGAATCTTAAAAAAATTATTGATGTGTTGATTTTTCTAAAATGATGCAAAACGAATTTGAAATGAGTTTAATGGGTGAACGAAAATTATTTTTTGGATTTCAAATCTTTCAAAATAATGATGGAATTATTTTAACTCGAAGTAAATATACTAGAGATCTTCTAAAATGTTTTGGATTGGATAACACTAAAAGTAGTAGCACTCCCATGAGTACCTCTTGTAAGTTGGATCTTGATGAAGATGGAAAATCTATTGATCAAACCACTTATAGAGGAATGATTGGAAGTTTACTCTACTTGACTGCTAGTCGACCTGACATTATGTTTAGTGTGTGTATGTGTGATCATTTTCAAGAAAATCCTAAGGAATCTAATTTAAATGCTGTAAATATAATTTTCAAATACCTCAAGCATACACCCAATCTAGGACTGTTCTATCCAAGAAGACAATCATTTGAAATAGTTAGTTATTCTGATACTAACTTTAGTGGATGTAAGTTAGATAGAAAAATCACCTCTGGAACATGTTAATTTTTTGGAAATTCAATAGTCTCATGGTGTAGTAAGAAACAAAATTATGTTTCATTGTCTACTGCAGAAGCTAAATACATAGCTTCTAGCAGTTGTTGTGCACACATTTTGTGGATGAAACATACATTACTAGATTACGGATATCAATTCAGGCATGTACCTATAAACTGTGACAACACAAGTGCTATTAACATATCAAAAAATCATGTTTCACATTCTAGGACAAAGTATATTGATGTAAGACATCAATTTTTGAGATATCATTATCAAAAAGTTGATATCATTTTGGAATTCATTGTTACTAAGTATCATCTTGCTGATATATTTACCAAATCTTTAAATTCTGAAATAATAGACTACATCATACATGAATTAGGCATGATAAATCTTAAGTAAATGTCATACTATTTCATGTTTACTATCTCATTGTAAATTTCATGTTTACTGTCTCATTGTAAAGTTCTTGTTTACTATCTCATAGTAAAGTTCATGTTTAATGTCTCACCATAAAGTTCATGTTTACTGTCTCACTGTAACGCTCAGTTACTGTCTCACCGTAAAATTAATTCTCTGTCACGCTATAAAGACCCAATATGATCTCACCATAAAAATTATTTATGATTTTTATATTTTAATTAAAAACCATATCGTGGTAATTATCCTTTTCATCTTTTTGTTTTCCAACACTTTTACTTTTTCGATGTTTGGTATTCTTAAATGATAAAATAAAGGAAGTATCATTTGTCCTTCACATGATATTTCTTCTATTCACTCATTCATAACCTCTCTTCAAATCTACAACCCTTCTCTATCTCTTGAACCTTCAGTGGGTGCCCAAGATGAAATTCCCTTCATTGTCCACTCCTGAGAAACACAACGCAAAGAAGAAGACAATTATACCCAAGCTAGCACCCGAAGGACCTCTAAACCCAAATCTGGTAAACCGAGTTGTTGTACCTAAGAAAGAGGTTTCCCCCAAATGGATTCTATTGAGTAAGTCTCTGGTTTTGAAAGTTTTAAAAGAGAAAGTCTGGATAGAGTGGTTTTTGAAGGAAGATAGACCTATCTATCCTAAGTTAGTGGCTTAGTTTTATCAATATGTTTAGTTCTTCTTTGAGTCTGAAGATGGATATGTTGTGAGAAGATGGATCAATGGGCATAAATTATCATTCTCTTTGAGGTTATGGGATGCATACCTTAGGATAACTCATGAAGGAATTTGTGTAGTTTATCATAGAGGACCTCCACCTTCAACTAAATTCTTTTATCTGGAGGATGCTTTGAAAGCCTTAACTGGAAATGGAACAAAGAGGAGATCCACTACTGCTGAACTAGATGGAGATTCAAGACTTCTGTTCAAGTTTATTCATAATTTTTTTATCCCCAGAAAAGGTGCTTCTGCTATTTTGAAATATTAGGATGTGTTTTTGATCCATCTTATGAAAAATGGGCATAAGATCAACCTTTTCAAGTATATCGTACACCATATGTGTGAACTGATCAAAGCCACATCCAATTCAACCTCCCTGTTTTACCCTTGGATTATCTCATCTATGATTCATGCTAAAGGTATGTTTGGACCTAATGAGGATGTTATAAAGGATTGTGAGTACTGCCTTTCAAAATTCACTATCAAGAGGATAAAGATAAATTGGAACCCTTGAAAAAATGCATGGGTAGAAGACAATGATAGAATTTATGAATAATTCAATCCTGTGGAACATCCATCAAGACCAAGAGATATTTTTGACCCTGATTTGGAACCAGATGAATTTTTTGAGTACTCTTCTGAAGAAGAAGAAGAAGAGGCTACTGTGCCCCCAGGGAAACTGTTTCTATTGAGGAATACAATACTCCTATCCCTCTTGTATTAAGTGAAAAAGAAGTCCCTGCACCTACAAAAGTTGTTAGTCTGGAAGCTCAACCTGAGGCTAAAACATGATCTGTTGCCAAAGAATCTGAAAATAATGTCATGTAGGAACCTATAGTGGAAGATATACTTGTTATGAAAGAAGATGACCTCGAGGAACTCCGAATGGAACAATATGTTCCTGAGATAATCCCTTCAGCTGAGGAAAGGATGGAGCTGGGTTTTTAGCTGGCTAGGATGGAAATGAGTGAAGAACTATGAGATGAGTTTGTGGAATTAGATCAAGATCCTAAACCTCTCAGTCCCTAGAAGGATGCAACTTTTGAGGGGGAGCAACACCCAAATCTAGAATCCACTGAAGAACCAAACCCAATATTTCCATATCTTGTAGACACTCGATATAAGTTCCCCGGTTTCTATGATGTGGATGACTCTTAGAAAGTCTCAGCAAAAGGCCTTGACCTTTCCTCTTTGCTCTAGTTGAAATTGGTCTCTAATTTAGCCCCTACAAAGGAACATGAAACCTTATCAATACATATTTCTGAACCTTCATCGGACCAATCATCCTTGGTGAGTAAGGATGATCTAAAAGAATTTGGTGCTACCCTTTAATCTGGTGTTGAAAAAGTTCTGAATTCTCAACCTTCTCTTGTGAAACATCTATGTGAGAAATATGCCTCATTGTTGTTGGAGAAAGTTATTTGGAAAATACAACCTAAAATTCTTCATGATATTCCAGAATTAAGATTTGAGAATAGGATGCTTAGCGATGAAGTAAAGACCATAAGAGGTATGTTTAAAGACATGTAGAAAGAGATGCATTAGATATCAGAGCATCCTATAGAAACTATTGTTCCTCAAACCTTACAGAATGTTGTATATGAGATTCAGCCACACTTAGCTTCCTTAGCTCAAAAGGTCGCTGAAAGGAACAAACAGATTGTGAAAGAAATGCGAGAGCTTTTGGTTAATCTAAACAAACTCACTAATGAGTATATGGGATGTCTTCAGAAAGTGCTGAATGAACTGAAATCTCTCACCACCACGGTCAATGATTCTAAAGCCTCTGGTCAATCCTCTCCACCCTCTTTAGACAGTGATCTACCTAGAACAGTGGTCAAAGAAGAGCTTCAGAATGTTCTTAGTGGCTTCAATAAAGATTCTCTCTATGTAGTTATCAAGAATAGTGACCAAGTTCTTGACCTGGTCCAAATCCATTCTAAAATTTCTAATGATGCTCATCAAGAGATTTCCAAGAAAGCGTATTTATATTTCAACGGAATATTTTCCAAAACTGACATGAATAATCATTTCAAGTATCTTGTGGTAAATCTGAGGATTCCTCCTATTACTTAAGCTTTCAAGACCGAAGTCTAAAAGCTCACAGAGTTTACTCAATTTATAGATATGTTTATGGAGAACAAGGATGATTTTGATAAATCCATACAGTATGGTGGGGAGATCATTTTGGATTTTATCAAACTCCTGAGGCCTTATCTTTATGTACAGAGTACAACCATTGTTGCTTCTACAGATGCTCCTCTAAGACCTGGATTTCCAACCTTAACTTCTTCCCTAGCTTCCGGTACTTTTTCTGTCAGCCAATCCCTGAGTCAGATCAGGCCTGTGATCCTTGATCAACAACTGCCTTGATCTTCTACTGCACCTACTCTAGCTCCCTCTGTTTTTGGAGGCCTTCCTTTACCTTCTCTAATGACCATTTCACTCCCTTCTTCTACCTCGACCTCTGCTCCTATGACTTCCACTTCTGCTACTGCTGCTAAAGGAAAAGATAAGGCCAAATACTAAAGAAGAATAGTGATTACTCCTTTTTGATAGGAATAATGTTGCCTTTGTTTTTCTTCTTTCTGTTTGTACTGGATCTTATTTTCTTTAATAGAATGTGCAATTTTTATGAATTCTCTTATTCTATCATTTTGATAATCCCAAAAGGGGGAGAAATCATTATATGTTAGATATTTATCTCTATATCTATAGTTGAATGAAATATACAATTTAATATACATGATTTGTGATCATCAAAAGGGGATATTGCTGGAATCCTCATGTACTAATCATGTTTTAATGATCACAAATCCTATTCAACCTAGTTAAATCCTATAAATTATATCAAATCATGTGTATTAATGTTTAAAGTATTCTAATTCTTTAAGAAGATACATTCATGATATTAATTGATCTACACTCAGTATGGATACTTTATACTATCTTTTGACTCTTTTATAATATCTTATTTGAAAAATTATTAAGTCTAATCCATTCTATGATCATTATTGCTTAAGTCTGAATATAGTTATCTTGAAAATTATAAGATTCCGTGAGTCTGCCAGTGGTTATGTCTTTCTGGAAAAGTGAAGCAGACACCATGAACATTCAGACACCATGAAGTAGAAACTGTGAAGCAGACACTGTGAACATTTAGACACCATGAAGCAGACACCGTGAAGCAAACACCGTGAACAAGAAACCGTGAACAAGACATTGTGAACAATAAACTGTGAACAAGAAACCGTGAACAAGACACCGTGAATAAGACACCGTGACCATGAGACACCGTGTGAAGGAGACACTGTTTCCATGACATACTGTGACACTGTTTCCTAATATATTTTGTCATCTTTAAATTTAATCTATAACAGTCATATTTGATGATTTTAATGCACTGACATAATTAATGTTTCTTGGTAGACATATCATTGGACAGTAAAGGGTACGAGGTGCAGAATACATGTAACCTGTCAGCCCCAACACATGAACTCCAAGATAAAAGAGTAGTGTGGCCAAGAAACAAGTGACGTGAAAAAAAACTGGGAGAAAAAATACGTTACAAACAAACAAGATGGTGGGCATGAACATGAGAACAATATAAATTTTAGAGAATTGGATCATACAACTCAATTCTACCGAAGAACACATGAAGAATACTGGAATCCCGAGAATATATTCACTATCAAACATCATGAAGAACACAAGCCAGATCTGTCTGACTTATGACACTCTGTTTTCTAGACGAGGACTCGAATTCTGCATCTGCTTCATCTCAGAATTCCAGAGCTGCAAAGACCAACACTCAGAGCACTTCTAAAACTATCTCAATCATTATGCTATGTTGTGTATCTTTTATTAACTTTTGATCAGATTTTATATCTGTATATCAATGCACTCTATCTCCCACATTAAACTGAAGGATACAATATATCCTTACTCAAACATTCTTTTATTCGTGTGTATACCCACAAATAATTGTGGAAGAGGTCCCTGTGTGGCCTGGATAGTACTGTGTACTATTAATAACCCCGATCTAGAGTTTGGATCAATATTTATTTATATAAACTCCTTAGTGGCAGGTGATCACCAAGTGGAGTGGATTAGGTCTCGGCTTGAGACTGAACAACTTGTTTCATATCCGCTATGCTGCTTAATTTAGGTTTCTCTGTTTTACTGATTTTCTATATAACTCATAAATCACTAAATTCACTTTGATAGATAATCTTGGAAAGAATTTAGAAGTGATTTGTCTTAGTAAAATAGCTTCAAAACTAATATTAATAACCATTAAGATTATTGAGAAATAATCAATCTTCTAAGAAGTTATTTAAATAGTAAAACCTTTATAACTGTATTACTTTGATTAACTGGGCTGTATTTAACTTTAAGGGGAATTATTTTTAAGAATATTATTTTTATAGAAATTTTTCTAGTTACTCAATTCACCCCTCCCCTCTTGAGTAATCTACTCTAACCAACTTAGGGTTAACTTGCATTACACACAACACAAAGTTTATATGAAACAAAGTTTTCTTGTTATAATTACTTAAACAAGACAGTTGTGACTTAGCTAGTAAAATTAGTAATATAACTAGTATTTAAATATGATTTATAATGGTTTTATATAAATAAAACATATTTATAATGGAATATATAATTTATTATAAAGTATTTATATGTTTGGAAAATATTATTTTCTCAAAAGAAATTTTTATTTCATTATATGAATAATAATATTATTTAAATTTGAAACTTTTAGAAATTTAATTTGATAAAATTAACTTAATTTTTATTAATTTAGAATCTCAAAATTATCATAAGACAATTTTGGGTTTTTTCTAAAATATTTCATTTTTTGATTAATAGTGAAAAATACTAAATATTAAATAAAAACTGCCTTTTAATTTAATTTATTTATAAAGTTAAATTATATCTTAAATTAGTTTTAATGTATAATTATATAAATTATACATAAATAGATCTAATTTTGGACATTTCAATCATTTTAACGTTGAAATATTATATAAAAACATTTCCAACATTTTGACTTTTTTTCACTTTAAAAACCCGTTGTCTCATCCATTCAACGTGATTAAATTTTAAATTAATTTATGTATATTTTGTGAGTGTAATTTGAGAAAATGGAACCCATATTTTGAATAATTATAATTTATAATGTCTAATAATGCTAACTTAATCATTTACCCTAATGATTAGTGATAACAGTTAAAAATAATCACGATGATTAAGAGAAAAATGAGTTTACTATGTGGTTAAACTTTAAAATTAAGATAAAAAATGAACTATAAGCTTGTCCAAACCCCATTTTATGGCTGTATTTTTACATTATACATTATTTTATTAATATATTTCCATTATTAGAACCAATTAATATTGAGAAAACATGTGTGGAGTTCTCTTTTTCAAAAAGTTACAAGTTTTCCACTCAACTCCCTTATAAAAGACCACCCCTTGTTCCCAAATATTCACAACTTTAAAACCAATTGGGTCACACATGCCCTAAAAAATAACTTCTCAACTTAATATTCTCATCCTAGAATCATTAATTTTTTAATAAATTCAACCAAGGAATGCCTTTGGCGAAAACCAATAAAAAATACCTCTAAAAGAGGTAACGTTCATCAAAAAACATTTTTGTTTAATTTATTCCTCAAACAAATTTAATTATTTTAATATAATTATTATATAATAAAATAATTATATTTAGTATAATGATATGTTTTTATATTAATGTTACAACTTAAAACCACACACACTTCCATCAAACAATTTACAAAATCCTCATTCATGTGTACAGCAGACTACCTCCTCATGAATCGATGTCGTTCGTTTTTTATTACCATATATAATGGTTAGAAATTATTATGGTATAATATTTATATATTATATTTATGTTTTTTATGATTTCATTATTATTGTTTAATTTTTATTTCACACATACCTTCATGCTTTCCATTTTTTGGGAATACGATAACGTTGTTCATGTGTACGAGAGACTACCACCTCACGAAGTGATGTGATTCATTCACTCATTACATGGATTGTATTAAGGATGTTTTTAATAAAAATATGTCATATATATGACATAAATATTATTTGGTAATGATAATATCTCATTTGTTTTTCTTTTTTTATTCCAATAAGTAAATTGAAACAACGTTTAAGCGTATGTATGACCTACCGTATCCATGAACGGTGTATCTCATTTCCAATTTAAATAATTTATAAATTATTATAAATACATATATAATGAATATATATTATATTTATATAATTTTGATAATTTTTGAGACTATTATATCCTAATTAGTGTAATTGGACCCAAAATATAACAAATCAAAACATATATGAAAAACAAAGTAGTTATTACCCGAAGCATAACTTTAACATGGAATTGTTAATAAACGGGAAATAAGAGATCATATGAAAATAATATAAGGTATGATATAAATGAATATGATTATTTAACATATTTATAATAAAATTATATTTATTATATATAAGTATTTAATGAGTACAATTGGAGTCAAGACTTAAGGTAAGAGAATTGCGTCTCACTTTACTTTTGTGAGACATATTCCATAATCACCACATATTTTTTTATATAGTGTATTTTCTTCCCATGAATGTATATTATAATTATTATCCTGAAAATTATTTTGGTTTACTTATCCATTTGATTATGTCACTTTTAGGGGGTTTATAGTTCAAAAGTTGCCAATTCGGTATGAGAATTTTGTCTCAATTTTTCTTATTTGAGACACATGTTATGTTATGCACCTATATTCTTTTATGAGGTGTATATGCTTCCAATTTGACATGTTATATCATTAATATAATTATTTTTAGGATATTATAAACTTGTTGTGATGTTATTATTTCATGGTTTATATGATTCAATATTACCACATTGGTAAAACTTTTTTGATACAATCTCATGAATTATCGTGACTATTTATGATTAAGACTCAGATGTTAAAATATAAGAACCTAACTCTAGAAAAATATAAATAATTTTATTATCGTCTTGTTATTAAGGATATATTTAGGTAATTATACCATTTCCCACTCTTTATTACTTAAAATTATTAATAAAATGTTTTTATGAAAATCTGATTTTATCTCTCTATTCTGTCAGAAATTTGTTTTCCTTCAAAACCCTGTTTTCTTAAAATATTATAAGAATTGTTTTATTATTATATTTTAATTTGTAAAATAAAATTCTATCCATTTTTTAATTTTCTACAATTTTTTTAAAGGAATCTTCTTGTCGTTTTTAAAAACAAGATCATTTATCTTTTATTTAAAATGTGAAAGAAACCTTTGTTTCTACATGTTCAACATGAAAATAATATTTTTACATCATGAGAAATCATGTAATTTAATCCTACTTAGTAATTTTATAATGTTTTATTTTAATTAAAAAGTTTTCAATTTTTTTTATATATTAAAAATAGTTTTCAAAGTGGAAAGGATATTTTCCTCAAGAAATGTTTTAAATGATCTTCCAAAATTATTTTCCATCTAACATGACATCCATTGTTGTTTCTCATGCCTTAAAGGCAATATGATACAAGGTTACCATTAATACTCTTTCAATGAATGGTTTATTTTTTTATGTAATGGTGTTTATGAAACCTATTTCCCTTCCATAGGTTATATGCTTATGAAACCCTTTTCTCTTTTATTTTTTATATGCTTATGAAAATTGGTTTCTCTTATATGGGTTATATGATTATCGAAACTATTTCTCTTCCATGGATCATACCATGATAAAATTATTATGAAATCCGCTTATTTTCATGGTTTATTCTATGAGGAAATGATTATGAAACCAGTTTCTTTCATATAGGTTATGATATGATGAAATGTTATGATACCCATTTCATTTAAAGGGTTATGATATAATGAATGCTTATAATCTTTTGAAACACATAAAAATGGTTTTCATTATGTTACAAGTGTGTCCTCTATATCCCTCCCATGCATTGGGTAATGATTTATATATCTCATGAGATATACATGGATGGAATGATGAGTAAACATGATACCTAAATAAATGTCTGGAATGAGGAGTGAACTCGATATAATAAAACAGAGACAAAATAAGTAGATAAATTAGTAAATTAAAGGAAACTGTACACTATGATGGTCTTGATAGTGAGACTTTACCAGTATGGAAAGTATTTTTTATGCTTCTATGAAAGCCAAAAATTCATTTCTTATTCCAATGTTATGAACTCATGGCTCATGTTCTTGGATTCCATTATCATTTATGTCTTATGAAATGATAATATTTATTCATTGAATCCTGGTTATTATCTTTTATATTATACTCATTTTATCATACCCTTTTTTACATTTTATGCTTACGTATCTCCCTTGATTACCCTTACCAATCATCTGAGCTCACCCTTTCTTAGGTTTCTTTTTCCCAAGTTATGAAGAAATGTATTTTGTATGAAAAGTCGTAGAATGGATATAGTTATGAAGAATGTAGTGTGAGATTATATAGTTCACTTAGATACCATTTTCTATGTTTTCATGTTTACAAAGGCACTAAACCAATACAATAGTTGGGATTGTGTCAGTTTAATGTAATAAATTTTCCACAAAAATTATGTAATGTCTATGTATGTTTTTCCTAGGTCATTATACAAACCCCTAAAAAAATACCACCCCAACATACATATACACGTTTTAGAGATCATGATCATCCCAAAACACCAACCCTTGGGTCCTTAAAAAGAGATCCCAAAGGGGGTTGTTCTATGAGAAGGATATTATAACATGTATGAAGGAAGTCAAGACATAAGGTAAGGGATTTTTGTCTCAATTTGATTTCATTAAAGAATATGTTACATTATGGGCACATCTTTTTTTATAAAGAGTATATACTTACACTTTTACAAGTTATATCATGAATATATTTCTGTTCATGATATTTAATGTTTCATTTGATGTTATACTTCACAAGACTTAGGATTCAAAAGTTATGAATGTGGTAATGGTTTGATGCTACAATCTCATTATTTATCAAAATTATTTATTCTATTTCTTTTTGTTATGAAATATTATGATACATTTATCTATAATTTCTTGAATTTTCTTATCCTATGTCCATTCCTTGAGAACACATTTTTCCCTTCATTTTCCTCTCTATATGTACTCAAGATTCCAAAAGGTTGTTTTTTAAAAAACTATCTTTATTTCTCTCTTTGGTCAAAATTCATTTTTCTTTTATATAGATGTTTTCTAAAAATGTTTTCATGAATGTTTTAATGTTCCTATATGATTTATTAAATTCATTTTTACCCTTTTTATAATTTCTATAAAATCATTTAAATAGAATACTCATGTCGACTTCCAAACAAGGACAATTTTTCTTTTACCGATAATGTGAATGGAATATTTATTTTAATTTGTAAAATATGAATGTAATTTTATATTGTCACTACCCCTAAATTTTTTAAAGAATCTTTTATATGTTTCAAAAAAATTCAAAGAAAATAATTTTCATAATTTTTTGAGAATGTTTGGACTTTAAAAAAGTGATTTTCAAAGTAAGGTTACTTTCCTCATAAAATGTTTCAAGTGATTTAATTTTCAAAATAAAATTCTATATAAGATGACACCATTTAATGTTTCTTAATATTTAAAAGAGATATGATCCAATTATACCACCTTTATTCTTTATCTCTATGGTTTATGTTTTTGATGAAAGGAGGTTTATGAAACCCGTTCCATTTCCATGGGTTATACTTTGATGGAATGTTTATGAAACCCATTTAATTTACATGGGTTATGATATGATGAATGTTTTATGATCATGTGACACAGATGAATATATTATGTTATGGGTGGGAGCTATATCATCCTTCAATTCATTAGGTAATGGTGGATAACTCATGTTTGAATTATGTTATGAGTGAAGTTGTTTTCATGTTCACAATGTTATGCATTGTCCTACTTTAAGGTCAATAACATTAATCATGGGAATAGTTTTCATGTTTATAAGGTTATATTAGTATTTAGTATCATGTATATATGTTTTTTTGTGATCCTTATTTCCTGTTCTTAACTTATGGAGTGAAACTGTTTCTATCTATACAAGTTCATAATGTTATAAGAATATGTGTATGCCACAAATGTATGTATTATGAAAATTTAATGCTCTAAAGGATAGTGTAATTTGATTCCATTATGATTCATGTATTATTAGCGAAAAATATTTATTCCATGACTCAATTTTATGATCTATAATATTAAGGGTATGGTTTTCAAATGTTAATCTCATGTTTTTATAAACTTATGCTCATGTTATTCTTATGTGATCATTTATATATCCCTTATTTACCCGTACTGAGCATATGATACTAACCTTTATCATGTTTTCTTCCCATTGTTATAAAAATTGGTTTTATATATGATAAGTCTAATAAGGGTTCTAGTTATGAAGTACATAGTGGGAGAAAATGTGATTCACTTATGGACCAGTTGTTTATGTTTCCATGTTTCCAAAGGAACTAGAACTAAATGATTATTGCATGGATCATTATGTAATGGAATGAATATTCATATATTAAGATTTAATATTTATTTATGAAAGTTTTTTTTACTATATAGTGCATCATGAATGATTTAAGTGTAAATTATTATTGGTTTAGCTCTATTGAGCTTGATTCATAAAGCCTTTACCATTCTATTACAATTTTATAAAATTGTATTTGTAGGCTTGAATGTGCATAACCCTGTGAGACCTTTTATTTTGGTGTTGGAATGAGTGGGTGAGGTCCGTATCAATATATTAGGTTCCATAAAGTTTTCCCCTTGGTTAAATGGGATTGGTAAGCATTGTTTCAGCTTTGGGAAGGCTAGAATGACTTGGGTAAATGACAGGCTTGGATGATTTTTTCCTTTTCTTGATGTGCAATGTGGGGAAAACCATGAGTGAGGTGGTTTGGTCTGATTAAAAAAATGGACTTCATGAGTGATATGCTGGGTTGGGGTTATGATGGGGGGTTTCCCCTTATATGTGCTTGTTGATGCTTATTCTGGTGCATGTGTGTGGCCTCCCTTGACCATGTGGGGAAGGGCCAGTGAGAATGGTTAACCTTTAAAGAATCCTAGAGATGGGTCATTGTGTATGTTTTGCCTCCAAATAACCCTAAATATGGGATGATGTGATGGTTTGGAATCTTAATGACCCTTAAGATGGAGTAGTGTTATTTATTGGCGTCCCTAAAACCCGTGGGGATTAGATGATGTGTGTGATTGACCTCCACATAGTCATTGGGGATAGGTCAGGGTACTTGATGATGGCAGGACAAGTGATCTGGATTGGGCTAGGGGTTACTTGTGCTTATAGGTTCTTAAAATACTATACTTCTTACCATGAGATGAACCAGGTAGATCTAGGGTTCATGGAGACATGGTTAGTGCACGAAGACCCGATGGTATGTATGTTTATTTATGTATTTGTTTTCTATCATCAAACACAATTTTATATAAACATTTTTTTTATTCAAAGGATGTATTGGTGGTGTACTAATGGGTTTATACTCAAACCCTTGACATGTATCTTGTTACTTCCATAGCCTCTACTAGTTAGAAATTTTATAGGAGGGAAAGAGTCTTGTTTAGGGTAGTTATAAAAGAGGAGCAGGTTGGTTGATGTGTTTCTAGGAAATAATTTTAACCATTATGGATATACCTTTATTACTCTTGTTTATTTTACATATAAATTCCACATGTGGTTGTTTTCTTTGGCTACTCTATGAATTTAATTCCATTTATTATATCATGGTTCGATGTTATTATTATTTCCAATTTAGTTTTATTTTTTACATGGATTATTGTTTCTATGATTGTGCGCTCTGATTTGGCTATCAATTACTAGGGTCATAGTCTCTACATGTTTCTTCTTAGGCTCTCACCATTTTTATCAACCTCTTGTATATGAGAATGTTTTCATGAGGTCACATGAAACCCCCCTAGTATAGACTGGGTGATCTGGGTCAGTGGGTGTTACAATATTCTATCAAATCATATTTTTATTTTTTATGACTATTTTAGAAAGGTAGACCAGAGATAGGATGTTTTTAGAACATAGTAAGAAACCCATTCATATGATTATCTAATCCATGTGAGATCAACATGCTAAGTTTCCATGGATGGGATTGATATTATAACTATTCACTATCACTGTTGTTCAAATTTCATCTTGAGGATTGCACATGATTTTGGACTTGATGGTTTTGATGTTTACAGTTTTTGGTATTTTCTCTTGGACTGATTAGAAAGTGTGCATGGCATCATGTATTGTGTATTGGAATATAGGTTCAAATGACATGAGCATGGTTACTTTTGATTAATAGATGTTCAACATTATTAAATACCAAAAAAACTCTTTCTCGTGTTTTCTAAAATAGATTCATGGTGAAATTAAGTTATTTTGGACCATGCATGTTCTATTTTTTATATATAACTGTGACTAACATGTAGTTATGGAAGAAATGGACCGATTCCTTGAGTATGTATATATGTATTATTCATGTGTGTTTTTTATTTTCAATATAATGACATGTGTTGTTGATATTTGAAGATATTTTTGAAAGAAATAAATTCAATTTTCATATAAGTTTTTAAACTCATTTCAAGGTATTTTTATATGAAGGGGGTTTTTGAAATGAGTGATGGTGGAAGTTTCTTTCAGTTGTTCATTTATCATGGAATTGGTATTTTATAAGATGTTTGGTCTATTGAACCATGGCTTGAGTAAAATGATAGTTTTTATGGAATGATTTTAAGTTGAATAAATGTGGGGTTTTCTTGAGTTCATTAAATAGAAATGTGATTTTTTTAATGATTTTTAAATTTTCAGAAAATCAGCTTCCAATTAGGTTTTCTGGAAAATTTTTGTTGAAATGATATTATCAAAAGGTGAATATGGTTTGGATCATCGAGTTGGGATTTTTATGAGGCCCTCTTGAAAATTTTGAACTAGGTTTTAATAATGTGTATTTCATACACTTTGGGGTATCTTTATTATTGTTCTTGATGTGGATCATAGCTTGAGGAACATGTCTATTTTTTTGTGCTTTTCTTGAGTGTTAGTGTTTTGTATGCGTGGTTCAGTGAGTAACCTCTTTAAGGGGATGGGCTTAGAGGTGGTTGGATAGATTTATAATGATGTGATAGACATAGATATACCATTGAAAGGGTCATGGTAGCTTGTGGTGTTCCATGTGGTGACTATGTAGCTCAATCTAGAGTGATTTGGGTGGTGCTTTTAGAAAAGGGTCGATGTGTGAGCCTTGAGTAAGATGTGGACCCTCTAGTGGATGGGCTAGTGGGGGTGTTGTTCTAGGTAGTGACCCTTAGGTTAGTTGGGTTACTATGGGATTTTTAAAAGATTTATTGATATGTGGTTCTAGGTATGAGAGATAAGTTATTATTAATGTAGGGAAGTGGATATATAACACACAAATATTTTTGGATATATTTCTCTATAAATAATTTTCATTTATTTGATATCTCTATTTACAGACAACAAAAAGTTTAAATAAAACTTGTTATTATTCTAAAATATTATAATTTAATGTGATAGTTACTATCTAGATATTTTATTATAGGGTATGAATAAAAGTAACTAAATTATAAAAAATATATGGTTTACACATGTATAAAATTAATTTTTTTGGTTATAAATGGATTAGAAAAGAAAATAAAATCAATTGAAAGTAAAAGAGATGTTTTTATGAAAAAATTATTTTTTGCGCGCAATGTGTTTTTATCTTAATAAATAAAATTAACAACTAATTAAGAATAATTTTAATTAAATTTAAATACTATATATTCAAAAAAATGTTTTTTTATTCATTAATTTTTTTATTAGGCATGGAATAATAATAAATCTCATTTCATGCTTAAAAATTTATTTTCCTAAAAAATATTTTTTCAAATTTTGCGTGATTATTTTTAAATTAATTTATAAAATATATATAAATATAATCCTGAAAAATAAATTCCATATTTTGAATCAAGAGGAACAAATTTGGTAAATAGTTCATTTTTATTTTTGGTCATTATAAATAGTTCCTTGGTAAATATTTGTCACCTCAGTAAGTGTAAAATGGGTAAAATAAGGTTAATATTGTGAGATAAGGATTTAAATTTTCTATAACACTTTCAATTATCCTATAGTATGAGTTTATTTCAACCATTTACATATATTATTTGAAAATATTACACCTTAGTTTAATTTTTCTTGGATTATAACCTTTATATTATTTTAATTAAATGATAAATACAAAATGTCACTCTCTTGACTTTATTATTTCTAATATTTTTCATAAAAATAAAATTATAATAAGTTAAGTTCTAAATATTTAATTTAAAAATTAATTATTTTTTTAGTATGTTAATTTATTTTTAAATTTTATTGATGTAATAATCACCTTAAATTGCTACGCAACGCCAACATAGTTTTATTCGATTAATAGAAAAAGAGAATAAATGATTTTAAATATATTAAAAGTAACAAAATTCTGGTGAATTATTGTGTTATAGAAATTTTTTATTTAAATATAACATATTAGGGATGTGTTAAAGGGTTATATTCGAATTCCATAACTATCTTTATGTCTTTAAAGTCAAAGTTGATGAATAGTTCCAAAGATGACATTAATGAAATTTTATGAAAAATAATATTTTAATAAATTATTTAAAAATCATAAAAAAATTGAAATAAGACATGTATGATGAAAACTGGAATAACATTACAATCATTGTACATTAATGTGCCAATTTTTACCTTATAAGTAAAGTTATAACCCTTTATGGTTAAAAACTTCATTACTACAGCTAAGGTTGAAATTATTGTACGAAGGGGTTAAACAAAAAGATAAGGTTTAAAATGACACAAAAACCAATATAAATTTAATTTGATGATGATATTTCAACCATAGAATTATTTTATTTTAATTATTGGTTATTTATAAGTGTTATACTTGAGAAATACATTACTTATATTTTAATCTCTAAGGTAATTCTAAGTGCATCCTTTCCCCCTTATAAAAGGACAAACATTCTCTATTTTCTTCACCCCACATTCATCCATATAGATCAACCAATACCTAAAAATTTCTCTTCAAAAACCATTATACATGATTTAATGTTTTTGGTATTCTTAAAAGACCATTCCAAGGGTTCTTAATAATGGATCAAAAGTAGGAGTACTGAAGAAGATGTAGTCATCTTACCCGCCCTCTTTCAAATTATTTCTTCTTATACATCCTATAAATATTTTTTATTCATCATAAAATTATTTCATAAGTATTGTAAAAACACTTATATTTTATTATGATTATAGAAAAACCATTATACATAATATATTCCATTAAATTGGAAGTGAAAGTATCACTCGTGCATCTATGTGGAATACCGCCTCTATGTAGCGATACAATTAATATTCTATCCCCATCATTATAGAATAGTTGTTATTTTTGGTTTAATTTTTATATATGATATTTCATATATAATTATGTTTCTATAATTATAATATAATATCTACATTCTTACCTTCCCATCTTTTGGAAAACGATAACATCGCTCATATGTATGTGTGGACCACCTCCTCCATAACATCATGTGATTTGTTTTTGATTTATTATTTATATGTATGATAATAAGTACAGATTTAATGTTTATAGATGATATATATGGTATAATTATTATTATTTTATGGTGTATTTTTATTTACATTTCATTCATTCCATCCATCGAAAAGTGAAAAAAATGTTCATGCGTACGTACGACCAACTATCTTCATAAACAGTGTAATTCAATTTTATATCACCACCTTTTATAAATGAATTTAAATACATAAAAAATTATTATATATGATATTTATATAATTTCTAAAATTATATATATATATATATATATTTTATCCATGATCAATGTATAGGTAACAAGACTTCTAAACCAAATCATGTATGAGAAACGAAGCAGTTTTCACATGGAATAATGATTTTAATAACAAATTGATAATAAATTGGTGATAATATGTTATAAGTAATGAATTTATGATATTATATATATATATATATATATAATTTTGTTTCTAGAATAAATTTATATTAAATATATATTTATTATACATGAGGCTTTAACGCGCATGAAGAAAGACCAGATTTGAGGTAAACGATTTATGTTTTAATCCCATTTTCATAGGGATTATTTATGATTGAATTTAAAGTGACTGAAAATTATGATTAATATCTAATAAATACATTTAATTTTATTATAATATATTTATTTGTGGAATTTTCAATTAATTGTACCGTTTTTCTCTCTATGTCACTTAAAATGATCAGGAAAATGTTTTTGAGAAAAATTGATTTTATTTCCTCTTTGGTTGGGAATATATTTATTATTTATCCATTTTTTATTTAAAATATATTCAGGAATATTTAAATATTATCCTATGAATGTATAAATTCATTTTAACCTTTTTTTAATTTTAAAAAAACTTTTCTAAGGTTTTTTCTTTTCATTTTCTGAATAAGGAACTACTTAATTTTTACTAAAAAATATGAAAAGAATATTTGTTTTAATATTCATGGAAAGAAAAGATTTTTTCACCATAATGACTACTCAAAGATTTTAATATTAATTTATAAGCTTCTATGGATCTTTTTATATCAAATTATTTCCATAAAATTTGGGAAATTATTATATTTTAAAGAAGTTATTTTCAAATAAAAAGCGTATTTTCCTTAATAAATATTATATTAATCTTCTATATGATTTTAAATCTATGATAAAATCTTTTTATGTTAGTTATGATTTATAATGGATATATTTCAATTATACCATATTTATTTTTTAATTTAATGGTTTATGATTATGACGATGAAATCATTATAAAACCTATTTATTTTCAATGGGTTGTGCTATAATGAAATAATGAAATCTTTATGAAACCTCATTCCTTTAATTGGGTAATGTTATCATAACATGATAAATGTTTTATGATCTCATGGAACAAATATTTTTCTTTTTAATTATGTGATTTGTGGGTTAAAAATTATACAACCCTACAATGTATTTTTAAAGATCTATATTTCATGAATTAAGTATGGGAAATAGGTTATTTTGGTTGATCCACTTTGGGAAAAAAACAGGCATGCCATATTTACTATGGTAAAAAGGTGGGGATGTTTGGTCCAATATTATATGGGATATAAATGTGATTCTTGATCTACTATTTATCATCCTTTTACTCTTCTTTTGGTAATTCCCTTCTACTTACTTGTTTTCCTTTTTAATCAAGTGCATCTTGGGACTCCTGAGGAAGGAGAGAATTTATTAGGGAAAATGACCTAATGTTTTGGGATGTCTATTTTTTTGAATTAATAGAGTCTAGGTATAAATGTGTAATATATTATCAGGGTTCTTCACAAGTTTTTAGAATGATTGAGGTTGTTTGGATTTTGGTGTAAGAACATGATGTTTTTACTTTTTTCTATAAATTTACAAGCCATGTAATTTGTACAAAAAATATAATTTTTTCTAGGATCATGTTATGATTTGAGTACACAACATGAAAGATTAAACACCTTGTAAACAGTAAACACTATTTACTATTAAAATATAGGGTTTTTTTAATAAGAATATGACGAGGTTTTTTTGTGTATATAGACCCTGTGGATTACACAATTAGTAATGGGATTAAAAACATTGAAATGAAATGTGTTTGGATTTTAGGGTGATGATGAACTGATTTTTATTATTATTTAGTTTCATCCCTCTTTGATTTCAACCTAGATCTATCCTCTAGTGATTTTAGAGACATCCAACCCTTTCAGATCAATTCGTTTAGTATTAAATCATTGGGATTGAGTGAGGTATATATCCAGGTGAGTAATCCTTTCAAGTTATTCATTACCTTTGATAATAGAAAATCCATTTAATTTAATTATGGGATCTATTGACTTGTGCTCGTGATTCTCTTCATTCATTTCTAGATCATTTGTGTGATCTTGTTTCAGGGTCTGATTCCTTTGTTGATTGTGGTGTAAAGGGTGTGCATTATTGAAGTATGTTGTGACATTTCATCTTATATGAACTTTTTGTTAAATTGATTCAATTATGAGATTTGTAGATAGATTCCAAAGCCTCTATTTTCATTGTTGTGTTCTAATTTTTGGTGGATTTTGTTTCAAGCATTTGAAAACTGAGTATTAATGTAGGTGGTTCCCTCTCTATATTGTATTGGTGAACTGCATTTTTATAATTTCAGATAAATTATTTTGTTAAAAGAAATGGACTGATTGAATGATTTTATTTATGTGTGTGGTAATTTATTTTTGATATGATATGGTTTTACCATGGTTTAGGTAAATGTATAGTTTTATTCACAGTATGGTGAAATGGCATTATGAAATAGTTTTCAAAGAATTATATGATGAAATATATTGGTGAATTATTTTGGAAAATAAAGCACACGGGAAGCCTTGGTTACTTAGGTGGAAGGTGTTATAATAATCCTATTCTATTTTTAGTGATTCACTCATGGGGTTTTCATATTCTTCCTAGTATTATGTTTCTAGGGATATTTTAGAACTGTTGGGGTGGGGGGTAACTTTCTAGGGTGGTTCTATTCTCTTAAAACATGATGCATGTATCCGGTGGATTGATACATGTTCTATTTTCTATTTTAGGTATGAGGGTCCTAGAAATATTAACCTAGTGTGATCCTTAGAGTGATACTACTTGTTCTTTTGGATGATTTGGGTTGTTTTGGCTTATAATGTATTGATTGTACTTCCCTTGATTTGATATGATATGTTATGCATGATTTGGTTTGACATGATATATATATATTGATATATATATTAAATGATTTTAAATTGATTTACCTCCCTTATTAAGAAAGGTGGAAAAGGGAAAATTAAATGTTTTCCATGCTTTTTATATAAAAAAACCTAAAATTTATATCATGCCTTATTCTATTTTATGTTGAGAATTCCTGAATTATTGTTTAGAGTCTTGATATGGAACTCCTTGCTATTACCCTACATAGTCTGGGAGATCACACCTTATGTACCCATTTAGCGGTGCATAAACCTACTTATTTAATTCAATGTATGGAAATGAAAGGCACTATAGTGAGGCAGTAATGTTTTTTCCAGATGTGTTTGGGGAGTTGGATGGTGAGATAGTGAGAGTTTTTCCATGCTATCACATGGAGAATATTGGAGTCATGGTTTATCTTTGACATCCTTTACAGTTGGAATTATCTATTAGAGATTGTTTTGATACTATTTATATTGTTTTTATTCTATTTTTCTCTTTTTGTTATGACACCCGGACACACACATATATATATATTGATGTTATCCAAAACTATTTATTTTTATACATGTATATATATATGTCATGTTGTTTTCTTAAGGCAGCGATACATAATTCTCTATATGTTTTGTTGATGCTCAGGTTCTAGGCGTCGGCCCATGGTGATTAGGAACACCCTTTGGGTATATGGAAAAGTTAGACTGACTACCAATTTGAGAGGGTATCCAGGTTGGGTTCATCACTGTTGGATATCAATGTTTATCTATCCTCAAGAGTACTTATCTTGGGATGTTTGGTAGATGGGATATAGGATTTTCGTGACTTGAGAGGTATATTATGGTGAGTTTCTAGACAACTCTTTCTACGATGAGACTTAATTTACCATGGGAGGTTAGGATTTGTGTCTCTTATTTTTAGTTCTTGATCTTAACCTCAATTTTTCTTATGATATTTCTAGTTTTAACTTAGATTTTAATGTTGTCTCATCATTTATTCTATTTCATTATGTAGTAGTATTTCTCCGAGATTTGTTCTATAAGTTCCTCAAGAGGGTGCGGTTGATGATCCTCAAAGTAATCCTATGATGAATCATAATGTTTAACAATACTATCATGAATGTAGTTAATTATATTCACCAAAATGTACTGTATGTCCATAACATAGTCGTTGGAGTATAGGTGGGAGATGTAGGAGATAAACAACAGTCATGAGAGTTCGTGTGTGAGAACCCAAAATCTTTTAATGGTATGAAAATAACCCAAGAGGAAAATTATTTTATTGAATAGAAAGATCATATCATTATCTTACTATATACACCTAAGAGTATTAAGGTGATGTTTGTGGTGTTTAGACTCTGGGGTACTGACAAGCGACGGTGGAATTTCATAATACATGTAGATATGCATGTGGGTTTGTAATGGAAGGGTTTCAAGACTCTCTTATTCTAGCAGTTTTTTCCAGTGTCCCTGATGATGGATTAGTCTATATAGTTCCTATATTTATGACAGGGAGAGTTTTCAATGTCAACATATGCTAATTATCTTGCTAAGCTGGTTCATTTTCACGAGAGGTTGTAAATAATGACCAGTTGGAAGCTCATATGTCCCTACAACATTTGTTATTGGTTATTAGATCACATGTATTTATGTTAAATATTTTTACCTAAGTGGAGATGGTGTATTGGGCTATGATGGTAGATAAGAATATGGACGGAAATGATGGATATTCTTCCCCTTATATTCCACCTACTAGTAACATCAGTGGCATGTTGGGGAAAAACAAAAAGTGGTAGGATCATCACAGGAGTGGTGGAGGTGGTTCTTAGAAGAAGGCCCCTTTAAAACCTCTAGTTAAAGATAGATGTGTGACTCTAACGTTCAATCAATTTTGAAAGGTCATACACACATTAATTTATTTTACATCACCTCTAAATATGTGCAACAATTATGGGTGTTATGGTCATCTATAGGATTTTTGTTTGGATATGTATAAACCTTGATATAGTCTGGGATCATCAGATCCAATGGCTACTATGGCATAGACAGATTCCTCAAAGACTACACGGATTTATCCATAGGCCTCAAGTGTGAATCACCTTCTCACAATAGATGAGTTTCTGGAGGAGGTAGATGCAGGTCCAATAAGAGTGAGAGAAACCATATTTATTGCATATTATATAGTGATTTATTTATTTTAAATTAGTGATTACCACTCATTTATATCTATTGGTTTTATTGACATGCGTAAAATTCCAATAGATCTCACATCATTTTTTATGGAGTTGGTGACACCTCTTGGGAATAGGAAAGTGCATGGGTTTTAGTATCCTTATTATTAGCTATCGATAGTTGATACAAATTTAGTATAGGATGTCCTTGTTCTTGATATAGATTTGTTTGATGTCATTATCAGGATATATTTTCTTATTACTCAATGTGATGAGCTTATTTTTTATCATTGTTATTTTTCAGATCTTATGGTCTATGGGATAATGAAAAATTTTCCAAGAGAGTAGGATTATAGTTTTGGTAATGCAGAACCTTCCCTCACAGATCTCAGTAGTTTTTTTGTTTGTTATATCAATTGATCCTAATAACATTTGTTCTATTTTTGATCTTACCACTATTTTTTGATATTTTTCTATCATTTTACCATAAAACTTCTCTGGCCTTCCTCCATACATATATATAGTGTTTTTGATTTACCTAGTGTCAGGTACACAACCAGTTTTGATACCTTCTTATCCTATGGCACCGACAATGTTGAAGTAGTTCAAGATCTAGTTGGATGATCTGATGGTGAAAGTTTTTGTTCTCCTTAGTGTTTTTCCTTTGGAAACTCCAATACTCTTTTCCAAAAAGGTAGATAGTTCACTTTAATTTTGTGCAAAATATTGAAATTTAAACTGGGAAACAATTAAGGACAAGTATCCTTTTCCTCATGTGGATGATTTGTTTGAACAGTAAAAGGGGTAATGTGGTTTTTAAGATTGATATTTGTTCAGTTTATCATAAAATCAATGTTTAGGATCGTGATATACAAAAAATGTCTTTCAAGAGAAATTATAACCATTTTGAATATCTTGTGTTTCCATTTTCTCGAGCTAACACACTTTTAGTTTTTATGGCTTTGATGAATCAGAAATATTGGCAGAATCCTGAAATTTTTTTGGTATTTTTCATGGTCGATATTTTTGGTTATTTGAGATCTAATTGTGAGCAAGATAACCATTTCGGTTTGGTTCTGGAAATCCAAAGGAGTCACTATTTGTATGGAAATATTTCTGAATGAAACTTTTGTATCCAATAATTGAATTTCATGGGGAATGTGATCTCTGAGCATAGCTAATCAGTTAATCCTAAGTAGGTAAAGTCTATATTTTCATGGGAAGAGACACAAAATATCTTTGAGATTTGGAGCTTCCTTGGTCTTACTAGATATTATTGACATTTATTCAAGGATATTTCAAAGATGGAACAACCATTTTATACTCTTATTAGGAAAGGGGTGCAATTTTTATAAGATGAAAAATTTCAGTCTTCTTTAGATGAGATGAAAAGACCTCTAACATTGGATTTTATTTTTAACTTACCTAAACCTTGTAAGCAATATGTGGTTTTCTATGATTCTTCTAGAACTTTTTTGGGTTGTATGCTCATGAAGAATGTTTATTTAGTATCTTATAGTTCTCATCAACTTTAACCGCATGAGAATAATTACCCCACTCATGATTTAAAGCATGATGAAATTATGTATGCACATAAGTTTTGGTGGAACTATAATTTTTGGGAGAGGTTCATAGACTTTTCTAAACATAAGAGTTTGAGCTATATATTTTCTTATAAAGACTTGAATCTTAGATATAGACGATGTGTGGAATACCTTATGATGTTTGAATTTGATATCTCCTACACCTTAGAGAAGGGGAGTGTTATGGAAGAAGATCTCAGTAGGAAGGTGTCACCACATAATGTTTAGGGATCCAAGGAAGAGTGGAACCTTATTGGGATTTTCGATCAGTTTCATTAGGTTTCTACGAAGGATGTTTCAGGTATGGTTCTGAGTAGTGATCAATTATTATAATCTCTAAGTGAGAATATTCTATAGGGTTTGTAGCAGGATGATGAGTTCAGAGGAATTCAAGAAATCCTCTATGGCGAATAGACTATTTCAAGTTTGTCTCTCTATTTAGATGGTATTCTCAGTTTTTGGGATCGATTTTTCATCCCAGTATCAGTTAGGAATTTTTATTTATTTATTGACATCGTTCTTCATAAACCATTCATTTAGGCACTATGAATATTTATTATGACATGAGATAATGATTTTGGTGGCCAGGTATGAAGTGAGACATTTCTGATTGTGTATCCCATAATTACACCTACCAACAGATAAAGGAAGCTAATTTTAAATCTTTTGAATTTCTTAGACCTCTTATAGTGATGGATTGGAAATGGGATGAGGTATCCCTATATTTTTTCTAGATTACCTTGGACTCCTTGATGGAGGAATTCTATATGGGTGGTGATCAATTAGTTTAAAAATTTAGCTCATTTAATTCTGATCAGGGACACTAGTAATGTTAAATACATGGGTAAGTTTTTTGTGAAAGAGATTTTGAGGTTAAATGGGGTTCCTTATTCAATTATTTTAGATAGGGATACTAGTTTTAATTCGATGTTTAGGAGGAGACCCTAGGAGGTTATGTGGACTTAATTTAGGTTATGAACAACTTATCATCCATAGATTGATGGTAAAATAGAATGTGTTATTAAGATCTTAGAGGATATTCTATATTCCTCTATATTGGTTTTTGGTGGATCTTAGGATAATCATATGAGACTGGTTAAGTTTTCTTATAACTGTTATTAGTCATTAGTCATAATGGATCCTTTTTAGGCTTTGTATGGTCACCCTTACTAGTCACCTCTTCTTTGGGTAGAGGCAGGAGAAGCTTATTTGGTGGGATCAAGTTTTTTTTAGGAGGCATATGTGAGGATCCCAGATATTCATCGGAATCTGGTTATAATCATATTGAAATAACTATTATGTGTATTAGTGGAGTCATCCTTTTTTGTTTTCCATAGGTGGTCATGTTTTCTAGAATGTTTTTCCTTGGTTGGATCACTGTCATATTGGATAACAAAGAATGTTGGCTCTAAGATATGTTGTACCCTATGAGGTCACTAAGATAATTGGGAAGGTATATTATAGATTGGAGTTTCTGGTTTAGTTGATAGAAATTCTTTATGTTTTCCATATATCACAGCTTAGGAAAAACCATCATAATCCATGTCAAATCCTAAGATGGGAAGAGATTGAGTTAGAGCCGTATGGTTCTATTATTAAGTATCTAGTAGAGACCATTTACTCTTATTTGAAAGTATCACATGGGAAGCTGATTGCATTGGTCAGATTGTTATTGAGAAATGGTTCAGATTCTCATTGGATTTGGGAGCGTGAGTTGTTGATGAGGGAGAAATGGACTCACTAATTGACTAGACTTCATTATTCCACATAACTTCTCAGGGATGGAAAGTATTATGGTGGAGAGTTTATGACATTCCATTACCATCTCTTATGCAATTATATTCTCTTTAATTGTTTTCCACTTTAATTAGGTTTCTTGGTGCTCCCAAGGATGGGGGTAATTTGTTGAGGAAAATGAACTAATGTTTAGGGATGAATTTTTGTTTGAATTAATGGAGTTGGGGTGTAAATGTTTAATAGATTAGAATAATTCTCCCTAATATTAGGGAATACCCAAAGAGGTCTGGGTTTTTGTGTAATTATTTTCTGTTTTTTCTATCTACTACAAATTTACACATTGTGTAAGGTGTACATGCTGTGTAATGTTCACTATGCCCTTGTAGTGATCTGAGTACATAGAGTGAAACATTACATGATGCCTAAATAGAACATTCCATTTAATGTTAAAATATTGTGTTCCTAATAAAAAATAATATTATTATCCTATAAGAACCCTATGGATTGCATTATGCGTAATGTGATTACATTCCATGTAAATGTCATGAGTTTGGATTTTAGGGTTCTTCTCTGCTCATTTTTTGTCATTATTCATCCATATACCTTCTTTCCCTTGAACTAGATCTATCCTCTAGTGAATTTGGAGACCTCCAACCCATCCAGATCGATTCATTCAGTGTTTTATCATCTGATTTGTTCACCATATCTATCTGGGCGAGTAATCCTTTCTATTTATTTATTTACTTTGATATTTGTAGCACATTTTCATTTTATTATCAGACTCGTTGATCTGTATTAGTGATTTTATTGATTCCTTTCTAGATCAATTGTGCAATCTTATTTCGGGGGTCGATTCCTTTGTTGGTTATGGTACATCGGGTGTTTATTCTTGATGCATATTGTAATCAATATTTTTCACTAGACCTTTTTTAAATTGAATCAATTTTGAGATTTTGAGATTAATTATAGGGCCTCTGTTTTTGTGGATGTTTTCTTCCTGTTGGTGGAATCCCTTTAGACCATGTGTGACCCGAGTTTCTATGTAGTTGGTTCCATCAATAAAAAATGTTGGTGAAAAACATTACTCTAGTTTTTAATCAATTATTATATTAAAATAAATTTAATGATTTACTGATTTGATTTGTGTCTGTGGAAATGTGTTTTTGTGAAAATATGGTTTTCCCCTAGTTTTGGTAAATGGAATGGGTTTTTCAAAGCATTGTAAAATAGTTTTATTAAATGGTTTTAAAATAATGATACGATAAAATTATTTGATATATTGGGTTAAAAAATATAGTACATGGGAAGCCTTTTTTAATTAGGTAGAAGGTGTAGAAATATGAATTTTCTACTACTGGGTATGTTAAATCATGGGGTGTTACTCTGCTTCATAGGCCCATTGTTCTATGGTCTTGTTATAACAATGGAGAGGTGTCACTTTATGGGGTGTTCCTATGCTATCTAGACTCGATGCATATGTCTAGATGCTTGATGCCTACTATATTGTGTTTTTTTGTATGAGTGTCCTAGCTATCATGACATAGTGTGATCCTTGGTATGATGTTACCTATTATTTTGGAAACTTTGGGCTTTTCTGATGCGTACTATTTTGATTATAATGAAATGGACTTGATATTATATGTGATGTATTCTTTTTTTGTGAAATGATATATCTATTTTTATATATGTATATGAAATTATTATAAATTTATTTACATAATTTATTTGGAAATTTGAAAAAAATGGGAAATTAAATGTTTTTCCATGATTTTGATCTAAAAAATTCTAAACTTCATATCATTCCATGTTTTCATTAATGTTGAGAATGCATGGATTATTGTTCAGATACAAGATATAGAACACCTAAGTAGGACCCTACTAAGCATGTTAGATCACCCCTGCACACCCCTTCAGTGGTGTGTAGAATTGGTTATGTATTTCAATGAAGGTAAAGAATAAGTTATGTAGTGAGGTGGTGAGGTTTTCTGTTAGTTGAGTTTGGGTATCTAGATGGTGAGATAGTGGGATTTTCCCATGATATAACATAGATACTATTGGAGTTACTTTTTAGCTTTATCATCCTTTATAGTTTGAAATGTATTTTGGAGATTATATTACTTCTATTTCTATTGTTTCACTTTCATTATTCTATTTTTTTTAGTATATATATATATATCCATGTTCTCTTCTGCTGTTTCTTTCTATACATGTATATATATTTAATGATTTATGGTTTAGGTTGGGTGAAATAATCCCTATATTTGTTGTTCATGATTGAGTTCCAAATTCCAGCATGTGGGGATTGGGAATTCCTTTCATGTATGTGGAAAATTATGTTTGAGAACAAGTTTCAGAGGGTATTGGGATTAGGTTCATTACACACTATGATTTGATGGTCTGAATAGTTAACAATTACATATGAAATGGTTTATATGCCCATGATTATGCCACACTTATATAAACTATTTTTATGATTATGGTCTGAAATTATGGTTCATGATTGGTTTATAATTATTTCCAACTCCTATGATTTTTGTGTTTTGAAATGATAATGTTTTATTCCAGAAATCATGTTTACGATCTATATAATATTGGGTATAAACCTTTTAAATTATGATCATTCCCTTATTATTATGTTATTCTATTATATGACCATTGACAGATATGTCCCTTGTTTACCCTTACCAATCATTTTAGCTCACCCTTTATTCTGTTTCCATTATTGAGGTTATGAAGAAATGTTACAAGTTGGGTACGAAAAGAAGGGTATACTGTGAGATGAACATTATGAGATATGATAAAAATTATACCTAAATAATATGTTTATGTATCTAGTATCCAAAAAAACTAAGAAATTGTGGTTCTGACATAGATTATAATGTTATATATTGAATATTTATCTAAAATTATGTAATATTTATACAATAAAATCATGGATTATCATAGTTTGTGTTAGAAAAGAATTTAATTAATCTCTGTAGATTAAGGTTAGAAAACTTTGCTGAAAACCATGGGGATAAGACTATGTATTGGAGAAATTCATACTGTTATTTAAATTCACATCGATAACCTAGGTTAAACCTTTGAGTCCATTGATTTAGAAGAAGGTTTCATGATTTAGATATCATACGAATGATGTTTCATGATTATATGACATCTCAATCTGATTATTATAGCTCAATTATTATAATTTTATTTTTGGTTTTAGTTAGTATTTGTAACTAAAATAAATCAAGATAACAATGAATGTGATGGATATTGAAATGATTTCCCACCAAATTAATCAAATTTTATGGGAGCTAGAATATAGAATCTTATTTCCATGCTCATGCAACTTTCTTTAGAAATGAATCATGTGAGGCTTCCAAGTGATCAAATTAGGGAACACAATACTTTTGAGTCTCTCATGAGAAAAAATACACATTATTTTATTTGGTATTATGATGTACTAGTAGATTTTTGTTGAATCAGTACCATTAATAAAATATTTTTTGTTATCTAATTCTCAGAACATGAAAAATGTATCCTAACAAATTGTTATTTGGAAAGAAAAAAATTATTGGTGGAATCTTTTTAAGAATACATGGTAAATGAAGAAATTAACTCCATGGAATTTAATGGGTTTAAGAGGATATTTTTAGTAAGTACACCCTTTATATTCAATGTAAAAAAATGAAGAAGGGATTTATTGAGCTTAAACAGAAGGATTATGAATCCATTGGTACTAATGAGGAAAATTTTACAAGACATTAAAGGTAAGATTCTAGTTCAATCATTATACTTGAAAGAGAAATTGACCAATTCTATGGTGGATTAAAACTAATCATCCAAAAGGTGTAATCTATAATATACCTTAGTAGCTATGAATATATAATTCAATATGATCTCAAGGTAAAAATGGGAATTGGATATTTCCCTAATTCGCACAATTTCTAAAAGAAAGGGAAGATGGAATATCATGGGAACTTGAAAATATAACGTGGTGGAAAGAAATTCCTGTAATTTAAATTCCATAAGTGTCAGAAGAAACACAAATGTAATTTCTTGAATGCAATAGGGAGGTGCATTAAATGTGGAAAGATAGGTCATACAAGCTATAAATTTTGAAAGGTGATGAATACGCCTATTAATACAATAGGGGGAAATAATATGCTAACAAATACACCACCAACACTCCAATGCTTCAAATACAAGGATTATGGTCATTATGATAACTAGTTCATGAATATGAAGGTTTATAATGAAGATCTGCATAAAAACCTCTTAAGTCCAAAGATTAATGGAAATATCATGTGATCACGATTGAAGAAGTGGGTTATAAGAATGTGTGGTGAAATGTACACTTATCATCCACTCTATAATAGATAATGTATCATTTGATTCTGGAACTATCTAATCTATTATATCTTATTAATTTTCTAAGTGTTTCAAATTACCACCTCAAGTATTAGATATTGAGTTAGTGGTAAAAAATCTTAATGGTGTGATGGTCACATATCAAGCCTATGTTTCCTTTATGATTCAAGTTTATGGGAATGTGTTTCCTATAAATCTTATGATTACACCTTTAGTTAAATCTGATATTATTTTTTTCATGAATGGAAATTCATTATATATTTTCCATATCAATTTATGAGTAAAGGAAGTGAATTTTTATATTTTGAATGAACCATTATCATTTATCAATGTGAGGATGAATACTAAATTATAGTGGAAATTACTTCAATCTTTTGGGGAATAGTTCATATCCATGAAGGGTATACATCACATATGGTTAGGGAGAAACTCAAAATTGATGATATACCTAATGTACATTAGTTTTTTTTGATGTATTTATAGAATAAACTCCCACTATAACTCTGAATCATGATGTTGAGTTTTCAATAAAACTTATTTATAATGCTATGCCAATTTTAATAAATCATTATATAATGGGAATAATTTATTTATAGGAATTGAAGAAAAAACTATAATAAAATCTTGATAATGTATTTATATGAAATAGTGCATCACTTTGGGGTTTACATGTTCTTTTTTAAGAAGAATGTTGGCTCAATGAGTCTTTGCATTGAATATTGGGAACTTAACAATATCACTATCAAGAAAAAGTATCCTCTACCTCATATCAATTATTATTTCAATCAATTATAAGGATCTCAATGATTTTCCAAGACTATAATTCATTATAAATATCATCAATATGTGGGTAAAAAGGATCATATGCCAAATAATTATTTTTTTAAAAGGTATGGGCATTGTGAATTTGTAGTTATACTCTTTATATTTACTAATTTCCCTACCAATTTTATAGATTTAATCAATAGATTATTTAGAGATTACCTTGATTGACTTGTGGTAGTATTTATAAATTATTTTATCATATATTAAATAATCATGAAAGAGCAATAAGATCATTTTATAATTATTATGAAGACCCTAAAGAATGATAAGTTTTATATAAAGTTTACCAATTGAAAATTTTGTATTTAAAAAGATTCATTGTTTGGTCATAAAATCTCAGGTGATGGTATATCAGTGGATCCTTCAAATAATTAAGTCATCAATAAATGGTCTAAATGAACCAAGATGACTAAAATCCATAGTTTTCTTAGGTTATCAGGATACTACAAACATTTTGTGGAAGATTTATCATAACTATCTAATACACTCATCGTGTTGTATGATAAGGGGGTTAAGTTCTTATGGATGGATGAATGTTAGGATAATTTCAAGGATCTAAAGAGAAGGTTGGTCATTTCACCTTTGATCACACTAACATGTAGTGGAGAAGGGTTTGTGATCTATAATAATGCATGAAATGAGGGACTGAAGTATCGTATGTCCCATTACAATTGAAAATACATGAGAAAAATTACACAACTCATGATTTTGAGTCAAAAGTGGTAAATTTATTTTCATTGATGATATGGTGGAATTATATTTATAGTGAAAGGTGTGAGACATGTACGTATCATAAAATCTTTAAGTATATATTCACATAGAAAGAGTTTAATATGTACCAGATAATATGGTTGGAATTTATTAAAGATGATTATTTCTCAATACATTACCACCTTGGTAAGAAGAACAAGGTGGCTGATGCTTTGAATCAAAAAATACCATGCTAGTTTGTATATGATGAGGATAAAAAGAGATCAAATAATTATTTATTTATAATAAACGATGCTTGAAATCTTAAGGAATAATGAAAAATATTATATTTATCAGATGATTTTTCAACCATCTATCCATGTGAGGACTAAATATTTACAAAAGGAATACGTGGAACTATAGAATAAAGTTAAAAATGTTCCTAAGTTTAACCATGATTGTGATAGAATGATAATATTTAGGAATAAAATATGATTCTTATGAATACCATATTTTAAGAAGGAACTATTAGATAAAGATTATAGTATTTCATTCCCTATACATCCTGAAAGTACAAAGATTTATGGAGATCTAAAAGACTATTTGTAGTGGGACAATAAGAAGAGGGATATTGTAGAATATGTATCCTAATTACTAGTGTGTCATCAAGTTATGGCTAATATACATAAGTTTAAGGGGATATTACAACTATTACCCATACCTTAATAGAAATAGGAAATCATTATCATGGATTTCTTCACTGGACTCTACAAACCATCTAAAGGGAATAATGCTACTAGAATTATAGTCAAAATCCTTTAAAAATAAGTACATTTCAAAAAAATTAGAGAATATTTATATCTTGATCAAATTTACAGGTTACACATTAAGGAAGTGGTGTGGTTACATTGAGTACCACTCTAAATTGTATCTGATCTGGATTTAAGGTTTATGTCGATGTTTTGGAGAAGTATTCAATGGGATATGGATACAGAGTTGAGGTTCAGTACTTCATATCATCCGATGATAGATGGTTAGTTTGAAATTTCCATTCATACCCTCTAAGATATTTTGAGAGCAAGATCTATGTATTTTAAATGAAGTTGGGATCAACACCTTTCTATGGTGATTTGTTTTTACAAAAATAGATTTTTCTAAATGATTTAGATGGATTCTTATGAATCCTTGTATGGTAGTTAGTGTAGAAATACAATGTGTTGGGAAATGTTTTTGGAATAATACTATTGTGACATGATTGATATTAGGATATTTAATATAAATTTAGTACTTTTTAGCATCACATAAGAGCATCTCAATGTTGAAAAAAAGTTATGATGACAATAATAGATTTATTCAAGAGTTTGAAGTTGGTGAAAATATATTCCTATGGATATCTCCAAGGAAGAAGGTTATTATATTTAGAATAAAGGGAATGTTGAGACATAGATATATCAATCCCTTTGAAATTATTTCTTTTATTGGTATGGTAGCTTATATCTTGGCAATTCCAATGAATCTATTGCACGTTCATGATGTGTTCTATGTATCTATCTCAAGGAAGTACATACCTGATCTTTCACATACACTGAACTTAGAGGTCTTACTTATGAAGAAAGTTCTCCCTTACGAGGAACAATTTTTAGAGATCCTAGACCATAAATATAATGTTTTAAGAAGCAAGACCAATCTCCTAGTAAATTTTTAGTTGTGAAACTATAAATTAGAGTACGTTATGTGAGTAGCTGGGGATGTGATGAGAAAAAAGTATACTCAGTTGTTTATATAGGAGCGATGAAATTGTAGTGGTAAAATTATTATAAGAGGGTAGAATGAAATATATAGATATTTTATGATATAGTTTTATATAAGTAAATTTGATTGCTTTGATAGTTTTTTGTACATGCAACATCACGTTTAATCAACCCACATTATACTATTGAAAAATTATTATTTAATGTGATAATTACTTTTTAGATGTTTTATTGGAGGGTATGAATATGCCTAATAAAATTAAGAAAAATGTATGGTTCACACATGTATAAATTGATTTAATTGGTTTTAAATTGATTATAAATGAAAATAAAATCATTCAAAAGTAAAAGTGTTGTTTTTTCTGAAAACTTGTTTTTTTTGCATATAATGTATTTTTATATTAATAAATTAAATTGATCACAATTCCTAAATTTTTTAATATATTTTAAATATTATATATTCATTTAAATTTTTTAACATTCATCTAATTATTTTTCATATTAATGGAATAAGAATAAATCAAATTCTATGCTTAAAAATGCATTTTCCTTAAAAAATGATTTTCCTTATATTTTGAGCACTTATTTTAAAATGAATTTATACCAAATATAGAAATAAAATATTAAAAAATGGATTCCATATTTGGAATTATGAGTACAAAATGTTTTAAATAATAACATTTATGATTGTTTATTATGAATAGTATCCTTGGAAAATATTCTTCACCTCGTGAATGGTAAATGAGTAAAACAAGGTTAAAACATTGGTACAAGGTTTTAAAATTTATCTAATAATTTTCTTTATCCTATTATATGAGTGTATATTAGCTATTTCCTTCTTTTTTTTTGAAAATATTGAAACTTGTTTATGATGACCCCCATCATCACAGGGTGTGAAAATCAGTAGAAATTTCATCCTTTTTATTCCCAAGACTATTTAGGGGAAAATAATAAATTCTATTGTAATATGTTATCAGATAATTTTTATAACCACTATTTTGTTCCTATAATTGTTTCTTTACACTAATATAAAAGTTTTTTGGAAATATGAGTCATTCAAATTGTCATGGAATAGTTTATATTTAATTAATTAAATATTAATTTATTTATGAATGTTCGTTTGGTGATATATTTCAAAGGGATAATTGGATTGATATTTCCTCCTTTTGGTTGAGTTGGGAATGGGTTGTTTTTCTTAGGTGATGAATATTCTTAAATTGGGAAATGGGGTAGGGATTGAGACCATTTTATTTGTATTTTCATTTTATTTTTATCCTTTTCCCTTTTTATTTTTTATTTTTCCCATTTTCTCCTTTGGATTGTCATGTATTCCCCATGGGATTCCCCCTTTGGGGTATTCATCTGAGAGAGAAAGAGGGAGAGAAGAGAGAGAGAGGGGGGGAGAGGAGGAGGTTCCACCACGAAGCTCAGGTCACGATGGATCATTGTACGAGCACTGGAGATCATGGATTATTGTGAATCTTGGGTAGTTTTCACCTAGTGGTAGGTCCATTTTAGGTTTTTCAATGCATATACCAATATTATAGTTTTTTAAGGTTAAATCCTATATGTTTTTTTACCCTTTTGGGGTTGATAGGTGGGTTTTTAGTAGAAATGATGTGTTTGGGGAATTTTTGGGGCTTCCCATTTGGGATAACCTACATAGACAATGTGTGGTTAAGAGGAACACACAAAACATGTTATTCCTATGGGGTGAAGATTAGATTTTATAAGCACACAACCTATAATTTATTTACATGGTGTGTAGTAGTACTTGATCGTGTACCTGGCCATGTGGCCGAGTACATGGAAAGATAATGTTTTTGGAAGTACACACAATGTAGTCTAGGTACACTCCATGTAGTTTGATGTGTCCATGTGGCCATATAATTGGGCTGAAACCCCATGTTAAGGGTACATGGCTATGTGGAAGTACATGGGAATACCCCATGTATGCCCTGGTCATGTTATAATACATGACTAGACCCCATGTTTTATATGTCCATGTAAAAGTACTTGGCCTTGTGCATATTTGATAGTCCACACGGTGTACTCAAAATTATATATCATGTACTTTTTGAGAAATGGGTTTTGGGTGTTCAATACCTCATAGTTAAAATTGGACTTGTGAGTAGTCCATTTTGAGTGTTTTCCATATAGATTATGATGGTGGAATTCTCTCAGAATTTAGGAGCCATATGAATGGTGTTTTGGACTAGGAGATTTTGACAAGAGGATTTCCTTGAGGTTTTGTTTTTAAATCCTCTTGGGGGTTGGGTTGTGAGATGTGAGGACCGAATGAGGATTATCAGCTTGTTAGTTGGCCTTGTATTTTGGATGTTAGGTTGGTGTTATTTGAGGTTTTTTAGAGGGTTTCTATAAGGAGAGACCGAGTAGTATCTCCAAGGAGATCTTAGTTTTACCCTATATATTGGGACCAGTTGATTGGAGTTAGAGAAATTGAGGTTTAAATCCTTGATTTTAGGACAAGAGAGGTTGAATCCTTTGTGATGGGTTGATTCCCTGGACATCGGTTACTAGCAGGTGTCGTTTAGGAGTTGAGATGATTCTGAGGGACTCTTGGGGATTCTATTATGGGAATATGGGTGCCAATGGATGGATTATTTTCAAATAAGTCCTATTGGGGTTTTCTTATATGGTATTTCGCCTAAGTTTTTGTCATGTGATGAGGATACCTTATGGAGGATCCTACTTTTGAGGTTGTCATGAGGACCGATGTGAAAGTCCTAGTTAAAATTATTTACTTTTGGACTCTTATTGGGCACATTGTTGATTGAAAATCAATTAGAGGCCATTGAGGGCCATTCAGTATGTTTATGAGCTAGGATAATTTAATTCTTTTGGATGATCTAGATGATCCCCTCATAGGGTGTCCTACACTTTCTATGGCATTTTTTCTATTTGAGGATGTTTCTATAGACGTAGACCAAGATATGGGGTGCAGTAAAGGGGTCCCTAGTAAAAAGTCATAATCGTGTCATGTTATAGGGTTTAGAAAGATGCACCATGATTTATTATATGAGTTTGGATTAAAATTTATAGTTAATATATTTGGATAGAGGGTTTGATATTGGATCATCCCATATTTGGTTGAACTTTAACCACAAGGTTTGAGGAAGTCATTTTTATGACCTTGATTTGAGGACAAGACCTATGGGGTATCATGGACCAGTGAGGCCCTGAGTGTTGATTTGGTTCTCTCCTTTATTGGTTGGATACTGTTAGATAGAATTTTGGAGACAATGAATGATATAGACGAATGAACTCCTCTGGTTGAGTAATCTCATCAGCTAGAGTTTTTATCTTATGAATTTGGTGTACTCTAGGTTCATTAGTGGGTCCCTAGAATAGTGTATTTGTCATGATTGTGGGTAGTAAAGAACCCTCGGAGAAGTACAACTATTGGTCCCATATTTAGTGTTGTTCTCATAGGATAGTTTGTACCATCAGGAAACCATTTAGAACTCGATTTATTCTATTGTAATTTGATTAAATAACAGCTTCTTAGATATTAGGAGTGGTTATTTGTCACCATTTTAATCATTCCATTGGATTCCAAGATCGTTGAAAATATTGTTTTAGTTTTTAAACACCCAGGACTATATCATATGGTCCGAAATTCATGCATGTTATTATGGTGGAATTTGGAGTTCCTCTTTGACCAGGTGGACACACTTGATGTTGTGTATGTACATGATATAGCATCCCGTCTTTTTATAACATAAACTTTCATTACATTACACAAAACTGAGTATCTTTAAGGTTTAGTGTCTTGGAAACCAGGAACTTAAAACATGAAAACATAAAAAATTCTTCTTAAAAACTTGAAAGGATTCTCCTCATGTTCATCCTAGGTTCATTACTACATCTCATAACCTGGGGACATACATCAAAAGAAAGGGTGAGCAGAAGGCCGAGTAAGGGAAACAAGAGAAACATTTTACATGTGAAATTGTGATACTTCAATAAGGACATGAAAAAAACTTTAAGGCATAATAAAGAAATCATGAGATATATCATAATAAAAAAAATTCATAACTTGAAGATGTGGCTGCAATATTTAATATTGATAATCATTTCGTTTCACCAAGGTCCATCCCCAAGGTGTAATTAAAAATTACCAAGGTTATTCACCAAGGTATCAGTCTAAAAATTCATCTCTAGAGATTAAGCCTTTACCCAATGCATTGGAGCACTATCTGAGCACACCCTTGACATGTATTTATTATCATGTGAGCCACATATATCATCATCAATCATTTCATAAACAACCCATATAGCATAAAAGAAATGGGTTTCATTTCATAATCATAACATTTTAAAAACTGCTTTAAAGACATGATCTTTATGTCACCTTAAACCCACGAAAAGGGAATACGGGTTTCATGTATGTAAATACCAGAATTTAAAATAGAATATTTTGGTATATATGTGAATAAAAATATAAAAGATAGAGCTTTGAGTATTAAATTAATAAAATAAAATATCTTTATAAAAAGAGAGAGACATTTTGAGACAAAAATTCTGCAGCATAACGGCTATGTTACAATGTTTTTAGAAAACATTGAAAAGAGAGGGGACATTGGTCAAAAATTAATAAATGACCCATAAAACAATAGAGGGACAGAATATAAGGGATTTAAGAACATGGTAATGAAATTTGAAGATATACGATATGAAATGAAGAACATGAAAGGAAGACAAAAATAAGATTTCTCTTATGAGAATTCGACAGCCTAATGACGTCACTTAAACATGAAAAAAATGAATTGAAAAGATCAAATAGGGTCTATAATAATATAAACATAAGAGTCCATTATGATAGATATAGAGATCATACCCCATCATAATAGAAAGGAACATGAAAGACTTGACATGAAAGTAGAACTTTGAAAAAAGAGAAGGGTGAAAGAATCCCTTAAAAATTCAGCAGCCTAACGACATCACTTAAACTTTAACAAAAATGAATTGACAAGATCAAAGAGGGTCTCTCATCATATGAAAAAAAGAGTCCAGTATGACAGATATAAAGATCATTCCCCAACATAATAGAAAGGAACTTGAAAGACTTGACATGAAAGTAGAACTTTGAACAAGAGAAGAGTGAAAGAATCCCTTAAAAATTCGGCAGCCTAACGACTCCACTTAAACATCAACAAAAATGAATTGATGAGATCAAATAGGGTATCTCATCATATTAACATAAAATATCAGTATGATAGATTTAGAGATCATACCCCAACATAATAAAAAGTAACTTTCAAGACTTGACATGGAATTAGAACTTTGAAAAGGGAGAAAGGTGAAAAAACCACTCAAAAATTCAGCAGTCTAACGGCGCCACTTAAAACATCAAAATACTGAATTGAAGAGATCAAATGGGGTATCTCATGATATGATCATAAAATATCAGTATGATAGATATATAGATCATAACCCAATATAATAAAAATGAACTTGAAAGAATTGACATGAAAGTATAACTTCAAAATGAGAAGGGTGAAGAACCACTTAAAACTTCGGCAGCCTAACGGCGCCACTTAAAACTTCAAAATGTTGAATTGTAGAGATAAAATGGGGTCTCTAATCATATGAACATAAAATATCAGTATGATAGATTTAGAGATCATACCACAACATAATAAAAAGTAACTTGAAATAATTGACATGAAAGTAGAACTTCAAAACAAGAAGGGTGAAGAACCATTTAAAAATTCGGCAGCCTAACGGCGCCACTTAAAACTTGAAAATACTGAATTGAAGAGATCAAATGGGGTATCTTATCATATGATCATAAAAGATCAGTGTGATAAATTTAGATATCATAACCCAACATAATTAAAAGGAACTTGAAATACTTTACATGAAAATAGATCTTGAAAAATGAGAAGGGAGAAAGAATCCGTTACAAAAATTTCAGCAGCCTAACGGCGCCACTTAAAACTTCATAAAACGAAATAATGAGAGTAAGAGGGTATCTCTAATTATATGAACATGAAAAGGGAAGTAAGAGGTGTATAAAAGTACATCCTTTTGCATAAGAACATGGAGCATAAAAGAAATTACATAAAAGAGATTTCTTGAAAAGAAAGAGAGAGGTCGGATCCCTTACCTTAAAACGTAACTCTTAAAACTCAAAGGTTGGGACATGGAGGGCTTGGGGGCACCTTGGGAGTACTCTTTGGGAGGTAAGGAGACCAGAACATCGTTTAGGATGGTTTTGGAGTTGAAAGGATGAGAGGAGGGCTTGGTATTTATAGGGAAAGTGAGGGGACAGAGCATTAATGGCCAAGGGACACCTCACATGTGCTTTTCTCAAAACCATGTGCTCTCCCATGATATTTTCCATTAAGTTAGGCCACATGGGGCCCCCAATACAAATATCCATCACCTTAGGTCATCCAACCCTTAAAATATCTCATGACATCACCATGACATAGTTATGATGTCATTAAACATACCAAATCCCTAAAACTGAATTTTTACTATTCACTGAAAATTCAACTTTCTCAGAAAAATCCCAAAATTTCACATTAACCAAATATCAATGCTCTGATTTCAAAAATGAACTTCATTTTATAAAAATAATTTTCTAAATATTTTTAATTTTATTTTTAAATAAATACACTATTCACCGAAAATTCATTTTTTTCAGAAAAATCCCCAAAAATTACCATAACATAATATCAATGCCCTGAGTTCAAAAATAAAGTCCATTTTCATAAAAATAATTTTCTAAATATTTTTAATTTAATTTTTAATTAAAAAACACTATTCACTCAAAAAAACTAATACTTTAATAATAATTTATGAAACCATTTTTTAACCATTTTATTGAATCACATTACTTAATCAAGGTTCCTAGATTATTTTAAATCTTTCTTTAAGTGAGATTACTAATCCATTTGGTCACATTACTAATCCTAAGTGTAAAATCACTATTCATAATTTACTATTCATCAAAAATCAAGTTAATCTTATTAGACTCTACATTTTGTACTGAACATAATTGTAGAAGACAATTTTTTGAAAGTCATTACACATTTTTAATTATTTAAGGTTTACATAAACATTTTTTTTAAAATATCCTTTTTTAAAATTCATCAAAAATATGCATACTATTTATATCCGGTCATTTGAAAATTCATAAACTTCATCATAAGAAGAAATCCCAATTTTATTTAAAACAAGGATTACACAAGGCAGTTATGGTCTCGTTACATAGCCCCTTATAATACCAGCATAGGACCTAAGAGTAAGGTGTGCTAGGGTGATAGAATCTTGGGGCGGCTCAGTCAACATTGCCTGAGTAGTAATTTCTATCAGTTTGAACTTTTCATGAAGGTGATTCTGATCTAGCTTCACATGATGAAGTTCAGCTTGAATTTGGTCTAGAGAAAAGCCCAAAGGTGCTACCTCCTTCCCAAGTTCTGTTAGATGGGCTTTGATCGGTCCAAGTCTACTGGGTGAGGCCATCGAATCTTCTTTCTATATTAATTAACCAAGATCACTTGTATTTAGAGAAAATAATTGAAACATTTAGTTTCTAGTGGTCATATTGAACAATGGTCATATAACAGTCAAAACCCAACGGTCTCATTTTAAATATACTCATGTTATCAAATGAAACATTTTTGTTGAGTATAAAAATAAAATAAAATAACACATGAAATTAGGAAACAATATTTATTCAAAATTTCGGGTCATTACAATCTTCCCCCCTTAAGAAATTGAGTCCTCTCAATTTTTAAAGTTGGGTTTTGAAATTTCATTGAAAGTACCACATCAGAAAAAGATTCAGTAACACTATTACTTTAAAAGAAAGAAAAGGAAGTATAAAGGCCACCCGAGTTTACTCATACTAGGATTCCATGTAGGAAACATGGACATGGAGGAGAAAACAAAGGGTCACGTTCTAAAGGAGAGTGATAGAATACACGATTAGGAGGAAGTTAACCACCATAAAATTCCAAAATTATGATTTGTGTAAGCGGTCTTTGATTACCTAGTAGGAAACGTAAACCAACAACGTTTTTGTTTTACGTTCCTTTTCATAATTTTGAGGAATTCATTTACAACATAAAACAAAAACATAAGGAAATATATTTACCTTCATGTAGAGTTTGATCCTTTAATAAGTTTCTACCAAAAATAATCTTTTCTCCAAACGATGAGCATTCAAAACTACTCGGTCTCATCAAAACCCAAGAATCATCTTCTAGAGAATCACATAATCCACAAAAGATCAACTATCTATTTCTTCTATCTTTAAACATTATCCCAAAAAATAGAAAGGGTAAGGTAAAACAATTCTTCAAAAATAATCCCATAGGAATGGAAACTACTTTTAAATATTCAAAGTTCCATGGTACTACCCAAAGTTCATCATAGACCATTCCGTAAATAATGGTCCTTAAGATTCCTCAAAATAAACCAAACTAAGATTGAAACCCAAATACAAGAAGGATTTGATAACATAGTCTTCCAAAATAAACTTCATTGTTAATCTCCAAACAACATCAACCACTCTTAACATCTTATAACAAAAGTAGCTAACCTAAACATATTTTACCCAAGATAGGTTAATCATTTCCATAAGTAACCTAAATTACTATAAGTCCACCTTAAATTCATCGATTCTTCAAAATATAAGTCAACCTTTCTCCTCAATGAAAATACCGTAGTAATCTATTTACCTCGATCAAATACGGTTCCCAAATTAATGAATGTCTTCCAAAATAATAATCATCTTTTAATCCCCTAATCATCTCTGTCATATTAATACAGCAATCGTCTCATTTCCTATCACATTGGTTGTTGGGACATGTTCTTCCATTTCCCACCATTAACTAAGAAGAGAAAGTATAATTAGAGGCTTAAATACTTATCCAATAATCATGAAAAGGAGCTTAAAGCATATAAGGATAACTTGTAGAAGAAAAGTATACCCTAACTTGTGATTCCCTAGGTTTCAAACTAGGTTATCCATGATCATATATTCTTATGTAAATATTTATTTTGTTTTATCCTTGTTCCTTTAATAATGGTTCATACTAAGCTTATGAATTTACCAAAGCATATCCCCCGGGAGTGTCGTAACCAAGAGTGCAGCAAGGCCCATTGTCGTGTACCAGTTCCCGTTTGAGTCTAGCTCAAACCGGTGTTTTCAGGTTTTACCCCTACGTACATCTGTGCCAGAGCCACCTCTACCTGCTCGTATCCAGACAAGGATGTATTTGCTTGGCAACTCATTACTCAATACTCACCAAAATACCAGGAATACTTCCAATATATAAACTTTTCTATAGGATTCTTCCTAAAGTTTTCATATCCTAATTTCCACAAATAACTAAACCATCCTTTGATACCAACTATAGCATCCCATATTTTTATAACATAAACTTTCATTACATTACACAAAACTGAGGTTCTTTAAGGTTTAGTGTCTTGGAAACCAGTAACTTAAAACATGAAAACATAAAACATTCTTCTTAAACACTTGAAAGGATTCTCCTCATGTTCATCCTAGGTTCATTACTGCATCTCATAACCTGGGGACATACATCAATAGAAAGGGTGAGCAGAAGGCCCAGTAAGGGAAACAAGAGAAACATTTTACATGTTAACTTGAGATACTTCAATAAGGACATGAAAAGAACTTAAAGGCATAAGAAAGAAATCATGAGATATATCATAATAAAAATAAAATTTTTCATAACTTGAAGATGTGGATGAAAAATTTAATATTGACAATCATTTCGTTTCACCAAGGTCCATCCCCAAGGTGTCATTAAAAATTACCAAGGTTATTCACCAAGGTATCAGTCTAAAAAGTCATCTCTAGAGATTAAGCCTTTACCCAATGCATTAGAGCACTGTCTGGGCGCACCCTTAACATGTCTTTATTATAATTTGAGCCACATATATCATCATCAATCATTTCATAAACAACCCATATAGAATAAAATAAATGGGTTTCATTTCATAATTATAACGTTTTAAAAACTGCTTTAAAGACATGATCTTTATGTCACCTTAAACCCACGAAAAGGGAATGCGGGTTTCATGTATGTAAATCCCAGAATTTAAAATAGAACATTTTGGTATATATGTGAATAACCATATAGAAGAGAGAGATTTGAGTATTCACTTAATAAAATAAAAGATCTTTAGAAAAAGAGAGAGACATTTTGAGACGAAAATTCTGCAGCATAACGGCTATGTAACAATGTTTTTAGAAAACATTGAAAAGAGAGGGGACATGGGTCAAACATTCATAAATGACCCAAAAAACAATAGAGGGACATAATATAAGGTATTTAAGAACATGGTAATTAAATTTGAAGATATAACATTTGAAATGAAGAACATTAAAGGAAGACAAAAATAAGATTTCTCTTATGAGATTTCGGTAGCCTAACGACGTCACTTAAACTTGAAAAAAATGAATTGACGAGATAAACTAGGGTCTCTCATCATATGAACATAAGAGTCCAGTATTATAGATATAGAGATCATTCCCCCAACATAATAGAAAGGAACATGAATGACTTGACATGAAAGTAGAACTTTGAAAAAAGAGAAGGGTGAAAGAATCCCTTAAAAATTCAACAGCCTAACAGCATCACTTAAACTTTAACAAAAATGAATTGACAAGATCAAATAGGGTCTCTCATCATATGAACAAAAGAGTAGAGTATGATAGATATAGAGATCATACCCCAACATAATAGAAAGGAACTTGAAATACTTGACATGAAAGTAGAACTTTGAATAAGAGAAGAGTGAAAGAATCCCTTAAAAATTCGGCAGCCTAACGACACCACTTAAACATCAACAAAAATGAATTGATGAGATCAAATAGGGTATCTCATCATATGAACATAAAAGATCAGTATGATAGATTTAGAGATCATACCCCAACATAATAAAAAGTAACTTGCAAGACTTGACATGGAATTAGAACTTTGAAAAGGGAGAAAGGTGAAAGAACCACTCAAAAATTCGGCAGCCTAACGACGCCACTTAAAACTTAAAAATACTGAATTGAAGAGATCAAATGGGGTCTCTCATCATATGATAATAAAATATCAGTATGATAGATATAGAGATCATAACCAAATATAATAAAAATTAACTTGAAAGAATTGACATGAAAGTATAACTTCAAAACGAGAAGGGTGAAGAACCACTTAAAAATTCGGAAGCCTAATGGCGCCACTTAAAACTTCAAAATACTGAATTGAAGAGATCAAATGGGGTCTCTAATCATATGAACATAAAATATCAGTATTATAGATTTAGAGATCATAACCCAACATAATAAAAAGGAACTTGAAAGAATTGACATGAAAGTAGAACTTCAAAACAAGAAGGGTGAAGAACCACATAAAAATTCGGCAGCCTAACAGTGCCACTTAAAACATGAAAATACTGAATTGAAGAGATCAAATGGGTTCTCTCATCATATGATCATAAAAGATCAGTATGATAAATTTAGAGATCATACCACAAAATAATAAAAAGGAAATTGAAATACTTTACATGAAAAAAGATTTTGAAAAATGAGAAGGGAGAAAGAATCCATTACAAAAATTTCGGCAGCCTAACGACGCCACTTAAAACTTCATAAAACGAAATAATGAGAGTAAGAGGGGATCTCTCATTATATGAACATGAAAAGGGCAGTAAGAGGAGTATAAAATAACATCCTTTAGCATAAGAACATGGAGCATAAAAGAAATGACATAAAAGAGATTTCTTGAAAAGAAAGAGAGAGGTCGGATCCCTTACCTTAAAACGTAACTCTTAAAACACAAAGGTTGGGACCTTGAGGGCTTGGGGGAACCTTGGGAGGACTCCTTGGGAGGTAAGGAGACTAGAACTTCGTTGAGGATGGTTTTGGAGTCGAAAGGATGAGAGGAGGGCTTGGTATTTATAGGGAAAGTGAGGGGACAAGGCATTAATGGCCAAGGGACACCTCACATGTGCTTTTCTCAAAACCATGTGCTCTCCCATGATATTTTCCATTAAGTTAGGCCACATGGGGCCCCCAATACAAATATCCATCACTTTAGGTCCGACAAACCTTAAAATATCTCATGACATCACCATGACACAGTTATGATGTCATTAAACATACCGAAACCCTAAAACTGTATTTTTACTATTCACTAAAAATTCAACTTTCTCAGAAAAATACCAAAATTTCACATTAACCAAATATCAATGCTCTTATTTCAAAAATGAACTCCATTTTATAAAAATAATTTTCTAAATATTTTTAATTTTATTTTTAAATAAATACACTATTCACTGAAAATTCATTTTTTTCAGAAAAATCCCCAAAAATTACCATAACATAATATCGATGCCCTGAGTTCAAAAAATAAAGTCCATTTTTATAAAAATAATTTTCCAATTATTTTTAATTTAATTTTTAATTTAAAAACACTATTCAATCAAAAAAACTAATACTTTAATAATAATTTATGAAACCGTTATTTAACCATTTTATTGAATCACATTACTTAATCAAGGTGCCTAGATTATTTTAAAACTTTCTTTAAGTGAGATTACTAATCCATTTGGTCACATTACTAATCCTAAGCGTAAAATCACTATTCATAATTTACTATTCATCAAAAATCAATTTGATCTTATTAGATTCTAAATTTCGTACTGAACATAATTGTAGAAGACAATTTTTTAAAAATCATTACACATTTTTAATTATTTAAGGTTTACATAAACATTTTTTTAAAATATCCTTTTTTAAAATTCATCAAAAATATGCATACTATTTATATCCGGTCATTTAAAAATTCATAAACTTCATCATAAGAAGAAATCCCAATTTTTATTTAAAACAAGGATTACACAAGGCAGTTACGGTCTCGTTACATAGCCCCTTATAATACCAGCATAGGACCTAAGAGTAAGGTGTGCTAGGGTGATAGAATCTTAGGGTGGCTCAGTCAACATTGCCTGAGTAGTAATTTCTATCAGTTTGAACTTCTCACGAAGGCGATTCCGTTCTAGCTTCACATGATGAAGTTCAGCTTGGATTTGGTCCAGAGCAAAGCCCAAAGGTGCTACCTCCTTCCCAAGTTCTGTTAGATGGGCTTCGATCGGTCCAAGTCTACTGGGTGAGGCCATCGAATCTTTTTTCTATATTAATTAACCAAGATCACTTGTATTTAGAGACAATAATCGAAACATTTAGTTTCTAGTGGTCATATTGAACAATGGTCATATAACAGTCAAAATCCAACGGTCTCATTTTAAATATACTCATGTTATCAAATGAAACATTTTTGTTGAGTATAAAAATAAAATAAATTAACACATGAAATTAGGAAACAAGATTTATTCAAAATTTCGGGTCATTACACATGAAATATTTCAGAATTCCTATATATAGGGCCAAAGTGGTGGAAGATTAACCTCAGGTGTTAATCTAGAACCTGCAGTTCAATATTTTCCTTGGTTTTGTTTTTCCCATTATTTTTATGGAGTTGTTTATTTTATGCTAGCTATTGTTAGTTTTAGCTAGTATGGGCATATCACATGTACATTCAATTACTATGAAAGTAGATTATTGGTTCACTATTGGGGGTGGACAAATGAGATTATTTTATGGCCCCTATACGCGCACCTTGTTGTGCATGTGACTTCATTTTTGATTTCCAGTTGGAGAACAGGTTTCACATTGGATTGGGATGAGGCCAAATGTTTCTTTATCTAGAAGATCTATTCATGTGGAGTAGCATGATCAGACAGGTGCAAGTCAAGTTTCATAAAGACCAGGTATATGGTTCAGATTAGTATTTCAAGTATATCATATTGTATTTATTTTTAGTTTTCTTTTATTTTGAATATGTGGTCATTCCAGTGGGCGAAAAACAATTTTTTTCATGTTTGATATTCTATATGAGTTTATGATTCATTTCATTTATTATAGAATTCTTCTGTTTCAATTATTTATTATGAAAAAATTGATGTTTACCCAGTGTATTAATTTTTTTATTTCCACTATTATTTCACTATGACTAGAGGGCATAATCCCCCATTATATATTTTAGACCATCACCACTATTCGACAACCTCTGGTGTTCATAGAGGAACACTTGAGGCCTATAGTGAGCCATATTGGGTGATGTTTTTGGTTGAACAGGGATGGTTCGTTACAAAATGGTATCACAGGCCTTTTGGTTTTATGATTTGGGGATTCAGTAGACTAGTGGTCTAGGAATGCGTTAGAACATTTCATGGATATTATATTGGAGTTTCATAGAAATATTTTCTTATAGAAAGTATAAGTTTCTAGGGAATGGGATTGTTGTTATTGAATTTCATTTTTACTAATTTGTGATTTCACCTAGTTTGTTTCACTTTGGTTTGTGGATACTTGGGTTTTCATGTTTTTAGTTATTAGGTTGAGGGAAAGTGGCTAGTGTTCATTCATTATACTAGAAATGTAGGATTCACATGAAATATGACTATATTTGGTGTTTTTACTAATGACCATGGTTTAACTATTTAATGTGTCAAAAAATACTCATATTGTATTTTCTCATATTACTACTCAGTGAAAATCTATTCAAATGAATCATAGATTTATATTTTCTTCTATTGAAATTCTATGTGGATCTTGATGTGAGAGGTTCCATAGGGGTGGAGATACAGTCCTTTCATTAAAGGATTCAATGATACCCTTATTGGTTAGTAATGGGATTCAATTTTCATTTTAGTGGAGCAATTTGAGAAAGAATGCCTGATAGATATTTGGATTGGGCTCGAGTTTCCATGATCTGGTGGTTCCCTAAAGTCCTAGGTTCATGTTTTTTGGGAGGGAGTTGTCCATGCTGCATGTTTTTTTCTAGATCATGTATTGGGGCCCCTGTGTCATAATCTATGGCTTAAGTGGGTGTGGATGTTCTTAAATGGCGCTCCTATAGATTTCCTCTATCATCGAGTATGAGTATTCCTGGTTTTCTAGAAGTAGAGAATTTGGAGTGATCCTTATGTCATGGCTAGCTTGAGAGGGATGGTTTGGTTGGTTTCTCGACCCTTCTCTTTTGGTAGTGCATTGGGTAGCATAGTGGAAGCGTGGTTAGATGCTTCTGTAGTTTGATCAATGCATGAGTGGGGGGTGGTTGTGTGGTAGATCTTGGGATGTGGGAAATGCATCATTTTTAAAGAGGAGTGCTAAGGGTGATCCAGTTTTTTGTTGTTGACCTATGTGAGGGGCATGGTATGTGGGTTTAAGAATTCCAGCCTAGTTTTTTTAGGGATTGACCTATGTCAGCATGATCCTCATTGAACTTTCGAGAGTGGTTTAAGGAGAAACCTTATGTTATGGAGTACACCATATTCCATTGGAGTTTGAGATCAGCATTAAAGTGGGTTTTTGAGCATTGAGGTTGAAGGTTTTTAATGGCACTCATGTGTGAGTGGTTTGGAGATGTTTAAGTATTATATTTGATGATAGATGTATCATGGGTTGTGTGCTTATAGTTTAGGTAGTGGGGTTATAAAAAGGATACTCCTATGGTTAGGGGAATTTGGGAGATTGTGGTTGAACCTATATCATATTGGGGGAGAGTTGAGGATGATGCAATATCTGTCATTTTACGCTCTATATAGTAGTGATTGTGATAGTTAAAATGGGAGAGCATGGCAACTAGCTATCCACCAAGTCTTCTCAGTGCTAATAATAATTTTTGGTAGGGATTTTGTGGTGACCTACATCATTATCTGTTATGAAAATCAGGGTAAATTTTATCCTTTTTTTTCCCAGGAGTTTTCAAGGGAAAAATAATAAATTCCCCTGTAATATGATCTTAGATAATTTTTTTGACCACTATGTTGGTCCCAAAATAGGGTGTTTACCCTTGGAAAAATGTTTGGTGGAAATATGATCCAGTCAGATTTTCATTGAATATTGAATGTTCAGTTAATTAAATATTAATTTATTAAAACATATTTATTTGATGATATCATTCAAAATTATCATCAGATTAAAATTACATCTCTATAGTTGAGTCTGAAAGGAGGGGTTTTTTCAAGGTGAGGCATAACCTTGTATTGGGCATTAGGGCTATTACTATGACCCTTTTCTTTTCTTTTATTTTATTTTTTGTTTTCTTCTTTCTCCTATTATTTTTTATCCTTATCCATTTCTACATTGGATTGTTAAGTTGGTCCCATGGTATTCTACATTTTTTCTCTTTGGATGAGAGATGGAGGGGTAGAGAAAAGATGAGGAGAGATGGGAGGAGGTCCCACCATTGAGGTCAGGTCATGCTGGATCATTGTGTAGAAGCTGTGCATTGTGGATTGGTGAGAAGCTTCACTGATTTCTCTCAGAGGTAGGCCTATTTTATGTTTTCTCTTTAAATATTAGTAAAATGTATGTTTTTTATTTTAATATATTTTTTATTTTTTTGGGACCCCTTGTGGGTTGATCTATGATTTTTCTGTATAAATCGAGTGTTTAAGGGGGTTTTAAGGGTTCCCCAGTTGAGGAATACCATGTTAATGTCATGTGGTTTAGATGAACACATATAGCGAGTTCTTCATGTTCAGGGAAGATAAGTTTCTATAATTACATGCACTTTACATTAAGAATACACTGTGCACTAATACCTATCCAAGTGGATGAGTACATGGGAAGATAGAGTTTTAGTAAGTAATCAATATGTAATCTAGATACAATCCATTTAGTGGGTCATGTCCATGTGGATATGTACTTGGGAAGACACCCCATGTGATAGGTACATGTCTATGTAGAATTACTTGGGAAGACCCCATGTACACCATTACAGTGTAGTAGTACACAAACATACCCCATATCTATTCTATCCATATAAAAGTACATGCCTAAGATAATAGTTTAGATTACATGATATTTAGTAATAGGTACATTGTGTGTACGTTTTCCGACAAAGATTGTTTGGTATTTTTTTCCCCAGATTCAGAATTGAACTTGTGATTATTCCATTATGATCATTTTTGCATGTAGATCATAATGGTGGAATACAATTGATTTTCTAGAGGCTGTGTAGATGGTGTTTTGGAAATAGATAGTTCAACAAGAGGATTTCTTTGAGGTTTGGTTTCAGAATCATCTTGGGGGTTGGGTTGTGAGATGCATGACCTGGGTAAGGGTTGCGAGCTCGTTGGTTTTCCTTGGATTGTTGGATCCGTTAGGATGGGTTGACACCTTTGATGGAGGTTATGGTCAGGTTCTATTGAGAGTTTGAGATGGTACTGAGGGACTCTTAAAGAAAAAATTATAGGAAAATTGGCACTAGTTTATGGGCTGTATTTATGGATGGCTAACTGAGGATTGCTTGTGTGGGATTTTCCTTAAGGTTTGGTTTGTTTTGAGGATACCTTGTAGAGGGTATTTCTTTTGAGGTGGTGATAAGGACTGATGTGATGGTCTTGATTTGTGTTCTTTAATTTTCAGAGCCTGTTGAGTGAATTTTTGATCAAGGACTAGTTGGAGGCCGCTGAGGGCTGTTTGGGATATTTGTACACTAGGAGAATGTTTTTATTTTGGATGATCAAGAGGAACCCCTCATAGGTCATCATACTAATTCTATGGCATTTTGTCTATTCGAGTATATTTCTTTGAGCATGCCCTAAGAGAATGGGTGTAGTAGGGGTGTCCCTAGTAGGATGTTGCCTTGGCGATGTGATATGTGGTGATGAATGGGGCCCATGATTTGTTGGTTGATAGTGGATCATCATTTATAGTTCAGCTAGTTGTATGGTGGGATTTATGCCAGATTATCCCACGTTTGATTGACCTTTGATTGTGAGGTTTGATTTTGTGTCTGATTATAACTTTGGTTTGTGGATAATACCTTTGGGATATCATGGATCATGTTAGACCATGATTGTTAATCTACTTCGCCCCTCTATTGGTTGGTTATTGTTAGACGGGCCTAGGGAGATAATGGAAAATTTGATCAAGTGAACCCATTTTATTGTTTATTTTCCTTGGATGGAGGTTTTATGCCATAGATTTGGTGGGATCCAAGTTCTTGAGTGGGTATCTGGGATAGTGTATTAGTCAGGACCATGGGTATATGAGATCCTTATGAAAAGTTCATATATTAGTCCCATATTAAATGTTATTCCCCTAGGATAGCTTGTGTCATTATTCCCTAATTTAGATCCTAATTTGATCTCTTGGAATTTTCAAACATGGTGGTTTCTTAGAAATGTGGACTAGATATTTTCCCCTAGTTTGATTATGTCATTGTATTCTTAGATCATAATAGATGTGTTTCGATGTTTAGGTTCATAGGATGAGATCTCAGGGTTGAAAATTCATACATATCCTTACAGTGGAATTTAGAGATCATCTTTGATCAAGATTTCATGCATGATGTTGTGGATAAATGGGAAATGTTTTGAAATTCCTTGGGATGGGGCCAAAGCTGGGGTGGATTTACCCTAGGTGATAGGCTAAAACCCAAGGTTGAGTTTTTCCTTGTTATTATTTCACCTTGTTTTTATAAAGTTGTTTATTTAATGCTAGCTATTATTAGTTTTAGTTAGGCTAGGAATATATCATGTGAATGAACTTTTTATGATAGTAGATTATAGGTTCACCATATCCAGGTGGCCTAATGAGATTCATTTCTCACCCCCTATGCATGCACCTCAATGTTTGTGAGGACTTGATGTTTACATTCAGATAGGATTACAGGTTACATGTTGAATGGGGATGGGGAATACTATTTTTTGATCAACCAGATCCTTTCATGTGGAGTCTTAGGATTGATCTGATATAGCTTTAGCATCATGGAGATTGGGTATGTGGTTTGTATTGGTGTTGGTAGTAGAGCAAGTTATATTTAGTTATAGTTTGTTTATTTTGTATATGTGGTTGGCCTAGTTGGTGAATGACTGTTTTTTATCATTATTTATTGAGATTCTATATGACTATATAATGTATTTAATTTTTCGTATCTTGAATCTATTCCATTTATTTATTATCCATACTTTTATGTTTTCCCCTATGGATGAGTTTGGTTATTTCTACAGTTATTGCACTTTTACTAGTTAGTATATTCTCTCCACTTTATCTTTTAGACCCTTTTTACTAGTCAAAAGCCTCTAGCATCAAGGGAGGCATGCCCAAGGCATTTTGGTGAGACAAATCTAGTGGTGTGTTAGATCGACCTAATATGGTTCGTTGCATTGGTGCCATTTTTCATTGATTAAGAAATTTAATTACCTTAAGAAATGAAAAAATACAAAATGTCACTCTCTTGACTTTAATATCTACAAATGTTTTCTATAAGGATAAAAAATTTTCAATTCATATTATAAATTTTTATTTAAAATATAAATTAAGTGTTTTTATCATGTTATTTTTTTATAAATTTTACTGATGGAATAATTACATTAAATTCCTACTCAACGCCAAAATTATATTTATTCAATTAATAGAAAAAATAAATGATTCTAAACATATTTAAAGTAATATAATTTGGATTAATTGTTGTGTTCCATGAATTTTTTAGATAAATATAACATATTAGGTATGTGTGAAAAGTTCATATTCTAATTACAAAACTATCTTAAAGAATTTAAATTCAAAGTAAATGAATAGTTTCAAAAATGAAATTAATGATATTTTATGAATAATAATATTTTATGAAAAATAATATTTTATTAAATTATTTAAATATCATAAAAATCTTGAAAAATACAATTATGATGATAAATGGTATTAAATTTCATCTCTTGTCCATTTATGATCCAATTGATACATTCGACATAAAATTATAATCCTTTAAGATTAATGAATTAGTTACCACAATTAAGGTTAAAATTTGTTTACAGTGGGGTTAAACCAAAATAAAATATAATAAGACATGATATTGTGATAAAAATTTTTACAAATAAATCAACTCTTTTCAATATCTTACATTATATGAAACAGTAACTTTAACTTACATTACACTTGACATTGATTTTTAACAAACCATGATATATTATTAATATTGTTTTTTAAACATGACCACTATAACATATACATTAAACAAAGTGATATGAATATTAATAACTAATTTTTAATTTTTAAGTATATATATTTTCATAAATAAAATATATTGAGTGAAAGTACTTAATTTTTCAGTAAAGTCATTATATATTTTGAAAATACTATTTCTTCAAAAAAATGTTATTTATTTATTTTTGTGAACAAATAATAAAATTTATTTTTGAAATGTTTATAAGATTTATTTTCAAAAATAAATTTCAATTTTGTAAACAACATGTAAAAGTTATATTAGGGTGAATTTTTTGGTTTTTTCAGAAAAGAAAAATATTTCAATGAATAGTGAAAATACTTTTTTTTTATTGAAAATAACTTTTTATTTTAATAAATTTGAAAGGTTATTTTTTGTTTAAAAATGGATTTAAATGTAAAATTAGTTCAATTATGTATCAATTAATCCAAATTCATTCATTATATTCAATTTCATATTGAATTTTTATATAAAACCCTTTTAATCTTGTGAATGTTTTCTCTCTAAAAACAAGCTTTCTCATCAGGTTTGTGGAATTAATTATAAATTAAAATTTACTAATTATTGGAATGGAATTTATAAAAATGGGTTAAATATTTTTAACTATCATTATTTATATTATATAATAATTTAAACTTAATTTTGACCATAATGAATACTATAATAGTAAAAAATTATTTATCACGGTTATGGTGAAAATTGGTTTACCATGGGGTTAAACTAAAATAAAAATTGATAAAAATAACCCAAAAGTTGTCTAGAAACCATTTTATATAAATTATTCGGCCATATATCTGATAGTATATATAATGGCCCATATTTTATCCTTGTTTCATGATAAAAACATCTATAATGTTTTCTATTTTAAAACACTATAAGGGTGCCACTCACCTCACTTATAAAAGGCCACTCACACTCCTCTCCAATTCACACTTCCAAAACCATTTGGTTCTTCTTATTGATGTCCAAATACATTCATAAAATTACCCCTCTCATCTTATAATCCTTATTTTGGTCATAAATATATCCTAATTATCCTTTTTGTGCAAACCAAAATTAGTTTTCCGAAGATAAGGTAACATCCCTAAGTGAGTGTTTTATTTAATTTATTCCTCCATCTACATTAATTATTATTAATAAATTATGATAGTAGACTTCAATATATTCCATATACTAAGATTTTATTATTTTAATGTAATAACCTATATATTTATATTTTTAGAACAATTGGAATATTAAATAATCATTCATGTGTACGGCGGACTACCGCCTCACGAACTGATGCTATTCATTTTCCATAACCACCACTCACTTCTAGATATAAAGAAGTATTTATTAATATATATTTTATATTTTATATTATCATACATATATAATTATAATAACACATCTAAATTTTTACCTTTCCCACTGTTGTAAAATAATAAATTCCCTCGCGTGTGCGACAGAATACCACCTGGTGAACCGATGTGATTTGTTTTTCCATTTCCATTTTACATAGGTGGAAATAAGGATATATTTAAAAAATATATATAATATTTTTAAAATATTTATAATTATAATTTTTTAATTATTATATAACATGTAACTTATTACTTCCCATTCTGTGGGGGATACAATAACATATTTTTTGTGTACAACAGACAACTTCCTCACGTAGCGATGTGATTCAATATTTACTAAAACATTTAATAGAAGGAAACTTGAGTAAATTTAAAAAATATATGTGATATATATGACATAAAATTAATGATGAAATTTTAATATATTATTTACCTTTTTCACATTCAATCTATTTATAAAATGAAAACAACATTCATGCGTACGTATGGGGTACCATCTCCATGAATGGAATATTTCATTTTATATCTCTTACTATTATGTATTAATCTAAATAAATATATAATGAATATATATGATATTTATAACATTTTTAAAATTCTTTATATTATATAACCATGATCAATTTAAGAAGATAGAAAATACCAAATAAAAAGTTATAAGAAAAACAAAGGAGTTATTACCTAAAATGTAATTTTAACATAGAATTTCTAATAAACTAGTAATAAAATGTCACAAGTAAATAATATATGGAATGATAAATATTATCATGGTTAAAAAATATATGTATAATAAAAGTTTTATTATTATATTGGAGGTTTTATTGATATGTAGGAAGTCGATACTTATGGTAAGAGATTTCTGTCTCATTTTTTACTTCTATGAGACACATGCCATATTCACAATGAATTTATTTTATGTGGTGTATAAAATGAACATGAATGTATTTTATGACAATTTTTCTGAAAATTATGTTGATTTAGATATCCAATTTAGGAACTATCTTTCATGGTGGTTTATGGATGAAATGTTACCAAAACGGTAAGGGATTTTTTCCCCAAATTGCCTTCTTTGGGACATAAGTTATGTTATAAACCTATATTATTCAATTAAGTTCATATACTACCCCATTTAAATTTAATATCTTTAATATAATTAGTTTCATGATATTAAAAGTTTCATTTTATTTTTTTCTTTAATGGGTCCCATGATTCAAAAGATACCAAAGAGGTAAAGGCTTGATGTTACAGTCTCATTAATTATCAATATTGTTTACGATTATTAATTCAATGATGAAATATTATGAGACATATATTTGTTAAAAATTTAATTTTATTATCATATGATTATGTAATGAGAATAAATTATTTCCCTTAAGTTTCCTCTGTTGATGTACTTAAGAGTTCCAAATAAAATTTTATTGAAAAATTGTCATTATTTATCTCTTCAGTTGAAAACCCTTTTTCTTCCAAAACCATGTTTTCTAAATGTGTTTTACAAAATGTTTTAACATTATACAAAATATTTATAAAGATATTTTTACCCATGTTTTAATTTTTACAATTTGTTTTGAATGGAATCTTAATGTCATTTTCCAAACAAGGACTATTTGGATTTTACTAAATATGTGAAAAGAATATTTATTTTAATGTGTTCAAACTAAAATAATTACTACCTAATGTCCATTATTTTATTTCTATATTCCATTATAAAGTATAAATATAATTCTCAAATTAATGTATTTTTAAAAAGTCTTATATTTTAAAATGTTTTTTATGTGGAATGGATTTTTTCCATAAGAAACTTTTTATATGATTTTTATTTCAAAATAATTTCCCATATAAGATGATGTAATAAGATGTTACATATGGTTTAATGGAGATATTACAAAAGGATACATTTATTATTATTTTTATGAATATATTATGTTTATGATGACAAGATGCTTATGAGACACCATTCTTTTTCAGGGGTTATACCATGAGAAAATTCTTATGAAAACACCTCTTTTTCTATAGTTTATAGATTGAGGAAATGATGAAATGATTATGAAACCCATTTCATTTAATGAGTTATAATATGAATAATTGTTTATGATCTTGTAACACACATATGTATGATGTTCATCAAGCGATGAGAGTGACTTATATCTCCCTCGATTGAATTGTGTAATGATTAATGTTGTATGACATCAAAGGGTACACAAGAGGTTATCCCAATTCTCAAATAGGGATAATAGATTATTATCCAAATATCAAAAGAGTTCATATGGAAGGTTATCCCAAGACTAAAATAGGGTACGTGGGAGGTTACCCCAAGCTAAAAAGAGGATATACATGAGGTTATCCCAATCTCAAAGTAGCTACAAAGGTGGTTCGCCCAAGCCTAAAATCTTATTAATGTCTTGGTGGGTATCCTTGAAATAATATTTTATATACTTATGTGTATATAAGAAATATAGTTCTTATGATAATGTTATATTCTCATAGATTATGTTCTTTTATTAATTTTTTATTCTTGTCTTATGAACTACCAAGATTTATGCCATGACTCAAGTTTCTGATCTATTATATGTAGGGTATTGTTTTCAAATGTTATTATCATGTTATCATACACTTTTTATCATGATATGTTTATATCTCCCTTGAATACCCTTACTGAGCATATTATATCATTTATTTTCATTTCCCTAGGTTATGATTAAAGGCATTATGTATGATATGTCTATAAAGGGTGTTAGTTGTGGAGAACATAGTGGGAGATGACATAGATCACTTATGAAACCATTGTTTATGTGTTCAAGTATCCATTGTCACTATAACTAAATGATTCTATCATGGATTGTTTTGTTATGTAATGAATATTTATATATTAAGATGTAATATTTATGTATATCAAGTTTGGTTCTTTATAGTTGGTATCAAAGAAATGATTAGTTAACCTTGGGAAACTAGGATGAGAAAAGATTTAGTAACATCCCTAGGGTTATTTATAAGGATATGTATGGGGATATGTATAAGGGTATGTAAATGGATGAGTCAAAGGATATGAAAATGTCCTGGAATTTTGGTAAAGGATAGAGTGAGTGGTTTTTAGGAAATTAAGTCCATGTCTGGATGCTACAAGTGGATTTAGCTCTATCATAGAGGTACCTAGGGGTAATATATATTAAAAGGTTGCATTATGATGGACTTGATCATCACCTCATTAATGAAAATAGGCCTTTATTTACACCTAGTTTTACATAACTAGGGGATATTATTTGGAAACTCACAATCACTTCACGAACCCATCATGATGGATTTGAATAATGACCATGAAATACACAGGTTAATCCTAAGGTTTCACAGATTAAAAATACTTTTTTCATGATTTATACATCTAATAAATTATTTTTCATAATTATGTGGTTTTACAATTGATTGTTGGTTCTCACAGTTTTCATTATAGTTTTAGTCAATGGATAGAACCCTAAGGAACTGTGTTATTGTTGAGTGTGTTTGACAATGTAATGATTTTCCTCCAAAGAATCCAAATGTTATGGGAGATGGAATTAAAAATATTATTATTATGATCATACAACATATCATTCCATGAATCATATTTAACATAAAAATGAGAAAATATTGTAACAATGTTCCATTTATTCCTTCATGAGGAAATATTCACCCTATTTTAGTAGGTCCATTGATCCACTAGTTGCTGGACAATGGATCAGCACCCCTGAAAATACATTTTCTATTCTCCAGTGTTTGGAGTAGGAAAAAGCAATTTAGGGTATCTATTATTTGGAAGAAGATGAAGATTAATCGTGGATATTTATTAAGAGAACTATTCAAGCGGAGGTAATTGACTCCCTTGAATGGGATAGATTTAAGAGTATATTAGTATGTAATTCCATCATATTCTTTTAATAAGGATAGAGAAATAATTTCTCGAGCTCAAACAGAAGGATGGTGAATCTATTAGTACCAGAAATATTAATTTTACTATACTTTCATGGTATTATTCTTTTTTAATCATTGGGACATAAAGAAAAGTTGATTGATTTTTTGGTGGATTAAGTCTATGTCTTAGAAAGTTGTTAGCTATATGAGAATTTAGTAGCTACAAAGAAGTCATTCGATGTGAACTGAAGGTAGAAAAAAAATTGGATATTTAAAACATCCCCATGGTATAAATAAGAAAAGTAAGATCATGTCTCATAAGAACTCAAATAAATCATATGTTGGAAAGAATGTTTAGTTACCTACATACCATAAATATTGGGAGAAGCACTTAGGAGAATTCTTGAGAGGAACATGTGGGTGTTACAAATGTGAGAAGCATAACCATTGATTAAAATAATGTAGAAGGGATGTGAAAAGGCTAGTGATTTAAATAAATGGAGGTATACCTCTATATAATGAACCACCCACACACTATAGTTTCAAGGGTAATGTGTCTTGGTATTATGATAATCAATTCCCCAATCAAAGGGATAATGTAGATGATAAGCCACAAAATACTATGAACATAAAGGAAAAAAAGAAATATTATTCAATAACAATAGATGAAGATAATTTGGATGATTAGGTCACATTATCCTCCCCTAATAGGTTGGTAATTTCATGTTTGTTTTGAAACTAATTGGCCTTATGAAAATATTATTTTTCATCCTTTAGTGAAATTTCATGTGATTTTGAGTATTGATTATATCCTTATACATGGATTTTGGAGTAGTGACATCACGTTTGGTAGTATATCATTATAAGGATGAACCCAAGATTTAAATGGAAATGTTTTTATATAATATAATTTTTTTTAAGGAATTAATGGTGGATAAACTTTTAAAACTATATATGTATCCATGTAAGATTAAATTAAGAGTTATGGACACCATCACTGGTTTATGATTTTAAGGTTAATCATAAGTTCAAAGTCATTAAAACACTTCTTGAGGTTTTATGTGATGGTAGTTTTTCAATATTGGGGATATTTTAAGAGATATTTATGGAAGTAAAACCCTTAAATTTTGTATATGTTATAGTGAAAAAGTTATTTGAGGAGGAATGCCTTTAAACTTTGTGGACATATGATTAAATATACTGGTAACCTTTAGGGTTTATCTTATCTCTGATGTTTAAGTAATTATTGGTTATAGTTGATCACCTTATAAAGTCTCCAAAATTGATCACTATTAGAGATAATTTATCCCTAGATTCGATTTTCAAAATATACATTAATGTAGTTTTAAGGTTACATGGAGTACCACATTCAATTTTGTATAATCAGTATCTAAATTTTTCCTTGAATTTTATGTGAATTTTTAAAAAATATCTTGATGTAGAGTTAAATTTCAACACAATGTATCATCCTCATAAATATGGTTAATCTAAAAAAAATTATTACCATTGAGTATCTGATATGATATTGTTTTATGCACTTCAATGTTGATTGGGATCAACACCTTCCTTCATTTGAAATTTCATATGACAGTATCATTCACTTGAGCATTCAAATGGATCATTATAAATACATTTATAGAAAAAAGTGTAGAAATCCAACATACTGGAGTAAAGTTATAGAATTAAATCCCGCCGGACCCGAGTTAGATGATAAAATGAAAGATATGTTTAAATCCATTTAGAAATATTTAAGGGAAGAAAAATGTTTAAAAAAATGTTATGATGATATTTGTTGATGTGATCTAGAATTTGAAATTGCTGGTAAGGTATTTCTATGAGTTTATATTTATAAGAAATTAGGGAAATCTAAGACCTATGTATAATGGTCCCATTTAAATTCTTAATCATATCAGGAGAATATATTATCTCTTGGTGATCCACCTAATCTTACTCGGGTTTATAATGTGTTCCATGTATATCTCCTCAGGAAGTACATACTTGATTCATCACATTGCACTAAATATGGATTTTGTACCTTTGGTGCATTATATTTCTTATGAGGAACAACTGATTGAGATTCCAGAAAATACAAAGAGAGTTCTATGGAACAAGACCACTCACTTGGTCAATGTTTTGTGAAAAAATTACATGTTCAAGGAAGCTACGTAGAACTTGGGAATATAATGAGGTAGAAGTATCCTAATTTTTTTTGTAACAAAGTGGAAAATTTAAAGGGAAAATTCATTTTAAGGGGGATAAAATTTTACACCAGTAGTTTTTGTGAAATATATTTTTTTCAAATAAATTTAATATTTTTTATATCTTTCATTACACCCAACAAAGATTTTATCTTATGTTACACTTGAAACTAAATTTTACCAAACCACCATAAATTATTAATATTATTATTCAAACATAATAATTATAAACTAGAAATTAAACACATAGATATTAATAGTAATATATATTTTCTAAATATTAATTATAATGGATTTTCACAAAAAAGCTTATTTATAAAAAAGTACATAATTTTTAGTAAAGTCATTATATGTTTTGAAAATACTATTATCTCAAAAAACTAATTTTTATTTATTTTTGTGAAAAATAATATAAGTAATTTTTTAAAATTATAGAAAATTTATTTGAACAAATAAACTTGAATTTTGAAATCATCATTTCAAAATTATCTTAGGGTGAAATTTTGGGTTTTTTTGAGAAGATTTAGTTCTCGACAAAAAGTCAAAAATACTGGTTTTTATTGAAACACTATTATTCATTTTAAGAATTTATATGGTTAATTTTTGTTTAAAAATGGGTTTAAAAGTAAAATTAGTTAAATTATATATATATTAATATATTTTTTAACTAGAGTCAAAGTTAAATTAAATTTTTATATTAAAATATTTTAAATGTTTTAACATTTTCTATTTAAAAACTAGATTTCTCATTATGTCGATAGAATTAATTCTAAATTACATTTTGAAAAATATTTGAATGGAATTTAGAAAAATTGATTCCATTTTTTTAATAAAAACTTTAACTATTATCTAATATTTTCAACTTAATTTTTAACTATAATTAATTGTAAAAACAGTACAAATTTATTTATCACGGTTAAGGTAGAAATGAGTTTAACAGTGGGAAAAACTAAAAAGACAGGTGTTACAAATTTACAAAAAAGTTTCAAAAACACATTACATGTAAATATTAATACCTATTTATTATAATATATATTTTGGTAAAATTTTTGTCTTTGTGGCATGATAAAAACATGGGTATACTTTTTTGTTTAAAAAAATTACAAGTGTGCCACTCACCACACTTATAAAAGGACACCCCTCTCATGTCTTCTTCACACATCCAAAACCCTTTGGGAATGAAATTAAATTCCCAAATAACTTCCAAAATTCTATAATATCATCATAAAATACTTATTTGTTTCATAAATCCAATATAGTAATTCTTTTGGTGCAAACCAAATGAAGTTTTCCGAGGACGAGTTAACAACCCTAGTTGTGTGTTTTATTTTATTTCTTCCTAAAACTCCTTCAATTATTATTAGATAATACTAATATAATAATATATTTATATTCCACATAATGATATGGTATTATGATTATTTAATTACCTAAATATTTATCCTCTTCTATAAAAAAGGATAGGAAATCATCATTCCTATGTATGGAAGACTACCACCATGCTAACCGATGTTATAAATTTTCCATCACCACCTCTCACATATAGAAATAATGATGGGTTTAATTTTTATATATTTTATGTATGATATTATTATAACACTTTAACTATAATACCACATAAACCTTATTACCTTACAACCCATTTTAAAATAATAACATCGCTCTTGTGTGCGGAAGACTACTGCCTCACGAACTGATGTGAAGTAATCTTCCATTTCAATTTTTCATGGATGAAATAAGGATATGTTGAATGAATATATATTATATTTGAAACATAATTATACTTATTTAATTATAATATCAAAAATACCTTCTTACATTCCATTCCATGGGGGATATGATAACAACATTCGTCTGTAAGATGAACTACTGCCTGGAAAAACGACGTGATTTGTTTTTCACTGACACATTGCATGGAAGGTAATTATAGTTAATTTAATGAATATATGTGATATATATGAAATAAAAATTATTCTTTAATGGTAATAGATTATTTAAATATATTTTATTTAATCCATTTACAAAATTGAAATAGTGTTCATGTGTACATAGACATATTGTCTCCGTCAATGGTGTATTTCATTTTCTATCTCTAACTATTATGGATTAGTCTAAATAAATATATAATGAATATATATGATATTTATATAATTTTTAATATTATTGATATTATTGAATTATTATCAATGTAAGAGGACTAAAAATACAAAATCAAAAGTTACATGAAAAATAAAACAATTATTACTAAAACGCAATTTTAACAAGAAATTATTAATAAATGGATGATAAAAGGCCCTACGTAAATCATATATGGAATGGGAAATATGAGTATGGTTATTTAATATAGTTATAATAAACTTATATTTATTATAAATGATATTATAACATGTACGAAGGAAGTAAATACTTAATGTAAGGTATTTTTTTCTTTATTTTTTACTTCTCTCACTTCTACAAATACAGCTTTAATCAACGCTATAAAAGGTCGTTAAAAATGCTTTAAAATCCATGTTAAATGAGGAAAAGATAAAGGGGGGAGGAGGGTTACCCTATAAAAGCACTAAAAAAAGATTTGATAAAGACACCGTTTAGCAGCGCTAAAAAAATAGACGATAAATGGGTCCTTTATCAGTGGTTTTTTTAACGCTGATAAAAGTTAAAAAACATTAAAAAAATATTTCTTCAATTTGGGGAGGGGCTTAAATAGCACTTGAATCCCTCTTTAACAAGACCCCAACCCACCCCATTCCACACGCCCCAGCCACCCCACCCCCTTTAATATCACCCACCCCCTTTAATAGCGCTAGCCCTTATTCCCCACTCATCCACACGACCTGACTGCCCTGGATTCAAACATGAGACCTGTTTCTTATGTGCCTAAGCCTTTACCACTCCACCATATTTATTTTCTCTTAATTTATTAATATATATATTTATTTATATATATATATATTTAGTTATATTTACTCATATATTAATATATATTTATATTAACATATATATATTTATATTAATATATATATTTACATATATTAATATATATATAGTTATGTTAATATAACACCCAAACATTTTATTGTATGCTTCTCTTAAATATATTCTATCCATAGACTATATTTCATAAAGAACTATTTTACTTTAAAACAACACTTTTTTATTTAGGATATATTCATAAATTAGCCATTAAACATAAATTTTACACTTCTTATGTTTTGAATTTTGAAAAATGGTCATCTAGAGTTATGACCAGTAAGTCATTTGGAGTCTGATAGAACAAACTTTATTTTTTAACGAATAGTAACATCCATTATGAATAGAAATATGAATATTAATATGACCTTTATGAATAGTAAATAATGATAATATTTTATTTTCTTAAGGTAATAATATAATGAGATCTTAATTAAATTTCCAATGTGATATAAAACTAATTATACCTTTAAAATTGTTATTTTTCGAATTAACTGTGATTTTATTAAAAAATTAAATTAATAGTATTTAAAAAATTATTTTCAAAGAATAGAGTTCATTTTGGAAATTTATACATCGAAAAATGGTTAGAGTGAATTTTTTGTATTTTTCTAAGACACTTGAATTTTTCGTGAATAGTAAAAATACAGTTTTGAGTTTTCGGTAGTTTAATGACATCATAATGATGTAATAATTAAATATGAAAGTATGTTAGACTTTTTTATAGTACCATATGACATGAGGTATTCCAAGTGGCTAAAACCATGGGCAAATACCATGGGAAAGCCCATGGTTTTGCAAAAACTACTAATGAGGCATCCCTTTCAATTAATAAAAAACTCCCTCTAATTTACTATAAATACCCACTCACCCCCTTCATTTTATTTCATTAAAAACAAATTATCCTAGAATCTCTTGTAGTATTACCTCCCTAGTAGTCCTCCCAAGGTTTCCTCAAACACCCAAGGTCCCAACCATCATGTTTTGGGAGTTACTCTACTAGGTGAGAGAATCAACCACCCTTCTCTTTTCATAAAGCATCCATTTATGTTTTAACTTTTATTTTCAATTGGATTATGTTGAGATATTTCATTCCATATTCCACTAACTTCCCATATTAGGTATGAGAGATGAGATACCCCCTTTCTCTCGTCAAACTATTTTATGAAATTTTAAGTGATGTCGTTAGGCTGTCGAATTTTCGTGAGAGATTTCTCAAATTTTCTTCTATTTTGAGTTCACTTATTTTTTACTTATTTCCTCATATCCAATAATACAAATGATATGATAATTTAATTACCTTAAATGAACTAGAATTATATTATTCTAATAGAATATTTCATCATCAACTCTCTTTCCCCCTCCTCTTATACTAAAAAATGAAAACACTGTCCAAGATGTGTTAATTCAAGGACGACGTGTTCTCAATTTTCGTTACCATATTAACTTATGGTAATGAAACCATTTTTATGGTAGAAAAAGATCAGAATATATGTATTTCATCTCATTATTTTTCTGGAATCACTACACATTCATAATATGGAATAATAATAAAAAAATAAGTTCATTGTGAACAAATCTACTAAGTTAATCCGAACGTTTGTAATTAAATTTTAACAAATGATTCATCATCTTGGTATATAACAAAAAATCATTATAAGATCATTTATATCTCTAAAATTTTATTAATAATATATATTAACAATTCTGTATGTTTAACCACATTTCGATCGAACTTCCATTCAAAAATACAAGTAAACAGATCATGAAAACCAAGGAAGAAAATGCTCCTGAAACAATAAAATTGAACCTCTTAAACCCATAAAAAGGGCCATGAATGAACCTAATAAGGTTATAATAAATCAATTACATGTATAGTAAATTATAGAATTACAAATTAATGAAGCTAAATTTTATTATTCAGGTCATTAAAACAAACTAAGAACACACTCGTGCATAAGGTTAGGGGTTTATTATCTCACATTTAATTCTGTGAGATTTCCATTGTTCTCCACTTATTTATTGCATGTGGTGTATGTTTACTGCCATTTGATATATAATATCATGATTATATTCATTTTCATGGGATTTAATTATTGATTTGATAATTATTAATTCTTGTTTACACAGAATGATTGATTACAATGTGGTAATGGGCTTTGTGTCGATTTTCCATTTCGTTGTGACTTACTTTGTATTTTTCACCTAATAATTTTTATGTTATGTACCTACTGCCAAATTGAGATCATTTTTCATTTTAAATTTTAAATATATTATATATCCATATTATGGTTTCATGTATATGAATATTTTCTAAACCGTATTCCATTTTACATATGGTGTTTATTTGGATTGTTGTTTTAACTCTGGAAATATTGATGGATCTATATCCTCTACTCTATACAGATATTGAAAAGGAATATTGATATTATATTAAATCAATTTATAAATAATTATTTGGACTTGTAGAGGCAGGTGGGGCTTATTATAGCTCCTTGATTCATCGAAAGGTCTCATGTGACAAATCAATTGGCGACAAACCCTTCGAGTTTGTTTCAAAATATTTCACAGGTTTCTACCCAGAGAACTAAATTGTTTTAATGGTATTATGGTATCATGTTATAGATACATGACATAAAATTAATAACCATTCTAATTATTTTTTTTAGTTTTTACTATCCATGAGGGTTTCACTATGACAGAATCTATGGATATAGTTTTGTTCTCAGTTTATTAAGGGCGTGAGTTTTTAGTTTATTCACCATTCCATATTGACTGTGCCAAGTTGTTTATGAATCAGTTATTATTTATTCATGATTCCTCTAATTTTAACCCTTTCTGAGCATTTGAGCTCACCCCTTTCATTTGTTTACATTCAATAGGTTTTGAAGAGGATATCATTTATTCAGTTTTCATGGATGCAGTTTTTAGTTTTTGTTATGTGTTATATCTTATTACCTTTACTAATGTAATTTGAGTTACATCTATGTATCTAGTTTTTTAAGACTATAGAACTGATTATTCCTTCGAGATTTCATTCCATCTAACCATTCCAATGTAACAAGTAATGCACCAACTCTGGTCTAGAGGTTTTGGAGTGTTACAGCTGGTATCAAAGGAAGTTTAGTAGGAACCTTGGAAACTAGATTAGAAAATGTAGATTAAGGAACAAAGCCCTAAGGTAGTAGTTGAGGACAAACATACAAGAATTTCCTGGAATTTTGGTAAGTAATAGAGTATGTGGATATTTATATAAATAAATCCCTATCTAGATACAAACAAGTAGAGGTGGCTCTGGCACAGATATACCTAGGAGTAAAAACTCTAATAAGGAGTTTTGGGCATGACCCGAGGTATCCTGGTACACAACAACGGGACATGCTGCACTCTTGAAATTGATACTCCTGGGGGATATGCTTAGGATAATTCACATTTTATTTACATTCCATTATAAAGGATTTTAATGTAAATTTTTCCTCAGAGAATCCATGTTTATGAGATTATTTATGCATAGAATTTTAATCTAAGATAAGTGATTTTCTATTTTAGATTCATAACCTAATATAGTGTATGCCTTTATATAGAAATGGTGCCTAATGAAAGAAGGGGAATTAATACACGTGGGCAATGTAGGGATCTCCCCAGTGACCAAGTCAACACAGTCAGTGTTGGAGTAGATCAGATCACGACCATATTGGGACAAATTACTCAGGTTGTGACAAATAACCATGCTACACCTATGTTGGACCATTTCATGTGGTAGAAGCCCCCATATTTTAGTGGGACTACCAATCTAGTGGTAGTTGAGCAGTGGATAAAGTCCCTTGAAATGATATTCATGTCATTAAGATGTGATGAAAATGAAAAGGTAGTGCTGGCAGTATATTGTCTCAAGGGTGACGTTGATCAGTGGTGGTCCTGATCTAGAATACAATGGAGGAAGAATAAATAGAAGATATGGAATGGAGGAATTTTAAGGAAATATTCTTTAAAAAATATTTCCCTCATGAGAAACTAATTGAAATGAAGAGGACATTACTTGGATTAAATCAAAGGGAAGAAGACAGTGTTATAGAGTATGAGGCTACCTTCACAAGGCTAGCCAGATATGCCGTATATTATGTACATGACTTGGCAGACAAGATTGATCATTTCACATAAGGTCTTAAGACAAGTATTTAAAGAAAACTTTCTTCTCAATCATTTTCATCATATGATGAAATTGCATCAAGTACCATAAAAATAGAGAAGTAATTTTCTAGATCAAATCTGTTCAAGGGAAACCAAGATAAAAAGTTGTACTCTGATAACCAAGGGAAAGTTGAAGCACCAAAGAATAACAAGGTTTTGAAGAAATTTCCATTATGCGAGAACTATGGAAAGAATCATCTTGTTAAATTCTTGAAAGGCATGGGAGTCTACTATAAGTGTGGATAAAGGGGTCATCTATCTAATGAATGCAAGGGGAAGAAACAATTTGATGATGTTCAATGCTACAATTGTAGATAGATGGGACACTATGAAAATGAGTGTCCTAAGAGCCAAGGAAACATGCCTTAGAAAAGGACAAGATAAAAAGGGAGAGATTATGAGATAACAACCATAGAAGTTGAAGTTCCAAATGATGTGGTGGCAGGTACTTTAATTTTTTCCTCAATGTTAGCCAACACATTATTTGATTCTGGATCATCTCATTCATTTATATCTTCCCAGTTTTCCAAGAAAATTAGACATATCCAATTTGATTTAATAAAGGTGTTATCAGTAAAAACTCATAGGAGATGCATCATTGCAACAAAGGCATGTCAACTAGTCCCCCTCATAACACATAAACATTCTTTAATTGATAACATTATCATTATACCAATGACTAACATTTATATAATTATCGGTATGAATTGGCTATCAATCTATGATGTAAATATTTATTGTAAGAAAAAAAGAAGTAATAATTTTTAAAAATGGTGTAGAATCTCTTATCTTTAGAGAATAGACCTCACCATATGATTCTTATCTAGACCCACCCCCAGTAGCAATATTGAATGAAATTCTTGGAGAGGAAGGGAACCCAATATCAATGGGTGAGGAAAGAAATATTCAAATTAAAGATGTTCATATAGTGCAAGAATACATTGATGTATTTCTAGAGGATTTACCTAGACATACTCTAGAGTGGTACATTGAGTTTTCTATTGACTTAATTCCTGGTGGAAGACTTATATCAAATACCCCCAATAGAATGACCACTGTGGAGTTAGTGGAGCTAAAGAAACAACTAGAGGAGTTGAATGGAAAAGAATTTGTTCGACCTAGTGTTTATCCATGGGTAGCTCTGGTCCTATTTGTCAAGATGAAAGATATATCAGTAAGGATATTCCTTGATTAAAGGGAAATCAATTCTATTACAATAAATAATAAGTATCCTTTACATCAAATTGATGATTTATTTGATCAAATTCATGGAGATGAATACTTTTCAAAGATTGAACTTCGATCTGGATATCGTCAGCTGCAGGTGAGGAATGAAGATATTCCTAAGACAACATTTTGAACTAGGTATGGGAATTAAAAGTTTACAGTGATGCCTTTTGGACTAACTAATGCACCCTCTGTTTTCATGAATTTAATGAATATATTTTTCAAGGAATATATTGATAACCTTGTTGGGTTATTCGTCGATGATATCCTGGTATACTGAAAAAGCTATGAAGATCACGAGGATCACTTGTGAATAATTCTGAAAAATATTTGAAGAAATGAATTATATAGGAAGTTTAGAAAGTGAGAATTATGTATTCAATCAGTTTATTTTATAGTCTATATTGTTTATAAGGATAGAATATTAGTTGATCTTGCAAAAAAAGGCAATCCAAGATTGGACCACACCGACAAACATAACTGAGGTACATAGTTTTATTGGCTTAGCAAATTGCTATCCAAATTTCATTTAGAATTTTTCCCAACTATCTAACCAGATAACCAAGCTCACAAGTAAAGTAGTTATGTTTGTGTGGATAAAAGAATGTACACAATTCATTGAATAATTGAAAAGAAGGTTGGTAAATGATTCAATTTTGACTCTTCCATTTGGAAGTGAAGGATTTGTAATATACAGTGATGCATCAAAGAATGGGATAGGTTGAATCCTTATAAAAAATGGTAAAGTTATTGCTTATGCATCAAGGTAGTTGAAGACTCATGAGAAAAATTATTCAACACATGATCTTGAGTTAGCAGCCATATTTTTTTCTTGGGAAATATGGAGACATTATCTTTACAGTGAAAAAATGTGAGATATACATAGATCACAAGAGTTTGAAATGTATTTTCACACAAAAGGAACTCAACATGGGGAAAAGGACATGGCTCGAGTTACTCGATGATTACGATTGTTCAATACACTACCACCTAGGAATGGAAAATAAAGTGGAAGATGCCTTAAGCAGGGAAGATCATGGACTTCTAACTTAAATGAGGATTGAGAGAGATCCTATATTCATGGTTATACTAAATATGGATATGGTAATAGCTAATAAGTGGAAACAAGTTTTCTCTTTCAAATGATTGCTAAACCATATTTACTAGAGAAGATAAAAGGATCTCAATCTGATGATGAAAATCTACACAAGAAAATTATTACTGTTAAGGATGGGGATTGGAAGACTTTGTGTAGGAGGAAAGAGTTATGATTTTTTGGAAGAGGTTATGCATCCCATAAGTACTTGAGCTAAAAAGGTAACTATTAGGTGATTCCCATAGCTCAAATTTCTCTATACACCCAGGTAGAAAACAGATGTATAGAGATCTGATGAAATATTTTTGGTGGGATAATATGAAGCGGGAAATTTTTGACTACGTGTCAAGGTGTCTAGTTTGCAAACAAGTGAAGTTAGAGAGACAACATCCTAGAGGAGTGATGAAACCTCCACCTATTCCTATGTGGAAGTGGGAAAATATTATGATGGATTTTTTCACAGGACTACTGAGGACACCTAGACAAAATGATGTAGTATGGGTAATTGTTGATCGTCTCACAAAATCAGCACATTTCCGTCCAATAAGAGAGGATTTACCACTTGAGCACCTGGTAAGACTTTATATTAACGAAGTTTTAAGACTTCATGGTGCATGACTATCGATTGTGTCAGATCGAGATCCCTAGTTTACATTAAAATTATGGAAATGTCTCAAGAAGGATTTGAATACAGAGCTTCATATGAGTACTGCTTATTACCCCCAAACTGATGGACAGTCTGAAAGGACTATTAAAACTCTGGAAGACATGTTAATATCATAATCTCTTGACTTTCAAGGTATGTGGGATCAATACTTGATTTTAGTGTATTTTTTATACAACAATAGTTTCCATTATAGTATTCAAATGGCTCCATATGAAGCATTATATAGAAATAGATGTCTAACTCCAACTTTTTGGGATGAAGGAGGTGAGAGGAAACTTATATGAATAGAACTTATTGAAGATACCATGGAAAAGGTGAGGAAAATCCAAGCCCATATTAAAGAAGCGTAAAGTAGGCAGAATTGTTATGCTGACAACTAGAGAAAGGATTTGGAATTCCATGTGGGGATCATGTCTTTCTAAATGTATCTCCCTGAAAGGGTGTCTTAAGGTTTGGTAAGAAAGGGAAACTGATCGCCAAGTACATCAAACCATTTGAAATTTTGGAAAGAATCCGAGCTGCAGCTTACCATTTAGCAATGCCTCCATGTCTCTCCAAAGTTCATGATGTGTTCCCTGAGTCATTGTTGAAGAAATAATGCCAGAACCAACACATGTACTCACCTATGAAGAAGTAGAATTGAAACATGATTTTTCATACAATGGAGTACCTATCAGGATCCTTGACACAAGGGAGAAGGTATTGTGAAACCAGATGAGTCGTTTAGTAAAGGTTCTTTGAAAAAAATAGAATATAAAGGAAGAAACATGGAAACATGAGGATGTTATAAAGAAGAACCACCCACATCTTTTTGGTGGTCTTTATACATAAAATTTCGAGGACGAAATTTCTATAGGAGGGAATAATATAACATCCCAAACATTTTATGGTATGCTTCTCTTAAATATATTCTATTCATAGACTATATTTAATAAAGAACTGTGTTACTTTAAAACAACACTTGGTTATTTAAGAAATAGTCATAACTTATCCATTAAACATAAATTTTACACTTCTATGTTTTTAATTTTGAAAAATGGTCTTCTGGAGTTATGACCAGTAAGTCATTTGGAGTTTGATAAAACCAAATTTATTTTTTTATGGATAGTAATATACCCTTATGAAGAGTAATATTAATAGTAATATGACTTTATGAATAGTAAATAATGACAATTTTTTATTTTCTTATGTTAATAAAATAATGAGATCTTAATAAAATTTTTATTATGATATAAAACTAATTATACCTTTAAAATTGTTATTTTCTGAATTAACTATGATTGATTTAAAAAATTAAATTAATAAAATTTAGAAAATTATTTTCAAAATATGGAGTTCATTTTTGAATTCTACACATTGAAAAACGGTTATGGTGAATTTTTGGGATTTTTCTAAAACATGTGAATTTTTTGTGAATAGTGAAAATAAAGTTTTGAGTTTTTTGTAGTTTAATGAAATAATAATGATGTAATATTTAAATATAAAAGTCTTGTAGACTTTGGTATAGTAATATATGACATGAGGTGTCCCAAGTGGCTAAAACCATGAGAAAATACCATGGGCAAGCCCATGGTTTTGCAAAAACCACTTATGAGGTGTCCCTTTTAATTAATAAAAAACTCCCTCTCATTTACTATAAATACCCACTCACCCCCTTCGTTTTCATTAATTAAAAACTCATTATACTCGAAGATATTGTAGTATTACCTCCCCAGGAGTCCTTACAAGGTGTCCTAAAACCCCCAAGGTCCAAACCTTCATGTTTTGGGAGTTACTCTACAAGGTAAGAGAATCAACCACCCTTATCTTTTCAATAAGTTTTGATTTATGTTTTCTATTTTATTTTGAATTTGATTATGTTGGGATATGTCATTACATATTTCTATCACATCCCATATTATGTATGAGTGATGAGATACCCCCTTTATCTCATCAAAAATATTTTATGAAATTTTAAGTGACGTCGTTAGATTGCCGAATTTTTGTGAGATATTTCTCAATTTTCTTCTATTTTGAGTTCATTTATTTTATAATTCCTTCCTCATATCCCCTCATCAAAATTCTATGATAATTAAAGTAACTTACATGAACTATAATTATATTATTCTAATGGAATATTTCATCATCATCTATCTTTCCCCCTCCTCTTATACTAAAAAATGACAACACCGTCCGAGATGTGTTAATTCAAGGATGACAGGTTCTCAATTTTCATTACCATCTTAAATTCTATTCATGAAACCATTTTTATGGTTGAAAATGATTATAATATATGTATTTAATCTCATTAATATTTGGGAATCCTTACACAATCATAATATGGAATAATAATACAAAACAAGTTCATTGTGAACAAAATTGCCAAGTTAATCCAAAAATTTGTAATTAAGTTTTAACTAATGATTCATCATATTGGTATATAACCCAAAATAATTATAAGATAATTTATATCTCTAAAATTTTATTATAAAGATATATTAAAAATTCTGTATGTTTAACCACATTTCAAATGAACTTCTATTCAGGAATACAAGCAAACAGATTAGGAAAACTAAGAAAGAAAATGCTTCCAAAAAAATAAAATTGACCCTCTTAAACCCATAAAAAATGGCCATGAATGAACCTAATAAGGTTATAATAAATAAATTACATTAATATGAGGTTATGTACTTATTAATTGATGAATATAAATTTTATTATTTCTGTCATAAAAAAACGAAGAAGACACTCGAGCATAAGGTAAGGGGTTTCTTATCTAACTTTTAATTCTATGATATTTCCATTGTTCGCCACTTATTTATTTCATGTGATTTATATTTAATTCCATTAGATATATAATATCCTTATTATATTCATGTTCATGGAATTCAATGATTCATTTTATAATTATTAATTCTTGGTCACCCGAAATGATTGATTACAATGTGGTAACGATCTTTGTGTCAATCTTCCATTTCGTTGTGACTTACTTTGTATTGTGAACCTAATAATTCTTATGTGGTGTACCTAATTCCTATTTGAGATCATTTTTCATTTGAAATTGTAAATATATTATATATCCATATTCTGGTTTCATGGATATGAGTATTTTCTAAACCGTATACCATTTTATATAGAGTGTTTATTTGGAATGTTGTTTTAACTGTGGAAATATTGATGAATCTGTATCCTCTACTCTATAAAGGTATTTTAAAGACATATTGATCTTGTATTAAATCAATGTATAAAGAATTATTTGGACTTGAAGTTGTGGGTGGGGCCCGTTATAGCTCCTCGATGCATCAACAGGTCTCATGAGACAAATCAGTTGGTGACAAACCCTTTGAGTTTGTTTCCAAAAATCAGACGGGTTTCTACCCACATAACTAAACCATTTAATGGTATTATGGTATCATGTTCTAGATACATGATTTAAAATTAATAATCATTATCTTTATTCATTATCAGTTTTTACTATCCATGAGGTTTTCATTATGACAAAATCTATCGATACAATTTCATTCTCAGATTATTAATGGTGTGAGTTTTTCATTTATTGACCATTCCATATTGACTATTTCAAGTTTTTTAGGAATCAGTTATTATTTATTCATGATTTCTCTAATTATAACCATTACAGAGCATTTGATCTCACCTCTTTCATTTGTTTACCTTCAACAGGTTTTTAAGAGGAGATCATTTATTGAGTTTTCATGGAGGTAGTTTTTAGTTTTTGTTATGTATTGTATATTGTTACCTTTCCCAATTTAATTTGAGTTACATATATGTATATAGTTTTTTCAAGACTAATAAACTGATCGTTTCTTCGGGATTTCATTCCTTCTAACCATGCTAATGTAACAAGTAATGCACTGACTCCGGTATAGAGGGTTCAGAGTGTTACAATATATATATATATATATATATCTGTATATTAATATATATATATATATATATATATATCCGTATATCCATATATATATAGTTATATTTATATATTAATATATTTTTTCATATATTAATATATATTTATAAGATCCACTTTAAATACACTTATAAAATATGCTTTTTTGTGTGTGTTTATAAATAAATAAATAAATAAATATAAATATATATATATATACAACACACACACACACAGATATATTATATGTGTATATTTAACTATAATTATACACATTTATATATATTTACAAACATGATATATTAATATGTATATACATTTGTTTAGAATATATAGATAATATATATCAGTTTGTCAATACAGATGCACAATACACACACACACACACACACACACACGCACACACACATGTACACATTATATAGGTATATAAATATTCATATATTTTTATTTTAAATAAAATGGATATGAGTTTTTTATTTAGATAAGGCTTATATATTGGGAAATATATTTTATATGTAAATATGTTTAATTATTTATTTATAAAATTAAATATAAATGTGAGAATATATAAAAAAATATCTACATATTATTATATATTTAATTATAAATAATAGTACATTATGAAAAATGATAACAATCCCTAAAAACCTGAAAAATGGGTAAAAAATGTAGAAACCCCCAAAACTCGTAAATAGAGTCAGAAAGTCAAATAAACCCTAAACTTAGGTAATGATGAAAACTTCTGATCTAAGATTTCATTCCCACTCCATGACTAGTATAATATAAGATCATCAAATGAGATTTGATATGATAGGTGGTGGAGGCCAAACAGAAAAGAAGATCATAAGTTACATTTTTTTGAAAAAATAGCAGACAAGATAAAAGTGCTAAAAAGAGGGGCTTGAAAAACATAACAAACCACAGAGTCACTAAAACATGCATAAATTCTGATTACGTGTCCATTTCATCTTTGTGACTAGTAAAACTGAATCTCATGGAATGAACTATGATATAATAGGTGGACGAGGCCAAACAAACACAAGTACCGCTAGTTATTGCTGTTTTAAAAAAAATTGACAGGGCACTGGACATGGAAACAAATTTTTGGAGGCCCTCTGATTGTTTTTTTGGTTTTAGGGGCTGAAAAATAACTAGAACATTGTTCAAGTTTGTTATCTATGTAGATATCTTCACTTCCTTCGATTTGATATGTGGTAGAGCCCAAACGGACACCCGAAGTGAAAGTTATGGATGTTTGAAGTTAGAGTTTTTTTGGAGTGGTATAACTAATTTATATTCCATTCCTTTGATCTTATCATAGTTTCTATTAGACGTGGTCCTCAATTGTCTCACGAGATTCGATTATACTGGTCACAGTGCTCATATGGACACCCAAACCTGATTTTATGCCTGTTTCAGTGAGTTGTGAGCTTCTTAGGTTTTTAGGAACTAGGAGGGTTGGTCAATTTCAAATGATTATAACATATGATCCAAGAGTTTGTTTTGAATCTACGTCAAATAAAATCAAAACTTGTGAAATAATACACACTCTTGAAACAATTTTAACCCCTTCTAACATTCTTCATTGACCAAAAAGGCCCAAAATCCCACCAGACGGTCATAAGTTTGGTTCTGGGTGTCTGTTTTGCCATAACTTCTCTAGGTGTCCTTTTTGACTCTACTGCATATCAAATTGAATCTTGGGACTAAAACTACACTAGAGTGACCACTAGAACACCTTATCATATTATTAAAGTAATAAAATGGTCCTTAATCTCTCCAAAAAACCATAATTTCTACTCTGGGTGTCCGTTTTGCATCTACCACATATCAAATCAATCTAAAACATATTTTAAAAATATATAATACGTTTATATCAATATAAATATAGTTATATATCAATATATTATTTTTTATGAAATATATATATTTTTTGAAATATAAACTCTATCAGCGCTAGGGAAAAAGTGCTAATAATGCACCTCCTTTATTAGCGCTACTAAAAAAAGTGCTGATAAAAGGGGCCCCTTTAACAGCACTAGAAAAAGCACTAATAAAGTGGATTCCTTTATCAACACTAAAAAAAGCACTGATAAAGGGTCATTTTTAACAGTTCTTTTTTTAGCACTGTTAAAGGGTGGCGCTGCAGAAACCCAGTTTTGTGGTAGTGTCTAAGACACATGCCATATTCACTATATAATTATTTTATGTGGTGCATATAATGTCCATGAATATACCTTATTATTTTTTCCTTGAGAATAATCGGGATTTACATATCCATTTTAGGATCTATCTTTCATGGTATTAATGCTACAAAAGTTTCCAAAGCAGTAATGAATTTTTGTCTCAAATTAGCTTCTTTGGGACATAAGTCATGTTATTCACCTATATTCATCAATGAGATGTATATATTGACCATTTGAAATTTAATATAATGAATCAAATTATTTTAATGATATTAAAAGTTTCATTTTATTTTTTTCTTTAATGGGGCCTACAATTCTAAAGATACCAAAGTGGTAACGATCTTATGTTACAATCTCATTATTTATCTCGATTATTAACGATTATGCTTTTGAGGATGAAATATTTTGATCCATATCAAGAAACTATTTAATTTTATTTTTTTATATTTATTTAATGATAATACATGTTTCCCTTAATTTTTATCTCTTTTTTTACTAATGATTTCAATAGAATGTTTTTAATAAAAATTATCTTTATTTCTCTATTTAGTCGAAAACCATTTTTCTTCCAATTTTTTTTTAAAATTTTAAAAAAAGTTATAACATTTTATAAAGGATTTATTGAAGATATTTTTATGATTTTTTTTAAAAAAATGTATAGAAATGAGTCTTCATGTTCTTTTCAAAAGAAGACCCGTTTGGATTTTACCTAAAATGAGAAAAATATTTCTTTTAATTTTTAAAGCATGAATGAAATATACTACTATCATGGACATTATATTACTTAAATAATCCATTAAATTTTTTCAGTGTAATTTTCAAATTAAATTATTTGGAAAAATTTTTATGTTTGAAAAAGTGTTTTTTATGTGGAAAGGCTATTTTCCGCAAGAAACATTCTATGTGATTTTTCTTTCAAAATCATATTACATCTAAGATGACGTCCTTTTTTGTTACTTATTATTTATGAAGGATATGATCCAAGGATACCAATATTATTATTTATCTAAATATTTTATGTTAATGATGAAAATCTTTTTATAAAACCCATTTCTCATCCACAGGTTGTACCTTGATAAAATGATTATGAAACCCTCTTATTTTTTCATAGGTTATGCATTGAGAAAATGATGAAATTGTTATGAAACCCATTTATTTTCATGGTTTATGATATAGGTAATTCATTATGATCTTGTGGAAAATGTATATATGATGTTCATTATTTGATGGGTGGGACCTATATATCCCTTAAAAGCATAGGGAAATGAATAATATTATATGAGCTCAAAGGGTATATGAGAGGTTATCCCAAGCCCAAAAGAGGGTACACAAGAGGTTATCCCAAGAACAAAAGAGGGTATAGATAAGGTTATCCCAAGCACAAAATAAGGTATACAAGAGGTTACCCTAAGCCCAAAAGAGGGTATACAAGAGGATACCCATGCCCGAAGTAGGAACAATGATAGTTAACCCAAGCATGACATGCTATGAATGTATGGTTTGGTAACCTTGATATAAGATTTCATATTCTTATTTTTATTCAGCAAATCTATGTATTATGTTAATGTTATATTCTTATGGATGATTTTATTTTATTCCTTTATGATTCATGTCACAATAACTATCAATATTTATTCCATGACCGAATTTTATGATCAATATATTAGATATGGTTTTAAAATGGTATTATCATATTATCATAACCATATTCTAATGATATGTTGATATATCCTTTATTTACTCTTATTGCATATCTGATCTCACCCTTTATTATGTTTCCATTCCACATATTAGAATGAATTGTATTATGTATGATATGTCTAAAAAGGGTTCTGGTTATGAAGAACATAGTGGGAGATGAAACAGTTCACATATGGATCAATTCTTTATGTGTTTGAGTTTCCAGATGCTTTAGAAATAAATGATTCTAGCTTGGATCATTCTATAATGTAATGAATATTTATATATTAAGATTTAATATTCATGTATGAGAAGTTTGGATCGTTATAGATAAAGTTTAAAATGAAACAGAAACTAGTATAAATTTCATTAGATGATGATATTTGAACCATTAAATGTTCTTATTAAAATTAATATCTATTTTTAAGATTTATACTTAATAAATATTTTAATTATATTTAATTATTTTATTTTGTTCCATGTGTGTCCTTTCCCTCATTTACAAAGGCACTGCTTATAAGTTTTCTTTACACCTCCTTGATCCATCTGTCATGGAAAAAACCATCCCATCTATCTTAAAAAGTACCATAAACACGAATTATATTTTTTTATTCTTAAAAGACCATTATAATGGTCCTTAATTAGGGATATAAAAAGTCATAATAAAGAAGTGGCAGTCATCTAACTTGACCACTTTCAAAATATTTCCTATTAGAAATCCCTGAAATATTTTTTATTCATAATAAAATAATAATTACAGTACCATAAATATAATGAAATTTTATTATGATTATTTAACCACCATTATACACCATTTATTCTATCAAATGGGAAGTGAAAGTATCTCTCAAGAATACGTGTGGACTACCACCTTCACGTAGCAATACAATTAATTTTCAATCACCATATTTTATAAAAGATTATTATGATGGGTTTAATATTTATACATTATATTAATGATATAATTATTCTTATTTAATTATAATATCATATCAACCTTGTTAACTTCTAATTCATTGGAAAAGGATAATGTCGCTCGTGCGAACGTGTGGACGACCACCTCACGAAGCGATGTGATTAATTATTCATTTAGGATTTACATAGATGGTAATAAGAGTATATTTAATTAATTTATGTTATATAATAATTATTCTAAAATTTTTAATTATCATTTATATTTATTTCTTTCCATCCATCAAAAATTGAAAAGAACATTTATGCGTACATACGACCTACCGTCTCTATGAACAGTATAATTCATTTTTCAATCTCTGCATTTTAGGGAAAAATCTCTCTCTATATATATAATGAATATATATGATATTTATATCATGCTTATTATTCATTATATGATGGAACCATGATCATGTTTTAAGTAATGGGATTTCTGAAATGAATCATGCATGCGAAATGAAGCAATTATTAGCTAGAACTGTGATTTCAATAACAAATTGTAAATAAACGAGTGATAATATGTCATAAGTAAGTAATATATTGTTTATTATATGAATATATATGATTATGTATATATAATAAATTTATAATAAATATATATTTATTAAACATGAGGTTCAAACTCATAAGGTGGAAGACAAGACCTAGTGTAAGTGATTTATGTTTTAGTCCCATTTTAATCGGGATAATTTTTTATCGACTTTCAATTGGGTAAATATTATGATCCTCATATGATAAATAAATATAATTTTATTCTTCCATGTTTAACCATGTAATTTTAAATTATTAGTACCATTTTATTCTTTATAGTATATAAGACATTCAAGATTTTTTTTTGAGATAACAAGATTTTACATCCTCTTTGGATGTGACTATTTTTTGTCCATGTCAATGTTTTATTAAAAATATTTTCAAGAATATTTTACTATTCACCAATGAATGTTTCAGGTAGATTTTAACTATTTATAATTTTTTAAAAAAAATATTTCAAATTAATAATCTTTTCTTTTTTTAAATGAGGATCTTTTTACTTTTTACAAAAAATGTGACAGAGATATTTATTTTAACATACCTGGCATGAATGAAATTTATTGCTGTCCTGAACACTCATATCATTAAATATTAATTTACATGTTTCCATTATTCATTTAAAATAAAATATTTATTATTATATCTTGGGAATGTTTATATTTTATATAAGTGATTTCAAGATTAAAATGGTATTTTTCTCATGAAATATTCCTGTGATCTTTTAAATGAAGTTTCATATATGATAACATCATTTGTGGTTATTTATTATTTACATTGGATATGATCCAATTATACCATCCTTATTATTTCTCTTGATGTTTTATTATTATTATGATTATATTTTTATGAAACCCATTTATTTTCCTTTGGTTGTGAGACAATGAAATGGTGAAATTTTTATGAAACCCATTTCCTATCCCTTGGTTATGTTATGATGATATGATGAATGTTTTATGATCTTTTCGAACAAATATCTCTATTTTTCATGATATTATGGGTGGGATAAATATTATATAACACTTTAATGCATTAGGTAAATCTTTGTATCACATAATATAATTATGGGAAATTAGATGATGTGCTCGATCCACTATGGGAACCAGGTAGGATTTCTGATCCACTAAATGAAATATGTGGTGATTTCTGATCCGTTATGATAGAAAAAATAGGTGGTGATGATCAATCTAATATGATTTCATGGTCCTGAAAGTTAACCATGAAACATGAAATGGTTTCTATGCCTATTATGTTGTCAAAATTATGTGACATGTATTCAGGATTACGGTATGAAATTATGGTTCAGGATGGTTTGGTAATTATTTCTTACTCTTATGATTCATGTATTTTAAAATCATAATGATTTTTCCATGACTTAAGTTTATGATATATGATAGATTGGGTATGAAAATTTTAATTTATGTTAATACCCTTATATTTATATTATTTTTTCTTAAGAAAATCTATTAATATCTTCCATGTTAACTAGAATCCAGAAATAATTTGTGAAATATTTTTTTCAAATTAGTTTTAATTTCATCGGTAGCCTGTGTTACACACAACATTGATTTTTAATGAATAATAATGTACTTAATAATGTTATATAAAAAAACATTATATGATTAACATTAAATTTAGTGACATAAATAGGAATAAACAAATTTTTATATTTATCATAATGGTTTTATAAAAATAAAAAAATTGTTAGAGTACTTAATTTTTTATTAAATCCCTTACATGCTTCAAAAATACTTTTTTCTAAAAAATATTTTTATTGGTTTTGGGGAAAAATAATATTTTTTTTACAACTTTTAGAATCTTTATTTGAAAAAAATAATTTTATATTTTAAATAATCATTTTAAATGTTTTTAACAGTTAATTTTTGAAAATTTCATGAAATAATTATTTTTTCAATGAATAGTGAAAATAATGATTTTTATTGAAAATTGACCTTTTTAAAATCATTTTGAAATTTAAAATTTATTGAAAATGATTGAAAATTAAAATTAGTTAAATTATATTATTATTAATCTAATTTAAATCATTTTAATTAATTTTATAATCCTTTTGGATAAAAACAAACTATACATATGAAAATGTTTTTTTTGAAAACTGCTTTTTTGATGTGTTTTTGAGTTTTAATTTAAGTTAAACTCTTAAACTTATGTTAATTGAATTTTTGAAAATGTATACCATATATTAAATAATAATAACTAATCATAATAATAAAACCAACTAGTATTTTGCTTAAAAATAATAGTAAAATTAGTAAAAATTAATCACCACTATTATGGTTAAAACATGTTTATTGGGGGATTAAACTTAAATTAAAAGGGTCCAAATAATATATATATTCATGGAAATCCTATTTTATGGACTTTTTTAAACCATATATCATCTAAGGTATGATAATGGTCTATTTTAGATCCTTTTTTCATTTTTAAAACATGGAATAACTTTTCTTTTCAAAAATTCCAAGCATCACCTCTCCCCAATTATAAAATTATACCCCTATCCTATAATATTGACAATTAAAAATCCTTTTGGATTATAAAATAACTATTTAAATACTTCAAAAACATCCATTACTATTTCAATTATTCATTATTCGGTTATGATATCTTTTTATGAAGGATTCGGGTGAAAACCTAAGAAGGTTGCCCGAATAAGGGGTGTTGTTCTCAAATGAGTGTTTGTATTCTTCCAACTCCTTAAAATATTGTTAAAATATGATAATATAAAAACATAAGTATATTAAATATACTGATATATTATTTTCTTAAATTAATGACTACCGCCTCACGAACTGGTGTAATTCATTTTCCATCACCACCACTGACAGATAGATATAATAATGTATTTAAAGTATATATATGATATTTATGAAATAATTAAAATTAATAATTTATAATATCACATATACCTTCTTTCCTTCCAATACATTGTAAAATTATAATATTTCTCATGTGTACGCGTGGAATACCACCTCTACAAAGCTATGCGATATATTTTTCATTTTATTTTTACAAGGATGGTAATAATGATAGTGTTAAGGAATATATATTATATATATAACATTATAATTATTTTGTAAAGGTAAATTAATACTTACCATTATTTTATTACATATTTTAAGAAAATGGTAATACCATTCATGCCTACATACGACCCACAATCTCTATGAATAGTGTTACTCATTTTCCTATCTCTAAATTTTGTGCATTAATATAAATATTTATATGTTGAATATATATTATATTTATATCATGGATATAATTATTTAGATGATGTAAAAATATTAAAATTTTTGATACTAGTACTATCGAACAAAAAAATACATGAACAACGAAGTTCATATCACCAGAATACTGATTTTAATAAGGAATTGGTAATAAAGGGGTGATAAAGGATTATAAATAAATCAAAAATGATAATATAAATATGAGTATTATTATGGAATATTTTTATAGTAAACCTATATTAATTATATAGTATTTTTAAACATGTACAAATAAAGTTGAGACATGTGGTAAGAGATTCCTGTCTCACTTTTACTTCTGTGGGACATATTCTATATTAAATTTTTATAGTGTTTATAATTACCATTTGGAATGTTATATCATGAAATTTATTATTTTAATGAAATTTCAAGATTAATTTAATGTTATTTTTTTGTCACACCCAGACTCCAAAATACATGGAGCTAGTGCCATATAGAGGATCAAATTCGGTTCAGGTTCCGGGAAACCAGCTACTTCTAAAATGCATCTTCAGCTAAAACCAGATACCTGAAAAATTTATTTCAAAAATGTAGGGTGAGCATACAAATTCCTAGTAAGGGGTTTTAAAATAAACCAATATAAATTTTGAAAACATTATTTAAAACTTTCCCTAAAACATTTCTCTTGAAGAAAAGCTATAACACATGTTTCATATCATAAAAGTGATTAATTAAAAAAATGATAACATAGTTATAACGATAAATGATTTAATTTTAGGCATGCTGATTTGGAGTAACAAATAAAATTTATTCTAAACATGTATGACATAATAATATGTAAGAAAAAATTAAACAACTATGAGTAATGAATAATCGGAGTTGCGCGTAAAGATAATAACTTCATTTACATTCCCCGAGTACTAAGTCACTGAGTGCTAAACATATGTCATGCCATAATCATTTAATTTTCTAAAACTCATAGGTACTGGTTATTAACCATGGATATTCTACTAGTCGAATATCCAATTGGTTAATTAATTATCATACAAAAATGAGGGAATGTATAATGCCAGACTTTAATTTCTATGTCAAGGCCGCGTGCCAAGACCTAGGGGATAATTGTAACTGGACCCCAACCCGGAGAGCCTTTATAATCGAACTCCATCCCAAAGAGCCATTATAACTGGACTCCAACTTAGAGAGCCTCTATAGCTGGACTCTAACCCATAGGGTCTGCTGTAACTAAAACCCAACCCGGAGGGCTAACTTTTACCGATCCCCAACTCGAAATATACTATTCCAATACATTCCTCATATGTTTAATAATTCCATGTATCTAAAGTGTCCCATACCACTTTGAATACCTAAATTCTCGATTCATTATCATAAGTGATAAATAATAAATAGTTTGATTTATCACATCAATTAATAACTTTACAACTACTTCCATTATATTTCAATGAATTACATTGCCTGTTAATAACTTTGGATATGTATTATTCATGCTCAATTCATGTGCTGATAAATGGAAATGACATTGGACTAAATAATAATATGTCAGTTATTATTTAGATAATAAAATTCCCAATGACATGCATAATCTAGTAAAAGTTTTTTTCACATGTGATATTGATTTAAAACATACAAGTAATGAATGGATGGGGTTACCAAATAAAATGATAGTTCCTTAATTTTCAAAATCCTTGGTTTGTGGAAATGAACATTTATAGTTTAAATTGAGTTAAGAAAGTAGTCATTTGTACACAAAGCATGTGCTGATAAAAGGTCATGTATTATTAAATGGTCATACCCTATGTTTCATAGCATATATGGTCAACTGATTTGTAGTGCAACATTTGTTCTATGTATTGCATACATTCATGAGAATTTAACTAAGCATATCAACAACATAATTTACCCACTGGAGATTGTTTAGGGAAACCTATTTCGGATTATGGTTCAAACTTATAGGTGTATACATATAACCATATATATATATATATACACACACACACACACACACACATACATAAAATATGTATATGTCGCACCCACTTACATCGCTTCGAAGTAAATAGTCATCGAGTGTATAATCAAATACTTATAAATTTATTTTTATAGCGAGGATATTCTTATGTCCGTATACTTATATTCATGCACATATATATGTTTGTCATGAATTTAATTTTGACAAATAAAATGTATATAATCTTCCTAATTGATTTTTAGTAGGATATACTAGAGGGAACCATTACAATTACATAAATAAAATAACTAAATATTTGAAATTTAATAGTCTTCCATTATAGCAGATTCTCAAAACACCAATCATAATTGTATATAAATTTATTCCTTATAAATTGTGGTATTTCCATCTCAAACAATTTTACACACTTTAAATTTTTATTGAAATGATCAAAATGTGAATAGAAAATTAAGAAAATTATACCCTTACAATTTAAAATCAAAACTAAACTTCATAGAGGGTAAAATCAAACCATCTCTTATGCAACCTTACTTGAAACACGACTTGTATAAATTAAAATAAATCCTTACGGCTGAAAATAAATTGGATAATTCCCAACTAATTAACAATATGAAAATCAAATACCATAATTTAAAATATAATTTTCACCCTTACATTTTAAAACATCATTTCAAATAAACACCTAGCAGTTTTAAACTTGGGTGAATTAAAACTGTGTGAGTGCATATAAAATATATACCAGAAAACAGAGAATGTATATTCAAGTTTTCAAAAGGAAGGAAATGTGAATTTAACCCTTACAAAACATAATATCATAAAAAAATAAATTTTTGAGGCAAATATTAAACCCTTACAATAGATTCTCTAGAAAACAACGTACATTATAAATGATAACTCTTGCACAGAACGAGAAATTAGAGAGTATAATAGAATCCATGAAAACAAATATTAATTCCCTCATAAAACATAAGATCATAAAATAAATAAATATTCAAGAAAAATATTTAAACTTTACAGTAGATTCCCAAGAACACAACGTAAATTATAAATGATAACTCTTGCGCAGAACCAAAAAATAGAGAGTATAATAGAATCCAAGAAAATAAATATTAATTCCCTCACAAAACATAAGTTCATAAAATAAATAAATATTCAAGACTAATATTTAACCATTACCTACAGATCTGAAATAAAACAAGGGTTGAAGTAGTATACTCCATACTCAGGACCAACACCAACAGACTACTCAAAAAGAAACTCACACAGGTCTGGCTTTGCTGGATTTTTATAGCCACAATTGGGACCAGCAAAAAACAAACAGAGTAACCATGCTATTTATAACCCCTAAAATCTCAAATGGGTGATCTTGATGTACAAGCTATGAACATAGTGGCTAAAATAATAATAATAATAATAATAATTATTATTATTATTATAACTGTGACCAAAAAAACATTCACGGACAAAAACTGTTTACCCACAGAACAAAGACAAAATAATAAGGAATTTCTACTACATGGTCTTTCGTGGATGACAATAATCATACATGAATTTAAAACCAAACTGTAAACTGGAATTCATAAGAAATTAATGTATCAACTCTTCAAAAATTGACAAAAATTATGCGGATAGATTGAGTATGACTCAATATTGAAGATTCAGATAACAAAAAAAAAAAAAAACTAATCTTATTGCAGATTTGATAAAATCAAACCAAGACAGAACCCTAACTAGAGGCTCAGACCATCGACACACACAACATCACTTTAGCCACGACATGCAACTTCAGATGTCCAAGAAGTCTCAAACTCGGACACGTGGCCTCAGCTCCTCTGGTCTGAAATTGTGTACCCCCAGCCGCACAATGTGGGGACCTCAACCGACTCCTCTCAGCGAACACCATCAAACTTTCTTGGAGTAACCCCCTTGTGCGACGCACCCCGACCATGGCCTGCTAAAACCCTAAACTGGCCTTGAAAACACCCTAGACTCATGACCTATACCTGAAGCATGACGTACCACCACTTCTGAGGTGCAGTCCCCCCTTCATTATAGTTCTTACAGGATTCAAAAATCCCTTCATGGGATTTTACCCCTTTTGGTCCAACAATAAAGCTATTCTATTATTATAATATTTTTACTATTATTTCTATTATATCTATATCATATATTATTAATAACTTTAAAAAGTAAAATGTTAATTATCTATTATACTTATTTTATCAGTAGTTTTAAAAATTAAATGTTATTCTTAATAAATTATTTTATAAAACATATATTTATATATACCACATTATATACTTATAATGATAGAAATTAAATGTATTATCAAAATAATAATTATAATAATTTGTATAAAATATTTGTACTTTTATTAAACAAAATTCAAACTGTTAATTTATAATCTAAAAATTATTACTTTATATATATACTTGTGTATATATCGTAACTCATATAATAGATCAAATAATGGTCCGCATAATTAAAATAGTTCCAAAATTAATGACATTAAAATCTAAAATTTTTTAATGTCATGTATCACCATAATATAAAATTATAATTTTATAATAGTATTTTTATATAATTCAAACCCAAATTACACACACATATATATATTTCACATTTTTAAAAACAAAAAAATTAATTATATTATTATAGTTAGTTTTTAAAATATTCTATTAAATAATTATTCAATAAGAATAAATTATGTTTGACAATAATAGTTATTTTTATCCTTTAAACAAAGTGAGATAATATTTACTTTAAAGTTTGTACTTTGTTAGGATAACAAAATAAAACCCCAATATTACTATTACATGAGAAACAAGTTTTTGGGGCGTTACATTATTCCCTCTTACAAAGAATTGTGTCCTCGCAATTCTAAAATGCTCGTACACGAACCATAGCAATATCAGACACATGTCACTCAAGAAATCCCTTTACCGGGAATACCACTGATGATAGGGTACTGACGACCTCAGGTGGATTCTTAAGGTAGTGTTTAGCTACTCGATTTCCTTGGCCTAGACACACTGTGAACAGCTAGGGTTGAACCTGTGCCTTAAACACTCAGCCTTCCATAAAGCGGCACAAGAGGTGTGGAGGTTGGAAAGTTGAGAGTGGACTAAATCCCTATAAGTCCCACACACTACGTCATTCTTGAAAATATTGATGTTGTAAAGTTATCCATACATACTAAAAGTCAGGACCTAGAATAGGTAGGTTGCTCGATGGTCACTATCCAAAGCAGCTTCTAGAAATTTACCTACAACTCGGTAGTTATTTACCAAAGTAAAACATAGAAAAAGGGCTTCATGATACTTTCCTCTTTTCTTGAATGCTCTAAATTGTGAAAATTTAATACGGTAATAGCCCAGATTGCTTCCTTGGTAAAGATGAAGAATGTTTGTGTGGTTCAACACCCGATGGAGTAGTTTACAAGTCAGAAGTAAGTTGGCAGAGGGTCGGTCCTCTTAGAATCATGTCTTGACAATTATAGTCTCTAACAGCTCAGTAGGTAGGGATAAAATATTGGTTTGTGAACTCATATCTTCTATCTGAATTTTTTTTAAGAAATCAATTTTTAGTATGTAAAATCCATTTCAAACAGAGTCATTGTTTTATATAAAATCATATCAAAACAGAGGATACAACATCATTTATTTAGACATGATTTATAAAACTTAAGAAATTATGTAATCTATTTCTCTCTCTCACAAAACACTAGTATGGATTTCACAACGTCCTCTAAGATGACACATCATAGATTCCACCGATGTTGGGGGTTTCCCTATTTCTTAGACAAACATATCCCCAAAGAAGTTCAAAATTCTTGTATCTCCTTGGTCCAGATGAAACGTGTGCAACTAGAGTCAACTGCATGTGGAAATATAGAATTCAGATTGAGAAAAGCATGCCGAGTATCAAGTTGAGCGAAATCAGTATGAACTTGTTGCTGATAATTCAAATTAGTAGTCTCGTTATCAAGGGATTTAAAGTCCATAACTCAACCAAAGAGACCATAGGTCAAAATATGATATTGATATGACTCCCAGAGGTCACCCCTTTATGCAACCTCCTCAAAGTCCTCAAGATAAAAGAAATTATTGTCTTGGGTAAAATATTTAAATATAACCTTGAAGTAGTTCCCTTGTCGTAAATAGAATGGGAATTGTGCGTTCATCATGAGGTAATAGATGAAACCATCTCCTTGGTGAAGTTGGAGTACACGAGGAGAGTTGGATACTCGGTAGAAGGTTTTTCATGATAAATGAATATTTTCAAAAGTCTCATAGTTTTCTACACATGATTTTCCCACTATGGTCTCTAATGCTTTTGTTTGAAGAGAAAAAAGACTAGAACTTTCGTTTTCCATCTAAAAATTAAGGAAAAACAAATATTTAGTAATGATTAAGTAAAATTTTCATTGTTTCAGTTCTGGTTTTCCAATGTTATCTAAATTGAATCCTCTGATACCAACTATCATGCCCCAACTCCCTAATACCCGAAGTCAGTGCCATACAGAGGATCAAATTCGGTTTAGTTTTTAGGAAACCAACTACTTCTGAAATGCTTCTTCAGTTAAAACCTAATACCTTAGAAATTTATTTAAAAAATGTAGGGTGAGAACACAAATGCCCAGAAAAGGGTTTTAAAGTAAACCAATATAACTTTTGAAAACATTCAACAAAACTTTCCATAAAACATTTCTCTTAAAGAAAATCTATAACACATGTATCATATCATAAAAGTGCTCAATTAAAAACATGCTTACAGAGTTACGAGGATAAATTATTCAATTATCGGCATGCTCATTTAGAGTAAGAAATAAATTTTTTTAAACATGTATGACATAATAATATGTAATCACAAATTAAACAAATATGAGTAATGAATAATCAGAGTTTCACGTAAAGGTAATAACTTCATTTACATTCATCGAGCGCTAAGTCACTAAGTGATAAACATATGTTATTCCATAATCATTTACTTTTATGATAATCTTAGGTACTGGCTCTTAACCATGGATATTATACTAGTCAAATATCCATTTGGTTAATTAATTATCATAAAGATAATAAGAGAATGTATAATTCCAGACATTAATTTCCGTGTCAAGGCCGCGTGCCAAGTCCTAGAAGATGATTGTAACCAGACCCCAACTCGGAGAGCCTATGTAACCAGACTCCATCCCAGAGAGCCTCTGTAACCGGACTCCAACCCAAAGAGCCTCTGTAACTGGACTCTAACTTGGAGGGTCTGCTGTAACCAGACCCCAACCCAGAGGGATTACTTTTACCGGTCCCCAACCCAGAATATACTATTCCAATACATTCCTCATATGTTTAATAAGGCCATGTATTCAAAGTGTTCCATACCACTTTGAATACCTAAATTCTTGATTCATTATCATAAGTGACAAATAATAAATAGTTAGATTTATCTCATCAATTAATAACTTTAAAACTGCTTCCATAAACTTTCAATGCATTACATTTCTTTTTTATAACTTTGGATAGGTATTATTCATGCTCAATTCATGTGCTGATAAATGGAAATGACATTGGACTAAATCATAATATGTCAGTTGTTATTTAGATAATAAATTTCCCAATGACATGCATAATCTAGTAAACATTCTTTTCACATGTGATATTGATTTAAAACACACAAGTAATGAATGGATAGGGTTAACACATAAAATGATAGTTCCTTAATTATTAAAATCCTTGGATTGTGGAAATGAAAAATTATAGTTTAAAATTACTATGTTTCAATTAAGAAAGAATTCATTTGCACACCAAGCATGTGCTGAAAAACGGTCATGTCTTATTAAATGGTCATACCCTATGTTGCATAGTATATATGGTCAACTGATTTGCAGTGAAACATTTGTTCTATGTACTGCATACATTCATGAGAATTTAATTAAGCATATCAACAACATACTTTAACCACCAAATATTGTTTTAGGCCAACCTATTTTGGATTATAGTTCAAACATATAGGTGCATACATATAACCATATATATATATATACAAAAAATATGTGTATGTCGCACCCACTTACATCGCTTCAAAGTAAATATTCATCGAGTGTATAATCAAATACTTATAAATTTATTTGTATGGAGAGGATAATATTATGTCTTCTTACTTATATTCATGCACATATATATTTTTGTCATGAATTTAAATTTGACAAATAAATTGTATATAATCTTCCTAATTGATTTTTAGTAGGACAAAATGGAGGGAACCATTACAATTACATAAATATAATTACTAAATATTTGAAATTTAATAGTCATTTATTATAGGGGATTCTCAAAACACCAATCATAATTGTAAATAAATTTATTCTTTATAAATTGTGGTATTTCCAACACAAACAATTTCACACACTTTTAATGTTTGTTCCATCGATCAAAATATGAATAGAAACTTAAGAAAATTAGACCCATACAATTTAACATCGAAACTAAACTTCATAGAGGGTAAAATTAAACCATCTCTTATGCAACCTTACATGAAACATGAATTTTATAAATTAAAATAAATACTTATGGCTGAAAACAAATTTGATAATTCCCAACTCATTAACAATTTGAAAATAAAATACTGTAATTGAAAATATTATTTTCACCCTTACATTTTAAAACATCATTTCAAATCAACACCTATCAATTTTAAAATTAGGTGAATTGAAACTATGTGAGTGTATATAAAATATATACTAGAAAACAAAGAATATATATTCATGTTTTCAAAAGGAAGGCAATGTGAATTGAACCCTTACAAAAGATAAGGTTGTAAAATAAATAAATTTATAAGACAAATATTTAACCCTTATAGCAGATTCCCCAGAACACAACATAAATTATAAATGATAACTCTTGCCCAGAACTAGAAAATAGAGAGTATAATATAATCCAGGAAAATAAATATTAATTCCCTCACAAAACATAAGATTTTGAAATATATAAATATTAGAGACAAATATTTAACCCTTACAACAGATTCCACAGAACACAACATAAATTATAAATGATAACTCTTACATAGAACCAGAAAATAGAGAGTATAATAGAATCCCTGAAAATAAATATTAATTCCCTCACAAAACATAAGATCGTAAAATAAATAAATATTTGAGACAAATATTTAACCCTTTCCTGTAGAGCTGAAATAAAATGAGGGTTGAAGCAGTATACTTTATTCTCAGGACCAACACCAATAGACTAATCAAAAAAAACTCACATAGGTCTGGCTTTAATGGATTTTTATATCCATAATTGGTACCAGTAGAAAACAAGCAGAGTAACCATGATATTTATAACCCCTAAAATCTGAAACGGGTGAGCTTGGTGTGCAAGCTAGGAACACAATGGATAAGATAATAATAATAATAATAATAATAATGATAATGATAATAATAATAATAATGACTGTGACCAACAAAACATTCACATACCAAAACTTTTTACCCACAGAACAGAGATGAAATAGTAAATAATTTCTGCTATAGGGTCTTCCACAGACAAAAAAAATCATACATGAATTTAAAACCAAACCGTAAACATGAATTTAGAGGAAATTAATATATCAGCTATTCAAAAATTAACAAAAGGTATACGGATAGATTGAGTATTACTAAAAACTGAAGATTCAGATGACAAAATAAAATAAACAAATCATATTGCAGATTTGATAAATTCAAACTAGGATGGAACCCTAACAGGAGGTTCGGACCATCGATGCCCACAACCTCACTTTGACTGCAACATGCAACTTCAGCTCCCCAGGAAGACTCAGATTCAGACGCACGACCTCGGCTCCTCCGGTCTGAAATGGTGTGCCCCTAGCCGCATGATGTGGGGACCTTGACCGACTCCTCTCTACAAATGCCATCATACCTTCTTGGAGACACCCCCATGCATGACCCACCCCGACCACGAACTTCTAAAACCCTAAACTGAGCTTGAAAACTATAAGGCCCCAGCCTTAAACCTTACTTAATCTTGAGTTATTACAAGATTACACATTGAGGATCTTTTCAGGTTTAGAGTTTTAGAGAATTAGATCATGAAACTTGCATTACATTCCACATTTAAACAAAGTGGTTACATAAAAGATAGTATCCATTCTTCCCATCAACAGAAACATATTGAAAATAAAACATGGATTCTTTCTTAACACATCCTTGACACTATCATCACATCATGTACCTTTCCCTTGACCTGTGAAAAACATTTCAAAAACCTGGGATGAGCATAAAAAGCTCAGTAAGAGTTATAAAAATATGGAAAGGAAACATGAGTTCATATATACATAAGAATGAAATCATACTTTACCCATAAAACAAAGGCACTTTAACATACCTCATCAAACCATGAGTAAATCATAGAAATCATAAGACATAATGGTAACTTGAGGCATTCATAACATTATTACGTAGGGAGTAACCCTCTTGGTTACGTTTGGAATACCCATCATAGTATATTCCCTAAAATCTCTTCGGAGAAACCTTAACGTTTCACTCCTTCGCGTTACCCAATGCATTGAAGAGCTATATCGGGCTCACCCTCCCTTAGTATATTACGGAACCACCCGTCTTCATAATAATGACCAAGAACCATAACATAAACGTATCACCTAAAACATGCATAAAGGAAACAAAATATTTCCACATTTCAATCACAATATAACATTTTAGTATTTTGAAATAATGAATCCATACAAAAAGAAACCATTTCCAAAACCATTTAAAACATTTAATAAAGAGATTTTTGAATCAAAGTGTCCCATACCACCTTGAAGCTTAAAATTTTAAACCATTAATATCCATAAAAATAAATCCTTAAAACCATTTTGAAAACATGGATATTAACAAGAACAAATAATTAAAATATTTAAAACGATATTTTGGTTAAAGGGGTTTTACCAAAATTAGAGACACTTGAATACAATAATTGAGGAATAAAATTTATTAAGAACTTTATAATATCATGAGAATAAATGGATTCATGATATAATACTCAAAAGGACAGTATATACACCATATAAGAGTGAATTGGTGCATAACAACAATGAACCCTCAATAGAAATGTCAAATGTGATGAAATCCCTTATAAAGAAGGTATCCTTAAATTAAGGACAAATAAAACTCAAAAATATGTGTGACAAATATAAATACACCCAATATAAGAGGATATTAAGTGTAGAACAATAAAATGTCATTCACACATATTCAATAGATGACATATTCAATGACTACATGTTGAACCCAAAGAAATCGAAATTGGGTTAAAAAGTTCCCTTGATAGCCGAACAACATCACATCAAAATGAGTTGATGAGAGATAAAAAGTGTATCTCATCACTTGGACATAACATTTACATCAATAAGAATATATGAGAACATATCCCAACATAAAAATATGTAAATTAAAAGACCCAACAAAAGAAGTCTTTTAAAAAAAAGGAGGGTGAAAGGTTCCCTTACCGACTTGGGTATCTTTCAAAACATACACCCCATGAAAGAAGGAAAATAGATAATTGATGTAAATAATCATAAAAGAAAGTATATTACACAAAGAGTGGAATAATGGGCAGTACATACACCACTCAATGGAATTTGTGGAAAATGTAGCATAAATCTCATGGGAATAAAAGTGAGATGAAAAATCCCTTACGAAAATTCGGCAGCCTAACGGCGCCACTCAAAACTTCCAAAATGGATTTATGAGAGGAAATAGGTTCTATCATCATATTAACATAATAATTATAGTAGTATTAATATAAAAGAACATCCCAATCATAAGAAATATGAGCTTAAAAGGGATGACATAAAAGAGTGTACTTAAAAAGAAAGAGAGGTGTAGGATCCCTTACCTCGGGTCCGACTTGACTCGATCGTTCTTTAATCTCCTGAATAATAAACGTGAGTTAATTTCTACTTCCTTAAGAACATTTTTCAAGTCCATTATTCCTTTTATATCACTTATTACCATGTCATAAACATTATGTAATCATTTATGTTAATATAATTTGTTTTGCCGATATTTGGTTCTTAAGTCGAAAGTGGACTTCTTACAATTACATGTTGTTCGTGTGGTCAAATGTTTATTATATCCAGAATTGTATTCATGATTTAGATATAATATATGTCATATATATCCAGCACATGCATTCATTTATAACATTAAATAATCATTTAGAGGTAAGAAATGAAATGCACCGTTCATCGAGACGGTAAGTCGTACGTACGCATGAACGCTACTTTCATTTCTATTTCGTATTTTATAGAATTGAATAATAATTATATAAAGGTATATTATAATTCCAGTATAATATCATATATAATATCATAGTTCCATCCTTTATACGTCCCACATATGGTATTTAACGAATCAAATCACTTTGAGGGGGCGGTAGTCCGCATTTCCTTAAATGAAGATATCACGTTTACCCATAATGGAAACCATAAAGGTATGACCAAAATGAAAAAAAAAACAGAAGCTTAAGGAAAACATAAACATACTATATATCATATATAAAAATAGTGACATCATAATGGCCACCTTTGAAGGTGTTAAATGTGTATTGAATAATCATCGTTTCGGGAGGCAGAATTTCGCCATCCACAGAAACCGTATGTTCTTTATCCATTTGATGTATTTGTGTGGGAGTGTAGCTCGAATAAATATTATAACAAAATCCTATTATATTGAAGATACTGGTGTTGTTACAAAATAAATAAATAAAAAGAGTTTAGGGGGTTGGAGAAGCAAAATAAAACAAATGAACATGAGAGAATGAATTACCTTTAAAAGTGCAACTCCTTTTGATTTGAGCCTAAAGGCTTCCTTTGAAAGGATTATGACCAAAGCGAATACTCTAGGATGAGTAGAGGGGTGTGGAGAGAGTAAATTTGTAGGGGTTGGCCGAGCCAAAGGCTTGAGGAGTGTGTGAAATGAGGTAGAGGTGGGGGCCTTTTATAAGAGGAGAGGAGGGGCACTTTTGGAAAGTAAAGAAATATTACTTTATTTGAAAATGTGTTTCGGTTTTAAAAGGTCCCACATTGATATAATTCGTGTATAAGGTTATAAAGGTTCTAAATAAACCCATCCAATAAGTATTGGACATGTTTAGTTCATAGATTTTACATTATCTTTCCATTTTATTTTAATCGTTAAATAATGATGTCATCACTGCATCATTATGATGTCATAAATAATTTAATTTATTTAATGTCTAAAAATTATAAAAAAATTACTATGATGTAGGAAATCCTTTTATATTTCCAATGATTATTTATAATCAAAATGTTGACTTGTATAACCCCACTTAAGAATTATTTTAGTAAAAAAATTTATGTTAGTGTCATTTTCACTTTAAAATTAAATAAAAATATATTAATGTCATTTTCCAACTAAAGTGGCTCCATTGGGTCCCCAAGTTGGCCCATGGCTTTTCTTGGTCGTCCATGACTCACCCAATAGGTATAGGACAAGTGTCATGGTGTTTTCACATTCTTATAATATCATTTTTACCTTAAACTACACTAATTACCACTAATCGCGATTAAAAACTTAATAAGTTACTATTCACCAAAAAATTATTTTAATCTCCTTGAACCACATTTTACTTCTTAATGACAACCATGTATGTCATATTTTTGAAAATCAAAACACAATTATGGAAAAATTTCATTTAAATGAAAAATCAGTTTTTATAAGTACCACTTAGTGGTTTCACTATTCATCAAAAATTGAAGTTTTTCAGAAAATTACCAAAAATTCACCCTAAGCTATATTTGATATTCCGAATTCAAAAATGAAGTCTATTTTACAAAATTCAAAAAATATTAGTCACATTAATTAATTCCCGCTGTCAGAGCAAATAGCGTGTTTTTATAAAACAATAAGTATCAAAAGATTGACACTAGTTTAAGTCTGATTTCAAAGTGAAATTAATTCCAATGACCACTATTGGATTTAATGGTAAAAATATTTTCTAATTTCACTTTAAAACCAATTTAAAATATTATCTAATCATATAAATAAATTAGATTAAAAAGTGGTTTTGAATTAAAATACAACATTTTACACTATTCATTAAAAATGAACTTTATCAGAAAGATACCAAAAATTTACACAAAGTAAATTTTGATGTCCCGATTCTTAATAAGAGTTTCATTTGGTCCAAAAGAATGTTTAAGAGTGAACAAAACTATATTTAATGACGGTTCTCCATCAAAAGGTGATAAGTGAACCTTTAGTGAAAACTAGGGCATATACGCCAAAAATTGAATTCTTTCCGTATTTTAAGCCTTTATCTTTTATTGTATAAATGTAAAAATATTTAAGAACATATATAATAATATTTTAGTTATTTCTATCCATTCCCGCCAATACAACGGCTACATGTTAACTACCATTTAAAATAATATTATTTTATTATTAGAGTGCAACGTAAGATTCCCAAGAAACTCGTTGTTGCGTGTTGGGTACGCCATCGAGCATAGCGTCCCCTTTAAATTCATATTAATATTTTATTCACAAATATGGATAAATATGAAAATTTCATATTCATTATTTACCTGGGGTGTTACATCCTTCCCCCCTTTTGGGAATTGCGTCCTCGCAATTTTAAAATTGCGCTTGGAAACATCCTTGAAAGTCCCACATCGGAACAAAAGTCGGTAAAACAAACACTTTAAAATAAAGGAAGATAAGTACAAAGGTCACCCGAGTTAACCCATACTAGGACTCCATGTAGGAAAACATGGACATGGAGGAGAAAACATAGGGTCATGTTCTGATGGAGAGTGATAGAAAACATGTTTAGGAGAAAGTTAACAATGAGAAAATCACAAACTTGTGATGGGTTAAACGGTGTTGGGTTCCCCAGTAGGAAAAGTTAATAGACAACATTTTTGTTTTAATTTACTTTTTATTGAGGAATTTATTCATAAGGAAACATAATCACTTATCATGTTGACTCTCAACTTTTACTATATTCCTTAATCAAAATCATATTTTTTTTCCAAAAGACGAGTATTTAGGGAGACTTGTTCGCATTAAGAGTACTATAAACAACTTCTAGAGGATCACCTAAAAAATAACTATACATTTCCCATGTCTTCAAACCTTAACCAAAACTAAAACCAAAAAGGTTACTACAAGATCAGATAATCCAGAAAAGGATAACCCTTTATAAAAAGAAAATCTATTCTTAATCTCAAAATTTGTCCAAAAAAACACAAAGTTCAACGAGGACCATCCGATAAACAATTTGTCCATAAAATTCTTCAAAGTAAACCAATATAATATTGAAACCCAAATATTTGAAGGATTTAGTCACATAGTCTTCCAAGTTGAATCGTAACATTTATCTCCAAACAACATTAGTTTCTCCTGAAGTCTCGTATTGAAAAGTAATTAACCTAATCACATATCCTCCATGATAGGTTAATCATTTTTATAAATAAACCAAAATCAACATACTCTTAATTCATAAAATCATATAACTAGAATGAATCAGTCAAACTAACTAGGGACTTCACGTAGTCCAGTGGTAGGCGATAAATACCAGTCGCACTTTGGTTGTGGGTTCGATTCCCGCAGCTTTGTCCGACGCGACGAGTTGTCACACGGTCTGCGTGTTGTCCTTTTTTCAAAACTATATAATTCTCAAAACATTCCCCAAAACGAGATAAAATCTTCAAAAATATTCATAACATATTTTAACCTCAATTTTATCTCATGCCTTCCACTTCAATCATAACATTTAGTAACCCATAATTTCCTCAAAAGTAAGGATCATATAAACCCAAATGGTTCTTTATAACTATGTCCACAAAAGAAAAGATAACTATTCCTTGGATAAAATTTGCCTATATTAAACATCAGGGTTACACATAATATAAAAAGTCTTCTAATGTAACCCCATCATCAAAAGAGACTTGATAATCTTAAGAATTTCACCATAACTCTTGAAGCCCTTATATGTTGACATCTTACTCATTCAACATTCTTCATGATCCATTATCCATTCCTTTCCAACCTATTCCGAAATACCTCTTTCCTACAAACAAAATCATGAATCATATCCTAAGATTCCAAAATAGGAAAACAATAGTCATGAAATAGTACATACCTTTGATTGGTCATTGTCAGTTTCTTCATCCTCAATAGGAATGGCATTAGGTATTGGTAAATGAACATTTGTACGCTCTTGGTGACCCCATTCACGAAACTTCTTCATAGAACATGTGTTTTCATAATGACCATGCACACCACATTTAAAACATTCAATTGATCCCTCAGAAAGAACTTCTTTCCCTTTCCTCGAGTCAACTGGATGCTTCCTTTTTCCATGGCAGGTTCTTGCTTTATGACCTTCATTTCCACATCTATAGCATATTTCTGTCCCTTTGAAACATTTTCCTAGGTGTTTCTTTCCACATCTTTGACACATAGGTTTTTGAACACACATACCTTTAGGATTATTACCTGTACTTCCGTAGGGATTTGTTTCTTGCATATATGATGCCTTAGAGAAAACTCCAAGGTTTAGGTGGTCAATCATGACTCCAGATAGTTGGTTGAGGATAATCATAAGAGTTCTCATTGCAGCTCCCATATCATTCAGTTGCTTTCTCAAAAAAACTGTCACAGTTTCCTTCACATCCACTATTACTTTGGTGCCTGTTAGATCCATCCATTTACTAAAACCAAAAAGGTCAGTGTGAGTATATCAACAAAACCATCATTTACTAATGAGGAAGATAAACACTATGATACACTTACTCATTCACTTTATCTAAAACTAGGACTCTTTCTGAAATCCTAACCATTATGGTAATGTCACTTATTCTTAAAGAGTACCCAAACCTCTAAAGTTATCTAAACCGACCTCTGATACCAACTATAAGGCCCCAGCCTTAAACCTTACTTAATCTTGAGTTATTACAAGATTACACATTGAGGATCTTTTCAGGTTTAGAGTTTTAGAGAATTAGATCATGAAACTTGTATTACATTCCACATTTAAACAAAGTGGTTACATAAAAGATAGTATCCATTCTCCCCATCAACGGAAACATATTGAAAATAAAACATGGATTCTTTCTTAACACATCCTTGACACTATCATCACATCATGTACCTTTCCCTTGACATGTTAAAAACATTTCAAAAACTTGGGATGAGCATAAAAAGCTCAGTAAGAGTTATAAAAATATGGAAAGGAAACATGAGTTCATATATACATAAGAATGAAATCATACTTTACCCATAAAACAAAGGCACTTTAACATACCTCATCAAACCATGAATAAATCATAGAAATCATAAGACATAAAGGTAACTTGAGGCATTCATAACATTCTTACGTAGGAAGTAACCCTCTTGGTTACGTTTGGAATACCCATCACAGTATATTCCCTAAAATCTCTTCAGAGAAACCTTAACGTTTCACTCCTTCGCGTTACCCAATGCATTGGAGATCTATATCGGGCTCACCCGCCCTTAGTCTATTACGGAACCACCCTTCTTCATAATAATTACCAAGAACCATAACATAAACGTATCACATAAAACATTCATAAAGGAAACAAAATATTTCCACATTTCAATCACAATATAACATTTTAGTATTTTGAAATAATGAATCCATACAAAAAGAAACCATTTCCAAAACCATTTAAAACATTTAATAAAGAGATTTTTGAATCAAAGTGTCCCATACCACCTTGAAGCTTAAAATTTTAAACCATTAATATCCATATAAATAAATCCTTAAAACCATTTTGAAAACATGGATATTAACAAGAACAAATAATTAAAATATTTAAAACGATATTTTGGTTAAAGGGGTTTTACCAAAATTAGAGACACTTTAATACAATAATTGAGGAATAACATTTAGTAAGAACTTTATAATATCATGAGAATAAATTTATTCATGATATAATACTCCAAAGGACAGTATATACACCATATAAGAGTGAATTGGTGCATAACAACAATGAACCCTCAATAGAAATGTCAAATGTGATGAAATCCCTTATAAAGAAGGTATCCTTAAATTAAGGACAAATCAATCTCAAAAATATGTGTGACAAATATAAATACACCCAATATAAGTGGATATTAAGTGTAGAAAAATAAAATGTCATTTACACATATTCAATAGATGACATATTCAATGACTACATGTTGAACCCAAAGAAATCGAAATTGGGTTAAAAAGTTCCCTTGACAGCCTAACGGCATCACATCAAAATGAGTTGATGAGAGATAAAAAGTGTATCTCATCACTTGGAAATAAAATTTACATCAATAAGAATATATGAGAACATATCCCAACATAACAATATGTAAATTAAAAGACCCAACAAAAGAAGTCTTTTAAAAAAAAGGAGGGTGAAAGGTTCCCTTACCGACTTGGGTATCTTTCAAAACATACACCCCATGAAAGAAGGAAAATAGATCATTGATATAAATACTAATAAACGAAAGTATATTACACAAAGAGTATAATAATGGGCAGTACATACACCACTCAATGGAATTTGTGGAAAATGTAGCATAAATCTCACGTGAATAAAAGTGAGATGAAAAATCCCTTACGAAAATTCGGCAGCCTAACGGCGCCACTCAAAACTTCCAAAATGGATTGATGAGAGGAAATAGGTTCTCTCATCATATGAAAATAATAAGTAAAGTAGGATTAATATAAAAGAACATCCCAATCATAAGAAATATGAGCTTAAAAGGGATGACATAAAAGAGTGTACTTAAAAAGAAAGAGAGGTGTAGGATCCCTTACCTCGGGTCCGACTTGACTCGATCGTTCTTTAATCTCCTGAATAATAAACTTGAGTTAATTTCTACTTCCTTAAGAACATTTTTAAAGTCCATTATTCCTTTTATATCACTTATTACCATGTCATAAACATTATGTAATCATTTAAGTTAATAAAATTTGTTTTGCCGATATTTGGTTCTTAAGTCGAAAGTGGACTTCTTACAATTACATGTTGTTCGTGTGGTCAAATGTTTATTATATCCAGAATTGTATTCATGATTTAGATATAATATATGTCATATATATCCAGTACATTCATGCATTTATAACATTACATAATCATTTAGAGGTAAGAAATGAAATGCACCGTTCATGGAGACGGTAAGCCGTACGTACGCATGAACGCTACTTTCATTTCTATTTCGTATTTTATAGAATTTAATAATAATGATATAAAGGTATATTATAATTCCAGTATAATATCATATATAATATCATAGTTCCATCCTTTATACGTCCCACATATGGTATTTAACGAATCAAATCACTTTGAGGGGGCGGTAGTCCGCACTTCCTTAAATGAAGATATCGCGTTTACCCATAATGGAAACCATAAAGGTATGACCAAAATGAAAAAAAACAGAAGCTTAAAGAAACAATAAACATACTATATATCATATATAAAAATATTGACATCATAATGTCCACCTTTGAAGGTGTTAAATGTGTATTGAACAATCATCGTTTCGGGAGGCAGAATTTCGCCATCCACAAAAACCGTATGTTCTTTAACCATTTGATGTAGTTGTGTGGGAGTGTAGCTCGAATAAATATTATAAAAACATCCTAGTATATTGAAGATACTGGTGTTGTTACAAAATAAATAAATAAAAAGAGTTTAGGGGGTTGGAGAAGCAAAATAAAACAAATGAACATGAGAGAATGAATTACCTTTAAAAGTGTAACTCCTTTTTATTTGAGCCTAAATTCTTCCTTTGAAAGGATTCTGACAAAAGGGAATACTCTAGGATTAGGAGAGGGGTGTGGAGAGAGTAAATGGGCAGGGGTTGGCCGAGCCAAAGGCTTGAGGAGTGTGTGAAATGAGGTATAGGTGGGGGCCTTTTATAAGAGGAGAGGAGGGGCACTTTTGGAAAGTAAAGAAATATTACTTTATTTGAAAATGTGTTTCGGTTTTAAAAGGTCTCACATTGATATAATTCGTGGATAAGGTTATAAAGGTTCTAAAGAAACCCATCCAATAAGTTTTGTACATGTGTAGTTCATAGATTTTACATTATCTTTCCATTTTATTTTAATCGTTAAATAATGATGTCATCACTGCATCATTATGATGTCATAAATAATTTACTTTATTTAATGTCTAAAAATTATAAAAGAATTACTATTATGTAGGAAATCTTTTTATCTTTCCAATGACTATTTATAATCAAAATTTGGACTTGTATAACCCCACTTAAAAATTATTTTAGTAAAACAATTTATGTTAGTGTCATTTTCACTTTAACATTAAATAAAAATATATTAATGTCCTTTTCCAACTAAAGTGGCTACATGGGGTCCCCAAGTTGGTCCATGGCTTGTCTTGGTCGGCCATGACTCACCCAATAGGTGTAGGACAAGTGTCATGGTGTTTTCACATTCTTATAATATCATTTTTACCTTAAACTACACTAATTACCACTAATCGCGATTAAAAACTTAATAAGTTACTATTCACCAAAAAATTATTTTAATCTCATTGAACCACATTTTGATTCTTAATGGAAACCATGTATGTCGGATTTTTGAAAATCAAAACACAATTATGGAAAAATTTCATTTAAATGAAAAATCAGTTTTTATATGTACCACTTAGTGGTTTCACTATTCATCAAAAATTGAAGTTTTTCAGAAAATTACCAAAAATTCACCCTAAGCTATATTTGATATTCCAAATTCAAAAATGAAGTCTATTTTATAAAATTCAAAACATATTAGTCACATTAATTAATTCCCGCTGTCAGAGCAAATAGCGTGTTTTTATAAAACAATAAGTATCAAAAGATTGACACTAGTTTAAGTCTGATTTCAAAGTGAAATTAATTCCAATGACCACTATTGGATTTAATGGTAAAAATATTTTCTAATTTCACTTTAAAACCAATTCAAAATATTATCTAATCATATTAATAAATTAGATTAAAAAGTGGTTTTGAATTAAAATACAACATTTTACACTATTCATTAAAAATGAACTTTATCAGAAAGATACCAAAAATTTACACAAAGTAAATTTTGATGTCCCGATTCTTAATAAGAGTTTTATTTGGTCCAAAAGAATGTTTAAGAGTGAAAAAAACTATATTTAATGACGGTTCTCCATCAAAAGGTGATAAGTGAACCTTTAGTGAAAACTAGGGCATATACGCCAAAAATTGAATTCTTTCCGTATTTTAAGCCTTTATCTTTTATTGTATAAATGTAAAAATATTTAAGAACATATATAATTATATTTTAGTTATTTCTATCCATTCCCGCCAATACAATGGCTACATGTTATCTACCATTTAAAATAATATTATTTTATTATTAGAGTGCAACGTAAGATTCCCAAGAAACTCGTTGTTGCGTGTTGGGTACGCCATCGAGCATAGAGTCCCCTTTAAAGTCATATTAATATTTTATTCACAAATATGGATAAATATGAAAATTTCATATTCATTATTTACCTGGGGTGTTACAAAAACACCCCAGACTCACGACCTGTACCCGAAGCATGACGTACCCCCACTCCCAAGGCGTGGTCCCCCCTTCATTATGGTTCTTAAGGGATTCTCAAATCCCTTCATGAGATTTCCCCCTTTTTTTCCAATAATAAAACTATTCTATTATTATAATATTGTTACTATTATTTCTATTATATATTTATAATATATTATTAATAACTTTGAAAAGTAAAATTTATTTATCTATTATACTTATTTTATCAGTAGTTTTAAAAATTAATTTTTATTGTTACTAAATTATTTTATAACACATATATTTATATATATCACTTTATATACTAATAATGTTAGAAATTAAATGTATTATCAAAATAATAATTATCAGAATTTGTACAAAATATTTGTAATTTTATTAATCAAAAATCAAAAATGTTAATTTATAATCTAACAATTATTACATTATATATATACTTGTGTATATATCATAACTCACATAATAGATCAAATAATTTTCCGTATAATTAAAATAAGATAAAAATTAATTTCATTAAAATCTAACAATTTTCAATGTCATGTATCACCATAATATAAAATTATAATTTTATAATAGTATTTTCATATAATCAAAATAAAAATTACAGACACACACACAGATATATATATATATATATATATATATATATATATATATATATATATATATTTCACATTTTGGAAAACAAACAAATTAGTTATATTATTATAGTTATTATTTAAAATATTCTATTAAATAATTATTTGATAAGAATAAATTGTGTTCGACAATAATAGTTATTTTTATCCTTCAACCAAAGTGTGATAATATTTACTTTGATGTTTTTACTTTGTTCAAATAACAAAATAAAACCTCAATATTACAATTACATGAGAAACTAGTTTTTGGGGCGTTACATTTTTTCATGGGTCTTATGATTCAAAAGCTACCAATGTGATAAGGGATTTATAATATCTCTTTTATTTCTGGGAGACATATGCCATATACACAACTCGTTTATTTTTTGTGACATATATATTTCCAATTTAACATTCTATAAAATGAATGTACTTATTATAATTATATTTAAAGTTTCATTAGATGTTATTATTTAATGGGTCTTATGATTCAAAATTTCCAAACTGATAAGGGGATATTCATCTCTCTTTTATTACTGTGATACACATGACATATTCACCACTTAGTTATTTTTTGTGGTGTATATGCCAACTGTGAATTTGTTTTTTGATAATTATTTTTAATTGTATAGGGATTTTCAAATCCAAATAAGGTTTTTTATTTCATAGGGATTATGATTCAAACATTAAAAAAGTGGTGAGCTTTTATGTTACAGTCTCATTATTTATAGTGGTTGTTTATGGTTATGCATCCAATGATAAATATATTATGATATACCTCTAAATAAAATCATGAATATAATTCTAATTTGGTTATTTTTATGTAATAAAAGTTTTAATTTCATTTTAATCTCTGTAAGGATTAAATATACCAAAATAATGTTTTTAATAAAAATCATATTTATTTCCCTCTTCTACCAAAAATCCATATTATTTCTTGGCCATGTTTTCTAAATGTATTTTAAATTATATTTTTACTATTCTAAAATTATTTTTTCAATACATTTTTACCCATTATTAATTGTTTAAAAAATTTTATTAAAAGGAATATTCTTTTTTTCAAACAATGTACCTTTTAGTTTTTACCGAAAATGTGAAAGGAATATTTGTTTTAATGTGTATGATATGAATGGTATTTTATGCCATCATTTCCAATAAAATATTTAAAGAATATATTATAATTTTAAAATTTTATTTTAAAATAAAATTTTATATTTTATATTTTATAAACTTTTATATTTTAAGTAAGTGATTGAAAATTTAAATGTTATTTTCATTAAAAATGTTTTGATGATCTTTTTATGGAATTTATATTTGTAATGAAAAGAACCATTGGTGTTTATTAGGTTTTTCTGGGTATATGACCCAATAGTACTAGCTTTTTTCTTTATCTAGATGTTTTATGATTATACTGATGATATTTGTGTAAAAACCATTCATTTTCAATAGGTTAGTCTAAGATAGATTAAAGAAATGTTTATAAAACCACATTTCTTTTCATGAGTTATGATATAATGATACAATGAATGATTTATGATCATGTTTCATAGATATATATATATATATATATATATATGATTACTATAATATTTTGAGTGGTACATATATATACCTCCAATTCATTGGTTAATAATTAATGTTCTATGAGATCAAAGAGTACATGAGAGGTTATCCTGAGCCCAAAAGAGGGTACCCATGATGTTATCCCAATAATAAACTTGGTACATGAGTGGTTATCACATGCCTAACATATTAGGAATGTCTTGGTGGGAAACCTTGATATAATAGTTTTTATGATTATGGGTATGCCAAAAATCTAAGTCTTATGCCAATGTTATTCTATCATAGATCATGTTCTTAGATTCCTCTATGATTCATGTCTTATGAACTACCAATATTTATTCTATGAGTCAATATTATGATATTTGGTATGTATTTTATGGTTTTCAAATGTTATTCCCATGTTTTCATTCCCTTATACTAATCTCTTGATTTTATGATCATTGATATCTGTATTGTTTGCCATTACTGATTATCTGATCTCACCCTTTCTTATGTTTCCTTTCCATAGGTTTTAAAGAAAGGTATTTTGTATGATACATAAAATAAGGGTTATAGTTATGAATAAATTAGTGGAAGATGATGTGGTTCACTCATGGACTAGTTTTTTAGGAGTCTATGTTTTCAATGGAATTATAAATATATGATTATGGCTTAGATATTATTGTTATGTAAGGAATATTCATCTATTAATATTCATTATATATGTATGAAAAGTGTGGGTCACCATATTTAACATTACCAGGAATTTGATCTCATCCATTTTTATGCTTACATTCCCCAGTACATGAGGAATAGTTTTATGTAGGGTATGAAAATAAAGCTACAAATTGAGAATAAAATTAAGAGATATGATGAAGAATCTACCAAAATAAGTTGTCTTTTCATATAGTCTCTAAAGAAACAAAACATTTATGGTTCTGGTTTGGATTGTAAGGTTATATCTTAAATATAATTTTAAAAAAGATATAATATTTTATGTGTGAAATTATTGGGCTATCATAAGTTGTGCTTGTCCATTTGTTTTGTATTGGTTAGTTGGACGGGCGGGTTACACCAACCTTAAGGGGAATGTGATCAGGAAATTACTTTTATATTTCAAAAAAAGGAAGTTGGACATTTATTACACTTGGTGCATTATAGTTCTCAACCTAGGTTATGAGACCTTTGGTAGTGGTGCTCGATTGGTATGGGATTTATCATGTCGTTTTTAGGTGATTATTTGGCTATTTGGAGTATGATCTCAATGAGAATTCAATGCCTCAGGAGTTTCATGAGAGCATGTTTTGGGAAATTCAAGTGGCCAATAGTTGAGTTGCTATGTCCTATAGTGGTTCATGGAATGAACCTTGTGGACAATCCATGGAAGTTTTATTGGATGAATTTATTTAGAGGTTTGGTATGACAAGGCATAAGGTTTACCATATGGTTTTATTTTGGGATCTGAGGTTGAGCCTAAGATGAAGAAAGGTTAATTTGTTTCCCCTAAGAGAAGAAGACACCATAAATAAAAAGATAGTCTTAGACTATGATAAAAGGTGGCATTCATATATAATCATGATGGGAAGCCTTTGGGTATTAGACTATAGGGTTCTAGGAACCTTGGGTTTTACGAAAGGTCCTTGCAGATTTACCTTTAGGAGATTAGTTAGTGTTTATTTTTAATATTAGTGGATTGTTAATTCATGTGAAATGGGTGTATTTGTACATGCATCCAATGTGTAGTCCCTCAGGTAATGACCCTATCAGTGGGAACCTCATGAATTATCAAACTTCTCTATGGTATGTTAATGTATAAGAGTATGTAGGCATAATCTGAGTGCGTCTCAGATTGTAGATTCATTAATGGTTATGAGTAGAGTGTGGATGTTGAATGGGTTGTTTAAGGGTTTGATCACGGAGTTTAACCGAGTTGTGTTCTAACTATGGTGTTTATGTTATAGATTTTCATGATGCATGGGAGTCAAGTCATCATGGTTAGGAGGTGATATCACGTCAGTGGGTGAGGTTGAGCATATTCGATAAATTCCATAAAAAAAGGGTGTGACTTGTGGTTTTTCATAGAAATCGATGTAGTGAGGTGGAGAATGCATCAATAATGTCATTTTGTACGTGGTTGATGTTGTTCAAAGATCAAACTATAGTTATTTTAGGAATTTCATTATCTCTAGGATTGGTGTTTAGAGTTTCTCAATGGTATCATGATGGGTGTTGGATTCGAAATGTGAGGTTTACTAGAGAGTTGGTGTAGAAATACCATGATGGGAGACAATATGGTGGATAATGGACCTTGTGTAAGAAAAGAAAGAATCAACATTAGTATATGTGATGTTAATGTTAGATATAGTATTGGTGATTTTTTGTTTAGTTATTATAGTATACCATTGATGGGGGAAGATGATGTAGGTGGAGGTGAGAAGAAAGTCTGGTGTCTAGTAGATTTTGGAGAAACCATTAAAGGGTTATTATCTTTGAATGATAGTGAGAAAGGGTGTGGGCCTTATGTTGGATGTATTAGGATTTAAGGATTTGAGCCAGTAATTAAAGAATTAGTAGTGATTGTGGGTACTGGTATTTGGTAGAGATCGATTTAGTATGTGCTTGTAAATGGAGAAGTTTCACTAATATATTAGTGATTCCCATGTGTGAGAATCAATAGTGGAATATGAGTGTGAAATGTTTACACTGACTAGTGGAGTGAGACTCAAACCATTGGTTGGGATCAATGGTGAGATCGGGTGATGTTTCTCAGACTTGTGGATGTGAGCTGGACACATACATGGGGTCATTAGTAAGATTTTAGATTTGAGTAAGGCATGTCTTGCACAGAGCATCAAACACATGTTATGTAAATGAAATAAGAAAATAGATATGAGAAAATGTAGAAACTCTTGTTTGAATGTGTGATCACATAGAAATATTTAGGAAGTGGGATTGACATAAGATTTTGATTTTGGGCTGATAGGATAGGTTCGTTGAGGTAGAATATTGGTGATAATTTTTGAGGATGAGAAGTCATTAGTAGGGGAGTTTGTAATGAACCACATCATTAAAAGTTTGAATTGTTAGCCTAAGCATCGGTATGCTGCAAGATATTGGTTCTCTATGGTTCCAGGTAGCATAAGGGTTTCACTAAAACATGTGAAGTAGGATGGAAATTATAATAGGGGATAATTTAGGCCTAATGTCTATCTAGTGAGGGCCATCTACTGGTTGGTGGTCACCCAATAGGCCAGGCTCGCTGCCTTGATCCACAGACTAGATGGTAGGGCTTCTCGGTGAGTGTTTTAATTATGGAAAATTTTATAATATCCCATAACCCCTATACCCCAACCTATCTTCTCCACCGAACTCACTTTTACTAGGTGATGAAAGTGGAATCATTCATGGTGATTTTGGATCCACTAAGATCATTTCGTGGGTGTTTCAATTATCTTTCAATATAGTTTATTCATATGGGTAAATATAACCTCATACTTTCATTAAAACCATATTTCTAATAAATTATTATTTATGGAACCATTATATGATTAATATAGTGATTTTTTCATGGATTCATTTCATCAGTCTTGTTTTATGTTGAAATTATTGGTAGTTCAGTTTAGTTGAGCTTGAGGTAGGATGTCCTTACTGTTCTATGCTACTATTATATTATTTAATGGTTTGGTCGGTATGTACATGAGTTCATATCTATATAATACCTTTGATATGTATGTTATCATGAGAGGGTGAGGTTTGTATCAATGTAATAGGTTCCTTAGTGTGGGAGTATGTTTTTTATTCCTTGAATATAGTTAAAATGAGCCTTCTTCCATGAATTTGTGTGGGGTTCAATATATATGTGTTTGTGTTTGGAATTATATGTTTAGAATCATTTGAGGATAAGTTGGTTGGGATAGATTATATATGGGTTTCATGTAGTGAATCTAATTGAAAAATCACTTTGGAAATTACAGATGAGGTCTACATGTTGATGAAAGTGATAGAGTTGTTCGCTTTGGTAAACAGACTTGGAATGTGTCATTTGGTTTGGAAAGGGATAGGAATACCTGAATAATTAGAACAGGGGTTTGTATTGTGATCACCCTTGGACATGATACTTTAATTGGTGAGTGGAAAGTTTTTCTAGGGTATACGAGTATTGTTTTCATATTGTGTAAATGAGTATGGGAAACACTATTAATTTTTAGGACGATCATAAATGAGTAGAGTAATTGATGTAAGGGTTGGGGTGTATTTTTTGTTTTCTTGACATGTGATGTGAGGAAAACCACAGTAGCATTGGTTAAGTCTGGTTTTGTAGATTGACTTCACGAATTAGTCATTTTTTAAAGTTATGATAGGGTGTTCCCCTTGCTTGTTCATGTTCTTGCTTATGCCTGTGCATGTGTGTGGCCTCCCTTAATCATGTGGGGATTGTTCAATGTTAATTATTAACCTCCCAAGAATCCTTAGGATGGGTTGACATGTATGTTGGGTCTACCAAGAACCCTTATACTAGGTCTATGTGATGGTTGGGCCTTCTATAACCCTTAGGATGTGACTGTGTGATTGATTGACCTCTCCTAAACTTGGAGGTATGGGTCAGTGTGCATGATTGACCTACCAATAGTATTTGGGGATGAGTTGGTGTAATTGATGGGGTCATGACTTGTGATCAGACATGGGATGGGGGTTACTTATGCTTATGGCATCTTGATAGAAATTCCTTCTGGCTATGAGCCAAAGAAGGTAGATCTAGGGTTTGTAGCAGTCTGGTTAGTGCATAATGGCCAAACATGATGTATGTTCATTTATTAATTTATTTCCCATTATCTCAGTAAAATGAAAATGAACTACTTAATTTTTGGTATAGACTAATTGGTGGTTTCCTACTAGGTTCATACTCACCCCTACATGATAATCTCGATGCAAGTGTAACCTTTGTTGGACACGAATTTCAGATGATGGAAAGATCTATGTTTAAGAAAGATATGTAAGATGAGTATGTTGGTTTAGGTGATGTTGGGATTGACCCCAAGACCCTTATGGAGATGTTTTTTAATTTTTACCTTATTTATTTTATATAGTCCTTCCATATGTGGGGGTCTTATTTGGTTGTTGTATGAATTTTATTCCATCTATTATAGAATGGGTTTATGTTTTGTTTGTTCCTTCTCCTGTGCCACCATTTAGCCTATTTTTTTCTGTTAATGAATAATCTAATTTGGATATATTTTACTAAGAGAATAGTCTCCCCATGTTCCCTATTGGGCCCTTATAGCTAGTTGGAAACCTCTTTTACATAGTGAGGTGCACTTGAGATCATGTGACACTCCCCTGGATGGGAACAAGTGGTCTAGGTTATGGGAATTTACATGAATCCTCTATATGTGTCCAAAAGTTTTCCATGAATCACCAAATTCATTATTGCTATTTTGGGTACTAGTGCTTCATTCCATTCACTATCAATCACAATAATATATTTTGGTTTTTCTATATTCTTGAGAATTTGGATGAGAGGATAGTTTATCTCTTGGGCTTGAGGGAATTATATAAGACATTTTCATTATGCACACCATACACAAAAATATCCACCAATCTAAAAAATAATATAATAGGGAATTTATACTTATGGTTAAATAATATGTAATTAAACATATGTCCTTATCAATATATTTATTCTAAGTAATACCCAATGTCAAAAAATAAAAATAATATTAATATTAATACCATGACATGTAATACATCTAATATCATTTATTAAAAAATAAATTAATATTTATTTAAATGATATTAAAAAAATTATATAATTTACATCACTCCACTACCCTGACCCGATTATCCTCCCATGAAATGTATTGAAATTTGAATCATAAAATATAAATTTATACAAAAATATAATTTATTTGATAAAATAAATAATACTTAGATTCACTAAACTCATGAATAAATATTTATTTTAATTTAAATATAATACAAATAAATATTTTTTTATAATTTAGTTACTAAACTCATAAATAAATAAATAATTATTTTTACCTTATAAAATTTAATATGGGAGAAAAAATTAAACCCAAAAATTCTAAAATAAAATATATCATGATTGAATCAATGTGATTAACAAAACATGAATAATTATTGTCCCATAATTCAAGAATAATATTTATTTTATAATATTAACTTTAATATAATTTAATGTAGTTGTGGATAAACATAGTGTGTAACCATCTAGGAACCTTATTTTGTGGCATTGGATGAATTTTTCTAAAATCCAAGATCAGTGTTGAGAAACACATCAAGAAAACCATAGAGAAAGAATTTTGTGTAGAAACTACAATAACCTTATTATGAATGTTATTATGTATTATTATACATTTTTCTACAAAAATTTTTTCAAATAAAATTTATAATTTTGTCATCACCCTATATATTTGATTTATCTTTCTTTGAATATTTTAAATTAAATCATCTATACACTACAATGGACATGGAGTTTATTAGATAGTAGTTATATATTTTTTCTTATATTAAAATAGAATTTAAAAATCCATTCAAGACTTATTAAATCAAAGATATATAATATGTGGAACACCTAACATACTTTAACTCAATTTTAGCACAATTAATCATAATTTTCATCAATACGCCAAAGATTATGATTCATGATATACTTTAATAATAGACTTAAGTCTAAGGACCAATACTCATAATCTAGAAAAAGGAATATCCTATGACACATAAAATATAAATAATTCTTGTTGTTGGCCTTTATTTATTAGAGATAACTATGGGATAAATTCAACAGAAGAAGTCATAATTTCCTATGATCCACCAACACTGGATAGTCAGACATAATCTATGTCCCAATATACCAATATTATATAGACTATATGAAATATTTTAAGAAAATCATTATAGTGTCTTTAGGTTATCTTTACTGTGGGAACAATTATAATTTATTAATGTGATTAATAATCTAAAAATTATTATATTAATATTATATAGAAGAATAATCATCATATTATAAGATATTTATTTATTTTATATTAATAAATAGTGAAATTTTTGTTTCTATTATTAAAACAACTCCAACAGACTCCAAAATTCACTTGATCTAACTTCAAACAATTACCAACTAATTATCTGTCATAAGATAAATTATGATTTTTCTACATTATAACATGAGTTTTTGGTCCTCCCAAATTTTATTCATGGTGTCTTTTCTAACTATGAATTCCCCTCTTCAAGTTAGTCGAAAAAACATTTGAGTGTGTATCTCCTTTCCTTTGTCATTAACTTGACATAATGGCTAGAACTTATGACATAATATAATAAAAATAAATACCATGATATTAATTTTATTTATTAGTGCAGTTCAATGAACTAAAAATAAATATTTTTGTATTGTGATGCTTCTTTATCATTTTAAAAATTATAAAATACTTAAGATATATAGATATGGCTACAACTAGCCACAATAATCTTTTCCCGAACATATACTTACCCAATAAATGATACAAAATTATATTGATATATAGGTATAGTAGTTATGTATTTTGTTAACAACTGGAATTCATTTATTATCCAATCAACAAAAACATATCTCTTATACTTTCTCAAGTACTATTGGATTTTTTTCCTGCTACCTTATAGGATTTATCTAGATCTATTTAATAATTTTTCATCACATTTTTTACCTAAGAAGTATAAAATATTAGTACATATCATGGCAAAAATTATAGTTCCCATTAAATAACTATATATATTTTTATTCATGTTATTAATGTCCTCTTGAATTGTGACACAACAACTAGTAGAAATTTATAATGTGTGAAATAAGTAACAATTCAGTGTTTAATTGTTCTATCTTTTATTTTTCAATACTTTATCAATATATGTACTATTAATTGATCTCATAAATCCCATAGTTCAAACATTATAGATCATAATTCCAAGATTTTTGTTACTAATTTTATTTATTCTTAGAAAAATATTTTCATTTATGTCTTAAATAACTATAAAACTAATTTATTTTTCCCATATTTGATTATCATATTTCACATGGGAAACTATAAACCATACACTAATCTCTTATAAATACTTGAAAAAATGTCCATCCCCTAATTTATCACCCATTGAAATCCATAAATGTATCTGCATTATATTTTTATGATAAACATAGTAGATACTATAGAAATATGAATTAAAAATGGATATATTCATTTTTATTGGTAAAATGTTTTGACAGTGTCTTTTCCTTGAAAAGTCTAAAATATTTAACAAACATTATTTAATAATAGGTACTCACTTTACTATCCATGTTCATATCCATTTTTAATACCCATTTTTTGAACCAATGGGATTTTAAAAAATTTGGGATTCTATTAAAATAAAAATGAGAATATTAGTTCATTGAATCTATTTTATTAAATTTATATTCACTTTCAAGATTATCTTATTTACATTTACTAATAACTTCTAGAAAAAAATTTCATTATTCTTAATAGAAAAATATATCACCTAAATTAATTGTTTTTAATCAAACTTTTATTATTTCAATATTTTGATTTATTCTTTCCTACATAGTATGTGTGTCTGGAATAGCTCCCTCACTAAGACCCATAGAGTTTTTGTTTCCATTCCAACTCATTTATATTTTTATCCTTGACCTCATTGAAGTAAAACTTCATCCCACGCTCTCAAATAAATATATGACTCCTATTATATATAGATATAGTATTTCACCTGACTATACTTATCTAACTTTGGGATAAAAATATTCATTGTTACTTATGATAATTACTTGAGATGCATATTATATTTCTACATGATGTAAGTTTTTTTTCTAAGATAATATTTTACAAAATATTAATATCAAAAGAGATGTTTGTCAACATATTATATTTCATTCAAATTATAACCGATATGATTTTCGTATATCATAGTGTTTTATATATGGTTAATTTTTAATTATTCTATTTGAATAAAATATCTCATAAATAATGATAGAAAGATTTTGATATCTATAATACTCATCGTAAATTTATCTTTTACAAATTTCAGGTATATAATGTGTATAGAATAATATAAGTTTAGGAATTGATTCCCTATACATCTCATGATATATGAATGGTAATGATATTATTAGAGACACATAATTTTCATATATTAATATTACAACTTATTAGATTAATATTAAATACATAACATTACGATCGATGCAAGAATTGTTTAGTTTTAGTGTCTTTGGATACTTTGATACATAAAAAACTTTTTTATAAGAAATATACCTAATATAACACTAATGTTTTAATAACTAGCACCTTTATTTGATATATAATTACCTAAAAACTTTCTTTATAACATTGGTAAAGGAAACATAAGAAATGATGATCTCAAATGATCAGTAAGGGTACACTAGGGAGATATTATTGATCAATTAAACATATTTTCTGCATAAGAGTATGAGAACATGTGATTAACATTTTAAAAACTATACCATGCACATAATAGATCCTAATCTAGGGTCATGGTGTAAAACATGGTTGTTTATAAGACATGAATCATAATGGATTCATATAACATGATCCCTGAGAACATAACAATAGAATAAGATCATTTCAAAAGACTATGGCATAAGTGTGGCATAATTATAGTAATAGAAATCTTATTTAAAGTATAACCACCAAGACATTCATAAAATTTTAGTATTACGATAACCAATTATGTATCTTCTTTGGTCTTGAGAAAAAAACCATTTTACCCACTTTTGTAATTTGGATAACCTCACGAGTATCCTTTGTTTCAGTCCTTTGATAACCTTCAGTGTACCATCTTATGGGCTTGGAAGAACCTTTCATATATCCTTTTTGATCAAAAAACATTAATATTTATCAATTAATTGGAGGTATATATAATTCTATGACCACCCATTACATAATCATAAATTCATTCATATGTATGCGATATGATCATAAAAAATCCTCATAACTGAACTTGTTGATAATAAAATTTGTTTCATTAATATATCATCATCATAACCAGAAAAAATCCCATGAAAGAATAAATATGGTATCACTAGATCATATCTCATGTAAATCATAAGTAAAATTAAATTATGTTATTGTAGAAGAAAAAAATCCATTAAAACATCATTAGTATATTTCTTAGGGAAAATTCACTATTCATTTTTAAATCACATATTAAACTATGAAAATGTAACAAATATTAAGGATAACATTTTATTTATAAATAACCATGAAAGGTTGTAAAAAACTTTTCAAACCATATAGAAGTGATAAAGGCATGAAATTATGTTAATTCCATTTACACTAAAATGAATATTCCTTTCACATTTTCAGTAAAATTAAAAATAATCTCATTTGGAAAACAACAAGAATATTCATTTCAATATATTTTTTAATTAGGGAAATTTGGGTAAATATGAATTTATAAAATCATAGTATAATATTAAATACATTCTTATAAACATTTTGAGGGGACATGGTCATATAATAAAAAGTATTTTTAACCAAAGAGAGAGATAAAGTAGGTTTTACTTAAAAACACTATTTAGGTCTCCTGAGTACATAAATTGGGGAAAATGAAAGGAAAAATTTATTATAAAGAAATAAATAGAGGTGAAAAAATTAAATTTATTTATCATGAAAGGATCATATAATTCCCTTCATTTGAAATCCAAGCACGAATAATCTAAATTAAAATTTGATTGAAACATTAATCCCTTACCACTGGGTAACATTTGAATCATAATCCCCATGAATGAATAACATAAAATGAAACATTAAACATCATTATCATTAGGATATTGAAGATATAACTGGTAAAAAGGGATTTATATAAACCTCATGAAGTAAGATATGTGCATAAAATATCATATCTTCTAAAGAATACAATTTGAGATGATTAACCCTTACCTCAAATTAAAATTGCTTTGAAGGACCTATAAAAACCTGTAAATAAATTTATTTTTCTTATAATTATATACTATACTCATTTACATACTCAAAATATCATATATAACCTACTTATAACATTTAAAAACCCATTAATTATAATTCCCTATAGAAATCATCATTTGTTGGTGTTAATTGTTTTGTTTTTCATGGGAATTTGTGTATGGTGGTTCTAGTACTAATAATTTGATTATAGTTATATTATTTATAGAATGTTAAAAATTATTTAAATATCATATATATTCATTATATATATATAGAGTCATCGATAAAGGATGGAGATATAAAAATTAATTACAATGTTCATGGATATGATAGGATGTACCTACACGGGAATGCCATTTCCATTTTTGGATGGATGGAAATAAAGTATGATAAATGATAATTCAATTTTATATAATAAATATAATTTCTTATATATCATATATATTCTTTAAATATATCGTTTTTTACCATCCATGTAATGTGAAAATGAAAAAATAATCATATCGGTTCGTGGAGGTTATAGTCCACACGTACGAACGAGCGATGTTATCATTTTCCAAAATATTGGAAGGTAAGAAGGTAGATATGATATTATAATTATATAATCATTATAATTTCACAAATATAATTTCTAGACATTAAAACATTCATAATAACCACCCATGATATATGGTGATAGAAAATCAATTGTATCACTACATGGAGGTGGTAGTTGACACGTATGCCCGAGTGATGCTTTCACTTCCCATTTGATGAAATAAAGGGTGAATATTGTTTGTTCCATAATATTAATAAAATATAAAAATATTTATGACAATTAATTTATTATATAATTATTAATACCATATATTTAGATGAGGTAAAATAAGTAATAAATTTAAAGTGGTCGTGTAAGATGATTACCACTTCTTTAGTAGACCTCCTTTAGATCCTTTCGCAAGGACCCTTGTAATGGTAGTTTAAGAAAAATAGAAACTATAATTAATGTATATATAATTTTATATGATACTTGTGTAGGTTTCTTTTTAAATATATTTCTCAAATTTGTTTAAATAAAATAGATAATTGGTGTCCTTTTATAAGGGAGCGAAAGGACACACTTAGAATTAAAAAACATATTTAAATACAATTAAGTAAATATAAAAAAATGATTCAAAATTTCTATATATAATAATAAAATGAGGATAAGGATGATATATATCTATTAAATAATATTTATATAGGTTTTGGAGTAATTTTAAAACTTATAATATTTTTAACACCTTGTTTAACCAATTTTAATCTTAACCATGGTAATAAAATTTTAAAAGCTAAAGGGTTATAATTTTACATATAAGATATTAGCTACATCATAAATAGAAAATTCATTAAATTTTAGAACATTACTAATCCTAATTTTCATATTTATTTTTTTCTATTTTTAAAAAAATTAATAAAATATTATATAACCTGAAATATCATTAATGTCATTTTTTAAATAATTCATTTAGTTTGAGTGTACAGAAAAAATGAAAACAAAGGAATTTGAATATGAACAATTAAAACATTAAATATATTTTTTCTTTATATATAATTTTTTTAGAACATAATAATTTCCACAAATTTTATTTCTATTAATATTTTTACAATTGTTTATTTTATTTTTATATTAATTGAATAAATATTGTTTCAGCCTTGCATAAGAATTTAAGGTAATTATTCAATCAATACAAAATATAAATAAACTATCATGATAAAAAATAATTCCCATTTAAAATAAATTTTTATATATTTACTTACCCAATTTTTATCATAATAATAATAATTTAGAGTTATTAAATTCATGAGAGTGACATTTGGTATTTATCTTTTTCTTAAAAAAAATATAAAGTCCATATTCAATGAGAAATGTCCCCAAGTGGCCAAAATTTATAGAATTGGATTATAATATTCTAAATAAAATCATCAAATTGGATAAGGGCATGTTTTAGATTATTGTTAAAGCATTAACCCAAATTTATATCATGGATTTACCTGTTTTACCCTTATCAAGGCGATAAAAATTTACCAAGGTTATTATTCATAATGACAAAAAATAAAAGGGATCTATTTTATTTTTTTGAAAATACTAATTCCTAATATTTTATCTATTTTTATGGATTAAATTTCTATAATTTGAAGAAATTATTTTTAAAAAAGTGCAAAAATTCAATGAAACCCATTTTTTAGAAAAAAATTCATTTTTAGCATAAAACTGGATTTATTCTTATCCCATGCTTATAAAAAAACTTAAGATGAATGTTAAAACATTTCATTAAATATATTATATTTAAATTTCATTAAAATTATTAAATAATAGTTATTTATTTAATTTATTAAGATAAAAACACATTATATTCTTTATATTCTTTATAGAAACCCCATATCTCTGACCTTCAAATGATTTTAATTTTCTTTTATAATCAATTTACAACTCATGAAATCATTTTATACATGTGGTAAAAATATATTTTCTTAATTTTATTTATCATATTCTTAACCTCCAATCTAATAGCTATGTGATAACTATCACATTAAAAAACAATATTTACCTAACATATAGTTTTTCTTTTAAACTGGGTGTTGTGTGTATAACAAGATATTAAAGAAATAAAGTTTATTTATAGAGGTCTATATCATAAATCGCAGAGTGTTACAATATTATTCATCTAACCAACCTAGTTCACCTATTATCTTTTACCAAGCAGAGCATTTACTTCACTATTTTTTTTGTAAATATCCTAAATGGAATATCATAAGGTAAATGAAGTAATCTATAGATTTTACTTGAATAGTTCACATATATCTATCTTAACTAAATCAAGAAACTTTATATCTATTTCCATTGAAATTCAAATGTGATTTTCCTTAAAAAAGAAAAGTGATCTTGGAAAATATCTAATATTTTTCGCTCTGTATAGTTTAAATACATTTTATTGGTTTCTCTGTGAAATTTTACTTTCTTTTACTTTACCAAGGATTATCTTACCAGAAATGGAAATCTATTTCAGTATTAGTTTTTGTATTCATTATTAATTATCATTATAAGACATCTATGATTCAAGAATTATCATACTATTTAGTATGAAATAACATAAAAAATTCATTTCATTTATAAAATAATGTATCATTGTGTCTAAAATAAACACTAATATAAATGTTTTAGTAACATATGATACAAAATTATAGCTTGAAAAAAATTAGTCCACTTAGAAATTTAAATTTGTGATATTTTTTACAATAACATAGGAATTAATATATATTAGATTCTAGAATGTTCACATTACTTCTTATAATATTTAAATTCCTACATGGTTACTATATTTGAATATATATATATATATATCACATTTTATTTAATACCAAAGTAGTGAAATACAAATATAACATGTAATAAATAATATATATGATGTTGAAGTGTATGATTTATTATTTATTGATCCATTTTAGTTTCATTTATAGTGACCTTTGTTTCCCCATATGAATTAAATATCCACCTATTCATTTATTTACCTATGATTCTGTTATTTCATTGATGAATGTTAAAGAGGGTATACTAAATTTAATATTTTATTATGAATTTCAACCATGTATTTCACTTATTTATCCATAAGGATAAAAGAACCATGTTACTAATAATCCCTATTAACATGGTAAATAATTTTCAAAAGATTCATAATTGTATTCCACATATATTTCATTCTATAATTCTTATATAATATAAATAACCTTGGTGGAAAACATATAATAATGATATTTATAGATAATTTATCACCCATATGGATCCTAGAAATTTCTAATTGATCATTGCAATTCATCATATTGAGTTCTATAGTAGTAGATATATATCCACCTTATAGCATAAACCTATATAGTGTGGTGATAATCTCATTTATTTTTTGACTCTCTTTCTCCTTTTTATGTTATTGGATATAATAAAACATAGTGTATATATCCATTTATAAATGTCGTGTCTTCAACTCAATAGACATGGATGATTACCTAATGTATCATATATCTAATCCATATTCCATGTATAACCTATATGTATCTATATCACCCTTTCTTTCTTCATGTGGTGGATGAATAGGAATAGGTGATTCCAAACATATAACATCATTTGTTGGTTTCATATGGTGCACATGCACCAGTACCCCTCCTAAAATATTTCACCAGTGATTTCATTCTCTTTATCCAAAACTGATCACAGTGTTTTTGTGGTTTTACTTACTACTCTATATAATAATATTAAAAAAAGATATTATAAATTTTTCTTGATATTAATTATAGATTTATTAAATATTTAATAAAAAAATTCCCTATTTTTTTATATGTTAATATCCCTTTATATTAGATTTAGAATATCCACTCACTTGAATATTTTATTGGAAGGTCTCCATATTCTCGTCTCATAACCCAAACTATGGAAATGAAAATTACTCGATGGTATTTAAATAGATTTTACTTTTAAACTCCATTAAATTACAGTTCCTTAATCAATTTATTAAACTCTCTAATCGTGAAATCTAATACTCATATTTCCTCAATAGTTTCTTTTAAATTTTTTGAAGTAGACTATGTTCATTTCCCTCAACACTAATTTGTTTATGGAAACCCATTATCTTTATTAATAATCCATTATAGTTGAAAGTCCCAAAAACTATGGATAAATCGACACTATAACTATTGTTGCAACCTAACACAAAATATAGAAGGTTCTTTTCTAACATAATATTTTTCATTATGGTATTTTTTTAACTTACACATAAATATTTTTATTTTATTTTTCACATTTTTGTTAATATTATATAGAATTTATATAATTAATTAACAATGTCAGATAAAATAATTAACACATATATTAATATTATTTGTATAAGTTATATTATTCTATCCTTGCATATTTGATAATTACTTCATGTAAGACTCATATAAGTTATTTATTACACATGATAAAGTACAACTTATACCTTTTTTAATTTTTTCTTCTAATTATTATTAATTTATTTACATTATTTGATCATGTTCAATTAAATAAATAAATAAATCATTCATTTTATAAATGAATAAATAACCATGAATAAAAAAATAAAATAAATATATCATATTTTTATATGATTTTATTTACTTGTTAGTTTATTAATAAGTGATAAAACAACCTTAAACTTAAGAAAAATAACTCCTTGATCCTAATATTGGTCTGTGTTGCAACATTTCTCCATTCTCATGTGTATATCTTTGGTTCGGAAATTATACTATCTTCTATAGATGAGAAATATATCCTTTTAAAATGCATACTCACATTTAAGTTATCGGAACCGATAATTTAGGTTACATAAAATAATCCTTAGGCACACAATCATATACACAATAAAGGAGGGAGAGATGACTCACATGTCATCATATTTAATTTTTTAATAAATATCACATTGAACCATGTCATCAATAATTAAATTTAAACTACAAATCCTAGACACATATATATCAGTGAAGCTTTTGATAAATCACAAAATGTAACTATAACACATTAAATATTCCTATCACTCATTTCTATTTGATGTAATTATGATAAATTTTCATGAAAAAATAAATTAAAAGAGTAATCAATAAGTCAAGTATATATCTTAATATTCTATCTTACTAATAGTCCTTACAATATAATAATAATTCCATAATTTATTATTTTAAGTTAATTAAATTATATTTATAAATAATTTTATAAACACGATATATAATTTAGAGGCCACACATTATGTACCTTCTAGGTAATCTTAAAATTTTATTTATACAACTTAATACCTCACACAGTGTGTATTTTCAGAAAAAATGTCTTGATATACACTATATATATGGTCCTTATCATATACCAAATATTTACATGACCACTATGACTACACCAAAATGTTGCTTTATATATGATGTGTATTTCCTTGAGTTAAACCACATAGTCTTCGTGACTTGTATGACCACATGATATGCCATAAATATACTTAGTGAATATCATTTGAAAAGTGTGTGTAGTACATGACAATTATGATGACCAATACATGTCATGTATTGGAATATATTACATGATGAGTAATCATTAAGCGTGTATAACCACATGAAATTATGAAAATCATTCATTGTGTGCCTTTTGTGAATAAACTCAATAAAAAAGTGTGTAAAACCATCCACACACCATGTTGTCCGTGTATTGATTGATTTACTTCATGTTTTTATCCATATGAGATGATAAAAATCACTTGGTGTGTACTATACATGGGATTATAGGTGCCACAAAATATGTACTTTCCAACTACATGCCATGCAGTCTATGTCTCACTACATTTATCGGTAGACAATTAATACATGATGTGTAATGACACTATGTGCTGATGAAAACAACTTACAGAAAATCTTTGGGAACTTAATTTTGGTTGACACAACATGTACATGTCATATAACCACCATGTACCATCTTTCAAGACACATCATAACACCCTGTTACCTTTCTTCAGGTATTCATTGACTCTTTTTTTGGTTTCCCATTTTGTTTGGATGCATTGAGGATTCTCGAGAATAGAGAGTCATTGATTGAGAAAATGAACAAAATTATTGGGATGTAGGTTAATTTGGATTAATTTATTCTAGGTATGAATGTGTAAATAGATTTATAAGGTGCTACATGGGTGTGGGGAGCCGTAAGTTTTGGTTTGGAGGTTTTCAAAAGAAAAATGTGTTGAGCACTGCATGCTGGACAGATTCACATCGTGAATGGGTTATAAAACATGAATTTGTTGTAGGGGAGATTTTTTGAGTCTCATGTAGGGTGTGAAAAGTTGAAATCCCATTAAATAATTAAAATATATTAAAACATAAATCTAGATTTAATTTAATCTAAGGAAATATCTTTTTTGGTATATTTATAATTCATTGAATTTTATACCATGAAATGGATTCACAACATGAATTCCTTAGATCCAACGTTTTTAAACATGTTTCACACCAAATATTTTTTCATTAACTGTGAATAGTTTACTCTCAGACCCTGGGGTGATTTTGTGTGATTTTAGGTCATCTCCATCCTTACATATCACCCCATTCAGTGTTTTACTCTAGTGACAGTTGTGTCACATATCCCTGATAAGCGTTATTTCTAAATATTCATTTCCTATGGTCATGGTGGCAATTTTATCTTTGTTTTTTGTTTTTATTTTTTATCACTTGGTGTTTTCTAATGTTTCTTTTTCAGTTTCTTATATTTCCTTATCTTTCAAAGGCTGGACCATGGTTTTTCAATATCCATTGTTGAAGGAAGTTATGTTTTTATCTTTCTTGAAGTAGGTTTATCTACATAAGTGTTGATAATTCTTTAATTTCTATATATTCTTGTTGATACCTATTGTTTTTTCATGGAAAAATATCATATTTTATTTTAAAATGGTTTTAATTAAATGTGATCATGGATTTTGGAAATGGTTTTTGACAAACTAAGAACATTAGGAACCTTGGGTGCATCAGGAAATGGACATAGGTAACAATAGTGTGTGTGAAACCATCAGGGGTTACATTTTTGACATCGAAAGAATGTGAAAGAACATGATATCGGTTGGAACCAACATATTCCATGTTTAGTTTTATTTTATGTCTTGTATATATTTTTATAGGCTAGAACCCAAATGGTGTGATTTGTCATTTATATTCAGTTTATCGTATGATGGTTTATTTCATGGAATTTTTCATATGTTTAGATTACATATTTTCTCTTTTACCTGATATAATATCGTATTTGGTGAATATTTTATAGAAAATAAAAGAATTTATTTCAAATGGTTATATATATAAAAATATATATAAACTATATTTTTTTTAAAGAAATAACCTTTTCATTATTGATATTAGAACATGTATAGATTATTTGGTGATATACCATTGACATTTATGCTCACACCCTACTTTTGAAATTGGGTGATTTTAGGCCTTGTTTTGTTAGATACAAGGAATGGGAAGGGTATCATGCATCATGTTATGTTCTCCTTCAATATTTCACCTTCATAGTTGGATGGATTGGTAGTGATAGTTAGTCACATAGATAATTGTCTACTTCAGTCTTCTTTATATTTCTGGTTTGGCTTGTGTGGATTGAATTTTTATGTCTCATGGATATGTATTAATTTATATGACATTTAAATTTTATGTTTCTTCAGTTTTACATAAGGATTTTGGTTATTTTCTATATCTCACCATATATAGGACAACATTGAGTGACTTGTCTAGTATACCTAAGATGGTATGTTACATATTGGTATCAGTGGGAGGTTACCTAGCCTAAAGAGTTTTTTGACAAAACCTAGGTGCGTTTTGGTGTACTAGTAGATTAATGTTAGGAATAAAAATATTTGGAATGTAAGTGCAGAAAAGGGACGAGATAACTATCTTCTGTGAATAAATCTGAGTTACCATGGGTGTTCAGGTTTTTTTCAACTTGAGACTTGGTGGTAGAGGATATTTGAATGTACTGGATTTGGGATTTATTTAAATGGACCTGGAATTTTATTAAGGAATTATATATGTTCAATGAATTCATAATTTCTTGAAATTATTATCGTTTTAAACCAATGTTATCACTACCTTAATTTTGTTCTATGAATTTAGAATCTTCTAGTGACTAATTGTTTTTTTGTGATTATTAGATAATTCCTCCAAGACGAGCTCTTATAAATTTGAGAGAGGGTGTTATGAGACACGTTTCATTAGAAATTACTCTTATAGAACCTTCTATGGTAGAATATGTACTATTTAGAATTTGGTATAAGTGGGTGTTAGTAACCTGGAATGAGTAGTGGATCAGGACTCATTTAAACAGAAACATCCGCCTATCTTCTATGGTGAAAATGGACCGCAGGAACATAATGAATGGATTTATTGGATTGATAGGATCTTTAAATTTAGGAAGACTCATGCAGATTTTACAGTTAGATTTTCATGTATATTATTTAAGGACTAGGAAAGAGATTGTGGGACTCTATTTTGTAAGATAAGATGCATGAGGTAATCTTCTGGGTATCTATGAAGAAAATATTCAACCTATAGTTTTATCCTAAGACATTATGTGGGGAAATGATCTAGAATTTTTTGTCCATAGAGCAGGGAGAGCGTACCATTTTGAAGTATTCCACCCATTTTATTGAGTTGGTATACTTGGAACCGCAACTAATCAATAATGATCACCTAAAGTCTTAAAGGATTGAGTTGGGGTTGATGTATGATACTCTGCTGATGTAGATTATTATATAATTTTTGACCTTTATGGAGGTATTTGATAAGGAAGTTTTTCTAGAGGCTAAAATTTCATTGAAAATAGGTTTGGGAGGAACTTCAGTTTAAACTTTCAATAGCTAGGGTGTATCTTCCAGATAGAAAAGGAAGCACAAATGCATCCCTCTTTCTTCCGGACTCATTTCAGGGGCTTCATCTGGAAAGTAGTAGATTGTTTTCTTTTAGTGGGGGTGGTTTGGGCATACCATGACTAATAATATAGAGGATACCAAGAATTTTCATCATTGTGGACAATCTAGATCTCTCAAAAATTTAAATTATAGGAGGTACCAAGAAAACAAGGCTCGATCCACATTCACCAATGGATTGTAGGTTTTTATCAATGCCTCTAAGGGAGGTGGGTTTTGTCCATAGGATAAAGAGTATTTTCATGTGACTAAAAAATATTAGAGAAGAGATAAGACCAGATGTCTTTATGCGTTGGAGCATACACTAGAGGAATCTGAAGTATGGCCTTCCACAATTAGAGGCTTGGTGTTTATTTCATCTTCTATGGTTCTAGAACTATTTGATACAGGTGATACTCATTATTTTATATCGCCAATTCTAGTTAGCATGCTGGTCTTGTGTTAAGATCTTATTCCTCTCTATTAAGTTATTTCCATGCTTTAGAGAAAGAGGTCCAAACAAGGTTAGAATTTCCCTGTATTTTGAGTGATTATAGGACACCATGAGGTGGGTTGGGGATTCATAGTGCTTGATATTGAAATCTTTGACCAGAATATAATTCCTATCGTTAGGGATGTTTTTTAATGATATCAACCCTTTTTTTTGAAGTTAGATACATGTGGTCGTGTGTCTAACCCCAAGGTCTTTCCAAATGATTTTTCTAGATTACTTCCCCAAAGAGAGGTTGAGTTTACCAAAGACTTTGTACTTGGTATTATTCCCATTTCTTTGGAATCTTATCATATGTAACATGATGAGTTAGTAGAACTTGAGTTCCAGATTTTGGATCTCAAGGATAAGGGATTTATTCATCCCAACATGTCATTACAGTATTTACCAATCCAATTTGATAAGAATTCAAATAAGAGCCTTATACTTCGGGATCTTTCTTATTATACCATTCAAAATAATTAACAATGTTGTGATGTTTAAAGGATTTATATACCATATCTTTCTTTAGTTATTATACTATTTTGTTGTTTTGTTTGTGGATGATATTTTGGTTTACTCCAAGTCATAGGAGGAGCACATGAACTATTTGGATATCATTCTTATAACATTGATGGTATATAATATATATATAGAATGATTCAAAAATGTGATTTTTGGATTCAAGAAGTAACGTTTTTGCAACATGTTATATCAGAGAGGGGTACCTTAGTGGATGCTAAAATAATATAGGTAGTTATATCCCAAGAGCAGACTTTAAACATGTTTGATATCTAATGATTCTTGGGGTTGGCTAGTTATTACATGTCATTTATTCAGTACTTCTCCAATATTTCATATCTGATGATATCTTTAACACATTAGGGTGTAATGTTTGAGTGAAATTACAAGTTTCATAGGTATTTTGAGTAACTAAATTTGAGGTTGACTAAATATCTAGTTTTTATTATTAATGATCTTGGTTTGGGTTATAATATACGGTGTCTCTTGATATAGGGGAGAAAGATGGAAGCATATCGCTCATTCCAATTACTCCGTTTTGATAAGAACTAGCCTACCCATGTTCTTGAGTTAGCAGTGGTTATGCATGCAATCAAAATGTTGTGTCTCTACCTATTTGGGGAACAATTGATGGTATATTATGATAATATGTTTTGGAGGTATATATTCACTTAAAGGGATTAAAACTTGTGGTAGATATGATGGGTGTATCACTAGGATTTTTATTTTTATATTTATTATAATCTAAATAGGGAATTTGATTGTAGATTCACTAAGAAGGAGATCATCGACACATGTAGTGAAGGAATTAGTGGAATAGTTGTCTTTGATGAGTTGTATTTACTGAGATGAGCTTGGAAATGTAAGAATATAGTTTGAAGGTATTCCTAGATTTGATTAAGGTTGAATCATAATTTGATGAGCATGTTCAGCTTGAGAAGATGCCAAACATTGAGTTCTAGAGATTTAGTAAAATTTGTTATGGTGTGGAGACCTCAGGTTAGTGGTTTCAGTCTCCAAGTGGTGCATCATTTTTTAGAAATTGGTTGGTTATTATGCTTTTCATAATACAGGAGTTGATGGATAATGGAAACCATTCCTTTTGGTTTGTACACCAAGGTACTACCAAGATGAAACATGATTTGATACGTCGATATTAGTGTCTTGGGATGATATAGAAAATTGCATATTTTATATCACAGTTTCTTACTCATCATAGAATTAAGGTGAAATAAGAGATACCTAATGTTTTGTTTCATCCCTTTGTGATTTTTGTATATAAATGGGATGAGATCTTAATGGATTTCATCATTTTCTTACATATACTCCTAGTGGAAAGGAAGTGTCACGACCCGTCCTTGGGGCCCTTGCTGTGACTACCCCAAGCCCGCCTTCCTTAGGATAGGGGCTGGTGACTAGCACCAAGGCATAATTCCTAATAAAAGGGAAGGCATTGCCTTTTTAAAGTAAACAAACTCCACAGAGCAAGCAAGCAATAGAAGTAAACACTAAATAAAAACTGTTACAAAAGTAAGTGCGGAAAAGTAAGTGGGCCAGTATACAAACCCAAACTGAAAGTAAAGTACAACTGGAAAGGGAAAAACAACAACTGAAATGTAAATCTGCAGTGTCGAGCCATCCACTGGAAGTCCCACTTGAAGGGTGAGTACAGGTAGCCTCCATAGCTCCTTGGGTCCAGCCGTCCGCTCCGAGTACGTCCCGCCCAGTGATCCACCTCTGGGTACCGACCTTCTCCTCGAGCCTCTACCACGATCAGCATTGTCTGTCGTTTGCAACCAACACAACATAGTGCGGGTATAGCCCATGCAGGGGTGAGTATAAGCTACTCAGTAGGGACCCCGAGACCCCCCGAAGGTCTCCCAGAATCCACAAAGGATAAACCACAAAGGAAAGAAACAATCATGTAGTAACATCCGACACTGCTTAGGTATATTCCCATACATATACCTAAGTCATCAATTCCAGTTTGGCTCCAACATCCGAGCTCAAGTACAACACAGTCCACACAGGAAACCAAAATCCAATCCACACAGGAAATCATAATGTAATCCACATAGGACAACAAGTCAAGATTCAGCTCACACAGGTATACTTCTTCGTATGACGATAGAGATGATCAGATATAGCCACTGATTCATCTAAGCCGTCGAACCCACAAAGGATCGATAGGTACTAACCCCCGCAATGACCCACACAGGATCTGACCCACAAAGGATCGATAGGTAACTAACCCCCGCAATGACCCATAAAGGATCAGACCCACAGAGGATCTGTAAGCGCTGGCCCACACAGGACCCCTGAGCGCTGACCCACACAGGATTTGACCCACACAGGATCGGTAGCACTGATCCACGTAGGATCGCTGAGTGCTGTAGTTGTCGCCGTAAAATCCACGGAGGATTTATGCACAATCATCGTCGTCCTCGCAGTCGCAGCCAGCTCTAGGGTTCCCGCACACAGTAAGCTCATTCAGGAGGGTCCGCTCCACGAGCCGAAGGTCTGATACATCAATTGACACGTAGTCTGGAGTTGATGTATCTAAAAGTTCCGTATCGTCAACAGGAACTCAACATCACAGGCGGCGCATCAATCGGACGCCCGGTCTGAGAGTTATTGGCTTTTTCGTCCCAGGGGCCCAGTTGGTTTTTAAGTGAAAACCAACATGACCGTACTCCACCTGTGTCCAAACCTCGAGTGTAGTAAGCCAAAAGGTCCATCTCACTAAGAGGAATCCATCAAAGTCGACGACACGTCAATCAGACGTCCGAAACTCAAGTTATAAGCGTTTCCGCTCCGAGGGCCCGGTTGATTTCCTGTACGAACCAACCCGGCCTAACCTAAAGTACTTAGAAACCATGAGTGTAATATACCGAAACGACCGTCTTGATCCACGTATCGCTACGCAAATGACGGTGCATCGATCGGAGATCCGCATCTCAAATTATGGGCAACGAACCGAAAGAGGTTTGGTATTAAGGGGTTCGGGCACGGTCCGACCCGGCCCGATACCCCCAGGGTCGGCCCGAACCAGGTCGACCGAAACTGCGTCTGGGTACAACGGGCTTAGGCGCTGCCCAGCCCGGTCAGTGTAGGCTGACCCGGCCTGGGCGCGGCCCAGCCCGGCGCACTGGCGCTAGCTGGGTGGCCAGGTGGCCGGCTCGGCCTTTACGGCCGAGCGAAGTGGGCGGGGGGGTGTGCTGCCTCTGCGTGGAGAAACCGCGGCCCCTTTATGGGGCTGATCAGCTGGATGGCTGGGGGTTTTGAACCTCCGGTTCTTCCATGGTCCGGCTGGCCCGCTCTGGCCGGCCGGCTTCTGTCACCACAGGACCGGAAAGGCCGGTCCCCCTGCTTCGATGCCGGCGGCCTGGACCGGGCCGCTGGTTCCCCTGCTCTGCCGCGGCCCGGAACTGGCCGCGACCTTCGTCCATCCGGTGCGGAGTGACGGCGCTGCGCCCCTCCACATCGGCCCTGCTCCGGTCGCGGTGCTTTTTTGGTTCACCGGCGCGGCGCAACAGCGCCGCATTTTTGGTTCGTCTTCAATGGCGCGGCGCGATGGCGCCATGCTTCTCCTTTCTTTATCAATTCCCGCGTGGTGCTTCGGCACCGCGTTGCCTTGCTCATGCAACAACAAACAAACCAACAAGGGGGAGGAGGGTCGGCCATGTTCGTGCGGTCCGACCTCCTCCCGTTATTGCGATTGTAGGTGGTTCAAAAGAAAAGGAGAAAGAGATGGAAGTAATCACAAGATAGAAACACATAGAACCCCTACCTCAACGTTGCCGTCGAACGAGAGTTCGTCACAGAATTAACTTTCGCGGAAGAATAGGATCATCGTGGAAGAAAGAATCACGGAAGGAACATCATTGGCATTAGGTGATATCTAAAGAAGGTGTCTCTCACCATCGTCCACCGTCGGAGGTCAAAGTTCTTCGTCGGTGGCGGTGCATTCTTCGCGTTCTTCATCGAAGAACGAAGAATCCTCAAGTCCTCTCTTTTTCTCCCAATGTCTTAACACAACAAAAACCCAACCATAATAAAATAAGTCCTTCTCTTATTTTATTATCATAACATAAGTATTTGAAATTCAATAGATAAGAAATGAACAATTAATTCAATGAATTAATTGTAACGATTTAACCGCCCAATTTTATGAGGCGTTTTTTAACCAAAACAAATGCATCAGTTGACTTCATTAAAAGGGGGTGTGGGTGCATTACTTAGAAGGAAAGAAACGGTGGGGCTCGTGCGGGCCCCACCTCACAAATATCCTACCAAGTGGGTAGGATATTGTGGGTCCCAACTTATCCGCTTAACTTAGGTTAAGCCGCTTTAAGTAAAATAAAATAAATTGTCGCCCCACCTTTATTTTATTTCTTAACTTAACCCTAAAAATTAAAAACCACACCCGAGAAAACGCAACTCCAGAAAAGGTGTTACTAATCAATTACCGGTGCTGCGATTCCATTGGTGCCCTCTGAATTCGATTCCGAGCACCGGTTCAAAAGTTAGAAAAAAACCCGCTCGTTCATTCACTGAACGTACCCGAGCTAAATTTCAGAAAATTATTCCGGGCACACCAGGCCTCGGAATCAGGTGCCGTCAGAAACTGCGTTCTTGTGAAATTCCCAATAAAATTAAGAAAAAATATTTCCTTGAATTTTCCGGGTATTTACAGGAAGTGATATGGGTGATGATAGATCGACTCAAGAAATTAACACATTTTCGAACTATCAAGGATATGATGAATGTGGAGAATCTTGGATACTGTTATGTCCAACATATTGTGAGACTTCATGGGATTCCCTTTATGGATATTTATAATAGGGACACGAGGTTCACATCTTGGTTCTGTAATGGTTTATTGGTGGTGATGGGTTCCCAGTAACAATTGAGCAAGAAATATCATCTGTAGATGGTTGGACATATTAAGAGAGCTATCCAGTTTCCTTAGGATATATTGTAGTATTTTATGATTGATTTTGGGGGTTCTTAGGGAAATAATTTTCCTTTATTTTATTTTTCCAAAAGCAATAGCTATCATACCTCTAAAAACATTACACCATTAAAGGATTTTTTAGGTGCCCATGTTGATCTCACATTATGTCGGGAAGATTTGGGACATTGGTATGTGGTTGGGCTGAGTCATGTTTAAGAGATAGAAAAGAGGTTGTAGTTTTTTTGGAAGGGATTGTTCATGACATGTAGTTTTCATAAATCTTATGAAGACTGTCATAATCAGCCATTGGAGTTTGAGGTTAGTGATAGGTTCTATCTTAGAGGTTAACATCAATTGGGACATCATTAGTTGGGTAAATAGGGTTAGTTGGAACCAAGGTTTGTAAGACCTTTTGAGATCATTGGATGATTAGGAAAGGTGGACTATCTATTAGACTTACCCTATCATTTAAATTCCATCTATGATGTGTTTCCTGTTTACCAGTTGCGGTGCTATTGACCATATAATTCCCATGTGATTGAATGGGTGGATGTTGATCTTGAACCTGAAATACTTGTCATTGAGAAACCATTATGAATCATCAAGAGAAGGTGTTGTGTGGTAAAATTATTCCTTTAGACTATGTACTATGGAAGTATGAATGGAATAACTGTGAGACATGGGAGAAAGAATTGTTGTTGAGTAGCAGGGGCATTTAATTTTTATGGGTATAGGATATTGAGGGCTCTCTAAGGATATAAATCATTTATAGTGGGGATATTAAAACACTCATTTACCTTACTTTAGGTATTATTTGACTATTGTTTTTACTTCACTTTTTTTTGGGTGCATTGTGGGATTCTTGGGAATGTATAACCTTTTTTTGGGAAAAATGAACCAATGTGCATAGATGAATAATTTTTGGATTAATTAAGTCTTGTTTTATATGTGTAAATTGATTTAGAAGGAACTCTTAGGGTATTGAGAGATTTATGTTTTTTTTAATGGTTTTATCTAAAAAAAATTGCTGAGCACTCCCTTCTAGACACATTAATATCATTAATGGGTTATAGAAATGAATATATTTTAGGGAAGATTTCACAAGTCTTCTATAGGGTGTAACATGTTTACAAGATAACAAAATATTATAAAATGTGAAAACTTCAATTAGTATTTAATTTAATCTTGTGAGATGGATTTTTCGGTGTATTAATAATTCATGGGATTTCACACCATGAAATGGATTCAAGACATGAATTTCATAGTTCCAATAGTTTTAAACATGATTCATTCCTAAATATTTAATCATTTGGTGCATAGTATTTCTAATTGAAAACTATAATTAATTTTGGGTGATTTCAGTTCATCTACCTTCTTCCATATCACACCGTTCTATGTTTGAATTTCATGGTAGTTGCTTCACATATCCTCTCTAAGCAAACTTTTTTCTTTTTTGTTTCCTTTGGTAACAGTGGCAGTGTTGGTTGTGTTTTTATTTAGATTCATGATTGATTGGTCTTTTATATTGATCCATTATAGTTTCTTGTCATACCTTGTCTTTCAAAGGATGATCTATGATTTTTCAATCCTAATTGTCAAAGGTAGACATGTATCTATCATTATTAGGGTAGATGTGTCTATGCAAGTATTTTTAATTAATGAATTTCCAAATTTTTTTCTTTACCCATTTGGTTTATTCATGGAAATAAATTTTATTTGAATTGAAAATGGTTTTTATTAAATGTTATCATGGATTTTATAAAAAATCTTGGACAAACATTGCATATTGAGAACTTTTGTTTCATTAGGAAATGAACATTGGTAACCCTAGATTGTGTGACACTATTAGGGTTACTTTTATGATATATAAATCCTCGAGTTTGAATAAATATCAGTTAGAACCAACATAATCTTGGTTTTGGATTCATTTATATCTTTTACATACTCGCATAGTCTAGATCCCAAATTATTTCATTTATAATTTATATCTAGTTTATCGCATGATGGTTTATTTGATGGATATTTGTCCACATGTTTAGATTATCTATTTTATTTTACACTTGATATATTATTGGATTTTGTGAATATGTAATGAATTTATAGAAAATAATGTAATATCTACCAATGGTTTTATTTATTAAAATGATTTATACACTCTATTTTTTAAAGATAGTACTTTTTCATTATTGATATTAGAACTTGTATGGATTACTTAGTAATATCTTACTAGGCTCTATGATCACACCATAATTTTTTTCTTTGTTCTATTATAGGATTTGTTTTTTAAGAAATATTGAAAGGGAAAGGAATCATGTAGCATACCATATTTTCTTGTCATCTTTCGCCTTCGTAGTCTGATGGATTTGTGGCGACTAATGGTCACATGGAGACTTATTTAAGTTGGTATGCTTTATATTTCTAGTTTTGATGATCTGTCTTGAATTTTAATATCTCATGGATATGTATTGATTTTTTCCACATTTTACTTTGATGTTTCTTCAATTTTACATGAGACTTGTAGTTCTTTTATGTATCTCACATTGTGGAAAACAGTCTTGGGTGATTTGTTTTGTTGACCTGGGCTAGTTTGTTACATGTGTGCCTCACTGGTAGTCTATGAGAAGTGTGTAATGAATCTATACACCAATACATATGACATGAATTGATTTACACAATGAATTCCTTATTCATGTTGACCATGGTTACATTGTATGTAGTCTAGTTATACATGTCACATAATTGTTTCTTGTCGCAAGTGACCTTAGAACCTATAAATAAATTATTTGATAAATCTTTGCATGCTTTTGCCCCATTCATTTTTATAAAAATGCAAATGAATAAAATTTCTTGACCATTGGATTAATAATGAAATTATAAACCATAAAATTAGAATATGAATTCAGTAAATTAATTAAATAAATTACAAATAATTATTAATTTGAATGTGAACCCTATGATACTACATAAATGTTATAAGGCATAACAACAAAATTTTTCAAAGGCCTATTTTTTTATTTTTCATCAATATAAATAGATAAAACTATATAAATTGACAATAAAACCAGAAAATCATTTTTTAGAATATCATTTAAGTTTAATTTTTGTTTATTTAAAATGAAACTACCTTGAATGTTGTAATCCTCTTGATCATTTTTTTGTTTCTAAACATATAATGTTATCATTACAGTATAGAATACAAGTGAGGGATCCTCTAGTTATATCCTTATATACCCCATGAATCTTTGAATTTCATTTGTGATACTTTGGATGCTAAAGAGGAGAAATCAAGAACTTCATGCCATTTACCATTGATTTCAACAATAACTTTTTATCTCTACATTTTCTTAAGAGAGAGGATGGTTGGCTAATTTCTCTCTAGGTTTTAATATATTTTTAGAGACTATTTTCATTATTCATGCCACCGAAAAAAATCTATACAAATATAAAAATTGTATAGCTGAGAATTTAAACCTAGTTTAAATAAAATATAATCGTACACATACCCTTGTGAATATATTTCATCTAATAAATGATCCATTTATAATAATAATATTATTATTATTACCTTGATAATTGATATATCTAATATCATTTTTTGAATAAAAAATAAAATAAAATTTAAATTATATTAAATAATATTATATTATTTCTATCTGGCTATTAACTTGACCTAATTATCCTCCCATGTAATTTATCTATCCTTGAATAAAAAAATATTATTCATTTGATAAAATAAATAAATTATATATTGACTAAACTCACAAATAAATATTTATTTTAGTGTTAACTTAACATGAATAAATATTTAAATATATGTTATTATATAGATTGGGAATACATAAATGTTTATTTATTTCTTTATAAAGAATAAAAAAAATATAAAATTAAAATTAATTTTTCTAAACACAAATATCTCATGATTGAATCTATATGATGAGAAAAAACTTGAATAATTATTATCTAAGAGGCTGGTAATAATATATATTATTTAGTAATAAATTTAAGATAATTTAATGATATTTTTTTGTACACTTATTGAGTGACCTTATGTACCTCTTTCTCAGTGGAATTAGATGATCTTACCTAAAGTACAATATTTTCATTTTTCAAAACATCATGGATCCCATATAACAAGATGTTTGTAATGAAAATATAACACCCTTGTTGTGAGTGTTACTATTTAATATCTTCCATTTTTTTTATCGATATATTATCTTGGATGATTCATAATTCTGTCATTTCCATTTATGTTGGATATATATTACCTTTAATCTCTAAAATAAACTCTCTAGTAATGTAACATGGACTAATATTTTTATAGATGGTTCAATTTAAATAAAAGGGATAGATATATCTTTATCCACTAAAATGGAGTGGGGGAATCCTTTCTTAACTAATTCAAATTTTTTTATATCTCTTATAAAACACCCAATGTATACTACCTTCCCATGAGTGTATGTAATGAAATTTTTTATCCATACATTAAAGTACACGATTTATGATATTCATTAATAATAATATCAAGAATAAGGACCAATACAAAAAAATAATAAATAGGATAATATAATAACACATAAAACACATGGAATTCCTTTTGAAATTTATGTAGTCATGATCTACTTATCTCTGAGATCACTGTGTGAGAACTTCATGAGAGGAATTCTCAATGTATTATGAGCCTCCGACACCTGATTATAAAAAATCATATGTGTCCTATTAGATGACTATTATATTGACCAAATGATATATTTTTTTAATATTTTCTTAAAATCTTTATGTTCTCATTATTGTGGGGAACTACTATAACTTGTTAATACAATAAATAATTGTAATGTCCCAGAAATTACATATAATTTTTTTAATTGTATGAAATTAATACAAGACTGCAAAAATTTATGTCACATGATTACGTGGACCAACGATCCCAAAAATAAATTCTGAACATTTTTTAAGGTATGTTTAGTAAACATGCGAGCGTGTTTTTCTATCTTTTGAACCGGTGCTTGGAATTGAAATATGAGGGCACCGTTGGACTCACAACACTGACATTCACTTAAGGGAAGCTTAAATTTGACTAGTAAGGGTCGAACAGAAAAGTTAAATTTCAAACCTTTCAAAAAATAAAATAAAAAAATAACCAAAGGTAATTTTATCATTTTTTAACCGTTGAGCGATGGTGGCGGGATCACAAGGTAACTTGACATTAAATAAAATCATTTAATAACCTGTTACACTTTGTTGTGTAACCACAAGCTCGAGAAATTAATTGGTTCTTTAATTTCAATTCATTAATGATCCCCATTAATGAACTGAGAATTAAAAACCTTAACTTGATGTTAAATCAAAAGGGTGGCGAAAGGTTTTGGGGCGACCACGGGATAACTATCGACAGAGCATCGGTGGAAATCCTTTCTAATGAAGAATGAATGACACCATTAAGGATTTTATCTAGATATCAATGAACGCCGATGAACGTCTTCGAACAATGGATTCTCCTCTTTCATCATCAGTGGAATCCAATGTGTTCAAGGTAGGGTTTTTTTATTCAAAGTGAATAATTGATTCAACCTACCCATTTATTGATTTATATGAAGAATGTGGAACAACCAACTAATGGATTGATCAGAAATTCATTTGAATATGTGGGTGGTTATTATGGGGAATTAATCTTGGTAATGATTCGATTACATTCCCTCATTAAAACACTAACACAGAGGGAATGTGACAATAAGAATAAGGTGTATACCTTCTACCTCTCTTGTTTTTGATGAGTTCTTCATGGGAGAATGTTCAACTTGATGAAAACGTGATACCAAGGGCCACACAGTGAAGGTGGTGTCCTAGGAGGTCTTTAGGTGCAGATGGGAATAAAATCGAACCATGGGAGCTTCACCGGTGGCCCACGGAAGTACCGATGATGTGGTGGTGTCGGCGACCAGTGGAGGCTAGGAGGGGGTGGTGCCATAGCGAGGGACAGCCGACCGACATTGTCCAAATTGATGGAGAGTGGTGCGCCATAGAGGAGACATAGAGGATCCAGCCGCAACGGTGGAAGACTCGCATCCATAGGACCCTCCCTTGACTGGTTCACTAGAACGGTCAGTTGGAAGGGTGGTGCTAACCTGACGCCACTTTTGAAAGACCCGAATGAACCTTTGTCCATTCAGGGGAGCATGGACCATGCCCAGTTGGTGATCCACACCCAGCCGGAAGACTGGACCGGGTCCAGCCAATCCGGGCCAGGTGGGGTGAGACCCGGGTCGGACCCAGGTCAGTTCAGGTGGGACTCGGGTTGGGTCGGGTGGACACGGGTCTGGTCGGGTCAGTCAAAGCAGATCAGACCGGACCAAGACCCAATTTGGCCCAATTACGCTTAAAGGGACATAACATCCTAAACCAGACATCTGTTTGAATAACCATATGTGGTGATGGAAACTTTGGGATGAGGCAGTCCTTTTGAGATACTCCACTTGAGGTTTGGAGAAAGTTGGAGTACGACGGGGTTGGAGAAAACTCCAATCCAACCAGGACCTTGGTACAAAAATGCCTATAACATATAGACTGAGCATCCAATCGACGTGTCGTCTACTGCATTGGAACCCTTATGACATGGAGAATCTTTGGGTTACTTCTTTGTGGGAATTCATGAAATTTGATGTATGACTAAAGTTTTGACAAATAGAATCTATGGAACTAAAGCGTACCATGTGCAGAAATCTAGTGATTGGTTGTCAAGTGAAGAGCGACCCTTTGAGGATCGACATCAGAGTAAACCTGTGTGGATCAGTAGTAGCGTGACCCGACTAGGACCAGCCTTAGAGTAGACTGTCGTTGATCAATGACTTATGAACCTACGTGGATCGACAAATTACGACCCTGTGTGGATCAATGACTTATGACCCTGTATGGATAAATGACTTATGAACCTATGTGGATCGACAACATACGACCCTATGTGAAAAAGCAGTATCACGACCAAATGATGAAAATTCCTAGAGTGGCCCGTTGTGGATCAACAACTTATGACCCTATGTGGATCAACTACTTATGACCCTATGTGGGTCAGGTACTTATGACCATGTCTGGATCGACATAGGAATGACTTCTTCATCAGACATCAGTGGAACTTTTCAATAGAATAAGATGATTTAGCTTCATGAATAATAATCTTTATTCCTATTCTTTAAGTTATACCTTGTTTGATCTATCCTTTACTTGGTGCTTTGTGATTGATTTCATGTTTTGTGGTTTTTCCTTAGTGGAATTCTGGGAAACCTTTAGGGGTCTTGGGGTCCCTACATGGTATTGTTATACCCACCCCTACACGGGCTTCACCCGCACCTTTTTGGGTCTTGTGAAAATGATTGATAGCTTTGAACGAGATTTGGGAGTTAGGACTAGATGGTGCACTAAGGTGACAGATTGAAGTGGAGAGCCGCAGTGATGAGATGTACCAACCCTTCGGGTAGGATCCTTGGAGGATGACCTCAGGAGTTGTTTCTCCTTTATGTTATTTCTTCTTTTAATTGGGATGTTATTCTGGCCCTTTCTTCTATAGTTCACACTTTCCCTTTCAGTAGTTCTACAACGTGGTTTTTTCTTTTTGTGTACCAAGTCTGTGAGTTTGTAGGTCTAAAGGAAATGCCTTCCAATTTTAGGGATATCCCTTTCTAATGAAAGTCTCCAACCCCTAGACTATGGAAGGTGGGCTTGGGGTAGTCACGACACATGCCTCGGTGGACGAGTCATGAAAAAGTGGTATCAAAGGAGTTGGTTCTACCAAATTACTAAGATTCGATCTTTTCAATGGGCCAATAGGGTTATGTGTTTTAAGTATGGTTTTTAGTTAGGGGAGTCCAGTGTTGGTGTGACGACCGACATATCCATACACCAGGACCCTGAATTATAATTTCCGTCTAGGTACATGAAAACACTGATTGCATGTTTATTTGAATTTTTTTTCTTTCAATCTCTTTTAAATTAGCTCACCGGGTATAAATTATTAACTGTTGTGCACATTTTTTCAATAAAAGATGCAGCCATGTAGACAATCATCTAGGATTCTAGTGAGAGATCATGATGACGGCCCATTGAGCGATGATGCTTTGGTACAGGGTCGTCTTACGGTAATGGTGCCTTCGGGTGGTGTACTAGTAGAACCACTACCCATAGGGTAGAAGTTTCTACCAGCCTTATCAGCAGATGGTGGACACTAACTCAGTGCGCTGCACGAGTTCCAACGGTAGAAGCATTCGATGTTTCAAGGAGAGATGAATCTATAGGGAGTTGAGGACTGACTGAAGGCTGTGGCAGAAGTTTTATTCCTATTTGGGACACCAGCAGAATGGATAGTGATTTTAGCTGATAGTCTCTTCTAGGGAAAAGTGGGGAGATGGTGGGTCCCTACTCTCTAGTTTCACGATAAGGTGAATCTCACCTATTTGGACTTCAAGGGCCTCTTCAGGGTGGATTTTGTTCTAGCGACTCTATGCTCTGTGCATATTCAGGAGCTCCTGCACCTATAGTAGGGTAGCCTAACAGTATCCCAGTACTTAGTGAGATTCATTGATCTCTCCTTATACTCCATCAACATGGTATGAGGACCTTTCTTTAAGGCCCAAACCATTAAGTAGCTTCTTCAATGGGATATCAAAGCATCGATGATATCAATCAACATATCACCGCAAGCTGGAGTTTTCGAGCAAGCACTTCTGGAGGAGAGCTTCCTAGCAGAGCAGGCACCAACAGCGAGAGCCACTACTGGACGACACATAGTTGAGTCATCTGTAGTAGAGAGTAGGTAGATGATTAAGAGGTACAAGTGGGACAAACCTTATAGTGTACGACCCTATGATATAGGGTCTGAGGTGCGAATCTTACGGGACAGAGGAGGTCAGCGTAGGAGCAGACTGTTCTACTCCTGTGGCGGGTAGGGTCACATGGATTGTGACTACTTGACATGCCGCAATGATGATCAGGAGACAATCGAGGGACCACTGATGTAGAGGTAGAGATTTGAGTAGGGAGGTCCACATGGCCGCGGATGTGGAAGAGTAGCTGGCCGTGTAGCAGGAAATGGGCACTGATTTGAGGTTATAACACCACAACCTTCAGGTGGTCCACCGCTACCTTAGGGAGAAGGTGGACGGGGATGAGCTCAGCTTCATACAGGTGAGGCCTATGACCATGACACTCTATAGATGATTTGAGGTACAATCTATGTCTTCTTCATCTTAGCTACAGTTCTTGTAGACACAAGTACTAATCATTAATTTATTTCCACATCTCTCATTTAGAGTTCAGAGATTCTGATGGAGACGTTGGATCAATCCATACATTTAGAGATTCCTAAGAGAGAGGATTCAATAATTACGCATAGGTGCCGGTAGTGTGAGATTACATTAGGAGGTGAGAGCTTCAGCTGGGATCTCCTAGTAGCAGTGTTGAGGCCTTACTACATCATCCAAGGTATAGAATGGCTATCCACAATCCATGCTCAGATTGACCGTTTTAGGCGTAAAAGTGTGGTGTGTCCACGAGGATGAGACCAGGTTTTCCTTCATCAGCGAGAATGGAACCTTTGTAGCTCAAGATGGACTTACCTGGATGAGGGTGCATCCGGTCACTCATTAGTTTCATATCATAACCCTTGGAGCAGTTGACAAGAGGAGTCTGAGCTATCCTATAGTGGTGGACCAGTGTGCTAATGTATTTCTTGAGGATGTTCCAGGAGAACCACATCGCAGAGAGGTAGACTTCTACATCAACCTAAACCCTGAGATGAAACTGATATCTACAACATCATATCATATGGCTCCCACAGATCTTTGAAAGTTGAGGGTACAACTGGAGGACTTGCATAGGAAGGGGTTCATAAGGCCCAGTGTTTCTCCGTGGGCAGCCATAATTTTTTTTCCAAGAAGGAATATAAGAGTTTGATGCATTACATGGACAATCAATGCTTGAACCAAGTGACTATGAAGAAAAAGTATCCACTCTTGAGGATTGATGACATCTTCAATCAGCTGAAGGGAGCTGAGTGGTTTTCAAAGATAGACCTCAGATCAGTCTATCATCAGCTCAGGGTATGAGATGAGGATATACTAAAGGAAGACTTTAGATGCTGGTATGTCCACTATGAGTTCTTGGGGATGCCTTTTGGTGTGAATAACACCCAGACATTGTTCATGGAACTTATGAACATGATCATTTATCCATACCTTGATTTATTCATGGTGGTATTCATTGACGACATCTTGGTGTACTCAACATCAGAGGAGGTGCACACCACCTATATGCAGATAGTTTTGGATACACTCCGAGAGAACCATCTTTATGGTAAGATCTCAAAGTTAAATTTTTGGATACTTGAGTTCCACTTTCTGGGACACATTATATCGGAGGTTGGAGTTACAGTGGACCTGATAAATATAGAGGCAATGCTTTCTGAGGGACCACCCAGGAGTGTGACTGAGGTGAAAAGATTATTGGGGTTCTCGGGTTACTACCAGAGATTCTTACTTGACTTTTATAGAGTAGAAACACCCTTTTCATCTTTGAAAAATAAGGGACAACCTATCTTGTAGAGATAGTGATTCCTATAGATTTTCTAGGAGCTGAGGCAGATACTGATGAGTGCCCCCATCTTGAGGCTACCAGAATAGGGAATTGGCTATGTAGTCTACTATGACACATCAGGGACCAGACAGAGATTTTTCCTAATAAAGGAGTGAGTGGGGATCACCAATGGCTCATGAAAGTTGATACAACATGAGTAGAACTTTGCTACCCAGGACCTAGAGTTAGAATTAGTGGTATTTTCCTTGAAAATGTGGTGGCACTATTTGCTGGGTGAATGGTTTATTGTCTACTCTGATCACAAGAGTCTCAAGAATATCTTATCATAGAAGGACCTAAACCTAAAACATTGGTGATGGTTGGAGTTCCTCTAGAAGTATGACTTTTAGATAGTCTACACTCCTAGGAAGGGGAATGTGGTGGCAGACGTACTCAGCAGGAGGTCTGGTTTTACAGTTGATGAGTGAGGTGAAGGAGGAGCTAGCTGTGTTGTAGTTATCTCTCGTGGATAGTGATAGAGAATCTTACCTCTATTCTGTGAAAGTCACTCCCCCACTCCTTTAGCGAGTTAGGGTGGCTCAGCTTGGGAACGTTGACTACAAGACCCAACATGCTCAGATATCCTCAGGATAGGCTCTTGATGAATTTTCTAAAGGTGGGGGAACATCATCCTTTTTAGAGGATGAACCATGGTACCAGTGATGCTATGAGTGGAGGTGTTGAGGAGTTTCACACATCCCCTTTGGTGGTACATCCTGATGTGGAGAAGACATACCAGGACCTACGACATTAGTACTAGTGGCCAGGAATGAAGAAAGAAGTGACAGAGTTCATTTCATGATGCCTCCCTAGTCAGCAAGTGTTGGCCGAACATCAATTTCCAGTAGGCTTAACAAAACCACTTGATGTATCAAAATGTAAGTGGGATAACATCTCCATAGACTTCATGATAGGACTACCACATACGTCTAGGGGTCATGATTCCATCTGGGTGATCATTGACCAACTCACCAAGTCGGTCCACTTCCTACCCATCTGAGAGAAAGGATTAGTAGAGGGATTGGGATTCCTCAAGGTAAAGGAGATAATACAATTTCATGGGGTTCCATCAATGATCATCTCAGATCATAACACTAGTTTTTCCTCCTGGTAGTGGAAGGGAAAGTAGGAGGCATTCAGGACTCACCTAAGTTTGAGCATTGCCTTTCATCCTCAGATAGATGGTCAGATGGAGCGAACTATAGAGATTATTGAGGACATGCTTCATGCTTGTGTCCTTGATTTTGGCTATAATTGGGAGGATCACTTTCCCTTGGTGGAGTTCGTATACAACAATATCTACAACATTACCATTGGCATGGAACCATTTGAGGATTTGTATGGGAAACTTTGTAGATCACCTCAATGATAGAAATACCCAAGGGATTCAACACTCATGGGTCCAGTGTTGGTATGGGCTACCACTGAGAAGGTGCCGGACATCCAAGAGAAGATTAAGACTACCTAGAGTAGGAATAAGTCTTATGCTGACAAGAGATGGAGACCCTTTGAGTTTGAGGAGGGAGGTCATGTTTTCCTTCATGTCTCACATAGACGAGGATTGCATATATTTGGATGAGACACCAAGAAATATCCAAGTTTCATTATAAATTTTAATATTCTCAGTAGAGTTGGCGAGGTGGCATACTTCTTAGCTCTTCCCCCACAGATGCACTGGGTGAATACTGTTTTCCATGTGTCATAGCTGAGGAGATACATGCATGATCCATCGCACGTCATCGACTGGGACGAGCTAGAAATTGACCATGGGGCCATATTCATGGAGTTATTGGTGGAGATAGAGGATCGAAAGAAGTGGGTCCAATGGGGGCAGTCAATTCCTCTAGTGTGAGTTTGGTGGAAGCACAAGAACCTCTAGGAGAGAACATGAGAACATGAGGCTCATATTCATGCTCATTATCCACATTTGTTTTCTTAGCATTTATTGTGGCTTTTGGGGATAAAAATCCCTAAGGTGGGGAGAATATAAAGATTCATAAATTATCTATAATTGTTTTTAATTATATGTAATTTTTGGGAGACTTTGAAAATTGACGACACGTGATTCTGTGGCCCAGAGAGCTCAGAATTGAATTTTGATCCTTTTTTAAGGTACATTCAGTAAATGTACGAGTGTGCTTTTCTATCTTTTGAACTGGTGCTTGGAAGTGAAATACAAGGGCACCATTGGACGCACAGTTCTGGGATTTACTTATGGGCATCTTAACTTTGACCAGAAATGGTTGGATGGAAAAGTTACATTTCAGACATTTCGAAAGAAAATGATAAAATAACTAAAGGTTATTTTATATATTTTTTAAATACCGTTGAGCAATGGTGGAAGGACTTCAAGGTAACTTGACATTAAATGAAATAATTTAATGACTAGTTACACTTTTTTGTGTAACCATAGGCTCAGGGAATTAATTAGTACATTAATTTCAGTTCATTAATGAACCACATTAATGAACCAAGAGTTAAACACCTTAACTTGATGTTAAATCAAAAGGGTGGCGAAATGTTTTGGGGTGACCGTGGGAGAAATCTTGACGAAGAACCGGTAGAAATAATCTCTAGTGAAGAATGAATGATGTTGTTGAGTATTTGATCCAAATATCGATGAACGCCGACAAACTTCTTCGAACAATGGGTTGTCCTCCTTCATCATCAGTGGAATCCAACATGTTCAAGACAAGGGTTTTTTTTATTCTAAGTGAATTATTGATTCATCCTACCCCATACTTGAATTATATAAAGAATGAAGAATAACCAAATAATGGGTGGATCTGTGATTTGTTTGAATATGTGGGTGGTTATTGCAGGAAATTAATCTGGGTATTGATTTGATTGCTTTCCCTTGTTAAAGCACTAACACGGAGGGCACAAGCCAATCTAAATAAGCCTCGGACTAGCCGCCGCTATCGATTTTGATGTGTTCTTGATGGGAGAATGTTTAACTTGATATAAACACAAAACTGAGGGCCACACAGTGAAGGTGGTGTCCTGGGGGGCCCGTATGCGTAGATGGGAAGAAAAGTGGACCACCTGAGCTTCACTAGTTGCCCGCAGAAGTGCCGCCAGTGAGACACCACCTGCGCGGTGGCAAACCACTCTCACCGGCCATTAAGAGGTGGTGGAACCCATAGGCACCATGTAAAATAGGGGGAGGATGGCCGAAACTAGCCACATTGATGGGGGGCGGCGCACCTCGGTAGTGGCGGACCTGCATTCGCAGGTCTCGACCTTGACTAGTCCACCGGACCGGTCAGCTGGAAGGACGACGACTACCTAGCACCATTGTTGGAAGAACCGAACGGACCTGAATCTTTTTGAGGGAGTTTGGACCTTTCCCAAAGGACATACTGGATTGGGCTGGGTCGGTCTGACCGGGTCAGACTGGACCCGGACGCAATTTAGCCCAGTTACACTTAAAGGGCCATAACTTCTAAACCAGATGTCCGTTTGAAGAACTGTCTATAGTGTTGAAAACCTTAGAATTATGCGGTCCTTTTTAGATAATCCACTTGAGTTTTGTAGAATGTTTGAGTATGACCATATTGGATCAAACTCAAATCCAACCGTGCCCTCGGTACAAAAATGCCTATAACTTATAGACCGGGCATCCGATTGATGCACCATCTGTTGCATTGGAACCTTTATAAAATGGAGGTTATTTGGGTTAATTATTTGTGGGACATCATGGAAGTTGAGGTACGACTGAAGGCTTGAGGAAAATAATCTACGGAACTCAAGCACAACAAGTACAGAAATCCTATGACTGACTGTTAAGTGAAGAGAGACCCTTTCTGGAACGGTATCAGAGTGACACTGCGTGGATTAGATGTAGTGCGACCCAAAGATGACCGTACGTAGATTATCCTGTTTTGGATCAATGACTTATGACCCTGTGTGGATTGAAAACTTATGACCCTGTGCGGATCAACGACTTACGTCCATGTGTGGATCAGTAGTAGTGCAACCTGATGAGGACCAGCCCTAGAGCAGCTCATCGTGGATCAGTGACTTACGACCCTGTGTGGATTGATGACTTAAGACCATTTGTGGATCGAAATTGGAACGAATTTTTGTGGCATGATAGTGGAACTTATCAACTGAATAAGATGATTTAGCTTCATGAATAATCATCATTATTCACCTTCTTTAAGTTATACCTGGTGTGAGGTGTCTTTTACTTTGTGATTTGTGATTGAGTTCATCCTTTGTGTTTTTTACATAGTGAAATTATGGGAGACCTTAGGGGGTCTCGAGGTCCCTACTCTGTATTGTTATACTCACCCCTACATTAGCTTCGCCCACACCTTGTTGTGTCTTGTGAAAATGACCGGCATCTTTGACCGAGATTCGGGATCTAGGACTAAATGGTGCACCAAGGTGACCGGTTGATGTGGAGAGCTATAGTGAAGAGTTGTACCTACCCTTCAGGTAGGATCCTTGGTGGATGACCTTAAGAGATGTTTTTTCTTTCTGCTATATTTTATTTTAGTTGAGTTTGTATTCTAGACCATTCAACTACAGTTCACACTTTTACTTTTAGAAGTTATACTATGTGGTTTGTTCTTATTGTGCACCTGGTCTGTGTGTTTGTAGGTTTAAAGGTAATGACTTCCCATTTTAGAGATATTCTTTTTTAGTGTTAGTCGCCAACCCCTGACCTATGGAAGGTCGGAATGGGGTAGTCACGGTACGAGACCCGGGGGACGGGTCATGACAATAATCTAAAGACATTATCACATTAATTCAACAAAGAAGAATAATCAATTTTTTATAAGTAATCAAAATTAAAAATCCAGTTCATTCCAGGGCACCAAATGAAAAAATTATTATAAATGTTACTCTAATATTTAATAATATAAAAGTCACGAGTAATCAGAAAAAACCAAGTACTAAACAAACCTGGTACTAAATATTTATTTAATAAAATATAAATATAGAATTATAGGTAGGGTCTATAAATTTAGGTTTTTATTTCACCCATAATATCTAATTTCACAAATAGTATGAAAAATAAGGTGCTAAAAAGAACTATAAAGATCCAACATCTATGATAAATTTATTTAATAACGCATCCTCCACCCAAATTTCCTCCTTAAAAACATGAGATACATGAAAATTAAATACATAAAACACTTTTAGATAGTCTAAAAATTGATGATAATTATTTATGGAAGAAATCATGATCCATATATTATAGCCTAGACCATAAGAGTCAAATAAGATTCATTCCATAATCGATTCCATCCAAACTATACTGACTATTTTACTGTATGAATCATGTCCTATAACTCCCACTAATATACAAATCCATTACCAATATAACAATATAATAATCCTTCAACTAAGACCTGTTGTGGTTTAAAAATCCAATGCAACCAAAAGGTCCTAACACACCTGAAGTTATGCTCTCAAAATTCACTTTTATCCAATGTGATAATAGTGGAATACATCAAATGGCCATCATGGAAAGAGATTTATTAATTTTTAGGGAAAAAATAATAAGTTACAAGATATTTAAATAAAAAATATCATTTCTTATTAAACCTATTTTTAAACTTTTGGCTACATCACTTCATTATATATCGCAATGAAATCTGTATAAATAGTTGCATTCTTTTTCTAAAATAATCCCATCCCTCTTATTCAAAATGAAACTAATGATAGATACTACAGTAGAAATAAGGATATTGTATAATATTACACTAATATTCTCTTTAATGATTCAAAATATAAATTCAAGGAAATCATTTTCAAGACACAACTTAACATTAAATAAATCCAACAAATAAAGCCATAGTATCTTTATAAGAAATATTTTAACAAATAGATGGAATTGATACATAGAGTCACGTAGAAATATTTAACACACAAATGAAAACTTAAGACCAACATTATTGAGATAATTATGTAAAGGGGTACATTTTTTCATAGTTTCTATAGAAGAATAATTCAAGGAGTAATGAATGGTATCATAAATTTGGTGAGAAATCATGGTATATCAGAGTCATTTTGGAATTTCAATTTCTAGTATGCCTTATAATTAAGGATTATATTAATGCTAAATAGCTAGATCAAGTATCCATATCAATATTAGCTTATCCATATACATTTAATTCTATATCAAGGGGTAGAAAATAAATTGCCTCATAAATTCACCAATTTAATTCACCAATTCCCAACTATTGCGTGTGTTGTGGTATCACAATAAAGTCCCTCAAAGGTATACCAATCCATATATTGGTTCAAAAATTGAGCTCAAAGTCCCTGTAGGCCATCCATCTCAAGTATATCATTAGGTCCTGATAAGATGGTTTAAGATGAGTTAACATATTAGTTGAGATGTAGAAACAATACCCACTCTACAAATTTTGAATAAATTGTTCCATAAGAAAATAAGTTTCCTCATCACCGGGGAAAAAATATTTCATGTGAAATTATTGAGGAGTGGATACATGAATTTATAAATATCCTTGATACCCATACCACCCATATCATTAGGTTTTACATATTAACTATAATAAACATAAATCAACTAAATTTCATTAATAAATCCAGTCTATGATCAATTTTAATCACTATATGAAACCATTTAATGAGTCTTCTAGGGAATTTAAAGATGTAAAATTCGAAAAAAACATTGGTGTGATAGTAGAGTTAACAATGCAGATTCATACTATCTGGGATATAATTTTTACTTTAAATCCCTCTATTTTTTTATGATAATACATAAAAAATATTTCCAGAAAATAATCATTAGACTTTCGTCCAAAATAATGAAACTCCCAAGTTATCTTTAAGAAAGGATATTGTCTTTACCACTAGAATATATATAATTCTATTTTATTTATGAGATCAGATCCCCTATATAAATAAAATAAAATATTTTAAAAACAAATTGATTCACCAATAACATCCTCATAATGGATAAAATTTTATTTAATATATTGTAGGGTCTATATAGATTACACTCTAAAAATAATGAATTCATCAGCATGTTAGAGGTGTGAGGGAGAAATTAAGTGCCTCCCAACCTTCATCTATTTATAATAATTAGATTAGATGAGATAAATTATTCACTATCTAATTTAGTCCTTAATAATGGTAAACAAAAGGAATGATATAGGATCTCCATGTCTTACTCCTCCAGTGAACCAAAATAACCCCCTTGAGTACCCATTAATGATTAAAAATAGATTGACGCTGTTGAAAATGGTATATATAACTTGGTTGAAATAATCAGAAAATCAATATCTCTTAAGGAAATAAAAATTGGATCTTCCTTTGATAAAGTTGAAGGATTTGGAGATATAAAACTTAAGTGTGAAATTTATATCCTTCAACTTTGTCTTTAGAACATTTATATATTTCAAAGTAGTGAATAACTACCTCTAAATGTCCCTCTTAGTGATAAAAAAATGATTATGGGTAAAAAAACTCACCAGTGACATTCAAAAGTGTCAATGAAATAATTTTTCTAATGATATTTGAAAAAAATACTTCTAATATAAACTAGTCTAAAATATTTAATATCTATTTAATTTTCCTTCTTAGGGAGTAGAGCAATGAAATTAGAGTTCAATCCATATGGAATTGAGGCAGAGTAAATGAATTCATTCATGAACTTCACTAACTCTACTTGCAAGACATCCAAATATTAAAAGAAGAATGTATTACTAAATCCATCAGATCCTACAACAATATAAAAATTTAGTAAAAAAGAGAGAATTTTGTATCTTATCTTAAGAGGGAACTGTAGTCAAATCCTTATTTTGATGGCCATCAATGTAGAAAGGAAGGTTATCAATTACCAATGAAAAATATCCATCACCATTAGCAGTATATATATTTTCTGAAATTAATCAACAATAGATTTATAAATTTCTGTTTTAGAAGTAAATGGGTATTTTTTATACTATATAAATTTGGTTCCCTTCTTTAATTTTCCCCCTGTGAAGGGATTTTAAAAAAACTTATGTTCCTATCACTAGATTATAACCACTGAAGATTTCATTACTTCATGATTAATCATTCCTTGGGATTCAAGAAGTAATCATGTTTGGAGTTTAATTAAATTTATTCCAATGAAAATGTATCCTACATTTGGTTACATATTTGGTAATCATACAGATCTTTTTAGAGGATTTTATATCATCATCAAATTTAGATAATGAAGCTTTTCCCTATCCTATTAACAGATACTTGAAAATTTTACGTATGTCTCCAAGGACGTAAAGTGGGATACCTATGAACTCATTTATCCACACATCAATTACCATTTCCCTATATATAGGAATACTAGTTGATGGATAGTTTAATTTAAAAGATAAATCAAGCAAATCTAGGGTATTAAATAAAATGTCAATAATTAGAGGATTGTGGTCATAGTTTTACCTTAGAAGAGTGAAATTATACACTTAAATACCTATAATTTAGTCATCCATATGAAAAATAAATATATCAATCTTACTTTAAAACTTCCCATTAATATTGAACCTACCTTATGTGAATTCCATAGAATAAATATAAAATTCAATGACATTATATGTATCAATACAATAATGGAACTCGTTAGAATAAATCATATGAAAATTGAATCCATTCTTCCATTATGGTATGATAATTGTATTTATGTCCCCAATAATTATTCATATTTTATTTAGTTGAATATAAATTAGATGGAAATAATTCTATAACTCTATCTTCTTCACTCTTGAGGTAAGGTCATAAATGAAGGTGATGGAAAGGACAAACCCATTCAACAGAACAAAAAATGTGATATATGGAAAACTTACCAAATTTGAGAGAATCCATGGTCTTGAATTCTTAATTACCCAAATGGTTTCTATATCACTGTTATATAGATATAATGGTATTAAAGAGTATGTAAAAGAATACATGTTCAATGACTTGTAATTTTAAAACATCATCACCAATTTAGAAATTCAATTTTTTAGTGGCCAGTTGGCATTAAGGAAAATTATAAGGGTTTTGACAGTGTCTGAATTACAAATCCCATGATATTTAAAAAATATGATCCTAATTTAATATTGTAAATGGACCTTTTTAGGGACATTCCTTCTATTCTACCTCTATTTGTGTCTTCTTACCTTTATGTTTTCCATTTTCAATTTTTTCTTAAAGATCAATGTATCAATCAGGCTACTGATTTTCTAAATATGTTGGTATTACTCAAAATCTTCAAGACTACTAGTTTTAATGGGGGTATGTGTTTCTTAAACATTATCTACCTAAAATTTCCCACTAAGGAGATGATTTTTTTTCTGATGTCCCCACTATTGGAATATTTTCTTCAGAGCACTTCATTTAGGAAGCTTTATTTGAGGTCACCTAGGATAAAGGATCACTATATTTTGAGATAATAACTTTTCTCTTCCCTCAAGATGGGTTCTACTTAGTGAATCTATAATATTTCATGCCTTTTTAGTCTGTTACATTTTCAGTTTAGGGAGTTGGAGGTGTTTTAGAGGTGTCCTAAGGAGGATCAGTTAAGCTGGGAGCTACAAAGGTGTTGTAGCAAGATATTCCCATCGTGTAATATTTATATGATGTGTAAAAGTGTTTCATGGCTTGTAAAGTTTGTGAATTCCTAACCTGTAAATCATCTAAGTGTGATCCATGAAAAAAATACATGTCATGTAAATGAAATTCCTGATATGTAATAAATAAATTTTGAGGTGACTGAATTTTTTGAGAAAAAAAATATTTTTAGAAACTCAAGGATTACACATCATGTAATGGTTACACAATATGAAACTGGAGGGTTTATAGATTTTTAAGTTTGTTTCTCATCCATTTTATATAATTCAACCATTTATTATCTCTCTATAAATCTAGAAAATACATAGGTTCCTCGAGGAGGATTTCCATCCCACTTCTCATCACTTTGATCTTTTGGTTTCGATGGTTATTGGTTGGAAATCAACGGTGAGTGCTTTCTCGTTTCCCCATGTTTTTATTTAATTATTATTATGTAAATTTTCTTCTACTCTATTGTTCTGGTTTTGGATATGTTTTGGGATCTGTTTTGATGATATTTTGGTGTGGTTTTTGTTGGTCCACATTTTTCTTTTTGCAATTTTGGATTGTGGGAATTTCTTCTTCTCCCTATGATGCACAAAGAGTTTTATATTCTTATTTGAGTACGAGAATCCATAATTTATATTTTTTATCGTGCGGTTGGGGTTTACTCTTGTTTATTTATGGGATATGGTTGTGTTGGATTAATCAAAGATAAATAATTGGATAATTGAAATTTAAAGGGGAAAGGGGAATGTTTTTCATTTTTTTATAGACATGATATTATTTTGATATGATGGATTGTATGGGGATGATGACCCTCAAAAAATTTTGTTCATTGTGGGGTTTTTTATCAATGTATGAAATTTGATGTGACTACTATGACTATTTTTATTTGTTTTTTATATCACCCTAAAATAGAAATTGGCTAACCACTTATTTTCAGCTAATGAAATGGTTACCCCAGGATTATGTCTTGTGTGATAATTCCCCTATAATAAAGTGATATATGAAAAATATCCTTTGTTAAATATGTATGATTTTTTATGTGTGGTGATGTATATAAATGATTGTGTTCCGAAAATGTGTTTTTATGATGTGATGTGTGTTTGATGGGTGATATGTGGTTATGTATTTGGAGTGGTGGTTGTTTGGTTGTGATTTAGGGGTGGTGAGGTGGTCGTTGTTTGGATATGATTTTTGGGAGGAGTGGTGGTGGGTTTTGGGTAGTTATTTTGTGGTGGTGAGGTGATCGTATGATTGGGATGATGAGAATCCTGTTATATGTGGTTTTGTTGTCCTAGATGCCTTGGTAGTGTAAAAATAATTTTTTAATAAGGATTGAAAGGGATAGGTATTGGTTTAGTTAGTGGGATGTGAATGATTAATGAATAATTAAATTTTGGGATATGTGGTTAAATGTTTTTGATTATTGAAAATTAAAAAAATGGGATGGATAATGAAATTAGTTTAAAATGTGAAATGTTCTTTGTGACTTGTTATGTGGTGTTGTGAATTTAGAGGTGGTAATGAGAGTGGAAATCTTATGATTTGGTTAGTGTTTGTTTCTGAACTAGTTGGATCGGATTGTGTGTGCATTATATATATACTTCTACATTCCTTGGGAATTTTGTATACACCCTAACTACATTGAGAACTATGTTCTAATACTAGTATATTCCAACGATAGGTATTTTTCCTATCATCCCAGTGGAATGTATGTATGGATGGATAAACTATTTTTCTTAATCTATATTAAAGAAAAGTAGGTACATAAATTATTTGATGGTAGAAGGATTATTAGTTCACTAGGTGATGGCCAAGGTGTATTTTAGCAAGATGTAATGTGACAAACCAGGTTTCCGTGAGTGAGATATTATGTGACTATACTTGTGGGGAAGTGGCCTAGGTGTCTTTAGGTGAGATGAGATATAAATTTGTCCTGGGAAGGTTTATGGTTGGGGTCATTCATTTTAATAGTAGGGAATGAGTTTTATGTCCTTCATGTTCAAGATACCCTACTACTCTAGTTATGATAGTAGATGTGATGTGACGGCCTAGGTGTCTGTGGGAGAAATGTAATGTGACCATGCTTGTGGGGTGGTATCCCCAGTATCAGCAGAAAAGATGTGATTTCACTGTTCTTTGGGGGTAATAGATATTTCATTTTGAAGATATGAGAGTTTTAGGATGTATGAAATTTGTGTGAGAGAGTGGAAAATTAGGGGGAATTAGGTGCATAATACCCTTATTCAATTTTCATCTTATTATGTTACTATAATTTCCATGATTTAGTTGATGAGAGTGCCTTGGTGAGCCTAGATTTGGATAGTATACTTTTTCAGGTGCGACTTTTTCTGTTATTTTATCATGGATGAATTAGTATGATTCTTTAACATGTTCATGAGTGATTATATTTTTTATACTGAGTCAACTTGTATTATCACACAGTGTATATTAACTGATTTTTAGGTTTCCATGAGGACAATGTGAGCCATGATGGATATTACTATATCCTAACTTTTTAGACAATTTCTCTACTGCTTCTTTAGCTTTACATTTGGGTATTTAATTTTTGGAGACTTTTAACTATCACTATTTTTATTTTTACATGAATTTGTGGTATGGTTTTGGTTTACTTTATATTATATCATGGTGATTCCATTGATTTATTCATCTAATCTTCTGATCCTACTTTACTATATAGGCTAATGCCTACCATATCATGAGTTTTTTATACCCTCTATGCTAGTTTCCATCTCAAGGCATACTGGATTTGGGACTCGAGGGTCATTATCTCCCTCCCTTAATTGTGGTATTTTTGACAATAGGGGGTTGTGAAAGAGTTGTATAAGAGGCGATGGTTGAGTGGTAAGATGGATTCTGGAGTTATAGAAAATGAGGATTTCATGGGTTGGTATAGATGTAGTGCCAGTTGACCCTGGTGCATGAAAGACGCTAGAGAGACTAGTTAAAACATGGGATTTTAGGGACCCTCAGGATCCATTGCATGAACTTTGAGCTTATTTAATGACCAATTTAGGTGAATCAATTTTCTGGCTGGAGACCTATAAGATATAAATTCATCAGTATTTTTCGAGATCCTATTTTAATAGGGTTCTTTTGGGAATTTCAAAGTGAATTAAATGGATCATAATTAAATTCTACACTATCAAGATTAGGAAGTTCTTGTTTTGTTTTAGTTATGGCTCATATTCTTCATCCCTATGTGGATAAAGTAGTTGATGTTTAGTTGGATGATTCATTTGATCATCATAGGGTTGATCCTGTATGTAACACCCATGAATTTACAAATAGATTTATTATAGAATCCATGGAACACCGAGTCTCTATAAACACCACTTTATTATAACCAGGACAAGTAAACATAAATTTTCCACCTCTGTGATTTGAATTTTGAAAAACTGACATACACAATTGCATTCAGTAAGATATTTAGAGTCTGATAAGACAAAATTAATTTTTGGTGAATAGTAACATACCCTTATGAATAGTAACATACCCTTATGAATAGAAAGGAATATTTTTTAATAGTAAATTTTCCAAAAAAAATAGAAACTTCAACCATGAATGTACAAATACAATTTAGATGAAATAATGGTTAGGGTGAATTTTTGGAATTTTTTTGATAAACTTGAAATTTTGATGAATAGTGAACTATAATAAAATACCGTATATACACATTATTAATTAAATGCACTATTTATGACATCATGAGTAATTTAAGGCCACTTTGTTCAAACTCACATGAACTTATTACTATTATGAGTCACATGAAACAACACTATTGTTTGTATTTAGGGAATTAATAAAATAATGAATAAAATATTCAAAATTTATTCCTCTCCTCCACTATACCCCCCTCACTCACTCTTATACTCACTCATATAAGCCTTTAAACTACTCAAATTTCTACCCAAATACCATTTCCTAGTCACTCTCCACTTCCAAGAAGATTTTTGTCTTTCCAAAAGACCAAAACCCCTTCTTTTAAAAATATTCTCAAGGAGGTGGATTCAAGAAGTAAATTCACATTTTATTTATTTTAATTTTCATTTCACATTCTTTTCTATTATTATCCTCTCCTCACCTACTATTTCCAAATTAATATGATAACTCCAGTATCATCTATATAATGGAATTATATCATGTTCTTGGACGAAACATTATCAATATTCTTACTCTCTTAATTTTATTGTATATACAAAACCATCGTCTGTGAGGTTCCAATTTACCACCTTCATGGACGACGATGTTTTGTTCTTCAATTTATCCTTAATTAATGGTCATGGAACCATTTTTATAGTTTAAAAGACTAAAATATATGTATTATAACCTAATTAATATTTAGGAACCAGTATAGGTACATGTTATTAAATCATAAGACCAAACTGGTTCCTAATAATCAAAATACTGCTAAAATAATCAAAGTGAATGTCATTAATACTTCATCTAATGATTCATCCACATTCCATGTAACCAAATAATATAATCGACCATTTAATCCTATGGATGTTCATAAATAATTTTCAAATTTAATTTTATAGATTTACATCCATTCCACATGAAGTCCATTACATAAAAACAAGTGAACCAATTATGAAAATCAAGAAAACGAACACTCCAGAACAACGAAATTAAATCTTATAAATAATCAATAGAGACATAATGGTCTTAATAAAATCATGATAAAATAAATAAATTTTTAATAGGTTCTTAATTAAGTTATTAATATGTCTAATTTAATATTCCAGGACCTTAAGTTCAAGAGTGGAATACATTTGGGCTTAAGGTAAGGGTTTCTTCATCTCACTTCCATTTTTGTGATATTTTATGTATTCTCTACTAATACTTGTTTGTGGTGTATGAATACATTCCATTTATGTAACATATAATTAATATATTTATTTTCATGGTATTCAATGTATCATTTGAATATTATTAATTTTGGGTCATACGAATCGATTGATTACAAATTGGTAAGGGATTTTTACCCAAACATCCATTTTCATTCGGGTTACTCTTATTCTCTACTTACCAGAATTATATTATTTATTAATTCTTATTTAGTCAAAATTAATTCTTTTTAAATGTTCTATATATTTTTATCATCTAGAATATATCTTTATTTTATGGGTATTTACATGTTTTAAAAGGTTCATTAAAAAATTTTATCCCGGAAAAGAAACCTAATTCAATGGATATTTTCAAATTCTTACCCATTTTCATGTGTACACCAGAATATATTTTAAAAAACCATTATTTTTCTAAAAATATTCATATTATCATGATAATTTATCATGGATAATTTCATTATTTATGAGAACAAATTTTTCTTTTCCGCTTTAAAATTATCTTTAATACTTACCTTAAATTGCTCTAAAATGTTTTATTTCTAAAGAATCTTAATAACTCTTTTTACATGATTTCACTTTAGTGAGACATAATTTATTCCTAAAATATAATTTCAATGTACTTACCTTTTATTTTCTTGGATATATATGTTTAAAATATTATTTCTTAACAAATAAAAATGAATTTCCAAAATAACTCTTCTTTCAAAATTAAAAAGGATTTTTTTATCATCTCACATTAACTTTTATGAAGTATATTCCTTGTTCCCCACTCATTCCATGAATTTGGTGTAGGAATTTCCCTTTGGTATATCATATTTTGAGTCTATTTATTCTTATTATATTCTAAGGTATTATGATTTGGATTTTTCAAGGTTGTATGGGACACTTTGGAATGTTCAAGGATTATTTCCTAAAGAATTTGTCAATGGTCTCATTTAAAAATATATTCATCTATGTCAACATTCTTTGTTGAATATTCTACTTCATTGAGTTTTATCTATTATGATATCATATAAAATATGTTTTTAAGGGCTTTTGATTAGTTTTGTCTATGTATGTTATATCTTGATACCATTCACCATATTATTCCGAATGGTTAGTGTTTAGGTTCAATGATTGGTGAAGTCATTTACATTTCATATGTTTGTTTCAATATGAATGTATATGTTAATTATGTTCACCCTATTCATATGAGGAATGAATTGGACTTAGTATGTGATGGGTGGGGCCCACTATAGCCTCTCGATGCATTAGTAGGTCTCATGAGACAAATAGACGTGGACTTGGATGAGGACATTGCCAATTTGATATATGGTTTTGGTAGAGGCCTTAATCATTTTTAGACATCTTGGATGTGGCCCTGACGGTATGTTTTACAATGTCCAGTATCGGCATTTCCCTCACTATGAAGCTATAAATTCATAGTTCATGTGGTTATTCAACTAGTAGAATACCCATGATTATGTTTTATTATGGAAATATTTACTCAGCTCATATTCATTCCATAATATGTTCATGTATATTTTTAAAAGGCATGTATTTTTAATTATTCACCATGTCTAATGTTTATGTTTATGATATCTTCCACTGTATTTCTTACCCTTACAGAGCATATGATCTCACCCATTTCTTATGTTTCATTTTCTTTAGGACATGAAGAAGTTTTTTATGACTGACTTTGAAGGATAATATTGGAGTGATGTATGTTCCTAATGAAACTTATATTTTGAATTTATTTTCAAGTTGTAATGTTGAACCTATGTATATATCTGGTTTCCCAAAACTACTAAACTACTCAGTCCTTTGGGATTTTATTCCTTGTAATAATTCCAATATGTTAAAATAATGCCCCAGCTCTGGGCTTCTTGGGTCGGGGTGTTACAGTTGGTATCAAAGGAATTTTAGTAGAAAACATGGAAACTATATATAGAAAAATAAGATTAGTAAAAAAACCCTAAGATATACTTTGGGGATAAGAATAAAAGGACACCCTAGAAATTTGTTATGGAATAGATTATGTTATTTATCAAGAAAATACATACCTTTCTAGATATGAACAAGTAGAGGTGGATCTAGAACAGATGTATTTAGGGGTTAAACCCGAAAACACCACTTTGAGCTATACTTGAATGAGAAATGGTGCACAACAATGGGACTTGATTCACTCTTGGTTCGACACTCCCATGTGATATGCTTTGGTAAATTCATAAGCTTATTACAAACAATTATAAAGGATTTTTTCCCCAATGTAACCAAATTATATGGTTCTAGGATTTATGATGCATTAATTTATGTTATGTATTATAACATGTTTATAGATATAAGAAGTTCATAATTTTATGAGCTAATATATAATATGAAATTGACTAGAAATGGTTCCTAGTATAAGGAATGAGAAATTCACCAATTCACATGATACAAAGAGTAATAAGGATCATATCTCTGATGGTATTAAGCTATCATTTCAAAATATGATTGTATAAAAAGTATCCTCATCATATGAGAAAATAGTATCATGTCTTGACAAGTCATTTAAAGACTTCTATGAGTCATATGACTTTGAATGGAAGAAAATTAAGAATAGGATAGAAGGAAAAAATAAGGATAAATGGAATAAGGGAAAGATGTATTTTCCCAAATGTGATAATTGTGGAAGGAAACACCTTGGTATATTCTTGAGAGGAAAAGGAGTTTTCCTAAAGTGTGGATAAAAAGTCCACCATTCTCATAATTGCAAGACAAGGAAAGAATTTTCCTATATTAAATGCTTCAACAGCAAGGAGATGGTACATTATGTGTATCAATGTCCCAAGCGTCAAAGGAATATAAACCAAATGATAATTTTGGGTAATGATAAAGTTACGATTCTATTGTAGATGAAGTATAGTGATTAATATTCCTAGTCAAGAATAATTTCTTCTGAATATTTTTCTAGTAGTGTTCTAGTTTTAAGAATTATGAGATATTTAAGGATAGGACTACAGTGCTATTTAATTAAGGATTTGAGGTCATACGATGAATGGTACAAAGGAAAAGTGATTGAGTAGAAAGTTAATTTTTTAGAAGAAACATGATTGATGGAAATAAAACCCTTCATATATATCTGATGATGAGATATTGATGAAGAAATTATTGTTATGGATAAGTACTGACAAATTTGGAACATATTATTAACATGTAAAGAAGTAGTTTATTCTATCATTGATATAGTTTACAACCCTTTTTTATTTAAGGGATATATCCAATAACATATATCTTACTTAAGGAATACAGAAGACTGCATATGTTTTTTATGGTAATTCAAGTTATTACCATATTTCCAAAGGATGTATGATGAAGTTATTCACATGTTTTGAATTTAAAAATTTAGAGATGCTTCATGTTGATGATAATTCCATACTGGTAATTTAGAGACCTTCATTATAAAGTGTTGAATCTTCATATTTGAGAATGTTTAACCATTTACAGAATGGTCTAAGTTGATCATTTGTATGAGATTTTATAGGTTAATGTATTAGTTCACTATTTGGCATAACTTGTGCTATGTGATGAAGTACGTATTGTTCAAGGTGCAATCAAATGATGAGTTAGTAAATAAAAATGTATATTAATACTCTTATAGCGTGGAATAATACCTCAACACAAGGAAAAGAGTATGAAATAAAATTTAGTCCTATTATCATAATATTTGATAATATCGATGGATTTGTTTACATTTTTTATAGTGTTTTAGTAATCCACTTTCATCTGAACATATTCTCTATCACATTCCATCAAAACCTCATAGTTAGTCTTTTATTCCATGTCCAGGTTTTTACTTCCAACTAATGTCACCCCATTAAAAAGCATTATTATTTTGGTGACCACCTCATTTCCCTTAACCCCTTTTTTGGAAGATATTTTATTAACCCTATTCCGATGTGGGTTTCTACAAGGGAATTTTCATGTACCAACCATTAACTTTCGAAGTTCAATTTCAAATTTTGAGGACAAAATTTTTTTATAGAGGGGATAATGTAACATCCCAAGAATTTAAAAAGAGATTTATTATTGAATGTAGGGAACACTGAGTCTCTAAAAACACCACTTTTTTATAACCTAGCCAAGTAAATATAATCCTTGCACCTTTGTGATTTGAATTTTGAAAAACTGAAATACAAAGTTACATTTAGAAAGATATTTAGAGTCTGATAAGATAAACTTAATTTTTGGTGAACAATAACATACCCTTATGAATAATAACATACGCTTTTGAATAGTAATGAATAGTAATGAATAGTAAATTCCCATAAAAATAGAAACTTAACCCATGAATGTGTAAATACAATTTAGACATCTTAGAAGTGAAAAAATAATCATAGTATAAGTATTTGTATTTTTGTATGTCATAAACATTTTAACTAAAATTTTATGATTAATTTAATAATATAAAGTGGAAATGTATTTTTATAAAATGTAAACATAAATTGTTATTTTATTTTATTATGGTTATAAGATAATTTTATGGGACTTTGATTAATTTTTCAAGGTGTTATAAAATGAGTTATAATTTTATTGTCGTTTTTTTCGAATAAATTATAAATTTTGTGAAAATTAAATTTAAAATATTTAGAAATTTATTTTAAAAAAATGGAATTCATTTCCTAATTCTACATGTCAAATAATTATTATGGTGAATTTTTGGTATTTTTATGAAAATATTGAATTTTTAAAGAATAGTGAACTACAGTAAAATACCATATATACAAATTATCAGTTGAATACAATATTTATGACATCATGAGTGATGTAAGGCCATTTTTTTCGAAATCACATGGACTTATTACTATTATGGGTCACATGAAACAATGCTATTGGTTTCCTTAATGGAATTAATAAAATAATGAATAAAATATTCAAAATTTACTTCTCACCTTCATTATAACCCCCCCTCACTCCCTCTTCTCCTCACTCCTCTAGGCCTTGAATCTCATCTATGTTCTACCTAAATACCCTTACCTAGTCACTCACCACTTCCATGAATCACTTGGTATTTCCAAAAGAACAAAACCCCTTCCCTTAAAGAGATTCTCAAGGAGGTGGATTCAAGAGGTAAATTCACATTTTATTTCATTCATTTCATTTCAAGTTCCATTCTATTGTTATCCTCTCCTCACCTCCTCTATCAAAATGGACATGATAACTATAGTATCATCTATATAATGTAATTATATCATATTAATGTAATAAACATCATAAATATTGTTACTCTCTCCCTATTATTGTATAAATGAAACCATCGTCCGTGAGGTTCCAATTTATAACCTTCATGGAGGATAAAGTTCATTATTCAATTTATACTTAATTAATGATCATGAAACCATTTTTATGGTTACAAAATACTAAAATATATGTATTATAACCTAATTAATATTCATGAACCAGTATACATACATGTTATTAAATCATAATACCAAACTAGTTCATAATAATCAAAATACCGCAAAACGAATCTAAGTGAATGTCATTAATATTCCATATAATTATTCATCATTATTCCATGTAAAAAAATAATATAAATTACCTTCAACACATATTAATGTTCATAAATAATATTTATATTCAATTTTGGAGATTTACATCCATTCCTCATGAACTCCATTACATAAAAACAAGTGAACTGATTATGAAAATCAAGAAAACGAACACTTCGGAACGACAGAATTCAATCTTATAACTAATAAATAAGGACATAATGGGCTTAATAAAATCATGATAAACAAAATAAATGTTTAATTGGTTCTTAATTATTTTATTAATATATATAATTTTATATTACAGGACCATAAGTTCAAGAGTGGAACACATTCAGACTTAAGGTAAGGGTTTCTTCATCTCACTTCCATTTTTTGTGATATTTTCCATATTAACTATTAATACTTGTGTCTAGTGTATGTGTAGTTACCATTGACTTAACATATAATTAATATATTTATTTTATTTTTATTCAATGTATCATTTGAATATTATTAATTTTTGGACAAACGAATCGATTGATTACAAAGTTGTAATGGATTTCTACCAGAACCTCCATTTTCATTCGGGTTACTCTAATTATCTACTTACCTCAATTAAATTCTTATTTATTAAAATGTAATAAACATAAATAATGTTTTAATTTCATATATACGTTTACCATTACGAATCCTTATTTATTTTTTGGGTATTTACATGTTTTAAAAGAATCATTCAAAAATTTATCACGATAAACAAACCTGATTCAAGGGATATTTTCAAATTCATACCATTTTCAAGTGTATTTTAGAATCTGTTATAAGCCTAATTTTTTGTTATAAAAACACTCATTTTATCATTTAAAATTATCTTAGATCATTTCTATATTTATGATAAAAAACATGCGTTTCCTTTTTAAAATTCTCTTTAATACTTTACCTAAAATGCTCTAAAATGATTTATTTCTAAAGAATCTTAAGAACTCTTCTTACATGATTTCACTTCAGTAGGAAATGATTTATTCATAAAATATAATTTAAATTTAATTAAATTTTAATTTCTTGGATATACATTTTTACAATATTCTTTCATGGAAAATAATAAAGATTTTCCAAAATAACTCTTCTTTCAAAATAAAAAAAAATATTTTTTCTCGTATCACATTAACTTTTATGAATTATATTACTTATTAAACACTCATTACATGAATGTGGTTTACGTAAATAAATTTGTTATATCTTATTAAGGGTCTCCTTATCCTCATTATATTAAAAAATATTATGATTTGAACGTTTCAAGGTGGTATGGGACACTTTTGGAATGGTCAAAGATTACTTCCTTATGAATTTGTCAATGGTCTCATTTAAAAATATCATCATATATGTCAACATCCATTGTTTAATATTGTAAATAATTGAAGATTATCTATTATTAAATCATCTAAAATATGTTATTTAAGCATTTTTTATTAGTTTTGACTATGGATGTGCTATCTTGATACCATTAACTATATTATTCCGAATGGTTAGTGTTTTTGATCAATGATTGAGGAAGTCATTTACATTTCATATGTTAGTTTCAATATGAATGTATATGTTAATTATATTCACCAATTTTATATGAGGAATGAATTTGACTTATTATGTTATGGGTGGGGCCCGCTATAGCCTCTCGATGTATCGGTAGGTCTCATGAGACAAATAAATGTGGACTTGGCTGAGGCACTTCCCAATTTGATATATGGTTTTCGACAAGGCCTTAATCATTTTTAAACGTCCTATCCGAGGCCCTGATGATATGTTTTAGAATGTTCAACATATTAATTTCCCTCATTATGAATCCATAAATTCATAGTTAATATGGTTATTTGACTAGTAGAATACCCATGATTATGTTTTATTGTATAAATATTTACTCAACTGATATTACTTTCATATTATGTTCATGTTTATTTTTAAAAGGAATTTGATTTTATTTATTCACCACATCTAATGTTTATGTTTATGATATATTACGCTGTATTTATTACCCTTACTAATCATCTGAGATAACCCCTTTCTTATGTTTTATTTTTTTAGGACATGAAGATGTTTTTTATGACTGAATTGTATGGATAATATTAGAGTGGTGGATGTTCCCAATAAAACATATATATTGAATTTCATTTCAAGTTATAATGTTGAACTTGTGTAGGTATCATGTTTTCCAAAAATACTAAACTACTCAGTACTTTGGGATTTTATTCCAAGTAATCATGAAAATATATTAAAATAATGCACCAACTCTGGGCTTCTGGGGTCTGGACGTTACACTTTTGAGAAAGATGAGGCTTGGAAGATGACATTTTATTAAGACCTAACCTTATTAAATTACATAATCGTAATTGTAGTTAAGAAATAACATCCTTTCACATTGAGGATCATTTCAATTTTAGAGATTTAGAAAATTGGGACATAATACAATAATAAAATTACACATTAATACAGGGTGGACACCATAAAAATTGTATCCATTTCATCCAAAATATATAACTTTTCAAATGAAACATGATTTCTTTGACAAATATTTACGACATTTAACATGGATTCCTTCTACGTCTTACACATCGTTATAGAATGTGAAAATTATTTAAAAACTTTTTATGAGAAAAAATATCTCAGAAAGGGATATAAAATGAAGGAAATAACACATTAGTCCATGAAATACATGAAATGTATAAATTCATTTTCAAAACAACATACATGGCACCCATATAAACATACATTGTGAAAATTATGATTTCCATGGGACTTATAAAAAACATATAGTACATAAATATAACCTTAAAGGTATCTTAGGGCATTACATACATAATCTTGTAACCCTATCATCTACTTTATAATTTGTTACCCTCACGGCTACCTTACAATTTGGGTAACCATCGCAGTTACACATGGAGTAACCATACAGCTGACCTCCAACTTAGACACAACCAATGCATTGTATGGATCTATAGGTCACACCCTTTATCATAAACAATTCTCACAAACCAAAACATAATAATAAAATATGAATAATTTCATAAAAACATTACTTTTGAATTTTTTATAAATATAATTTTAAAAGATGGTTTTAGAAGAAAAGTCCCTTATAAATAGCATATAATAGAATAAATAGTTAATATAGTGGATGAAATATGTATATTAAATGTAAATACACATAATTAAACATAATAAAACAAAATTCATCCCACAAAAATTTTTAATACCACATAAATAATGAGGTAAAAGGTTAACCCAAATAATTAAAATCGGGTTATGAATCCCCTTACCTCAGGTTTGTCTTACTTAAAACTCATAAACCTCTTATATATTGGTTTAAATAGTGTTAATAATATATTAAAAAAACATATTCGGCTTTATAATACCTTATATGGTCATTTCATCACATCATTTCACCCTTTAATTGATAGTATTTTGTTCCTTGAATTATTTGGGTGCGTTCTTTACATGATTTCCATGATCGGTTAATGATGAATATTGTAGTGGATTGGAAGTGAAAATCCAGAATTGGAATAGAATGGTATTTAAATATTTCAAGAACCATAAATTGTACCATTTATCATTTTTAATTCTTACATGAAGATGATTCATAAGGTAAAACATTATTGACATTTGTTTTGGTCATTTTGGAGATTCTTTAATCGTAATAAACACATTTTTTTATAAATTTATAAAATGTGTAATTTCAGATTTTATAACATTATATAAGATATAATACATAAATTATAATATTTTTCATCCATAAAATGGTTTCTTTACTAGTCTTTAAGGAATTAAAATAAATTGAAATCACATTGTCCACGATGTTGGTAAATCGACACATCATGGACAGTGTTTTAATTTCTTGAATAAGTGGGATATGATAAGAATTATAATGGTGAATCTTCCATAATCATGATTAAATCCATAATATTTAAGATACTTTATCATTATATCCTCTTGTATAAGGATAAGTGATGAAAGATTAAAAATAGAAAAGAAAATGAAAATAAAAGAAAGAACACAAAAGAGGATGTTTACCTCTTGATCTCTTCACCTTGAGATCCCTATGAAGGACTTTGGTTTTGGACTTTTTGTGAGACCAGACACTATAGGACGTGGGTAAGATCCTTGGGATGAGTATTGGGAAGAATGTAATTAAGGATCATGGCTTTAGAGGTGTGGGAGGAATAGGGGAATAAGGGTGATATTTATAGTTGAGGAGAGGAGGCATTTTACATTATTTTAATCATTATTATAACATTTTTGCTGAAGACTATGAATATTGTTATTTAATGGGACCCCGAATAGTAATAATATAATGTGAGTTCGAACCAAGTGGTATTACATCACTTCTGATTTCATAAATAGTTTATTTAACTGATAATTTGAATACACCATATTTTACTGTATTTCACTGTTCATAAAAAAATTCATGAATTTCTAGAAAAATCCCAAAAAATTACCCAAACCATTTTTAGATGTGTAGAATTATGAAATGAACTCCATTTTTTGAAAATAATTTTATAAATATTAATAATATAAATTTTAAATAAAATCATAATTTATTAAAAAATTAACAATTTTAATTCTATAACTATTTTTATATCACATTGAAAAGTTAACTAAGATGTCATTATCATAAAGAATAAAGAAAATAAAATAATGATACAATTTACTCTTCATTAGCATAATATTACTATTCATATAACTATTTATAAGTGTATGTTACTATTCAGAAAAAATCATGTTGGTTTCATCAGACTCCAAATAACTTACTGATCATAATTGTAGATGACAGTTTTTTGAAATTCCAAACATAAAAGAGGAAAAATTATGTTTAATGTCTAGTTATAAATATATTATTAAAATAAAGTTTCATGAATTTCAATTTTTTTAAAACATGGGGTGTTACATTGTCCCCAACTTCTAAAAATATTATCCTCACGATTTTATTCACTCATTAAACAAGTGAGGGTAACTTTATCTCATAGCATTTTCAGATTCCCATGTTGCTTCTTCAACTATGTGGTTTCACTAAAAAAACCTTTACATGGTGGATTCGCTTATTCAGCAATACCTGTTCCCTTCAATCAAGAATCTGAACTGGTTTTTCTTCATAAGAATGGTTCTCTTCCAGCTCAATGGCTTCTGGGCTTAAGACATGGGATGAATCTGGCACATAATTTATCAACATCAAAATATGAAAAACATTGTGTACCTGAGATTAATTGGGAGGAAAATATATTTGGTATGCGACTCTTCCAACCTTCCCTAGGATTTCATAAGGTCCAATGAACCGTTGACTTAGATTTCCTTTATTACCAAAATACATTACACTTTTCCATGGTGAGATTCTATGAAAAACATGATCACCTACCTCAAAAGAGATGTCTTTCCTCCTATTTTTTTCATAATGTTTCTATCTACTCTGAGCTATCCTCATGTGTTGTTGGATCATCTTCACTTTCTCAGCCACTTACTCTACTAATTCTGGTACCATCAACTTCCTTTCCCTGAAATCATTCTGAAAAGCTAGAGATCGACAGCACTTCCCATAAAATTCCTCAAAAGGTTCCCTATATATACTGAAATGAAAGATATTATTATAAGAGAACTCAACTAAAGAAAGATGTTGATCCCAACTTCCTTGGTAGTCCATTGAACAATCTCAAAGCATATACTCCAAAGTCTATATTTTTCATTGTGACTACCCATCTGATTGAGGATGGAAAGTTATACTGAAATTTAATTATGTTCCCAATGACTTCGAAGCCCCTTTAAAAATTTATAAGTGAACCTGGGATCTCGATCAAAAAAATGGAAAGAGGAACTCCATGTGATCTTCCATTCTCTTTAAGGTATAGTCAAGAGAGTTGATCTAAAGACATTTTATCTAAAATAGAATGAAAATGTGCATATTTTTTCAGCCGATCAACAATAACCCAAATCAAATTTATTTCTTCAAGAAGTCTTTAGTAGTACCACAAAAAATTCCATGGATACATTCTACCATTTCCAATCCGGTACTGGAAAAGGCTGAAGCATCCCCTTCGGTAACTACTACTTTTATTTAACCTGTTGAAATGTCAAAAATTTCATGGTAAAATATGAAATATCTCCTTTTATTCCATCCCACCAATAATACTCTTGATGGTCTATATAAATATTAGTACTTCCAGGATGAACTAAAAATGGAGAACTATGAGCTTCACAAAACAAATATTTCTTCAACTAGGAATCACAAGGCACACACAACCTTTTCAAAATATTAAAACACAATCTTTATCTGGGTCAAATTTTGGAAACGTACCCATTTTAATGAATTATACCTTTTTTTATAACTCATGATCTTCCTTCTGCACTTTCATAATTTGGTATGATAATGATGAGTACACTAAAACCTAAAACAAAATAGAGGTATTTCCTACACCAATAACTTCCAAGACAAAATTCCTCAGTTCATTAATCAAGGGATCATATTCCAAATGTAACATGGTTTATGATTCATGATGTTTTCATCTCAAGGAATATGACACATTGTTTTCTTTTCCCGAATGGTTATTGATTTTCAAATCATAATCTTTTATCAGTTCAAGACATCTTCTCTGCCTCATGTTTAATTCATTTTGAGTTAATATATACATCAAAATTTTATGTTCAATATATATTTGACATTTGGATCTGTATAAATGATGCCTCCAAATTTTCAAAGAAAAAAACCACAGTTTCTAATTCTATGTCATGTGTGGGATAATTTTTTTCATAGGTTTTTAGTTATCTTGAAGCATACGTAATTACCTAATCATTCTACATAAAAACACAACCATGTATATTCAATGAACCATCACTATAGATGACAAACCCACTATTTTGGGAAGGCAATTCCACAATTAGATCATTCACCAATATCTTCTTCAGTTCCTACAAAAGAATCAAATTATTCTATATAAATAAATTTAACCCCTTTTCTCGTTTACTTAGTTAGTGGGATAGATAACCATGAAATGTTTTAAAAAAAACCGTCGGTAATAACCTTCTAATCCAATAAAACTAAAAATATCTATAAAATTTGTGGGTCTTGGCCATTCATCAACCACTTATATTTTGGAAGGATCAACTGTTATTAAATCCTTATTTACAATGTGTCCTAGAAAATAAATCTTTTGCAACCAAAAACAACACATACTGAATATTCCATAAATTTTATTTTCTTCTATGGTTCTAAAAACAACCCTTAGATGTTATTCATGATCCTCTTTACTCTTAGAAAATACTAACATGTCATTAATAAACACAACCCAAAATTTATCTAAGAATTCATGAAATATTCTATTCCTAAGATCCCTAAATACAAAAGGTGAATTAGTTAACCCAAATTGCATAACAACAAATTTATAATGCCCATATCTAGTATGAAAAGGTATTTTAAGGATGTCATCCTCCTTCACCTTCAGCTGATGGTTTCCAGATCTCAAGGAAATCTTGGAAAAGTATTGAGCACCCTAGAGATGATCAAACAGGTCATCGATATGTGGAAAATGATACTTGTTTTTAAAATTGATGTTATTCAAGGATCTATAATAAATGTAAAGTCTCATGGAACCATATTTCTTTTCAACGAACAAAATAGGAGCACCCCATGGTTAAGTTCTAGGATGATTGAAGCCGTTATCAAGAAAATCCTACAACTGATTTTTAAATTCATTAAGTTCTATATGAGACATTCAATATAGGTGTTTTGAAATTGTATTAGCATTAAGAACTAAGATAATTGAGAATTCTACTTCCAGATCTGGTATGACACTGGGTAACTCATCAAGAAAAAACATCAAGGTATTCATTTACCACTGGAACATCATTAATTTGATTGGTTCCCTTGTTTTCAATATAAGAGAAAGATAACTTTCATTTCCATCTTTCAACAGTTTCTCAGCTTCATGATATTTTATCAGTTGTATGGGTTTTTTCTTGAATACAAACTAAAACTCTTTCTGAAAAAAAAATTATTTAGTTCCTCAGTCAATCTTTTGATGATAAATAGAAACCCAGTCCATTCCCAGAATGACATCAATCTCTAATAGGGGTAAAAAAATAAAATTTGTAGGTAATATCTTTCCAAAGACCACAATAGAATTATTCTTATAATTACTCTTTTCCATAATACTCCCCCTGGTGTTTTAACAATAAGTTCCATCTCATTTTTTGAGGTGATATTTTTCATTTTCGAGAAAATTACTCACAAATAAAGGAATGTGTAGACCATGTATCAAACAAAACTTTAGTAAAATCAAATTAAACAAACAAGATACCTATTAAAACTTCATTAGATGGACCAACGTCTACTGACGTAGTCACAAAGGATCTCACTGTACCTTTTTGCTTATAGTCTGGCTTCTTTGCATCATTCAGATATCTCTTTAGGTAGGTATTTTCCTAATGACACATCTCTCCACATTTTAAACACTTAACAGTTATCTTATCAGTATTAGTCTTAAGATTATTTTCATTACAATATCAAGCCATATGTCTAAACTTACCACATCGAAAACACTTCCCAGTTTTGGTAAGGAATTCCCTAGGGTGCTTCTTTCCACACTTTTCACAAAATAGACACTACATTTTTATACCATCAGATTTCATTGGTTGATTATTACCAATCACTTTCTATCTATACCTCTTCTTATAATTGTTGTCAAAGTGCACGTGTTTATCAGAAAAATCCATCTCTACCCTCTTAGCACATCATATAAGTTTCTTGTAACTTTTAAATTCACAGGAGTCCAACGAAATTCGATACATTGGCTTCAATCTAGAGTAATAGCGGTTGATTTTTTAATCAAGATATAGAATAATATTTGGAGTATACCTTTCCAGTCAGGTGAAGTTATCTTCATTAAAAACCAATAAATATTCCTCATTCTACTTTAATTCAAGTAATTACTTCTCTATGCTAAGTCACACAACCTTAGGAAAATATTTTTCAATGAAAAGACTTATAAATTCATCCCACTCTAAGGCATCAATATCCTCTCTATCCCAGATATTCTTTAACATTTACCACCACTAATCAGCTTCACCTTCAAAAAAATAAATGCAAAGACATAAATTTTTATTATCTAAACATCCCATAACATAAATTATATTTTCAAGGGATTTAATCAATCCTTTATCCGCTACTGGGTCATAGGATCCATTGAAATCAAGAGGGTGTTGTCTCATAAAATGTTCCACTATTGTCATGTTATGTTGTGGTATATATGGTTGTTCTCTTGAATGGATTCCACCACCATTTATTTCCTACATTGCTGATCTGTTACTATCACAAACTTCTCAGTTCTAATCCTGACCATTTCAGGCTGTAGATTGGTAAGGATGTTGTTCTGTCAGTGCCTCTTTTCTTCATCTTCCCTGCTTCTTCTGCATACAACCATTATAAAAAAATATTCTAGTCTAAAAAACATGTTAATTTTTAAATGATATATCATTTCAAATTAACTACAAAGTAAAAATCATTTATGGTACTCTATTAACATCATCCTAAACCCTAATATTATCTAAACCATCCTTTGATACAATCTATAAGGACCCGACCTTATTACATTACATAATATTTAATTTAGTCAATAATTCACTTCCTTTAACATTGAAAATCTTATCAATTTTATAGCTTTAGAGAGTGGTACATAATACATTCATAACATTACACATTAATACAGAGTGGATACAATAAAAAACAGTATTAATTTCTTCCAAAATATAAAACTTATCAAATAAAACATGTTTTCTTTGACAAATTTTACTAAAGTTGAACTTGGCTCCCTTATATTTATTACACATACTTATAACCTATGAAAATAATTTATAAACTTGGTATGAGCATAGAATGGTCAGTAAGGAATACAAAAAAAGGAAATAACACATTAGTCCATGAAATACTTGTAACGTATGAAATCATTTTCAAAAAGACATACTTGTCACCCATATAAACTAACCTTGTGAAACATGGGATTTCAATGATATTTCCACAAAAAAATATAGAACATTAATAAAAACATAAATTTATATTGGGTGATTACTTACATAATCTTGTAACCCTCGTGTATACCTTATAAATTGTAACCCTCATAGCTACCTTACAATTTGTGTAACCATCGCAGTTACACAAGGAGTAACCATACAGACGACCTCCAACTTAAACATACCAAATGAATTGGAGGTAGATATAGGTCCCAACCTTCATTATAAAAAATTCCCAAGAACGAAAACATAATCATACAACATGAATAATTTCATAAAAACACTGCTTTTCAATTTGGTAAAAACAAAATTTAGAAGAGGTTTTTAAGAGAAAAGTCCCTTACATATATCATATAATTTAACAGAGACAGAATAGAGTCAATGGAATATATATAAATAATATAAATACACATAATTAAATATAATATAAACAAAATTTATCTCACAAACAATTTTAATACCACATAAATAATGAGGTAGAAAGTTACCCCAAAGAATGGAAATCGGGTTATGAATTCCCTTATCTCAGGTTTATCTTACTTAAAACTTGGTTAAAACTCCTTTATACTAGTTAAAATAGTTTTATTAATATCCCAAAAAAACACATTCATCTTCATAATACCTTATATGATCATTTCATCACATCATTTCACCCTTTAATTGTTAGTATTTTGTTCCTTGCATTATTTTGGGGGTATTCTTTACGTGATTTCCATGATTAGTTCATGATAGATATTCTTGTTGATTGGAAGTAAAACTACAAAATTTGAATGGAATAATATTTAAATATTTCTAGAAATATAAATTATACCATATATCAGTTTTAATTCTTACATCAGGATGATTCATAAGATAAAACATTATTGACATTTGTTTAGGCCATTTTGGCGATTCTTCGATCGTAATGAACTCATTTTGTTTTATAAATTAATAACATGTGTAAAAAATGATTTTAGAACCTTATATAAGATATATTACATAAATTATAATCTTTTTCAACCATAAAATTGTTTCATGACCAGTCTTGAAGGAAGTAAAAGTAATTTAAATCACATCGTCCAAGATGTCGGTAAATCGACACATCACAGACAATGTTTTAATTTCCTAAATAAGTGGGAGAGGAGAAGAAGTATAATGGTGAGTCTTCCGTAAACATGATGAAATAAATAATATGTAAGATAATAGTTCATTAATTTCTCTTTGATAAGGTGAGGTGAGGAAATTATAAGAATAGAAAAGAAAATGAAAAGAAAAGAAAGAACACTAAAGATGATGTTTACCTCTTGATCTCTTCTCCTTGACATCCATCTTAAGGACTTTAGTTTTGGCCATTTGGTGAGACCATCAGATCTAGGACGTGGGGAAGATCCTTGGGATGCTTATTGGGTAGAACCTATGTATGGATCATGGCTTTAGAGGTGCGGGAGGAAGAGATAAATGAGGGTGGTATTTATAGTGGATGAGAGAAGGTATTTCACATTATTTTAATCATTATTATAATATTTTCTTCTCAATTCAATGAATAGTATTAATTAATGTGTAACCAAATAGTAATAATGGCATGTGAGTTTGAACCATATTGTATATATCACTTATGATGTCATAAATAGTGTATTTAACTGATAATTTGAATTTACGGTATTTTACTGTATTTCACTATTCATCATAAATTCAATAATTTTATAAAAATCCCAAAAATTCACCCTAACCATTTTTCAATGCATAGAATTAAAAAAAGAATTCAATTTTTTGAAAATAATTTTTTAAAGATTATTAATTTTATTTTTAAATAAAATCATAATTTATTCAAAAATTAACAATTTTAATTCTATAAATGCTTTTATATCACATTGAAAAAATAAACAAGCTGTCATTATCTTAAATCCTTAAGAAAATAAAATTACATTGCAATTTACTATTCATTAGTATCATATTAATATTCATAAGGGTATGTTACTATTCACAAAAAATCAACTTGGTTCCATCAGGCTCTAAATAACTTACTGATCACAATTGTAGATGACCATTTTTCAAAATTCAAAACATAGAAGAAGAAAAATTACTTTTAAAGGATAGTTATAAATATCTTCTAAAAATAAAGTTTCATGCATTTCAATTTTTTTTAAACATGGGGTATTACACTTTGCACATTTTTTAGTTGAAGGATTTTGGGAAGTAATGTGGTAGTGTTTCATACATAGATAAATAAAGCTGGATGGAGGAGCACAATATCGTTTTCAGTTTGATCTAAGCCCTAGTTGGATACTATGTACCTTTGGAAGTCAGTCTGATGTAGGGAGTTACTCATCTGTGGATGACTCTATATATAGGTGTGCAAAAGGAGAGATATGTTTCCTGGGTAAACTTCTAGAATGTTTTATGAGAAAAGTTCCTTTCATAGGCCATGAAGTAAGAGAATTTGCATGATATTCTCTATTCAATAGGGGAGTATGTGAGTGTGAGAGTTGGAAATTAAGTTCAAGTGATTTCTACATTTTTTCCCAGATCTTTTTCTAGGTGAGGTGTCTCGTGTGATTCATCTTGAGGAGGAGATCTGTCCTTTTATCCAAAATTTTGTTACTCCTTTTAAATTTCCAACATATATGGAGGTTTAAAAGGAGTATGTAATTGAGAATATGCACTCATGAGGATGTATTTCATGAGAGGAGGACGAATAGGGTTCCCCAAGGAGAAGAGTTGTCAGTGGTATGTCTTTAGTGCTAGGGCCATCAAGATTTCAACTAGAGGGGAGTTAACCTCTACAATATTCATTCTACCCTTCTAAGTCTAGTTGTTTCCATTATTTTATTGGGGAATTCAGATTCATGTTTTTTTTTCTATGGGTTTTATGGCCATTTAATGAATTAGTTCCCAATGGTTCTTTGAGATCAATTTGGTAGAGGTGGATATGTTTAGCACCATCCTCAACACCAGTTTCATGTGAGGACAGTTCAGTAGGGGAAGTGGTCTTATGCTTCATCGAGGGGATATGGAATAGGTAGAGGCCACCTTAGGATGTTCCTTTTATTTAGGGGCCTTGAAAAGAGTGTGGTCATAGAGGTGGTCTTCACTAGAGAGGTAGAGGATCTGATCATGGTCAGTTTCACATAGTGGAGGTGATAGTGCCAGAGGGGCCAATAATCATTAGAGGTATGATTGGTTTGTTTAGTACACTTTTTTATTTATTTTTCGATAAAAGAGATTCAAAATCCTTTATTTTACAAACTCCAGTCCATGCTGTGGGACTAGAAATAGAGAAGATTATCATACCCATGGTGTTAACTACGATAGTCAGAGGTAGGACCTATTTGTTTGATGTGTGTTGGGGGTGTAGACTGATGATGGGGCCACATACATTCATTGGGGATATTTTATTGAGACAGATGTAGCCATAAAATTTAATCCCATACATCAATTAGTTGCAGTCCATATGTGATGTTATCAACTGCTTCTAGAGGAGAGTCATTTTTTCATATGTCGATGTCAAATGTGTTGTTTTTATTGGTGAGATGGAATTTTATGTGGCTAGTCTATGTGTGGAGACCCTTATTTATTTGTTGGTTGAGTTATCAGTGGAATCAGAGGACATTGGGAGAGTTATTTTTCTCGTAGTCCTTGGGGGGGGGGGTCTAGATGTTTTTCTCAATGAGTTTATGATGCTACCACCTCTACATGAAGTTGAGTTTGGGGTAGACTTACAACATGGTGATTATCTAATTTCAATGGATCCGTATCGGATGATACATTACGAGTTGTGAGATATGAGGATTATGATAGATAATATGATGATGAAGGGTTTTATATGTCCTTGTTTGTTATCACATCGGAATACTTTTTTTTATTATTTCAAACACTTTTAGGAAAAGTGAGAAACCCAAAGTCACAACAAACCCAAAAAGCACAAACAAGTCCCCTCGAAAGACGAACAAACAAACAGACACAAGCAGTAAAAAAAAACTAAAAATCATAGTTACCATACCCGTCATCTCCACCAACGCATGAGCTCTCATCTGTGGTGGTCATTCCCCATTCAGAAGCTATATTTAAATGCCTCATGAAATCACCATCGTAGTCCCGCCTCACATCATCCAGCGTGATTCGCTCGGAACCATCTTACATGGACAAGCTACCTTTCTTGAAAGCTAGAGACACCCCATGATCCCGTTTAAAGGATGCTCTAGTGCACAGCGGTCGAGGCAGATAAGAGTAATCCTTCCTGCGTTTTCTTTTTGGAGTAGAAGAAGTCGCTCCTCCATCATCTGTCCTGATTCTATCTCCACCCTACACTATGTTGCTAAAGGAACGAGCACCCATATCACCTCTATTGTCCTTGTCGCAGCTGGATAGCATCCCCTTCCTCCCAAGAATGTTGTCCGAAGTTAAATCCTTGCCCTCCTCATCTCTTCCTCTCCTCTGATCAGGTGTGTTGTAGTCAATATCACACATGTAAATGCCCGCGACACCATCATACTTAACTGCTCCTGTTCCTTTCCTTTCTAGGACATTTCCCAAGTCAGTCGGTTTACCCTGTTGGAAAGCTGTATTCTCTATAGTAGGATCTCCCACAACCTCATAGGAAGCCTCACAGTCAGTTTCCCCTCCTTCACAATCCCACATACTAGTCTCCAGGGATTCACCCTGCTCCGTTGCAACAGCATCCATACCCTCCTTAGCAAGACCCAGGAATCTGTTACTCAAATGAATAATAGACACAGAAGCAACACCCGGTCCCCCACTATCATGTTTCCTCCCATTCCTACCAAGATTCACTGCTGAGTCACCTCTTTTACATTCCACCCTTTGATCCCTCGTATCCAAGGCATCACCCAAATGCTGATCCCTCAAAGTCACCCCATAGGATGTGGAACCATTCATTTGATCACTCTTAGTATTAGGATTCTCTTGCCTCTGTCTCTTGCTTGCATCCGGAGCCTCCAGAATGATTTGAGTTCCCATGACATCCGTCAAGGATGTGATATCACCATGTCTATTCGGCTCCTTGCCATCCCCTTCGGCGAGCTATTGAACCAATGGACCCTGTGATTGGGAACCTCCATTTGTACCCTCCATAACCTTAGTCCTCATCTCCGGACCTTCCATCAGCTGTGTCACCGGGATGATCCCTGTAGTGTCCTCCCTCCTAACTGGAGCCTGATACACCCGACGCCCAGAATATAGCACCTGAGATGATTATCCTCTTTGGCAACTCCCTGGAAGACGCCCAAAATGGTTATAAGTTGAGAAAAAAGTCATAACAGTTCTCATAAACAACATGTTGTTTACACCTATATTCCTCGCCGATTGTAATCCACACAAACTCAAATGGAATTCTAGAAGCATCAACCTCAATGCATACAAGAGGGTTAATCAGATGACACACCTCTTCAGTGAGGCTATCCGCACACAGGAATCTACTCAACTAGATGAGAGGGGACTGCTGGTTTTATATGATCAATATTCAGTCTGGATATCACTAGTTGAGGGTGACTGAGTGTGATATCCTGAATAATCCTTTCATATGTCAGTATTAGCACTTCATGTTTTTACTCATGTTTTTTGGTATAATGACCAAACTAACCATTATCACGGGGATTATGAAATTTATATTTTGTGTGCTCCTAGACCAGTTCATCATGGTATTCAATGATGATATCTTAATCTACTCAAAATCCATGTATTATAATACTGATCATATGAGAGTGGTTTGGAAGAATCTATAGCGAACCCACTTTTTTATACATTACTTATTACATAATTTTTTTTGAAAAACAACATAAAGTCATTACAGAACTAGGATCCAACCATTTAGGGTGTTGAAAAAATTATAACCATTCATAAAATTTAATAAATAAAAAATAAAAAAATATTTAATTCCCTCTTCTCTTGCATCATATTGGCCCTTGTGTTCTCCTTATTACAAGTAATCACCTAAATATGTACACTGAAGAAGTGGGGAGTTAAAAGGCCAATAATAAAAAAGATGAGAACATGAATCAATATAACATTGGGTGAGAATAATCATTATCATCATAACATAGTTATATCATCATAATAATGAAAGTAAGGATTATGAAAATTCTTAGAATTTCAAAATGCATAAAAATGAAACATCATGTCTTAGTGGTAAACTACAACACGTAGTTGTGAACAAAGATAATATCATGTTATCAAATATTTCAATTTTTCTCATGGGATAAATCAGATTAACTAATAAATTGGGGTGCTATATAATTCCAATAATAATTGTCACATAATAAAATTTAAATTGCGCTATATATTTTCAGGCGCACCGGTCACATCAAAACATTTACATTAACATGCATGCCACATAGAACATATATCAAACTTGGAAATAAAATAACCCATGTAAAGGAATGAGTTTCATTTCATAAAGAATAATTTCAGATACATTGGAGTTACCCCATATAAAAAGGGAATTATATGCTCTGTATCAATCTTGGTTGAAGAAGAAACAATCTCATGAGAAGTAAAAGATGTATTTTTTTTAAAGAAGAGTTCTCTTGGAAAAATCAATGATTTTTTCTTAAAACCTGATTGATAACATGTATAACCTATAAATGATAATAAAATGATGAATACATCATATATAAGGAATATAATTTCTGAAAATGGGGTGAAAGAGGTAAAACTCAAAGAAAGAGAGATGGGTTCGATAATTCCCCTTGCCTTATGCCCGAATGATTTATTCACTTTAATATCTTGTATAATAACCTTTTATTAAATAATTAAAAAATAAAGAATATTTTATACATTAATTTGATTCATTTTGTTTTTATTACATTCATTTATGGGATTTTTGATGAGTTATAGAGTTGAATTTTATTTTTCTGGAGTGTTTGTTTTTGATGTTTTCATGGCTGGTTCACTTGTATTCATGAATGGAGGTTCATGTAAAATGTTGATAAACATCCCAAATTGTTATCATATGTTATTAATGATATTATATAAGTTTAAATGATCTTATAAAGAAAATTATTATATGGTATGATGATGAATCATTATATATAACTTAATAATGAATGTTTTAGGTTAATTTTGGTGGTTTTTTGATCACAACGATCTCATTTTGTTTTATCATTTAGTATTATGTATAAATTTTAGTTCCAAAACATAAATAGGGTTGTAAAAAAAATTAAAATATTTTTCAACCATTATAATAGTTTTATTAACATCGTTGAAGGTATTAATGGAAAATGAACTTGCATGACCCATGATGTTAGTAAATTGACATATCACAGGCAATGATTTCATTTTTAGAAAGAGAGAGAGAGAGGGAGAGGGATACGTTTAATGATGGATCCTCAAATAACATGATATAATTATAGCATATAAAATATAATGGAAATATCATGAACATTTGGAAAGAGGAGGTGAGGATAGAACAATATAATAAAAACAAATTAAAAGAAAATTAAAAAAAGAAGAGGATTCTACCCCTTAAATAACTCCTTGTTGGGAACCACCTTAGGGAAAAGGGTTTGGTATTTTAATTGGACTAAGATCTCATGGATGTGGGTAAGGGTATATGGAATTTTATTGGGTAGAATTTGGATATGGCTCAATGCTTGAGAGGTGTGAGGAAAAGATGTGGTGAGGGGTGGTATTTATAGTGGAGGAGTGAGGTGTTTCCTCATTAGTTTATTAATTGGTTTATTATTTTTTCTCAAGAATATGAATAGTATGATTAGTATCATTAAATAAATTAAAATAATGAATTAAATTTATATATATTTTTCTTATCTCATCCATACATCATCTATGACTCCATAATTCATGTATTTATCTTTTATCGTAAATTATCGTATTTCACTATTAATGAAATATTCAAGTATTTTATAAAAATACTAAAAAATAAGTCTAACCATTTTATTATTATTATAATTAAAAAATTAACTCCATTTTACGAAATAATTTTTCAAAATATGAGTAATTTAAATTTTAATTAAAATCATCACTTGGAAAGTACATATTTTAAAATTATAACTGATTTTATAACACTTTGAAAAATTACTTTAAGTATAATAAAATTATCTTAAAGAAATAAAACATAAAAATGTTAATTTATGAATTCATTTTATGAAAATATATTTTATTTTAAATTATCAACTTAATCAAAAAATCATAATTAAATATTTATGACGTACAAAAATGGCAACACTTAATTAATAATTTTTAAAACATTTATTTACTTAAAATATGATATAATGATACCATAATTTAGTTTATAAGATGTGTAAATTGTATTTATACCTTCATGGGTGAGTTTTCTATTCATTTGGCCGATTTTCTATTCATAATGGTCATATTACTATTGCTAAGGTTAAGTTACTATTTCATCGGTATTGGTTCCTTAAATTTCAAAAATACTTTTTATTTCATTAATTATTCATTAATAAAGTTTTTATTATGGTCTATAAGTGATTTTATGTGATTTATAATATATAAACTAATATAATAAGGGATAAATTCCATTGATAAAATTTTGAATCATTACATTCTTCCCCCATTTTGAAATTACACCCTGAAAATTTGGTTCTACATAAATAGGTGGGCAAACTTATACTTCACTGCCTTCTCCAATCCCCAAGTTGGTTCTTCATACTTTTGGTTCCTAAAAAACACATTGACAAGGTGGGTTGTACTATTACTTAAAACCTTATCTCTCTGATCCAAAATCTTTTCTAGATGCTCTTCATAAAAGATATCATCTTCCAACTTTACCACCTCTAAGTTTCATACATGTGAGGGATCTGACATGTACTTCATCAAGAGTGATACGTGAAACACATCATGAACTTGATTAATTTTTAATGGGTGTCTAAGCCAATATTCCATAGATCCTATGTGATTAGGGATCACAATAGGGCCAATGTAACTTGGGATTTGATTCCATATCTTTCCAAACTACATGACTCTCTTACATGGTGATATTTGAAGGAATACTTTTTCTTGAATGTTGAACTCCAAGTCCCTTTGATGGTTTTCAACATAGATTTTTTACTGATTTTGAGCAACATTGATATGTTATTGGATGGATTGATCCTTCTCTATAATCTCTTGCACTAGATCAGGTCCAAGTTGGATTCTTTCCCCAACTTCATCCTAACAGGTCAAAGTTTTACATTTCATTCCATATAGAGCTTCATGTGGAGCCATCTGAATACTCGAGGAGAAGATGTTGTTGTATGAGAAATCAAACAATGTTATTTTATGGCCCCATCCACCTTTGAATTATAATGATAAGGATCACTGCATATCTTCAAGAATATGAATATTCCATTCATATTGGCCATAAGTGTGGGGGTGATTGGCATGGATGAAATTCAATTTAGTACTCCAGGAATGTTAGAGATATCCCTAGAGTATAGATGCGAACCTTGGATCATGATCAAAGAGAACCAAGAGAGAAACCCAAAGAAGTATCACTGATTCCATTACATATATCTTTACATGTTTTTCAAGTGATATATCTCCCTGAATAGTAATAAAGTGGGTAGTCTTGGGGAGATGGTCCACTACAACCCAATCCTTTCTTGGAAGCATCATTGTATGTCGCAAAACCTTTTCCACTTGTTGTTAATGTGAGTAAAGGTGTCATGAACAACCTTATATTTAGCTCCTGGAATCTTTCCTCTTATTATTCCATCTAGAAATACTTTACCCCTTTCCTTGTTAAATTCCATCACTTGTGATTACATGTCCCAAGAATGTACCTTGTTGTATCCCAAAGTCAAACATTCTAAACTCTTTATACAAATTATCATTCATCAATGTCGCTAACACAAGCCTTAGATGTTCTTTAGGTTCCTCCATTCACTCGGAGTAGATGAGAATATGATCATTAAACACTAAAAAAAATTTGTTGAGGTAATCTAAAGACTCTATTCATCAAATATATGAAGATTGCAGGGGAATTAGTAAGTCCGAATGGAATCACCAGAAACTCATATTACCCATACCTTGCACAAAAGTTAGTATTCTAAATATATTACTTCTTCAACTTTAGATAATGATACCTAGACTTAATATCCACCTTATGGAAGTACTGATATCCTCACAACTGATTGAAAAAGTCATCAATCCTTGTAAAATGGTAATTTTTCTTTACGGTGATCTTGTAGAGTTCCTAATTATCGATACAAAGACCAATTAATCCAACCTTCTTCATGACAAAGATCACATGAACACCCTAAGGTTATGAACTAGGGTGTATGAAACATTTTTTCAAATTCTCTTGCAGCTACTTCTTAAGCACCTTCAGTTCAATTGGATCTATCCTATAGGGACACTTTGAGATAGGAGTAGGTCTTGGTATGAGTTCAATTTAGAAATCTACCTCAAAATCTCGGGGAGGTCTGGGTAACTCATCAAGAAATAAATCACCGTATTCCCTCACAATAGGAATTTCCCTTGTATTGATACCTTCCTTTGACTCAACCATTTGAGAGAGGTATGATTTTCCACTAGAAATCAACACCCACACCATTGAAGGATTTTACAAAGTAGATTTATAATATTACTTGAATTTGTAGAGTATTATAGGTTTTTTCATAATATGAAATGATATTTCAATTTACTAACAGTTTATATGTGCTCTATATAAAAATATCCAATCAATTCCTATTATAGCGTCGAATTCCACCAAGGGAAGTATCTTGAGATTCACTGGAAGAATATTCCCACATAAGCCAACATGAGAAGAGTCCAACACTTGGGTTGCAATGAATTTCACCACTTATTGTTTTTACAGATATCTCTACTTCATGGTTTTGGGGATTTGATTCAATTGTTCTATAAAACAAATAAGATTGAAAGGAATGCGTAGAATCATAATCAAATAAGAGTTTTTACATTTTTTATGGAATAGGATGTGTACCTTGTATGACTTCATTTTATTGATCCAATTCAGTAGTATTGATGGCTTAAGGGTTTCATTTCTATATTGGCTTTGGTGGATTCTGACACTGATTACCCTTGAGGATTCTAGGTTTAGTGCACTATCTTGCATCGTTCCCTCTCTCCCTATAGTTGTAGCATTGGACCATCAGTGGTTCTCTCCTTTACTCCACCAAATTTTCCTACATCCTCATGTATTTTAGTCATTAATGATCTTGGTGTCCTTCTCTCCTACACATGAAGCATTTCCCCATCCCTTTCAGGTAGTTCCCACGATGTCTCTCCCAACATTTTTGTACATGTGTGTGGCTGAGTTTTCTTTCTACTTTCCTCTTTAGATCCTCTAGCATGAAACTCCATCGTTATTTTCTTATCACCATAGCCGTGGGACCATTATCCAAACTCCAAATCCACTTAGAGATAACATCAAACAACATATTCATAACTACCAATCTTTTTTGAAGAAGAAAAAATATCATTAGATGTAAAAGATGTATTTTTTTAAGAAGAGTTTTTTTAGAAAAATCATTGAATTTTTCATAAAACTATATTGTCAACATGTATATCCAAAAAACATAACACAATGATGAATAAATGATATGTATGGAACAATAAAGTAATATCAATACTAATACTGATGTGAAATAGGGAAAACCCAAATAAAGAGAGTTGGGTTCAAGAATTCCCCTTACCTTATGTCTGAATGCTTTCTTAACTTTAATATCCTGTATAATTACATTAGATTCATTAATAAAAAAACATAAACATTTATACATGAATTTTATTGATTATGGTTTTATTAAGTTAATTTTTGGACTTTTCAATGAGTTATAGAGTTTAATTTTATTGTTCGGGTGTGTTCATTTTCTTAGTTTTCATGATCGGTACACTTGTATACATGGATAGAAGTTCATGAAAAATGTAGATAAATATACATAATTTTTATCATATGTTATTAATGATTTTACATAATTTTAAATGATATTATAAAATTTTGGTTATATGTTATGAGGATTAATCATTAGATAAAAGTTAATGATGTTTGTTTTAGGTTAATTTCAGCAGTTTTTCGATCACAATGAACTCGTTTGGTTTTTTCATATAGTATTATGTATGAATTTTAGTTCCAAAACACAAATAGGGTTGTAAAATAAATTCTAAAAGATTTTAAATACATTAAAATGGTTTTATTAACATCAGTTAATGTGCTAATGTAAAATGAAAGTGCATCACCCACGATGTCGGTAAATTGACACATTATAGTTGACAATGTCATTTTTAGAATAAATGAGAGAGAGGGAAGAATTTAATGAAATATTTTCCATTTAAATGATATAAATATAACAGATAAAAATATATAGAACTTATCATGCACTTTTGGAAAGAGTTGGTGAGGAGAGAATAAGAAAATGAAAATAAGTTAAAAGAAATTAAAAGAAAAAGGAAGATAATTTTACCTCTTAAATATCTCCTCCTTGAGAACCTCCTTAGGGAAAAGGTTTTGGTATTTTAATGAGAACAAGAGGTCATGGACATGTGAAACCTTATATAGAATAGTGTTGGGTAGAATTAAGAAAAAGCATAAATCTTGAGAGGTTTGATTAAAAGAGGTGATGAAGGGTCATATTTATAGTGGTGGAGAGGAGTGATTTCTAATTATAATATTTATTAGTTTACTATTTTGGATCAAGACTATGAATATTTTGAGAATTATGAAAAAAAATTAAAATAATTAAGTATTGTTTGATATTTTATGCTTATATTATCTTTATATCATTTATGACTCCATAATTCATGTATTTATCTTTTATTATAAATTATTGTATTTTACTATTCATAAAAATGAAGTATTTTAGAAATAACCCAAAAATTCATCGCAACCATTTTTTTACATGTATAAATCATAAATGAATTCCATTTTATGAAAATCATTATATATATATATGAGTAATTTAATTTTTAATTAAAATCATCATTTATATGGAAAATGTAGATTTTAAAATTATAAATGATTTAATAACACTTGAAAAAATTACTTAGGGCCTCATAAAATTATATTAAAATAATAATACTTCAAAATTTTAATTTATGATACATTTTATAAAAATAATTTTTTTAATTAATAAATTAGTCACAAAATTGTAATTAAATTTTTATGATTTAAAAAAAATTCCAACACTTGATTAATAAATATTAAAATATTTATTTACTTAGACTATGAAATTATTATACTTTTGTTTCATTTATAAGATGCCTAAATTTTATTTATGCCTTCATGGGTGTGGTTACTATTCATTTTTCCAGTTTACTATTCATATCAGTGATATTACTATTCCTAAGATCCAGTTACTATTTCATCGGTATTGGTTCCTTAACTTCTAGAAATACTTATCATTTTATTAATTAATTATTTATAAACTTTTTATTATGTTCTATAAGTGATTTTATGTTATTTATACTATATGAAATTTCTATAAGAAGGGGGAAATTCCATTGATAAAAGTTTGGGTCGTTATACATTCTTCAACACCACAAACTCTATGGAAATTTTTACAAACGTAAGTTTTGGACAGGAGAGGTACATTTCCTCAAAAATGTGGTGACTCATTATGGTGTGTCAGTAGACCCGTCGATGGTTGTGGGAATTTTTTCTTGGGAAGCACCTAAGAATGTGGCAGATGCTCATATTTTCCTTAGTCTCACAAGCTATTATTGGAGGTTTGTGCATGATTTCGGTTGAGTTGCAACTCCATTGATAGTGTTGACTAGGAAGGGATAAGTTTTTCTGTATAATCATCAATTCCAAGAAATATTAATTTATTTGTAGTGCAATTTTTCTAGTGCTTTAGTGCTTCAACTTCCCAAGGAGGGAGGGATGTTTGATGTTTTTTATGCTCCCCGCATGGTATTGGGATGCGTGTTAATTCAGTATGTAGTAGATATATCTTATGGGTATAGGAAGTTTTCATCCCACAAGAATAACTATACCCTCAATTTTTTAGAGTTGGTAGTATTAGTTTTTTCTCTGAGGTTATGGAGACACTACCTCATTAGGGAGTGCTTTTTAATCTTCAACGAACACAAGAGATTGACGTATATCTTTTATTATTATGATCTTAATTTTCATAAGTGTAGGTGGATTGAGTTTCTTCTATATTTTGATTTTATTATCTTATACACCTTAGGAAAAAGGGAATTTTGTGGCTGATTCATTGAGAAGGAAATCTCGAAGGGATGTTGTTCAGGATTCTGGGGATTCTTAGAAAGGATTGGCGGATTTATCATCATTTCACTTTGATGTAAGGGTGGATGATGGTAGAGGATTTTTGTATTTGATGGTGTTATAGTATTCTCTAATGTGGTTGGAGGAGTAGACTCATTACTGAGACTCATAGGTAGAGGTGATGCATTATCATGTTGTCCATGATGATGCTTAAGATGTACTGTCAAATAATGGACTGAACCAGATGATATTTTAGAGAGGACTATTTGTTTCGGTGGTGATGTGTGAGGGATTTCTTTTTGAGTTTTATAAATAACCTTTGGAAGCATGCCTAGGAGTATCGAAGATGTATGATGACTTGAAGATTTAGTTTTGGTGGTTCGGGATGAAACAAGTTGTTATAGAGTTTGTGGTGACTAGTTTGGTTTTCCAACAGGTAATGGATGATAATAATGTTACCAACAGTTTATTATATCCATTGTATTTTCCTAAGAAGAATTAGGTGATATATGGATGGATTTTATCATTGGGTTAGCATGATATTAGATATTTTTTGATGGTATTTGGGTGATCGTGTATCAGTTGACGAAATCACCACATCCTAGAAATCAAGGAGTCGGGCGCAATGGATTCTTTAGCTAAGAGGTATGTGGATTATGTGATGTGTTTTCATGGATTCATGATGTCTATTGTCTAGTATCAGGATGTGGGTTATCCCTCATGAGTCTTTAGGTTATTAAAATATCCTTTTGTAACTCTGTTATGCCTCCTCACTTCTTTTCCCCCTCAGAAAGATTGATAGATAGAGCACGCTATCCAAACTCTAGATGATATATTATGGGAACCTGTATTAGTCTTTTTTGATCATGGGTATGAAACTTATCTTTTTTCTATTTTACATAAAAAATTATCAATCACTCATCCATTTGCATGGATCCTTTTGATTCCTTCTATGGGTAACAATTCATTCTCTATTTTTCTTCATGGAGGTTGGGGAGGTAGGAGTTCATGCCCTTGATATGGTATAGAACACAATAAAAAAAGGTTCAGTTTGTTTGGTAGAGGATGAAAATAGTGAAATAATAATAAAATTATTTTTCCAATCACTCGAGGAGGCCCTTGGAGTTTGAGTTTGGGTACCATGCATTCTTTAAGGTTTCACCTCAATGTGGTAGTAGAGGTTCGACAGGGGGCGGATGATTTGTTATTTTTTTGGTCCCTTTGAGGTGCTAGGGTGAGTTGGCGAGGTGGTGTATCAGTTGGAATTTTCACTAAGGATGGAAATGATCCAAGATGTCTTCCATGTCTCTCATCTTTTTTGGTATCTTCATGATGAATCCATTTTCATTGAATGGGGAGAGTTGGATTTCAAGGATTCAATGTCTGTAAAGTGCTCAATAGAGATCTAGGATCTCCAATAGAATGCATTATGTGGATGAAACCTTTCCCTTGGTCAGTATTTTTAGGATGTGTGGTGCCTTACAGAAGAGTAATTTAAACCATGAGATGTAGATTCTTTCCTAGTACCAAGAGTTTTTGGGATTTTTGTTTTACTTTGTTTGTTTTTTTCCTTAATAATGTAATTTTTGTATTCTTCTGTTCTACGAGATAATCTATTTTCATAGTTTTTTGATGTATGATATGTGAAAATGTTTTGATATATAGAATACGAATGACCTAATTCCAAATTATGATGCATTAACTAGGATGAAATTAGACCCCTGTGGATGATTTTGTGCCATCCAAAGAAGATAGTATCATAACATGGAGGATGAAATTCCAAGATTCATATGTTTGGGGAGGTGTAGTGAATTGGTTATAGTGGTAGTTTGTTTGGGTTATGTGAAGGTTGGATGATTATAGTGATGTGGTTTTGTGGTGATGAGATTTCATGAGTTGTTTTGTTTCCATTTGGTTTGGTGTGTTTGGATGGTGGTAGCACTGGGGAGTGATGAGATCCTTGAGAGGTATCTCACGTGGTGGTTGTTCATACCCTTTTCTTTCTATGCTTGGTTTTTTTATTCTGGAGGGAGAGAATCATTTGATATGTATCTAATGTAATTATCTATTCCTTCCCGGTTTGTAACTTTGATGGAGGTATTTCAGAGGATTCCTGAGGAGGATTCTTGGAGACTCGAGCTGTAGAGTTGTTACAGTAAAGAATTAACATATCGTAATGTTTGAATGACATGTAATGGTGGTTTGTGTCTTGTATGACTAGTGAAATCATGAGATTTTTAAACTGGTTTGGGTGATCCATGACACAAATACATGACATGTATAAGAAATTCACGATGTGTAGCAAATAAATGCCTAAGATACTGAATTTTTTATGAAAGATAGAAATTTTTGAAAACATGAGGATTGCATGCTGTGTAATGGTTGAATGACATTAAAATTGTAGGTTTCCATATTTTAAGTTCTTTTATGATCTTATTTTTCTCATTTGGACTTGGATTCTACCCCACTAATTTTGAATGAACCATAGGCACCTTGAGAAGAATTTTCAACCCTCTTCTCCTCGCTTCAATCTATTGGTTATAGTGGTTCTTGGTTAGCGATTTGTGGAGAGTTCTTTCTCCTTTCCACAGGTTTTTATTTATTTATTATCTTTATAATTCAATATGGTAAATTTTTTTGTTTTGTATGGGTCTTGGGATGTGTTTAGATGACCTTTGAGTGAATTGTAGGTTGACATGTAGTTTTTTATGTGCAATTTTGGTTTGCGAGCATTTAATCTACACCATAAAGTGCACAATTATTAGGTACCAGGATAGGAAGTGGAAGCTGATGGGCCAAGAAATTAAAAAATTTCGCATCACCGGAGCAACGTTATAATGTCAACTCTGGTGAGCTATCTCGGTACAGTTTAAGGACCACGCGTGGATTTGACAAAGCACAAAATATAAAATGAACAAGTACCTTTTTTGGATCTAAGGTGCACAAGTGTTTCACATTTTTCTAGTAGCTATTGCTCAAATAATCTGACGTCAAAGTCCTATATATCGTCCACACACGCCTTTAGAATCTGCAAGTGCATCATTCGTTGGAATTTGAGAGCTAGCGCAATACACCAACGATCTCTTCGATGCATCAGTGATCACCGAAAGCCAAGAAACTTCGATCCAAGAAGTATGATATTGAAGTTATTCCTTGCTTGAGAAGATCTCTCTCTAGAATCTCATAGGATAGAGAGGCTCTCAAATTTGACACAAGAATAGTTATCGGGAGATCACCTCTCACTTACTTATATAGGGGATATCTAAAATACCTGGTATGGGTTCCCAACCCCCTTGTAATAGATATTCTCTATATAAGTATTATAAATATTTATTTATTTCGAGTAAAATTATGCCATAAATAATATTTATAATTTTATCACTAACTGCAATATATATTAAATATATATTCTGTGATAAACTTGAGTTTATAACTCGAATCACTTATCCTGAAATTATTAAATGAACCCTAGATATTTAAATTTCTTCATATACTATTTTATCTTTGTATTTAAAAAATAACTTGTAAATATATGTTATAAATAAATTCAACATATTATTCCAAGCTTTAATAATAAAAGAATTTATTTATTCCTTGGTGATCTATAGAACTTGGATGGTACATAGTCCCTTTGGCGAGGCCACCAAGTTTTATATTCATATTCACAGAATAGGGAAGATTCTCAAAGCACTATTGTGTGTGACCCTCTAGGCCCTTATCTCAATAGAAGTGAATAATATCAACCGAACAAGAACGGGGTCTATAAACCCATAGAGGCCCATATTTAGACAAGTTAAAGTCAAAGAAACAACTACTTTCCTATGAACATGTTATGTGAAATATAATATCTTCGTCATCGATATCTAAATAAAAAAGAATTCACACTAGTGTCATAATAATTTATCTTGCTTTATTTTATTTATTGATTTGTCCGGACGGTCTTACCTTCCTCTATCATGGCCTTGGATTTAGTGAAGGTGCAACCATCCTAATAAACCAGGCCCGAGATATCTCTTCCTCAACTCAGAAGTGACAAATCCTATCTTGATCATTCAATCAATGCCATTTCACCAATGACATACCCAATGCAAACTACCTCGCCATGAATTTATCACCATGGTTTTCACCTTGTATCAAAGTACTTAATTAAATGACATCCATTGATAATGATCTCAAATCTGGAGACCACTACACATGTCCGTAGATAGAAATGACCAATAACACCTAAAAAATGTGGCGTTCCTATTATGTGGGTTAGTCCTCATGATATCTAATACTATAGATCATAAAGTGCTAACTTTATAAGAAAAATTCTGAATTCTTATGAGCCCTCAACACCTGATGGTCTCACATCATATGCGTCCTTTCAAAATGATGTAATTGGACCAAATGACATTACTTTAATATTACTGTCATGGAATCTCAGGGTTCTCATTATTTCATGGGATCTACTATAACCTTTTAATACAACATGTAATCCATGTACATTGCCATAAACAAAGTGGATGAAGAAATATATACACTATTATAGAAAGATAAACACATTTATTATAATAAACTGTATACATGTAGTGTTAATCAAAGTACCAAACAAGTTGGCTCTGGGGAACCCACTTTCAACACTTCCACTTTCACTTGAGACAACTGCTAATAGTTTTCAATTTTCTACCTCTTACATGAGAATCATGCTTCTACTGAGAAATGGATTTAGTTAGGGCGTCTACCACATTGTCCTTTGTGGATACTCTACTAACTGTGACATCACCTCTTTGAGTAAAATCCCTCAAGAGATGAAACTTTCGAAGAATATGCTTTGTCCTCTAGGGAGACCCGGGCTCCTTGGCATGCACCACTGTAGCAGTATGATCGCAATATACTAGAGAAAGGTCTGCAATACTAGGAACAACACAAATGTCTGAGATAAAGCTATGTATCAATACTACTTCTATTGCTGCATTGAAAGCTACAACATATTCAGACTCTACTGTTGAATTGGAAACCACATCTTTCTTTGAGCTTCTCCAACTCACTACACCACTATTCAGGAAAAATATGTAGCATGACTGTGATTTCAGATCATCATGATTTGTTTGGAAACTAGCATCAGTGTATCCCCTAACTAGTAGTTTCTCATCTCCTCCTAACACTAGGAACATATCCTTATTATGCCTCAAGTACTTTAGGATTGTTTTAATAGATTTTCAATGAAGCTCTCCTGGATTTTCTTGATATCTACCCACCATTCTTAAAGCAAAGGTGACATAAAACCTAGTACATAGTATGACATACATGTTAGAACCCATTACTAAGGCATAAGGGATTCTACTCATTCTGTGAATCTCCTCCTATGTTTATGGACCCATTTTCTTAGAGAGATTTATACAATGTGACATAGGCAAAAATTATCTATTGGATTGTTCCATATTGTACCTTTTTAGTACCTTGTCAACATACGTACATTGAATTAGACCAAGAAACCTTTGAGATCTATCTCGATAGATATTGATCCCTACAATGTAGGTTGATTCACCTAAGTCTTTCATGGAGAAGAATTCATTTAACCAAGTCTTAACTGATTGTAAGACTTTCACCACGTTTTCCATAATTAATATGTCATAGACATACAATACAAGGAAAATGATGGAATTCCCTTCGACATTTTTATATACACAAGGCTCACATTCATTTTTGATGAAACCAAATTCTTTTATGGCCTCATCAAAATGATAATTCTATGATCTTGATGCTTGCTTCAATACATAAATTGAACTCTATATATTGCATACATTATTGGAATTCTTTGACTTGAAAAACCCTTCAGGTTAGGTTATATAGATGTATTCAACCAACTTCCCATTTAGAAAAGTAGTTTTGACATCCATTTTCCAAATATCCAAATCATTAAAGGATGCTATTTCAAGAAATATTCTGATGGATTTAAGCATTTCTACTGGTGAGAAGGTTTCATCATAGTCAATTCCTTGATGTTTCCTGAAGCCCTTTGCAACTATTATTTCATTAATGGTATTAAACTCACCATCCATGCCCAGCTTATTCTTGAATACCCATTTGTATCCAATAGGTTTTACATCAACTGGAGGGTCTACCAAAATCTGAACTTGATTTTGGAACACAAACACCATCTCATAATTCATGGCTTCTTTCCATTTAGCAGCTTCTTTTCCATCTACTACATCCTTGTAGTTTAGAGGTTCAATATCCTCAAGGACTAATGTGTCACCTGACTTGGTGACAAGAAAACCATAATGCTATGGTTCTCTAACATCTCGTGTATAACTACGCAGTATTTGTGTCTTAGGAACAACTTCTTCTTCCACTTGTTCATGTGGAGATTATTCCTCTACCAACTCTTGTGCATTTGGATAATTAAATCCACCAAAGTCAATATTTCTCCCACTATTTCTAATAGAAATATGTTTCTTTTCTAGAAATATAACATATCTTTCCATAATAACTTTTCTATCTAAAGGGTTATATAGGTAATATCCTCTAGTTTTCTTAGGATAACCTATAAAGATGAACTTGGTGATTTTGGATGCTAATTTTTTACTTGGTAAAGTCTTGACAAATTCCTCACACCCCCATACACATATGTGTTTAATACTAGGTTTCTTTCTATACCATAACTCATATGGAATCCCATCTATAAGTTTAATTGGTACTCGTTTAAGGGTATATGCTGATGTATGAAATGTGTATCCCCAAAAGGATAAGGGAAGAGTTGCATGACTCATCATTGATTAGACCATGTCAAGTGAGGTCCTATTACTCCTTTCACTAACACTATACCATTGTGGTTTATAAGTAGGAGTGAGTTGGGATACTATCCCACACTTCTTAAAGTGATCAATGAAAACTTGGTTAAGATATTCTCTGCCTCTGTCTGAGCGGAGTGATTTTAGATTTCTACCAAGTTGGATTTCTATGTTATTTTGGTATTCCTTAAAATCGAAAAGGAATACTACTTATACCCCATTATGTAGATATATCCATACCTACTATAGTCATCAGTAAAAGTAATGAAGTATAAAAAAACCACCCATTGCCTCTACTGAAAATGGACCACATACATCAGTATGTATTAATTCTAGTATTGTATTGTCTCTTTCTCCCTTTCCTGAGAAAGGTGTTTTGATCATCTTTCATTATAAACAAGCTTGACATACACCCAAGGGTTCTAACTGTACCGATTCTAAATACCCTTCTTGATGTAATCTTCGTAATCGCTTCTTGTTTACATGACCAAGCCTGAAGTTCCATAGGTGCGTGATATATGAGTCATGTTGGCTATTTTTTTCATTGATTTACCTTATGGGGTTCTTGAGTTCCATCATATATAAACAATTGTTAATATGTTCCATACCATAACATATGTTATCCCTATAAAAGTGACAACATTTATTTCCAAAAATGAAATAAAGACACATAGTGTCTAAACTCGACATTGTGATAATGTTTCCGGTTACTGATGGTACATAATATAAATTGTTTAAAACTAGTATCAAACCACTTTTCTAGGTTAAGTGATAGTCTTCGACTACCAAGGATGTCCAACATGCACCATTGTTTACTCGGAGATCCACTTCACCTTTTGAAATCTTCTTGAACCTACTTGGTTCCTATATGTAAATACAAATGTGTGAGCCAAATGCCATATCCAATACACAACTTATAGATAAAGATAGATTACATTCAATGAAAAAAATACCTGAATTAGAAGCATCAGTATCCTTCTTCTTCCTAACTTTACAATTCTTCTTCTAGTTTCATTTCTTGCCACATGCAAAGAAGACAGCTTCATGCTCATTACTTTTCCTCTAAATCTTTGGCTTCATTGCAGGATGATGCATTGGTGTCTTTGGTCTTGGCATGGCCTTATACGCCTTTGCCTTGCCCTTTTTTTTCTTGTTCACCATAAGGACATATAAATTGGTATTTTTCATATCCTTATCATCTTGGTGAACTAGAGCCGAAAGGTCTGGGAGTGACTTTTTCATATCATTCATGTTATAATTGGCAATAAAAGTCGAGAAGCTTGATAGTAAAGAGGAAATAATGAGATCCACTTCTAGTTCTTGATTCAATTTGAACCCAACGGCTTCAAGACTCTCAATATATCCAATTATCTTGAGTACATGAGGACCGAATAGAAGCCCTTTTTCTATCCTGAACTTATAAAGGGCACTTGAGATCTCATGCCTTTCCTTCTTGGACCACTCTTGATATAATTATTGGATATTTGAAAGAATCTTGTAGGTTTCCTCATCCTCATGCATTTTTTTCAATTGGTGGGAAATGGATGACAACATGATTCATTGTACATCAAGTGCATCGTCTACATGCTTTCTACATTTATCTTTTTCCACCTTGCTTACTCCCTGAGGTGGCTCAGCAGGTATTTGGGATTCCAGCACATATAACTTATTTACTTGGCGTAGTACTTTGTGTAAGTTCCTATACCACTCCAAGAAGTTATTGCTGGTCAGGAAATTTTCTTTATCCATAATCTATCACAGTGATAAATTACTTGTGGGGTTAGTGATATCCATCTTAAATCTACATCATATGAACAATTAGCAGTTAGTACTTTCTCCTAATTACCTTTTGGACATTTATGAATAATAAATTATATCATTTTAATGTCTCACACTATTTTAGAGAACCTTAATATCCCTCACTATTAGATTCAGAATACTCTGTCACTTTAATATTCTAGTGGCAAGGATCCTCGAAACCCCCCTCATAGTCCACAAGCTATGTCTATGCCACTACTCGGAGGGTTTCAAGGTTGGCACTAGACTAGCCAACCACTTGACTTGTGGTTCCTTGTATTGTTGATTAAAGTCCCAACTTTTGGAATCCGAACATGATTACCTCAACATATTTCCTCTACAGTGATGGAAATTTAGCTATGGCTAATCCTTGACTACTCACATTAGTTAACTTGACCCATTTCTCTCATTAAAAATGCCCCGGTAGTAAGAGGAACTCTCAACAATTGCTGACGATCACCCCAAACACCCGGTTTTGTTTTGATGTGACAAATGGAAGTCATTTTGACTTAATATATCTTTGAGGTATTTTATTATTTATTAAAAAATAATCCTTTTTATATCTATATGTTCATACTATATTGTCGTGATCACAACTGAACATGTAATAGAAATATAAATTCATCACTTATTTATGAATTTTTTATCTTGTTTACTATTCTATGTGATCAAGCAATAATCATGCACTCACATAAAATAATAAACAATACATAAAGGTAAATCATGCAATCCGACTGGTCTTGAGCATTCTATTATGATCGATCTATAATGGATAAATCATAACCTATTGGCATCCATAATTGAGTCGACACTTGACTCACGTCGCAGCAAGCTCCATTACAAAGTGCTTGGCTCCCGACTGGTTTACTGCCTCTACTTGGAAGGGTCTGCCTCTCGGATCATCACCGTTTAATTACAAATATACTTGCACATAGGAGAGGGGGTCTACAGGTTCCAAATACAACTTGTGCAATGGACATGTAGGCCCTTATACATATTTTAATTAAAATACGATTCACAGACATTCATTTATCTAATTAATTATTACAATCATCGTATGCATTGGATAAAAAAAATAAACCAGACATGCACATTTCAATCACTTTTTCAAAACCATTCGATACAAATAAAGCGCTATTAAAAGTAAACTGCAATTAAATTTAAATTGTATGAGAGAACATTAATAAATTAAATTAAATTAAATTAAATTAATTAAATTAATTTTTTTATCAGTTCCATTTATTTAATTTAATTTTAATTACTAAAATTAAATTAAACCATTACTTTAAATTTAACTATAATGTTAAATTAAACTAAAAATTTAATTTTAATTCTAAAATTAAATTAAACTATTAATTTAATTTTAATTTTAATTAAATTAATGTTTTGTTTTAAATTAAATTTAAACTCGAATCTAATTATAATTAGTTTAATTTTAAAAAACTAAATTAATTAAAACTAATTTAACGAGGTTACCTCTAACTGGCTAGGGACTCTGGTTTGACCACGACCCACTACGAGGGAGTTTTACTAGAGCCGAGCCAAATTGTGGCATAACTGCAGCGCGATAGTGGAGTTGCTGTGGTGTGACTGCGGAATGACCGTGGTGTGACCACAACATGAATGCGACATGACCACAGATTGACCACTCGGTCCAGAAACCCTCGCGACGACAATGAATTTCGGTGAGGTGTGAAGGTGGTGTGGCACCGTCCCAACTAACTATGAGAGGCAGCAAACCGTTGCTCCTGCCAACTACAAGGGCGGAAGGCTGGCTGTTTCGGCGTGACACCAAGAAGGGAGGCGGGGCGAGCTGGTGCAGCGACTGGGAGGGGTGCGGTCCGGTGCGGCCTGGTTCGGTGCAGGTGAGCCGAATGTGGTCTAGGGTGGGACATCCGGGATGGCGTGCGGCAGAGGGTACCGGGGCGAGCCAACATGGTCCGACATGGCCTAGTCTGATGACTACTAGGTGTCTAGTGTGAGGTAGAGGGGACAATGCAGTGCGACAGTAGGGAGCGGCGCACTGGGGTGGGGTGCTGCCCGCGGCGGACCGGTGAGGTGGGAAGGCAGGTGCGACCTCTAGGGTTTTATCAAGGGGTTGTGTGCTACCCTCTTGGAAGAAGACCTCCTTGGGTCTCTTTCTTTCCTTTTTTTTATTTATTTTGTCTTTTGACCAAAAAATACCTCTTTTCCATTTTTTAAATAAAATAAGAAGACCCACTTTGGAGTCTTATTCCTCAATTTTTTTAAATTTAATGTCTAAAGACTTTAAATAAATAAAAATCAAGACTTTCACCAAGTCTTCAAAGATGCTATTTTATTAATATTTTTATTTTTATTTTATTTGAGAAAAATAAAATAATATTATAGTATAATATATAATTTATTTATCTCCTATAAATAAACCCACTCGATTAATTCCGGTGACCAAATTCCAGCCAAAGCATGGCCAGATTTTGGTACTTTGAAGAAAAAATAAAATTAAAACATGTTATTCATCAAATTTTAATCTGAATATTTAAAAGCTGATGATGTTGATCCCATTAAAATTTTCAAATGGTCGTACCTTGATCATTCAGAAATGGATCGACGTGCAGTCGGATCCATTGGAACTGATTTAATCCCCCATACATAAATTTAATCAATTTAATTTTTCTATTGACTCTGAGAAAGAACGCATCCCTCTGATACCACAGTTAGGTACTGAGATGGGCAGCAGATGCTAATGGGCCAGGAAATTAAAATTTTTCACATCACCAGAGCAACGTTACAACATCGACTCCAGTGATCCATCCCAGTACAGTCTGAGGACCACGCGTGGATTTGAAAAATCAAAAAATATAAAATGAATAAGTACCTTGTTCAGATTTCATGTGAGCAAGTGTGTCGCTGGTTTCCGGAGACCATTTCTCGAAGACGTCGACATCGAAGTCCTCAAGATCTTCCACACACACCTTTTGAATCTGCAAGCACATCGTTCGTTTGAATCCAGGTGCCAGCGTAGTACACCAATGATCTCTTTGATGTACCAGTGATCACTGCAAGAGAAGAAACAACGATCCAAGAAGGATGATCTTGAGGTTATTCCTTTCTTGAGAGGATATCTCTCTAAAATCCAGGAGGAGAGATAGGCTCTCAAATTTGACACATTAGTAGTTACCTGGAGAGAGACTCTCTCTTACTTATATAGGGGATATCTAAAATACCCAGTATGGGTTCTCGACCCCTCGTGTAATTGATATTCTCTATATAAGTATTATAAATATTTATTTATGTCTAGTAAAATTATGCCATAAATAATATCTATAATTTTATCACTAACTGAAATATATATTAAATATATATTTAATGATAAAATTGAGTCTATAACTCAACTCACTTCTCTTGAAAATATTTAACGAACCCTGGATATTTAAATATGTTCGAATAATATTTTATCTTTTTAATTACATAATAACTTGTAAATACAAGTTATAAATAAATTCAAAAAATTATTACAAGCTCGAATAATTAATGAATTTATTTATTCCTTGGTGATCCATCAAAATTGGATAATACTCACACCTTTTGGTAGGCCCCACCAAGTTCAATATTCATATTCACATAATAGGGAATATTTTCAAAGCGCTATTGTGTGTGACCCTCTAAGCTCTTATCTCAATAGAAGTGAATAATATCCACTGACTAAGAGTGGGGTATAGCAACCCATCAAGGCCCATATGTAGATAAGGTAAATTTAAAGCAACAAATACCTTCCTACGAACATGGTCTATGTAATATAATCTCTTCATCATCAATATATCAATAAAGTAGAATGCACACTAGGGTTATCATCCTTTATCTTGCTTTATTTTATTTTTTGATTTGTTCGGACTGTCTTACCTTCCTCTACCATGGCCATGGATTTAATGAAGATGCAACCATCCTAATCAACTAGGCCCGAGATAAATCTTCCTCAACTTGAAATCGACAAATCCTATCTTGATCATTCAATATATGCCATGTCACCAATGATGTACCCAACACAAACTTCCTCACCACGACTTTATCTACATGATTTTTTCCTTTCATCAATGTATGCAATTAAATGACATCTATTGATAATGTTCTCAAGTCTAGAGACCATTACACATATCTATAGATAGTAATGACCAATGACACCTAAAACATGTAGTGTTCCTATTATGAAGGTTGGTCTTCATGATCTAAACTACTAGTGATCATCAAGTGCGAACTTCATGAGAAGAAGTCCCAATGCTTATGAGCCCCAAACACCTGATGGTCACACATCATCTGTGTCCTTTCAGAATGATGTAACTGGACCATAGGAAATTACTTTACGATTACTATCATGGAATCTCAGGGTTATCATTATAGTTTGGGATCTGCTATAACCCTTTGATACAACATGTAAACTATGTATATTTCCATAAAAAGTGGATCTAAGAGTGTCTACAATATTATTGCAAGATAAACACATGTATTATAAAAACCTGCATACATGTAGTGGTAATAAAAGTACAATACAAGTTGGTTCTAGGGAACCCACTTTCAATAACAATGAGTTGGAAATGCTTCTTTGAGGCATGTAATCCCTTGTTTCTCTTTATTGTGTGTCATGAAGGAGGAGTTTACTCTTTTTTATCTATGATATATGGTTTTTTTGGATTAATCAAAGATAAAGAATTGGCTAATTAAAATCGAGAAGGTAATGGAAAATGGTTCACATGTTTTTACAGATTTGATATAATTGTGATATGATGGTTCTACATGCTTGGTACCCCACTAAACATTGTGGCCATTGGGGGGTTTTCATTCACTGAATGATATGTGATGCGAATTTTTTGCCTGTTTTTATTATTGTGATATCCCCTTAAAATGGAAAATTTCCAACCAATTTTTTTAATGAAATGGTTGCTTTGAGATTAGGGTTTTTGTGACAATGACTATAAAATAATGTGAAATGTGATAAAATCCCCATTGTAAAATCTATAAAATAATATTTGATTTGTTGTGACATATGGTTGTGCTTGTGAGGCAGCAATGTGTGGTTGTGATGTGATGTGGGGTTGACGGGTGAGATTTGGACATATTTTGGGGAAGATAAGTGGTTGTAGTTTGGATGTACTATTGGGGTAGTGAGGTGGTGGTCGTTTTGCCATTAATTAGGGTAGTGAGGTGTTTCTTGTTTTGTAATTATTTTGTGGTGGTGAGTTGAGGGTATGATGGTGATTATGATATACTTGTGATTTGTGGTTTTCTTGCTCTATATGCTAGGTAGTGATGGAATAATTGTTTAATAATGATTTAAATGATAGGGGTTTTTGGTCAATGTTATGGAAATGATTAATGAATAACTAAATTATGGGTTTTTTGGTTAAAAGTAGTTGATGATTAATAGTAAAATGAATGTGTTAGATAATGGAATTTGTTTCAAATGTGAAGTGTGGTTTATGGATTTTTATGTTGTGTTAGGTGTTTATAGGTGAAAGAAAAGTGGCAGTGTTGTGAGTTGGTTAGTGTTTGTTTGTGAACCTACTGGTTGGGATTGTGTTTAAATTATATATATACTTTTAAATTCCTTTGATTTTATGTATGCACCCAAATGCATCAAAAAATATGTTCTAATAATCATATATTCAGACATGAGGTTTGTTTACCATCATCCTGGTGACGAGGATGGATGGATAACAACCCACTCTTTCCCAATTTCTCTTCTAGGAAAGTATATATCCACAATTTTTTATGGTTGGTGGTCTGTTAGTGCACTATGTGATGGACCAGGTGTCTTATGGAGAGATGTAATGTCACTACCCTTATGTTTGTGAGTTATATTTGAAGTGTGCTTGCTTTTGGGGAAGTAGAATAAGTGTCTTTAGGTGATATGTTAGGTCAAGAACTAGCCCAATGGGGCCCGAGCGCTGACTACCCCAAGCCTGCCTCTAATAGGTTATGGGCTAGAAACCAGCACCAAGTAAGCATATCATTCACATGGGAAGCCTTAGGCTAAATTACCTATACAAGAACACACACATATCCAATCCCATACAATAATTAAATATAAAATAACTAATAAACATGCATGCATACATCTAAAATCCCACCATTAGAGTATGAAAACTAATTCTGGAAAGAAAAAAGTTCAAATAAAGTTCTACCATAAAGAAACTGAAATGAAAATAAGCATGTGAAATTGGAAAGTATTGTGGTCAATGAAACCGTAAGAACACACTTTGGTCTCTCTGGATCACTAATCTTTTCATTGTACATGTCCCTCTAGGACTTTTCCTAATGGTCGGTCATCCATATAAGACAAAACCCACGTGGGAAAAGCCCATGCATGGGTGAGTGTAACAATACCTAGTAGGACACCCCAAATTCACTAAGCATAAAAATTAAAGAATAAAATTCATATCCTCATGGATATATTCCACATAAAATATAAAATGAATATCAAAATATACTCAACATATACACACACTCACAATGTAAATTCACAACCGTAATGTCATCCAAGGAGTCATGCTTGAAGGTTCTACATAACACTCATTCGAGAGAACACACTCCATGAGTTGAAGAGAACTGATAGAATATATCTAATCTGCCATGATCATTAGGTATTTCCATATAAATTACATGGAATATGTATAAATATATTGATACGTATATGAGGATCACACCCAAGGCCCTAGGGTATACCAACAACTCAATCTAGAATAACCCAGTAAGTAGAGGATCAACACCCGTGTAGTGTTGGTCTCACTCTTGGACTCATGGAAACTCTATAAATGATTGAAGTCCCTCTAAGTGATCACCATAGTAAGAAAAAGATGTGATTCCATACTAAACGCTCAAGGAATGGACCAAGGGAATATGACCAAATAAAGCTTGTACAAGATGAATAGGACAAGGGATCTAATCTATCGTTGAAGGGTGTACATGGTGTGTACTGGTAGTAAATGATGTGATCCTTCATCACCAAGTCATAACCATGTATCACAACATGATACCATGTCTATTTCCAAGTACATGGTGTGTATGAGCATGTGTACTCCTGAACGTGTCTATGTTCCTATGGTGTTGTCTGATCACAAGTACATGTCGTGTCTAAGCCATTTTACTCCTAGACATATCTATGTACCCATTTAGGTATACACAAAACTACCATGTCAATGGTCATATGTTGTGTGATAGCTATCACATGATATGAGATATTTATCTTCTCAGTGGAACCCTAGCACTACATAGGGGGTCCCACACAACATGTGACCTTATATGAGACGTCGTGTAACTCAGACATTCCAAAATTCCATATTTATCCTCCAATTTCACCCACACCACCATTCCCTTTGGTTACACCATCGATCTCGCTCAGAGATCCTGGGTCTAGACTAATCGAGCCTCACCACCACCTGGTCGTCAAATATCATGCCCCAATCCACTGAAAAAAATCTGTTGAGCTACACCATCATCAAACACCAAGGATATGAAGATAGAGTATCCCTAAATTCATTATCAATTGATAATCCATTTTCAAAGATCTATACCACCACTGATATAAACTTGGATTTGTGATTTCAATATATTGTTCCAAGAAACGGTTTCAGAATGGTTGATTATCCATTATATGTGGGACTCTATCCCAAGAATAATGTCAGTGATGATAACACAAAGAATAGTGAGATAAATCTGGGAAACACCAAAGAGGAATTAACCTCTTATGTGTTCAGTTTTACTCTATCTATTTTTGTTAGAATGATGAATGAAGATCCAAATTAAATAAACAATTCCTCCCAATGATCCACATTGATATTATCATACCTGCAATATGATCAATCCACAAATCAATCCATTGGTTGATTGATTTGTGTTCATCATAGTAATAATTAAATAGGAATAAGTCTATATAAAATAATGACCAACCTCAATTCTGATCATACACTGGTGAAGAATTATTTCACATCACTGCCATTAGTGAGGTCCTCGAGTTCCGTCACAAGAAGTTTTTCGATCCATGATCTGATCGTCGTTTTCCCAAAGAATCTCCCCCAATTATCTCTCTCAAATATCATAGTTTTTACAGATAACTCAAGGATTTTCCATAGAATCACATATATAGACAAAAAACAGGTCATGAAAATTAATTAAATTTATTCATTATTACAACTAATTTAATTAAATGTTTGTGCATGATCTCACCCAACCCAAACGTCTGACTCATTTCAAGGTTATATCACAAATATGGTAAAACCCATGATATGAACTCATCAGTGGAATCATTTTTCTATTCTGAGCCTCTTTTTAGGAATGATACTAGTTTTTTAGTAAAATTACACATGTGTGATATTTAATGAAGTTAGTATATTTCAAAAATTAACTCTATGTACATTGAGCTTCGGAATATCACACCATCTCGGTGATTAACTCTGTAAATAATCAGTATAATATTCCAAATAAATTCATGGAAAACTTAGAGTTATTAAATTCTCCCCACCTTGTGTATTTACCTCTCAGAATGCCAAAAAAGATTTACACAAATCTATGTGGGTACTGAGCTCGCATCTCGGTCTCCCACTAAAAGGTATTATCATGAGGTTTCTTATCATGCCCAAAGACAAGCACTAGGGGAATCTATCACCTAAAAATTATCCTCTCTTACTGATCCTTGGTATCTATTAGGTACTCTACAAATATGTGTCCATCCCCAATGTCCAACTCACCCCAGTCCAAAACATGAGACAGATCATGCACATACCTCCAGAGATATGAAATGTGGAAGATTTCATGTACCTATTCTAATTGTAGTGGTAGAGATAAGAGGTAATCTACCTCACCAACTCTACATAGTATCTGAAAATAGCCAATGAATCTCGAAGTTAGATTTCCGCCCCGGCTAAATCTCAACAATCCTCCGGTAGGTGAGACCCTTAGAAACACATGGTTTCCATCATTGAACTCCAAAGGCCTATTTCATTGGTATTTATAGGACTTATGATAGCTATGTATAGTCCTCATCCACTCATGGATGATCCGCACCTTCTCTATAGTGGATTAGACCAACTCTAGTCCCTTGAGTGTTGATTCATTTGGGTTAGTCCATCAGAGTGGTGAACTATAAGTTTTCCCACACATGGACTCAAATGGTTCCATACTGATGGTAGAATGGTTTCTATTATTGTATAAAAATAGCAACTATGGTAGGAGATCCTCCAAATTATGGAAAAATACTTAACATGCAAGTTTGCATCAATTCCTCTTAGACCTGAATGGCTTGGTTAGTCTTGTCATCATTATGGGGGTAAAAAATGTGCTTAAATGTAACTGAGTCCTGACGGTCTCATGCAACCCCTTCCATAATTGATACATGATGTGAGAATCATTGTAAAAAATTGTCATTGGGGGGAACTCCATGTAGTTATACTACCTCCTTCATGTATATGAATCCTAATCTATATGTTGAACACTACTCTCAACTAGCTAGGAAGTGGGATGAATTTGTGAGTCAGACTATTAGAACCTAGATAGCATCATGTCCTCTAGATGTACATGGTAACCCTATCACAAAATCCATGGATATATATTCCTATTTTCACTTTAGAACATCAAGACACTGAGCAAAACTCACTAGAACATGTTGTTAATCCTTTACTTACTGACAAATAAGGCATTGAAGGACAATATCTAAAACTACCTTATTCATCCATGGCCACCAAAACTAATGTATGAGGTCCTAGTACATATTATCTACACTAGGATGTACTGAAATGGGATATTTATGAAACTATCTTAGAACCTCCTCCCACAACAACCCTGGTAGCATCACACATCCTATAAAAATAATGACATGCTACCAACCATCAGAAAATACATCAGGATCATGATCCAGGGATATTTGAGTTTATAGGGTCTTATAGTCATTATCCTCAAGACGTTACTCCCAAAATCACTATAAATGTGTAGGGGTGACAAATGTTTACTAGAGCTATGCTTCTCTATTTCCATCCACAAAGGATAACTCCAAAGAGGCTAACTAATCCAATGCCTCACTCCTAAACTGTGATGTAGATCCCCATTTAATATAATATTCTACTACGGTACCATTCCCAAGAATATAGAGAATATAAAATTTATAATATTTGAGGAAATATAGAAATAAACTCTATCTAATGTTAATATCCTTGTACGAGAATAGATACTTGAGAGTATTGTGTTCGGAATTGAAGTTAAACTACTCACCCATAAGGTAGTGTTGCAAAATCCTCGATGAGAAGACAACTACTGGTAACTCAAGATCATGGGTTTCGTAGTTCTTATAATTTACTTTCAACAAATATGATCCATAGGAAATAACTTCCTACCACTTCATCAAAAGAAAACAAAGTTTGGTTCCATATCTCATAACACAACTACTTGACACCATGATATAACAGTATCAAGATTGGAGAATTGTTCAATATTTGCCTCAACTTCTAGAAAGCTTTCTACCACCAATTTATCCACACAAAAGGCTTCCTATTTTGGGTAAATTATTTCAAATGGAATTATATCTTGGGGAAATTAAGTATGAATCTATGATAGTATTATGAAAAACGAAGGAATCTTTACAACAGTATCACCCTCTTGGGTGGCTCTGAGACTAACACTAGCTTGACCTTGGCTTAGCCCCACTGTTATACCATCTTGTGAGATAAATTTTCCTAGAGTGTGGAACTATTGAATCTAGAACTGTAACCTCTATAGCTTCTTTAAAATATAGTTCTCTCATAATATGACCAAAACCATCCTCATGTGTCTTGTGTGCTTCTCCTTAGACACCAAGTACATTAAGATATCATCGATGAAGACTATAAAAAACCGGTCCAAGAAAGGAAGAAATATCTTGATTTTGAGTCCCATGCACACTATTGTATTTTTTATAATTCCAAAAGGTATAAATAAGTATTCTTAGTTACCGTAGAAACACTGGAATTATATCTTCAGTATATCCTCATCTCATACTCACAGCTGGTTATAACATGATCTAAGGTTAATCTTCGAAAACCATTGTGACCCTATCAAATGATCAAATAAGTCATAGATACTGATTAAAGGTTACTTATTCTTTATGGTCACCTATTTTAGGAGATGTTAGTCCACAAATAATCACAAACTCTTGTCCTCCTTCTTAGAGAACAACATTGGGGCTGCCCAGTGTGAAACACCAAGTCTAATAAATTCTTTCTTTTGAAATTCCTCCTACCAAAACCTCAATTTTCAAACATCTATCATAAATATATGATATGATGGAATATATATTGGGCCTATAATTGGGTGAAGATAAATGCATAAGTATATCTCATGGTAGACTCATAAGTTTGGAATGTCCTCAAGAAATACATCCTCGTACACCACCACAACTACAAGAAAATTGAAACTCTCAGAATACACTACCCCAAGGGTGATTGTATCTAAATGATGAGTGATTTAATGAATCCTCCTATGCATGAGTCCATCCAACTGTCCTCATGTTTTCATTTCATCCAAAAAATTAAAATCTCATCCCATCACTACAGACACACCACATCCCTTGAAAGAAATAGCCTATTTGGGCCTGAACTCTAGATAAATAGTCTATTCCTAAGATGAGTCATAATGCCTCATCACTGCTATAAAGAGATCCCAAATGAAAGTATCACCACCAAGAGTTAGGTCAAACTATCAGAAGATGTTTTTGATCACCGAGTCACCTCTCGTGGAAGTCTCCAAGAATATGGGTTGAGCCAAGGGATTAATCAAATCATCATATTCTTGAACAAGATAGGTGGAAATAAAATAATGAATCAAAAATTTGACTATAAGTACTTAAGATAAGATATAAAAGACATATATTGTACCTCATATCATCCATTGATCCTTTGATCCATAATCCATGACTACTTGCATCATCCCTCACCCTTGTTCCCCAACTTCCCGAACCTAGGATGCACCACCTAGGGGTGGTGGTAACAATTCAAAAATATACCACATATAGATCCTCTCCAAACTCCTCTTAAATTTATTTTGACATGTGAACATTCATGTTCTTTCCATTTACTCCACCTAATTAGTCCATACACTGTCTCTCTATCAGCTTTACGGAGGGTTGGACAATCTCATGAAAGATATTCACATCAGTCACAAGAGTAACACCACCTATATCTAGAATTATAATATCCATCCTATGATCCCTAAACCACATAAAATATATCCTAGGATCATCACTTGAAATGTATCAGATGTCATTGTTCTTGAGTCTTATTTTTCATAGCTTCTTTCTAAGACTCAACACCTATGTGACCACTGCCAACACCACCTATCTACACTTTCTCTTCCAGGAAAATCTCAGCCACCAAAGAATTATCCAACACCCAATTATAGGTAGGAATTCATAGAGATATCATGATGAATTATATGTGTATGTGTAGTACTTGATTAAAGATACAAGCCTGAAAGAACTGATCTTGCACCATATATATCAAGCACCTATAGATGTTGATGAATCTCGATGAATACTCATGCATAGTCATAAAACCCTACAAAATCTATGTAAAATTATAGATACACACAACCCTCAGCATAGCTGGAGAAAACTCCTCTCATTAAAGTCACGTGAACTACGGCCATGAAAGTTCCACCTCTTCATATGACCAAGTCACTATTCCCCACCACCGTTCTAATGAAACATAGAAGATGCTTTCTCCCAGAACCACCATAATATCTACCAATGTTCTAAAAAGATGAAAAACTCATGTCACCACATCAAGATAGTCCTCATCCTGCTATGGGTTGGGCTCTCCTCCGAACATGAGGGGTCTCTATCACTTAAACTCATGAAGCTTGCTTAACCTGTGCACCTCATCCACTAGTACTGTTAATGAAACCATAAGAAAACATGTATTGGAAAGAAAAAGGTCAAAATACAATCTTAACACAAATAAAATGAAAACAAGTCCATCCTATGAAGTGAGATAGGACTAATGTTAATGAAATCACAAGAATAATCATTGATTTTGATGACTCACTAAGCTCCTCCTTGTCCTGGTCCCTCTAGGAATTTGTCAAATGGTCAAATGTCTACATAATACATGACATGTGTGGGAAAATACCATGTTGGGATGAGTATAAAAATAACCAGCAAGACACCCAAAAATCACTAGGCATATAAAATTTATAATAAAAGTCATCTTATTACAAGTATTTGTAAAAACAAATACAATATGAATATTCAGATATGATAAAAAGAAAAAAAAATATTAAGCAAAATTAGAACTATATTTCCAGTACAAGAATCCTAATTGAAGGTTACACACAACACTCGTCTGGTAGAACCCACTTGATGAGTAAAATATAATTGATAGAATAATTTTGAGATGTCATGCTTGTCAGGTATTCCCATTATAAGCACATTAAAGATGACTAAAGGGAGAGATACAAAGACGAGTATCACACCTATTTCCATGTTGAATACAAAAAACTCAAACTACAATGACCTACTAAGTAGAGGATCGATTCCCACATATTGTTCATGAAGATAACATGAACTCTACCTAGGGTAATGGTGATGGTAGAGGATCTTACTCTAGGCCTAACAAAAGGATTATAATAACTCTATCCAACATTGAAGTCACAATGAAGGGATCACCATCCTAGGTATAGAATGTGATTCCCTACTAACACTTAGTGAATGGATGAAGGGAACACACCGTAATGAAACATTTAGAAGATGAAAAGGAAAATGGATCTAAGAAAAATTTTAGGGGGGGTACACAATGTGTACTAGTAGTACATGATGTGTTCCGTTGGAACTAGGACCTACCCATGTATCATATCCTTTTCCAGTGTTCATGTATGAGTACATGGGGGAATGATCATGTCTACTTATGACAATGTTCATATCCATTTTTCCATGTACATGTCTTTGTACACTAAATTTCTGAGCCCATGAAGACCTGGACATGTCTATTTACCCTCTTAGTACATTAAACATATCTAGGTTAAGGATTCCATGCCATATGGCAGCCGTCACATGTTGTGTGATATTTATCTTCTCTAGGGTACCCTAGCACCACACATGGTGGTATCACATGGAATGTGATCCTAGATGACACATCTTGTAACTCGGAATTTTCAAGAATTCTAGATTCTTCTTCTCCATTCTCATGAACTACTACTTCCTTTATTTCCACCATCATTCCCACTTGAAGATCGTGGATCTGGTTCAATCGAGCCTCACTGTCTACTGATCTCCGAAGATCATGCCTCAATTAACTCTGAAACCATCTATCGATGCACACCATCATCACATTCAAAGATTAAGATGAATATGTATCCATAAATACATCTTTGATTTATCATCCATCATTGCGGACCATTCTAATCACTGATTTGAACTTATATCTATGATAAAAATCTGTTGCACAATGAAACATGTGTGCAATAATTGATTATCTAGTATTGGTCAGACCACCATCTAAAACAAATATCAGTGATGATCACACATATAATAGTGGGTAAAATCCAATAAAACCATAGAGTAAAAAAACATATCCATGTTTACTTTCCCTTGATCTCTTTCTTTTAGAAAAAATGAATATCCAAACTAAATGAACAGTTTATCACCATAATTCCCATAAGTAATCCCATACCCATAATACAATCAATCAGAGAATCAATCCATTGGTTGATTGAATAGTGCTTAATGTAGTATTATCTTAATGGGATTAAATATATATATATATATATATCAACATCCTACCTCGATTTGGATAAATCAATGGTGAAGAACGATTGCACATCATGATCTTCAGTGAAATCCTTGAGTTCCATCACACACCGATCATTGATCCATGATTTAGTCTTCATTTTCCCACAAAAACTCATCCAATACCCTCTCTCAAATATCTAGTGTTATGTGACTACCCATGGGATTTCCATAGAAGTGTATATAGATACAAAAAAAGTCAATAAAATTAATTAAATAGATTAATCTATTCAATTAATTTTTTTAAACATCCACCCACATCAGTGCCCAAACCAAACATCTAATTAGTTCCACAATTATATCACACCTAGGAAAAAACCCACACTTTGAACTCAACCGAGTCCTTAGATTTATGATCCAAGAATCCATTTATGAGTCATTACACTTTTTTCATGAAAAATGCATATGCATGATGTTTAATATATGTCAAAATTTAATTCCAAGTTCACCGGGCCTCAGAATCACACGTCGTCTCATTTACTAGCTCCATAAATAATCTATATAATATTCCAAATGAAAAAATGAAAAAATTGTATTTGTTATATTTTATATGAATATTATTTAGGTAAAATTATAGTGGGGGTCATTCATGGTAGGAGTAGGTAATGAGGTGTATTTCCTTCATTTTTACGATACCCTATAGTTCTTATTATGGAGGTGGGGCTATGGACTAGGTGTCTTCACACATGATGTGATGTGACTATTCTTTGGGGGTGGTGGTGTATGTTATTCTAAATAAATTAAAATTATAGGATGTATGATATTACAGAGTGAGAGGGGAAAATTAGTGGGAAAGCGGTACGAGGTACCCTTGATCTATATGGTTCTTATTATGTTACTATACTTGGATTGTTTTATTTGGCCATCATGCCATGGTGAGGTTGGGTTTTGTTAGTATATATGTTTAGGTAATGTTGGTTATGCTATTTTATTATGGGTATATTAGTATTCTTATTTCACATGTTCAAGAGAGACTTTAGTTTATCAAATTAGTATAATTATATTCTAACTGTACAAACATAAAATGATTTTCAAGTTTCCAAGATAAATATTTAGACCGTGTGGGAAATTACTAGATTAGACCTTTTTGGACAACTGTTGTGTTTCTTCTTTAGCTTTACATTTTGGTTTTTACTATTGGTGACTTTTATCTGTCTATGTTTTTATTTATACATGCATTTTGGGATGGTTTTGGTTTATTTTATATTATTTCATGGGGTTGCTTTTATATTATTCATTATATCTCATATTATTATTTTATTAAAGAGGGTAATTCCTCCCATATCATGATATTTTTACACCCTTGGTTCAAGTCACAATCTCAGGGCCTATTGAAGGTAGGAATTTGTGGTCATTATCTCTATCCCCTCATTTTAATATCATTGGTAAGAGGGATTCATGATATTAATAACCAGCTTATCCATGGTAATATCCTATGTTTCCTCTCCAGAAATGTCTTCCCTCTAGTGATCAAAATTTTAGATTTAATTTTCTTATAGAATTAATGTTTTTTATTAAAAGAATCATCCATTACCACATGGTTAACATTTTCTATTTTTTTTAATCTTCCATACTTTATCCAGGTTCCTAGAGGAAGGAAATCATGTACAGGTAGTTTTATACTTTTATCACCTACCTGTGTCTTATCCATGTGAGGATTCTTAGGTTTATTGCTATCTCTCTTCCCAAAATGACCCACCTTATCAATTCTGAGCATTAAATTTTTCCCAGACCCGATTATGACTAATATTAAATCAACATGTGATTTTTTACATTTCTTATTTCAAGATCCCACTTACTATTGTAACTCAATATGTAATGTCCACTATCCTGCAAAAAGGATCATGTTTCCATGGATCTTTTACAATTCAACACTTCCTGACCAATCATTTCACAATCAGAGAAAAATTTAGAGTCCTCTAATATTGAACTTTGAGATCAATATTTTCATCATTGGTAGAGAGAACCACATTATCAATCAGAGGATTATGGGGATCCACTTCTTCCCAGATTTAGTTTAAAGTAGGAATAAATAGAACTCTAATTCTCTTTAACCTTTAGAATTATATTTGAAATTATTGATTATATATCCTTTAGTATCCTAATGTGCCAATACATCCATCTTATGCCAAAAATCTAAACCCACAACCAAGAAAAATAATCTCTAAAATAAAAGGTGTTGAAATGGGGGACACATTCATGGGGGTGAAGGAAGACTAGCTTAAGATTTGAAGATCAAAATCCTTATTCCCAAATATTCATGAGATAAATTGGAATAATAATATGGAAGAATCCTATAAAAATAGAGATAAATATCCCATCATAGAAACCCCATATTCTTGAAATTTTCCTGAAAATATTATAACCCTACCATAGTTTTCCATACATTATAAGAAGATCCCCAAAAATAAGGGAGTGTTTTTAAGAAGAGATCCTTTCAGAAAAAATATCAAAATTCATAAATACATGAGTAGTATTACTAATTTGGATAATTTTATTTTCTGAGTTCTCTACCAATGAAGAAAATGAACCAATTTTTTCACTTTTTTATTTTTTTCCTTTATGTTTCAAATCATTTTCATGATTAAAATATGCTAATAAATCATTGATCCCAAACACCTATATGGATCAACTCACACCAAAAATCTGAATAGTGTTTTTGGTTTGATCACTAAGAAGATTACCTCTGCCTTCATCCATCCTCCCAAATCACATATTATCTAGACAAGAATAATCATTACACTTAAAAAAATATAATTTACTGAGTTTATCTATACACTTATTGTGTGATCCTCTAGGACAATTTCTGAGTAGAAATATGTGAACTTACCTAAAGTCTACTAATATCATATAGCAGTATGCTAAGGAACCCATAGAGAAATAAGTTTGTGTATAAACTACAAAAAACATAGTACAAATTTTATAGTGTAATGTAATCCATTTATAAATTTATATCATATCAAATAGGAATCATAATAGTGACACCACACTATATTCTTGATTTATCTTTCCTTAAATTTTTGATATAAACTTATTTGTGAACTACCATGGCTAGGAATATTATGAGAATGTTATATTTATTTTAAAGGGATGGATATATATTCATAAATTTACTTAAAAGTGTTAAATCCTTCATTTATTTAGTTAACTATTGACATTTCAATTGTTACTCACATAACATATGCTACCTCTATGTGATTATATGCTGTCACAATTTTCAATTATACATAAAATTTTGTAATTCATGACTGAAATTAAAAATAATATCATATATAAATTCCAACACATATGTTCATAAATAATAATATCCAATGAAACATAAAACATGTGGAATTATCATTAGAAAGTCTATCATTGTGAACTTCCTTTTTGAGGATCACCATGTAAAACTTTCATGTGAAGAAGTATTAATGTCTTACGAGCCTCCATCACTTGATAGGAAAACATAATTTGTGTACCATCATATAGATATATATATATATAGACTATATGATATATTATTTTAAGAATAATATCATAGAATCTCATGTATATCATTACAGTAGAGAAATTATATAACCATTGAATGTGAATAATACTCCATGTATATAAAGAAATTAATATCATGTAGAAGAATAAAATTAATGTGATAATAGATTTATATTATATTAATAAAAATTACATTTTTAGTTGGTTATAGGTAAAAAAATATAGTTGTTTTTTTAGAGTAATTTAAATCCATAATCCAAGAAGAAAGTATGGCTCAACCCATCAAATCATTCCATAATTTAGTTTTTATGTATAAATTTGAGTAATTTGGGAAAAGGGTTGTTTCATAATATATATTAATAATACATGGTGATATAATGAGTTGAGTATGAAGAAAACATAAAGTTAGTGATTATATCATGATAGATTACCACTCCGAAATAATAATATTGATGATTAAATAAGAGGTTTTGTAAAAAAATTTAGGATATCCTCATTCTATGATGAGATACACTGTACAAAAAAAAATAAATATTATTAAAATTTGAAGAGTTCAGATGAAATTGTGTTGTGAAATACTCACCATACTCTGAAGGGTTAGGAAAAAGGAAAGTCTATGAATTAGATCAAATAATAATCAACACTTCAATGTTGATGTACCATCGTAATAAGGTCAAGTGAATAAAATTAATCCCAAATAACGGGATATAAACTTAGTGGATGAAACATGATCTTCCGGAGAATTTATGATTTTCAGGGGATATATTCTATTTTACAATGAAGATATTAATCAAACTGTAATTAGGACATGTTTTTCTAGAGATTTAGAAGATCACTCCATGATATTTCATATGTATGAAATGAAATTTTATCTAGGTCTCGTGTACGTGAAGTTGAATTATGGATTTTTATACAATTATTTCTTCCATGCCTTAGTAAATTGGGTTTAAATCAATATTATTTCACAATAAAGATAAATAGGATGTGATTTCTTAATTTATGATGATTTCAAATAGTTAGTAAATTTTGATTTTTTTTGGAAAATTATTTTCATTATTATAAAGAGTTTGAGTTTAACTTTTAGGAGGATTTTTAACACCCATTTATTTTTTACTCACATAAGTTTGAAAAATAGAATATTATGGAATTTTTTTTATTGAAAATCATAGATTATTTGTGGAGAAAATCATAGTTCAAGTCAATTTTGCGATTGCATAAGTATTTTTTAATTGATAATATGAAATATTTTTATATAATTTAACTATGGTGAAATTTTGAATATTATGAAGTTTTGAATTGGTGTAAGATGAGAGTGAATTTATAGATTCACACTTTAGGGATCTAACTTAGACTATTATTTATTTAGTTAAATTTAGAAAGTCACAATGATTAATTAGAATGGAATATTTGAGATCTAGTCAAGATGAAATATTTGACTAGATGTTTTAAAATGTCCCAATATAATCCTAACATAAATAATTCATTAATATCATGATTTAAATAATATATCTTACAAGTATTCACACAACCCATGGACATAAAGGTTTAGTGTGTGGAGGAGTTTCTATATAAACATATTATTTTATAGCACTAGGAAATATTTCACTATAATCATTCTTCTATAGACCCTTTTCTATATATCTCACATGATATAATCATATTCTTAAACTAAATAATGGAAATATAAGAAATAGATGATCTAATATTCTTAATATGGGAAAATATATCATAACATGAAAGAGAACTTGATAAAGAAAAAAAATATCATAACAAAAGGTCAATGACCATATATGAATATCTTGAAATGTGTTACCGTATCATAATATCATAAAAAGATCATCATGGAATCATAAATGATATGAAATGACCAAAAATAAATCTAAAAAATCATATTACATGTGATCATGACATAAACATGTGGAATAATTTAAAAAATATGATTTAATCATAAAAACATGAAATTTTATGGAAAATAAATGCATCTTTAAAATTTTGAATAACATAATAAATAACATGGAAATGTATCCTGAATACAAGAATATGAAATAATATATGATTAAAAAGACTATAGCCATCCATATTTGAAAAAATTCATTATTCCCATTCCTGAAAATGTGAGTAAAATATTTTTTCCCATAGATTTGTGAATAAATGCATTATGTTCATACATGACTATTTGAAGAGATATAATCTAAAACCAATTCATTAGAGGTAAATATCAGTCCCCACCTATTATTATTCATACATATGTGTTCCACGTAAAATAAATCAAAAAAATATCTGAATGAGACCATGTAAAAAATAATGGTTTTATTAAACATATAAATTTAAATCATTAACTTCTTATAAAGACCCCATGAAAATGAAATATGTTTTATAAAACATCCAAATGGTATAAAATAATATCATGAATTGAATAATCTGATCAAAAGAACTTGATCAACCAAAATAATTGCATAATAAAATAAAATATATTGTGGAAATTGAAAAATAACTCCATTAGAGATAGGTTATTCAAATATAAGGAAACTAAATCATGAAAAGGTATTTTTGAAAATATTTTGTATTCATCATTGCAAAAGTCACAGTTACGAGTCTCTTTTCAAAAAAGATTCATTTTTTATTAATGTAAGTAAAAATAAAATATTTTATTGAAATGGATTGGGATTGAAAACAAATTTTACCCATAAATAAAGAGATAATGTAATTTTATATGTAAAATCTAGTGAACATAGGGGAATGAAAATGAAGAATAAAGTGTATAACTCAAAGAAAGAAATTTGAGTTACCATGTCCTGTACATTTACCCTTTATTTTGATATAATTAATTGAAGACCATATATCATAGATATATAAATTTTAATTAACTATTTCATAATATTATTAATATACATTTCCATTTTATTGTTCATTAATAACAATTATCTTCATGTATTATATTTTTATAATCACTTTTTAACATCAGGTGTTAATAATCTTTCCTATTCTGATTTAAGTTTGAAAAAGAAGCATCGATCTTCCTTTTTTATCAAAAATATAATTATTTAAAAACAATTAATGGTTCTATAATTTATTTTTTATAAGTACATGTAAGGTTATAATTATATAACATGGGTGTTTTAGGTGCATTTCATGAATATGAAAATGGGGATGAACTAATTTCAAGATGTTTACGGTTATCGATGGAATAACTTATAATGATCATTACCTAATGAATTATGACTAAGGAACCATATAAATGATTTATATTACTTATATAAGTAATATATAATCATAAAATATAATCTAAAACAATCCATGATGGTTTATTTAAAAAACAGAATTCACTAGTCCAAGGAGGCAGTAGTTCGCACATACGCATGGGTGATGAAATCATTTTAAACGAATGGGAGAAAAGAAGTAATATGGGTTATCATTTAATAATATAAAATATGTTATAAATATAATAATTATATATATAATTTTTTATTAGGAAAATCCTTTAAATAGGGTAAATAAAATGAAACGTGATGTGTTGTGGAGGCAGAAGTCCGCACAACACACAATTCATGTTTTTGTTTTTTTAATGAAAAAGGGGTGCATAGTTTATTCTTGTACCATTATTATTATAACATACGATTATAATAGTGACACTTATGTTATAATTATTATATGGTGAAATGAAATTTTTGTAAGAATATGGTTACATGAAGAAAAATAATAGAGGGTGGAGTGATTAGATATACATACCTTAATAATTGGATTTTCTCCTTTGTAAAGGGAATTAAACCAATTAGGTATGGTATTGTGAGAAGAAAATAATCTCTTTAATGTTTCTAGGATTTTTACGATAGGTTTGGGAATAGTTATTTATGAACATAAGGGGTTTTTTGTGAGGATAAGTGAGGATATAAGTGCCCCTTTTATAAGAGAAAAGGGGTGGTATTTTTTTAAATACCCCAAAATTTTCAATAATGGAAGTCACATTTAGGGAACACGACTCAAAAATTGACAACTAACATATTTTATAGTAGATAAGTTAAATAATCACCTAAAACCCTCAATTAATTATATGTTTTTAACATTTATATTTTCACCATGGTAACTAGATTTTACATAAGTTATTTATCCTTTATTAACAAAAATAAAATGGGTCTAAATATAAAAATTAGAACTAATGATTATAAATTTTAAATTAATTTTAAAAATAGATAAAAATTATTTTAAAAATTCTAAATTTATAGTTTAATAATAAAATATTTTTTTGAAAAATATATCATAAGATCTGAAATGTAAAATATGGGTTTAAATATTTAACCCAAAATTTTTAAAATTTAAATTTTTCTTTAAAAATAAATATTTTTTATTATAAAAAGTTTTTGTTAAATTCTAATTCATAGTTATTTATTAATAACTTTAAAAAATTCATATTATTTGAAAAAAGGATATTTTTCACTATTCACCTAAAAAAATCCTTTTTTAGAAAAATTAAAAATTATATTAAGCTAATATTTCGAGGATAAATTAGAAAATGAAGTTAGTTTTCTCAAATACATATTCTAAAATTTATAAATATCCTTATTTAAACACATAATATATAGTGAAAAAAATGTATTAATAGGAAACATATTTTGGTATATTAGATAATGTTTTCCTTAAATTACTAATTTAACTAGTGTTAATACTTTATTAATGTAATAATATATTATTGTTCAAAATAATTATATTTTATAAAAAATATCTAATTGTTTTTATAGTTGAAATAGTTGAGTTGATATGTTCAGTAAATTCTATTTTGTTTTGTTCTTCTTTATATATATATATATATATATATATTTCATAATTCTATTTCCATTATTTATTCCTTCCAATTATACAACTAACTTATAAAAATATTTATATTTTGGTTTAGTTTTTGTGTGTGGATCAAGATATCTAACAAAGTATTTACTTAAGGTGGAATAACCCAGGTCATTACATTCTACTGCCATTTAAAAAAATTCATCCTTCAAATTTTATTACAAAGAAGGAAAAAATTGACTGTAGTTTTCTCCCATAACATCCTTATATTCAAATGTATCCTCATTAAAGTTATTGTTTCTAAATAGAAATTTGAGTAAATTGTTTGCCTTGTTTCTAATTTTTTTTCATTTTTATCCAAAATTTATATACATTATTTTTCATATAAAAAGTCATGTTCCAGTTATATAGCTTCTGATCATGAAACATGTGATAGATTTGGTATTTACTTCCTCAAAAGAGATATGTGGAACACATAATTCATTTGGTAGATGTGCGGAAAAAGTTTTAGGTAATATTATATGAACTCAATATGATTGTGTATCTCAAAGGGATCACTGTATATAGGGATCAATGTAACTTTCATCCCAAATATCATAACCTACTCTATAGATATATTTAAAGTAACAACTTATCACTATCTCAGAACTCTAGATCTCATTGAAAATTATATGTATAACTCTTATTTCTAATTTGTTACACTTCTATATTCTGTGGAATATTTTTAACCTTCTCTATCATTTATTTGACAGAGTCAGAACCTATCAACTTCCTTAATCCAAAATCATCCCAACATGTTGGAGTCATACATATATTCACATAAATAGCCTCATATAGTTCCATCTAAATGGCATAATATAAAATATTATTATATGATAACTCTACCAGGTGTAGGTATTGATCCCAACATATTTTTAAATCTAACAAATATGATCTCAACATACCCTCTAGAGTTTGAATTGTCCCCTAAGACCAAAAATTTGTCTAAGGATGATAAGATTTTATAAAAATCACCTATATCTCTAATAATTTATAAATAAATCTCTCTAACCATGAGGTAAAAATTATATATCAACCTAATACAATGGATAAAAGTACTCCATATAGCCTCACCACTTCCCTTACATATATCTTGATGAGCGAGTTAACAGATAAATATTCATTGATGGAAATAAAATTCCCTTATTTCGTTAGGGTATCAACTACCACCCAAAAATCATTATGAACTTTATAAATTTTGGGGAGTCTTATGATAATGTCCATGGTAATGATTCCCCTTTTTCAAAATGGTATGGTTAATAGTTGCAACATACCCTTAAACTTTTATCATTCATCATTAACTTGATGGCATACCAAGCATCAATATATGTATTCTGTACTTTACCTCTTCATGTGATCCCAAAAGAAGTTTTGTTAAAGATCTATATATATCATCACAATTACTAAATTTATACATAAGGATGAATTATGTGCATTGTCCAAAAGTTTTTTCTTCAATTTCTATTTTTATGGGACACATATCTAGTTTCCAAACTTTATAAATTCATCTTTGTCAAAGTTAAACCTCAGAATGTATTTTTCATAAATCTACATAACATTTCAAGGATTCATTGATATTTATATGAATGAAAGGTTGAGTGGATATTTATTAATAATAGGATTTATCTCCCCCATTAATAATTCATGTTTCATCCTCTACAAATACATGGGTATTTGGTTATTTTAAATACTCATCCAGGATATAGTAGTATAATATTTCATTCTTTTGGAATCCACCACCTTATTTTCTTTCCATAGGTGGTATTGTGTTTGGAATTCATTATATTTTATCAGTTTAATTCATATCCTTTGGTACATATTCACTTCCTTATGTGTGAATATCTATTTAAAGATCTTATGATAGCTATAAAATATCACACATTTTTTCATAGAGATAATGTCACCAAATATTAAATATAACGATCACTAGTTCCAGCTCTAAATCATGTATCTGATAGTTTTTCACATGAGTCATTAATTAGCCTTAGAAAAAAGAAATTACATTATTATTATACATGAGGATGCAAACTAAACACTTTTTAAAACCATCACTTTATATTATGAAACCTTCCCCACTGTAGGGTAATATAAGGACATGAGTAGTAACCAACCAATTTTTTAGTTCCTTAAAACATTCTTTATAATCCTGTATCCAAAGTAACTTTACAAAATTCCATGTAATATTTTTTAGTGGATTTGATATCTTTGATAAATTTCTAACAAATATTTGGTAATATATCTCTAAAGTATGAAGAATACAAATCTCTATAACATTTTTCATTTTGGTCCATTACTCGAGAACTTCTATCTTTGATGGACCTACTGATATGCCTTCGTTTTTTTTAAATGATCTAATAATTATACAATATTTATTAAGTTTCACACTATAAATTTGGTATAAAATTTCTCATTTCTTAATTCATTTTACACAATCTACAAATTTACTTCATGATATTATTTTCTCTTTTAATATATAATAATTATTCTAGTAAGGATACCAAAAAATAATCAAGGTAGTCTCTAAAAACTATATTCATTAGATTAATGAATATTTAGTGATAATTTGTAATTCCAAAGAGAATTACTACAAATTTTTAATGTCTGCACCTCACATGGAATGTTGTTTTGGATATATCCTCCCCTTTAAGCCTTTATTGATGAAATAAAGATCAAATATTAATATTAAATAAGTATCAAGAATCTTTGATTTCATTAAATAAATAAAAAATATGGGTTAATGGATACTTTTTTAAATCCTGATTTTATTAAGATCACAATAATCAATGAAAATATGCTTTATTGTATCCTTTTTTGACAAATAGGATTGGTTCACCCCACGATTAATCACTAGGGTGTATAAAACCCTTTTCTAAATTTCCTTGAAATTGCTTCTTTAACTCCTCTAATTAAATGGGGGATATTATAGATGAACTATTTGAGACAGTAATGGATCTAGGAACGAGTTTTATTGAAAATACAACCTCATGATATGGGTTAATACATGGTAGGTCATCTAGAAATAAATTAGTAAATTCCCATAAAATAAAAATTCCATTGGGTTTGACTTCATTCTTTGTCATTTGTGTCAAGAGTACCTCATTGGAACATAAGAGGTTTTCACTGATAATTTTATATCTATCCCTTGAGTTGGGGATTCCAAATTCTTAGTGAAATTTTTTCATATATAATAATGTAAAAATTAAGAATAAAATAATGTATTAACAGATCTAGAAATGAGGTTAAGTGTATGTCACCTCACTTTATTTTTGCGATCAAACTTAACAGAAGTGATAAAAAATTACCTTCAATGTTCCCTTAGTTTAGGATGTTATTGTAGCATATTTTATTAATTGGATCAATGGTTGGCTATTTAATATCATATTTTATAAACTCCTTGCACTTGAAGAATTATAGTGTATGTGAATAATTAGTTGGGACATTCTTCTCTTCGATTGTGTTAATCATCATATTTGAAATAGTTTGATTGTTACTAGTCTGGTTTCCTACTTAACCTTACATAAAATTCTCCATTGATCCCTTGAGATAATTACCATGGTGATTCCTGCCATATTTATTTCATATATAAAATTAGATATTCTTTCAACCATGTGTTTCATCATTAGTTTTTCTATGATACTCTACCTTTATTTTAATTTCCCAATAATATTGGGAGGTTCTAACATCCATATCTATATTACTATAACATCAAACAATCTCTTATCCACCAAAGTCTCTAATGGAAAACATGCTTCATAGATGGGGATTTATGCCTAAAAAGATGAAATAAAATTTTCTATCATAATCAAACATGAAACCAGAGGCATACCTCATGAGTCTTGTAAAATTTATTTTAAATTATCCAATAGATTCATCATCTTTTTTTCTTTACTTATAAAAATTCACACTCTATTTTTTTGATGAGTCTATGGAAAATACTTGGTGAAAAATAATTATCAAAACTCTTCACATTCCATAGAGTCTAATTCAACCTTTTCTATGGTATTATTAATGGGTCTCTACCATTGGTCAACATAAACATCCAAACAATAGAATTACATAATGGTCTTCTCATGGTTTGAGCACTAGAAAATAGAAAATATCCTTTCTATTTCATTGAAGCACTATTTAGAAACTAGTGAGTTAGAAGACTATCTAAAAGAAGGTGGACGTTCCATCATAATTTTCTTGATATAGATTTGATTATTACTTGGTGTGTCTAAGAGCTCAACTTGATTTGGGTTGTTTTACAAAACATGAGATAGTTTTGTGAGAGTTTCCATGAGTTTTTTCATTCCACCCATAATCACATTATGTTTCCCATTGCGACAATCACCACATTCTCCACTATAAAAATTATTAACTTAGTTTTATTGGGTTCTATCCCTTACATTGACAAAAGAAAAATTAGGAATATGTATTCTTAAAGAAATGAATATACATAAAATGAAAATATAAACATATAAGGAGGTTTTCATAAATTATGTACATACGTTTTCATATGAATCTATAAGTCACAATTTACATTTTAAATTTTTAGATATTTTACTAAACTAGTTATATATTTTCATATCATTTATAATGGTTTGTAAAGGAAATGTTATTAACCAAATATGATCCCTTAGGAATGTGAAACTATGCGTATTATTAGGCATATTTATCTCACTCTAGGTGGAGATTGAGTTAATATCCAATCCACCCTTATAGGGGTTATTACCCCTATATACATTTGTTTTAGATCCTATATCCAATTTTAGTATCCATAGAAGGATGTAATTATCTAGAGAACCACACAATATCAACTTTACCAAAACATACACTATACATAGACCCATCTCAAGGGTTTTTACTATAGTTCTCAAACCTCAATACCAATTGTATCTAAACTAATCCCAAAAATTAACTAAAAAAGGAAATGATACCAACTAAATAAACCCGAGATATGACTGAATTAAATAATATATTAATCTCATTATTTAAATAATACATTTCATGAATAATCACACAACTCAAGGGACCCAAGGTTTTGTGTCTTAATTATTAGTTATATTGATATATTATTTAATAAAAATTGTAGAAATGTCTCTATAATCATGATCCTTTAAACCCTTTTCTAGATATCACAAATTATATAATCATCTTCCTAACCTAGGTAATGGAATGGAAAAAAATGGGTGAGATCATATTATATGTAATCGAAAAACATATTTTAATAGTAGGGTAACACGAGGAAGACATAAATATCATATTAAAAGATTAAAATACCATATATGATGTTCATAAAACACGTTTGAGTGACATAAGATCATAAAAATATTATTATATAATCATAAAAGTTATGGAACAACTCAAAACACACATTGATGATCATATAACATTTGATCATGACATAAAAGGGTAAAATAACTTAAATATAAGGGGTAATATTAAAAAAATGGCATTATGGGGAAATTAAATGTAACGATTTCAATTTAAAAGAACACCTCATTTTACTTTTTGATGCATCTTAATGGGTGTAAATAAATTAGCTGAGGTATAATAGGGGTGTTTAAAGAAATATTTGAATCAGAAGTTAGAAAATGGGATATAGGATCCGGTTCAAATCATGAATGTTTATTCACAACATGAATAGATTTTGTGAGGAATCCATGAATTTTCATTCAAGTTGGGAAAATGAACTCCTATTGTCTGATATTATTCACAATGTGAGTCGGACATTATATATTTTAAACCAAAAAGATAAGATTTTCAACATATCAACCTTCCCAAAGTTCATGATGTGAATCCATAATTAACACTATGAATAGTGTATATTTCATTAGAATAAATATTTTGAGTGCCATAATGCATTCTCATTCACCTTCATACTCCCTTGACTGGAACCTAGTGTTTTTATACAAAATTTTCATTGATCTAACCCATTCTTGACCACATGTTTTGGAAGTATTTCTATGAAATTATATTGAAACTTGTTGATTATGTTGAGATATATCTCAATTATTTATAGATTAACCATGATTTTTTTCCACTATGGTTGGATCTCTCATTGATTGTGGTGCAACACATGTGACCTCTAAGGTATTGTTAATATATCATCCCCACCAACCAATTTCTTATGGAAAATCAATTCTTAGAAGTGGTAATTAATTTATAGGGACACCTATCAATTTTTCAATTGTTTCCTTTCTAACCAATTCATGGTCCCCATTGTTGGTGGCATGAATCCCATGTGTGAGGTGGGTGGTTATTTTTATATCCTTTCATTGGTTAACCATGCACTCTCTTTGTTTTCTATCTTATTTTCCAAATGATGATGGGAATGATCATTGTATTAATTTATATACGTATGTAGGTATAATTTTATAAAATACATGTTTTCCTTTTATTTTCAAAAAGGATGTGGTTTTCGAATAACTATGAAGTGGTTTATGAAATGGATTTTCAAAGAATGATTTTAATGAAAAAACTATTTTTTGGAAACTATTTGTAAAATGTGACAAGAATTTTTAAATTATTTAAATTTTTTAGAACAAGGAACCCTTGGGTACCTAGGATGGGGTATAGTATTGGGACTTTTCATTGTTCATCATCAGGGGGTTCTCTCATGGTGTAATGAATCATGTTCTTGTGGACATGAATTTTGAGCAGAATTTTGAATTTTTGCCTTTTGATTCTTATAAAGGGTAAAAAGGTAATTTTACCCTAGATGATGAATTTGTATAATTTTTTACAACTTTATTGGTCCCAAAATTGGGTTTTTACCTTATTAAAGAATTTTTATAGATTTCGTAGGCATTCCAATTTTATCAGAATAATTGATATTTAATGTTTAAATAATTAAATATTAATTTATTCATTAGGTTCATCCAAATATATCTCTTTAATGGACAATAAGATTGAAATTATTTTCCATCCATTGAGTTTGTCATAGGTATTTTTATCCTAGATGGGGAAGAAAGTCATGTTGGGAACTAGGCCCGGGCCAAGCTTGAATGGACCACATTCTCTTTTTCTTCATTTCTTTTCCTCTTTTCTTTTCTCCCTCCCTGGATTCTAATGCATAACCTAGGGATCCACCATCATTTTAATGAGAGTTAAAATAGAGGTGGGGGATGAATTGAGTGAGATAAGTGGTGATATGTGTCATCGTGGAGTTTGAGATTCACTATATCATCATGTGGTAACCATGGGCCACAGAAATGGGTGAAACTTTGGGGAATCACACCCAAAGGTAGGCCATTTTTATGTTTTTCCATAAATCATAATATGTTTACCATTTTTAGGTTTTAAAACTCTTTTATTCTTTCATATTACCCATATAGGGTCTATTTATATGTTTTGAAGTGAAAATTGAGGGTTTGTGGTATTTAAGGGTTTTCCCATTTAGAAATCATGATCACAATTCATGTGGTTAAGGAACAAATACCCTGTGTTCTTCCCATTATGGGAAGATGAATTTTATGATGTAAATTCCATGTATGAGTTTTTTACACCACATATTGTGATTCATAATTTTAGTTGAGTACCCATCCATACAACTCGTGTAGGGATCCATAGTCGTGTGGAGTTCACGACCAGTCCCCATGTGGGTTGTGTGCCTTATAAAAGTACATGAAAAGGATAAATTTATGGCTAGGACATATGAGGTACATGGTTCGGTACCCCATTTAGTGTAAAAAATAGGAACAAGATAATAATTTTGTGTACTTTTTACTTTACATGCCATGTATAGCTGGATTACATGCCCATGTGTGGATTTGGGGGTACACACCATGAACATGGTAAACACATAGTATACTTCCCCTTGAAACCCCTTGAGGATTTTTTGTATCTTTATTCCCAAGAGTTATAATTAGACCCATGAGTAGTCCATTATATACTAATCTACATAAATCACGATGGTGAAACCGTTGAGAATATTTTAGGACTCCATAATGAAGTTTGAATAATTTTGTTAAATAAAGAGGTTTTTAATCCGATAAACAAATTTAGTTATCCCTTAAGAATGATACCTTATTCTAAAATGGACCATGGTAATTCTCCTATGAAAAATGATTATTTATCTTTCCTCTTGATGAATCATCTCTAAAAAATGTGCCATTATGGACCATGAGTCCATGAGATTAGTTGTTCTGAGGATCCCCTGTTGGATGTCTCTTCTTACATTTCGACCTAAAGGATCCTGTCTAGGATGCCTCCATCTTATTACTAAACAGAGGGTCCCATATGGAATGAATTCGATTATATGATGATCTAGGGAATCCCTTGTATTATACATTTTACTAGTATACCATTCAGAGGATCCCATGTAGGATACCTCCACTTCTTATGTACACTACTTTTGAGGGTCCCATGTAGGAAACCTCTTCTTATATACAATTCCCAAGATACCATCTTGGATTCCTCTATTTTATTACTTTTATAGGATCCCATGTTGGATTCATATTTTTTACTTCATTGTTAAGGATCCTGAGTAGGGATCATAAAGTTATCCATGGACCTCAAGAATCCCAAGTAGGATTCCTCTCCAATGTTTGACTTGAGGGACCTAGTGTGTGACCTAATGATTGAGCAACCCTACATCTAGTGCATTCTGGGATTGGGTTGTGATGGTAGCTGGTGTCACCTTTGAATTTTAAATGAACATGTAATCTTATGAGGCTTTGGTTGTTGTGGTGAATTTATTTGTTCAACCACCCCCCAAATTTTATTTATACATTCAATAGTTTATTGTTGATATAGAAATGATTACCATATGTGATTATAGGTTTGTGGATAATGATATTGACATGATGTGAAACCTATCCTTAGGATGCCCATAAATACTTCTAGGACCTGTCTTATTAATTTTTTGGGGTGAACAGATGTGATAATTCATACCCAGCTTGTGATCCCATTTTTATATATCTTTGGTATGACCAGACATACTTCCTGGGATAAAAAGAATTTATATACACCTTGGTTGATACTTGCATTCTAATGTAGAAATTCCTTTGATGTAGACATAGGTTTGGTCTATTTATACTATGAGGTTTATAGTGATATACTATAATTGATATGTGAAAAGTATGATTAAACTATAATTTATAAGATGATACACACCAATAATTACATTCTCCCTAATCAGAGACCATGTGGGGTGGGCATGACGCCCCACCAGTGAGATCTACTTTTTATCACCTAAGGGTCAGATCCTTAAGGATTCTCTAAGTCTCAATGTCATGAAATCCTAGGGCTAGGACATAGGGATTAGAAATTGGTCTTGATTTACATGTAATTAGCAGTATGACATTTATCTCAATGACCATTTATAGGATTTTCCTTTAGTATATAGAATATTTATTTTATATATTAAAGGTGAGTACAAGTGAACCCCGGGAAAGGACATGTATCTTCCTAGGGTGATGTAGCTTTCTCAGAGAAATTTTATACATTGTTTCAAGAAGGTATTTTTTATTAGTATTAGAAACCCAATGATCAAATTAATTATACAAGACTTGTGTGGTATGACACCCAACAGAATACCCGTCTCACTGAATGAACAAATGATCATAATTACTGACCTAAGGATTGACTAATGATAATTTATGTTATTTTCATTCACCTTACTCATGTAGATTCATATATATATGTACATATATATTTATGTATGAGAATATATATATACACACACACACAAATTATGGAATAGTTCCCAATTTTCCAGGATCACAGACCAAGTGATCAAATGTGGTTTCAAATTATTTGAATTATTTATCATTATAGATGTGTCTCAGCTAGGCTTAGAATATTTCATGAGCATGAATTTATGATAGTATATTTATAGGTTCATTGTGGGGGTGGACTATAGAGATTATTTATCACCCCTTTACCTACACCTTAGTGTGAATGAATACCTTATGTCTTCTATTCTGGTTGAGAATATATTTATGTTAGATAGGGATGAGGCCCAAGGTTTCATGATTGAGTGGAGATGTACTTGTGGATTTGTATGTTTAGGATGATGTACTTCAATAGTGTCTAGGGAACATGTGTGTAGGTCTATATTATATTTAGTAGTAGAGCCAGGTACTTTAATTTCATTTTCCTTAAGTTTCTCCTGCATGTCTGGTTAGAAAAGTGAGTAACTAGTAATATATGTACAATATAGTTTTTAAGATTTTATAGATTTTAATTTATTATTAGAACATATTATATTTCACTTTATTTGATACTTATATAATCTATTTATTCACTGATTTAATGTTATCTTCATATATATTCGATGTGTTTTACTATATTGTGATGAAATTTTCTCTCCAAAGACACACCTTAGGCCCTTACTTCTAGCTGGAAGCCTCTAGCGATTAAGAGGCATGCTTGATACCTCCTAGAGAACCGACTGAGAGCACTGGTTTAGTGGAATCCAAGTCGAGATGTTACAAAGTGGTATCAGAGGTGTTCCATTCATTTTGATTTACTATTTTTAATATTATAGTCATAAGTATAATGAATATATCATAACCTATGATGGATATCATACTGGTGTGTTGAGAACACTTGTTCTAGTATAAAGTCTTGGTTTTCAGGGATATGGGATTCCTGTTCTGATCTATTAAGTTAGAGTTTTATATGATTTTATCTAGATATATTCATATATTGTGTGGATTATATGATTTATTTTGAATTTACCATTGGAAAGAGTACAATGATTGATTTTTACTCATGGCTGGAAAAGGTAAGAGGCATCTCATGCATCATATTTGGCATGTTGGTTTCAATGTTATAGGTCTACTAGAGTGTTGTTATTTATGATTTTAAATGAAAATATTTTAATGTGACTAAAAACCTAAATAGTTTTATCCAATATTATTTTATTGAGACATTCTAATAAACTGAGTCGACATGCATATATATTTCCTTCTGATGGTAGGTTATGTGGATCAAAGGAGAGGTATTTGGTGGTGAGGATGGTAACTTAGTTCTCATGGATGGGAGGTATAGTGACCCTAGAAGGTTTATAGGAAACATTATTCCCATGTTTTGAACTCCTTTTAGGGTTTTTTCTTTGGTTTGATTATTTTAAATTTCACTAACTATCTATATAGTGTTTTCCAGCATAGATTGAGATGAAATTATATATAACCGAACTTCATTTGTGGTTATCTAATTGGAAAAATGTGTACGATTCCAATAGGTACTAGGATTTTACACATGAAATGTAACTTGACGGGATATTATCATATATGGATTCCCAATGAGCGTTATTTCATCATTTTATCTATGTTCATCTCATCGATTCCACTCTCGTTGGTGTCTCTAAGTGTAAGGGTTAATTCAATGACTCTACCAAAATATCAAGGTTTCATACAAGACATGTGGTGAGGAAGAAATGAATGGAACCTGTGTCTATAATTATGGAAACTAAGGTATAAAATACACAGATCATACCTCGAATCATTCCTAGAGTCCTGGGTCATAGACCTCGATGACATGACACTGCCCCTGCCCCTATCCCCCAGCTCTATGAGCCTGGTGCATACCTCTTGGGGGTGGGGTGGAAGTAGATCAAAGTGTCTACCACCACCTGCAGCTCTCCCTACTCCTTCCAAGACATGGAACACCATATGATCATTCAATACAACTCTGAAGATCTAAAATACATGTGGCAATTGAGTTCATATATAGAAATTCTTCTAGGCTATGTCTACACCTCATTATAGTCAAGGATCGTCACCTCCAGAGGGAACCATGGAATATTATAAAACATTGAAGTTAGTAGGGATCTAATAAATCGGCTTCAAAGATAATTATCTTCACACAGTGGATGATTTTATAATATAAGTTTATATGGTCCTTTCCATAGTGATAGGTATCATTTTTTACATATTCTATATTAACTACTTTGTTGAATGCAGGTGCTTTAAAATACATTAATTCTTATCATTATGTGGATGTGTTGAAACATATGACTGATCTCATGCCCTTCATTTTAGAGTTGGTGATTCATCTTAGTAAAAGGAATTAATAGGGTTATTTTTATCCTAAATGTTCTCTTTCAATAGCTAATTTGAAGTTATTCTGGGACATTCTAGCTCTTGATATAGATATATTCCTTGACATCATCATGGTGTATTGGATAATTTCTAGATGAATAGATATTTATTGTTATCATTGGTGTATCTCTTTCATAATTTTAGATGTTAGATCCAAGGAGTTTTAGGGAGAGTGGGATCTACCATCTGGGATTGTGATGATATGGATGACTCGCTACCCCTTCTTTCACGCTCTCCCTTCAGTAGTGCTAGACTAGGTGTATTCAGACAGGATATGGTATCATGGAACTGACGTTTTTGGGTGGGATGAGATGTGATGAGGTAGTTATGTGTTGTGATATAATGTGGGGGTCATGCGCTGTGGGATGAGGGAATGAAGTTTATTTTCTAAATGATCATAATACCATACTGACCTGGTTATATGATGATATGAGGTTTGATAGACCTAGTGTCTTTGAGCAAGAGGTGGGTTGGTGATGCCTGATGCCGACACATGCTATTAAACCATTCAAGGGTGGGGTCAGTAGGGATGCATCCCAACCCACATCTGGGTTAGACTAGGTATCACCATTCAAGAAGAAAAGATATGTTCTATGTGACGTGATATGTATAGAATAAAAGGAAGCATAGAAAATTCAACATTGGGGTATGAGAGAGAAAAATCAGTTAGGAAGCGGTAGTGGGGACCCTGTATTTTTAATGATATCAATTTAATATTAAAATATTGGATGAATTATTTTGTGACTAAGATATGGTGAGGATAGTTTTGTTAGTTTACTTTTATATGTGATTCTTGGTTTAACTATTTTTTCATTGGTTCAATTACATTCTCTTATCACTTATGCACTTAAGATCTTGGCTATGTCCCCACTGAGAATAAATTTTTTTCTCACCCTACTTATATAAAATATTTTTTACTTATACATGGGGAATTTGGGAATCAAGATGGAAATTAGTATATTAATTTTGGAGATACTATTGAGTCAGGGCATAAGGACTTCACTTTATGTTAAATTGGATACTTTTATTTGTGTTAGTTTATTCTTGTTTATGCATTACAGGTTGATTTTTTACCATTATTTTATTTATTGGATTTTATTTTGTGGGGTTTTATCCTATATAATAATAATATTTTATTATATAGGGTAATAAATCAAACATAAATGATATTTTTATATCCTTGGTGCTAGTCTCCAACCTAAAGACTACTAGAGGCTAGAATCAGTGGGTCATTATCCTTCATTCTAAATTGAAATTTCTTTGGAGTGAGGGGGTTGTGACATTTGATGAACTGTATATTCCACTAGTATCTTGATACCTTTATTTTGTTATTCACGTATGCTATTTTTGTCTATTCAAGAATAGAGGAAGATCAAAAGAACCATCAGAATATAGTTTTTGAAATATTGGGGATGAATCAACTTTATGAAAATTTTGGAAATGAAATTTATGGATTCGATAGTTGATGTTCTTAGGGTAAATGATTTGACACATATTTTATTATTTTATCCTGAAAATGTGGATTTTTAATTTTCATGGGAAGATCCATGTAAGTTCTTACATATACAGAGCATCCTAGTCCCCATTGTGTATTATTAGCATTCCATGAAATATTTCTTGAATATGACATCACCATTGACTACTCTTACCAAGAAAGGGGTGAAATTATCAAGGGATTCTAAGTGGTATACCTCTCTTGATGTGTTTAAATATCTTTTAACATCAGATAATATTCAATATATTTATGGATAACGATAATTTATATGTGATTTTTTGCGATGCTTTTGGTGCGGGCCATGGTTGTGTGCTTATACATGATGATAATGTGATGGCATACAGTCCTCATCATCTTCATTAACATAAGAAGAATTATGAAACTCATGAAAAGGATATCACCCCTATTATTCCTCTCTAAAATTTTAGCAACACTATCTTTTTAGGGAATGGATCACAATATTTTCTAATTATAAGAGATTGATTTATATCATCAGTCAAAAGGAAATGAATCTTAGGAAGGGGTTATGGGTGAAGTAACTATAGAAATTTAAATTGAACACTTCCTATATCCATGGGATGGTGAATTTGTGTTATGAAAATATCAGTAGGAAATTACCGTCTCATCCTATCTTGGAATAAATTGAGGTGTAGAACCTCACATGACATTGCCCTTAGTTTCATTTGGATATACAGGAGGATGATTCAGGTATTGTTCTAAATGGAGTTCATTAATCATTGTATCTCATTGAGTTTATTCTATAAGGTTAAAATAAGTACTATGAATTCTGAGAAATTAGGGATTCCTTATATGGAAGGGAGACCACTCCTAGATGGTATCACCCTTTTGATGGAATTCATTGCTTCAGGATTTGGTTCATAATTGATTTATCGTTTTTAAATTATGTGTTTCATTATTTTCATTGTTCATCATTGTCCATACATTCTAATACTATGAACATGTATTATGAAATGATATGGAGTTTCTAGTGGATGGGTTTGAAGTGCAATGTTGTTCAATTTGTGTCTCACTATTACACCATCTAGAACATTTCAATAGGGAACTTGTAGCCTTCTAGCCTACTATATAATCTTCCAGTGCTCAAATAAAAATGTGACAAGGTGTACATGGAAATCATTGTTGTATTACAACTGAACCGACTAAAGAAAAGACAAAATCTAGGAAGTGATTGATAGGTTGATGAAATCAGATCATTTCATTCTGATCAATGACACCACCCATATTTTTGATTTTTTTTAATATTTTCATGTTTAAAAACATAAGTTTATATGGGGTCCCCTCTATTATTTTTATGATTGGGATCTAAGGACCACATCCTTGATCCGGGGAAGTCTCTGAGAGTTGATAGGGACTCAGGCTAGGTTTGGTATAACTTATCATGTATATGAAGAGTGCATTCTCCAAATCTAGGATGATATTCTCCATTATCCTTTCTGGGATTTTAGTGGATCCTTGGATAAAAATATAGGACAGAACAAGTTTTTCTTATAATAATAGTTACCAATCATTGATTTTAATGGATCCCTTCGAGGTTTTTATGGTCACCCATGCAGTTCACCTCTTTATTGGTCAAAGTTGGGTGAGGCCAAATTCATAGGACTAAGCATTGTTCATGAGAAATTAGAGAGAATTGAAGATATATGGTGATTTTTTGATATAACTCAGATTTAGTAGAAATATTATACAAATTAACAATGCCTTCCTTTAGAGTTTTCCATTGGTAATCATGTTTTCTTAAAATTTTCTCCACATTTGGGTAACCATGAGCTTATGAAACAGGGGAAGATCGATCTATGATATGTTGGAACATTTGAGATAACTATATATCTTGGTCATGTTTCATATTAGTTGGTTTTAGTGACTCATTTAATAGGTATTCATCATGTTTTACATGTATCTTAGCTCAAGAAGTATCACCAAGATTGTTCCCATTATTGAATCATGAATAAGTTGAGTTGGAGTATGAAATTTCAATTTTGGAGTATCTAGTGTAGATCATTGACTCTAAAATGAAATTTTTTCATGGTAAGTGTATTGTGTTGGTCAATATTTTCTGGAGGAATACATCAAATTTTCATGAGGCTTGGGATCATGAATTGTTGTTGAGGGAGTAATGGACATATCTCTTTTCAGAGCATCCTACTTATTTATGAATTCATGGGGGTTGGAAGTCTTATGGTAGAGAAATTTTTAACATAATAAATATTAATTTACACCACATTTTATGTTTTGATTCAACTTAATGGGTGTAATTAAATGAGTTGAGGTATATTAAGAGTGTTCAAAGAAGAGGTTGACTCAGAAAATGAAAAAATTGCTACATGTTCTTATTCCCTCTATGAATGTTTATTTATGACATGAAAGGATTTTTGGATGAAGACATGAATTTTTATTCAGTATGTGAAAAGTAATTCATAATGTGATATATTATTCACAGCATGAATGAGGCTTTTAAAATTATTAAACAAAGGAGATGTACTTTTTGTTGTATCATCTATTCCGAAAGTTAACAACATAAATCCATAAATCATGCAGTGAATGGTTTATGTTTCAATATATTAAATGTTTTGAGAACCCAAATAATTTATCATTTTTCTCTCTCCACCCTTCCATGAACCCTAGATTTTCTCTAGGTGATTTTTGGGTGATCCAGCTGCATCCAAACTCCTTTACATGGAATTTCAGTCTCAAATCAATCAGTTGGCATTAGATTAGTATGTTTGATAAAATCACTCCCATTTCTTATTGATATCTTGATTTAGAAGTGGTTGTATGATTTACTATCAAAATAAATTCATAATGTTTTGATCTCTCTAAACCATTTTTAGATTCATCATGCATTTGTTTCCCAATGTCTGGATCTCTTGTTTATTGTGGTGCGGCACATGTGACCTTTGTGGGTTGGGATAATCTATCTTTTATGCCAAATAATTTCTTTTATAAAAATTCTTATAATATGTGTTAATTTATTTTTAGGGACTTATATCAATTTTTACCATGTTCCATTTCCTACCGGTGTGTGGATCCAATTATTGTTGGTGAGAAACAAAAGTATGATGGGTCGTTTTGTATCTATCCTTTTTAGATGAACCACATTTTCTATTTGTTTTCTAAATTATTTTATAAAATTTTATTTTCATGATCCTTTTTATTCCCAACATACAAGTCTAAATGGATTTTGATAATATATAGTTTTCCCCTTGTTTTATTTTTTTTTCAAATCACTATGACGTGGTTTATTAAATTGGGTTTCAAAGCATGATTTTAATATAAAAAGTGTTTTTGGAAACTATTTGTGAAATATGGAATACCCTATGAAATTATATATGTTTTCCAACACATAGAAACTTTGGGTATAGGTGGTATATTGTTGGGAAAAATACTTGTTCACCATCTAGGGGTGTCACTCATTGGGTTTTAATATATTCCCTTAGCCATGCTATTACAAGGACTAGATTATCTCACACCATAGGGGTTCACTCCTCGGGTGTTCCCCTATTCCATAAGCCTTGATGTTCTTGGGACTTGTTTCTTTTAACTAGTATTATCTTTATTATTAAGGTACAAGTGACCTATCTATCATGGAACCATGTCATTATAGGGATGATTTCCATTATTCTTTGAATTATCTTGATATGTCTTGTTGTGATATATGATGCAAGATTTAGTAAATGTGAAATGGTTTATCTAGAAATTTACTTCAAACTGTTTATATATAATTTATTTCAGATCGTTGAAAATGGATTTTTTTACCATTCTTTTGATGTAAAAATTGATTTTTATATTAGGCCATATCTTTCATATATTGAGAAAATTTACTTGTTTGAAAAACACCTATTATAGAACACATAGCTGGGATCCAACTGATCATGTTATTCTCACACACATTACACTATGTAGGGGGTGTGTAGAACATGTTTTGTTTTATGTAAGAAAGGTAAATGTACCATAGTGGGGTTGAGAAAATTTATGTCATCTTAGTGGGGGTAGATGGTGGAGGAAAATTGAAACGCTTCCTTCGTATCATGTGGAGTTTTTGGTTTTTTAATTTGACTTTGGTTTTGATCTTAGATATGTAACATGGTTATTTTTCTAGAATAGTTGTTTTTTTTTGTAATGAAATATTTCTTTTCAAGTTTTATTTATATATATATCCATTCCATGTATCTCTTTTCATGTTAGGAAAATTATCCACTCAATTTGTTTTTTGAATTGTGGGTTCTATATGATAGACCATACAGATCAAGAATTCTAATTGGGTCATGTTGGTGTCCAATTTAGAGAATATAATTATGGGTTATAACATGAAATTCATATTTAAAATCTAAAAAAATATTGATAAAAAACATGTAAATGTCATAGAACCATAATCATAGTAAAACTTCTATGTGTAAACCCATTTTTACACACATATGTGAACAAACGCATTCTGTCCTTGGCTAAAAGTGTGACCAGACCCCTCATTTACACACCTATGTGAACAAACTCATTATGTTCATAATTTACAATCTCATGAGGTATTATCTTAAAATAATGAATTTTTGGTTGATATATGACCTTACCCATCATCATTCATACATATGTGTGACACTTATAACCAATCATAAAAATATCTTAATGAAACAAAAGAAAAAATAATGAATTTATTATAAATAAAAATTGAAATCATTCAATTTTTATAATGAACACATAAAAAATTAGGTTTTTTAAAGAATCCATATTTTATTAAATTACAGAATTGATTTATTTTCAATACTTTTGAACCTTATTCTAGAACATCACAAACCACTTAATTAAAATTTTACATTTTACTAAATTTCATATTTATCATTTTTTTAAATTTTTTATAGAAAAGTCCCATGTTTTACCATAAATAGAAGTATATTCCATAGAATGGAGTTTTTCATTATAAGGATGTGCTATATAATTTTTACATCAGATGAAAAAATATAAATTTCATAGGATATTGATTTCTAAAATTATATTAGTCAGAGTACAGTGAATTCAATAAGTTTATGTTCCTCTAAGACTACTAGAAAAATATAATCCGATTGGGATTTCATGATTTCTGGGTGAATGTCAACAAAATATACTAGATAATTAAATCTCATTTTATTAGTTAAAAAACTTCAGTCGATTATACAAAGAAACATTATTCTAATAGGCATAACCTTTCATGTATTAAAATTATGCTTCATAAAAATAGACCATAAAACAATGATGGTTTGGTGATCCATTTTAAGGGAAGAAGAGTTTGTCTGATGTCATTGAAAATAACTCCAAATAATAAAAAACATGAGCGTTAAAGAAATTCCCATAAATAAATCTTTATTAAAGAGAGAGGGATCACGCCACCAAAACTATCTAAATTTATTAGGAATAGTTTTTAATATCGTGATATGAAGTGAAAGTATAATATAATTTTTTACATATTTTTACATAACTCATCTATTTAGGAGGAATTTTGTAAAAGATATAAGTTCTTTTATATTGTGGTCACTTTTTTCTATCTTGAGTGATATATTGCTCTATGTTTTAGAATGACAACATTTATTTTCATATTTCTGATCAAGGGTTACCAAGGTTTCGGAAATATAAGATTTCAAGATCTATATCAAGGACTTCTTTGGTTAAGAAAGACAAACATTGAAAGTTTGGTTAAAAACATAGATATCTTGAGTTTGATTAAAAATCCATTTACACTGAAGGTTAATGTTTAGTAAAAATATTAATATTGTTTTTGTAAGTTTTTATTTCACACTTTATATAATTTTTGTATCTTTTTTATTCATATTAATTGCATGTTTTCCATTTTTTCCACTATGCATTTATTTTTTAAAAAATTATACTGTTTTCTGTTAGATTTTATAAACTCTCATTTTGTAAATCATATAGTAATTTCTATGTTTGATACATTTATTTTAAGTGGTTATTGAAAATTTTATGTTTTATTTTATAAGATATAATTCAAATTCCTCTTGTAGTAAAACTAGTACTCATATGATCTGAAATTTAGTGTCAGAGAAGGTTCTACTAGTAACTAATTGGTACACTAATTTGTTATATAGGAAAGAGTATATTTTTTTTATAATGAAATGTTTTTATAATGGGATGTTAGAAAACCTAAATCCAAGAAAACCATCAATATTTAATGGATTCAATTTTAAATATTTAAGAGATGGAATGAATTTTTTATATTTATAATGGATTTGATAATTCTTTAATTCTAACTGCATGTTATTAGATTCTTGAAAATTAAGTGACTAATTTTACTAAAAATGAAAAGTTGGAACACTAAATTAATTTTAGAGTGATAAATACTCTCTTACATTCTATGAAAAGAAATATCTATAGCCATATTTCATCATTTGAATCTTCATATAGTTTTTTGGAAGAAATTATAAGTAATTAATTTTTGAAAAAAAGTTGTTTGAACTAAAAGAGATATTCTTAGAGGTGATAATCATGATCTTGATTTTTTTATTGAGATAATTTGTAACCAAATGCATCAACAATCTATGAAATTTATAAATATTATTAAATACCTTTGGGATAAGGATTTAACTAATGGAAATTTGGTTTTAGAGATTATAGACATCATTCCCAAAGTGTGGTAATCAAAAGGAATAATTCTTGATGATACTTAACATCTTTTGAAGTGGAATTTAGATAATCTCATTGGAAATCTCATGAAGTATGGGGAATGGTTGAAAAGTTATGATAGAAATAAAAATAAAAAGAATGATGTTGCTTCTATTTCTACTAATAGAGTCGTTAAGAAAGATAAATCGATTGATAATGTTTCTAAAATATTAAAAAAGAATAATGTAAAGGTTGCTATATAATTTAGTTCATCATAATAGAGTGAGAATTGACTTAAATATCATTATAATAGAATGAAAAATATTATTGTAAATAAATATTTCAAATAAAAGAACAAGAAAAATCCTAAGGATGGATGTGATAAGAAAGATGATCCTGAGAGTATTTATAATTAATATATGAATACTTTACACAACATACCGAATTGTCCAAGTTTGAAGAAGAAGGTAATGAATTATAGAAAATATAAGAAATTATAAAATTGTAAAGGTAAAAGGATTATAAAATATACAAACACATAGAGTGATAGTGGTGGAGATAGTTCTTTAAAAAGTTATTCAGATGACTGTAATGATAGTAAGAAGATCATAGGATTAAATGATAAAATTGAAATTATAAATCAATGCTTCATGGATATGGTATCAAATGAATAATTAACGAATTTAACCTTAAATGCAAATTATATAGAATTATATTATAAAAATATTTCTATATCTTTGGAAGAATAAAATCCAAATAAATATTATGAAGATAACACTTTTCCATGTTTTGAAGAAGATTCTTGATATGATACATTGTTTAGAAGATTAAAAAAATGCATCCAAAAAATATGAAAATGATAAGGCTGTTATTTATAAAGAAAATTATTGAATTTAAAATATTTCCATAGATATTTCATATCATCTAAAATAATTATAAAATAAATTTAATTCTATTTCAAAAGTTTAAAATAATAGATTTGGTTGTGAAACTAAATTTTGAAATAATTAGCCGAAAAAACTTAGTCTAAAATTTTACTTTTGAGACAGAAAATCTTGATAACATGTACTTATAATTGAATCCTATTAGAAATATGATAGGATTGATTTTACAATTTTTAAACCTCATTTTCAAAATTAATCATTTTTTCATAATAGTGACCACTTTTGTGTAAAATTTTGAAGTGGTGGAAACAAAACAAATTGAATAATTTTTAGACATTTGGTTTTCATAAAGATAAAAATATTAAGGAATTTTAATCTTTACAAAATAAAAATGTTTTAAATATTCGGATCAATAAAATATTATTTTCTAACAATTTTGGACCCAAGAATATTTTGGTACCAAAGTACAGATTTTTTTCATTCAGGAATGTAAGATGTGTACAAATATAAAAAAATATTTGGTATAAAGATATTGGATGTCCACAGAACATGAATGGAAACAAAAATTTATTTTAGAATATTCTTAACATGAAAATTGAAAAGTTAGTTTTCGTTATAATTCTCAAAGATAAATTTATGGTATAGGTTATATCATTATTATTGTAAAATATTTAATTTAACTTTTTTTATTTTTTTCGGACATAATCACAACCTCTTTGACATAAGTCAATTACGTGAGAATGGTTACCTTATAAAATTTATGTATGACCAATGTACTATTTACATTTTGAAAGGAAAATTTTCTATTTCTATCGATATGTCTGAGAATATATACACAGTAAACATAGAAGACATTAGAATCCAAGATCTACCATTCCTCATTATAGTGGAAGATCAATCATTGTTATGGAATATATGTTTAGGACACTAAAATGTTATGAAAAATTTAAAACGTTGTAAGAAATGACTAGTCTGAGATTTACTAGAGCCAAGGCTTAATTCTTCTAAATATTGTGAGCCTTGTTTATTTGGGGATAAAAAAATGTCTTTTTTTAAATCTATTAGTCAAGTTTCAACTTCTTATGCTTGATTGTTATTTCACTTGGATTTATTTATTAAAAAAACTTTAATCGTTAGTGGAAAATACTTTTTATATGTTTCCGTTGATGAATATACTAGATATACATGGGTCTATTTTCTATAGAAAAATGAAGAAGACATTTTCTATATAAAAAATTTGTAACCCGTGTAAAAAATGATAAAAATATTCCTTTGGTTACTATTCATAGTGATCATTTTGGGGAATTTTTAAATTTTTATATTGAAACTTATTGTAGTGAAAACGGTATAGTATATAAATTCTAATCCTATAGAATATCACTACTAATTAGAGTATTTGAAATAATAAATAGAGTTCTTTTAGAGATTACTTGAACCATTTTAGTGGAAACTCAGTTGCTCAATTTATTTGGGCAAATACAGTTAGTACTTTATTCTATACTATAAATCCAGTTTTACTTATAAATTATATAAATAAAATATATGATGAGTTTTAGACAAGTATAATGCCAAAACAATCTTACTTCAGTGTTTTTGAATTCAAAATTTTTCATCATGAATATTAAGGATAATTTAAAAAAAAATCTCTGAAATCCAATGAAGTAATTTTTATAGCCTATTCTACAACTAGTAATGACTATAGATTTTTTAATTAAAATATAGATATATTTGATGGAATAGTGCATGTGAAATTTAATGAAGTAGATCCTTTTGTTTTCAAACAGCCCAAAACCACATATTTAGATGATTTTTTAAAAAATAATTTTCAACCCATGTTGGAAAAATCATCTCCTAAGAGAAAAACTGAAGGATCTTTTTTGTAAGATACACCTCAAGAATAAATAAATCCTATAGTTGAAAAATAGATTTTTAAAATTCCAAGGAATCATAAAATCCAAAATAATTATCCTTGTGATAATATCATTAGTGATTTAGATAAAAATTTTAAAAATTAAAGTTCCTTAAGAAACTAAAGTCAACATAGTGAATATTTATGATAAATCAAACCAAAGAATACTAATGAGGCTTTAAGCAATGAAGATTGGATAAAATCAATGCTAGATAAACTCATTGAATTTTAAAGGACCCAAGTTTGGACATTAGTTAAATGTCCTATATATTCTCATAAAATTGGAGTAAAATCAGTATTTTATAATAAAAAAAATTCATTTTTCAAATTTATGTTGGAAAAATTATATTTTCATTTACTAAAAATTCATTTTTAGAATCAATTGAGAATATTATGAAATCTGAGTTTGAAATGAGAATTATGGGAGAAAAAAAATTTGTCTTTGGTTTTCCATTTTTCAAAAAACCACAAGGATATATTATATCTCAAAAAGTATATAAAATATTTACATTAATAGTTTAGATTTGGAAATATTAAAAGTATTAGTACTCCAATCAAAACCTCTAAAACATAAGATCTTGTTGAATCTAGAAAACCAATAGAAGAAAATAAATTAATAGGAATGATAGGTAGTTTATTATACCTCATATATATTCATAAAGATATAATTTGTTCTATATTCTTGTGTGAAAGATTATAATTTAATATAAAATCATCCCATTTAAATTAATTAAAATTAAATTTTCATTACCTTAATAGAACTATAGATCTTGGCCGATTTTACACATCTGGAAATGATTTCAAATTAAAATGTTTTTTAGTTGTTGAAAAATATCTATGTAAATTGGATAAAAAATTATATCCATAAATTTTCATTAAATAGGAGAGTATTTAGTGTTTTTTGTTTTCAAATAACCAATAATTAGTGGGAATTTTTCTTGTTGAAGTTGAGTTTTTTCTATTGGATGTTTTTTGTGACTAGGTGTGTTGGGTGAAACATATTCTCACTGACTTAGGTATGAGTTCTTTCAAAATTACTATTTTTATGATAACACAATTGACATATCTCCTAGTTAAATCCCATCAAATCACTCATGAAAAAATCACAAATATATTAGAAAACATTTTTTTAGGATCACACCAAAAAAGGAGATATATTATTATTATTCATTAGAATGAAATATAAACATAGAGATATTTTTATAAAACCCCCAAATCTTGATAATTTATAATATATTAAATATAATCTATTTGTGGCCATGATAAAATATTCATTTATCATATTCTTGTTTAAAACTTCTCTTTATAGTAAATTACTATATGAAAAAGGGGATATCATATTTTATCTTTCAAAATATTTATATGGTTTAAAAATTTTCAACCAAACAATGTTATTTTTAATGTTATTACTATGACGTTTTTCCCTTAAATTTTTATAGAAAAAAATTTAAATACATACAACATTTTTAAAATGGGAAAACATTGAATCTAGAGAAAAATTCTAACTTTAAAAACATTTTTAAAGACAAATGATGTTTATAATATTTTTCAAAACTTTATTAACTCCAAGAAGTTCATATAACTTGACAAGCTTTCATGAAATAAGTTCATAAATTTTTCTCTCAGGGGAAAATTCTAAATCTTTTTTTACCCTATCATTATTATAATATCTTTTATGATATTTATATATTTTATAATTTTATTACCAAACATTAAGTTTCATTATAATAAATATTCATCAAAAAACATTATACTAATAAAACATTAATAGTTTAATTTATTTATTTTTATCATTTGAGATGTGATTTCAACTATAGATCTATACAATTTAATAAATTTGGGAAATTAGATATAAGAAATATGGACATTTTTTCTCTTTAAGCCAATATAAAGGAGATGTGTGTCCCCAATACATTACCACTATTTTTAAAAGCCGCATTTTTCCCTTCATCTGATATTTTTGAAGTTCATCCTTAGATTCAAGGTTCATATAATTATAAAATATGGATTCATTAATGGAGTTCTTGAATATATTGGATTTTCAAGAAATATTGATTAATAATAAATGATATGAAAAATGTGACACTTTTCTAAATTTTTATTATTCTTCATGGATGGGAAAAAATATTTGTTTCAGGTGATGATTTTAATTTTCATTATCTAGAGATAGTAAGATACTTTTGTACATATGCTAAATTTGAAGAATTTTATGTTTTATAGGTTGTAACATTTTCTCTATATAGAATATCAAATAATTCTAATATCCAAAAAACAGCTTATTAGTAGCAATTTCATTAGAATTAGAGGTAATACTTGTTAAAAATAAGTTTCTAGATAAAATAAGTATTTTCAAAAATTAAATGTATATATCAATACTCTTTCCTTTATATGATAAAGTTATCAAAGTTTCACACCTTTTTTTAGATGCACTATTTGCGGCACTTTGGGTGATTTTTTTTGTTTTTCATAGAAAAGGGGACAACGATACTCCCAAATGATCTAGATGATTATATTTTTGATTTATATGTTACAAGAGAAGATTTGGTAAGGTTAGGTATAATTAATCTATGAAATATTGGATTATAATGTTGTGGATTATCCGTTATCCAAGTTTTTTAACTAATTTTTAATGAAATTTATGAAAGAACTGAAAATCAAGAATAGATAAAACTATAAGGGAGAAAGGGTTTCTTATATTTGTGAAGAAATAATTAATAATACGAGACTTGTGTATGTTCCAAAACTATTTTTTTTAAAATTGGACAGGTATGGTTTAGTTGTTGATATGAAACAACTCAAGGAAAAAGTGTAAAAAATAAACGATATTGAAAAATATCCATCTATTACATGGAAGAAACCAAAGACTATGTCTAATGATAATTTTAATTTGTTAATGAAGTTGAAAGATGAAAATGAAAGTGATCACATGTATTTTGGTTCAGATAAGGCTGAGGCTTTGGCCCTGAAAAAGTAAGCTTATGAAATCCTTAGGGAAGAATAAAACTAGAAATAGTAAGATTAGAAGGAAGAAAAAGAAAAAACTGGTATGAGACTTTTTAAAGGGAGTTAAAGAAGTGAAATGAAGAGCTTGGATTTTTATAAAAGGAAAATTTTTTCAGTCTCATTAACATTTAGAAACATTATCCAAACAATTGGAAGGAGAATAAGTTCCTATTTCAAAACAACCATACCCATTTTAGAAGAAAAATGTGAAAAAAATTTCAATAAAATTAAATCTGAAAGTATTGAAGTTAAGGTTGAAAAATTAGTTATAAAAAGGAAAAGTAAGAAGTGGGAAGAATTTGAGGTACCTAAAAATTTTATATACGCTTTAGATATCGAGGAAATTTCATCTGCTTCATCAACATCACAATCCACTCAATCCGAGAAATATGATTCTCATTGGACAGAAGAAAATCATTATATGAAAATGATAAACCTTCAAAAAAAATGAATAGGACAAAAGGAAATTTAAAAAAAATAAATTAGACAAAGAGGTTGAAAAAAATTATAATCTTAAATAATTGTTGATGTTTTGGAAATTTTTGAAAATTTGTCTCATGAAATTAGAGAATATCTGTTACCATAAAGACTAGTTGACCTATCAATTCCAGATTTATCCTCTGATTCTATACATTCATCCATCGACAAAAGACTTCAAATGATGGAAATTAAAATTCATTATTTAAATTAGGGGATCTAGTTGTTTGAAGGAATTATGGGAATTTTTTCAGATATCAATGTGAGATGCAGATACATTCAAGTCAAACAAGGCTTGTAGGAAAATTCATGTTCTTTAAAATAAATTGTAGTTTTAGTTATTAAAAATGTGGTAGAATTAATAGATTTTAAAGGGAAATAAAAAAAGGATTCGATGAAGTTGATAAAATTTATTAAGTGGATTAATAACACTTTGTGTGATACCAAATTTTATGATTAACAATTTCTTGGAATAAAAATAGCAATAAATTCAACTTTAAAAATTTTAAGATCCATGAATTCATAAGTTTCTATGATAACAATAGTAGTGTGATGAACTCAAATATATTTCTATAACTCTAGAAAATGTAATATAGATAAAATGAAATAAGATTGATATTTTAAAAGATGAAGTTTCAGAGTAAAATAGAATTTTGGTTATGTTAGAAGAAATCTGAATTGATTGTAATAAATTTCAAGCTATAGAAGATTAGGTTTTGCGAATGAATGTAGTTATCACTGATTCATAGAAATACTATGAATATGTTTAGATTTTGGAACACATTATTAAAAAAAATTTAATATAATATTGGTTTATTTTCAATTAAATCCATGAAGATTGTAAAATCCATAATCCTTCTTTTTTGATTGATGTTCTATCTTAATGTTTTTGATGGATTTTTTACAATGATTATTTGTATAAATACCTCTCTTATAATTTTGGATGGATATATTTTGTATGTATCTTTTTGGATGATAATTTTCATGAATACATTATTTTTGGAATATTTTTTATTTCCCTATCATTTTATATATACTTTCTACCACACACAAATTATTTTTAAAATCATAAGGGGGGGTAATGTTTTCAAACTTTTTAATTAAAAGGTGAAATATTCCATATTTTTATTGAGATATTAAAGATAGTTTTAACCATAAATAACATAATGTTTGTAAGATAATAAAATTATGGATATAGGGGAGAAGTTTAAAAAATTTCTATATTTTATAAAACTTAATAAAGGTTTGAGACATATAATACATTGGGAGTAATTATATTTCAATATTTTTACCCTTATTTTTTATTTTCAGAGTTTAAATTTTTGATTTCCAAAAATTGAGTGGTTTTGGAGTCAAAATATTTATTTAAAAAGTTTCTAATATTATTTTTTATAAATCACAATACACTTTTTAAATGTAATTTTTTTTACTATCATTAATATTTCCCATGTTTTTTAAACATTTTTATAGAAAAGATTTTTGTTTTACCAGACATTGAAAGATAATTCCATGAGAAGGAGTTTTTCATAATTTGGTGAATAAATGAAATTTTTACAAAATAAAAACAAATAGAATCTTTAACAAAAATATATTTATTAAATTATAGTTGTAAAAGTATAGTGAAGTATATTTTAATATATTTTACTAAGACTATCAGACGAACTTCATCGACCATAGTAGGCAATGTTTTTAGATAAAAAACTATAAAATGTACTGGATACATAAATTCCACTTTATTGGAAAAATAATCCTTTTTCCATCAATTTAAAAAACTTTATTCTACCAGGTCGAAACATTAAATAATTTTAATGGTTATTTATCAAAATATATTATTTCATTAAGATAATGTACAAAACCTTTTTAAGTGAAGAATATTTTGTCTGATGTCGTTGCTACAAACTATGCAGAATTTTGGACATGACTATTGGGAGAAAATACTACAAATAGAATTTCAATTATAGGATGGGGGAGAACATTACCCAAGATATCTTAATTTTCCATAAAGATTTTGCAACATATTATTACGAAGTGAACTCTTCATGGTATTTATTTTTATATGTGTCTTTAAGGAATCCGTCTCTGAGTACTTTTGTAAATAATGTATGTTATTTTTGTTTCTAATCACTGTTATCAATAATTTGTGATAAACGGATTATGAGGTTTAGGAATATAGACGTTATTATGATATTTCTGATAGAGGGTTCCCAAGGCCAGAGAAATAGAATATTGTTTGATCTTAGTATAATGGGCTCCACTAGTTAATGAATATATACCATTATGGTTTGGTTAAAACCATGGATATCCTGAGTTTGATTAAAAATACCTTTAAAATAAAGGTAAAAATATTATAACATTATTATGAATGTTTTTTTAAGTTCTTATTCCACTATTTATAAAAATTTTGTAACATTTTTATTCTTATAATGTACAAGTTTTACATATTTTCCTCTAATCATTTAGTGATGAATGTTTCACAATATTCTTTACAAACATTTATTAACACTACTATTAGAAATTATATTAGAATTTATATATCATATTAATTTCATAAAATAGGTTAGTGAAATATTTATATTTTTTATGAACTACAATCCACACACTTATTATAAAACTAGAACTCTTGCGATACTACAAAAATAACAACATGAATTAAATCATTCGATACCAAAAACACGATCTCCCAAAATAATCACATAATAAATGAGAATATATGGTGAAACATGGAACAAAAATCCATTAAATATAGGAAATTAGAAGATAATGGAAACCAAATCATGAAAATGGATTTTTGAAAACATTTTGTATTCATTGTAAAATTCATAATTATTAGTGTCTTTTCAAAAAGCCTCCATTATTTTTTAAAGAATTATATGAAAAGAAAACCTTTCATGGAAATAGATTTTGATCAAAAACTATTTTTTCACCCAAAAAATAGGGAACATAATTAAAATTTTAAAATTTAGTGAACATATGGGAAATAATATCAAGAATAATTTTTATAACTCAAAGGAATAAATTTTAGATACCAAGTCCCTTACATTTACACATGATTTCCACAAAATATTTTTAACCTCCAATATCATAAGGATAAAAATTTTAACTACCTATTTCAGAGACTTATTCTTATATATTTCTATTTATACTCATCATTATGAACAATTCACTTAATATATTATTTTTTTATAATATCTTCTCAACTGTAACACCCCATTCTTCTATAGTACGTTTCACTTTGATTAATGCAATAACTTGTGTTGTACGCAACATCGAGATTCTAACACACCATGACCAATCAAAGTAGTCGTTATGAATAGTAATACCCAATTTTTGAAATTTTATAAAAAAAATTTGTAAATGGAATTCATTTTTGATTTGCAATATCAAAATTATCTTAGGGTGAATTTTTGGTATTTTTTTGAAAACATTCAATTTTTGATGAATAATGAGAAATACTAAATTTTAATTAAAACAACTTTTTCAATAGAAATAATTGATAGTGTTAAATTATAAATTTGAGTTGTTTTAAATTATCATTAGATTATATTTTTATCATTTAACATAATTTAGGTCATTGGATTTAATTTCACATTTAAACTGAGCATGAACAAGTGCCAATCTTTTGATAGTTATCATTTCTTAAAAACACGTTTTTTGTTTTGACAACGGAAATTAATTTTCAATTAATTTATGACACTTCTATTTATTGAATTTGGAAAAATGGATTCCATATGTGGAATCAGGAGGTCCAAATTGTGTAAATAGGAAACTTTTATTTTTATACATTATGAATATTTACTTCAGTAAATATTTTATTTACCATGGTTAAAGGGTAAATCTAGTAAATGAAGGTAAACATATATTTTTATAATAATATTAAATTACCCTAACATCTGTATTATTCCTATTTGTTTATACATTTCCAACCATGGTCATTCTTGGGTCGATTGTGAGACCCATGGAGCCACTTGAGAGTGATAATGACACTTTATATTAATTAATTTAAAGTAAAGACAAAAATGACATAAACATATATCTTTTAGTAAAACAATTTTTAGAAGGGGATATATATGTTATTACTTCGACTATAAATATTAATCTAAAATATAAAATCATTTCATACATCATGGTAGTTTTTTTATAATTTTTAGACATAAAATAAATTAAATTTTATATTACCTAATAATGATGCAGTGTTTACCTCATTAATGAATGATTTAAATAAATAAGATTATAAAAATTAAAAAAATATCCAAAACTATCCAATTATTATTGGATGATTTTATTTCGAACATGAGTCATCTTATCTTTGACCTTAATTAGTTTTGTACCTTTATAAACCTAAAATAATTTATAATAAATTAATATTTTCAAACTTTCCTAAAGAGCCCCTCCCCTCCCTTATAAAAATCCATCACCTCTAACCCCATTACTCACACTTCTCAAGCAACTTGGATCATCCAACCTCTATGAATTCAAGATCCCTAAATCCCTATCTTCCTTTTAGAAGCCTTACCTTTGGTAGAAGGCACTTCAAGGAAGCATTTTGGTCCAAACCAAAGGGAGTTACCCGATTTAAAGGTAACATGTCCTCTTAAGTTATTTTTTTTTACTTCTCGAAACCCATAAACTCTCTTTATTAATTTATTTTACAACAACAACAGTATCTAAAATATACTAGGTTGTTTCTATGAGAAGTATTTTAACTACACTTACACACACCTCCCTCTAATGGGTATAAAACATAATGTTTTTCTACATGACGAACTACTGCCTCACGAAGCGATGATTGTTTAATCTTATACTACCACCTCTTATTGTGGCCATTATGAGGGAACTATAATTATATATGACATTTATGATATTTTTTATCTATAATATTCTGTAATTATCTTTTATATCATACCTTTATTCTTTTTATGTTGTATATATATGATAATTTCATTTGAGGAAGTGCGGACTACCGCCCCTTCATAGTGATATGACTCGTTCATACCATACATGGAATGTATAGAGGATGGTGTTAATGAACATACGTAACCTATATAAAATATTATATTATACTGGAATAATAATATACATATGTATCATTTGTTTTTTCATTCCTTTTAAAATAAAAAAAATATGAAATGGAAGTAGCCTTCGTGGGTATGTACGGATTACCGTCTCCACAAACGCGATGAGATTCATTCACCACCATAACCATTCATGAATAATTTTCATTTGATTAATAAAAACCATATTTATGAAAATAATATAATTCTTAATATGAATCAAATACATACTATCCATAACAAACATGACTTACGTAACAAAACATATAAAGAAAAACAAATCCATTAACACCTGAAATAATTATAATACTAAAATATTATTAATAAATAAATTTTAGAAGATCATATATGATATAATATTTATGTATGTATTTATTGTATAATTTAATAAAAATTATATAACTATTATAGAGAAGGTTAAAGTACCATCGACCAAGGAAAATCACATGGTAAGGGTTAATTTCACAATATCTTTATTATCCGAGGATGTTTTTACGTAAGTATCTACTGGGATATCTTTATCATCCACATATGTATTTCTTCAAAATGTATTTAAAAACATTTTTACTATTTACTAGAATATGGGTTATAGTATTTTATACCATTTTTTGAATTTTTATAAAATGGTTTGAAAGGAATCTTTCCATCGTTTTCCAAACAAGGTACTTTATGACCTTTTCAACAAATTAAGGTAGGAATATTTTTATTTTAACTTATATGGTGGGTGAAGTTATTCTCTACCTTTATAACACCTTTGAAGATTCCCTTACAATATTATAAGAATATTTTCTGAATAAATGTTTTATTTTATAATTACATGACTTTTAAATGATTTCAAAATAGAAATAGATATTCCTCCCAAATAATTTGGATTTCATCTACGTCAACACCCTTTAATAGATTTAATACTTTTTTGAAGTTGATTTATTATGAGACAAATCTTTCATATTGTATTGAAGGTTTTGTGATATGTTTTACTGTTGATGTGTTATTTGTATACCATTAATGGTTTATGGTTAAGGTATTAACATTTAGTATGCTAGTTTTAATAAGAACGTTTATGTTATGTTTAAACCTTTTCATATGGGGAATGCATTGGACTTAGTAAGTGATGGGTGGAGCCCTCTATAGATCCTCGATGAATCAGTAGGTATCATGAGACAAACTAGTGTATTATAATAAGGTCTTGACCAAAATATTATTTGTAGTCTTGGAACAATGCCTTGACTATGTGGTTATGATGTCCAGGATTATGCATTCTATCGTTATGAAAATATATATTGATATTACATGTGATTATTCGACTAGAATAATATCCATGTGAATAATTAAATGAAATTATTTGATTTATCATTTCCAAATTATGCTGAATTTTATGTTTAAAAGGCTTTTGTTTTAGTTTTATATATTCCAATAAATGTTTATGCTTATTTATAAAGTTTCCGCTATATTGTTATCCTTACTGAGCATTTGATCTCACCACTTTCTATGTTTTATTTTTCTTAGGATATGAAGAAGTATTTTATGGTTGACCTGTAGGGATAGGGTAAGGGATATAAGAGTATTCAAAGGGGACAAATTTTTGTTGTTGTTTTTATATCATGTTGTAATTTAAAATTTATGTATATATCTAGTACTTCTAAGGATACTAAACTAATTGGTCCTTCAGGACATGATTCCTTGTATCAGGCCAATGTTATGTAATAATGCACTGACTCTGGGTAACTAGTTTTGGGGTGTTACAGTTGTTATTAGAGTACTTTTAGTACAAACCATGGAAACTAGATTTAGATAAACTCTGATTAAATAAAATTACCCTAAGATAGACTTTAAGTGTTAGTATAGAAGAACTTCTTAGAATTTTGGTAATGTAGAGATTTTGTGAGTTTTCCAAACAATACATCCCCTTCTATATACGATCAGGTAGAGTTGGCTCTGGCATAGATGTACCTAGGAGTGAAAACTCTGATAAGGAGTTTAAGGCTTGACCCTGGGTATCCTGGTACATGACAACGATCCTTGATGCACTCTTTGTAATGACACTCATGGTGGATATGATTAGGATAATTCATAGTTTCTTTATAAACCATCATGAATTATTTATGAGTATATACCTCCTCAAAGTAAATGTTTTATTATTATGGAATATATCCATAAACTATTCAATTTATGTTAAGTGTTTTACAGGTTTGGAATTATGTATTGTGATTCATAAACTAATCTAGTGCATGCCGTTGTTTAGAAATGGAACCTAGTAGAATAAATGGAAACCGTAACAACACATGTAATCCATATAGGTATTTCCCTCAAACTCAAGATAATTATAGTGGAGTTGGTGATTCAACTAGTGTTAATTAGCTTATCACCATACTGGGACAACTCACTCAGGTTATGCATAATAACCTTACCTTTATGGATCACCCTGATCCACAATGTGGAGGATCAATGTTAGACTAATTCATGAGGAAACAAACACCAACATTCAATGGGACTACAAATCCATTTGTAGATAAGAAATGGATAAGTTCCGTAGATTAAATATTTCATGCTTTGGGGAGTAGAAAAAGAGAAAAAGTTTTCATGGCAGTTTATCACCTCACAGGAGATAAAAATCAATGGTGGTAATTAATTCAAAACATAATGGAAGATGAAGAAGTATCAAATATTTAATGGAGGGAGTTTAAAGAGATTTTCATAGAAAAATACTTTCCTCGTGACCATCGAGTGGATATGGAATGACATTTTCTGAGTCTGAGGAAAAAGGAGGATGAGAATATCACAAAGTATGAGGTTAACTTTACAAGGTTATCAAGGTAAGTAACAGATTATATACATAAACCAAGGAGTAATATTGATTGATTATTCTATGGGTTAAAACAATATCTTCTTCAAGAATTAGTATCACAATACTTCTCATGATATGAAGATATTGTATAATGTTCTATCAAGAAAAAAAAGAAAGTCTCTAGTTCTTACGACTTTAAAGAAAACAAAGAGAATAATAGATCTACTAAACACTCTGTAAATGAAAATAAGGGGAATAAGGGAAAAGTTTAATATCCATCCTGTGGAAAATGTGGGAAGAAACACCCCGGTATATGCTTGAAGGGAATGGGGGTCTGTTACAAGTGTGGGAAAAAAGACCACCAAGCTTGTGACTGAAAGGGAAAAAAAGAGGCTGCCAGTTTTGAATTCTATAATTATAGAGAAATGGAACATTATGAAAATGAATGTCCTAAGTTCCAAAGAAAACTTACCTCAGAAAAGGCCTATAAAGCTAGGCAGATCTTATTTGATCACTACTGATGAGGTTGAATCTTTGAAAGATGTGGTGGAAGGTAATTTAATGGTTTCCTAAAGTTTATCCAATGGTTTATTTGATTCTATATCATCGCATTGTTTCATATCGTCCCAGTTTTCTAAGAAAATTAAATATTTCCAATTTTATTTAACAAGCGGGTTGTTGGTCAAAACTCCTAAGGGAAGTATCATTGAAACAATGTTTTTTGAATCAGTCCCCATTAGGACATATAAATGTTCTTTATCTTCTGATCTCATCATCATACCAATGATTGAATTTGATAACATCTAAGGAATAGATTGGATTTTGGACCATGATGCAAAAATTTATTGTATGAAGAAGGAGGTGACAATTATATATGATGATAAGGATTACCATATCTTTAGAGAAGAAATGTCACCACCTGATTCTTATCTAGATCCACCCCAGTAGCTCTACTAAATTCAATTATTGGGGAGGAAGAAAATGAAATAACTATGGGCGAGGAAAAGAATGTTCAAATAGAGGATATACCAATTGTCCAAGAATATGTTGATGTGTTTCAAGAGGATTTACAAGGACATCCTTCAGAATAAGAAATTGAGTTTTCCATTGATTTAATTCTTGGTTCAAGGTGCATATCAAAGACCCCTTATAGAATGGACAATGTGGAATTAGTGGAACTAAAGAAACAACTAGAGGATTTGAATAATAAAGGATTTATTCTCCCAATTATTTCTCCATGGGGAGCCCTTGTTCTTTTTGTTAAGAAGAAAGATGGATCTACGGGGTTGGTTATTGACTGTAGAGAGATCAATGCTATAACAATAAAGAAAAAGTATCCCATACCTCACATTGATGATTTATTCGATCAACATCATAGAGCTCAATATTTTTCAAAGATTTACCTTCAATCTGGATATCATAGTTTCATGTGAAGTAGGAATACATTTCGAAAACAACATTTCGAACCAGGTACGGGTATTACGAGTTTAAAGTAATGCCTTTTGAACTGACTAATGCAACCTCTGTCTTCAAGGATCTAATGAATAGAGTTTTCGAAGAATATCTTGATGACTTTTTAGTAGTATTTTTTAATGATATATTGGTTTACTCTAAAAGATATGAAGATCATGAAAATCACTTGTGAACTATTATGAAAACTCTTAAAATAAATGAATTATATGAGAAGTTTAGCAAGTGTGAATTCTGGATTCAGGATATTTCTTTTCTTGGTCATATTTTCTCTAAGGATGGAATCTCCGTTGATCCTTCTAAGACAAGAGAAATCCAGGAATGGACGACACCAATGATTATAACTGAGGTTCGCAATTTTATTAGTTTAGAAGGTTATTATCAGCATTTTGTTCAGAATTTTTCCTAATTGGATAACCCATTAAACAAGCTCACACATAAATGGGTTAAATTTGTTTGGAAAAAAGAGTGTGAAGAATTTTTTAAATAACTGAAGAGAAGATTAGTCAATTCTCCTTTTTTGACTCTACCATCGGGGAATAATGGGTTTGTTATTTATAGTGATGCTTCAAAGAAAGGACTTGGTTGTGTCCTTATGAATAATGATATGGTTATTTCATGTGCATCAAGATAGCTAAAAATTCATGAACAAAACTATCACACTCGTGATCTTGAGTTAGTAGCTATAATCATTGCTCTGAAGATATGGAGACACTATCTCTATGGTCAAAAATGTGAGATTTATACTGATCACAAGAGTTTGAAGTATATTTTATCTTAAAAAATAACTCAACCTGAGGTAAAAGAGATGGCTCAAACTACTCAAGTATTATGATTTCACCATACACTACCACCCGGGAAAGGCAAATAAGGTGGAAGATGCTTTGAGCAAATTAGATCCTGAAGTTTTGAACAAGATGAGAGTTGAAAGGGATCCTATGTTCATGGATCTAGTAAAGATGGATTTGGGAATAATCATGGAAGGTTAAACATCATTAATTTTTAAAATGGATGCTAATCCACCTTTATTAGAAAAGATAAAAAGTTCTCAGACTGATGATGATGAGTTTCAAAAGAAAATTAAAGCTATGAATGATGGGAGATTAGTCGACTTCGTATATGAAGATGAGATTTTGAAATTTGGGAAGATAATTTGTGTTCCTAACATACCTGATCTAAAAAGGAAATTGTTGGATGACGCTCATAGCTCCAATTTCTCTATACACCCTGATAGCACTATGATGTATGGAGATTTGAAGGAACATTTTTGGTGGGACAACATGAAGAGAGAGATTGATGATTATGTGTCAAGATGTATGGTTTTTCAACAAGTGAAAGCTGGAAGAAAATATCCTAGAGGAGTCATGAAACCTATTCCCTTTCCTGAGTGGAAATGGGATGATATTATGATGGACTTTGTCATGGGGCTACCAAATACTTCTCGTAGGAATTATCCAATATGGTTCATTATTGATCATCTTACCACGTCAGCTCATTATATTTCTATAAGAGAAGATTTACCACTTGAATTTCTGGCTAGAAAATATATTAATGATGTTTTAAGACTTCATGGAGTACCCCTATCAATTGTTTCTGATCATGATCCCCATTTTACATCAAGATTCTGGAAAAATCGTTAGAAGGCCTTGGATACTGAACATTGTTTGAGCACTGCCTACCACCCTCAAACTGATGTAAAATCAGAATTGACTATTCAAAAATTAGAATACATGTTGAGATCTTGTTCATATGACTTTCAAGGTATGTGAGATCAATATTTACCTATGGTAAAATTTTCCCATAACAACAGTTTCCATTCAAGTATTCAGATGGGACCATATGAAGCATTATATAGAAAGAGATGTCACACACCAAGTTGTTGGGATGATTTTGGTGAAAGAAAACTCATTGGACCAAAACCTATTGAGGAAACTATGGGAATGGTGAAGGTTATCCAAACCCACATCAAATCAGCTCAAAGTTGGAAAAAGATCTATGTCGGTAACCAAAGGAAATATTTGAAATTTCAATTAGGAGATCATGTATTCTTGATGGTATCTCCATGAAAGGGTGTTATATGAATCAGTAAGAAATGAAAATTAAGTCCCAGGTACATCGGACCTTTCGAATTTCTTGAATGAATTGGATTTGTATCTTATTGTTTGGCAATGCTGCCAAGTCTCTCTAAAGTTCATAATGTGTTCCACGCATCACTGTTGAGAAAATTCATGCCTGACCCAACGCATGTACACACCTATGAAAAATAGAACTGGAAATCGATCTATCTTATTGTGAAGTGTCTATCATAATTCTTAATACCAGAGAACAAGTGTTGAGAAACTGGATGACTCATCTACTGAAATATTTATGAATAAATTATAAGATGGAAGAGGCAACATGGGAACCTGAGGAACTTATGATGAAGACCCACCCAAATATTTTTATGTAGTAGTATTCTAGAAATTTCAAGGATGAAATTATTTGAATTAGGGAAGAATGTAACACCCCAATATTCTACAGTACGTTTCCCTTTGAATAATGTAATAGCTTGCGTTGTATGCAACATCGAGATTCTAACACACCACGACCAATCAAACTAGCTGTTATGAATAGAAATACCCAATTTTTGAAATTTTATAATTTTTTTTCAAAATGGACTTCATTTTTGGATTTGGAATATCGAAAGTATCTTAGGGTGAATTTTTGGAACTTTTTTGAAAACATTCAATCTTTGATGAATAGTGAAAATACTAAATTTTAATTAAAAACTACTTTTTTAATATAAATAATTTATTGTGTTAAATTATATATTTGAGTTGTTTTAACGTATTATTAGATTATATTTTTTATCATTTAATATTATTTAGGTCATTGGATGTAATTTTACATTTAAACTGGACATAAACAAGTGTCGTCTTTTGATAGTTTTTTTGAAAGAGTCTTTTAATAGTTATTATTTCTTAAAAACATGCTTTCTGTTTTGAAAACGGGAATTGATTTTAAATTAATTTCTCCCACTTCTGTGTTTGAATTTGGAAAAATTGATTTAATATTTGGAATCAAGAGGTCCAAATTGTGTAAATAGGTAACTTTGTTTTATACATTATGAATATTTACTTCAGTAAATATTATATTTTCCATGGTTAAAGGGTAAATCTGGTAAATAAGGGTAAACAAATAATATAATAATAATATTAAATTACCCAAACATGTGTCTTATTCATATTGGTTGATACATTTACTACCATGGGCATACTTGGGTCGATTTTGGGACCCCATGGAGGCACTTGAGAGTGATAATGACATTTCATATTAATTAATTTATTGTAAAGTCAAAATTGACATAAACACATATCTTTTAGTAAAAAAAATTTTATAAGGGGTTATATAAGTTTTATTTTCAACTATAAATAATCATTTTAAAGCTAAAAATATTTCCTACATCATGATAATTTTTTTTATACATCAAATAAATAAAATCATTTATTACACAATAATGATGTAGCGTTTACCTCATTAATGAATGATTTAAATAAATGAGATTATAAAAATTAAAACAACATCCAGAACCTTTCCAATTATTATTGGATGATTATATATAGAATTTTAGTCATCCTATCTTATAAATTGAAGAGTTTTGGACCTTTATAAACTGAAAATCATTATATAATGAAATAATATTTTCAAACATTTCTAAAGAGCCCCTCCCCTTCCTTATAAAAATCCATCACCTCTAACCTATTACTCACACATCTCAAGCCCCTTATATCCTCAAAACTCTTCCATATTAAGCTTCCTAAAACCTTATATTCCTCTTATAAGTCTAAACTTAGGTAGAAGGAACTTCAAGTAAGCCTTTGGATCAAACTAAAGGGAGTTACCCAATATAAAGTTAACATCTCCTCTTAAGTTGTTTTTTTATTTTAGTTCTCCAACCACATAAACTATATTTATTCCCTTATTTTATAACAACACCAGTATCTTAAATATACTAGGTTGTTTTTATGATAAGTATTTAAACTACATTTATACAAAACTCTATCTAATGGTTATAGAACATAATGTTTCTCTGGACGACAAACTACTGCCTCACAAAACAATGATTGTTCAATCTTCTACTACCACATCTTATGGTGGCCATTATGATGGAACTGTAATTATATATTATATATATATATGATATTTATTTTATCTATAATCTTATGTAATTATATTTTATATAATACATTTATTATTTTCGTGTTGTATATATACGATAATTTCATTTGAGGAAGGGCAGACTACCGCCCCCTCAAAGTGATATGACTCGTTAATACCATACATGGAACATATAAAGGATGGTGTTATTGAACATAAGTAACATATATAAAATATTCTATTATACTGGAATAATAATATACCTATGTAATATTTGGTTTTCTTTCCATTAAAAATAAAAAAATAAAAAGGAAGTAGCATTCGTGCGTACGTACGGATTACCGTCTCTACAAACGCGATGAGATTCAGTCCCCATCGTAAACATTCATGAATAATTTTCATTTCATTATTAAAATAATATTTAAGAACATAATATAATTCTGTATATGAATCAAATACATCCTATCCATAAAAATATGACTTACGTAACAAAACATATAAAGGAAAACCTATCAGTTAACACCCGAAACAATGATATGACAAAAATATTATTAACAAAGTATTATTAGAAGATCATATATGATATCATATTTATGTATATAGTTATTTTATAATTTAATAACAATTATTTAACTATTATATAGGAAGTTAACATACCCTCATCCAAGGAAAAGTACAAGGTAAGGGTTAATTTCACAATCTCTTTATTATTCGGGGTTGTTTTTATGTAAGTATCTACTAGGATCTCTTTGTCATCCACATCCATGTTTCTTAAAAATGTAATAATTTTTTTTTAAAAATTACTAGAATATGGGTTAAAGTCATTTATACCCCTATTTTACTTTTTATAAAATGGTTCGATAGGAATCTTTCAGTCATTTTCCAAACAAGGTACTTTTTGACCATTTCGACAAATTATGGGAAGAATGTTTTTATTTTAAATTATCTGGAGGGTTTGGTTATTCTCCACCATTATAACACCTTTTAATCTTCCCTTATAAGAATATAATAATATTTTCAAAATAAATGTTTTCTTTTATAATTACATGTCTTTTAAATGATTTCAAAATAGAAAGAGATATTCCTCTCAAATAATTTTGATTTCATCTGTGTCAAAATCCATTATTGGATTTTATACTTGTTTGAAGTTTATTTATTACAATACAAATATTCGATATTTTATTGGAGGTTTTGTGATATTTTTGACTGTGGATGTGTTATTTTTATACCATTCATGGTTTATGGTTAACGTATTAACATTTCATATGCTAGTTTTAATATAAATATTTATGTTATGTTTCAACCTTTTCATATGAGGAATGCATTGGAATTAGTAAGTGACGGGTGCGGCCTGCTATAGTTCCTCAATGCATTGGTAGGTATCATGATAAAAACTAGTGTCTTGGAACAAGGCCTTGAAAAAATATTATTTGAAGTCTTGGTACGAGACATTGACTATGTGGTTAAGATGTAGGACATTATGCATTCCATCATTATGAAATTTTCTATTGAAATTACATGTGATTATTAGACAAGTAGAATATCCTTGTGAATATGTAAATGTAATTATTTTATTTATCATTTCCATAATATGATGAACATTTAGTTTAAAAGGCTTTTTTTAGTTTTATACGTTGCCTTAAATGTTTATGCTTATTTATGATGTTTCTGCTTTATTTTTTTCCTTATCGAGCATCTGAGGCCACCCCTTTCTAGGTTTTATTTTTCCCAGGATGTAATGAAGTATTTTATGGTTGACCAGTTGGGATAGGCTAAGCGATATAAGTATTTTCAAAGGGAACAAAATGTTTTTGTTGTTTTTATCTCATGATGTAAGGTAAAACTTTTGTATGTATCTAGTACATCCAAGGCTATTAAATAATCGGCCCTTCGAGACAATATTACTTGTATCATGCCAATGTTATGTAATAATGAACCAACTCTGGGTAACTTGGGTTGAGGAATTACATCAACATCAGGTGTTAATAATCTTAACCATTTTGGACTAGGTTTGTAAAAGTGTTGTAGAACTTACATTTTCAAAAAATGATAAAAAATTTTAAAAAATAAATGTAATTTATTTAATTATTAATACCTATATGTTTTTAGTTCCATTAAATAGGGTTTTTTTTCATTTCATGAAGGCAAAAATTATTATGAACTAGTTTTAGGTTATTTACCAATATCGATGGATTACCATATAACGAACATTACATTTTAAATTACCCATAAAAAACTATATTATTTACATATATTAATTATATTTATATATATCATATATTCTCATAAAATATAATCCAAAACCATTGATTATGGTGGTAGTGAAAAATGTAATACACCGGTTCATGGATATCGTTGTTTCCACGTACACATGGGTGACAATTTCATTTTCATAGAATGGTTTAAATTGAGTAAAGTAGTTTATAATTTAAATATTTAAAATATATCTTAAATATCATTATTAAATAATAAATTCCTCACTTGTCTTATCATTTTAATATGGTTAAGGAAAATGAAACATGTTGCATTATGGAGGTGGTAGTTTGCACAATGCACAATACACGATTCACATTTTTTTCTAAATGAAACAGGGGAGGGTGGTCAATGATAGTTACATCATTAAGATAACATACTCATATAATAATGGAAGTGATTATATCATTATAATATTTTGTAATTGAATTTTAAAAAGAATAAAATCCAATAAATGTAGAAAAGAGGGAGGAGCAGTTAGAAATCAATACCTTAATACTTGGATTATCTCTTATAAGAAGGGGATACAACCTCTGAGGGATGATATTTTTAGAAGAAAAGAACCTAATTGAGGGGTATATGAGTGTTTAGGAGAGGTTTGGAAATATTATTTTCTGTAATTAAGGGGTTTAGTGTGAGGGGATGTGAGGAGAGGAGTCCCGATTTTATAAGGGAAAGGCGGGGCATTTTTCTAAATACCCAAACAAATTGAATAATAGAATGTCACACTCAAAGAATATTTCTCCATAATTGATAAATAATCAACTCTTTAAAATATAAGTTCAATAAAAGTCTTAATAAATCAATTAAAGACATTTTTTTAACGTTCTATGACCTTTAATTGTAAGGTTACTCATTTTTACTAATTCAATTTTCACCACAGAAACTATTTACTACCTGGGTAATCTATCCTTTTTGTATAAAAGTGAAATGGTTCTTATTATAGAATTTGGACCCAATGATTCCAAATTTTAAACCCATTTTGTATGATTAAATTTTTAAAAGTGAATTAACTAATTTTAAAATATTAAATGTATAAATTATTATGTTATTTTAATAATATAACTTATGATCTAAAATTTCAAGTACGAGCATATAAATTAAAATAGTTTTTTTAAAATTAAAAATTTATTTTTTCGATAAATATTTTGTCTTATAAAAATGTTTCTAGCATTTAAAATTATACTTATAACATAATAATGTCATAAATGACATGTTATATTTAAAAATGGTATTTTACACTATAAACCAAAAAATCAACCATTTTTTAAAAATACAAAAAATTCATGTCAAGCTAATATTTCCATGATAAATCTAAAATTGAAGATAAATTTTTTAAATTCACAAACTAAAATTTATTAGTTTTATTTATATTTAAAAACAAAAAATTATAGTGAAAATCTATTTTTATAGGAAATTGACTATTGGTATATTAAATATTTTTTCCTTATAAATTAATAATAAATCTAATCATCATCCATTATCTATATAAAAATATATTATAATTGAAAATATGTAAATTTTAGAAATAAAACTGTATGATCTTTTAGCTGCATAATATTATTCGATATTTAAAGTAATTTTTTTGTTTGATTCTTCATTATATATATATATATATATATATATATATTTCATAATTATGTGACTACTTATTATACCCAACAATTCTAAAACATCCTTACAATCATCTATTTTTTTGTATTTTTTTCCACTTAGAGAAAGATATGTAAAATAGTAATTATTTAAGGAGAAAAAACTATGGTTGTTGCATTTTTGTTGAGATATAATTAATGAAATTTCTCAATGTAAGAAGGATCTTGACCCCAGGAATAAATGAATGGGAGAATATTGAACCTGGGTGACAATAGTTTTAGGTTCTTCTTTCACCATATGATTTTTCATTATGGTTTTATTTAAATATTATGAGAGGAGGATAAGACTGTATATATTTTTTAAGTTTTATTCTATTAATATTTGTTTTTTCATTGTGTAATATTAGGATTCATTATTTTTATTTTTAACAGTTATGCATTTATTTTTCCCATTGTTTCTCAATATAATTTTCTACCTATTATTGGAATTACCTTATCTGTTATGTGTTGTTCACTCGTGACTAATGACCATTCAACCATGAGTGGATAAATTCATATAATAAGTTGGAAAAAATTTAAAATTATTTTTGTGACATGTATTAGATTCTTCTTCACTTATGTGTTATTATTATTAATTACTATCAAATTGAGCCTAAACAAAATCTCATTCCTTATTGTCTTGAGGGAGTGATGGTAATTAAAGGATGAACCTCAATATGGAAAGGGTCGATAAAATCATGAGAGCTAACATTATTATTCATTTTTTTGTGTAAGATAAAAATTCACTTTAGTTATTTTAAATTTTTCTGACCATCGAATTGAAAAAATTTAGGTTTTATTAATTATCACTAAACACATGGGATTAATTATGATCAAGAGTTATTGTAACTATTAATTTTATTTACTTCAAGAGTGGAGATAAATTTTTTTCAATAAATAAAAAATATCCATGGAAGTTAATTACATCATTTTCATTATCTTTATTCGAGGATAAATCATTAAATCATTAACTCGTTGATCTAGTTTTATTTGTATTACTTTTGAATTTAAATTCACATTCATGAAAATGTTGCGAATATCTAACAATTGGTTATAAAATCATAACATGGAATCCATTTTATTTTGGGATTTAACCTCATATATACACTACACTATGATTTTAGGTAAAATGTTTGTAACGTCCAATTACCTTATTTCAAGTATTTTTCATCTCTATTTTTGTATTCCTCTTTGTTTGGGTGCATTTTGGGACTCATGAGGATAGAGATAATTTTTATGGGAATATGAACTAATGTTTGGGGATGTATGTTTGATGTAATTAATGGAGTCCAGGTATTGATTTGAACAAGTCTTTTTAGGGTTCTATATGAGTTCATAGAACACCAACGATGGGTTTTGTTCTTTATTTAGAGTGGAGAATATTCAATGAATGTAGTGAATTTTCACGTCATGAATAACTACATGTATGCTATTGGTTTCCAAAAAGATTTTGGGAATTGGTTTAAAGCATAAAATGCTTATATACCCAGAATTGGGTCATGTTGTAAGATGGTAGTAGTCGGATTTTTTTAATATGACGAAAAGTGTTTTTGGCATCATTAATTAATTGAGAAATTAACATCATGAAATGATTTTGCATCACGAATATTTACATGTAACGCCCCAACCCCAGTTACCCAGAGTTGGTGCATTATTTCACGACATTGGAATGATCATAGAAGATCAAGTCTCGAAAGACTGATTAGTTTAGTAGCCTTGGAATCAGTAGATACATTTATAAGGTTTACATTACATCATAATGTGAAAAATACAACAACATCGTGTCTCCACACTCATATCCCCTTATACTATCCCTGCAGGTCATTCATAAAATACTTCTTCAAATCTTGGGAAAAATAAAACATAGAAAGGGGTGATCTCAGATACTCAGTAAGGATAACAATATAGCGGAAACATTCATAAATAATCATAAACATTAAAGGCAATATATATCTAAAACAAAAGCCTTTTAAACTTGAACTTCAACATAATATGGAAAAAATAAAATGAAATAATTCCATTTACTTATTCACATGGGTATTCTACAAGTCAAATAATCACATGCAATATCAATAACCACTTTCATAATGATGGAATGCATAATGTTAGACTATCATAACCATAGAGTCAAGGCCTTGTGCCAAGACTAAAAATATGATTTTGTCAAGGCCTTGTGCCAAGACACTAGTTTGTCTCATGAGAACTACCGATTCATCGAGGATCTATAGAGGGATCCACCCGTCACTTACTAAGTCCAATGCATTCCTCATATGAAAATGTTGAAACATAATACAAACATTCGTATAAAAACTAGCATATGAAATGTCAATACATTACCCACAAACCGTGAATGGTACAAAAATAGCACATCCACAGTAAAAAATAACTCATTCGATACAATATGGAAGATTGAATTGTATTAGAATAACCTCAATCGAGAATAATGAAGGATATTTACATAGATGAAAATAATCATCAAAACTATTAGAGAGAAATATCCACCTTTTTCTTGAAATCCTTCAAAAGTCACACTACTTGTCAAGAAGCCGTTTTAAAATATATTTTTGAATCAGAGTGTCCCATACCACTTTGAAACTTTTAAAATAAATTTTAATTTTAAAAAATTAATGTCCATATAAATAAATCCTTAAAACCATTTTTAAAACATGGACATTAATGAGGAAGATTTAGAAGAATAAATCTTTAAAACATTTAAAAATGATATTTTAGTTAGAGTTTCTAACCAAAAGAGAGACACTTGAATAAAAATAATTGAGGTAATCTAAACATTTTAATATAATTATAATAAAGGGATTTATGTTATACTATGTCAAAGTACATTATATACACCATATAAAAGTGATTTGGTGTATAACAACAAAGAAGTCTCAATGGAATGTAAATTGAGATGAAATCTCTTATAAAGACCGTATCCTTAGGTTAATGATAAATCAATGACATAATTATGTGTGAAAAAGATAAATACAATAAATATGATTGGATATTCAGTGTAAATCAATCATAGAACATTCACATATATTCTTGTAAAAACAACACCAATGAATTGGATATTTGACTCAACAAATAGAGATTGAGTTTAAATTACTCCTGTCAAGTTCATATAAATGACTTAAGAATTTATCAATGGAGTGATTATGTGTATCAAAATAATATACATAGAAAGGGGATTGGAAATTATGACACAAGAAAATAAATAGTGATTCAACACATAATCTTGGAGTAAAACAATTAATGAAGTATGCGTAAAGCCGAATGAGTGGAAATTGAAATTTCAAATTCCCTTATTGATTTGGTAACTTATGAAACATACAACCTTGAAATAAGGATCATAAAATGATGATGTAAATATCTATAAATTAAAGTATATTACACAATGAATAAATTCATGGTCAGTACACACACCACATGCAATAAATAAGTGGTGAACAACAGAAATCTCACGGAATTAAAAGTGAGATAAGAAACCCCTTACCTTTTACTTTTTCCTTGGTTGAGGGTAGGTTATCCTACTTTATAATGGTGAAATAATTGTTATTGAATTATAAAATAATCCTATACATTAATATGATATCATATATGATCTTTTAACATTGATTTGTTAATAATATCTTAGTATTATCGTCGTTTCGGGTGTTAACTGATATGTTTTCCTTCATATTATTTGTTATGTGAGCCATATTTGTTATGTATGGGATGTATCTTATTCATATCAAGAATGATATCATGTCTATAAAAATTATTTTTAATCATCAAATGAAATTTATTCTTCATTGGATATGATGGGGAATGAATCTCATCGCGTTCGTGGAGACGGTAATCTGTACGTACGTACGACCGACAATATCATTCTTTTGATATTAAAATAATATATAATTGGATGTTATATCATATATACATAATAATTATAATGTTATATTTATTATTTACATGAATTAAACATCATTATTATACCCATCCCAATAATAATATATTGAATTACAATTACACTACGACGTGGAGATGGTAGGCCGTACGTACGCACGTATGGTGACATGTCTTTCAAAGGATGGATAGAATACTGAATATGGTTTTAAAATATTTATAATAACATCACAGTACAAATAAGATACTGTATTTATTATTTTATAATGGAAATAACAATGAAAGAAGATGTTGAAGAAGAAAGGAACTTGAAAGAGGGTGGTGAAAACATTACTTCTTCTTCAGGTTGTTCTTTTTGATTTGATCATAAGGGCTCCATAATTTGGCTTTATGACCAAATGAGGGCCTCTAGGATGAAGTTAGTGATGTTTAGAGAATATTTGGGCAGGGGTTGGCCGAACTAAAAGGCTTTGAGGGTGTGAATTTGAGAGAAGGGGGAGTGCCCTTTTATAAGAGGGGTGAGGGGCACCTTAGGAAAAGCTAGAAATATTATTTTATAATAAATTAATATTAGGTTTCTAATGGCTCCAAAGTAGATTATTTAATGAATAAGGTTGGGATAGGTCGAAAACCACTCAAAAAATAGGTTTTAGATAGTTTTGGGTTAATATATTAACTTTATCTTTTTGATTTAACTCTTAGTTAAATAGTTTGACATTTACCATATCTCTTTGTATTTTTATATTATATGATTAATAAACTTACAATAAACTTAAAATCGACATCCAAGTGGTCCATTAATAATACACCTATCATTATATAAGTCTTTTGGCCGAAACTTAGATTTTTAGAAATATAATATCAACTAATAATATAATATTTGTTTTAAAAACTCATTTATGTCAATTTTGACACTATTTAATAATTGATTTTTGTTTAAGTATTAAAAACTTTATTAATTCAAACCAAATTCGTTTAAGAAATAATAAAATGTCATATTAACCAATAAAATTCGTTGATGTCATAAAAACTTTTAAATTATATTTATTTTAACATTTATAATACCAATTATTTGATTCTTTCACTAATAAGGAAAATACTGCATCATTATTGTGTCACAAATATATTTAATTATTCAATGTCTAAAAATTATAAATAAAATACCATTATATAGGAAATATATTTTTATTTCTAATGAATATTTATAGTCTAAAATATAACATATATTGCCCTATGTAAAAATTGTTTTTCTAAAAGATATATGCTTTTGTCATTTTTGTATTTACTTTACCTTAATTAATATAAAGTGTCATTATCAGTTTCAAGTGGATCCATGAGGTCTGAAAATCGACCCAAAGATGGACATGGTCGGAAATGTATCAGAAAATAGGTTTAGGACACGTTTTAGGGTAAATTAATATTATTATAATATAATTTTTTTACCCTTATTTACCGGATTTACCCTTTAACCATGGTAAATAAAATATTTACCGAAAGAATTATTCAAAATGTCTAAAAATAAGAGTTACCTATTTACACAATTTGGACATCCTGATTCCAAATATGGAATCCATTTTTCCAAATTCAAAATACAGTAGTGGAAGAAATTAATTTAAAATTAATTCCCGCTGTCAAAACAAAAAAGTGTGTTTTTAAGAAATAATAACTATCAAAAGATTGACACTTGTTTATGTCCGGTTTAAATGTGAAATTACATCCAATGACCAAAATTGTATTAAATGGTAAAAATATATTCTTAATATACTTTAAAACCACTAAAATTCATAATTTATCTCTGTTAATTATTTCAATTAAAAAAGTTGTTTTTAATTAAAATTTACTAATTTTCACTATTCATCAAAATATGAAAGTTATCAGAAAATTACAAAAACATCACCCTAAGATAATTTCAATATTCAGAATCAAAAAATTAATCCCATTTTAAAAGATAAAATTTATAAAATTTCAAAAAGTGGGTATTACTATTCATAACGGCTAGTTTGATTTGTTGTGGTGTGTTAGAACTCGAAGTAGCGTACAACACACACTACTGTATTATTAAAAGAGAAACGTACCGTGGAAGCTTGGGGTGTTACATTATAGATTAGTGATTTTTAGGTCACTATAGGTATGATCAATATTTTATTCTATATGAAGTATTTTCTCTCAGACCTAGGAGATCTCCCATGTGATTTTGGGGATATTCTCTCCTTTCAGATCATTTCATTCAATAAATGATCTTCATGGTGATTTCATTTCATCTCTCTGGTTAAGTGATAATTTTAACTTATTCATTGTCCTATACTAAAATAGAACCATTATGTTGAATTTTTGGATCCATTGAATTATGATCAGGATCTTATTGATTATTTTTAGATCCATTTTTCGATCTTCATTTGGAGTCCAACCCTTGTGTTGGTTGTGGTGCGGAGTGCGAGTTTCTTGAGGTACGTGTTGCTCTATTTTCTCCACTAATTTATTTGTCAATTTTATTCTAACATGTGAGGATTGATTCTAGGGAATTATTTTTTATCATTTCCTTCTTCTATGTTTGTGGATCCCGTTGAGGGTGTGTGAAAACTGAGTTTGAGGTAGGTAATTCCATATCTAGATTTTTATGGATGAATTTTATCACAATGGTTTTATAAATAATTTTATAAATGAATAGGAATGATTAAATTGTTTGTGTGTGGAAATATATTTTCATGAAGAGTTGGTTTACCCATTGTTTTGGAAAAAGAAAAAGTATTTTCAAACCACTGGGAAATGAATTGGTGAAATCGCATTCAAAGAATGGTTTTTATGAAATTGTTTAGAAAACATTGCACTTGGGAAGCCTAGGTTAATTAGGTAGAAGTGGTAGTAATTTAACACATCCATTGATACTATTAAGAGGTTCACTCATGGGATTTTCTACTTCTCTACAGTCCTGGTGTTCTCTAGGCAGGGAAGTCTAGTTGGGGGTTCACTTTTCAGGATTTGTTACCGTATAGATTTGATTCATACAACATGATACTTGATGCGAAAGATTATCTGTGATTTGGTAAAAGTTTCTTGGCATTCCTTACCTATAGTGATCCTTTTCACGATGTTACCTATTATTTTCTTTGATTAGTATTGGATTTTATATGTCCTGTGATACAATCATTGGTTGGAACTTCTTTGATATATGTGATATGATTTGAAAATATTTTACCATATTTATATAGAATTATGAAAAAAAGAGGAACTGGTTTACCATTATTTTCATATAAAAAATGTTTTACTTGTTATTAGGCATATTTTTTTTTAATTTTGAACATGTTCAGATAACTATACAAATACTTCATATGAAACATGTGGGTGTAATGCTACTAATCCTATTTAGCTGACACCCCGTGCAGCACTTCATTATCCATTGTATGCATTTTGATGTAGGGAATGTAATGGATCTATTGTGTGGCATCATGGTTTCAATCATCTGTGTCTGGGTAGATGGTGGTGAGATGGTGGGAGTTTTCACACTCTACCACATGGAGTATTTGTTTCAGTTTTAGTTATCCTTTGTTATTGTACTTGTATCGTAGACACTGTTTCGATACTTTGGAGTTGTATCTCTTCTATTGTTTCCTTTTTTAAATGAAATATATTCATTTTTTATTATTTCATTTTTTCTTCCCATCATGTATAAATATATATAACGTTGTTTGATTTAGGTAGGGAGAAATCATTCCCTCTTGTTGTTTTTGATTCCTGGGTGCTATTTTTTAGCCCATTTGGATTGGGAATTCCCTTTAGGTATCTAATGGTTTTGGTATAGTACTAATTTTATAGGGTATCTAGGAAGGGTTCATCCTAGTTTAGTATCGGAGGTCATATTTTTCTCAGTTTTGGGAAGTTGGTATACTAGAGATCGTATTGTTGGTACATGAGATGTTGGTTGTGGTGAGTACATGACCTGATCCTTCCATGATGAGACTCTAGTTATCATGGGATGATGGGATAGAAAGCTATTTCAATGATGAGACTCTAGTTATCATGGGATTTTGGGATTTTTTCTCCAATTTTGAGTTCATGATCATAATCTATGTTTTGTTTTTTGATTTTTTAGTTTAAACTTAGATTATCTTGTAATATGATAGTTTCTTCTAGTTTTTCATGTAGTGGTATGCCTTCAAGATATCTTCCAGGGGTTCCTTAGAAGGGTTATATGAATTATCCTCAAGTGAATTCACCACTAGATGATAATCTTATCAATTATATAGTGATAGATTTTTGTGATATAGATAGAAATGTATGACAAATCCATAACCAAGTTATTGAGGTAATTCCAAGAGTTACTAGAGTAATTTATTGATCATTAGAGTTATTACACAAGAAACCACCATCCCTTAAGTGTATGAATGAATATCAAGATATGGAGGACTAGATTAAAATATTGATAATATCTTTAACTTTCTAGATACACATGCAAATAAAATGTTGAAGTGTGCAGCGTTTTGACTTGAGGGTCCCAAAAAGTGACGATGGGATTCCATGGTCCCAGTGGATAGAAATGTGGGATTAGATTGGGAGGGTTTCAAGACCCACTTATCATTGTAGTTCTTTTTAGACTCTCTAATGATAGATAAGTCTATGGAGTTCCTCTCCTTGCAGTATAGAGGTAATTCAATGTTGGTGTACACCAACCTATTTAAGAGATAGTTCATTTTTCTCAAGAGGTAGTAATGACTGACCAGATGATGGATTAGAAGTAGCTGTAGGGGTTGACATCGAATATCAGATCACATGTATTTATGATAAAAAAGTCAACCTTTGTGGATACAATAGATAGGGAGATTGTATAATAGATGAATATGGTAGACAAGTATGGTTATTATTACCCTTTTATTCAACCCAGTAGCAGATTCAGTGGAACGATGGGGAGAAAGAAGAAGTGGTATGATCATTGTGGGAGTGGTGGGGGTGATTCTCAGTATAAGGCCTCCTCTAAACCTTCATATACTCACAGTTGTGTGCCCCTAAATTGCTATCAAAGTTGAAATATTGAACACATACAATGTTCTTGTAATTATCCTTTGAAAAGTGTAATGTTTATGGGAGCTATATCCATATGAAGCATTTCATTCATGAAATGACTATGCCTTGTTATGGTTTAGGATCATTGGATCCAAATTCTACTTCAACATAGTCATATTCTTCAATTACTATAGGGCTTCCACCACATGCCTCAGAATTGAAGATCCTTCATATAGTGTATGAGTTTCCAATAGAGGTAGTTTCATGTCTAGTAAAATTGAGAGGTATTATCCTTTTTAAAAATTCAGTATCAACTACATTGTTTATTACATGTTCCACCCACTTGCTTATATCTTTTAGCTTTGTTGATATGATTAAAATTTTAATGGAACTCGTAACCATTATTATGGAGTTAATTATACCTCTTGTAATGATGAAAGTGAATGGGTTTTAGTGTCTATCTAGTTCACTATCAATAACTGATGCGATGTTAGTTTGGGATTTCTTTATTCTTAATATTGATTTATTTGACACCACAATTGGGATGGATTTTATTCTTTCTCACTATGATAAGGTTGATTGTTATCTTTGACACGTCTCATTTTGTTCTGCCAATGGGTGATCATGGGTGTTTATGGGAGAGTGGTATTCATGGTATAGTCGTATAGGGCCTCCCTGAACATAGCTTAGGATATAGGTTCCTATTATATCAATTTATCTTGATGATGTTTGTTGATATTCCTACTATTTTTTGAGAATTTAATGTTGTTTTCCTAGTCAATTTCTCTAGAATTATTCTATAGAGGTAGGTAGAGATTATGGTTTTATTGGTGCTAGGTATGTACCTGATATGAATTCCCTATTATCATATGGAACCAATAGAGATGAAATATCTAATGATTTACTTGGATGATCTAATTAAGAATGGTTTCATTCACCCTAGTTCTTCGCCTAGGGATGCTGCTATGCTCTTTGCAAATAAAGTAGATGGTTTAGTATGATTATGTGTGTACTATCCAAAGTTGTATAGTATAATGTTTAAGAATATGAATCCTTTTCGCTATGTGGATTATTTTTTTGACTAGTAAAAATGGGAAAAGTGGTTTGAAAATAACAATATTCGGTTGTATAATCATCAACTAAGAGTTTGGGAGCCTGATAGATTGAAGAAGGATTCTAGGATAAAGTATCGACATTATAAGTATCATGTTATTCCATTCTTTATGACTAACACTCTTGAATTTTTCATGGATTTTATGAACCATCTATTCCATCTGTGCCTTGAACCTTATTCAGTAGCGTTCATGGATGATATTTGGGTTAATTAGAGACCTGAACATGAGAATGAGAACCATTTGAATTTGGTTATGGAAATCCTATAGAGTTAGTGTTTATATTGAAATGTTTTGAAATGTAATTTCTAGATAAAAATGTGATGTTATTGGGGAATGTGATTTATGAGCATGGATTATCAGTTGATCATTGTAAGGTGAAGGATATCTTTTCATGGGAAGTGAAAAAAAAACATTTTTGAGATTTAGAGATTCCATGGTATTCATGGATACTAATGATGGTTCTTCAAGGACTTCTCAAATTTTGGATCATCTTTGATTTCTTTATCGAGAAACAAGTTAAATTCATATAGGATTAAAAGTTTCATTATTCTCTCAATGATCTATAAAAACTTCTAACATTGGCACCTATTCTGATCTTACCTAATCCCAGTAATAGGTATGTTATTTCCTGTGATGACTCTAATGACAGTTTTAGTTTTTTTATTGTACAGGATGATCATGTGGTGTCTTATATTTCTCACCATCTTTTAATGCTTGAGAAGAATTTCCTCACTCATGATTTATATCTTTCTGTGGTTATGCATGCACTTAAATATTGGTGGCACTGTCTTTTTTGGGAGATTCTCAATGTATTTTCTAACTACAAGAGTCTGAGGTATTTATTTTCGAAGAAAGAATTTAATATCAGATAGAGGCAGTGGGTGGTATTCAGAAAAAACATCTGAATTTGGCATCACCTACACCTTGGGGAATGTGAATGTTATTGCAGATGATCTTAGTAGGAATGTACCACCATATTCTATTCTCGAATCGAAGGAGGAGTGGAACATAAAGGGGATCTTCCCTAAATTGCACCTAGATGTTGAGAAATATGTTTTATGAATGGTTCTAACCAGAGAAAAATTATCATAATCTCTTATTGAGTCTATTCTTTCAGATCAACATAAGGATGATGAGTTCATAGGAATTCGGGAAACCATATATGGTTAGAGATCATTTTTAGTTTCTATCTATCTTCAAATTATATTCTCAATTTTGGGGATCCATTTTTCATCCTATTATCTATTAGGAGGTAATTTTTTTAGATATCATAGTTCTTTAAGGGATGGTAATCCATGAACTATGAAGATATATTATGTCATGATACACTTAATCTAGTGGATGGGTATGAAATGTGAAATTAAAGATTATGTGCCTCAATGTTACACCATCAAAAATATACATACAGAGAATCAAAAACCTTCTAGTTTGGTCCAAACAATTCTTGTGATGTTTTGGAAATGTAATGATGTTTCCATGGACGTTGTTTTTGGATTTAAAATAACTCTATGAGGGTGGAATTTTATCTGGGTGTTGATTAACTGGTTGAAAAAGAGAGATAACTTAATATTGATTAGGGGAACCACTAATGTTGAAGACCTGAGTATGTTTTATGTGTAAGAGGTTGTGAGGTTTCATGTGGTACCCTCTATCATTATGTCATACATGGATCCTATGATTACCTCATGGTTTTTGAGGAGTCTCTAGGAGGAAATGGAGACTCACTTTAGGTGGAGTATAGCTTACCATACAAAAACTAATAGTTGTCCAGAATGTAATATTTAGATATTAGAGGATATTCTCAATGCCTATGGATTTTGGTGGATTATGGGATATCCATATGGGATGGGTTTATTTTTATTATAGCAATAGTTATCATTGATTGGTAATAATGGCTCTCTTCGAGGATTTTTTCTTTTTCCTGTGCAGGTCACCTTTTTCTTAGGAAGATGTGGTAGAGGTCTCTCTTTTAGGATTGAGAATCATTCAGAAGATATCGAGGAGGATTCCAGATATTCATTAGAATTTGGTTACAATATATAGTCATTAGAAATCGTGTGGGGATCCTTAGTGTCATCCATTGAAGTTTTCTATCAGTGACTGATATTTATTGAATGTTTCTCTCCATTTAGGTCACTGTTGGTTTAAAAAATATGTAATGTTCAAATTGAGATATGTTGGACCATTTGAGGTCACTAAGGGGAATGGGAATGTTGCTTATCGGTTGGCATTAAAAGTTTTGTTGATTGTTATTCATAGTGTTTTCTACATATCTCATCTCTGGAAGTTCCATCCCCATCCCTATCATGTTTTTATATATATAGAGATAAAGATTGAGTAAGATGCTTCTATTGTAGAGAAACCAGTGGGGATCATTGATCCTCTAGTGAAATTTTTTCTTGGGATGTCGATTCTGTTCGTTAGATTGTTATGGTGACACAGATCAGATTTTCTTGAGACATGGGACCATGAGTCATTGATGAGGGAAAAGTGCACTCACCTCTTTCCAAACATAATTTTTCTAAATGACTTTACTAGGATGGAAATTCTTGTCATGGGGAGTTTTTAACATCACATTACCTTATTTCATGCACTTATTATCTCACTTTTATGTTCATCTTTGTGTGGGTGCATTTTGGGACTCTGGAGGACTGAGATAGTTTTCTAGGGAAAATGAACTGAATTTTTAGGATGCATGTTTGTTGGAATTAATGGAGTACATGTATAAATTTTAAAAATTATTTGTATAGTTTTCCTCATGTTCATAGAAAACTAGAGATGGTTTGGTTTTATTCTTTATATTATGGATTGTTCACTTCATATCATTCATATTCACATCATGAATAGTGATACATCATGAATTGGTTGTTATGCTGATGATGTGAATTTTTTCAAAAAATGAATGGTTGACACATCATCAATTGTGTTCACATCATGAGATGGTTGAAGTCAAGTTTTTTAATTTGAGGAAAATTTTTTGAATCTTTTTTTAATTTGGAAATTCATGTTGTGAAATGGTTTCATGTCCTGAATGTTTTGTGATTTGTTATTTTTATGGATTTTAATGGACGATTAATCACTCATTACTTGAGTAGGATTTTCTCTCATACCTTGGATATCTCCTAGGTTATTTTGGGGATATATTATCCATTCATATCATTTCATTCAGGTATTGATCTTCTTAGTGGTTACATTGCATCTCTCCGAGTAAGCCATCATTTCTCCTTCTTCATTTCCTTTGATCACAGTAGCACTGTTGCTTTGTGTTTGTGGAAATTATTATCTATGACGATAATGTTCTTGAACCTTTTTAGATTCATTGTGTAATATTATTTTGCAGTTTGACCCTTATGTTGGAAATGGTTTGTATTGGGAGTTTCTTGAGGAATGTGTTGTTTTATCTTTTCTACTGACTTATTTTCCTATTGATTTTATTCGAAGATATGTGGACTGATTCTAGGGACTCCATTGTTTTTTTCATTCTTTTAGGTTGTTGGATCACATATTAGGAACGTGTGATCTGACATTAAGGTAGGTTTTTTTGTCTCTAGAATATATTGGATTAACTATATTGCTCTAGTTTGATAAATTGTTTTATAAATGAATTGGAATGATTGAATTATGTGTGTGTGGAAATAATTTTTTGAGAAAAGATGGACTTCCTAATGTTTTTTCATAGTACTATGCAATTTATTTTTTAATGGTTTTCAAATCATGGTTTTTATGAAATGGATTAAAAAACGTAGCTTATGGGAAGCCTTGGGTACTTTCATGGAAGTTTTAGTAATAGGCATTGTTTGTTTATATTGCTGGGGGGGTCACTCATGGGTTGTTTCAAAGATACCTTGGACTGTTATTCTGGGGAAATTTTAAAACAATTAAGGATTCAATTGCTGGGGTGTTCCTCTGAACTTTAGATTCGATGCATATATCTATAGACATGATGCACACAGTTGTCTATGATTAAGTACAAGTGTCATAGATAACCTGAAATGTAGTGATACTTAGACTCTTAATACTTATTCTTTTCTTTGTTTTGTATTGTATTTGATGTGATATGTGATACATTATTTAGTTAGAACTTCATTGATATACATGATATGATTTAGAACTATTTTACCATCTTAATTTGGAAATATGGAAAAAGGGGAAACATTTTACCATGCTATTGAAATAAAAACTGTATAACTATTTATCGTTACTTGTTTTCTTTAATGTTGAGAATGTTTGGATTACTAGATAGAGAATTTTTCTGGAACGCCGAGATGGGATCCTACGAAGTCTATTTAGCTCATACACTGCACACCCCATTGATGGTGTATAAGAATTTATAAGTGTTGGGGTCACCTGTTTTGATAATCCCAAATCTTGATTCTTTGTTATGATAATCATGTTTATTAATATTTATAGTTTTTATCAAGTAATAACTATGTATCTTTAATCTCACAAATCTATTGTTTAAGTTTACAGTACAGAATTTATCTAAGTAGAAGGTTACCGATGAAGGTCACCGATAGAAGGTTACAAATTAAGGTCACTGATAGAAGGTTACCAATAAAGGTCACTGAAGAAAGTCCCCAATAGAAGGTCACTGATATAAGGTCACCGATAGAAGGCTACCGATAAAGGTCACCAATGAAAGCTACTGATTAAGGCTACCGTTGTAGTCTACAGATGAACCCTACGATTGAAGCCTACTGTTGAGAAGGCTACCACTACAAGTCTACTAAGGCTCACTACTCTACTCCATATATTATCAATTTCTTAATATTATTCTAACAGTCATATTTGGTAAATTTAATGCTTTTGACATTAATTAATGCTAATTTTAGACATATTAGGAGACCGTATCTGGAGACAGTATGAGGTATGAGGAGGACCACACATGGTTTTCTTATTCATATTTTCAGATGTCAGATACAAAATAGAATATCAAGGAAGAAAATAGAGAGATATAGAGGAATGAATGATAAAGAACTTACTTGCTAGATCAAACTGAACAAGGAAGAACTATCCAACACTTACATTGTAAACCTAAGAGCATCAAAAAGATCATTTGGGAGAAAAAATTCACGTATGCCTTCTGTGCTTCTTCAAATCTCTATCAAACCAAGAAGCAGAACCCCTCAACACTTGGAAGATTGAACATGGAGTTAAACTCTGTTTTGAGTACAACTTCTAGAGAATGACTCAAACTGCAATTTCTTCACTCTAAGGAGTCAAGAGTTGAACTGCAAACAAAAAGAGCTTTCTAAACTTGATCTTATAATATTAGCTCCATTGTGTTATTTTATTTTACATTTATTATAAGTGTGTGTTTTTCTACTACACACACTGTCTCTTGTGCTTGAACTGGAGGATACAAAAAATCCTCACATCAAACATCACTTCCACCTTGTTTCCCATGTGTAACTGTTGAAGAGACAGTGTGTGGTATGGATTGTCTGTTTTTCCCACGAAGAACTGTGGTAAAGGCTGTGAGCCTTGGACAGTTTGTGAAAACTATTGTAAAGCCTGATATAGGCTATGTATCAATTTTATTATTAATATAAACTACTTGGTGGTAGGTGTAACGTCCCGACCCGGGTCACCGTGGAACCGGTGGCCGGAACGGTCGCCACATGACCTCAAGACCATCTCCCCATATGCCAGAGGCTGCTGACTAGCAGTGAGGGTCTAAGTATAGTCAGTGGAGAGACTGTAACCCCGTTTTAGTGTTCAAAAATAGACAAAGGCAATAAATAGCGGAAACGGTCTAATTAATGATAACGCAGCGGAAAGAGGATTTTATAAATCTTGTACAAAACAAATGGCCAACACAAAATTATACAGCAGATGCATGAATGACATACTAGTGATACAAAAGAGAAAATAGTGAACAAAACAACATGCTTTACATTCCAAAAATAGAAATAAACAAATAATGACTCAAACCCCCAAGGGTGATCTCCTCGGACATCCCGAGCATACCGAGCATCCGCTCGGTCCCCTACTCCTATCTCCCAATTAAATGAAAACAACATAGTCCTGCAACCAAATATAATCTACTCGGGTACCCAGTGCAATGGCATCTAGAGTAGGGTGTGAGATATAAATCTCAGTAGGCTAGGACCACCAGTGTCTACCCCAAATCTAGAAATTTAATAAATAACTTATAACACGTGAAGGCATGCAAAAAATAAATTAAGCATTACAAAGTAAATATAAACCCAAGTACCTGCTTCTGCCCTCAGCTGGTGTTTGAACCTGCACTATTCATTTGTCATGTATCCTCAACAATCATTACATAATCATTTATTGTTTATCAATTATTCCAATCTCAATAAAATATAAAAGTCTTGAGATTCGTCCTACCCCTGACATCTCCCATATAATCCACTCACCACAGATGTCTCTAAAGACCATCTAAGTAATCAAGTACAGACTGAATCCAAGCTTGTACTTTGGCTTGGATAACACGTCATAAGTTATTCAATTTAATAATTCATATACTAAGTCTGAGCCCATCCACTAAAAGCGGTTCACCCAATTCATAAATAAGTCTAAACCCTTTCTCATAATCAATTCACAAATCATCATGTCACAACAACCTGCATTAACCATTAAAATCATTTCATGCATGAACCATTTGACCCATAATCCAATGTTAATTAATGGATGTAGAACATTATGTCTAGAACCCTCATGAGTATTTGGAGCCTTAGTCCATGACACACAACCCATGAGTATTTATAGCATCAGTCCCTGTCCCATAAAAGAATATTTTCTTGCAAGCTGGGTGTAGAACACCATGTCTATCACCCCGTGAGTATTTTGAGAATCAGTCCCTATCTCACAACCCATCTATCAATCATACATATGCATCTATTATTGGATTAGAATGTCATTTCTAACACCCTGTGATTATTTGGAGCCTCATTCCTTGTCTCACAACCCATTCATCAATCATACATATATATTTATCATTGGTGTAGAATACCATGTCTAACACCACAAAACCAATCCTTTAATTAATTCAACAATTAATTAACAACACAAATTGCTCTTCGGATAATTCAAAACTTAATTATCCATTCAACATCTCATAAATTAATAATTAATTAACAATTAATTATTCTTAGCAGGATAACTAAATATTTAACTCGACGTTTAATTATCCAAATTCTTAAATATGTTTGAACCCATCCACTCAAATAATGGTTCTTTCAGGACATTAACAATCTACAACCACACCATAATCATATTAAAACATGATGAACAAATCCAATATATTTGGTGACCATCTCACACAACATATCATATCTCTAAAAAACTCCATCTAATACAACTTAAGGCATGGAAAACTAATACACATCAAAAGGTACTCCTGGCCAACAATCGTAACAAACTATCAATTCAAAATCTAAATATAATGCATGAAAATTAATTAATTCAACAATTAATTAATTAAAAATTATATATTTAACCAATCATCAATTAGTTAACTATTTACTATTTATAATGTAATAATTAATCCATCCATTAATTATTACCCGTTTCCAAATTATATTCCGAAAATGTCAAATATTCAATATTCCTAATAATCTGTAAAATCCACAATCTAATTCCAACTCCTAACTTGATAAATAATTATACAATTAATTATATTATTACTAATTCTTCAAATTCAAACCATTCAGTTGTTTAATCATATCACTTTAACTACAATAGAAATCCATCCCTAAAATCAACACATGTTCAGGTCCTCATTTATCTCATGTGGGTGGCATTACTTAATAAAATTAAAAGTGTCATGAATCGCCATATCATAATCAAGGAAACTCACATTCTCAATCTATTTAAATAATATATAATTCTTAAATAAATTGTTAATGATTTGGGACCCTGCCTCAGGGTTTTTCCGGAAACCATAAAGAACAAAGAACCCTCAAGAGAAATAGGTTGATTCTTCAAGAACCCGCCTTTGATCACTTCTTCTAGAAATAACAAGACCAAAAATTATCATAATTGTCATCCATACACTTATATTTACCCATAACAGGCATAGATCTATGAAACTGAGAGAAGAGGAAATGTTGATCTATGTAGATCTAAGAAACCAAACACGAATGAAGAAGAGCATCTACCTACCTCAATAATTCAGCTTTGATTCTCCAATAGAAGCCTTCAGATTATGTCCAAAATGCTTGGGAGAGGTTTTCCATACTTAAAGGGGGAGTAATCCTGAGTTTTGGCCTCTTAGTAGTTTAAAAAATCCATATAATGTCAAAAATGAGTGAGATCCACAATTTAAGGATCTCATTTAAGTGCCCGCACGGTTTTCTCACACGGTTTGAAAAACCGGGCACTAAACGTGTGTTAGATAATGTCTCATAAAACACTCCTTGTATGGTTAGGCCACATGGTTAGACAAACTGTGTGCTAATCATACATTAGCCACATCCTCAAAACATCAACTACGCATTGTTTGGCTGCACGGTTAGAAAAACTATGCGCCGTCTGTGCAACTTCCCCTTTTCCTCAAAACTTCTATCAAAGTTTGAAAAATGACATTGTTAGGTGTTCAAACACTTGAAATAAAACTCTAGAGCTCATTTTAAAAAGAACGACCCATTTATAAACCAAAAAATTAAATTAAAAAAAATGTAATTTTATCCTGGTTTAAAAACACAAGATTCTACATTATACCCACCTTAAAAACTTCTCATCCCCACAAAGCCATCAGGAACCACTACTTAAACAACCGAACTACCAAGGTCATTTAATCTTGTTAGAAGTGACGTTTTGCATTCCCAATGCCAAACACACCTTTAACCCTTCTCAAACCTGATGGATAAGCCTTTACAACTAGATCCAAAGATTACTCTAAAGCTTAAACATTGAAACAGATCATATATCTAAGGTCATTAGAAGGACCTTGTCAATGTAAAATGTTGAATCTCAATCAAACAATGGAACATGTTTCACATGCTTCCCCCAAAAGATGTTACAGACCCAAAACCCCATTTCTCCCTTTATCTGACGACGTTTCTTTTAAAACTATTCCAAAACCATCCACAAGTATAATGAAGTCCTTACCCAACATCTGGTAAATTTTCCATGTCATGACATCACAAGTATTTAAAAAAAACAATTGTTCGCCAACATGAATAAAGAAGTATCCCAAAGAAACCTTGCATCCCGTATACTCCCTAGATAATAATTACTCCTCAAGCCCAATAACATTTAAACTGTAGAGAGGCGTAAGACCAACAATATCTTTGTGTCTCCATGACGAGGTCAATATAGGGGAACACTAAGAAAAAATCGAGGTCATGAAGAAGATCAGTCAAACCATTACCAAACAACTCTGTTCTAAAAGTTCGACATCACCTTCCAACACATTCATCGAGAACAAGGTGACAATACCCACCTTAGTTTTTCCCATGACGTCTCAAGAAAAGATCAGCCACTCACCCATGTGCTAGATTAACAACAATATCAGTGTGTTAAAACACCTAGGTCTTTCGAAAACAATTCCATGCATTAAAATGAAACTGATTATATAACACTCAAGTTAATCTACATGTAATTGACCTGATACCATACTCAACAGTATAAAAAGACTTATTATGGAGTCATATTGCCTCAAACGACCATTTTCCTAGACAACACCATAACCAGTCATCCATTACTATGAAGAAAGGGTCAAATGACCAATAAAGTTGTCGACCATGTCTGAGGCACGTCTAACTAGCTGAAAAAGAGCATTAATCAATTCTTAATCCGACAGCAAGGTCAAGAAACACATCACCACCCGTTCGAACAAGGGTGTCATTGGAAACTAGAAGTCCTACCTGGGAAAAAAGAACCCAACAACTCCAAAAGAGTGAAAAAAGCCATAGCGCTAGCAAGGAATTTAAGTTCTAAGGGCGCTACCGACCACAGGTTAGCCCCTTATAAAGAAAAAGTTTCAACCCTAAACCGGGTCACTTCAAACAAGTCACTAGGCTCAAAATCCGAACATAAGGACATTTCTAAGGAGAAGAATTCCTATGGAAAGTACCCATGCTTCAGTTCTAAGGAAAATCAAGAGAAGTTTGAACTACCCTTTACATGAGGGATTTAAATAGTGGACACCACAATAGGTTCTACTTCCAAGCCTCTTATATTTAATCTCTTTTAATCTTTAATCAACAAAAGATTTACTCAAGAAATCAAAGTATCGTTTTCAACATTCCCAAGGAAGAACAAGAAAGTTTAATAAAACTCCCTTTTAAAAACATTTACGTTAGTTGACATCCCATCATTTTTAGGAAACTTATCAAAATAAATTTATTTTAAGAAGATAAGGCGACCTACGAGGATCCCATTTTAACCAACCTGGGTTCTCTATAAAGTAACCCAATAGAAAATGCGTAAGTATTAAAATTTTAAACACCCAAATGGGTTATCCCATTAAAACACTCCCCAAATGACCTACTTGGGTCCAGTTTCATTTTAGAAACTAGCCATTTGATTTCAGATCAACATCAAACATATTTCCCATTTATAATCATTTCATAAGGCATCATGTCATCGAATTTAATATGATTCATCATTTCCAATTTCATGAAGCGCCCACACAATCCATGGATTAAAAATTGTCTCTCATTAATCGATACCAATGTCAATTCAAAAATTAAAATGATTAACCTAACGATCCAAATTATAGGGTGGCCACCTACCAATTGATAAGGAACCCATACACTTTATCGCTAGATTTTGGCTCCCATTAAACACAATCAACATTAATTTAACATTTTAACTTTAGCAGCCCTTTCACATGTCAAAACATCTTTAACATGTTTGCATAAGCAATAACAAAACAACATGCTATAACATGGAAGCATGTCACAACAACAAAACATACTAATAACTAAGGTAGTACATATATAATTACCCAAGCATGTTAAATCTATAACTGTAACTTTCTATCTAGACAGGCATGCTAAAACAGATCAAACACAACATTGCTCCCAAGGAACATAATCCAAATTAGCAGGCATCTTACATATGCAACTACATGGCATGTTATATGCATGACATGAGAATATCTAAGCGACTAAGATGATTCATGTATGAAACTTCTAAGCCATATCAGGCCAAGAAAATTATTCTTTTCAAAATTCTCAAAATTAATAAATAGTGTAAAATACACCAGTCACTTAAGGAGAAATCATATCAATTGTAACCTCTAATAGCAAAAATATCAATTCCCTTCCCTAGCCACTTGGTCATTTCCCATACATGAGGTGATCAGTCCCAAGCACAACTATTAACCCAAGAGATGACACATTCATAGTCTTCTATCTACCAACTACAAAACAATAAGACAAAGTAAAAGAAATAAACATAAAGCCTTTGATACCACTTTGTAACGTACCAACCCAGGTCACCCTTGAAATGTTGGCCATACCGGTCACCACATGACCTCAAGTGCATCTCCCTGTACGCCAGAGGCTTCCGACTAGCAGCGAGGGTCTAAGGAAAGTCAGTGGGGGAGACTATACCCTAATCATAGTGTTCAAAAATAGACAAAGGTAATAAATAGAAGAAACGGTCTAATAACTGAAAAAGCAGCAGAAAGAAGATTTTATAAATATTGTACAAAACAAATTTCCAACACAAAATTATACAGAAGATGCATGCATGACATGCTAATGATAAAAAATAGAAAACAGTGAACAAAATAGCATGCTTTACATTCCAATGAAAAAATACACAAATAATGACTCAAATCCCCAAGGTCGATCTCCTGGAGCATCCCGAGCATCCTGAGAATCTGCTCGGCCCTCTACTCCTATATCCCAAGTAAATGCAAACAACATAGTCTTGCAACCAAATATAATCTACTTAGGTACCCAGTGTAATGGCGGCCCGAGTAGGTTGTGAGATATAAATCTCAGTAGGTCGGGACCGCCGGTGTCTACCCTAAATCTAGACATTTAATAAATAACATATAACATGTGAAGGAATGCATAAAATAAAGTAAGCAGTAGAAAGTAACTATAAACCCAAGTACCTACTTCAGCCCTCTACTGGTGTCTGAACCTACACTATTCATTTTTCAGGCATACTCATCAATCATTAAATAATCATTTATCATTTATCAATCCAATCTTAATAAATTATGAAAGTCATGAGATTCAGCCTATGCCTGACAACTCCTGTATAAGTCACTCACCACATATGTCTCTAAATACCATCTATGTAATCAAGTAAAGACCAAATCCAAGATTGTGCTTTGGCTTGTATAACGCATCATAATTTATTCAATTTAATATTTCATATAATAAGTCTGAGCCCGTCCACTAAAAATGGTTCCCTGAATTCATAAATAATTCTGAACCCCTTCTCATAATCAATTCACAAATCATCATGTCACAAAAACCTTCATTAACCATTAAACTCATTTCATCCATGAAGAATTGGACCCATAGTCCAATGGTAATTAATATATGTAGAACATCATGTCTAGAACCCTCATGAGTATTTGGAGTCTCAGTCCTTGTCTCACAACCCATGGGTATTTGGAGCATCAGTCCCTATCCCATAAAAGAATATTCGCTTGCAAGATGGGTGTAGAACTCCATGTCTAGCACCCCGTGAGTATTTAAAGCATCAGTCCCTATCTCACAACCCATCTATCAATCATACATATACATCTATCATTGGTGTAGAATGTCATGTCTAACACCCTGTGAGTATTTGGATCCTCAGTCCTTATCTCACAACCCATTCATCAATCATACATATATATTTTATCATTGGTGTAGAATAACATGCCTAACACCACAAAACCAATATGTTATTTAATTAAACAATTAATTAACAACACAAATCGCTCATCAGATAAGTCAACACTTAATTATCCATTCAAAATCTCATTAATTAATAATTAATTAACAATTAATTATTCTTAGTAGGAAAACAGAATAATTAACTCAACATTTAATTATCCAAATTCTTTAACAATTCATAACCTGTCAACTCAAACAATGGTTTGTCTAGGACTTTAACAATCTACAAGCACACCATAATCATTTCAAAACATGCTGAAAAAATCCACGATATTTAGTGAAATCTAACACAACATATAATTTCTCCAAACAACTCCATCCAAGACAACTTAAGGAATAAAAAACTAATACACATCAAAAGGTACTCCTGGCTAACAATCGTAACAAAATATCTATTAACAATCTTAATATAACGCATGAAAATTAATTAATTCAAAAATTAGTTAATTAAATTTTTTCTATTTAACCAATCATCAATTAGTTAGACATTTACCATTTAACATGTAATAATTAATCCATCCATTAATTATTACGAGTTTCCAAATTATATTCCAAGCATGTCAAATATTCAATATTCCCAATAATAAGTAAAAGCCACAAACTCATTCCAACTCATTACTTGATAAATAATTCTAGAATTAATTATCTTATTACTCATTCTTCCCATTCAAGTCATTCAATTGTTTAATCATATCACTTTAACTACAATAGCAATCAATGCTTAAAATCAACACATGTTCAAGTCCTCATTTATCTCATGTGGGTGGCATTCCTTAATAATATTAAAAATATCATGCATCGACATATAATAATCAAGTAAACTCACATTATCAATTTATTTAAAGAATCTATAATTCTTAAATAAAATGTTAAAGATTTGGGACACTACCTCAGGGTTTTGACGGAAACCATAATGAACAAAGAACCCTCAAGATAAATGGGTTGATTCTTCAAGAACCCACCTTATTTAACTTCTCCTAGAAAGAACAACACCAAAACTTATCATACATGTCATCTACACACTTAGACTTACCCATAACGGGTGTAGATCTAAGAAACCGAGAGTAGAGGAGATGTAGATCTAAGTAGATCTAAGAAACTGAACAAGAACGAAGAAGAACATATAGCTACCTTAAGAATTCATCTTCGATTCACTAAGAGAAGCCTTCATATCACCTCCAAAATGCATGGGAGAGGTTTTCCAACATTTGAGGGAGATTAATCCCAATTTATGGCAATTTAAGAGATTAAACGATCCATCTAAAGGAAAAAATGAGTGAGATCCACAATTTAAGGATATCATTTAAGTGCCCGCATGGTTTTCTCGCATGGTTAGACAAACCGTGTGCTAACCATGCGTTAGCTACTGTCTCTTCAAACACTCCTCACATGGTTAGGACACACAGTTATATGAACCATGCACTAACCATGCCTTAGCCACTGCCTCAAAACTTCAACTACGCATGGTTTGGCTGCACAGTTAGACAAACCGTGCGCCACTCATGTGACTTCCCCTTTGCCTCAAAACTTCTAAAAATGATTGAAAAATGACATTGTTATGTGTTCCAACACCCGGATTAAAATTTCGGAGCTTAGTTTAAAAAGAACGACCCATTGATAAACTAAAAAAGAAGATTAAAAAACATTTGTAATTTTAACCCAATTGAAAAATAAAGGATTCTATAATAGGTGTTCACCAAGTGGAGAGGATTAAGTCTCAACTTGAGACTGAACATCTTTTTTAACTCTATGGTGTAATATATTTAGTAATAATATATTTTTTATTTTTTTTGTTGCTTATAATTTGAAAAAAAAACTATTTTACATTTACTCTGATATTTAGTTCTAGTTAGTGTGTGTATGTGTTTAATTCTCTAAACCTATTTAAAAAGTCGAAGAAGTGTTTTTCACTGATTCCACTAAGGACTAATCACCCTTTGAGAAAACTTTTGACCAATTAAACATTTATATCCCTATTTCATAAATTAACTGGGCTGTTTCAAAATTTGGGGATCATTATCATAATGTTTTTAATTAAAATTGTATGTAGGAACTCAATTCACTCCCTCTTGGGTATCCACACCGACCAAAATTTGGTATCAGAGGAGTTTTTATTTCTACAATCTGAATTGTTTTACAAGTTTTAAAATTCATTTCAACTATGATTTTAGTAGTATCTTAAAGATCTTAAAATTTCTATCATATCTAAATTTTAAGTTTATTAAATTATAATTAACAATGGATAAAAGAGTTGAGGGTGTTGTTACTAACAAACCACCTTTTTTTAATGGTGATAACTATCCTCAGTAGAAATTAAAAATGAAAATGTATCTAGATAGAATGGGTCCTAAAATCTGGGACACAATTGAAGAACAACATGCCTTGCCTGTTACTGATAGGGACACATGGTCTTAGTTGAAAAAAGATACATATAACAATAACTATAAAGCAATGAATGCATTGTACTTTTCTCTATGTGATGAAGAATTCAATAGAATATCTGCCTATAAAACTGCATATGAAATTTGGGATACATTGGTTTTTTCTCATGAGGAACAACCAATGTTAATAAAATGATATTAAATACTTATACTGTTAAATATGATAATTTTAAAATGAAGCCTGATGAACTTATATCTGAAATGTATCTCAGGTTCAATGAAATAGTAAATAGAATGAGTCTCCTTGGGAAACCTATAGACAACAAGGATCATATTATGAGGCTGATTCAATGCATACCTAATAGATGGAGAATAAATTCTATTTCTATCCAAGAATCAGGTGACATAGGAAATCTACCGGTGAAGGAACTAATTGGAAAACTTATGATGTAGGAAGAAGATCTTAAGGTAAATCAAGAATCATATGAAGAACCAAGAAAGAAATATGTAACATTCAAGACCGCTACCTCAAAGAGTAAAGATAAAGAAAAATTTCAAGTTCCTGTAGACACTTCCACTAGTGAAACTCATCTTCTGTTAGTGATGATGAGATGGATCATCTTTCTAGGAAATTCAAAAGTTCTACTGTAAGAAGAAGTTATTTAGAAAATAAAACTATAAAAGAAGGTATGATAGTAAAGGACGGTGGAAAAAGGACAGAAAATGGAATAACCACCCAAATGAGATAGTCTTCTAAGAGTGTAAACGAAAAGGCCATGTGAAGGTTGATTTCCCCAAGATTAAATTTAAGAAGAAATAAGAAGACAAGGGCAAGGTATATAAAAAGGCAATGAAATTAACTTGGAGTGCTTCAAAAGATAGCTCTAGTGGATCAGACACTTCTGATATTGAAAAGAACAAACATGAAAACCTGTGTTTCATGACATAAACATCTAAGATAACACCCAATTCTCCTTACATAATGATTTCTATTATGGGAATAAAAGTGAATCAAATAATGATGAAAATATGAAAAAGGATAAACTATTTGAATATTTTGGAATGATTTAGGATACCTTTACTGAACTCAAGGATAAATATAAATTATTGAAAAGGAAACATGATTTAAATGTTAATTATAAGTCTTATCTGGATATTGAGAGAGAAAAATGTGCTCAGATGTTAAAAGAAAATACTAATCTTCAATTATCAAATGTGTAATTAATAAGGGATATTGAGAAGTTTACTGTAGGTAGATATACCTTGAATCAGTTTCTAGGGAAACAGATTGCTCAAAAATACCCAACTAGTCCAGGATATCAACTAGGACAGAGAAAGATTATTAAAAAAACTGTTCCAAAATCTGGACACATCACTCTTATTTCAAGTTCTAGACCATCTTTTGAAAAAAAAAATTTAAGGACCTAAAATATTTTCATGTCTCAAAAAATATCTGTTGATTATAGGAAACCTGTGAGACAAGTATGAGTTCCCAAATCTTTACTTTCTAACCTCTCTGGACCCAAGAAAATCTGGGTACCAATGTTACCCTATGCTTAATATCTTTTATTGGAAAATTGTATGAAGAGATCTAGTAAAACTCTATAGTACTTAAACAGTGGATGTTCAAGACATATGATAGGAGACTATTCATGCTTCAAGAGCCTAATTAAATTTGATCGTGGACATGTCACATTCAGTGATAATTCCAAAGGGAAGATCACCGACTTAGGCCAAATTGGTAACCCTAATATAATATTAATTTTACAAGTACTTTCTGTTGATGGGTTAAAATACAATATACTAAGTATCTCTCAGTTGTGTGATGATGATTTATTTTTATGTTTGAAAATGATTCATGCAATGTTTTTAATTATAAAAAAAATAATTATTAACTACTCTTAGAAATGAAAATGTATATTTTTTTGATTTAAACTATTTAGATAATCAAAATGTTTCTTGTTTTAATTCTTTTCATAAGGAATCCTAGTTATGGCACATAAGATTAGGAAACTGCAATGTGCACTCACTTAGGAAACTAAATAGGACTGGTTTAGTTAGAGACTTAGCTAAATTGGAATTCCCACATGAAAAAGTTTGTAATCCTTGTCAAAAAGGAAAACAGCACAAAGTTTCTTTCAAACCAAAGAAATAAGTTTCCACTTCTCAACCACTTGAGTTGGTTCACATGGATTTGTTTGGATCATTTAGAGTTTCAAGTTAAAATGGGAAGCACTATGTTTATGTTCTTGTAGATTATTTTTCTAGTTATATTTGGGTATACATTCTAGCACAAAAAAGTGAAGCATGTTATTACTTCATTATATATTCCATGTCTGTAAAAAATCATTGTGGACTTAGAATCAAGTCCTTGAGAAGTCATCATGGCCGTGAGATTGAAAATCAAGAGTTTGAAGGTTTTTTCTCACATAGTGGCTATAATCACAATTTCTCTTCTCCTAGAATACCTCAACAAAATTGAGTCATAGAAAGAATAAATATGACACTTATAGAGATTTCCTAGACTATTCTAAATGAGTATAACCTACCTATCAATTTTTGGGATGAAGCTATAAATACAGCTTGTTATATCATCAATAGAGTCTTAATTAGACCTATTATTAAGAAAATCCCTTATGAGATATGGAATAATAGAAATCCTAAGGTTAATTACTTTATAGTGTTTGGTTGCAGTCATTATTCTTAAAATTGGGGATAATATTGAAAAGTTTGCTTCTAAGAGTGATGAAGGAATCTTTCTAGGTCACTCAGTCTCTAGTAAATCTTATAGAGTATTCAATAAGAGAACCAAATGTGTAGAATAATTAGTTCATGTCAAATTTGATGAGACTGATCCACATGAACCCAAAACCTCTATTGAACATATTGAGGAAGATATGTCAATTCTAGGCCGTAATGACAAATACAGTTAACCTTTAGTGAAAACAACTAGTTCTGAAAAAATTCTAGAATCTAAGCATGGTGAATCTGAACCTATATACAGCCATGAAGAGTCTATCTTAACTCTTTCTAGAGGTATTAAAACTCTCAAGAATCATCTTTTAGATGCTGTAGTAGGTGATCTAAATAGAGGAACACAAACTAGAGCTTCTCTGTGAAACTAGGTTGAACATAATGATTTTCTTTCATAGCATGAACCCAAAAATATTAATAATGCTATCAGTATTGAATTTTGGGAAATATCTATGCAAGAAGAATTAAATCAGTTTGAATGAAACAATGTTTTGGGAATTAGTAGAAATACTTAAAGACACTTTGACCATAGACACTAAATGGGTGTTTAGAAATAATGTTGATGAATCTGGAAACATAGTTAGAAACATGGCTAGAATAGTTTCACAAGGATATAGTCAAAAAGAAGGAATAAACTATGATGAATCCTTTTCAATTGATGCTAGACTAGAAGCCATTAGGATATTACTTGCTTATGTAGCTCATCTTAATTTCAAAAATTATCAAATGGATGTAAAAAGTGTATTTTTAAATGGGTAAATAGTTGAGGATGTATTTTTTGAACAACCCTTTGGTTTTAGAAATCCCCATTTTTCAAATCATGTCTTTAAACTTTCTAAATCCCTATATGGTCTAAAACAATCTCTAAGAGCTTGGTATGACAGACTTTGTTCTTTTTTTATTTCAAAAGGTTTTATTAAAGGAATAGTTGATCCTAATATTTTTATTAAAAGTTTTTCCAAATATTTTTTAATAGTAAATATTAATGTAGATGACATTATTTTTGAATCCATTAAAAATTCCATATGTATTGATTTCTAAAAAATGATGCAAGATGAATTTGAAATGAGTTTAATGGGGAAACTTAAGTTTTTCCTTTGATTTCAAATTTTTCAAAATAAAAATGGTATTTTTTTATATCAAAGTAAATATAATAAGGTTCTTTTGAAATTTTTTGTCTTGGATGGTAATAAATGTAGTGATACACCTATGAGTACCACTTATAAGTTGGATGCTGATGAAACTGGTAAACTAGTGGATCAAACAAATTATAGAGTTTTGATTGGGGGTCTGCAATATTTTACTTCTAGTAGACCTGATATTATGTTTAGTGTATTAATTTCTTCTCATTTTCAATTCAATCCCAAAGAATCTCATTTAACTACTGTTTAAAGTATTTTTAAATATCTCAAGTATACTAGAAACTTAGAATTATTTTATCCAAGAGGACACTCATTTGATTTAAAAAGTTATTTGGATGCTGAATTTTCTGGTTGGAAGCTAAATAGAAAGAGAACCTCTAGAACATGTCACATTGTGGGCAAGTCAATCATTTCATGGTGCAGTAAGAAATAGAATTATGTTGCATTATCTACTGCCGAAGCTGAATATATAGCTAATGGTAGTTGTTGTTCCCAAATTCTGTGGATGAAAGACACTTTACTAGACTATTGATATCAATTCAAATATGTATCTATAAACTGTGATAATAAAAGTGCTATTAACATCTATAAATATCCCATATCTTATTCTTGGAGAAATCACATTAATGTGAGACATCACTTCTTGAGATATCATTATCAAAGAGGTGTTATCACTCTTGAAATCATTGGCACTGAACACCAATTGCCTAATATACTCACAAATCCATTTTGTTCTGAGAGGTTAAACTACATCAAACATGATTTAGATATAATAAACTGTTAAGTTAGGAACTCACTATTAGGACCTCACCGTTGGACCTTACTATTGGACCTTACCATTAGACCTCAGCCTTTGACCTCACCGTTAGGACCTCACCGTTGGACCTTACCGTTGGACCTCACCGTTGGACCTCACCGTTAGGACCTCACTGTTGGACCTTACTGTGGGACCTTACCATTGGACCTCACCGTTGGACCTTACCCTAGGACCTCATCGTTGGACCTCACCATTGGACCTAACCCTTGAAACTCACCGTTGGACCTCAACGTTGGACCTCACCGTTGGACCTCACCGTTGGACCTCACCGTTTGACCTCACCGTTGGAACTCACTTTTGGACCTCACCGTTGGACGTCACCATTGGACCTTACTGTTGGACCTTACCATCGGACCTCACCATTGGACCTGACTATTAGGACCTCACCTTGGACCTTGCTGTTTGACTTCACCATTGGACCTCACTGTTAGGACCTCGCCCTTGTACCTCACTGTTGGACCTCACCGTTGGACCTCACCCTTGGAACTCACTGTTAGGACCTCACCATTGGACCTTAGCATTTGACCTCACTATTGGAACCTTACTGATAGTCGACCTTAGGTCTTGGACGTTGTGTTTTTCTGCTGAAATCTGAAACATTTTTAGTATTACTTGTTTATTTTAATCGATTTGTTTTTTCCATCCCTAAATAATGAAAACAAAGTACAAATCAAATTTCTATCCACTTCAATCCCCTATCAAACTTATTTCTCCCTAACCTTGGAACCAAACCGTCTTTTGAAACCCTTGAACCGCTCTAGATTACATATAAATATTAGAAAGAACAATGGTTGATGATGATGGAGATGTGCCGAACCCTAAGAGACCATGAGATGGGTCAAGTAGTAGAATCAAGGTAGTGGAAAAGATGATCAATACACATTTGTTAAAGTGGAAGATCTTGGTTGAGAAGAAATTATATTCGGAATGGTTGATGTCAAGAAAGTCTCTGGTGCTGATGGAAATCATAACTCAAGATTGGATAAAATGTTTTGCAAATAACAATGGACCTTATTAACCGAAGCTAGTGAAGGAATTATACGAGTCTCTGAAGTACGAGCTGTTTGAGAATGAGAAATAAATGTCTTCAAAGGTAAATAGAGTAAGTGTGAACTTCTCCTCGGTTGAATGGGATGATTTTTTAAGAGTCTTACATGAATGCATTTTTGATTACTACTCTAGAGTGGTGCCTCCCACTCGTGAGTTCTTCTGTTATGAAGAATATCTGGCTGAACAAATAGGTAATGGAAACACTAGTAAAGTGATTGATACTTAAATGGAAGGAGAAGAAATGTTTATTTTTTTAGTTTGTTCATCATGTTTTGAGTCCCAGGAGAAGGGAATTTTCTACCTTGAAGTATCAGGACATGTTTAGTTTGTATCTGTTGAAGTAGGGATAGAAGATAAATCTTTGTAGGTTGTCAATGATTCAGTTAGAGGATATGGAAAAGCCTAGATCCAAGTAAAATGATTTGTTTCTTGCCATATTGATATCCTTGATGTTGAAAGTAAAAGGAGTTGCTGGAAATAAGGAGGAAATAGTAGCTGTAAGGGGAAACTTCTGTATTACCAAGATGATTTGCATGTTTATGAAGATAAGCTGGAACCCTTGGAAAATAAAATGGGTGAATGATGAGGCTAAGATATATGAAGAATTAAACCCTATCACCAATCCTACTAGGCTAAATAAAATTATAGATCATGGTCTAAATGATAATGAAGTGGAGCCAGTGTACTCAGATGAAGAAGAGGAATCCACTGTAATGCATGTAAGAGAAGATTCTCTTATAGATGAAAGGAGTGATCCTAACCTTCCATCAAGTACTCATTCCAATGTTGTATTCTTTTTTGAGCCTGACCCACCAAAATTATTTCCTTGAAGATATATTGTCACAAGGGACCGTGATGATAAGGAAAACCAGTGAAGAAGGAGAAGAAAATGTATTAAGAGATATTAGAGAGACCTTAGAGGAGGAGGATGAAACTCAATCTAGTCATGATAATTTTGAGACAGCTACTGATAAAAGTGAAGAAGAATGTCTAAGTATCAGTCCTATTATAGGATATACAGAAATGGTAGAATTTGTAGATGAAGAGGTTTCTGAATCAGATGAATTTGGAATATCAATGGAAGTAGTTGAAGATTTTGTAGAAGAAGTGGAAGTGGACTCTCCTATTGATGCAGTTTATCAAAGAGGTATAGTAGAGATGAATGTAATTGATTAGGAGAATGCTCCATGTGAGGGGGAGGAACCTATTTCCATAGGTTCAGTTTTTGTTGCTCATGGAATATAAGATTGGTCAGAAGATCCTGGATTTATAGTCTTGGGATTAAACTATAGAGACTCTGATGATGACAAGCCTAACAGAATCCGTCCAATTACTTATGTTCCAGAAACTACTAATGTACATCAAGTAGTGCTTCTACCTCGAGATTATGCGAAGTATGATGATTTATAATCATTAAAATAATATTTGAATAGACACTTGGATGAGAGATCTATTGAGAAAGAGAGAACAGTGGATCTCAATCAAGAATTGGTGTAATCTTCCTTAGAAAGAGTAATTTCTACCTCTCACTCAAATTTTCTACATGAAGTGAAGGAATGACAGAATCAGGTCAGAACCTTGGTAGATTATTTAGAATCTGTGAAACAATCAAGAGCGAGTTTAGACTCCTATATAGATTCAAGGGTATAAGTGAACAAAGAACTTAAGTATCTTATGTGTTTTGTTCAGTAGATGGTCACTGTGTTTGAGAACATTAAGAAGTCTATGGAGGAACATGTGTGTAGATAGAATAATGATGTTAAGAGGTTAAAAAGTGGTTTGACCAAGTCTTTTAAAGAGACAATGGGTTTTACTATGGCACCTCTGTGTGCATATACTTCTTCTTCATCCACTCCTCCTATTGATTTAAATGCTTTCGGGTCTGTTGTTAGAGAAGAAGTGAACAAGTTATTTGGTTCCAGTACCTCATCCCCTCAGTCTATGACTCAGGTCATTTCCACTACCAGAGAAATTCCTAAGCTTGTGGAAGATTATTTAAGGGAGGATGCTCAAGATCATAAGGCCATCAAAGAGAAAGTTGATTTCTATTAAAAAAGGGTGTACACTAAGCATCATATTGATCGTCACTTCAAGCTATAGTTGGAAAACTTTAAGATCCCACTTATCACTCAATATTTTAAGAATCAAGTTATAAGTCATAGAGAAATGACTCCTTCCTTCAAAAAATTCATGGAGAATAAGGATGATTTTATCTCAGCTATGGAAAGAGGAGGAAGCGTTATTATGGATTTTTGAAATCTCTTTTTACCCTTCCTTCATGTGGACTGCACTCCCATTATTGTTCCTCCAGCATTACCTTATTCCTCAGCTACCTCAGGGATCTACCAGTGCTGCCCCATTTATGAATCCTACATAGGCCATCAGAAGCTTGACCCCTATCATTCCTTAGAGAACTACTCACTATCAGTCTACTGATGCCTCTATAGAAGCTCCTAGTACCTTTCTCACTACCATAACTCAGCATATCCCTCCATCTTCTAGACCTTCCTCCTTAGCTTCCAAAGGAAAAGATACCTTAGACATATCTGATGTGGATTGAATGTTGGATGTATTAGTTGATAGGGATCTTTGTAATCTTTTTGTATATTGTATTGTTGCTTCATTAATACAAAAAATTCTTTTTCCTCTTTTTTGGTCTTATATTCTTTTTTTAATCACAAAGGGGGAGTAGTTCTGCTATATTTTCCAAAAAAAACATGGTTCAATTTTACTGATCCAAAATATATGTACCCTCCCACCACTGAAGATATTAGAAAATGTTCTTAAAACTTATTCAATAATACTTAAATCTAAATTTTCACTGACATAATTTGTGATTATCAAAAGGGGGAGATTGTTGGACTCGCCTATGTTGATAATCCCAAAACATGATTCTTTGTTATGATAATCATGATTCATTAATATTTATAGTTTCTGTAAAGTAATAGATATGTATATTTAATCTCACTACTCTCTTGTTTAAGAATAGAGTGAAAAATAAATCTAAGTAGAAGGTTTTCGATGAAGGTCACTGATAGAAGCTTACCGATGAAGGTCACTGATAAAAGGTAACCGATGAAGGTAACCGATGAAGGTCACCGATAGAAGGTCATCAATAGAAGGTCACTGATAGAAGGTCACTGATAGAAGGATACCGATAAAGGTCTCCGATTAAAGCTACCGATGACGGCTACCAATACAGTCTGCTGATGAAGCCTACTATTGAAGACTACTGTTAAGAAAGCTACATCTACCAGTCTACTGATGCTCACTCTTATACTACATACTTTGTCAATTTCTTAATATTATTATAATGGTCATATTTGTTAAATTTAATGCTTCTGACATTAATTAATGCTGATTCTAGACATATCAAGAGATCGTATCTGGAGACAGTATGAGGTACAAAGAGGACCACACTTGGTTTACTTATTTCTATTGTCGGACCTCATATATAAAATAAAATATTGAGGAAGAAAAGAGAGAGATAGAGAGGAATGCATGAGAAAGATATTACTTTCTAGATCAAAGTGAACAAGGAATAACCATCCAACACTTAAATTGTGAACCCAAGAGAATCACAAAGATCATTGGGGAGAACTAATTCGCATCTACCTTCAGTTCTTCTTCAAATATCTATCAAACCAATAAGTAGAACCCCTCAGTACTTGGAAGCCAGAACGTGGATTTGTGACACTCTATTTTGAAGACAAATTCCATAGAAAGACTTGAACTACAATTTATTCACTCCAACGATTCAAGATATAAACAGCAAACATATAGAGCTTTCTAAACTAAAACTTATAATATTAGTATTATTGTGTTCTTTTATTTTACATTTCTTATAAGTGTGTGTTTATCTGTTACACACATTTTCTCCTTTTCTTGAAAAGGAGGATATTGAAAATCCTCACATCAAATATCACTTACACCTTCTTTCCCATGAGAAACTGTGGAAGAGACAGTGTGTGATCAAGATTGTTTTTTTACCACAATGAACTGTGGTACAGGGTGTGTGCCCTGGACAGTTTTTGGAAACTATTGTAAATCCCAATATAGGCTATGTATCACGTTTATTTTTAATATAAACTTATTGGTGGTAGGTGATCACCATGTTGAGAGGATTAAGTCTTAGATTGATACTGAACCACTTGTTTAACTCTATTGTGGACTATATTTAGTAATACTCTATTTTGTCTATTTTCCACTACATATAATTTTAAAAACAGAAAACTATTTTACATTGACTTTGATAGTTAGTTCTGGTTAGTTTGTGTATGTGTTTAATTACTTAAACCTATTTCAATAGTTGAAGAAGTGTTTTACACTGATTCAACTAAGGACTAATCAGCCTTTGAGAAACCTATTGACCAACTAAACATTTATATCTCTACTACCTTAATTAACTAGGCTGTTTCAAAATTGGGTGATCTTTATAATAATGTTTTTAATAGAAATTTCTACTAGAAACTCAATTCACCCCTCTTGAGTTTCCACTCTGAACAATAATAAGAATTTTGATGTAGGGAAAGAAAAGACACCACAATGAGGATATGGGGTTTTAGTTAGCTATGTTTGGGTGGATAATAGTGAGATGGTGGGAGGTTTACCATTCTATCACATGGAGTAGCTGTTTTAGTTTTAGTTTTCTTGTGTTGTCAGACATATATCTTGGGAATGATTTAGAATATTTTGATTTGAATAACTTATGTTGTTTACATTATTATGGTATTCATTATTTTTTATTCATCCACTATTTCATCCCATAATGTATTTATATGTCATGTTTTTGGCTTCGAGAAGGGTGAAATCATTCCATATGGTTTTTATGATGCCTATGAACTAGTTTCCATCCCATGGGGATCATGAACTGAATTAGGGTATGTGATGCTTTAGTCCAGGTAGCGGTTTGAGAGGGTATTCTGGTCAGGTTCCTCCATATGTTTGTTTTAGTAATAAAAATATGTAAAACTTTTACACCATAATATTTAATAAATCCTCATAGTCAGAAACATTTTTAGCATCATTACAAAAGAATAAAAATAACTGGTGAATTATAAAAAAATTGATTAATTAAATAAAATTATTTTTTCTCCACATTTTTTTTATAATTTTATAATAGGTATTTTTCTCTTTTTTACATTCTTGGTAATTTTAATTGTTGTTATATATTTTAAAAATGAAACCCCATATATTCATGGATATGGATTTAGATCTCCTTGGACAAAAAATCACTATACTCAATGGGAAAATTAAATATAACTTATGGAAGTAAAATCACCACATTAAATAAGATTCGGAAACTCCTAATAATGTAATTAGAATACATCACTTGCTTAGAAGAAAAATTTATAGAAGTGTTAAAAATACTAGATAAATTATAAAATGAGTTGGAAAAATCAAAATCATTCATATATGATGAAGCTTGATTCTTTTTTGAACCTAAAGAGTGTTTAGATTGTGATATTGAATTAATGTATAAATCTAAGCTGTATTCTAATGATGAATCTAATTTAGATACCAAATTCTAGTGTCCTAAAACAATAAAAATTTATGGAATTGTAGAAAATGATTTTTTTATAAGATGAAACAAAATAAAAGAAGAGGTAAGATGAAGAGAAAGATGTAAAATTGAAGATCAACATTAATGAATTTTAATAAGTTATGTGAGAAGAAAATATAAATTGGAGTACTAATTTTTTTGGATTGTATATGAGTTAACATTTTATTCATTTAGACCTTCCAAATCATTTTTTATCCCAAATAAGTATAAATATACATTCAATGAGAAAAGGAGAATGATCACTCTAAATTATAAGGAATTTAATTTATGGTTAAATCATGACTAGGTAACTTATTTTTATTATCATTTTTAATGAAACAGTTGAGGTAAGGTCTAGCTTAAATATTTTAAAGGAATAACGTATAAAATTCAATACATATTTTTCATTGCTTTCATGGAAATTAGTTTTAGGAATAGTTTTAGGATTTTTATACATGTTTGAAGCTAAAAATATCATTATTCGATATTTAATAGAATATATCTTATAATTTTCATGGTTTATTTTTTAGTTTACAAGTTTCAAGATGGAGGACCCCTAGAGAAAATAATAAAAACCAAAACTCCATAAAAATATTACAGTTTTTTAATTACAATAATTAATTATAAGGATCAAAGAAAATAATTAATTAAAATGAGGGAATGTTTATTTTTTTCCTCATATTTTATGAAACATAGATTTATTTTTCTTCCATAATTTTCATTCTCATATATCACCTTGATTTAAAATTGGAATGAATATTTAAATTAAATTTATAGATGGGATATTTTGACCCCACTTTATGATTTTTTATCCTTCGAATAATCTAAGAGACATCATAAATTTGAAGAAATATTTTAAAATGATAGAAAACATTGATTATTCATGATCCTTACTAATAAATACATATGGTATTTTGTTTTAAAATTTTCATGATCATTTCAATTTAGAGTTGTTTTTATACTAATTTTTTATTTGATTAAAATTATTGACTCTTATTCTTAGTGATTTTAAATTTGTATGTTTATTATTATTACTATTCGTTTCGTGAATTCATTGACCAATATTTTAAATTACCATTCATGATATGCATTATAAAATATTTTTAATATATTATTGCTTATATCCTCTTTACTGAGAGATTATTGGGATATGCATAACTATTAGGGATTTTTTTTGGTCTTTTTAAGGCATGATGATTTTTAACCACATGAAAATGATTGAGTACATTAATTAATTATTTTTAGAACCTTTAAAATTTTGGTATACCATAATTTTAATCATTTGAAAAGATATAAAGACCCTGATTTTTTTAATAACACACAATAAAATATTTCCTTTTTTTCTTACCTTTATTATTTGGTCTTATTCGATCACCTTAATTAGGAATATAAGTGGAGTTTCAGTAATTTTTGGTAGTTATACGAAATTATTTTCTAAAATTATGAACTTGGATATGATCAATTAATTTATTAATAAAAAATTAAAAATATATTTTGCATTATATTTGCGTTTATTCCTCTATATTTTAAAGAAAATAAAAAGAACAGATGAAAAAAAATAATGATTAACGGGTTACCCTGATTTACTTAAGCTACCATTTCCCCCATTTGGGGATAACTATTTCTAAATGTGTTGGTATAATATTGATGGTGGGGGATCCTAGTGCTATTGTTATTGGACTTCCAAACAATTGAGATATTGTTTTGAAAAAATTTAATTGAAAAATTATAAAAAATGAAAGAAGTGAAATATTCATAATTATTTGGAAAATTAACTAGGATACTTTGAGAGTTGAGAAAGTTAATTGTAAGGATGATATTTTAAAGGAGAAAAAGGATATTCCATTATTTATATAGATTAATTGAATATCATGAATTATACCTTAATAATTTAACAACCATTTTCTACCATCATTATAAATTTTTTAATCCATACATACCAACCTTTAAACCTAGTTGATATTAAAACCTTATTAAATGTTCTCATTATTTTTGTGGGTTTATTTATTAGTGGAGATTTATTTAAATTTAATTCTTATTGGTTGAAAACATATACACAATATTAGTAATAACTCCAATTAAATTATCTTCAGTATTCTATGAATTGATTTTTAGGTAAAGTAGATCCTATGTAGAGTGTTTAATATTTAAATCTTAATAATGTGTGTGGAATAGAAAGTGAGACATGGATTAGAAGTAAACATGTTTAATTATTGGGACACGTTGAACTGGATGAGTTTTTTTAAAAAAAATTTGGGCATTGAATTTATATTTATGAATATGATAAATTGAATGTTTCCCTTGTTACATTATAGGCACTATTTAATTTGATGTTGAGGTTTTGGTTTATGATAATAAAATATTTAATTGAAGAGGAATTTTATGAATCTAATATAAATATATATATATTTCTATAATTTCATGTATTATTAGACATAATACTGACTATTTCAATGTATTTTTTATAATTTATTACATGATGCAGCTTAATGTTAATTTTTAAGGTGTTTGGGAGATTCTAGTTGAAAATATAACAATTCACTCCACAACCCACCCAATTTTAAAAAAATATTTAGGAGAGGAATTTATAGTAAGAGACCATAAAAATACAAAAAAAACCAATGACATGAAATCATTATTCAATTGTGTATGAATAACGTTGAAGAGGTTAGGAAACATGTTCTATAATGATGCATTCTAAAATTACATGAAGCTATGGTGAGCTATGTTTAAAGAAAACACAAAGATAGTTATTTCACCGTGATAGGGAAATTCATCACAATATAGATACTAAGGATTAAACATTAGGTTTTATAAGAATCACTTTTAAAGTTAATGATGTAATCATTATATGATGTGATCAATTACCCCACAAAAATGTTGTGAAACATTTACTTTTGAAGTGATGCGATGAGATGTAATTATAACTCAGTAACTCTGCCACAATGGGTCTTGAAAAGAAGAAATATAGGAATTAGATGAAATTATTCTTGACCTAACATTATTCATAAGTTTTTATAATGGGGTTGAGTTAGGAAAAGGAAAGTCAAATCAAGGGTGAAAAACTTGGCAGTCACACCATGATATTTAGGAGATTGAGAGATCATATGGAGGGTATTTTTTCAACAAATGAAGATATTAATCATGCCACAATCAATACAATATTTATATATACTTATAAGATCATCCCATGATATTTTAGGAGTATCAAATGATATTTTTAGCATCTAATATGATAATTAGTGCTACTTTGTGTTGGATTTGGTATCAATCGTGATATGATGTATTAGAGTATGTTGGATTTTTTTGTTCCATATATCAATTGTTGGATGTGGAATTGGATTTTCTATAGTTGTAAGCACTAGATCCAAATATAGTATGATAAAGTAGATTTCATAAAGACTAGTGCATTATATTTGGAGACTGAAATTTATATAATTACTATTCATTATAGAAGATTGATAGCTCAATTTGAAGAAGATTTGTGTAGTTTCCATTATTATGAGTTTGATAGTCTACTGATTTATGTTAGCCGTGGAACATCAAGGACTTTCCCAAGTCAAAATATAATTAAGATAGTGTTACACCATGAATATTATGGGAAAATGTTCTTGGACCATAATGAACTTTCCAATATCATGACGGAGTGGTTCTAGATGTGTGTTGAATTTTTTTTAGAAAATTAGATCCAATGAATAATATTCAAGAAAAGAAATTTGGGTGCTCACAAAAATGTGGAGTTTCATTAATTCCTTGATGTTTATGAAATAAATCCATTTTTAAAGTTATATTTTGTGCAAAGGATGGTTGTGTGAAGAATATTTACATTAAGGATGGGTTTTTATTTCATGTGGAAAGGTTTTGTGAATTATATTTAAATAAAAAATGTATTTAGTGACATACTAATGGTTAACATTTAGAATATAAATACTGAAGCCTTGAAGATAGTAAAATAGTGAGAGGAATTGGATAAAGAATTTTTTGAGAAATCAAGAAACTATTAATTTTTTTCAAAATTAGATTTGGTATAAAAGGGATATACAAATTTTTTTCTTGTACAAGTAAGTTGGGTGAAATGTTTAGTTCCCTGAACATATTTTTAGAAACAATTGTTGTGTTTTTGAAGAATTTACTATTGAAAATTACTAATTTTGATCAGGTTATTTCATATATATTTAAAAATAAAAAATTACCTGAATATATGTTTTGTGATGGAAATAATTTTTCATTTAAAATAATTTAATAGTACATAAAGTGAATTGGAACTCATTTAAAACCTTTCCAAAAGAAGAAGTTATTCTTGAAGACACATTTGAGATCATTATGGAATGTGAAGATATTTATATTTTTGATATAAAGGGTAAGTGTGTAAAGAAAAATGATAACTTAATTGTACATGATGTAGTATATATACAATCAATTCATTCATTGAAATGTGTTCCAAAGAGTTTCCCTCCATGATTAGTGAGTAAGGGAGAAAAATAATTATGTGACACTTAGGGGGAAGATGGACTGAAACCCAAATCGTTGTAAAGAGAGTGGACCTAGGAGGTATTGAAGCATCCATGAACCATTTTAAGGGATTTACCACATTCTTAGAGTTATATTTCTTAGGCCCAACATAAAATAATTACTTTATTGTATTCCAGTACATTCAAAAATTGTCTTCTTATGCTTCATGGATTATCCTAGTAATGGTAAACTAAGTAAAATTGTTATTACTCATGTGTATGAACAACTAAGAATTTATATGACATAAATAAATGTGTGTGGGTTATATTTTCATTGATAAAATTGTATTAAGACTAATAAATGAAATATATAAATCAAATAAACAATGAAATAAGAACCTAATAATGAAACTACAAACAATGATGTCAAGATCATTTAGGATTGGGATAGGTTAAGGATTACTAAGTTCAATTAATAATGAGTTTATAGCCTAATTCATACCTCTCCCATATCATTGTATCATTCAGTAAAGACTTGTCTGGGCCAAATAATTTTTATTAGAGTGTAGGTATTTCTTGGGCAGTTTGTTTTTTTGAATTGATCTGATTATGTCATAGGGGTAAGTTTTATTCCAATATTTCAATGTTTTGGTGACATGGATTCAATAATGAAGCCTGTAGTGTTTAGTGGTACACAATTTTCTGGATGGAAAAGGAGATTTATTGGTTTTTAAGGTATTTCCATAAGATATTGTGTAATATTCCCAACAAAATACTGATTTTAGAGAACATATTGAAAGATTTATTGATTTTGAGACCTAAAAAATTATGAACAATGGTATTCCCAATTGGATATTCATAAATTACATTCATTAAGCTTGTGTTTTTTTGTTATTTTATATTAGAAAATATTTATGGAAAATAAGCTGGAAAAATAAGATTTTAGGTCTTACCTCTAGATAATATTTTAAATATTGTTTTGATGAAAAAATATAAAATATATTAGGAGAAAACATATTTATATATAAGGAAAAATAAGTATAATAGAAAAAAAAATAAACTCATAAAAAATAACAGACCCACTAAGTTATGAGATTTTTGAGATTAGTTTTAAATGTGTGTCTAATTTTCTTTAAGAAGATTCTTGAAAATATTTAAATTTAGATTTCCCCATAATGAAACTTGTTTATGGTGATTCAATAGAAGATAAAATAATGGAAACTATTTTTCTAACAAAACAATATTCATATACTAATAAAGATAGCATCTAATCCTTATATGAGACTATGGATTATCTTGAAATCATTCATCAAGTAGACTAAACATTCACTGTGAATTTTGAAATGGAGAATAAAAGGTTAATGAAATTTTAGGTGTCGTGTAATAAATAAATTATTAAAATGGGTGAAAACATGAAGGTCTAAAGAATCCAACTTGAATAAATTTCACACAATGTTATAAAAAATTGAAAAAAATAAAGACATAAAAGTGATCATTATCCCTCTTGAAACAAATATTAAATAGATGATAAAATATAGAATGTAAGCCAGCTCAATGATGAAGTAAATTGATGCTCATTTAAATAATAATGATGAGGATATCATAAAGATCATAGAGAGGTTAAAAATATCCATTGAAAATCAAAATATCCGTCTAAATGAAGCATAAAAAATTGGTGTCAAAAAATGATAAAATATGGCATTAGTGAGTAAGAAAAATATTTTTTCCAAATGATGAATTAAAGGATCTCAATGATTGTAGCTGAAAAGTGATAATATTACAGAATCATGGGAAATTCCATGAGTGAGAGTCTAGAAGTTAATGGTCTCAATAAATAAATAAAATATTCTTTAATAATATCTCAACTAAGGTATGAAAATACATGTTATATTTTTAATGGGGGATGTTTAAGTTGTTATAAACATTGTCACATGGATAGAAATTACCAAAAGAGAAAAATAAGTGTGTTTTATCAAACTCCTCTATTCCTATGAAAAATTTGAAAATAATTTGAACCAAAATAAAATATATTAGACTGGATAATATATTTATAAATTTAGAGGAAAAAAATAGAGAATAGTAAAGGATCGTCAAGAACCAATATCAATTCACTTACAACAACTCTATTAGAAAGATCATAAAAAATATGAATGAAAATTAATTAATTTACTCCAGTAATGAGAAATATGTATGAGATCGTGAATAAGGGTCCAACAAGGATAAAAATGGTCTTGGTGACTCTCATGTATATCCAAGGGGGTAGAAATTAATCATGCCTATGTTTTATCACAAACAAAACAAAATGGAAATAAGTGAAGTCCGGGGGAGGTTCCCTCCTATAGTGAAAGAAAAAAGATAAAGGGTATATAGATAAGGAATAAAAATAATAAAATATAACAAGTTAGATTGGTATCATAAATAGGATAATCCAAATATAATAACAGATTTATCAATTTAAAAAATAGATAATGAATTTTATATAAATGGAATCAATCAAAGGATAACCACTTGAAAGGATTAGAAAAAATTTGGAAGTAAAGGGTTGATTTAACAAGACCAAAAAAAAATTTCAACTAGAGTAAAAGAAAGAAATTCTATACCTATATGTTGTAATGTTATAAATTATATTGATGTTTTTATAGTTTTTTTAGAGTTAAAATCTATGGAGAGAATTCATTTGAAGATACAAGTGATATCAAGTAATAATCCAAAATTTTAATGGGCATTTGAGTAATGAGAGTAGTTTATTATTGAGTCTAGAAGTGTAAATCCATAAGTTAAACAAGAGATATAATAGAAATAAATTTTTTTTACCGAGGGTTAATTGAAGTGGTTGTGTCAGGATAAATTTTTAACAATTATAAACAGAAAATGATGATTTAAGAGGACAACGTGATAGATAAAGAGAAAAGAATTTTTTTTCAAGATTTTTTATTTTACATATGACATGTGATATCATCTATATTTTTTATGGATATGAAAATATGCTATATATGGATGAGTATCATGATGAATATCAATTCACATTTTTATGGACTTAAGACAGTCATGTTGAGTTTTAAATTGTTGATTCGAAATGGTGTTATTCATATAAACCAAGAGAAGACACCAGATATAGGAAAACATATACTGATAAGATAACGAACTTTTGCTAGAGATGTATCATTATCATTTATAGGAACAGTTTTAACATTATTTTTTTTATCATGGGTGGGTTTTTATTTTAGGTTGTTTTGGGTGAAGGTGGGGAATTTTTCTATGTGAAGGGGTAGTGCATGGTTGGCACACAATTTTCCCAAACCATGTGCCTACCCATAAAAATCTATGAAACCACAGACAGTGGGGGACTTCATGGTTTGAACATAGTTTATAAAATTGTTCTCCCTCCTAGTAGTAATATCAACCCCCTTATATGAGGGGTAAAATTTGTAAAATCATGTTCCCCTACCCAGGAAACCATGTGTACAAGATTTATTTCCCTAAAGTTTTGTTTTAATACTGAACCCCTAGATTTTCAGCCTCATTCACCCCTCATTTAACTAAATCATTATACCTTATTTTTAAAGGATCTTAGAAAAATTAAAAGGCCTTTAAAACACTCTTCTTCAAAAAACCAAGATCTTATTGAAGTATTTTCACCTCACCCAGTATAAAATCCTTTCCCAATTGGATTTACCTCTCTCCCAACTCTCTTTACTTGTTTAGAGGGGATAGTTTTCTTTATTTTTCATGGGTTTAGATCTTGTTTCTAATAGATATAAATATTTTTTATCGCGATCTAGGTTTTGGATCTAGATCTCATTATTCATTGTAATATTTAATGTTTTGCTTCAATAGTGTGGATTTCCTTTGGTGAGCATCCATCATCAATCTAGAGGTAGCTGGTCTAAATTGAAAATCCCATAATCTTCATTATAATTGTGCATATGGAATTGTTAAATTTAATTTTCCATGCATGGTAATCACATATTTAATTGGATGAATTAATTTATTAATTAATCAATAGATTTTTGTGATTTTAAAATTGATGGGATATTTGGGTTATGAAATTGGTCACATAATGGGTCATGTAATTTGTTGGTTATTTTGATCATGAGTTGATGATAATAGAAATTACGGGGTCATTGGCATAACCTTGATCAGTTATTGGGTTATTTTATTAAATGACGTTAAATGGTTTAATGATGAATTGTTAATGTTATTCCATGTGATTGAAGTGAATAATCATGATTGATTTGATGATTGAATCTGTATACCATGATGTGAAATATTGATGAGAGGGTTAATTATGATTAAACTTATTTAAGGATATGTGTGTGATGTATGTGTTTCTTTTGAGAAATGGGTTGTGGACAATGTGGGTGATCTAAATATCCAAAGGGTTTTATCCATGAAGTTATATGCCCAAATTCATGCATGTTAATATTATTGTATGGTATAGGGACTCATTATCCAAATACCCATGAGGTGTGTGACATATATTTATTCTCCAAATACTGATGGGGTTCTAGAGACAATATTTTACACCCATATTTTTGGAATTGGACTATAGTTCCAATTGTCTATGAAATGAAGTGAAATGAAATTGAAAATAAAATAAAAATTTTAAATGATTTTTGTTTACCTATGAGATGTGATTCAGACTCTGGCATGGGCCGAAGCAAGAATTGTTGGCTCATGTTTCACCATGAACCTGAGTGTTTTTTGTGTGGTTAATTAACGAATAATTAAAATGTTATAACTATTTACTTTATTATACCTGATTATTTATAAAAATTCATACACCATTGTAGATGGGATATTATTTTATAAACTTCTAGTGGTGACCTTCTAAGTTGTACTCACACCCATGTAAGGCTACTAGATCAGTACTCGAATAGACTTCATGTTTTTAGGACAGGACTAGGGTGAGAGACCTATGTTAGATGGATTTCTTGGGATTTATCATGGATGAGGGAACAAGATATGATTAAAGGACCTAATTGGGATGTTTTAAGTGTGTCTTTATTTTTGTGTTTTATTTAGTCACTTAACACATATATAGAATGGAATATCTAAGGTTTTATTTTTGGATATTGGATTAATGTTTTGTTCAACTTGTGGTATTTGTATTATTGTAGTTATTGTTATTACCATTTGGTTATTTTTATCTATTTCTTCTATTTTACTAATTTTATAAAGGGGGTATATTCTCCCCATGTTATATATTTGACCCTCACTACTTTTCGAAAACCTCTAGTGTACGAGGAGACGCACTTGAGGTCATGTGACCAACTAGTATGGGTACCATTGTTTGGTACCAAATCAGGACATTACAAACTGGTATCAATAGTATTTTAACTTTTCTTTTCTTTTTTACTATTATTTGGGAATGTTAGATTGGATACTAGGAAGATTCAATCCTTGTTCATGAGCTCATTCATGGGAGTATATTACCCATGTATAGGGGAAAACCCAAGTAACCAGAGTGGGACTATTTTTATTGATGTTTATAGTTATATTTGGAAGTTATTTCACCTTGGGTGATCCACTTGTTGTGTGATGTTATTATTATTTTCTCATATTTTAATTTTTGGCCTACTATGGAAGGATATTTTAGCATTAATGCATAATTTTATTCACTCAAGAATTATTATGATGTGGATCATTTTAGAAATTCACATAAAAGTAGGTTTGGGGTGTGTTTTTTAAATGGAAATTATATTCCTATTTTTGAAATCTAAGATGAAAATAGAGCCTAATATGAATTTTAAAAATGTAAAATGAAGCTAAATATGGAAGGTGAAATTAATAAAATGGGTGTCTAATGAGAAAATAGTTCATGAAAATGGATTTACCATTTATTAAACATGACCTATAAATGGGATTTTTTAGGGTAGTGATAATGCCTCAAGTTTGACTATGTTATAAGGTATGTGGGATGAATTGTTATGGCTTTATGTGAATCCCTCTTGTAATATGTGTTAATGTTGTGTAATTTTTCTTAATATGTGTGTTTGGAATTGTATAATTGTGCCTCTATAATGATTCTAGATGATAGGATGATAGGAAGAAATGGATAGAAATTATCTTCCATTAGTGGAATCAAAGGCATCAATAGTTTCAAGTGAGGAAGCCAGGGAGTAGTTCCATGAGAAATTTTCTCAGTTTACAAAATTTATAGAAAGAGAACCATTGAGGGTTTTTAAGAGTATGTATGGATTGACGTGCGATTTCTAGTTACATATCTCAATGAATTTTACTGGATAGGGTGGACCTGAGGTATTTTAGTTTTATATTGAGTCTATCCATAAGATAATTGACCACTTAGAGACTCCTGATGAGAAGAGAGTCAAACTGGATGCTTATATGTTATGATGTTTAGTGAAGAATTGGTGGGGAATATAGACTTGGGATAGATAATTGGAGAATATGATATGGAAAGTCTTCCAAAATAAGTTCTTTGATCACTTTTATCCTGAGATGATTAGGCATGAGATGGTATCCGAGTTCATGAGGCTGACCCAAGGGAGCTTATCTGTGATGTACTATATTGTACATTTAACTGATTTGCAGTTGTTTGTTATAGATTTGGTAGGGTATGAGGTTAATATTTTGGAATGGTTTTATGATTGGATTAGATGTGAAATTAATTCACAGGTTAATATCTTAAGGCAGAACAAGTTTTTCGAAGTGGTGAATCGAGCTCTCATATCTAAGAGTAACCTAAAAAAGGATTCTAGTTGTGGAAAGGTAGATTCTGATGGACGAATTAGATGTTTGACTTTCATGAGTATAAATCATCACTATGAGATTATTTAAAAGATCAGTTGAATTTAGAGTGTACAAGTGGAATTATTAGTTACTCGGGATCTTACTCGAGTTCTCTACCACTAGTGTGGTAGGCCGGGTCACCTTTATAGACATTTTACACAACCACCGGTGGAGTGCTGAGCTTGTGATAGGATGGGAAATATACAGTGGTTCTATAACAACCCATGATAGATGGGTAGTGATGGAGTATCTAGAGAGACCTTGAATATGGGAAGGGTGTCCTCTACACCGTATCGATTTGGCAGTTATAGTTTTTATTGTCGTGGTAGTAGAGGTAATAGATGTGGTTCTTCTAGGAAAGAGCACAAACATTTTAAGAGTGGTGTTGCTTAAGGGAATCATACCATGTCCAAAGGTATATGGGAATGATAGTTTCTTTCAATTCACCCTATACTTATGGATAGCGAGGATGGACCAACAACAATTAGAGGTACTATTCAAATATGTTTTTCACATTCTAGTCAATTATTTGATACTGATCCCTCTCATTGTTTTATATTTCACAACATGTGAATGTTTTATGTTCGGCGGTGGAGTTCATGAGTGGGATTATGATGATCAAATTTTTTTAGGATTATGTTTGAGGGATATATTTTTATGCAATGGGTGTTCTCTCAAGGTTAGAGAGTTTCATTTTAGTTTGGATCTTTACATTTTTGACATGTCTGGATATATAATAATTTTGGGTATGGATTGGTTAGTAGATTAATGATAACACATTGATGTTTATAATAGGATTGTGGATTTTATATCACATGTATTCATCATGGAGAGTGGTATATCAAAGGCAGGCCATACAAGTCTAGTTCATTATAAACAGGGGGAGCTCACCACCTCGGTTGCATGTCTTTTGCTGGATGATGGGGGATGCAAAGTAGAATGTATTTCCACCTATAGTGGTCTAAATCTAGGATTTGTTTCCTAAATACTTCTCAGGGATTCCCCCTAATAGGGATATGGATTTTACTATTTATCTCATGCCTAGAGCTCTGCCGGTTTCCATTCCACCTTATAGAATGGAACAAAAATAGCTTAGAATTCTCAATACTCAACAAGAAGTATTGATGGATAAGGGATTTATCAATATGTGTACATCATTTTAGGGTTCTAAAGTATTATTTTCTAAGAAGTATAATATAACCCCATGGTTATGTAATTATTACCAAATGTTAAAGATTATGATAGTGAATCACTAGTATTCTTCTAAATGTATAAACGATCTATTTGACCTGTTGAGGGTAGCTTCTGTTTTATCCAAGATTTAATTAAGATTTGGGTATCACCAATTTAGATTCCAACCTTCTAATATACCATGAATAAAATTCAGAAGTAGGTTGGACTTTATGAGTCCTTGGTGTGATGTCGTTTGGGCTAACGAATATACATGTTGTGTTTATGGTGTTAGTGAATGAAATTTTCCACCCATACCTAGATCTGTTTGTGTTAGTATTTATGGTTGAAATATTTGAGTACTCCAAGAATCTAGAAGATGATTCCAAACATCTTGACATCATCCTGAGTACACCAATGGAGAATTAGCTATATTCCAATCAATCTAAATTTCAATTCTATATTGATCATGTACAATTCGTGGTACACATCATCTTAGAGGAAGGTGTGTCAGTGGACCTATAGATGGTGTAGATTTTTTTTTATTGGGAGCATACCGAGATTTTATTTAATATCAATAACTTTTTAGGATCAGTGAGATACATCTAGAGGTTCATCCTTTACTTTTCCTTCATGGATGTACTGGTTTTGGGCTTGGCCAAGAATGGAGTTATGTTTGAATGGTTCAGGGATTGTGAGAATTCTTTCCAAGAGTTCAAGAGGCATTTAACTACCACAAAAATATTGATCTGAAATGAGCCATGGATTAGTGTTGATATAATGAGATCTAGTTTTGGTGTATGGGTCATGGATGTTAAGGCCACATGAAATAAATTTCCTTATACATGAACTCATGTTAGCAGTAGTGGTTTATGCATTGATGTGCGGATGGCATTATCGACTAGGGGGAAAGTTTACTATGAATAAAAACCCAAATAATTTAAAGTATATATTTTTGAAACAATATTTTTCTCTATCATAATGGAATGGGTTGAAAATATAAAATTATATGATTTTGATCCATCATGTATTCTAGGGAATGGAAACAGGGTTGATGGCAATTTAATCCCTAAATCCCAGACTTAGACAATTCAGGAGTCTAGTTCCTACTAGAAGATAATGACCATGTTGATTGAGATACATATTTTGGTTTGAGAGGGTTAGGAGAATATGGCCTAATAACTAGTATCAGTGGAACCCACACTTTTGTGCCGGATTAGAGAGAGGTAGTATGAGGATCCATAGTGTTTGGTCTTGAGGAGAAACCATGAAGTTGGGGAGTCTCCTTCCTATTGGATCATTGATGAGGATGAGATAATCTATATCTGAAGTCTTTTTGATTTTCCTATAAGAAGGAAATCATATATGATACATGAGTTTTATTCCTCAAAGTGGGCGGTGCATATGGGTTTTACAAAAATGTACAATGTCTTATGTCAAAAAAATTGGTGACCACACATGAAAAAGGGAATTTCAAGGTTCATGACATGATGCTACAACTATAAACAGTTGAAGGTTGATAATCAATTACCTAGTGGTTTACTACAACCATTTCCCATTCCCGAATGGAAGTGGGATGATTTTCCCATGTATTTTTTGGTGGGTCTCTAGAGGACTCTTAAAGAGAATCATGTTATTTGGGTGATAATAGATCAACTGAAGAAATTATAAAATTTATTGAACCTTTAGGATATGTTCTCAATGGATCAGTTGGAAGATATGTACATTTATGGGATATTTTGTCATCATGTGGTGCCTTAGAGTTTAGTCTCATACCATAACTCATGTATTAGTTTGTGCTTCTATAAAGTCTTGCAAAATTGTCTTGGTACATAGTTATTTAGGAGTACATATTCCAACCATTGAATGATGTTTAATCTAAACATACTATATATGTTTTTGTGTAAATTCCAACAATTTGTGTTCCCGACTTTGGTTGGTCATGGGAGAAGCACTTAGATCTCTCTAATTTTTATTATAACAATAGTTATCATTCAAATATTAAAATGGAAACATATGGGGAACTTTATGATAGGACATGCAGATCACCTGTTCGTTGGATGGGGGAATGTGATTCAGAGTTGTTGGGACTAAGTCTTATATAGGATAAATTAGAGTAGGTTTATCTAATTCTAAAACATATGGATATAACATAGAGTAGACCAAAGTTTTATAAAGATAGAATTATATGACCCCTTGATATTTTAGTGGGTGATCATGTGTTATTTAGGGTTTCTCCTAGATTAGGTCATGGTAGGATTCAAAGACAGGGCATGTTGGGGCCTATGTTTGTTTGTTATTTTGAGGTTATGGAGAGAATCAGACCAAGGAAAAATTGATTTGACCTTACATAGAGGTATAGTGATATACACAATGATTTTAATGTGTAAAAATAATGGTGGTGGCACCCCAACTCTTATCAAGTGATCTATTTTGATTATGTTTACCTATATACTGATATGTTCTTTGAGGATAACCTGATACATGTTATGGATCACATTATGAATGTGTTGTGGGGAAATAACATTCAGATAGTTAAAGTATTATGGAAACATGATTTTGTTTAGGGGGAAACATGGGAGAGAGAACACGATTGGTGGGATAAGTGGCCTACTATTTTTATCTATGAATCTTAGAGATTCATGAAAGTATATCTCAAGTATGAGATGTTATTATATGGGGAGATTTAAAGATCATGACCATTTTTATAGATGCCATGTTCTCTTTTACATGCACTCTTTTACCCTTATTTTGGTATATCTTGGGTGTGTTTTTGTTTATGTATTTCTACTTTTATGCTACTTTGATAAATAGGTAATAGTATCCCCGGGTTGTATATTTGACCCTCTCAACTAGTCAGCAACCTATAGCATATAGGGAGACACACCTGAGGTCAGGTGACCAACCAGATCGGGAATAGGTGTGTCGCAGTATGTCGAGACGTTACAAAATATTTTTCATAAAATTCAAAATATGGTCTTAATGTAAAACACTCAATGTAACATCGTTTATTACTTAATGTTTTAGTGATTATTATATTTATTTTACATGGAGATTACTAAATTAATTTTACATATCATATTAATTCCATTTATATAAGTAAGTGATAAGAATTTAAAACATTATTTTTTTAGCTTAAACTCCTATTTTCAGCATTGTGTTATGACTTTGTATGCTTACTTTTTTTTATGAATCCTCTCTTAGAATTAATTTCACTCATGAAAAAGATTTTATAATGTATTTATAGTTGGAAAGTTAAATCTAGAATCATTATGAATATGTGATGACTGTGAAGGAAACTAAATAATCCATAATGTATGTTGCAAGATGGGGAGAATATACTCTCTAAATACATTATAAGGAAAATATTGACAAAGGGGGAAAATATTTATTGAAAATAACCTGATTCTTTTCCAGGATAAAGGATAATATTTTTATGAAAATATAGACATCAAATGATTATAGTTTTTATAGTTTTATATTAAGGAAACAAAGAGAGTATGATAATATAATTGAATAGATTTCCCATTTTATAATGGTAATGTTTTTCCTAATATTTAGTATTTTTAAATTTTCTGAATGGTATGTTTTATATTTGATATGAAAAGGGTAGAAGAGAGAATCATGAATTAAAAATAATTGTAAATGTATACACCATGGATCTAATGAGGTATCTATCTGGTGTCATGATATGTAGGAAGCATTGGATTCATGATATTTTATTTAATGAATCCAAAGTGTGATACTGTTAGAATCTGATATTTTAATTGTTACTATTTTGTGTTGGATTTATTTTAATTATTTATATGATGAGTTAAATAATATTTTTCTTATTTACCACATAAATAGATGAATGTGGCATTAGACTTCCCATTGTTGGACACATTAGGGTTGAGGAAAAGATGATAAGGGAGATTTTAGGAATAATGATGCATCATATTAGGAGCCTAAAAATTATATCCTCAATATTATATATAGAGGAGGGATGGATTTGTTCGAATAAGATTTAGGGAGTTTCTAACATTTAGTGTTGTAATTTATGGAGATTTAATTCAGTGAAATCACTATTAAGACTTATCATAGCGACAAGAGAATTTTGAAGGATGTGAACTCTGAAAGTCCATGATAACATTATAGGCATGTGAAGAACTTGATAAATTCATGAAGGAGTAGTTCGTGTGGTGTTAAAATATGTTCATAAATTTTTAAATTAAATAAAAAAGGAAGAATTTTCCTACAAAGGCATGTAGGTGCTCACTTTAATGTGGAGATATGAGAATCCAATGAAATTGTTAAAATGAAGCCAATGTGAAAAGGTAGTGTTTTAAAAAAAATGGTTTCGTGAATTAGAGTTACACTAATAATGGATTTTATTAATAATAAAAATATTGTGTAGAGTATAGTTCCATGAAAGAAGTATTTTGTGATGATTAAAATCTGTATTTTTCATATAAAAACACAAGACCCAGAAAACTTAAATGAGACATTGGAACTGGATGAGGAAGATTTTAAGAGTGGTGGAAGATATATTTTCACCAAATTTGATGTTAATGAATCCTTCTCATGAGATTTATAAAAAATTAATTTATAGTATCACTAGATATAGAATAGTGGATAACCTCAAAGTCATCTCAAGGATGAAAAATATTTATCAAATTGAATCCAAAATAGTATATTTCTATTTTTATTTATAATAAAATTAGTGAAATAATGAAGACAAAAATGATGGAAATAAATATAAAAAAATAAATTAAAATATATGTAAAAAGAATTAAGAATATATAGCAATAAGATAGAGTTGTCCTAGTGTGATTTACTTTTAAACTATCTATCATAAATATACTAACGGATTTAACCATAAAAAGCAGTATCACTTAATTAACTGACAGATTTATCAACTCAAATCACCTCTATATCTAAAAAACTTCCATTCTAGGATTTCTCACAATACATGAAATATTATCCCTATTTTTAAAATAAAAAGTCAAAATAAAAACACTAACAAGGTATTAACAAAAGATAAAAATAATAGATTTAATATCATCAAGTCCCACATCATTGTTCACCTCACTCATCTCAAATGAAACAAATTAAGAAGTGAAAATGGTAAGATTAATAGAGTATTAAAAAGATTCTAAGAGTGAACTTGTTATAAAAAATCCCAACATCATCTTAACTATAGGAAAGAATCCAATAAGATGGTTATGATCATTTGGTATTCGAGTCCCCAAACAACATTACTCTACACCTCATAGAACTATTTAGTAGGTTATCCCTCCATTTCATAATGTTGAGGAATACCATGAAGAGAGATAAAACACACACTATATTTATAGGCATGTGTTTCAAATATAAATATCGTGTCAAAGAATAAAAAATAAAATCACCCATGATAGACCTATTTAAAAATGAAATAAAAAGACATTCACAATGATATCTAACAGGTTGTACGATCCATGTGTCATGAGTCCCTAATTCTCTTCATCTTACTATGTGTGCATTATATTGAGTGTAACTAAATCCCCAACTGAATGATCTCCCCCTTTTATATCTAGAAATAGCTACACACATTACTCATATGGATTTATTTTTATCTTGGTCCAAACATCATGATTCTGAAAAAGTATTCCGAATCATTACACAAACATAGATTCATCATCTAAAACTTCCTTAACTTTGAAATATAGAAGTGTGGAAATATTATTGCATGTGAATTTTAATCATGTTTTAAATATTCAAAAAAGTAATTTTCTTCAAGTTTAGAAAAGTATAAATATTCAATATTAATATCTAATATTATATAGAATGAATTACTTATAGAGATATCTTTCTTAAGATTTTCCCCTTACACAACCCCTTTTTACATTTAGTTTTGTTGACACTAGATAACATACTCTTACACAGGAAGCTATAAATTATATAAACCAATTAATTAGAAAATTTTCTATATTCCACTCTAAATGACTCCATCATAGGGAAAATTTTTCTTACAAAGGTCTTCATCACCATTATATTTGTCTTTAAATTTCTTAATTCTACCTCAATTCTATATTATGACTCTTACACATCATCTAGAGCCCACATAAATTACTCTTTAGTGGAATCCTTTAGAATTTTGTGTATAAAATCATGAATATATATATTAAAAACTTATAAAAAAATTAAAATAAAAAATTTAATTAAATAAAAAATGAAACATCACACCATATCCTACTAAAAAATTTCTATCTTCCGAAATTATTCCCATAAAATATATTTTAAAATAAAAACATGAAACTTTGAAAATATCAAACCCTAGAACCAAAATCATAAAATTAAATTAAAAATATTATTCCAATTAATAATCAAACAAAATAATATTAAAATAAAAATAAAAAAATTAAATAACATTGATAAGTTGTTTAGAAAAAGTCATAATAATTTTTTTTCAAAGAATTTCAATTCAAACTGAAAATGATTAAGAACCAATAAACTGAAAATAATTGCACATTTTAGAAAACAAATATGAAAACCCATGTAATGATAAAATAAATAAATTTAATGCCATATTAATATTAATAAAATTTATTTTATTGAGTAATTTTTTAAGAATGTTAGGTAATTTTTCAATCAATAGAAATAATGCAAGATTTCTAACCAAATTGGGTGTTCATGATTTATATTGTTTTATTTAAAAATATAATTTATAAATTCAAGAATTTTAATTTTATAAAAATGATATAATTTTTGAATTCATCATGATAAAATTATCATAGGATTAATTGTTGGTAATTTTTAGGAATTATTTTATTTTTCGAATGAATAGTGAAAAAATGGTTTTTATTGACGAATGTATTTTTATTTCAAGAAGTTAAAAAGATATATATTATTTTAATGTGATTTAAAGGTAAAATTAGTAAATTTATATTATTAATAATAAAATTATGTCCATTAAATTCAATTTTATTCTTAAAATTTGTATAAAAAAGTTTTATACATAAAATGTCATTTTTTTCAAGAAGAACGCTTTTCATTGCATTTTAAAGGATTAATTTAAAATTAATTTCCACACAATTTATTTATTTTAATTGGATAAAAATGATTATATATTTTGAATCAAAATAATTCATTTTATTTATTAATTTTATCTTATATTTTTGTCATAATGAATATAATAATATTAATAATCTGTTACAACGATTAGGGTTAAAATTGGTTTACCAAGGGGTTAAACCAAAGTGGTAAGTGTTTAAATAACCAAAAAACATGTATAAGTAAAATTATATAGAATTATTTAGACAATAAATCATCTCATATTTTTAAATGGAAAATTTTGGATCCTTTTTTATTGATTAATTCATTAATATATTTTAATCTTTTAAAAATCATGTGTGTTCCCTCTACCCCACTTATACAAAGACACCCCCTATCCTCTTATTGTAAAACTTAATGAGATACTTTTTCATAAAATTTCTACCAAAATAACTTCATAACATATATAAACACATCATAGAGTCCTTATGTTGAGATGAATAACAAACTTAGAAGGATTATGGTGTAAATGAAATGAGTTTGTATAAAGAACATGTATAGATTTTAAATAAATGTTTTGATTTTCATTATTATTATAACTAATTGAATAATATTAAAACCATTTTGAAATTTTAACATCAATATATAAAATATACCTAGATTTGATTATGTTTATTTCCTAACTTTAATCCATATTTTATAACTTTAATACATTCCCTGGTTCATCTAATGAGGAAGGAAAAAGTCGTTCGTGTGTACGACGGACAACTTCCTCACAAACCAATGTAATTGGTTTTCCATCACTAGATCTCGTGATTGGTTATAATGATGGATTTAAAATATGTCTAAAATATTAATGGGTTAATCATTATTCTATAAATATGATATATCATCTATTTTCATACCTTCCCATCCATTGTAAAATGATAATGACATTCGTATGTACGTGTGGAGTTCCACCTCTATGAAGCATTGTGGGTCGTTTTTCATCACCACCTCACATGGATTGTATATATAAGTGTATTTTAGGAGATAATATTATATTTATGATATAATAATAATTTTATAAATATAAAACAATATTTTTCTTCTTTCCCTCATGATTTTTGAAAAATGGGAATGACAATCATATGATTGTATGACTTATTGCCTCTGTGATTGTAATGTAATAAATTTTTCATAACCATATTACATAGTTTGTTATAAATTTATAATAAAAATATTAAAATAATAATTATTTAATTTTTATTATTATAAATATGACATGATAATTACTACTTGGAAAACAATTAACATTCTAAATTCGTTTTTAAATTATGAACTCAACAATCTCAAAACACCAGATATTGAATTAACCAATTAAGTAATAGAATATTCCATTAAAATAAATAAAATTTTTGGTTTAATGATATGTTATTAAACATGTTAAATTATATTAAGGATATTAGTAACTAATGAAATATTATTATATCATATATAAAGAACGTGCGTGACAATTCAGATTCAAGGTAAGAGACACTTTACTTTAAAACCTCATTTTACATATTTGAAATATTTATTGCCTAAATATTTCTATTCAAAGTCCAGATTCTTAAAATTATTTTAGGAATTTATTTATGTAGACATAAACTAATTATAAAGGATAATTAATGATTCATATTATTAAATTTTGATGATTTTAAAAATGAATATTTTTATATATTTTATATAGAATATATTGAAAAAAGGTAAAATTAATTTTCTATTTTAACATATTTGACTTCAATGATTTTTTATTCCTATATAACTATTATTTTATGTTTGTATTAATTTATAAGATTCCCTATTTTCATTAAAGAAGAAAACTTATTCCACTTTTTTGGGGTATTTTAAAAGAAGGTTTTAAATTTAATGAATATTTTAATATTCAAAAATGATTTTATTATGGGTGTAAAGAATATTTTTATATGTATGATGATGGTAATGAAAGATTTAATTTGACAAAATTATTTTATGGTTCTTGTTAATTATTTATTATGATGGGTGATCTATACATATCTCATAATTATGGGTGAGCATGATATAGATCATGATGATGGATGATCCTGATATATCCCTCCAATGCATTGGGTATAGGGATGGAGTTAACCACCTATATGTTTCCCACAATAGATTACTAGAATTTACCAATTATATTACTCCATTTATAAATTTTTTTATAATATAGATATGAAAATGATGTTCTAACTTTCTTACATGATTTATCTATAATTTATTTTTCTTTTTATGAAAATCTTATAATTTATAAAGGAAAACTAATTAGAATATGTTTTAGGGAAAGATTATAATACATATTAATGGTAAAATGTATAACTTTTTGCAAAAAAATCATGACTTTTTCATTATTATAATGAAAACCTTATGTGTTTTGCATTTTAGTAATTATTTCTTATGAAATGTTTTATGAAATTATTTTGGAATTGAAGTTGATTTCATTGGTAAAGATTTCTATTTTGAGTTCAAGTTTTTTATAAAAAATTGAAGTTTTTATATAATATTATTCATAGACTAGAAAGTTTATTTATTAATTTTTTATTTCCCCATTAATGATATTTTTTGTTTTCATATCATGTTTTAAAATTTTTATAACATGGTTTTATGGATGATTAGTGACATGGATGAGGTCAAAGTGAATATGGTGAATATATTTCATGAAAATAAATCTTGGTATATCATAAATGTTTTTTATTATGGAAAAAATCGATACTAAGTTGGAGTTTTGACATTGTGATGTTATAAATATATATATATTTAAATGGACAAGCACATTCTCTAAAACAATAAACCTTAAAGGTACTTGTGAATGAAATAAAATGAATGATTTTATATAGATTAAATTTATGATATGTTTAAGTTTTGGTATTTATAATTGGTATCATCGGGAAGGTTTAAATAATTTTAGAAGTTATGATAATGTAAGTAAATACCCTTAAGATATTTCAATATATCGTTATCATGATATAGAATTGGAATATTTCAATGTTTCTTTATCCAAACATTGTTTTTTAGGAGTAGTTTTACTCAAAGGAAATGAGGATGCTAAAGTAGGAAAGAACTTATAGAACAATATTATTAAAAATTAGAAACATGGAATGGTTTGAATTACAAATGAGCAATTTTTCTATGATGGGTCATTTTAAATAGGCTATAAATGCAGGTGGAATCCATGATAGGGAAAAAATGGATCTACGGTAGAGTAAATAGTCTATAGTAGATCATTTTATGATACAATACCATCCATATTTCAATGGATATTCAGACTTAGTGGTATCAGAAGGATATATTAAAGCTATATAAATTATACTTGAATTCATGGGTTGTTTTTAGAATAAAAAAGTAACTCTTTCTATTGGATGATTATAAGGTAATTCCATTAACTAAAAATCAATGGTAAAGAATACTATATAAATATAAGTGATTGATGCCATAAAATGGAATAATTTTAATAATCATTTCCTAGAAATTTTTTTTAACACGGTTGTTGACATAAGATGGAAATGAAATTCATGGAATTGAGGTAGTTGAAGGAAGATTTAATAGAAGAATATTAAGAAAAGTTCACTAGATTAGAAAGGTATGCACCACATTATACATAGGGTGTTGATATTAAAATTAATCATTTTTACTTTAAATTAATGTAAATTTACTAAATATCTTTAGCCTCACTTAAATTTAAATGTTTTGGGAATCTGGTTCACTATGGTGAAATGGTAGTAATTGAGTTTTGTAATGATCGTTTTTTCTATGAAAAAAATAAGAAAAAGTGGTCCAGGTATCAGTAAAATGGGAATAATATATCAAATAAATATAATGGTAAAAAAATAAATTTATAGTTTGTGATTATATTGGTAAAAATAACCTTGGATAATGTATTATAAAATATGGGACGTTATTCCAATGTGGAAAGATTATAAATATAGTTCACAATTTCAATGAAAATGATCTTGGTAGTGGTATGGACAATTTTGATAAGTAAGTAGTAAGATTTTTAAATGTAATGAGATGGTTCATTATACAAATGTGTGTTCAAAGAGGATAATTAATGGTGTGATTTAAAAATACTATACGCATAAGGGTGTGATAAAATCCACTGAAACTATTTTAGAAGATATTGGTACATAGAATTAAGTGGTGACATATACATTACTTTTTTATTAAGATTGTAATACTTTCTTTTTTCATTCAGGGTCTAGAAATTATTTTTTTGATAAATTTACTAGTAAAATGGAAATCTCACCTAATGAAATGAAGTTTGATTTTTTTGAAATCACCTGAGGATATTATTAAGGTAAAAAGTACTTACAAATTTCCTCATGTTATCAACTGTGGAATATTTTTCCATGAAAACCTTGTTTTCATTCCCTTATTATAGTTTAATGTTATTCTAGGTACTTATTTTATTTATGTTTATCGTGATAAGATAAATTACACATTCAAAGAAGTTATTTTCTAAAATGAGTTTAAGTTTATATAAAGGAATTAATTCATAACTTTGATAGCATATATGGATGGTGAGAAGATGTTAAAATATGGAAAAGAATGTTTTCTTTCTCATATTATTGAAAATGAGGGAACTATTTAGATTAATGGTATTTTCTTTATAAAATAATATCAAAAACATTTATTGATTATTTTTCAAGTATTACTCCTGAATGGGATGTCGAATTTGTTATTTACATAGAACTAAATTCTAATATAGTTTCTAAAAACCTTTATCGAATGGTTTAATTAAAACTTTCTCAATTGAAAAGGAACTTATATGAATTGATTGATTTCATCATGGGGTTCTTCTATTTTATTTTTCATAAAGAAATAATGTTCCGTGATGATTTTAATTTAATATTGATAATTTAAACAAATAATTTTATGAATAATTATCAATTTTCAAATATAAAAGACTTATTTAATATTCTATAGGGATATTAATATTTTTTGAAGTTTGATCTCAGGTTCTTGTACCATCATATGAATATTAAGGAGGATAAAATTCATAATGAATCTATTTATACTAGATATGGGAATTATAAGGTTGTGGTTATTACCTTTGGGTTGGCGAATGCACCATATGTATTGAGGAATATTATGAATATAGTTTTCAATGAATATTGGGATAAATATTTGGTTGTGTTTATTGATGAAATTCTTTCTATTCTAAATGGGATGATGATAATGAAAACAATGAATTATTATTTTTAAAACCATAAAAGGAAATAATTAGTATGGAATATTTAGAAAAAGTGAATTTTGGTTAAAACAAATTCAGTCTTTATACATATAGTAAATAAACATAGAATAATAATTGATCTCCATAAAACTAAAGTTGTCGATTAATGGACAAGACCTACCAAAATTCCCAATATTATTGGTTTTTTGAATAATATTTATGGTTATCTACTCACTAAAAATTTTAAAATGAAAAGATGTTAGGTTTATTTGGACAAATGAATACAAGGAATGTTTCCTATAATTGAAATGAAGACTAGTGAATGCATCATTTCTAACACTAACATCTAGAAATTGTGAAATTTTTATCTAAAATGATTTATTATTGAAGGTACTGGGTTTTTATTTAATGCAGAATAATTTTTTAATTTCTTATAATTCATTTTTACTAAAATAAAATGAGAAAAAATATCGTACACATTACCTTGAACTTGAGGATGTAGTGTTTCATCTAAATTTTTTGAGACATCATTGATGTGGAGTAATGTTTCAAAGATATTTCAATCATAAAATTTTTAAGAATATATTTACTCAAAAAGAAATAAAATGAGACATAAGAGATGGATGAAATTTATAAATGATTAAAACTACACAATTCATTTCAATACAGGTAAAGAAAGAAAATTAACTGATGATTTGATTCATAAAGATAGTTCCACTTTAACTAGGTTCTGTTTGGAAAAAGAAACTTTGATTAGTAATTTGATATATGTTGGAAAATAAATTATGCATGTTGAAACTCCCTCAATTTTATTTATAGGGTTCAGTACAATGATCCTTGTTATATAGAATTAATCAATCCCAAAAGGGAGATTGTGACTTATCAAAAAAGGTAGAATTTGTTAAGAAAGTTATGTTTGCTGAATTTAATTTAAAAAATGAATGTATTTTTAGATTTAGAAAATGTTTATGTGTTCCACATGACACTAGGTTGATGAAATACCTATTGAGTGTGTAACGCCCCAACCCCAGCTACCCAGAGTCGGTGCATTACTTCGTAACATTGGCATGATCACAAAAGATCAAGTCTCGAAATACCGATTAGTTTAGTAGCCTTGGAAACACTAGATACATTCGCAAATGTTACATTACATAATAAAGTAAACAAACTACAATAATATGGTCTTCATAGTCCACAATCATATCCCTTTCTGACTACCCCTGTAGGTCATTCATAAAATACTTCTTCACATCCTGGAAAAATATTAAAACATTGAAAAGGGTGAGCTCAGATGCTCCGTAAGGTTAACATTATAGCGGAAGATTTCATAAATAAACATTAACATTTAAGGCAATGTATAACTAAAACAAAAGCTTTTTAAACTTGAACTTCAACATAATATGGCAAAAGTAAAATGATATAATGCCATTTACTTCTTCACATGGATATTCTACTGGTCGAATAATCACATGCAATATCAATAACCACTTTCATAATGATGGAATGCATAATGCCAGACTATCATAACCACATAGCCAAGGCCTCGTGCCAAGACTAAAAATAAGATTTTGTCAAGGCCTTGTTCCAAGACACTAGTTTGTCTCATGAGACCTGCCGATGCATCGAGGAGCTATAGCGGGCTCCACCCTTCACTTATTAAGTCCAATGCATTCCTCATATGAATAGGTTTAAACATATCATAAACCATAACATAATCGTATCACATAAAACATGCATAAATAAAACATAACATTTCCATATTTCAATCACAAGATATCAATACAACACATTGATATAATAAAAATGCTTTCAAAACCATTTTCAATACCAATATAAAAGAAAGTTAAAACTTTGTATTTATTTTTCATTAAAAAAATGAGGGCTTGTAGAGGAAGCCGAAACTCAAATAATGGTCACGGCGGCGGAGAAGTCGTTGTCGCCTCATAAGTATAGAAAGAAAAACATTCCCTTTTTGTCTTTTAGAAAAACTCTTTGTATAAAAAAGATTCCTTTTGAATAAACGTAAAAGTCAAAGGGGTTTATACACCGTATAAAAGAAAGTTGTGTATAAAACCAAATATGCCTCAATGAAAGGGGATTGAGACGGAGTCCTTAAAAAGATCATTTTTAAAATAAAATAGATATATTATGTGTATTCACTATAGGTACACATAAAGAATACAAAATAAGACATAATAATATCATGACATAATTTGAAAGTAGGAGATTAACCCAAAGAATGGAAGTTGGGTTAAGAAATTCCCTTACCTTGTGTCCGACTTGACTCAACCGTTCTTTAACCTCCTGAATAATAAACTAGAGTTAATATCTACCTTATTAAGAACCATTTTCAATTTAATTATCCTTTTTATATCACTTATTACAATGTTATGAATATTATGTAATTATTCAAGTTAATAACGATCGTTTTGTCGATCTTTGGTAACTTGAGTCAACAATAAACTTCTTATAATTACAAGTTGTTCATGTGGTAGAATATCCATTATATCCAGAATTATATTCATGATTTAGATGTCATATATATCTTATATATCCAGTATATACATTCATTTATAATATTCTGTAACATTTAGAGGTAAGAAATGAAATGCACCGTTCAAGGAGACGGTAAGCCGTACGTACGCATGAACGCTACTTCCATCTAAATTTCATATTTAATGGAACTAAATCATAATGATATAAATGTATAATATAATTCCTGTATAATATAGTGTATAATACCATTTACTCTATCCTTTATACATCCCACATATGGCATTAACGATTCAAATCACTTTGAGGGGGCGGTAGTCCGCACTTCCTAAAATGAAATTATCGCGTTTTACCCATAATGGAAATCATAAAGTATGCCATAAATGAGAAATACAGAAGCATAAGTAAAACATAAACATATTATATATCATATATAAAAATAGTTACATCTTAATGGCCACCTCTGAAGGTGTTATATGAGTGTTGAACAATCATCGTTTCGTGAGGCAGACATTCGCCATCCACAGAAACCATATGTTCTTTAACCATTAGATGTAGGTGTGTGTAAGTGTAGCTCGAATAATTCTTATAACAACATCCTAGTATATTGAGGATACTTTTTTTGTTACAAAATAAATGAATAAAAAGAGTTTAGGGGGTTGGAGAAGAAAAATAAAACAAAACAACATTAGAGAAGACATTACCTCAAAATCGGGTAACTCTTTTTGATTTGAGCCAAAGGCTTCCTTGGGAAGAGTTCTACCCGAAGTAAGGCTTCTAGGAGTAAGGGAGGGAAGTTGGGAGAGTATTTGGGTAGAGGTTGGCCGAGCCAAATGGCTTGAGAGTGTGAATAAGGTGGGAGAGGTGGGGGCCTTTTATAAGAGGAGAGGAGGGGCTCTTTTGGAAAGATTGAAATGTTACATTATTACACAATGCTTTTCGGATTCTAAAGGTCCCACACTTATATAATTAGAGGATAAGGTGATAAGGGTTCTAAATCGCCTCATCCAATTGGCTTTGGACAAGTGTAAGCCTTGGATTGTGCATTATCTTCTCATTTTATTTAAATCGTTAAATAATGAGGTCATCGCTGCATCATCATGATGTCATAAATAATTTAATTTATTTAATGTCTAAAAATTATAAAAAAAATAATATGATGTAGGAAATCTTTTTAGCTTTCTAATGAATATTTATAATCAAAATTTGTACTTGTGTAACCCCACTTAAAAACTGTTTTAGTAAAATAACTCATGTTTGTGTCAATTTAATTTTAACATTAAATAAATATATATTAATGTCATTTTCCAACCAAAGTGACTCCATGGGGTCCCCAAGTTGACCCATGAGTTTTCTTGGTCGGCCATGACTCATCCAATAGGAGTAGGACAAGTGTCAAGCTCATATCATATTATTAAAACATTATTTTTACCTTAAACTACACTAATTACCTCTAACCGCGATTAAGAACTTAAAAGTTACTATTCACCAAAAAATTATTTTAATCTCATTGAACCACATTTTACTTATTAATGACAACAATGTATGTCATATTTTTGAAAATAAAATCACAGAAGTGGTAATATTTCATTTAAACGAAAAATCAGTTATTTAACTACCACTTAGTGGTTTCACTATTCATCAAAAATTGAAGTTTTTCAGAACAATGCCAAAATTTCACCCTAAGCTATAATTGATATTCCAAATTCAAAAATGATGTCTATTTTAAAAAATTCCAAACATATAAGTTGCATTAATTAATTTTATAATTAATTCCCACTGTCACAACAAATAGCGTGTTTTTAAGAAACAATTTATATCAAAAGATTGTCAATTGTTTATGTCCAATTTCAATGTTAAATTAATTCTAATGACCACCATTGGATAAAATGGTAAAAATATATTCTAATTATACTTTAAAACCACTAAATAGTATAATTTATCACAATAAATTATTTTTATTAAAAAAGTTGTTTTAAGTATTTTTCACTATTCACAAAAAAATTGGAAGTTCTCAGGAAGTTACAAAAAATTCAACTTAGGATAATTTCGATATTACGAATACAAAAATGAAGTCCATTTTGAAATATAAAATTTATATAATTTTAAAAAGTGGTTATTACTATTCATAACGACTACTTTGATTAGTCGCGGTGTTTTAGAACTTGAACTTGCGTACAATGCAAGCTATTTCATTATTGAAAGATAGGCGTATCGTGGAAGCTTGGGGTGTTACATTCTCCCCTCCTTCAATAAATTGCGTCCTCGCAATTTGAAATTTTTCTTTGAAAATAAAAGGTTGAAAAGAGAAAATACCTTTGAGGAAAACCCACATCGGAAATAAGGTTAATAAAATTTAGCCTTAATAAGAGGGAAAGGGAAATGAAAAAGTCACCACCCAATTATGATCTCGATTAGGAGAACATTGGTGGAAATTAGAGACATATAATTGGAGGAAAAACGTAAATATTTGTAGGGAGTGATTGAGGTCATCAATCACAATCAACTGTCAAATTGAGGGCCTCAAAGCCTTCAATCTATGTTGATTTAAAATATCATCAGTTCAACAAGACATAAGGTATTAGGATAAATCATTTTTTTGTTTTAATATCCCTTTACTAAAGTTTAAGAATTAATTTATTCATTGAATAAGAGATAGGTATATATATATTTATGCTTGACAATTATAGCTTCAAACTTCAATTCATCTTTCACTCAAAAAGATAATAGAACTCAAAAATATTATACTTATCCTAATTGTATAAGGTTCCAAATGTTAACACATACCATTTAGATTAGTAAAATTATTTTGTAATAACCAGGGACTTCCTGTAGGCTAGTGGTAGGAAATAAAGGCTTGTCGCACTATGATTGTGGGTTCGATTCCTGCAGCTTTGTCTGACGCGATGGGTTATGCCCCACCCTGCAGGTTGTCCTTTTCCTAAAAATATAGTACTATACTATTCCAAAAATAATCTTCATAAATGTTTTAAACTTAAACAATACTATCCAAAGATCAACTTAATCCACCCCAACCTTTATAGTTATCCAAAATACCTCTGTCCAGACTTTCTCTAAAGGTATCTTAATTCCAAAATCAATTTATCAGATTCCCCAAACAAAGTAAAGTTTCTCTTATTGTCACATACTAAAAATATGATTACATTCATCATATTAAAACCTTACTGAAATCAACAAGTACTGCAGTACAATTCTTATATATATATATCACATTATTCTAATAACCGAAATATAATCCATCAGTCCAAAAGAACCAATACATTAGTTAGTCTGCTTCAACTGTAGTAACAACATAATATTGTCCTTGATCCCTTGGCCTTTTCTGAGTTAAGTTTCCCTGATGCTTAGGACATTCATTTGCATAATGACCCATTTCTCTACAATTATAGCATTCAACTTTGATAGCCTCTTTCTTTCCCTTGCAATCACGAGCCTGGTGACCCTTTTCTCCACATTTATAACAAACTCCCATTCCTTTTAGGCATATACCAGGGTGATTCTTCCCACAATTATCACATAATGGAAAATCCTTCTTTCCCCTTTTCCCTTTATCTGTCTCTTGTTCCACCGTTCACTTCTTCTCTTGCTTTACTTTGTTGTCATAAGACTTAGAGAATTCCTTTTCTGTCTTGATAGCACACGAGACAATATCTTCGTATGATGAGAAGGATTGTGATACTAAAGCTCGACGGAGAAATGGTTTTAACCCATCAAAGAAACGATCAATCTTACTCATTGGGTTACGTATATAATCGGCAACATGCCTCGCTAACCTTGTAAAGTTAGCCTCATACTTTGCGACATTCTCATCCTCCTTCTGCCTCAAACTCAGAAATTGCCTTTCCATATATGCTCGATGGTCACGAGGAAAATATTTTTCTAAAAACAGATCTTTGAACTCCCTCCATTCCATATTCGATACGTCATCATCTTCCTTTGTGTTTTGAATCAGCGACCACCGCTGATCGGCATCTCCAGTGAGGCGGTAAACTGCCATGACAACCTTCTCCCTTTCACTACTCCCCAAGGCATGGAATATTTTCTCTAAGGAATTTATCCATTGCTCAGCTACTATAGGATTTGTACTCCCATTGAAGGTTGGTGGTTGTTGCCTCATGAAGCGGTCTAACATTGATCCTCCACGTTCTGGATCAGGGTGCTCCATACGAGTAAGGTTATTATTCATAACCTGAGTGAGTTGTCCCAGTATGGTAATAAGTTGATCAGCACCAGTTGTATCTCCAGATCCACAATAATTATCTTGAGCAGGAGGGCAATCCCTACATGTAGTGCGTGCATTGATACAGTTTCCATTTCTTCCACTAGGCGCCATTTCTCAACAATGGCATAAACTAGATCAGTTTATGAATCAAAATACATAATCCCATACTTATAAAACACTTAACATAAATTGAACTATTTATGGATATAATCCATAATCATAAAAAGAAATGTTTTCTTTGATAAATTATATACTCATAACCCTTCATAGTGGTTTGTAAAGAAAACAAGAATTATCCTAAGCATATCCCCCGGGAGTGTCGTAACCAAGAGTGCAGCAAGGCCCGTTGTCGTGCACCAGTTCCCGTTCGAGTCTAGCTCAAAGAGGTGTTTTCGGGTTTTACCCCTAGGTACATTTGTGCCAGAGCCGCCTCTACCTGCTCGTATCCAGACAGGGATGTATTGCTCGGAAAACTCACAAAATCTCTACAATAACAAAATTCTAGGAAGTTCTTTTATACTAATCCTCAAAGTCTATCTTTGGGCTATGTGCTCTAATCAGAGTTTATCTAAATCTAGCTTCCAAGATTAGTACTAAACTACCTCTGATACCAACTGTAACGCTCCGACCCCAGCTACCCAGAGTCGGTGAATTACTTCGTAACATTGGCATGATCACAAAAGATCAAGTCTCGAAAGACCGATTAGTTTAGTAGCCTTGGAAACACTAGATACATTCGTAAATGTTACATTACATCATAAAGTAAACAAACTACAATAACATGGTCTTCATAGTCCACAATCATATCCCTTTCTGACTACCCCTATAGGTCATTCATAAAATACTTCTTTACATCCTGGAAAAATATTAAAACATTGAAAGGGGTGAGCTCAGATGCTCCGTAAGGTTAACATTATAGCGGAAGCTTTCATAAATAAACATTAACATTTAAGGCAATGTATAACTAAAACAAAAGCCTTTTAAACATGAACTTCAACATAATATGGCAAAAGTAAAATGAGATAATGCCATTTACTTCTTCACATGGATATTCTACTGGTCGAATAATCACATGCAATATCAATAACCACTTTCATAATGATAGAATGCATAATGCCAGACTATCATAACCACATAGCCAAGGCCTCGTGCCAAGACTACAAATAATATTTTGTCAAGGCCTTGTGCCAAGACACTAGTTTGTCTCATGAGACCTGCCGATACATCGAGGAGCTATAGCAGGCTCCACCCGTCACTTATTAAGTCCAATGCATTCCTCATATGAATAGTTTAAACATATCATAAACCATAACATAATCGTATCACATAAAACATGCATAAAGGAAACATAACATTTCCATATTTCAATCAAAAGATATCAATACAACACATTGATATAATAAAAATGCTTTCAAAACCATTTTCAATACCAAAATAAAAGAAAGTTAAAACTTTGTATTTATTTTTCATTAAAAAAATGAGGGCTTGTAGAGGAAGCCGAAACTCAAATAATGGTCACGGCGGTGGAGAAGTCGTTGTCGCCGCATAAGTATAGAAAGAAAAAAATTCCCTTTTTATCGTTTAGTAAAACTCTTTATATAAAAAAGATTCCTTTTGAATAAACGTAAAAGTCAAAGGGGTTTATACACCGTATAAAAGAAAGTTGTGTATAAAACCAAATATGCCTCAATGAAAGGGGATTGGGACGGAGTCCTTAAAAAGATCATTTTTAAAATAAAATAGATATATTATGTGTATTCACTATAGGTAAACATAAAGAATACAAAATAAGACATAATAATATCATGACATAATTTGAAAGTAGGAGATTAACCCAAAGAATGGAAGTTGGGTTAATAAATTCCCTTACCTTGTGTCCGACTTGACTCAACCGTTCTTTAACCTCCTGAATAATAAACTAGAGTTAATATCTACCTTATTAAGAACCATTTTCAATTTAATTATCCTTTTTATATCACTTATTACAATGTTATGAATATTATGTAATTATTCAAGTTAATAACGATCGTTTTGTCGATCTTTGGTAACTTGAGTCAACAATAAACTTCTTATAATTACAAGTTGTTCATGTGGTAGAATATCCATTATATCCAGAATTATATTCATGATTTATATGTCATATATATCTTATATATCCAGTATATACATTCATTTATAATATTCCGTAACATTTAGAGGTAAGAAATGAAATGCACCGTTCATGGAGACGGTAAGCCGTACGTACGCATGAATGCTACTTTCATTTAAATTTCATATTTAATGGAACTAAATCATAATGATATAAATGTATAATATAATTCCTGTATAATATAGTGTATAATACCATTTACTCCATCCTTTATACATCCCACATATGGCATTAACGATTCAAATCACTTTGAGGGGGCGGTAGTCCGCACTTCCTAAAATGAAATTATCGCGTTTTACCCATAATGGAAATCATAAAGTATGCCATAAATGAGAAATACAGAAGCATAAGTAAAACATAAACATATTATATATCATATATAAAAATAGTGACATCTTAATGTCCACCTATGAAGGTGTTATATGAGTGTTGAACAATCATCGTTTCGTGAGGCAGACATTCGCCATCCACAAAAACCATATGTTCTTTAACCATTAGATGTAGGTGTGTGTAAGTGTAGCTAGAATAATTCTTATAAAAACATCCTAGTATATTGAGGATACTGGTGTTGTTACAAAATAAATGAATAAAAAAAGTTTAGGGGGTTGGAGAAGAAAAATAAAACAAAACAACATTAGAGAAGACATTACCTCAAAATCGGGTAACTCTTTTTGATTTGAGCCAAAGGCTTCCTTGGGAAGAGTTCTGCCCGAAGTAAGACTTCTAGGAGTAAGGGAGGGAAGTTGGGAGAGTATTTGGGCAGAGGTTGGCTGAGCCAAATGGCTTGAGTGTGTGAATAAGGTGGGAGAGGTGGGGGCCTTTTATAAGAGGAGAGGAGGGGCTCTTTTGGAAATATTGAAATGTTACATTATTACACAATGCTTTTAGGATTCTAAAGGTCCCACACTTATATAATTCGAGGCTAAGGTGATAAGGGTTCGAAATCGCCTCATACAATTGGCTTTGGACAAGTGTAAGCCTTGGATTTTGCATTATCTTCTCATTTTATTTAAATCGTTAAATAATGAGGTCATCGCTGCATCATCATGATGTCATAAATAATTTAATTTATTTAATGTCTAAAAATTATAAAAAAAATACTATGATGTAGGAAATCTTTTTAGATTTCTGATGAATATTTATAATCAAAATTTGGACTTGTGTAACCCCACTTAAAAACTGTTTTAGTAAAATTACCCATGTTTGTGTCAATTTAATTTTAACATTAAATAAATATATATTAATGTCATTTTCCAACCAAAGTGACTCCATGGGGTCCCCAAGTTGACCCATGAGTTGTATTGGTCGGCCATGACTAATACAATAGGAGTAGGACAAGTGTCAAGCTCATATCATATTATTAAAACATTATTTTTACCTTAAACTACACTAATTACCTCTAACCGCGATTAAAAACGTAAAAGTTACTATTCACCAAAAAATTATTTTAATCTCATTAAACCACATTTTACTTATTAATGACAAAAATGTATGTCGGATTTTTGAAAATAAAATCACAGAAGTGGTAATATTTCATTTAAATGAAAAATCAGTTATTTAACTACCACTTAGTGGTTTCACTATTCATCAAAAATTGAAGTTTTTCAGAACAATGCGAAAATTTCACCCTAAGCTATAATTGATATTCCGAATTCAAAAATGATGTCTATTTTAAAAAATTCCAAACATATAAGTTGCATTAATTAATTTTATAATTAATTCCCGCTGTCACAACAAATAGCGTGTTTTTAAGAAACAATTTATATCAAAAGATTGGCAATTGTTTATGTCCAATTTCAATGTTAAATTAATTATAATTACCACCATTGGATAAAATGGTAAAACTATATTCTAATTATACTTTAAAACCACTAAATAGTATAATTTATCACAATAAATTATTTTTATTAAAAAAGTTGTTTTAAGTATTTTTCACTATTCACAAAAAAATTGGAAGTTCTCAGAAAGTTACAAAAAATTCAACTTAGGATAATTTCGATATTACGAATACAAAAATGAAGTCCATTTTGAAATATAAAATTTCTATAATTTTAAAAAGTGGTTATTACTATTCATAACGGCTACTTTGATTAGTCGTGGTGTTTTAGAACTCGAACTTGCGTACAATGCAAGCTATTGCATTATTGAAAGATAGGCGTATCGTGGAAGCTTGGGGTGTTACAGAGTGAGTCTCATAAAACTCCTTTTTATATTCATCATGGATGTAATAAATATTATATAGAGACTAGGGAATATTTCTATTGGTAAGTAATATAGAAGGATATTGCGGACATTACTATGAAATTTCCTACTTGGAAACATTCTAAATAAAAATGGAAATTACCAAAGGGGTAAATTCATCATTTTCTAGATGAAAAATGTAAAGGATATAATATATAGATGAATTTCAGGGTTGGATTAACAAATACATCTTGAGGTTGTAATTAGATTTGGGTGATTTTTGATCGATTAACTAAATCTGCTCATTTTATTCCCATTCATGATAGTTCATATTTGAATAAACTCTCTTGAAATTATGTTAAATAGATAATTATATTAATTAGAGTACAAACTTACATTCCATTTGATCATCATCACAAATACACTCTTAATTTCAAGAAATAACATCAAAATTCATTAAGAACTAATTTAAATTTAAGTGTATCCCATCATCATAAATCTAATGGGTAGTCAAAGTGATTGATTCATAATTTAGAGGACATGATTCAACAAGTTTAATTATATTATCAGGGATGTTTGGATCAACATTTTACTTTGTTTGAGTTTTCTTATAATATAAATTTTAATTCTAGTATTCAAATGGAACCTTTGGAAGAATAATATGGAAATTGGTGTTGGAATCTATCTTTGTTGGGATGAATTTGGGGAAATAAAATAATTGGGTCCATCATTAGTAGAATAAATAGATGATAATTTCATTATTATTTAATAATATATGAGAACATATTAAATTATGATGAAATTTTTTATAGATAACTGGGGGAAATATGAATCATTCTAGGGAGGTAGTCATGTTTTTTAAGGTATGTTCATGGAAATGTGATACAATTTTTTCGTAAAAAGTTAATTTTAAGTCCACAGATCATTCTAAGATAGACAATTATCAATAAAATTGGACCTTTTTGTTATCATATACCCATTAATTGGGGGTTATCTCAGTTGAATGATGTATTTCATGTTTAATTGTTAATAAAATATGTGGCATATGAATGTCATGTTTTGAACCCATGAGTAGATCATTTGGAAGGAAACATTTCTTAGGAGGAAAATTAAATAAATATTCTAAACTATATAGATAATTTTATAGGGAATAAACTAATTTTCCTGGTTATGGTTTTGTGAAAAAAAATTTAATATGCAATATGGGGACATGATAATGCTATGATGAAATGTATCCCCACTGGTATTAATAGTAAATAAAAATATGAGGATGAGATTTCTAAAAGGGGAAGAATTAAGCACCCAAGGGTCAATAAAAATAAATAATTTTCATGTATTATTAATATACATAAATTATATATTATAGATTTTTATTTTTTGTAATAATATTATGTATTTTTTAGTTAAAAGGAAAACACATTATTTCAAACCAAATAAGGGTTTCATTCATTATATTTTTTTATTTAAAATTGTAGTGTAAAATTTTTATAACTTAAAATTAAAAAATATATAAATTTTTTTAATTCATCCTGGAAAAATTATTATAGTATGAATTTTTAGTAATTTTATGATAAGTTTGAATTTTCTAATGAATAGTGAAAAATACTGATTTTTATAGAAAACTATCTTTTTGTTTCAAGAATTTACGTAGTTAAAATTTTGTTTTATATTTGTTTAAATGTAAAAAAATTAATTTATAGTATTAATAATCCAATTAATGTTATTATATTAAATCTTAAGCATGATTTGTGTATGAAATCTTTTTATACTTAAGAAGACATTGTTTTCTAAAAAACCAATTTTAATCTCATATTTTTTTAAGTATACATAAAATTATACTTACTCTATGAATTGAATTTTATAAAATGGATTCATTAATTTTAATCATCATAATTAATATTAGCTAATAATTTCTACTTAATTTTTCATCATAATTAATTTTAAAAATAGTAAAAATCTATCGCCACTCTTAATGTTAAACCATGTTTACTTGGGGGGTAAACTAAAGAGATAAGGTATAAAATGGCATAATAACTTTTTGAAATCCTCTTTATTGAATATTTTTAGACCCTATAATATATTATATTTTTAAATGGTCTATTTTTATCCATTTTTCAAGTGTATTACATTAATGTATTTTATTCATTTGAAAAATTCCAACTGTGTCCTGTCCTCCACTTATAAAATGATATTCCATAGCCTCCCCCTCCACTCTTAGAGATCCATTTTGTTTGGAAAATAAATACCCAATTCAATTACTAAAATACCTCCAAATTTCCACGAGGTTTTATTTTTTTCATAATATCAACCGTAGAGAGATTAAGGTGTTTAGAAAATGAAGTTTTCTGAAGAATAGTTATTACTCTTACCCGGATATTTTATTTTTTTCTTATACCTATTGAATACATTTTCTATCCATTGTTATATAATATGATATTTATATTCCATATAATAATATATTATTACTTTTATTTCTCAAATTCAATCAATCTCCTTTATCTAATGGGGGAAAACTGTCATTTGTGTATACACCGGACTAATGCCACACAAATCAATGTAGTTCATATTTCATCACTTCCTATAATGGATAGTTAAAAGGATATATTTAAAGATTACATATATAATATTAATTACAAAATTATAATTTTCTAATTCTTATATATAATATATTTTCTCACCATTCCATCCATTGAAAAATGATAACATCGTTCATGTGTATGTGTATATTACCACCTACATGAAGCGACATGGTTCATTTTTCATCACCACCTCACACAGATGGCATATATAAGTATATTTAAATAAAAAATATTATATTTTTTATATAATAATCATTTTTTAAAGTTAAAATTATACTTTATTTTCCGTTCAGTCATAGAAAAATGGGAATTTCACAAATGTGTGCGTATAACTTACCATCTACATGATTGCAACATAATTAATTATTGATAATCATTTAACATAGTTGGTTATAAAAGTAAAATTAAATCACAAAAAATATAATTATTTTATGATTATTGTTCTTCAGGTGATGTAACAATGACCACTTATACCATGTTCAATATACTGAATTCCTTTTGAAATTATGATCTGAATACCCTAAAAAAATTCAATGTGGAATTAACAGATAATGTAATTAAATATTTCACTAAAATAAATGACATAATTGTTTATTGGAATGGGATTAATCTTGGAAAAGGGTATTATAAAATTTAATACTTTATAAATGTTTTTATATTGTAGATAATGATTGTACGTGAAAAGTCTGACACAGTGTAAGGGACACTTTACCTTAAAATCCTCAATTAAAATATTTTAAATATCTGTTTTATAAATATTATTGTTATTTGTAAATATTATTAAAATTATTTTAAGATTGTATTTATATGTACATAAATGAATTATAAATGGTATCTTATGATTCTTGTGACTATATTTCAATGGTTTTCAAAAAGGAATTTTTTTAGTTATTTTATATGGAACGTTTTAAGAACAAGGAATACAGAGTGTTATATTTTAACATATATTAACCCAATATTTTTTCCCACCACCATAATTTTTATTTTTTATGTTTTTATTCCTTTATAACCTTATTTTCTTCTTCAATTAAAATATCTTTGTATGTTTTTTTGAGTATTCTCAAAAAGGTATTTAAATGTAATAGACATGTAGATATCTGCAAATTTTTTTATGGGAGTAGAGAATATTTTTGTTAGTATGATAATGAAAATGAAATAACTCATATGTTAATATTATTTTATTATTATTGGTAATTTTTTATGATTATTGGTTAGCCTGATATATCTCTTGAGGGTAGGTGAGCTTGATATAACTCCTGATGATGGGGAGACTGATATAGCTCATGATGATGGGTGAGCTCATCATAACTCTCAATTGAATTGGGTAACAGGACATAATTAATAAGTTTTGGGTTTATCCCAAGTGGCTATTGTAATTTTATGGGTTTATTTTTCTATTTTTATAAGTAAGTGTATTAGTAATATAAAAATGACGTCCCAAGATACCCACATGATTTCTCTATAATTTCTATGCGGTTTTATGGAAGTATTATGATTTCAAAAGTTAATATAATGAACTTAAGTTTCATGAAATGTTTATGATACTTCCAAATGTTAAAATACACAAGATTTGGAAAAGAAATTTTTGAAATTTTAATGATTGTAAATAATCCTTTATGTGTTTTATTTATCCTTAATGATCTTTTATGAAATGATTTATTAAAAATATTATGCTGTGAAATTTATTTTTCAGATAATCTTTCTTGATCAATGGTTATCATGAAATAAGAAAATTTTAAGTATGAGTATTCATGGATTAGTAGGTTTATTGATTTCTTTTTATATGTCCTTTACTGAGATTTATTCTTCTCATCCAACATTTTAAATAATTTTCACTGGGTTTTAATGATAAGTTGAAACAAAGATGAGGTTATGATGAAAATTGTGAAGATATTTACTAAAAGGAAAACCTGTTATATTGAAAATGATTTTTATTTTGTAAAAAATGGATACTAAGTGGAATTTTCCACTTTTTGATGCAATATTTTTTAAGGTTTAAGACATAATTCTCTATAAATATAAAAAAATGGTCTTTAAGAATTTGATAAAATTAATTATTATCTAAAGATTCAATTTATGGTTTGACTAAGTTCATGTCCATATAAAAATCACTACAATTCTCTGAAATTGATGTTGAAAAAATGTATCAAAATTAATACACATAAAATTGACCCACACATAAGGCATTTTTATCCTTAAGAAAGAAATTCATCTGACATAGTAAATAACAATCAACCTATAGAATGAAGGCTTTTAATGTAAATAATGAAATTAATTTTACAATTGTTCTTCCCTATGGAATCTATCAATTAAAAATAAATTATTTCTCTATCAAACATAAATTTTTTAGACGAAATAAAGTTTATAGTGTTAAAATATACAAATAAATTTTAAAATTATAAAATAATTTTTAACAATATCATTTTTCAATTAAATTTTCTTCTAAATTTTTTTATTTATCCACGGTAAACACCCACACAACAAAAAATTAACCTATAACATTGAAGCATGGAATAATTATACAAACAACTCAATGGATGAGTGAGAATAAATAATAATAAAAATCGAGCTTAATTAAAACTCATCCATCAGTTTTAACATACAAGTATAAAAAAATATTTGAATTTTATTTTCGCACCATTATAATTAAAATTTTACCAGTTTAAATCCAATCTAGGTGTTCAAATTAAATTAATAAAATAATACATACTCTTAAAATTTCACCAATATTTTTTTGATAGAGACTAATGAAAAGATTATTCAAAATCAAATCTATGTGGAAACATACATGTCTAACCACCTAAAAGTTGAAAAAATATCTAAATTTTAGAAAAATATATTTTCATTGATTATAAATATTTATTATTAATAATAGTCAATATTAAAAAATTGTGGTTTTTTATTACTCTATGTGTTATTTTTTAAATATATTAAGACCCCCTCCCACATTGAAAACCCAATATTTTCTCCAACGCTAAAATTCAAGGGGAAAGGAACATTTAATATAGTTTAAGTTTAATATGATTTTTCAATAAAGTTGTAAAAATCATGTATAAGGGTCATAAGAAAACTAAAAAACACATTAAATGTAGTTATAATAATGTTCTAGATGTTATAGAGGTGTACATGAATGTTTATAATGATGTTACAAAAATATTTTCAACAACATATATTAAATTAGACATGAAACCCACAAAATTTTGAATCAAATTATATATTCATCAGGATATAACAAGGTTTATATAGGGAATAGAAAAAAAACTCAACTGAAAATCCCTATAGTATTAAATTACATTAATAAATAAATATGTTTTCTAAAAATTTTATCATGATAGTATGTTCATTCCATTATAAAAATTTGTGAAAAAATGGAGTAAATAATATTCCTTGACCGAAACATGTTTTGCATTACATAATTTGAATTCTAATAAAAAAATAAATAGAGAGGAACAATACAAAAAATGATTCCTTTACTAGGTAGATATATTCTCGGCATTGTATTTTAAATTTTAGAATTCACTGCATCTGTATTCTTTAAAAAAGATGATATATAAAAACATTATTAAAATAATAGTCAATAAAATATCCCAAAACCTTACTTTTCATCTTCAATGAATAATAAATAAATTTGATCTTAAAAGAAGTTTCTAGCTATTATCATCGATATATAAAAAAATGAAAATATCAATACATTTATTAAACTAAGACTAAAATAATTGAAAATAAAAAATAAATTAAAATAGGGTAATATTGGTATAACTCCCAAGGGATATTATTCTCATACTATCCCAAGATTTATATTCTTTATTCTATATTTAATATGATGGGGGCATGGTTTCTTTTATATGAACTATAAAATTCTTCTAGCTGTAGTTCTTTAATTATTCATGAGGTCCCCCTTGATCAATTGTCTTTAGGGAATTAACCCTTTAATTATATAATTTAATCTCTTGTGGAGAGATTCACAATATATTAAGTTTGTTCTACTCTTTTTTAAATTTGAAGAGTAGTGTGAACTAATTGTAAAAATTTATCTATAGGATGTGTTTTTTTTATGGTTAATTCTGAACTATTAATTATTCAATTAAATACAGATTTACATCAATATCCTCTTTTGAAAAAATTCATAGATCAAATAACCCATAATTTCCTTTAATGATTCCACCTTAGTTAGGGTATCAAATCCACTAAATTTAATATATCCCAAACCCAAACATTCAATAGAAACTATGATTTTGAAATTAACATCAGTAAGATTATTCCCAAATTCCACATATGTAATGTCCAAAACCCTAATAGATCAGAGTTAGTGGTTAGATTATATATTTTTCACTAGATACAAGCAATCACATCCCAATGGACAAAATTGTATACTAGCCTTGGAAAATTAGATACAAAAATTAATTTCACATTACATTTCTAAATATAAAATACATAACATAGTGAATTCAAATATTATTATTCCTTGAAATCTTTCAAATATTCCTTCATTATATCATAGGTAAAGAAACATATATGGTTGTTATCGAATGATCAGTAAGGGTTTTGTTCAAAAGAATTAATCATGATTACATAAGGCATGTAACACCCTAACCCAAAATAGAATAGAGCTACTGCATTATTATATTACATTGTATTGATTATAAGGAATCAAATCAAGAAGAACTGATCAGTTTAGTAGTCTTGGAATGATAAATTACATATAAGGATTCATAATAAAATTGGAAATAGGAATTATGAACATAATACATAAAAAGAAAATAAATTGTGTCCTTGAATGATTATTCAATGACTTCTTCTTCATAACACGGGGAAAGGAAACATAATAGGGCTGTGATAAAATTTGAATTAAGGGTATGTAAAGATGAATAAATAATGAATCAACAAGAATAAATTAACATGTAAAGGTAAATAATTGATAATTTGTGTCATTTAAATGACTAGATTATGAAGTATCAATATAGAAATCCAATAAACTTAAAGCACATTTCATTAAATCAATGAACTGAAAATGAAATTCATCCATAGATATGTCAATGAAAAATTTCATGGATGAATAATAACTAAATCTAAATAAGGAATAACTCTTAATTATTGGATTCCATGTTTCCCCTGGTACATGGAACCCGTACTATCAAGAGATAGTTTAACTATACCAATTTCTATAACTAATTTATCCCATGGGACCATAGAAGAATAAAATGGATTTCATTAACCGATCCCCAACCCATGTATTTTATGTCATAATCTTTCAAAATATATTAAATAAATAGTGAACATTATCAAAAATACAATGTGAATAAGGAATATAGATTTTTCAATAATACATCAGAGGAGGATGGTAATGAACCTGGTGGGCTTAAAGCCCAATAACCTCAGCCACGCCCGAGCCCAACCCTCTGGAAGATAGAAGACCCCCACCCTCAGGCAGATAACAGGCCCCCACCTCAGACTATTCGAGATAACACATGATAGGAATTGTCCCCTTCTTTACGAGGATTTAAATTTCGTCCCCCGCAACTTGAACCAAAGGCCACAGGCTTAATAGCCAACCAGGAGCGTTACAAGTACCAATTGATCTATGGACTAGTTGATACTCATAACGCTCCCGATTGGTAGATAGAATACACCCACCCTAAGGCAGATAATATGCCCCCACCTCAGACTGTCCCAGATAACAGATGGGAGGAACTGTCCCCTCCCTGATGAGGATTTAAATCGCCTCCCCTACAACTGGAACCGGATACCATAGGCTTAACAACCAACCAAGATCGTTACAAGTACCAACTGGTCCATAGCTCAGTTGGTACTCATAATTCTCCTAGTTGGATGTTAAGCCCGTGGTCTCTGGTTCGAGTTGCGGGGGAGGCGATTTAAATCCTCATCAGGCATGGGATAGTTCCTACCACGTCTTTTTTGGGATAGTCTATGGTGGGGGCCAATTATCAGCCTGTGGGTGGGGGTCTACTATCTTCCTGGGGGTTAGGTTCGGGTGTGGCCGATTTCATTGGGCTTTAGGACCACTGGGTTTGTTACAAGGATAATAAACAACAGGGGTTGTTGACATTAAAACAATCTTGAGGAAAAATAATTTTTAAATATTCCAATGTGTCTCATACCACATTGAAAATTTTAAATCATATTTCCCCATGAATTAAATGAATCTTAAAATATCATAAGAATAATTAGATTCATGATATAACATGTAATGGGGTGCTATATTCACCATAGAAAAGTGAATTGGTACATAATAAACATAAGTCTCAATGGTAAGTAAATTGAGTTGAAATCCCATACAATAATCTATATTTTATTGTGTGATATTTATCCTCATGTATAGTTGTTTAAAATATGTTAATAACTTATAACAGATCAGTAATAATGTTTATGATATCATATATTAATTCTTTATAATATTTTAATTCCCATTTGTTGACAATCATTCACTATTTTGGCTATTTCTAGTGTAAATTTCATAGTTCTACTATGTATGTTTCACTTCTTATTTTTTTTCTTATTAATTATATCATGATATAATAATCTCAATAATGTGAACAACAAATTAATTATCTTATATATTTAGTACATATGTATTTATAACAATATATATTGTTTGGAGATAATAATTTAAGTGTGTCGTTCAAGGTGACGGTAGGCCGTACGTAGGCATGAATGCTACATTCATTTCATTGTCATTTTAAAATAATGGAAATTAAATGATAAAAATTTATATTATAAATATATTATAATATCTATGTTATACATGTTAAATATTTTTATTAATACCATCATATATACATTCCGTGTATGGCATGAACGAGTCACATCACTTTGAGGGGACGGTAGACCACACTTCCTCAAATGAAATTATCGTATTTACACAAGATGGAAAAAAATGTATGTTATAAATGGAAATAATAGAATCATAATGATATTATATATGTATATATATCATATATATCATACATAAATATTTTTTTGCTCATAATTTCTTCCATGAGAGGTGGTAGGGGAAAATTGAACAATCATCATTTTGTGAGGCATTAGTTCACCATACACAGAAACAGTATGTTTATTACCCATTAGATGGAGGTGTGTGTATGTGTAGGTATAAATAAAAAAAATAACCTAGTATATTTTGAATAGTATTTTTATGTAATATTAAAATAGGATTATTATAGGGAGTGGATAATGTGAATGAAACTAAAAATATTTAGAGGAGACGTTACCTCTTAACAGAGTAACTTCTTTTGGTTTAAACCAAAAGGAATCTTTGGCTGGCTTCCTTCCAAAAGGTAGGCTTCTAGGACATGTAGATGTATTCTATTTATATTACATTGAAATATATTTTCAGAACCCATGTGGTTTGAGAGGTGTGAGGAATAGAAAGATTTGGTGGCCTTTTATAGGGAAGGAAAGCACTCAGATGGAAATTTTGAAAACAAGTTAGGTGTACAAACGATATTACCTAAAGTAATCATACAAAAGTAAGAAAAAGCTCATTAATGGAATTTTTATGGATGATATATTTCCATAAATTAGGTTTCGAACATGTGGCTAGGTCATTTTGTCTCATAAGTTAAAGGTTTAGTCGTTTATGAAGATTTGTTTTTTCCTTAAAAACTATAATTAATTTCAATTACTTTCCATAATAATTTTGTCCAAAATTAAGTTGAAATTATTATAAATATTATCTTATGATGATCCAAACTATGAAAAATATTTTTCAAAATTCCAATCACATAAGTGCAAGAAATTAATTTAAAATTAATCATGTAGGCCGGACAACAATGTGCAGTTTTAATGTTTTAATATTAATAGTTTCCTAGGTTTTTACATTCAATTTCAAAGTGAAATTGATCACAATCAGTTAAATTTTATTAATTTATAAAAATAAAATATTACAAAACATTAAATGGAAGTGAAATTATAATTTAACCTTATGAATATATCAGATGAAAAATTAGTTTTGAGTTAAATTTATGTATTTTTCACAATTCATTAAAAAATGAATCTTTTCCTAAAAATTCAAAAAAATCCCCACAAACCTAATTTTTATGTTTTTATTTCCAAGAAGAATATTATTTTGATATATTAAATTTATAAAATATTCAATTTTTGGATTTTAAATGGGTTTTCCATTAAGAGTGGGAAAAACTACTTTTAGTAAAACATATATAGTATTTTTTGTACAATATTAGGTTTGTTATTATTTTATTCCTATTAGTCAAGTTACAAAATATTTTTTTGTATATATAATATATAAATAAACTATATAAATTCCCAAAAGGGTTATAATTTAATCAAATGTTCAAAATATGACTAAATAAAGCATTGTTCAAATTGGGTGTTACGTGTATTCCAAAGCTAACAAGAAAATATAAAGGAAAATATGGTAAAGTATTTGGGTGATGCATTTTTTCCACCTAAAAAATGTTTTTCCTAAAAAATTTATAATTATTACATTATAAAATATGTGTCTAGTTCTCCAAAAAATAATCCTTTGGTTCACATGTTGCTACTTTCATTTTGGGATTTCTCTAGAGAAATTTTACCAAATGAGTCCTCTGATTCCTCAATAATTTCTCTCTAGTATCAATAACTCAGATATGTTATTCACATTATGAATGTTCAGGTTCCAAATCAATCACATTTGAGATGAGGACATGCATTGGGTCTTGCGTGTTCTCTCTTAACATTAATATATGCCACACATCATGTCCCCTTATTATATTTGGCTTCAATGCTAAATGATAAACAACGACTCTTTCCCTTTTAAGATATTCAAAGGGTCTAATGAACCTGAGTATCAATTTTACCTTCTTACTAAATATGATAACACCCATATATGAAGATAATATCACGAAAATATGGCTTCTCACTTGGAACTCAAAATACATCATCTGATTAGTAGCGTAGATCTTTTTCCTACTTTGACCCATTTTGATATGAGCATGGATAACCTTTACCCTCATAGTCATCTCTTCAAAAATTATGAGCCTATGACTTTCCTTTTACCATCTTCATCCCAAAAATTTAAAGTGGGGCATCTCCTTCCATATAATTCTGTATATGACACAATTTGAATACTTGAATGGAAACTATTATTATAGGTAAACTCTACCAAACTTAAGTTATAGTCCCATGTACCTTGAATGTAGAGTGACCATGATACCAACATGTCTTCTATTATTAGAATTTTTATTTCAGACTATCCATCAGTTTGAGGATGGTTGGAAGTGCTCAAATGAAGATTAGTGTCAAGAGACTTTTGGATAATTTTAAAAAATTTTGATGTCAAACAGAGGTCTCAATCAGAGACAATTTAAAGTGGTGTTACATGATTCCTTACAACCTTATTAATGTAGATAATTGAAAGTCACTCGAGAGGCAGGTCTTCTCTTATGGAAATGAAATGTGCAGATTTGGTTAATCAGTCAACAATAACCTATATTGCATCATTCTTTCTATATTTATTTGGTATTATTATGAAAAATTCCATATTAATTTCATCCCATTTCAACATAGGTATAATAAGAGGTTGAATAACTCATTTAGGGTGCTTCCTTACAGCTTTCACATGTTGGAAAACTAGACATCGGGACACATAATCCTCATTTTTCAACTTCATGTTTTCCCACCAAAAGTGTTCCCTCAAGTCCCCATTCATATTTGTTCTACCAAGGTGTATAGAGGAATTTGATCTATGAGAATCATTCAATAATCATCTTTTTAGATCTGGTATAGATGTAACACAAAGACTCTATCCAATTTTTAGAACACCATCTTCACGAACAAAGTCTCCTAATTCTCAATCATTCATTCCTTTAATTTTATTCTAAAATCCCTCATCACCATATTTAAAATTCTTTATCCATGCTAATAATGATTTTTTATCAATAATATCAAAGATGATTATTGCATCCTATTCCTTAAAAATTCCCTTACCTGTCTCTACTAGATCTCTAAGAAAATGATCCTTCGCAATCCTTATTTTGATTACAACTCTATAATGCTTTCTACCAAAATCATATGTTACCTTATTTTCTTTTCCTATGAGGTAGTGTATTGAGCAATAATAATCATTCAGAAGCTTAATCCATCACTTTTTTCTCATGTTGTGGTCTTTATATGAGAAGATATATTTCAGGCTTTTATGATCCATGTATATCTCACATCTTTCATTTTAGAGGTAATGTATCCACATCTTTAATGAAAAAATTACAGCTGCTAAATAAAGATCATTGATTCGATAGTTCTTTTCATGAGTTTCCAATTTCCTTGATGTGTATGCAATAACTTCTTCATTTTTTTAGTAGGACATATCCAATTCCTTTTTTGATACATCACTATATATGAAAATACGATCTCTTCCAGATGGTAGAGTCAATATTAGAGCATTAACTAATCTTCTATTTATCCAATTGAAGCATTATTTAGATTCCTTATTCAAAACAAACACGACCAATTTTCATGTAAGCTGGGTTAACGGGTTTTCCTATAAGGAAAAATTATGAACAAATCCTTGATAGTAACCTATCAAGCCAATGAAACTACAAACCTCAATTATAATTGTTAGTATATAACATTCTCTAACTACCTTTGTATTTGCAGGATCAACTAGTATTCCATCCCTAGAGACAATATGAACAAAAAAGGATTCTCTTGGAGTCCAAAATTGCTTTTACTAAATTTACCATTTATATATTCTCTTTTAAGAGTCCGAATAATGTTTTTCAACTGATTTTCATGATCCTACCATGTTTTAGAATCCCCCATAATATTGTCAATAAAAACTACAACAAAATCATATATATATTCTTTTAATAATCTATTCATTAAGTCCATAAAAATATATGTCACATTAGTTAGTCCAAATGGAATTACTATAAACTCATAGTGTTCATACCTCACATGAAATTTGTGTTCAAAATGTATTTACTCTTCACTTGAAATTGGTGATACTCAGATCAAATATCGATATTTTAAAAATATTAGGCTCTATCAATTTTATCAAAAAACTCATGAATGAGGGGTATAAGATACTTGTTATTTATCTTAATTTAAATTATTTTCCTATAATCAAAACATAATTTCATGGATCTATATATCTTTTTAACAAATAGAATAGGGTATCCCCTGGGTGAAACACTAGGGAGAATAAATCCATCATTTTCGAAATCCACTAGTTGTAACTTCAATTACACTAATTCCACAGTTTCCATTCTATAGGGATTCTTTGATATTGTCCTTTCTCTAGGGACTAAATCAATGGAAAATTCAACTTCATGTTTTGGGTGACGTCCAATTAAATCCTCAAGAAATATATCAATGTATTCCTATACAATAGGTATATCAATAATGTTTGGATTATCTTTATCCTCATTGGATGTTGTCTTATCTTCTTCCCCAAGAATTTCATTCAGGATAGCTATTGAGGGTGGATCTATAAATGAATTAGGTGATGAAGCTTCTACTCTAAAGATATTGGATTCTATATTTTCCTCAGAAATCGTTACTTCTTTTTTTCTTCCAATAAATATTTTTGTCATGTTTGGAGAGAATGTCCATACTTAGGATAATATCAATTACTACCATGGGTATGATAACAAGGTCAGTGTGAAAATTGTTTTTATGTGTCATAATTTGGACTGACCGACACATCTTTGTTGTAATGATACTTCATTTATGATTTTTGACCAAAAAATATCTTATTAATCAGAAGGGAAATGTAACATTTTCTTGGAAAATTGGGTAGATATAAAAGAGTGTGACGATACATAATCAAACAACGGATTGGTCAAATTTTGAAGATATGACTAGTGTTTTATCCACCACATCATTTGGAACTCCAAAATTTTCTATTGGGGTCACATAGGCTTTACAATCTACCATTAGCCTCTTATTTGGTAAATTCACTTGATACATGGGGTATTTATTTGAGTAGTTCCCATCCTCCTATAGGTGAAACACTAAACATTAGGGGTTTCCTTATTCCCTTTGCTGTCTATAATATGATGACCCTTTTATCCACACTTAAAAAAACTCTCAGTCCTTTCAATAATGTGAAAGAGGTATTTTTACCACATTTATCACAAGGTGGGAATTTATTTATTCATTTCTTCTTCATTGACATATTATCATTCTCAAGATGTTAAAAATACTTCTTCTTCTCTAGGTTTCCTTTGAATACATAGGATCTTGAGAATTCCTTTTCTATATAACTATTTCTTTATATGATGAAAATGTCTAAGAAACCAGTGCCCTTTGGATATTCAGATTAATACCTTAAAATAAGTGGTTAATCTTGTACTCTACTTTTGGTATATTATCTATACCATACCTAGATAACATTGTAAATGCAGCTTTACAATCTGAAATTATTTCTTCTTCCTTCTGCTTTATGCTAAAGAACATCATCTTCATCTCAATTTTTTGATCACGAGTGAAGTATTTGTCGAATAAAATTTCTATAAAATTTCTTTATTAAATGAGTTCAACTTCTTTCTCCTACCTTGTATTCTGTTTCAAATACCACCACTGATCAGCCTCACTTGGGAGACAGTTGACCGCACGTGTAACTTTTTCCTTTTCAGGATATTCCAAGGCTATAAATATATTCTCAAGATATTTAATCAAATTCTCAGCTACAATTTTATTAGTAGTCTTGTAAAATTATGGGGTATTCTACCACATTAAGTGATCTAGCATATGAGATTCTCTTTGTGGAACTGGTTTCTCTATTAAGGAAAGGTTATTTGGCATAACCTGATCATGTGTTTCTAATATCAAGAATATTTTTTCCATACCAATACTAGTCATATTGGTTTCTTCAGGGTGGGATCTCTACATTTTCTGGGATTATTTATAATTTTCATCCTTCTAGGTGACATTTCTAAAAAATTCCATTCAATGGATTATCACATAATATATAATTCTGAATATGGTATAGCCAACAACATAAGATTATGCATCATAAATATTAAAATAAAAAACTTTGGTTACACTGGGGAAAACATTAATTTTAAATACTTCATAAATACTTATTTGAAAGATAACATATTTTTCATTATCATCGTAATTTTTTTAGTTTTTAGAAAATAAATAATTATCTTAAAGAGAAATACTTTGATTATGTAAAAATTAATTAATTGATGATAAATCAATAATTTTTTTAATAAAAATTATAATAACCATCAAAAGGCCCAAACACTTGAAAAAAACTTATTGGCCATGTATATATCAACCACTACCATACAAGGGAAAAGTTGGTGACCATTTGAAGCCTTATAGTAGAGATTGTGACACTTATATTATTTTATTTAAAGTGATGTTAAAGTTGTCACATTTATAATTTAATAAGTATAAAATTTTAAATGATTGATTTTCTAGTAGGTAAATTTTAAAATAAATATTATTCTTAAATATAAGAGATTTATCTTCTTCATAGTAATTTTTTTGTATTTTTTTAAAAATATGTATATTAAATAATTACATAAAATTGATGTAGAAATTATTTTATTAGTATAGATAACGAATAAATGCTATTAAATATATGAAAGTAAATATAATTTTTCTAATTAAGATGTATAATTAATTTTCTATAAGAACATAACCTCTTAATAATATAATAAAATATTTGGTTATATGTTATATTTTTTATCTTAATATTTTTGAAAATCAATTAATTGAATAGTGTCAAAATTGACACTATTGATTAATTATCAAAATAATGTTTTATTAAATTATTTAAAAATAAATTTTTTTTAAAAAATATATAATTATTATTCTATGGTAAAAAATGTTAAAAGTTATTTATTTATGGTCTAATTGACATCAAATATGTAAATATTTCTCCCTTTTAATGTTGAAATATTTATTACCATAGTTAATAATTAAATATAATAACTAAAGGTTAATTAAAATTTAAGGTTTAAATTGATATAAAAACATGTATAAAATTAATAGTTTGATAATATTACAACCCAATATTTTGTAATATTATAAATTGGGACATTTTGGAGGTTTCTGGATGGGGTGTGAATTTATAATAAATTTATAATTTTGGAGATCCACAAAATTCCCCTCACTACAATTATAAGAGGGAACCTCCTCCCTAACCTATTAACTTAACTTTGAGACTTTAAGATCATTCATACCCTAATATTTTACCTTCTAAACTTATCTAGTTACATTATAGAGGTTCTGCTCTACTTCAACGACCAAATATAGTGCTCTAAGAGAATATTTAGAGGACACATATTGAAGAAGATGTAATCTCTACTAGCTATTCTTCCAAAATTATTTCTTATTCTACTTCTTCTTCATGAGTTGTTTCATTATAAAGTAATAAATACAGTTTAAATTATATATATAAATTTTCTTATTATTATATAATAACAATATTCCTCTATCTACCCATCCTACAGAAAATGAAATCACAATGTGTGCGTACGTACGACTTACCCTCTCCACACCATGGTGTATTAAATTTTTCACCACCACCTTACATAGATGAGTATAATGATTTAAATAATAACTAAATATGAATATTATAACATTATATTACTTATGAAATATTATATACCATTCACTTCAATACCATTCAACAATTATGGGACTGATATCGTCGCTCATGCGTACGTATGACCTACCGTCTCTAAAATGTGATGTGATTCATTCTTCGTGATCTTCATAAAGTAAAAAACTATAAAAAAAATTATATAATGAATAAATATTATATGTATAACGTTAATATCATTTTGGAATGATATTACTATGACCAATGAAGGAGAGCTAGAACTTATTTGACAAAACATGCATAAGCAAATGAAGTAGTTAACACCTGAATAACAAGTAATAATGAAATGTTACTAAAAAAATAGATGATAATATGATCATATATGATATCATAAAAATTTATATGATTTTTAAAGAAGTTAATTAAATCATTTAAATAATTATACTTCAGTTTCAGATACATATAATGGAAATTGTACCTAAGGTAATGGATAACATCACAATCTCGTTATTTTCTAAGATTGTTTATACATAATTATTTACTCGGGTATATTTGTCATCCACATATATGTTTCTTAAATATGTAATATTAATTCTATTATAATATAATTTTCTAAAATTAATTTTACCCATTGGTTAATTTTTATTAAATGATATGAATGGAATATTTTATAGTTATTCGATATGAGGTTCCTTTTGAATTTCCTGGAAGAGTGCAAGGAGAATGTTTTGTTAATGTATTTGGAATGAATAGATTTTTTCATTTTAATAATGCCTTATTTACATGAATCTAACTCTACATAATTTCAAGTTTATTTTCAAATAAATTATTTTTTTAAAAAAATTTCATGACATTTTGAGAAAAGGAAACATGTTTGAAGAAGAAAAGATATTTTCGTAAAGAATTAATTTCAAGTGTTATATCAAAATTATTTTCCATCTAAGATGGAAGTTTTTTTGGATTATGTTTCAAGTATAATATAATTATTGTTCATATTATTTTATTATTTTTATGATATAATTATATTTATGAAATCCATTTGTTTTACATGGATTATGTTATGGTGTAATGATGGTTAAAGTTACTAATTTTATTCCTTGGGTTATAATGAATGATTTATGTTATTATGGAATATATAATAATGAATTAATTATGAGATGGATGGAAACTATATATCCATCCAAATAATTGGGTAAAAATTTATATCTCATGATATAGGTAAGTCTGTAATGGAAAATGATCTCAGTTCAGAAATATAGAGCTGGATGAAGAGTGAACTCTATTCAGTAATGGACTTTGTCTGCTATGAGGGTCTTGGAAATTATTATTGACTAATATTAAATGATTTTCAATGATTATATGTATGAAAAAAACTTAATGTCTTTTATTATGAGTCTTTGTATTATGTTCAATGATTCTTATGAATATTCGTGATTTATCCCATAACATGATATCACGATCTTTCGGATGAAGTATAAGATTTTTAAATGTTATGGTATTATGTATTATGATTATGATATCATTGATATCTACCTTGTTTACCCTTACTAAGAATATAAGATCATGCTTTATTATGTTTACATTCCTCAGGTTACAATGAAACCTTTTAAGTAATAATACTAAAGGGGAAGATCTCTATGGTATATGTTGAAGATCTTTCACAAGTTAGAAGAATGTATTCCATGTTTCCAAAGGCACTGAACTATTATGGCCATTAGGCATACTTTTATAAAATTTAATGAATATTCATCTAAAAATTAAATATTCATGTACATAATGCTTGAGTTATTATAGTTGGTATCAGAGGAAAGGTTTAGTAAACCCTTGGAAACTAGGATGTGAAATCTTTAGTGAGATCCCCAGAGATATTTCTAAGGTATGTCTTGGGATGTCTCAAAGGATTAATATAACTATAGGTTACAATCATTGAATTTTGGTAATGATCATTTTTAACCTATGATTTAACCAAATATGTTAGAGATTAAAAGTACATCACCTTGAATATTTTATTTTTGTATAATGAGTTTTTCCTCTCACACTATTGTTTTGTTTTAGTGAATGGATGTAACCTAAAGGAACCATGTTAATGATCAATTCAATGAGAAATGCAATGATTTTACTCCCAAAAAAATTTAGTGGGAGCTGAATGAAATATTTTACCACTATAATTACACAAGATATGAATCATTATAGACTTCCAAATGAGTAGAGAATTGAATAACATTATGTTGAGTCCTTCATGAGGAAACACCCACCTTATTTTAGTGGGTCTTCTGATCCATTTGTTTCTAAAAAATGGATTAGTGTCATTGAAAAGATATTTTCTATCCTTCACTAATCAGAACATGAATAACTAATTTTTTCTTTTTACCATTTATATGGTCAAACAGATAGGTGGTGGTCTCTAATCAAGATTATGATGTAGCAAGAAGAAATTGAATCCATGGAATGGGATAAATTCAAAAAAATATGTTTTAATAAGTTATTTACTCATATTCATCGAATGAAGATGGAAAAGTAGTTCCTAGAGCTTAATCAAAAGAATTATTATTTCATTGGTACATGTGAAGAAAATTTTAAAATACTTACAAAGTATTCTTCTTGTTTTATCATCCAACCAGAAAGTAAAGTTGACTGATTCTTCAGTAGATTAAAACCAAGTCTTTGAAGGGTGTTAGCTATAAGATATATTAGTATCTATGAATAGATTGTGTGGTTTTTTATCCTGGTAGAAATATAGGTTCATGTTACATATCAATCTCTTGGTTTCAAGAAGAAATAGAAGATGGAGTTCAAGGGGAAATCTCAAAACAATGGTGAAAATAAGATGAGATTTTTCCTATGATCAAAGTGTGGAAAGAATCATGGTGGAGATTGTATTAAAGGGACCAGTAAATGTTTTAACTATGGAAAAAAGGTATTGGGTAGTTTAGTTCTAAATTAATTGGAAAAGGAAGAAAATTATGTGAATAGAGAAAATGCTACATAGAATACCGCTCCCACACTTCAATGTTTTATGTGAATGGAAAATGGACATTATGATAACCAATGCCATAATATGTGGGTTACAGATGATGATATAAACAAACAACCTCTTAAGGATAAATACATTGTCAAATCACATTCAATCACTATTGGAGATGTTGATTATGATAATGAAATTGTGGAATGATTCAGTGTTTATGTAATGGGATCCCAGAATAATGTTGTAGAATCTCTCTGATAGTATTATTGAATATGGAATTATTTATGTAGTGGTCCAATGTGATTTCCCACATGTATTTGAAATTATATGATGAGTGGTTCCATGAAAATTGATTGAGGTAATAAGGTTACGTTTTTGAAAAACACATGATTACGGGAAGGGTAACCCTTAATATGAGCTTGATGTTGAGATTTGATAAAGATATATTGGATGGGAATAACTGAATTGGATGATATTAGTTACATTGAAACTGGTTATGTATTTATTAACATGTTGGTAATGCTAACATGGATGAAGTTTACAACTTTGTATACTTAAGAATAAGGAAAAATGGGTGTTCTCAAGAAAGATATATGATAATTTAGGTTGTTACTATGACTCAAGAGAATACATGATGAAGGTGTTCACATTTTTGGTAAGTGAACAACAAGATATACCTTATAATATGTGGAGATAAATGTTAAGCCAATTTATAGAACCTTTTTCTAAAGTTTTGGATATTCATTTTTTTAGAAGTATTGTAAGGTTATCAATTTATGGAATAATTAAGTTAAAAACAAATGAATTTTTTTAGAATAAAGTATTATCTCACCATAGGTGGACTTATGCATATTTTATTACTTCAGCTTACCATTCTTATGTGATAAAGATTGAAGGAATGGAATATCATTATATTTATGGATCGCAAGATCTACTAACACTTTAGAAATTAAAAATTCAACTTCATTTTTTCAAATATGATATGAAGTGGGATTATTTAAGGCACGAACATCGGTGAGATTCTAATAAAATCAATTAAGTATTTATTCTCATTTTCATCAAGTTTAGTTAAATGTTCTTTAAAACCAAATTTTTTTATCATAGTACCTTCTTATCTAGTGAATCAGATGATCCTTTATATCATCATAGATTTATAGATTTGTGATCGTTAAATTTTCCATAACCATGTTCTCTATAAATATAAATCAAAACATGATAGTTATATTTCTCTTCCATATCCATGTTTTCAATTTCCACCTATATTTCCAAATTTGGAATCATAATGATGAGTTATTTTGGGTAACCATTATGTTTCTAACTTTCCAGTTTAAATTGACGTTTTAGTTTTACTTTTTACGATATGGGTTTCTATAAAAAACATTCAATTATTAAAACATTTCCAGCCCTGATGAATTTCTAGGAAGAAAATCATTTTATATAGGGTAGAATGTGACACCCTGATATTTTTATGAGTTTTATTTTTTTAATTTATTTAATGTCTTGTGTATCATGATACACCAAGTTAAGATTGCGTAATACACTACACCGACTTAGATTGAGGTATACACAACAATATGATTGGCTTGTGTTACACAAAACTTTAATTTTATTGAGATATAATTCATTTCACGCAAGACTATATATAAGTTAAGAACTAAATATTATTATTTTAACTTATAGCCTACTCATTATAATGGCAGGTATGAACAATATTAACTTTTTCTTAAAAACTATTTTAATGAAAATAATCGCATTTATAAAATAATAAAATAACTTTTTATGATTTTTATTAAATCAATATATGTTTAATATAATAAATATAATGATTAAATTTCATCTTATATGTTTTCTAGACATGCTATAAGAACAAATTCATTTTTTTAGATAAAAGAAGTAATTTAAAAAATTGTAGTTTTTCCACCTTATGATGGAGCACCCATATTAGATCTAGATTTTGATACTTTTATAAATTATATTTAACAACATAAACATTTTATTTAGAATCTAAATATATAAATCTACTTTGGATGAAATTTTAATATTTTTTTGATATCCTTCAAATATTGATTAATATTAAAAATAAAATAAATTTTAATTGGAAATAACTTTTTTGGTTGAAATAATATATATGATTACATTATAATATTGAATGGTTTTAAATGATAAATATAATATATCTTTATCTTTCAATATAATGTTTTTTATTTTCATTATGTTTACATTGAATTTAGACGTAATAACATTTTAATCTTTCATAATGTTTTATCTTTTAAAACTCATTCTCTCTTTGCGACAAAGAGATTAATTATAAATTAATTACTTTAACTTAATTGTTTTAAATTTTTAATAATTGATTCCACATTTTTAATCAGTAATTAAAAATTAAGTAAATAACTTTATTTTATTTTTGATCAGTATGAATAGTAACATCAGTAATTTTTATAAATACTGTAAAAGGGTTAATCAGGTAATTAAGGGTATGAAAACCATTATGAAATTACCCTAAAACTCATCATAATATCAATGGTTGAGTTTTTTTCTACCTAAATAATACTTTTATTGAAATTATTTCTTTTTTAAGACTCATGGATGAGATTATGACATTTAATTTATTTTTATTTAAATAAATGTTAAATATGCCTCACTCAAATTTTAATAAGTAAATAATTTTTTATTTAGAGTTATGCAGAAGATAAATTAGATTATAAATACACATTTTAAAGAATATTTTATTTATAATGGTTATTTATTTTTAATTTTTTGGATATAAATAATTACCTTAAATACTTATACTTTGATGATGTAAAAATTAATTAATTGATGAGAAATCAATATACCAATTTTTATTTAAATTATAATAACAATTAGAAGACCCAAAAACTTGACCAAATATTTTTTTAGAGTATATATCGACCATAACCATCCAAGTTTCAAGCTAGTGACCTTTTGGATCCTTATAGAAGAGATTATGATACATATATTATTTTATTTAAAGGGTTGTTAATGTTGTCACATCCAAAATTTAAAAAGTATAACATTTTAATTGTTGGATTTTTCAAAAGATAAATTCGACTAAAAGTATTCTTCAGAAATATAAGAGATTTATCTTTATCATTTTATTTTATTTTTATGTAAAAATAAATAATATTAAACATTTACACAAAATTGATGTATTAATTATTTTTTTTAATATAGATAAAAAATAAATGTCATTAATTTTTTTAAAATAAATATAATTTTTCTTAATTAATATGTGTAATTAATTTTATAAATGACCTTATCCTCATAGAAAAAAAATAAAATGGTAGGTTCTATGTTAACTTGTTATTTTGATATTTTAAAAAATCAATGAATTGAATAATGTCAAAATTGATACTATTAATTGTTTATCAAAATAATATTTTATTAATTTTTTTAATTTTTTATTTTTTAAAAAAATATAATAATAATTATATGGTATAATATGTTCTAATTTATTTATTTACGATTAAATTTACATCAACTAAGTAAATAATTCACCCTTTTAATATTGAAATATTTGTTACACTGGTTAAAAATTAAATAGAATAACTAAGTTTTAATTAAAACGATAAGCTTTAAATTGATATAAAAACATGTGTAAAATCTATTATTTGATAATATTACAACCTTATATCATATAATCTTTAAAAATGGGACATTTAGGAGGTTTTATGTGGTTTGATTTTATTATAAATTAATATTTCTAGAGATCCCAAAAATGCCCATCACCTCAATTATAAAAGGCCTTATCCTCCCTCACCTATTCAACTCACTTTGAGCCTTAATTATTAGAAATAACCTGACCTTATCCCTTATGAACATATCTAGTAACATTATATATGTTCTGGTATTCTTCAAGGACCAAATCTAGTGAACTAATAGAAGATTTAGAGGACACACGTTGAAGAAGAGGTAATCTCCTCTACCGATTCTTTCAATCTTCTTTCTTCTTCTAAATCCTCTTCATGACTTGTTTCATTATAAAGTAATTAATACAATATAAATTATAAACCGAGATGTTATTATTATTATGTAACAACAATAATCCACTTTCTATCCATCCTATGAAAAATGAAATCACCACGTGTGTGTACATATTACTAACTGTCTCTACGTCGTGGTGTAATATATTTTTCACCACCACCTTACTTGGATGAGTATAATGATGGAAAAAATAATTATATATGATTATTATATTATAATGTTTATTCTGAAATAATATAATCCATTTAATTAAATACCATTCAATAATTATTTGAATGATATAGACGCTCGTGCGTACATACGGCCTATTGTATCCACGATGCGATGCGATTCATTCTACTTGATCTTCATTAAATCATGATTATATAAATGTATATAATGAGTAAATATGATATATATAATTTTAATATTATTTTATAATGATATAACTATGATTTATGAAGGGTAACGAAATCTTTTTTCGACAAAACATGCATAACAAAATGAAGCAGTTAATACCCGAATAGAAAGTAATAATGAAATGTTATTTACACATAGTTGAAAATATGACCATATATGATATCATAAAAATCCCTATGATTTTTGATTAAGTTTATAAAATTTATTAAATCATTTTACATGAGGTTCAAATACATAAAAATGAAATCATACCTATAGTAGAGGATAATTTCACAATCTCATTATTATAAGAGATTATTTATATGTAATTATTTATTGGGGTATATTATTCATCAACATACATGAGTCATAAATAATTAATATTAATTATATTATTATACAATCTTTTTAATTCAATTTTAACAATTGGTCATTTTTATTATACGGTATGAAAATAATATTTTTTCAATATTTAATACGAGGTAATTTTTGAATTTTATGGAAAAAAGTATGAGGATAATGTTGTTTAACTTATATTGAATGAATTGATTTTTACATTTTCATAAATCCATATTTACATGAAGATAACTCCACACTATTTCAATTTTATTTTCAAATAATTTTTTTTCTTTTAATATATTTTGGCATTTTGAGGAAAGAAAACGTTTTTGAAGAGGAAAGGATATTTTCCTCAAGAATTAATTCCAAGTGTTATATCAAAAATATTTTACACCTAAGATTGAATTATTTTATAGTGTTATGTTTCTAATATAATAAACTTATTGTTACTATTTTTTTATTTTTTTAATGATAGAATTATATTTATGATATTCGTTTGTTTTACATGGATTATGTTATGGTAGAATGATATTTAAGAAACCCATTTTATTCCTTGGGTTATGATGAATGATTTATTTTATTATGGAACATGTAAGAATAAAATCATTATGATACTGTTTGTAAAAATATCTACCTATAATTAATCGGTTAAAGATTTATATCCCATGAGATATAAAATGTTAAAATGGGAAATGATCTTGGTTTAGTAATATAAGGATGGAACATGGAGTGAAATTGATTTAGTAATGGACTTTGTCTACTATGATGGTCATGTAAATGAGTCTTGACTAATATGAAATGATTTTCTACACCAATGTGTTTTCCAAAATCCTTCATGTATTATGTTATGTATTTTTATATTATATTCATTAATTCTTATGAACTATAATGATTTATCCCATGATATCATATAATGATCTTTCATATGCGAGATAGGGTTCCAAAATGTTTAGTTATTATATCTTATATCTTATGATATGATTGACATGTATTTTTTTTACCCTTACTGAGCATCTGAGATAAACCTTTAACATGTTTTCATTCCTCAGGTTATAAATAAATATTTTATGTAGGAACACTAATGGGGAAGATCGTAATGGGATATGGTAAAGATATTTCACAAGTTAGAAGAATATATTCCATGTTTCAAAAGGCACTAAACTATTACGATACTTGGGAATGAATTTTTAAAATGTAATTAATATTCATATAAAAATATTTAATATTCATGTATGTCATTCTTAGGTTGTTATAGGCTAGGAAATTTGGTCCCTAAAGTTAAAGGTTTAGTCTTTTATTAAGCACAATTTTTCCTTAATAATTGAAATTAACTTTAATTACTTTCACTAATATTTATGTGTGAGTAATATGTTGACATTATTAGACATTATAAATTATGATGATTCCAAATATGGAATATATTTTTCCAAATTCCAAAAATAGAAGTTCAGAAAATTATTCTAAAATTCATTCCGTAGGTGGGATGACAATGCATGTTTTCAAAGTAAAAAAAATTAAATGTTTTATAGGTTTTTATACTCTATTTCAAAGTGAAATTGATCCCAATCACTTAAATTTTATTAATTATTAAAAATAAAATATAAATAAATTTTAAAACAATTAAAATTATAATTTTACATCATGAATAAATTATATGAAAAAGAATTTTTCAATTAAATTTCAGTATTTTACACAAATCATTAAAAATGAATCTTCACCAAAAAATTCCAAAAAAGTACCCTAACATAATTGTTATGTCTTTATTTCAAATAATAAATTTATTTTGATATATTAAATTTATAAAAGTGTCAAAATTTGGATTTAAAATGGGTTCTCTATCAAAAGGTGCAAAATCTACTTTGAGTAAAAAATATATTATTTTATGTGTAATATCTAGATTGTTCTGATCTTATGCCTATTATAAGAGTTTAAAAATATTTTGTTGGATATATAATATATAAAATTTATTATATAAACTCCCAAAACGTGTTAAAATTTAATAGAATATGTAAAATGTGACTAATTTTTTTTTTTTAAATTGGGTGTTGTGTGTATTGTAAAGCTAACAAAAATATTTATAGGAAAAGTGTTAAATTCATGGGTTATAAAATGCATAATCATCATGAAAAGGTAAATAAATATAAAATACATGCAATTTAATCAATAACTTGAGAATAATTATTAATATGGAAGGGATAAATGATGATAAAATAATTTCATATAACTAATCACATGAGTTTGAAACTTTTACATGAATATATTAACTATTAAATTAATAACTTTAAAATCAATGAATAATATCATAATTATGGAATGAATAATGTAATTCATAATAAAGATACCATTGAGGCTTGATGATAAGAAATATTAAAAAAATGTTTCGGCCCTCTGCCAAATTCGAAAACTAGTTTTTCTCATGAGACCCACCAATACATCAAGGGGATATAGTATTCCCCACCCATCGCTTACCATGTTTAATGTATTAAATATATGAAAGGGGTGAAAAAATAATAAAAAATATATATGTTGAAAAACTACCATATTAAATAGTAATATTTTCCCAATTCAAACTAATAATTAACCACATTAAGAGAGAACATGGATGGTATCTGTACAAATTATACCTATTATAGAATATGTAAAATAAACGTTTTTTATTGTTGATGAATATAAATACCATAAAAAATTTCATTCAATTTTTTAGGAAAATAATATCTTCACTTTGAAAATCACATTTTAAAAATTAAAAGTTCAAAAATATTAATAATAACCTATTCTTATAAAGGAATCATGTAAATTTTTAAAAGAATATTCACATCATTGAGTGGTTTTTATAGTTGGAAAATAGGTTCATGTAAATAATGTTAAAAAACATTTCTTTAAAATTTTCAGTAAATGTCAAAAAGTAAATTGTTTGTAAAATTAAAAAATATTCTTTGTATATAATTTTTTAAAAATTCAAACATCGGTCACAATTTCTGTAAGAAATCATTTAAAAATAGGAATTTTTTTTTAAAAAATTTTAAGTAAAGTATGGACTTGGATGTAAAATATTTTATTCCATGTCAAAAAACAAGTTGTGATTCATTAAAAAAATGATTTAGTACATAGATTACTTAGTGAGAGTAATATGAAAAGAAAATTTTTAATTTCTAGAAATAACCATATGAGAAGAAAATATTTTTGGTTTAAGATATAAATATAAAAAATAACCCCATCAAAAACCTAATAATAAGTAATCCTGAATAATGATGTTATTATGAACTAAACCCTTACAACATTATTAACATTTGAATCATAACCCCAATGAAGAAATTAATTATAATGAAATAGTAAATACCATAAATATAATGTGATACATGATTATAGAGTCCCAAAATTCTCATACTTGTATATGAAATATTATTTTAAAAAATATTCATTATATTACATACACACAATAATGTGTAACATAATAGTATATTTCCTTTGTAAACATTGAATAAATGATTATTAATTAATGAAACATCATCAATGTCTCCTATAGATATCTTACCCCTTTATTAATCTTAATTAAAATCCTTTCTTCACAACCTGTGGAAATAAAGCATAAGAAATGGTGTGATTAGATGCTTATTTAGGGTAAACAAGGGAGATTCGTAAGTACAAAATGAAAATAAGGATACTAGAATAATTTAATAACATTTAAAAATAATACCTTTCATATCAAGGATCATAATCTTGAGTCACAACAGATAGATTAAAATTTCCTAAGTTAGGAATACTAAGGTGTTCAAATAAATGGATCTAGGAGAGAATAACATTTTCATAATACATGGAATTGTGGTATACACAAAATTATATAAAATCATATGTCAGTCCTATTAACCATTAAATTAATAGTATATTAGGCTTGGGATAACCACCCTTATACATTCTTCGAGATTTGGATAACCTCCTATTTACCCTTTTTAAGGCATGGGATAACCTCTTTTGTTCCTTTTAATATCATATAATACTAATCATTACCCAATTAATTGGAGGTAGATATATGTCACATCCGTTGCATATTGAAAATCCTATATATGTGAGCCAAAAAATCAAAAAAACAACAACATATCATGACCAATTTAATGAAACATATTTCAAAAACATATCATTATTTCATTACATTTGAAAATGTTATTGGTCTCATAATAACATCATCATTTCTTCATAGCATAACTCATGAAAAAGAATTAAGTTTTATAAGAATTCTATCATAGTATAACATGTTGAAGATAAATGGTTTTCCAAAACATCTTGTCATAATAAACCATTTAGATAAAGAATAAGAATGATATCCTTAGTTCATATCCCTAGTAAAGAATAGGTTACGTCAACCGATGTCATATCAGATGAAAATTGAATTTGAAATATCATTTAAAACATTTCTCGAGTAAAATAAATTTTACTTAAAAATAACTATTTAAAACCCTTTTTCTAAATCCATTTATTTTAAAATAACACAATATTATTATAAGCGAAACATTAAAAATTATTTTAAACATTTCTTGAGGAAAGTAACTTCTCTGATTCGAATTAAATTATTTAAAACATAAAACTTTTTAAAAATAATTTGATATGAAAATAATATTGAAGACTTATAAAGGAAACATAAAATAAATAATGGATATGCTGATGATAAGTTTATTTTATGCTCTCTATGTTAAAACAAAGATTTTATTCACATTTTTCTAGAAGAAAAATTATAATTTTCTCGAAAATGAAATGATGATTAATTTCAAATAATTTTTTTAAAAAAAAATAAAAAATGGATAAAAAATTCATTTAAAAATCATATTAGAATAATAAAAAAACAAGAAAACATTTTTAGAAAACATTGTTTTGGATGAAAATAGATTTATGACTGAAGAGAGAAATAATGTTGGATTTTATTAAAAAAAATTCTCAATTATTTTATTTACTAATGAGTGATTTTTTTAGATATTATTTTAAAATATCATTGAACCTATTATATAATAATTTTCATTAGTTTCTTAATATATGTATCATATTATTTTGTAATTAGAAACATTGTAATAAACAATCCTGATAAATGATGAGATTGTAACATAAATTTATACCACATTTGTAACATTGAATTGTGAGAAAAATTAATGAATAACATAAAATGAAACCTAATTTATCACAATGAATTATAAATTCATGATATTATATGTCAATGGGGTTGTATATACACCTCATAAAATAATTTTGGTTCATAACATAACACATGTCTCAAGATGGAAAATTGTGGAAAAACCCTGGATTGCTTTGGTAACTTTTGAATCATAAAACAAATAAAAGAGATATGCTCAAATGGATATATAAATCCCAATAATTTTATAGATTAGAATAATAAAATACATTCATGGGTAGTATATAAACCATATAAATAAATCAGGTTTGAATATGGAATGTGTCACATAAAAGTAAAAATGAGATGGAAATCCATTACCTTAAGTTTGGAATTCAATCGTACGTGTTCTAAAATCATGTATAATAAATAAAATTTATTACATATAAATTAAATAAATTTTATATATACAATATCATATATTATTTTTTTAATGATATTTTATTATCTGTTTATTATAAAATCCATGTTAAATTTACGTTTTGGGTAATAAATGCTTTGTTTTTCATATATGTTTTGATTTTTTATTTTTTGTTTGATTACATTAATATTTATTTCATCATATAAAGAATGGTTAATAGTATATAAATATCATATATATTTAGTATATATTTATTTATATTAATTCATAAAATTTAATTGTAGAAAATGAAATACATTATTTTTCGAGATGATAGGCCATACATTTACATGAATGGTGTTTACATTTTCTTTTTAGATTGAAATATAGGAAGTTAAAGAGTATATTTTAATTAAAGAGTAATTTTTATATCATATATATCACATATTTTCATTAAATCTATCCTCATTACCTTCCATGTAATGTGTGAAAGAATCACATTATTTCTTGAGGCGGTAGTCCACCGTACACAAGAGCGACATTATTATATTCCAAAACAATAGAGAGTATGAAATTATGTGTGATATAATAATTAAATAATAATAATATAATATAAATTATATATAGATAATAAATCCATCATTTTGAATATAATTATATGGTGGTAATTGAAAAACAAATGACATTGGTTCACATGGTGGTTGTCTTCCATAAACACGAATTTTTATTTTGTAACTCATTTGATAAAAGTAGAGATGGAGGTAGGTAATGACCATAACATAAAAAATATAATTATATTTAATATAAATTTTTTTATATCTTCATGGTATAATAATAATTTAAATAGGATTAGGAATAAATTTAAAAAAAGGACCATTGATGAATGTTACCTCTTTTTTGGTTATCCTCCATAAGTTTTCACTGAAATACTTCTTAGGTTGGCTTTATGACCCAAATAAAGATTATGTGATGATTGGAAGGAAGTTTTGAAGTGAATTGTAAAGGTCTTTTCTAAACCAAAAGGGTTTGAAATTGTGAAGAAGAAAGCAGAGAGGGTGTCTTTTTATAAGTGAGGTGAGTGGAAAACTTTTAATTGTTTGAAAGGAAATGGTGTACCCAAGTTTTCATCAAGTTGTTTATTTAAAAGTGTCCATTATCATTACAAGAATATATACTGTTTAAATATGTATATAAAAGTGAGGTTTTAAAAGTTTTGGGTTATTTTTAACCCTTATATTTTTAGTTTAACCCCTGGAAAAACATATTTTTTAACTAATCATATCATTTTTTACTATTTTACTATTCATTTTTTTTTTCAAAAAATAAGATGATTGTATTAAATAGTGTCAATTATTATGATTAAAAATATAAATTCATTTTTCCCAATTTCAATCACATTAGTTAAAACATTTAACTAAAAATAATAATCATATAAATAAGAAGAGAAAACATATTTTTAAAGAGAAACTATTCAATAGTTTATAAATTTTTTATAGAAAAATTAAATACAAAAATGATAAAAATAACATAAATTGGATTAATATATTTATAATTTAACTTATTTTTTCTTTAAATATAATTTAAAATTTAATTGAACTTTATAAAAAATTTAAACGTAAAGGAAGACTTCAATTAAAATTCAGTATTTTTCACTATTCATTAAAAATGAAACTTTTTAGAAAAATATAAAAAATTCATCGTAAGATAATATTGAAATGTGTATTTTGAAAATTTATTTTATTTGGTCAAATTAATTTTTTAAATTTGTGAAAAATTAATTATATTAATGTTCACAAAAATAAATAAAAATCATTTTTAAAAAAATTGTATTATCAAAACACATAAATACATGAAAAAAGTTATGTAATTTTTTATCAATATGTTTACATTTTGTAAAATAATTATAATTAATAATTAAAAAACATTTATTACAATTTATATCAAAATGTTTAACAGTTAGGTTATAGTATTTGTGTTTTAATAACTATATTAATAATATATATTGGTTTTGTTAAAACTCAGTGTTTTGTGTAATGAAAGATAACCTACTAATGTGTGTATCATAATATTAATATAGTGTTTCATGTGATATAAGATATTATAGAAATTTAATTTATTAAAAAATCTAATAATTTATAAAAATTCATGGTGTTACATTCTTCCCCATTAAAATGAATTTCTCCTTTAAAATTTATCACTTCGATAAAAACAAATGATGATATTTCTCCTTAATAATATACTAAGTTTGCCATATAGATCTTTAAAAATGGTGGTTTCTCAAAACAAATGTTGACCTAGTGAGTGGTATTTTTTCACATAACATTCTTTGTATGGTCCAAAATTGTCACTAGTTGTTCATCATAAGAAAGATCCTGTTATAGTAGTATAACCTCTATGTTTAGTACATGTGAAGGGTTAGGTGTGTACTTCCTCAAGAGAGATAAATAGAACACATCATGAAACTGATAGAGGTTTGGTGGAAGTGGAATGTGATAATAAATGACCCTGATACAATCAATACTTTCAAAGGAATCTATATACCTAGAGTGTAGATTTCTGTTCTTCCTTCCCTAAATAAATTTATAGAAATAACTTCCCACTATCTTAAAATTATAGATTTAATTAAAGATTATTTTCATAACATTTCATTCAACCTTACATTTTCTATATGTGTTACTGATTTGATCTGACCTCCTATATTATCTCATCATCTTTCTCAAGTCCCAATAGAATTATTTCTAAAAATTAATTTATGTAAATTAATGTTATGCACTTTTTTCGATAAAGGGATTCATAAATATCAAGATTAATGCTCGAGTGAATGTTATTATTGCAATAAAATTATGATTGAGGAAGGTGTTAATCCCAAAAATATTTAAAATCATTGTAATAATATCTTATCATATGGGTTTTAATTTTTCGATGAGATTCAAAAACTATCTAGGGATGATACGCTATGAGGAAACTCAACTCTATATCAATATATTACTGATGGATTCACCAAAACATCGAGGTAAACATTAGATCTTGATTAGATACAACTGAATACAGTACTCGATACAACCTTATGAATTCATTAATATATATCCTATAAAACTTAATTAGAGAGAAATATTATTTGATATATATGAATATTTTTTAATTTTAAAATGATTAACTAGAACACATGTATCATTATTCTATTTAGATGCTTTGGGGAGTCCGATTATGAATAAAATATCGATGTATTCCAATTTCCATTCTAGTATGGATAATGGTTGTCACATCCTATAATCATTTATCTCTTATCCTTGACTTTCTGAGTTACTTATCAATGAGATACATGCTCAGTAATATCTCTCTTAATATTTTCCCACCAGAATTAATCTTTCTTATAGTCAAATGGTAAGAACTCTACCCTAATCTCCCATTGATTATGGTTTCAATTATTATAACATTGTCAAATGCAAGAGGATTTCAGTAGAACTGCAGTTTATCCTTTTTCCAAAACTATATTAATAAAAATTTATGAAATTACAAAAAACAAAAAATCACCTTAACATCAATAAAAAAATAAATCATAAATATTACCAATAAGATTAATCCCATGTTCACAAAAGTCTTTCCTTCTCAAAACCAAAGGGTTGTATTTCCATAAATGTCTCCTAAAATTTTCTTATTATTGATAAAATCCCATAATTTAGAACCGCATGAGGGGAATCTAAGATAATGTAATTATTATCAACATCAAAATTATAAACCCATTATTGAATCCATAACACTTAATTTAATCTCATATGGAGACATATATGCTTCCATAATATTTATATGTTTCATGATTCTTACAACCCTAATACCAATAGGAAAATACTTCTAAGATATAATCCATGAATTCCAATATATAAAAATATTAATCATTTACCTTAAATTATTGACATGTAATAGGTTATTCCTTGGAATAGAAGTTAATTATTGGGTCAGGTAATTGAGTTTGATAATTCCCATGTTCTCCACACATTAGACATTGGACTCCTTAAAAATTTGTCACTCTATGACATTGTTTTCCACACATATACATCTTACCCTGAATTTGAGTTATACTTCTATGTACTTATTCCTAATATATTGACATATATGAAATTTAATCTTCTTTCCTTTCTGTTCATTACAACATGAACTTTCAAAAATGTTGACCTTCCACTCATTTGAAACACTAGGAATATCATCAATGTTCACATTGTTAATAATATATCATGATATTTGATTAGGAATAATCCCAATATATATCTCTATAATCATAATTCATTTTTGGTTAATTTTAATAAGAGATTTATTTCATTAGTTTCCGTGTTAACATGATTCCTTCTATTTCCAAACATTTAATAAAACTAAAAAACATATTGTGAGAAAAAGTAGTCATAATGGAAAATATCATAGTCTGAAAAACATTTATTGGAAGTCTAAATTAAATTACCTTATTTTTAATATATTATACCATACATTAATCCACGGTGAGTCATAGTTATCAACTATTCAAATCTGTCATGATGGTCTGAAAAGAGTTTGTGAATTTCCAAATCATATCCCCCAAGAGTGTTAAACTATCTCTGCAACAAGGCCCCTTTTTATGCACCAGGTGATGATTGAGTCCATATAAATGCACCATATGACAATTGATTACCCCTAAGTACCTCTATTATAGATCCAAATACAATTATAGTATCTAGACAGGGATGTAATTTCTTGGAATCCACTTTTTCAATCCTTTACAAAAAATTTAGGACATTTACCTATAATTTTACTCATTTGTAGACTTATCTTAGAGGCATCCCGAAACATATCATTTAAAATATCCCTAGGAATATCACTAATTTTTCTAATACTAGTTTAAAAATTTTAACTAAAACTATCATCTAATTCCAACTATAACGACCAAGGATTATCATACATAGACGTTACATCATTTTTAATGAATATTAAATACATTAGAAAAACATATACATGAGGACTGTAATAGTTTAGTGCCTTTGGAAACATGAAAAATAAAAAAATTGCTACATAGGTAGACTACATCATCTCCCACATTTTTCTTCATAACTATCTCTCTTATTAGAAATATCATAAGCAATATATTTCTTCATAATAGAAGGAAGGTTAAGATCAGATGCTTATTAAGTGTAAGAAAGGGAGATACATAAGGATAACATGAACCTAAGGGTATGTGAACATGAGCATAACATTTGAAAATCATTCTATATATATAAAAGTTTATAGTATTGTGTCATGACATAAAAATTGACATTTCGTAAGACACAAATCATAATTAAATCAAAGAACATGAGTTAAGAGAGCATAAAAATAGCATAAGAGATGGAATTGTGGAATACACATTAGCATACATGATATTTCCTAGGATATCCCCTATGAAATTAAAAGGATTTTAGGATTGAGATAACTACCCATGTACATGCTTTGGGCTTGTGATAACCTCCCATGTACCATATTTTATGTCTTAGTTTAACCACCTGTGTAACCTCTATCGGTCCTGGGATAACCTTCTATGTACCCTTTGAGCTAATATGACACTAATCATTACATTATACATTAGAGGGAAAAATAAGACACACCATTTACATAATTTAAATCATCTATATGTGTTCTAAAAGATCATAAAATATTCATTATATCATAACCTATGAAATGAAGTGGATTTTATAAACCATTTAAAATTTCATAACCTGTAGAAAAGTGATGCATTTCATAATCATTTCACCATTTCATCATAATAAAATTCATGAAAAAGAAGCAGGTTTCATAATAATCCTATCACAGTATAACTTGTGGAAGATAAAAAGTTTTCATAATCATCTTCTAATATAAAACCATTTAGATAAATAATAAGAATGGTATACTTAGTTCATATCCCATGTAAAGCATAGGTAACATCAATGGATGTCATCTTAGATGAAATATGATTTTGAAGGGCCATTTAAAACATTTACTAAGGAAATCAAATTTTCCTTGAAAATATTTTTCATAAAACATAAAACCTTTTGGAAAATTCATTTCATTTAAAGTAACATTGAACTATTATTAAGAAAACATTAAAAATCCTTAAAAAAATTCTTAAAGAAAACATACTTTCTTCTTTGTGAAAAAACTGTTTTTTTAAAATAGTATTATTTAAGAAATAACCTTAAATAAATATAAATTAAAATTCAAATAAAATAATTTTTATGGTAAATAAGGGTTTATTTTATACCCTACATGTTAAAACCAATATTCCTTTAATATTTTTTAGGTAAAACCGAAACGGTCATGTTTTGGAAAATGTTATGAAGATTAATTTCAATGATTTTTTAAAGGTAAATATTTGGTAGAAATATATTTTAAAAATTAATAGATTATAATGAATAATTTTTTAAAATAATTTTGGAAAGCACTGTATTGGAAGAAAATATATTTTCCAACCGAAGTGAGAAATAATGTAAGAGTTTCTTAAAAAAATTCTAAAATAATTTAAGTACCAAAGCAGGGGAAAATGGTATTATTACAAGAAAATATAGTTAGTAAAAATATTATAATAAAATTCATTAGTTTCTTGATATTTGGATCAAAAATATTATAATTGAAAACATTTTTATAAAAAAAATCCTGAAAATCGATGAGATTTTAACATTAAATCTCTATTACATGGGTAACTTTGAATAATAATCCCCATGAAGAGATAAAGTAAAATAAAAATTCATATATCAAGAGGATAAATATATTAGTGTTTTCAAATGTCAAATTTCCTATATATAACCCCATAAAAGAATATGGGAGCATAACATAACTTAAGTCTCAAGAAGGAAAATTGAGAGAAAAATATCTTACTACTTTTGTAACTTTTTAACAGTAAACCCCATGAAATATAGATTTAAAAATTGAAATAAAAATTCCAATAATTTTGAAAATAAACATCATAAAATAAAATCATGGGATGTATATATATAAAATAAAACAAATAGGTGATGAATATGACATGTGTCTCACAGAAGGAAATAGTGAGACAAAAATCTATAAATTTAAGTCTTAAATTCCATCGTACACAATAAAAATTAATGTATAATAAATATATAATTTTTAAATATAATTATAGAAAAGTATTTTTATATATATTATTAAAAATATTATTTTCTTATGACCTTTTATTATTCATTTATTAACAATTACTTGTTCGAGTAACGTTTCTGGTAATAACCACTTTGTTTTTCATATATGTCTTGATTTTTTTTCTTGGTCATCATAATTTGCTAATTATTTCATTATATAAATAATTTTAACCATGATATAAATATCATATATATTCACTATATATATATATTTATTGTAATCCATAAAATTTAGTAATAGAAAATGAAATATGCATTTGATGGAGAAGATAGGTCTTACATACACATGAACATTGATTCAGTTTCTAAATGAAAATGATATATTATAATTAGATAATAATTTATTTTTCATATATATCACATATTTTCATAAAATACATCCTTATTAATTTCAATGTAAAGAGAGAACGAATCACATTGCTTCAGGGTGTGGTAGTCCGCCATACACACGAGCTACATTTTTATATTCCCAAAAAATACACAGTGTAAAGGTATGTGTGATATATTAATTAAATATATATATTAATATCATAAATATCATATATAAACAATAAAATCATCATTATTACTATCATTGAGAGGTTGTAATGGAAAAATCAATGACTTTAGTTTATGGGGTGGTAGTCCACCGTAAAAATGAGTAATGATTTTGTAACCCATTTGATGGAAGTGTAGATGGTTGTAGGTCATTACATTACCAAATAAAAATATTAGTATATTTACTATTCATAGGATATTATATAATCATTATATAATAATAATTTGAGGAGGTAGAGGAATAAATGAAACAAAAATGTTCAGTGATGAACGTTACCTCTTCTTCAGGTATCCTCTATAGGTTTGCACAAAAAATCTTCCAAGGATGTATTTATATTTAATATATTTTTTATACGATGAGAGGAGTGAATTTATGAAGCTAATTGGGATGTTATTGTTCAAAAAATGGTTTGAATGTGTGAAGAAGAGAGGATAGTTGTGACCCTTTATAAGTGTGGTGAGTGGCACAGTTGTAATTGTTTGAAAGGAAATGGTGTACCGAATTTTTTTCTATAATTAAGGTCAAAATATAGAATATTATTGAGTTTAGAATATATAATGTCAAAATATTTTTAGAAAATGATTTTCTGGGCTGGTTTGGGTTTCTTTTTAACCCTTATTATTTTAGTTTATCCCCCGGTAAACCCATTTTTACCTTAACTGCGGTAAATATTTTTTATTGTTTTTATTATTAATTTCGGTCAAAAATTAATTAGAAATTATTATATAATATAAATTCTTATGATTCCAAATATTTAATACTTTTTTATAAATTCCATCCACATAATTGTAAAAAAGTAATTTAAAAATTTTATCTCGCAGACGTGATGATAATGTGTGTTTTTAAGAAATAATATACAATGTTTAAAAAGTTTTTATATAAAAATTCAATATGAAATTTATTAACATGACCTAAATTAGATTTAGGGATTTATAAATGAACTAATTTTACATTAAAACCAATTTTAAATATAATTTATCTTTATAAATAACTTAAATGAAAAGTATGTTTTCAACTAATTCTCAGTATTTTCAATATTCTTCCAAAAATAAATCTTTTTGAGAAAAGTATCAAAAAGTCACTGTAAGAAAATTTTTATAGGATAATTTAAAAATTTAACTTTATTTTATCTAAATAATTTTCAAAATGTGTGAAAAATTAAATTTTTTCATGTTGAAAATTTTATATAAAACAAATTTTGTGAGAAAATAGTATTTTCCAAACATATAGAGACTTTATTGAAAACGAATTACTTTTAATAAATATGTTTCATTTTTTAAAAAAATTTACAATTAGAATATTTAAAAAGTCTTTATTTCTATTTATATCATTGTGTTTAATATATAAGTTATGACGGGCGTGTTTTGATAATAATATTAATAATATATCATAATTTTGTTAAAACATGGTGTTGTGTGTAACATAATATAACATAGTGTTTCATGTAACAAAAGATTAACACAATGTTTTTATAACAAAATTTGTCAAATAAATTTCATTTTATTGAAAAAATTATATAAACTCAGGGTGTTACATTCTAACCCTTTAAAAAGAATTTCTCCTTCAAAATTTGACACTTGGATATACAAAAATGAGGATAATTCTACATCATCATATACTCAACTTCCCATGTAGCTTTTTAAAACTAGTTATTTGGCCATAAGAAATTTACATATTTAGTGGTGTTGTTTTGTAGAGTAATATTTTTTGTATTTATAATATCCACTGGTCATTACACAAATGAAATTTCATCCTCCAATTGTATGACCATTGTGTTTTGTACATGTGAAGGGTTAGGTATATAATTTCTCAGGGGAGATACTTATAACACATCATGGACTTTAGAGAGTGTTGTGGGATGTTTCAAGTGACAAACTATAGTTCTTATATGATCCATAATTTCAAAGGGATCAATATAACTAGGTCATTATTTTTCCTTTATTTTTCCATGAAGAAAATAAAATAAATACCAACTCACAAAAAAATATATTCAATATCATATTCATGATTATCAAGATAAGATTTCATTCATCTATTATAGGTCTTTATGTGTTTCCAATTGGCTATAAAATTGTATATCATATATTCATCTTGCTTAGTTCCCAATATCTTTATTTCTGAAAGTTCATTCCAATATAATGACGTTTTATACTTCTTTCTATAATGGGCTTCATAAAGAACAATCTAAATGCTTGAGTGAAAGATAATACTGCAAGAAAACTCAATTTGAGTAATTTTTTGATCTCAACCTCCTTTGAAATCAACAGAACTAGATCATAGTATATCATATAGGGTTTGAAATGTTCTCTCGAACTGATCTTCTATCAGAGTATTATACCCCATGCTAAAACAAATCTCTATATTAAGATATTATTTAAGACTTATCCCAAGAATCATGGTATAATTCAGGTATCTATCTAAAAAAATTTAATGTGGTACTCCATACAATCTTACCAATTCATTAATGTATATCTTGTAAAACTTTTCCTTATAGATATATTCTCTAATAAACTCCCATCATGTAAAACATCATAATGGGTGTCTAATACTTTGAACTTATGATAAAACTCAATCTTATTAACCAATATTGTAATCCATAACTCTTATGTAAGTCTTAAATGGAGACATATATTTTTCAATAATCCTTATATGTTTCCTGATTCTTACATCAAAAATACCATTTTGAAAATACTTCTATAAAATAACCCTTGAATCCAAATGCATAAATACATAAATCCTTACACTTAAATGATTGAAATGATATAGGTCCTTCCTTGGTCAAGAAGTTAATTCTTGGGTCATTTCATTGAGTTGGGTAATGTCCATGTTCACCACACATTATAAATTGAAATCCTTAACAACTTTATGATCTATAAAAATATTTTCAATATAGATAATATCTTCCCCATTATATGAGATATTATTCTAGGTTTATCATCCCACCTTATTGAAATATATGATTCAGAATGTTTTTTAATAATTTTTCATTAGCACATGGACATTCTTATGAGTTCATATTCCTCTTAATTCAAGCTTATGGAATCTCATCAATGTTCATGTTATTAAACTTATATCAAAATAAATGATTATGAATAGTTACAATACCTATATCTATAGTCATAATCTAATTTTTTTTCTCATAGTCACCAAAATTTACAATAAATTTCAATGTTAACATGATTCTTCTTTTTTATCTATTAATGAAAACCAAAAGCATAGTGTTAGCAAAGCTAATCATTATAGAAATAAAAATAGTCCAAAAATTAATTTTTATGAGATCCAAATGACAACACTATATTTTTAATACATGAAATATTATGTTTATCATAGGTCATTCATAGTCATTATCTATTCAAATAATTTATTATGGTTCATTAATATCTTGTGAATTTATAAAGAATATCCCTTGGGAGTATCAGACTAGGGTTGTAGCAAGGCCCATTTTCATCCACTAGATGATGATAGAGTCCATATCAATTAACCCTTTTAAATGTTATTTCCCCTAGGTATCTCTATTCTAGATCCACATAAACTTATATTATTTATAAATGGATTTAATTTCTTGGAAACAAATTTCTCTAACCTTTACCAAAATACCAAGAAAATTTCCTATACTTTGACTCAACCTTATACTCACCATAGAAAAACCTATAGACAAATCTTTAGAAATATACATAGGAATATAACTAAATTTTTATTATCCTATATTCCAAAGGATTTCTAAACCTATCATCTGATACCAACTATAAAAACACAGGATTATCATTTGTAGATATTTCACCCATTTTTATGAATATTCAATACACTAAAAAACATATTTTTTAGGACCATGTTAGTATAGTGCATTTGGAAACATGGAAACACAAAAAATTGTAACATTAGGAGACTACATTATCCCCCACTATATTCTTCATAAAAACCACCCTTCTTAGGCATATCACATGTAATACATTTCCTTATATCATGGGGAAAGTAAACATAAGAATGGGTGATATTAGATTCTCATAAAGGGTAAACAAGAGAGATACATAATCATAACATGAACCCAAGAGTATGGGAATATGAGAATAACATCTTAAAATCACATCTTGTATATCAAAGATTATAATATTCAATCACGACATAATGATTAATAGTTCATAAGACATGAATTATAATGAAATAAAAGAATATGAACCAAGAGAGCATAACATTGACAAAAGTGATGGAATTTTTTCATACCCATAAGAATAGAAAATATTATATCAAGGCTATCCACTAATACATTCATATAATGTCATTTTAGTGATAACCACCCCATACCAGCTTCATATTTGGTATAACCACCCATTTAACCTAATTTTAAGCTTGTCATAACCACCCATGTACCCTATTTTGGGAATTAAATAACCTTCATGGAACCCTTTGATCTAATATTATACTATTAATTAAACAATTAATTTGAAGAAGATATAGGTCCCACCTATCACATAATCCAAATCATACATATTTGTGTTATGAAATTATAAAACAGACATCATATTATAACCCATGAAATGAAATGTGATTCATAAATATTTTATCTTTATTTAACAATGGAAAAGTGACATGTTTCATAATCATTTCATCATTTTATTATATAATAACACATAAGAATGTTTCATAATAATTATACCATGATATAACCCTCAGATATGAAATGGTATTCCAAAACATCTTGTCATAATAAACCATTCTAAGAAATAATATGAATGATATTCATGGTTCATAACCCCAACAAAGAACAAGTAATATCAAACAATTCCATTGTAGATGGAAATATATTTTTTAATATCATTTAAATCATTTCTTAAGGAAAATAACCTTTTTTATTTTTTTTATAATCCATTTTTATCAAAATAAACTTTAAGGCTTATAAAGTATGTTTTAAAACCCATTTAAAACATTTCATAAGAAAAATATAAATTGTGATTAAAAAACTATTTAATGTGTAATTTTTTTGAAAATAATTCTATTAGAAAATAATATTGATTTATTATTAAATAATATTCAAATAAAATAATTATCATGATTATGGGAAGTTTCATCTAGGTCTTGTTAAAATAAATATTCCATTTAAATTTTTAGTAAAAGTAAGATAGGCATTGTTTGGAAAAAGATATTAATTTTCCATTAATTTTTTTATAAAATATAAAACATGGGTAAAATAGATTTTAAAAATAATCATAGAATAATAAAACATTTTTTGAAAACACTTTTAGAAAACAATGGTTTGTAAGAGAACATATTTTTAACCGAAGAGAGAAATAAATTCAGATTTTATTAAAAACATATTTCAATTATTTTATGGGCCAATGAGTTAGAAATGGTACTATTAATATAATAATTCATGAATAATCTAAGGATATGAAAATTAATGAGTTTATTGAGATATGTATCATAATATTTGGTCATCGGAAACATTTTCCTAAATAATCCTAATAAAGGATGTCATTGTAAAATAAAATATTTACCACATTGAAACATTGAATCATAATCCCCATGATGGAATAAAAAAATGAAACATAAAATATCACAAGGATAAAAAACTCATGATATTACATGAATAATCGTCAATATATATACCTCATAAAAGAATATTGGATCATAACATAATAGAGGGTTTAAAAAGGAAATTGAGACAAAATACCTTATTGGTTTGGTAACTTTTGAACCCTAAACCCCATGAAAGAGGGATCCAAAAATAGATTTGTAAATAACCATAATTTTAAGTATAATTATAATTAAATACATTCGTGGATAATATATACACTATAAAAATAAATAAGGGGTTAACATGTAACATGTCTCACAAAAAAAAGTTAGATAAAAATCCCACACAATAAGTCTTGAATTCCATGTTACACATTAAAAAACAATGTGTAAAAAATAAAATATAATATAAATCCATTAAATAGAATTATTTATATATATATTACCATATATAAATTTATTATGACTTTCTGTTATTTTTTTACTATCAATTCCATGTAAATGTTACGTTTAAGGTAATAAAACCTTTTTTTCGTATGTGATTTGATTTTTTTTTATTTTTGGTCCTCATAAATTGATCATAATTTCATCATGTAAATAATTTTTACCATTATAATAATATCATATATATTAAGTATATATTTATTTATAGTAATTTAAAAAATGTATTGATATTAAAGAAAATACATTGTTTATGAAGTCATTAGGTCATACATACACATGCATGTTGTTTACTTTTTCTTATAAGATTGAATAAAAGAAAGGTCAATGATATATTATCATTCAGAAATAATTTTTATTTCATATATATGAAAAAATTTCATTGAAAAAATCCTTGTTACCTTCCATGCAAATTGTTAATGAATTACATCACTTTGCGAGGCGGTAGTCCGCCGTACAAATGAGAGATGTTATCATATTCCCAAAAAATGGAGTGTGTGAAGGTATATGTGATATAAGAATTATATAATCATAATAATTTCATAAATATAATATATAAATAATAAATTAATCATTATTTCCATCCATGATAGGTGGTAGTGTAATAATGAAAGACATCTGCTCGTGAGGTGGTTGTCCGTTGTACACCAGAATACTGATTTCATAACCCATTTGATGGAAGTGAATATGGTTATAGGTAATTACCATAACATAAGAACATATAAGAATATAGATGTTATCAAGGTTATTATATCTTAATGTTATAATAATAATTTAATGAGGTTAATAAGTAAATAAAACAAAAACACTCATTGATGAAAATTACATCTTCTTTGATTATCCTCCTCAGGTTTTCACCATAAGCCTTTGTAGGTTGGATTTATGTCCAAAATAATGCTTCCAAGATGAGAGTTGGGAATTTTTTAAGTGATTTGGGTATGTGTTTTCCAACAAAGTTTTTTATGGTGTTAATAAGGGAGGATACAGGGTGCAATTTTAAAAGTGAGGTGAGTGGAACAGCTGTAATTGATTGAAAGAAAAGGTGTACCCAAATTGTTATCAACAAAAGAGGTTAAAAATGGATAATTAAGAATAGTATAATATATAAGGTAAAAATATATCCATATAATGGTTTTTTGTACTTATTTTGGGTTACTTTTAAACATTATCATTTTAGTTTGACCCCACAAGAAACCCATTTTTACCTCAATTGCGGTAAATATTTTATACATTCTTTACAATTAATTTTACAAAAACAATTAAGTTGAAATTATTAGTTAATATAAATTATTATGATTCCAAATATGGAATCCATTATTCCAAAATTGAATTCATATAATTGGAAAAACTCATTTTAGAAATATAATCTTTCAGGCTCGATGAGAAAATGAGGTTTTAAATAGAAAGTGTTTATCAGTTTATAATGTTTTTATACAAAAATTTACTATGTAGTTGATTAAAATGAACTAAATTTTATTAATTATGGTTCAATTAAAATACTTTTCTATGAAAACAATTTAAAATATAATTTAACATTATAAATAATTTAAATTAAAATGTTGTTGTCAATTAAAATTTAATATTTTTCACTATACATCAAAAAATGAAACTGTTCAGAAAAAAATTCACCATAAGACAATTTAGGAATGATGATATAAAAATGAATTTTATTTTATAAGAATAATATTTTAAATTGGTGAAAAATTAATTTTTTAAATTTTCACAAAAATAAATAAAAAAACATTTTTGGGCAAAATAGTATTTTCAAATCACGTAAAGACTTTACAGAAAATTATGTACTTTTTAACACTATGTTTTATTTAGGTAAAAAATATAATTAATATTTCAAAAGTAGTTATTATTATTTATATAACTATTTTTAATGTATAGAATATAATATCCAAGTTTTAATAACTATATTAATAATATATCATGTTTTTGTTGACATTCAGTGTCATGTGTAATGCAAGCTAACCTATTGCTATGTGTAGTGAAAGATTATCTTGGTGTTTCATATAACACAAGATATCAAATGAAATTAATTTATTTGAAACTAATGTTTATAAAAAAACTTGTTGTTACAATTATATAACATTTCAATGTAGAAGAATATACACCAAACAAAAGAAATTGGTGCATAACATGAAAATATTTCTCAGTGAACGGAAATTGAGAAGAAATTCCTTATCTTAAGTCCAAACTACTTCATATATGTTAATATTTTATGTATAATAAATATATATTAATTATAAATCTATTCCAAAACCATATTCATTTATATTATACCATATATGATTATATATAATATCTTATCACTTTATTATTACTAAATCTTTATTTAAATCACTATTCTTGGTGATAACTGCTCCATCATGAAAATATATTTTAGTTGAATATTTTTGGACCATGTACTTTCATCATGGTTCCATCATCTCAAAATTATAACCATGATATAACTATCATATATATTCATTATATCTTTATACATTTATATATTTATAGTAATCAATAAAATATCGATATAGAAAAATGAAATACATCGTTCATGGTGATGGTAGAATGTATGTGTGCATGAGTCCCATTTACAATTTTCGATGGATAAAATAAGGAAATTTTAAATAATAATTCAACCATTACCATCACGAGGAAGGGAAAGATTAGTTCCCTTTTTAACCATCTAACTGGGAAGCTTGTGGTAGTTGGGGTAGATACTATAGGGAAATGGGATGAAATCAAGGGATGATGAAATTCTATGACATTCATCCAATTATATAGACATATTAATGAATAATAAGAGATTAAAAATGTGAAATGATTTTTTTTAAATTATTGAATAAAAGATGATGGAAAATATTGAAAAAATGTGTTGGATTTCTAACTTTATTAGGATTTCATTTCAAAGGTTGTTCTTTTGTATTAAAATTATTTTTGAAAATGTTTTACCATGGGGATTAAAATATAATATTTTTTCTTGGTCTGATGATAATTAATTATGTATTTAAACACAAATCCCTTGTTTTTATTGATCATTCAAATAAACATTAAAAAAATACCTCTAAGTCGTGGCATATTACTCACTCAGTGGTGATGGGTTTACATATTGTAACTTTATTAGTGTTCACCAAGGATTTTGTTCATGGTACAATAAAAATAAACCAAAAATATTTATAATTATATCCTTAGAAGAACTATAAATAAATATTCATAAATAAAATAAATACACCAAAATTTCTATTTCAACATATCTATAATTTTATTACAACCCCAACATAATAAAATCAGCATCTTATGACAATTGTAATGGTGTGTGGGTTGAGTGTAAACTCAACCACTACCATGGATATGATATTAGAAGTGGGAAATTGATATAATTAAACTAATATGAGAAGAAAATAAAAGAATAAAAATACCAAAACCTTTGGGGGGAAGATCAAATGATAGAGAGGTAGTACCTCCACATTGAATGTCCATTGATTAACCCTATATTGTTTTCCTATTATTTATATTATTTAAAACTACATGGAGTGTACTGAAATGTACAAGGAATGTACTATAGTCAAACAACCAATTAATAGTTTTTGTTCATATTGTTGGCCAACCACACCACCCATTTTGTTTTGTGTATCAGTGGTCGGTTGGTGGAAGTATATAGTATGTGGCACCGATGTACATGGAATGTATCCCCTCTATCAGACACCATCCACTTATGGAAGTTCATAATCCCAATGTATAATAATTTAGATGATGTTTGAATTATGATCCATGTCCTAGGAATGTACTCTGGTTGGCCTAGTTGTGTTTATGAAAATGTACATGATGTGTGTTTATAAGGAACATGATGTGTATTCTACAATTTTTACACTGGTTTTCCCATTGTGTTATTTTCACTATAAACTCCTGAAAATTAACCATAAACACCAACTTAATAAATTTTATCCATAAAATAATAAATATATGGTGTAAATGGGTTTTGTGATTAATATTGTGTATGAAAAATTATGCACATAATGGGTACATCAAAATCCCCAAACACTTAGTAGTTTTCATTCCCTCAAAAAAATCTCAACATCGAATTAATGGAATCCACACACTAGAAAGGGAAGTATTCAATTATATACACCTATAAATATTAAATTCATATTATAATATTTGAAATGGAACACAAAATAATTTAATTCCAAACACATTCTAATACTGACTCGTATATTTTTTAATTAACATCATTCATCATCTTTTAGTTACATTTTTTAGGTTTTCATAAAAATACATGCCACTTGATGATTTACCTCACATGAAAAATAGAACACACAACACTCAAGATCATGAAATCTATGTTATTCTCAATCCTCGGTATATTCACTATATCCATAATCTAGTAAGTAATATAATTCTCTATATAGAAATTAAATCTCAAAAAACAATGATGTCTTTATTTAAGGCTATACTGATTCTGAGTATATGTGTAGGTAGATAACGATGTGAAAATAATATCAGAGGCTAGAAAAAGGAGGCTAAATTCTTAAATAATGAATCATGATATTCAATCACAAATCATAATAAAAATACAACAATATCTAAATCCCACAAAGGCTATCATCATCAATATATTCCCTTACCAAATGGTTTCACAAAACATCGATGAGTGTAATGTAGGAATTCAATCCTCTTTTTATTTTTTTCTCATTATAAGAAAAAATTATGAATACAATAAATTTTGGGTTTTGAACCCATTTTACCCAAATGAAAATTAGATACTCTACCTCACACATATTCTCATGGTCTGTGATAAAAATATACAATGAATCTCTATACTGCATCATTAAATATCAAATGAATAATCATGTAGTATAATCTATAAATTTTGGTAGGAAGGATAAATGGGCTTGTAATATGGCCTCCTATCAAGGTAATTCATGGTTTTTATGGTTTTCATAGAGATAAGATGTAGGGAGTGCCTCAAAGCTGAAAGGGGATGAAAATATCATCTAAATTCTTCAGTTATATCAATGTGATTAAAAATCATCATGTTTTGAAAATAAAAACATGCAATTTATAGTAGTTATGAATAAATCTTGAATATATATATAAGGAGGGGATAAAGAAGAATATGAAAAAGGTATTAAAATAACAATCAATAATGGGGAAGAAAATGGGTCAATCAAGTGATAACATGAATATAAATGGTCAGTCTATTAAATTAAAATGGATAATAATTAATATCAAAAATAAAACTATATCAGCAATCATTTAAAAAAATCACTAAGATTATAATTATCAGGAAAATTTTAAAATATGAACCTATTTATTTATTATTTATAATTATAAATGATCCAAAATATTTTCCATAATTTAAAATTTACTTTCAAATTATTGATTTCTCAAAGATCATTCAAAGTGAAAAGACTAGTATAGTCAATATTTTTTCTCCAAAACATAATATCTCATATGGTCTACCAAGTTAAAAACCAATTAGTATAAGAGGATGTGGGAAGAATCTACATGAATAGGTCAAGGGAGAGTAGTGGAAGAAAGAATCCAAATAATGTGAATGAAAATAATGGAAAAATTAATACTCCCCTCAAGAAGAGATTGAAAATTGGAGAGAATTCGAAAAAATTAACATGACATAAAAGGGTACATGTTATGTTTATGAAATGGTAAAAAATTCATGCACACAAATCATCACATTTAAAAAACCAATATATATATATATATATATAATATAGTGTGGTATAACAGTGACTGGGTGGCCTCTGGAGACTCAATTTCAGAATTTGGGGGGTCTTCTTGGGAGGTTTCAGCTAGAGTAGATGTGGATGCGATGTATCTCATATCCAACTAAATAGGTGGTAGTGCTGAAATCAAAGAAACAACACACTTAGGGTAAAGTGGGTCCTCTCCAGCCACCATGGGTTCTGGGCGATATAGCAAGAGAATATAGGTGTTCTTCTTCTTCCAAACCACCACCATGTTAAGAATAATGAGATAGTCTATCCACAAGGGAGAACTTAAGAGATCATTAGAAATAGAGGGATTAAAAATTTCCCAAATGGTATGCCATGTGGGTAGAATAGAAACCGCCATTATGGTTACCCTGATGTCCAGTGAACAAGGAATAGATATAGTGGCGGTAGAGTAGGTGATGTCAGGGTAATCATGGAAGATAATGTAAGTTATAAGATCCATGTCACGATCAAACACATCACCCATGTCCTAATTATGGGGGAGAAGTAGTGGTGGATGAATCATTATGGAGTGGAGATGATTTGGGTGGTCTTCTATGATGTTGGATTGTATCAAACAGTGGGTCCTTCATGCTCTCACCACATTGAATGTTGGTCATAGTGGTACTGGAGGGTGAGTGTGGAAACAAGAGGTGGGGTAGATAAATGAGGATATGAGTTTCACCTTTAGCCAAAATTGTCCAATATCAGTACAAATAATCTACCACCCTTCCTAAAATTGATCAAAGCCTCCATGTTTCTATGTGTCTTATAATATGTGTCTCCATCAAACACATAATTGGATGAGAAATCAAAAAATAAATATTTGAAGGGTGGAGTATTGACTTTAAGAACTGAAATTATATGTGTCTACCCCAGTATCTCCTTAGTCTCATCACAGATCCCCAGACTCTTGGGAATACTGATGTTGAGGAAATAACTGATCTTGTTGATCATATAATAGGAGAAACATTGTAGAAAGTCACTCATTGGATTCCACTCATCAAAAAGGAGGAAATGATATGGTCAATGATAGGTTGTTGTATGTACTAGAGCTCTTAAAGAGCACCAACCGCTGGAGGGAAATTATCTGATAGTGTGGTGGATATAGGATGTTCATATGTAGCTCTAGAATTTACCTGGAGTCTATGGAACTAGGAGTGAAAGATTTGGTTGTCAGGGTAACCATGTGATCTAAGGCTGCTATGGAAGATGGGGCTTTTGATATTAGTGTTAGTATAATTGACAAATCTAGTAGTTCAGAAATTTGTATGTCTAGCACTGAAGACTCCCCTAGCATCTCTACATAACCCAAGTGGGTAGTGAAATTTTTCACTTAGGGAGATATCAAATGCCTCTACTCCTATGATATATACCCATGTAAGACCCCAACATTTTTGGAGATTCCTCGTGCTCATTTTCATGTATTATTTTACATTTTAAAAATAATATCTTAGTGTTTTTCTTTGGGGTTATTTTAGGTGAATTTTTAGAAATTTGGAAGCTTATGGGGTTGTTCAAGGTTGACACATAGTTAGGGAAAACATTTTATTTTCCCTAAGAAACCATGCACAAATTTTATGATCCACAGGTGGTGGCACACAATTTTACCAACTAGTGGATATCCTTCCCAAACCATTCATGTCGATATAGTGTGGATTTTCATGGTTTTTCCATGGGTTTTCGAATAGAGTTCCACTTAGGATAAACTAATAAGTCCATGAGATTGGGTCCAAAGTTAAGGCGCATAGCTTGGAGAACCGTGCTCCTCCCCATTACACCATGTAGGTGGAAAATAATCACCAAAAAATTTATATAAAATTTCCTAACCCCAAAGTTTTAATTCACATTCTCCCTCTCTCAACATAAAATTATTTCCCACAATTCGAGAGGCCCTAAAGATTATTTTAAGGCTCCTCAAATCCCTTTCTTGGAAAATCAATGATCCGGTGGAAAAAATATGCATTTTTTTAAATGTAATTTATTTCTTGTTTTGATTCCTCCCTCTCCTATCGGCCTTCCCATTTAGAGAGGGGGTTTTTTCATTTGTTGTCGATTCTTTAGATATAGGTTTTGATGTATCTTGTTTTTTATCTTTATCTAAGATTTTTAACTTTAATATCCTTCTCCATTGTGAATTTGACCAGTCTATGTGAATTGAGAGTTTTGGTTTGGAGAGCATTCTTAAACGATATTGAATTTGGTAGTCTAAAATCCAATTCACAATGTATTAATTATAATTTTTCATATTCAATTATGAAATTGTATTTTTGAAATTGGGAAATTATATTTTAAATTGATTAAATTAATTGATTCCCTTGAGATTGTTTAACCCTTCTTTAATCCCATTGGTCCTATTGATTATTATGAGATTTGACATGAATGGAAACCAATGGGGTGTTCCAATACACATGAAATGGTGACTTATGAATTGTAAAAATGAGAATAATGGGTTAATGGAATTGAACTAAATCATTTATTCATGTTTGATAATGGTGTTTAATGGGTTGATTTCGCATGACCTTGAAGGGTTAATGAGTTGTGAAATAAATTATGAATGTGGTTGATAAATGAGTTATGAATGTGGAATCATGATATATGATATTTGTGATGATTGATCAATGAGTTATGGGTCAGGGATTTCTATTCTAAATACCCCTGGGTTTCTAGACTACTGCTCTAAATCCCCCAATATATATATATATATGCCTGTGAACAATGAATTGTGGGATAGGGATTGATGCTCCAAAACTGATGGGGTTCTAGAATAATTCTCTAGGCCCTGATAATATTTATGTGAAATTAGAATCCAATGAATAATAAAATCCCATAAAAGATTTATTTTTGAAATTTGTATGGTGTATTGATTAGAATCTAGAATGAGATGAAGAAATTATGATTTGTTCGAGTGACATCGTGAACCTGGTAGCTAGTGTGGTTAATTAAATAATAATTTAATGTGATGCCTGTTCACTTTTTTACTGTTTTATTTATTCATTATATAACTGTATCCACTGTAATAGAGTAAATATTTCTTCAAATGCATTTGGTGGTGTCCTACTGAGTTTTAATCACACCCAACTTTAACTCCATGATCAATACCGAAATTGACTTCAAGTTTACAGGACAAGGAAAGGGAAATAATCATATGTTATATAACTAATTTGTTATTTTTAATGGAGCATGAATAAGGGTACTAGACATGATGTTAGGACCCACTTGGGATGTGTTAGTGTGACTCTATTCTGGGTTTTCATTCAACAATTAACACACATTATGGCATGATATATCTACTGGTTTGGTTTATAATCATTTATCCATGTATTTAGACTATCATGTGATTTTGGTATTTAATTATTATGATATTTTGTAGGTTATATTTTATTTGAATTTGGATTTTTTACTGATTGTTTCTATTGTGGTTATTTGATAAAGAGGGTATAGTCTCCTAAAGTTATATACTAGACCCTCACTGATTTTTGAAGCCTTTAGCACATGGGGACGAGTTCCTGAGGCCACAAGAATAAATTTCTTGGGGGACCGATATGTGGAACCTAGGTAGAGATGTCACAAAGTGGTATCAAAATATCTTTATTTTCTTCTTAGTTATATTATTATTTTTAAACAATATATATAAGACTAAGATAAGTAACACCTTTTTCATGATACCATTCTTGGGAGTAGCTGACCCATGTATGGGGGAAACCCCTAGTACCCATGGTGGGATTCTTATTCATGATGTCGGCTATACCACCACCAATAATTGTTAATTTATTTTTTAAAAAACAAATTTTTTGTAGAGTGGTAACCACACATAGAGAAAAATCTCAAAATTCATCATCCATCTAGAATTGAAAACAAAAAAATGGAAGTATAATTCATCCCTTTGAATTCAAAATCAAAAATACACCACACCATGTCATCTCGAACAGTGATCCATCAAACTAAACCCATCAAAGAACAAAAAACCAATCTCCAATTATCTAGGTAAAATTAATCCCCATCCAATACAATTAATATACATGCCTTGAACCACAACAACCCCTCCTTACAAAATTCGAAATTCAAACACCAAACTGATGAAATTATGGGATCCCCTAAAAACCCATTTCATGCATCCATCTATGATGAACTCCCTGAGTGAATAGACCAAAGCCTCCATAGAAATAATCAGTACTATCCAAAATGGTGAGAGAAGCCTTCTGCATCATCATTAATCACAAAATGAGACACCAATGATCAAAACCATAAATGAAATAGAACAAACTGCATCCACCAAACCCAAAAAAAAAGTTTCAGGAATGATCCAACATAGGTTTTTCCACCTTGAAAACCATATACCACTCACACATCATATCCAAAAATTCTTTAAAAATCAACACACTAGGCTTACAGTGAGAGGAGTGATGGTATCCATAGCCATAGTAGAAGTGGAAGTAGGTGAGGTCTCAAGAACAAGCCCTGAATGACTCCAGAATAGTAAAACCCTTCCATGAGCCTCCAGAAAACCAATGAACATCACACCACACACTTCAATGAATGAGGTCCACCATAGTGGAGTGAATCTAATGTTGGATGCACCACCTGGAACAATATATACAAATCCAATGACACATCCAAAAACCTCCATGAAACCATTGCAACACACCGATTAACGGGGTTGTGAAGGTACATTAAAATATATCAGCATTAGAAGGAGGCTAGTTCCTCAACAAGGAGACTTATCCATGCTAATTCCACCAACCCCAACTAATGAAACTGCAATATGGGAAAAATCAAACCTAAAAAACACTTAAATAAAAATGAACACCAAGAAGAGAGCATCGTAAAAACTACTGGATGCAAGATTATAAATGAAACAGATGGAAGAAAAGGAATGTGGAAGAATTTGAATGGTAGAAATGGGGAGGTAAAAAGGAGGGAGTGTTGAAAGGGGGAGATGAATCCAAAGAAGTAGTTCGATCCCCCTCCCCCTGATTCATCATCGATGAAACTATAGTACAGAGAGCGGTAAGAGAGAAGTCATTCAAAGGCTCGATCTCCCCCCTCATGATGTTTACTATTATAGTTTAATGTTGTTTCACCTCGAGTGTTTCACTTTTTTTGTGATGTTATTAATTTTTTAGATTTTACTCATGGATTGATATGGAATGGGAGTTGAGTATATATACATCATTCTAGGCACTATGGATTTTATGTGACATGCACCATTTTAGGTACGCACAAAAAAGAGGGTATTGGGTGAGTTATTGAAGTGAAATTACTAATCATTACTTGAGTATTTAAAAATAAAATGGTTCCTAATAATAAATTTATAACTATAAATGATTTTAAATTTGGTAATATTAAATGGTTAAAATGAAAGTATAATTGGAATCAATTAAATATGGAATTCTTTTAAGATATATTTTCCTTGAACGGTGTGAGGGATGTTTGAAGGTAATGATGGTTCCTTAGTTCTTACATTCATAGGGTTATGATGGATGATTAGTTATAGCCTTATATTAATCTATCTTATGTAATTGTGATAATGAAATGTTAAGTTCTCTAAGATGTGTATTTTTCATTATTGATACTTGCCTCCATGAAGACTTTTTCTGATTAGATGACATGAGTAAATTGATTAAAATGTTTCTCCAGAAGTGAATCTAGAGGCTCTAATGGTTCCGGGTGAAGGAGTGGGAGAGTAGTTCCATGAAAAAATTAACCACTTTATAAAGTTTCTAGAAAGAGACCTAGGGTGAGCTGTGTGGAATATTTATGAACTGACATGGAGTTCCATTTTAGGACCATACGATGTTCACCAAAGAGGGTGGACTTGAGGTAGATGAGTTATGGATTTACACCATCTAGAATATCCTTTTCCATTTAGAGACTCCGATAGAGAAGTGATTTAATTCATATGATTACATGTTGTAAGGATCATTTATGTGTTGGTGGTGTATAAAGAATCTGGAAAAGAAGTTGGAGGAAACAGTATGGAAGGACTTCAAGGAGAAGGTCCTAGAACACATATATAATGATATTCTTAGTTAGTAAAGGGTTTATGGGCTTATACAGTTGACCTAGGGGGTATGTCCATGATATACTGTGTTGGTGGATTCACCTAATTGTAGTTGTTTTTCCATACACTGGTAGGGGATGAGGAAATTAAGGTGAGACATGTTTAAGAGGGACTTAAATGAGAGATTATTTCCAAGTTTAATATCTTTCTGTTAAAGAATTTTTATGTGGTAGTGAATCAGATCTAATTTTTTCGGGGTTCATGAAGGATACATTCATTAGATGATAGGTGGTTTTTTTTCTGGTCGACCCGGAGGTACATATTCAGAGAGTAGGAACCATCACTAAGAGAACATCAACTATGGAAATATTAAAAATAATATCCAGATAGATGAATTAGTTACAAAGAGTAGTAACTAATTATACTTCCACCAGTGTGGTAGGTGAAGAAATTTTTTTATCCAGTCACTATGAGCACTTGTAGTGAATTTTTCATGTGGTAGGATGTGTTTCTTATGGTGGTATTTTAGAAACCATTGAATGGTGTGTAGTGATGGAGGATCTAGTCCAAATTAGAGTAGATTCAGGGGGTTTTCTACCCAATATCAGTTAAGTAGTTAGAGATCTTATAGCCATAGATCTTGAGGTTGTGGATGTGGTAATTCAGTGTAAGATATCCCATATCAATAGTGAAGTGTATCATAGGGGACTCAGGCCACAACAAAAGGAACATGGGAAGGATAGTGGTATGCAGTTTAGCTTGCACATTTGGATAGTGAGGCTAGGCCATCAATAGTCATAGGTATTATTCTTGTAGATTTTGAAATTATTGGTGACTTATTTATTGTAGGAGGCTCTAATTATTTTCTATCTTCTCAACTTTTGAACAGTTTGGGTCTGATAGTGGAGTTTCAAATTGGGTTTATTATGATCAACACACCATTAGAATTATGGTTGATGGACAAATATATATAAAAGGGGAGTTTTCTCATGTTCAGGGAGTATCCTTTTTTTTGGTCTTTACATACTTGACATGTCAGGTTTTAACATGATATTGGATATGGACTAGTTGGTATCTAACTGATACAACATCAATTGTTACAATACTAGAGTAACATTTATGTCCCTTGATGGTAAATTTTATACTCATAATGTAGGGTGAGATATATAGGATGTCCATATAGGGCCAGTACATTTGCAATTGGGAGATCTCACTACCTAGGTCCTGTCTTTTGCTAAAATATGGGGTGTAAAGTACGATGTGTTTCCAACCATAATGGACCTAAAATAAGACATGTTTCCTGATGTCTTCTTAGGGAATCCACTTGAGATATATATTTTGTTTAGAATTGATCACATTATTGGAGATGAACTAGTTTTTATTCCAATTTTTCATATGGAACAAATAGAGATTTATGAGCTCAAGATATAGCTGGAAGAGTTGAATGATAAGTGATTTATCTTTCTAAGTATGTCTCCTTGGGGTTCAACAGTTTTTTCTAAGAAGTATCTTGGGATGTTGCATTTATGTGGTGATTATCCGATGTTGAACTAGAATCATAGTGATGAACCAATATCCTCTTCCAAATGTCAAAAATCTTTTTGAATATTTGAGAGAAGTTTTTTTCTCTATGATTGATTTGATATCAAGGTATCATCATTTTAGATTTAGACCTTCCAATACACCACAAACTACTTTTAGAATCAGGTACGACCTATATGAGTTCTTCATGTTGCCATTTTGGATGATGAACTATCCCGATGTATTTATGGACTTTATTAACTAAATCTTCCACCTGTATAGTGATCATTTTTTTAGTTTTATTTTTAGATAAGATCATGGGGTACTCTAAGGCTCATGATGATCATTCCCATCATATTTACATCATTTTTAGTACACTGAGAGAGAACCAGTTATACACCAATCTAAATAAGTGATAAATATGGATCAACATAGTACATTTCAGGGGACACATAATCCTGGAGGATTGTGATCTAGTGCAACCAAATAATGTGTAGGCATTTATTTCAATAGAGTAGCCTAAGAAATTTATTGATGGTCAATGATTTAAAGGGTTAGTAATTTATTATTGGTGGCTTATCCATGACATTTCCCTTTTTTTAGAATCGTATTTGGACTTGACCAAGAAGGGTTCCAAGATAGAATGGTGAATATCATTCAAGAATTCATTACAAGTGTAAAAAATGTGGATGAGTACTATACCAATCTTATCATACCCAATCTAATTGAAGACTATATCTTTTTTATGAGGTGTTTGGGATTATAATTGGATAGTTGTGGATGTAGTGTGATCTAGTTGTGGAGTATGGATCATGAAAATTCAGGCTAGACATATGGTATTATATTACACATGATCCGCTGTTGGTCACAATAGTTTATGCTTTAAAGTGCTAGTGACATTACCTATTGGGAATTTTTTTTACAGTTTATACCAATAAAAAATGTTAAAAGTATATATTTTTTCAGTGAGATTTGAATAACCAAAAATTGAAATCGGTAGAGTATAAGTAGTCATTTTATTTTGAGCAAGTCTTTACACCAGGGATGTGAAACATTTTTTCATATTATTTGATCTGGAATGCACAGACTCAGATGGTTAAAGAGTCCAGTTCTGAGTAGAAAATGAACACCATGATGACTGAGATGTATAGTTAGGTTCTGGAGGGCCAGGAGAAGATGGCACATGTATCCTTATTAGTCGAGTCTACACATTTGAGGTAGATCAATGAGAGATAATATTAGGGTCTAGTGTGTTTTTTCATGAGGGAAAACCGTAAAGATGGGGAGTCTCATTCCGATTGGTCTATATATGAGAGTGAGATAATATATGTTTGAAAATATATTTTTGTTCATATGTGTATGTATGTGGAGATTATTTGTGAGTTTCGTGCCTTGAAGTGGGTGGTTCACCCTTTTTTGATCAAAATTTACTATGATGTTCAGATATATTATTGGTGACGGGGCATGAAAAGGGATATTTTGGGATTTTTAATACGGTGAAACACCTTTTAGTAGTTTAAGTCCAACCATCAATGACCTAGTTGTTTGTAACATTCATTTCCCATTCTAAAATGGTATATGAAAATTGATACCAATTTCTTTGTGGTGGGTATTATAAGGAGCCCTCAAATAATGATGCGATTTGGTTGATTTTGGACCGGTTGACAAAGTTAAACAATTTATTGCCTATCTGGGAAAATTTTACCAAATATTAGGTGCGTTAGATGAATTTGTAGTTGATAATCCATTAGTATGGGATTCCACATACCATATTTTTAGGTGTTAATTCAGTTTTAATTTCTAATTTTGACCGGGGGTATAGAAGGAATTGGTTACCCAAGTGTTTTTGTGTATGGATTTCTAGCCATAGACTGATGGGAAATTAGATCACACAATCTAGGTGCTTGAGGACATGTTGAGAGAATGCGTCATTGATTTTGGTGGGTCTTGGGAAAAGTACATAGCACTCATTGAGTTTTCCTACAAAAATAGTTTTAAAGAGACTGGTCACATTGAACCATATGAGGAACATTATGGTAGGTTATGAAGACCATCTTTGCGTTGGATGTATGAAGGTGAGTCAAAGTATTTGGGACCGAGTATCATCTAGAAGACATTAGAACATGCCTATTTCATTCAAAAATTTATAAATTTTCCTTATAATAGGATGAAGGTGTGTGATGATTGACGTCAAAAAACTCTTGATTTTCAATTTTTTGATCATGTATTCCTTCAGGTTTCCAAGATTCAATCACTGTAGGATTCAAGGGTAAGGAATGATGGTGCTCACGTTCATTCGACCTTTTGTGATCATGGAGAGAATTAGAATGGTATCATATTAGTTGGGTCATTCATAGAGTTATAGTTCCATGTATGATGTATTTCATGTGTCACAACTTTGAAAATATCACTCCAACCCTTCACATGTGTTCAATATTGATGATGTTGATCTTAAGGCCTATGCTTCTTTTGAAGAGCATTATATTATTGTTTTGGATCACAGTGAGAATTTTTTTTTAGTAATGATCATGCATATAGTCTGAGTGTTGTTGAAACATGGTCATATTCAGGAGGAAACATGGGAGAGGGATGAAGATATTTGGGGTTAGTGGCTCAACCGTTTCACCTCATAGTATTATTGTTGTATTTGACTACAACTCAAAGATAAGCCGTTATAAGGTTGAAGGATTCTAAGACCCCATTCTTTCGGGAGGCACCTTATTTTAATTTTTAGTTATTTTTACATTTTTTTGTAAAATATTAATTGGGTTATTCAATGGGGTTGTTTTAGGTGAATTTCGATAAATTTGGATTCCCATGGGGTTGTGCAAGGTTGGTGCATAGTTATGGAAAACCATGTTCTTTGCCCCAAAAATTGTCTTCCCGTATTCGGAGCAAGATGAGGTGGAGCACGGTTTGTGCAAACCATGAAACCACCCTCCCCAAACCATGCACCCTGATATAATGTGGGATTGAGTGGTTGGGGCATAATTTCTCAAAATTTGTACCACATATGATAAACCATGTGGCCCATGAGTAGGGATACATAGTTATGGTGCACAATTTGGATAAATGTGTGCCTCCACCTAAAGAGTCATGAACGCAAAAATTAAACCCCAAATTTTTTTTGTAAAAAAATTCCCAAACCGCCAGGTTTTTATTCCCATTTTTCTTATATATACCTTGAAATATTTTTTCACAATTTGGTAGGATCTGGAGGGGATTTCAAGGCTACAAGACCCCTTTCTTGTTTAATCAATGATTCAGTGGATGAAATATATACCTATCATGTATGTAATTCTTTATTCATTTTGATTACTCTATTGGGTATATTTATTCTACTATGGAAAGGGAAGGGTTTTCTTCTATTTTAGATATTTTATATATTGGTTTTGATATTTCTTTTTTTGTTGGATCTTGATCCTATGTATTGATATTAGATCTCCTTCTACAATGTGAATCTGACCATTCGACATTAATCAATAGTTCCAGTTTGGAATGAATTCATCAATGATCATGAGGTAGGCGGTCTAAATACCAATTCCCATAGTCTTTAATTTAATTATGTGCATTTTATTGTGAAATTATAGTTTCAAAATTGGGAAATTTCATTTTAAATTGATTAAATTAATTTATTCCCCTGATATTGTGAAACCCTTCACAGATCACATTGGACCCGTTGATGATTATGAGACCAGGTGTAAATGAAAACCCAATGGGTGTGCCAATACATATAAAATGGTGATTTGTGAATTTTAAATTGTGGAATAATGGGTTAATGGAATTGAACTAAATCCTTGAATAATGTTTGATAATAGGATTTAAATGTTTCATTTGGCTTGACCATGAAGGGTTAATGAGTTGTAAAATAAATGATTAAAATGGCTGATAAAGGATTTATGAATGTTAAACTATGGTACATGATATTTTTTTTGATTTATCATTGTGTTATGGGTCAGGGACTGTTGATCCTCATACCCATAGGGTGTGTGACTACTTTTCAAGGCCCACGAGATATGTATATCTATATATATTAATTTATTTATATACACATAATTACTGAGTTATGGGACAGGGATTGATACTCCAAATACACATCGGGTCACAGACTACTTCTCTAGGCGCCCATTGTATTTATGTTAAATTGAAATCAAATGAATAATGAAATCCCATAACAAATGATTCGTGAAATTCCTATGTGGTATGATTCAGACTCTAGAATGGGACAGAGCAGTTATGATTGGTTCATGTGTCACCATGAACATAGGGGACTATGTGGTTAATTAAAGAAGAATTATATATAAATCCCATTTACTTTGTTCTTTATTATTTATTCTTCATACAACTGAATACACTATTACAGATAGGATATTTCTTTAGATGTTGTAGGTGAGGGAATACTAAGTTCTAGTCACACCCTACTCAGTCTTCCTAATCAGTATCTTAATATACAATTTGTTTTTCGGAAAGGATGAGGGAAAAATTTAAATTTTAGATAAATGATTTGGGATTCAAGATGGATCATAGATTAGGGAAAAAGAATTGATTTAGAGACTCACTTGGGTGATATCTATGTGTCCTCATTTTAGGTTTTCATTAGATACTGAACACTCATTATGGATTGAAATAATTATTAATTTTGTTTATGGTCATTCAACCATGTTTTCATATTATCATGTGATGTTGGAATTTATTGATTATAGTATTATCCTTGTTATTTTTTATTATCATTTTGATATTGTATATTTACTTCCATTGTTTTGGTGATTTTATAAAGAGCATATAGTCTCCCCCAATTAAATATTATACCCTCACTACTAGTTGGAAGCCTTTGGTGCATCGAGAGGTCCACCTAAGGTCATGTGAAAACTTTTATTTAGGCACTTCTATGTAGAACACAAGTCAATATTTCACTCCCCATCTACCATGAACTGAATGAAAATAAAAGAGTAAAAAATTAAAAGGAAAAAAAAGAAAATAGTGAAAATCATTATATGTAAGTATACATTGTGTGTGTACAGAGTACACGACATGTTGTATGTTCGGGATGGAATACATGTTCTCCAAGTACATTCTTATGATATTTGTGTTTTGGAAATAAATAAGTACATGGTGTATACCTAACACACATGTCGAGCTCTCTGTGATGGATTACATCATTTTTATGTTCTCGGATAGGACCTTGTCACTAATGAAATAGTACATGGCGTGTACCAAATGCACATTCCATGTCTAAGAAATGGTATGTCTGGATGAGTGGAAATTTTGGACACAAGATCTCCTATGATATGCATATGAAATGGTGCATTACATTTACATAACACAAATACCATGTGTTTTGAAATTCCGAATCGAGAGAAACATTTTTGTGTACACATTATACACTGCTTGTGTTCTTTGTGCATACCCGTGTACTTCTTGTTTCACCCGAATGCCTCACAGAAATGAAAATAACTAAAAATGTATCCAAAACATTGAAATAAGGGTGAAGGAAAAAAGATACCTATATTGATGAATGTAATGAGGAATAAATATGGGAATGAATCACAACAAAATGAGATATTAACAAGAGGGGGGGGGGGTTAAGTAGAGAATGAAAAAAGAAAATGTGAAATGAGGTATAGAACAGGGTCATGATAGATTGGGGTTCCCTCATTTTATATCCAAGACACATGGTGGGTATATTAGAATACACACTTTTTATTGACTTTTATTAATTTTATATGTTTTTTCTATTTTCATTAACATTTAAAATATGTGGTCACTATTATAAATTATTTATCAATATTTATTTATAATTTTATATTTAGAAAAAAAATAAACACATACCCATAGTGTATCCAAAAATACGTTTCTTTTGTTCTAAAATCCAAAAAATGAGAACTAAAACCATTATCATGGGGGTTGCGGTGAGATTTGAACTGACGACCAATTTGATCTAGGTTAGAACCCTCAAAATTTTGAGTGAAGTTTGTAGTAATAAGAGTTTCATTATACTTTTTATTATTAATAAATAGTTAAACACAACATTGACTAAGGAAGAATTCACAACATGTTGTTTGAATTATATAGATATTGAGATGATTTAGGGAGATTTTTTGAATTCAAACCCAGATCTTTTAGACCTTGGGATACAATTTTTCCAATCATCCCACACCACCCTTAGGTGAAATATTATTCTAAAGTGATTTTTAATTAGAAATTAAATTATTATTAACATGACACGTGAAGTATTTTGAAATACACATTGTGTTTTTTTAATTATTAGAAATGGGATAGAACTGATTCAACTAAAAGGACTCAAACTCAGGTATTTTAACTTATGAGATACGACTCTACAAGAAGATTCATCCCCCCCATCAGTTTTTAATTATTTTTAATTGATCATGTTATTTAAGAAAACATCAAACACACCATTTAATAAAACACATGGTTAAAAAGAATTAATCGCGCACTAAAGGTGGGTTGGAAGAGATTAAAACCAGAGTCAACATGGATAAACTCTAGTAACCCTTCCATAAACACACACTATATTCTTTTTCTGACTTAATTATATTTTAGGTATACAAAAATTATTGTTATAATATATACGAAAACATAATGGTATGTATCATGTATATTGGTACACACACTATGTAACATCATTTTCTTTATGTTTATATATTTGTATCAAATGGATATAAAAATGTTTTTACTTGATCTATGAAGATGATGCACATTCCATTTATTTATTGAAAAAAAATTATGTAAGGGGAGAGAAAGTTTGTGTTTCCTCCCTAAAAGTGTCATTATTTTAGGTCTTTGGCTAACCTAAGTTAGATTACTTACTAGTAATCTGAAGGTGTATATGAGTTTTTCTTATAGAACCAAAACATATTATAGACCCCATATTATTTTAGTATTTTTAATGACATTTAATAGGTTTGGGTGGTTGCTTTTAATAACCATTCTCCCTGGCTAGTAATTTCCGATGGTGGACTAGTGCCTTGGTTAGACCATATACATCCTCCCTATATGTGGGTTTCTACATGGAGATATGAAAAAACTGAAAATGATCACCTGAATTGCCTGTATGTAGTAATAAATGAACTGAATGTGTAACTATAAATAATTTATCAAATTCATTATTTGAATGATTAAATGTTGTCCCATATTCAATGTTTGTGTTTAGAAAATCATTTTATGAAATTTTTAATGCATATCAAGTAGGGTACATGTCATAATATGCTTCCTCAATTGAAATAGAATAAGAACACATAAATTCATTCTCAATTGGATATTCTAAATTATAATTTCTCTCAAAACTTTTCTCTACTATATTTTCATATTTTACTAATCTCTTGGTTTGGTCTAACTAGCATGTGGTAAAGGTTTTTATCATCAAAAATAATTTTTCATTGTTACTCGATAATGATTCTAGAGGTGAAGAATAAATGTTTGGGGGGAAGAATGTAATTGGTTAGTCCTTGTAGTGAAACTCATTATCCATGTATGGATATTATTCTTCTGGATAAGTGTACGACATCACTGGATCATATAGATATAAATCAAAAAAAGATAAAGTATACCAACCTCTAGTGGAATTTTTTTCTAAGATATTTGAGGTTGAGGTTCCAAAGAATATAATTAAGAATGAAAAAAGAAAAACATGGGTAAAGCATCCTCAACTATTTCTTCAAACTACCGTTTCTATCACCAGATATGCAAAAATGTTGAAAAAAATTATTATGTTCCCATCAGGAGGATGGAAAAATAATTTCCCTTCTTATCCAAATAATTAAGTAGCTACTTGAATTTGGAGTCGATACCATAGGGAACAAATTTGAAAATAATGTTAGATGCAAGTTGGTGACATTCAGATGATTATCAGGATAAATAAATGAGTGATAAGGGATGAAAAATGAGAAATGATTTTAGAGAAAATGTTGGAAAGCAATAAGAGAAATAAGAGTAGGAAAATATTATGTCATTGTTGTAAATTGAATTTCGTTTTTGGAAAAGTTTTTATTTTGTATTTAAATTATTAATGAAATCTATTAACCCTATGTATTCAAACATATTAATTTTTCTTGGTCTGATAAAATAAAATTTTGTATTCAAACACCAACCCTTTAGTACAGAGATTGAACATTAAAATACACATTAAAAACCCAAAAAAAAATTTGAGACGACTCACAATATGGTCATGGGGTTTCCTATTGTAACTGCTTTAGTGTTCACCAGTAATTTCATTATAGGTTTGATATGACTACACCATAAAATTTGGAATTAACTCATTATATGAATTATAAACCATAATTAAAAATTAAATGAAATACATTAAAAGTTATATTACAACATAACCATGATTTTATTACTACCCCAACGTAATAAAATAAACCTCTTATTACTTTGTTCATGGTGTGTGGGTTGAGTGTACATTCAACCCCTACCACAAATATGATAGGAGAATAGAGAAAGGGATGAATTAAACTAAAATTTGTTTAAAATAAAAGAAAAAAATCTACTCACTTTGCGGGAAGATCAAATAGAATAGAAAAAGTACCTAACCTTGAATGAACAACCCCTAAATCTGGAGGGATACTGTCTTATATATAGGATTTGAAACTACACAACATATACTGAAAAGTACATGACATGTACTATGGTTATCTAGACGTTTCTATGTTTTCTCCACTAGTAGGTAGAGAACCACTCCACCGATAGATTTTTAGATGTCATAGGTCAGTTGGTGGAGGTAAAAAAATGTGGTACAAACTGACATGGTGTGTATCATATCTATTATCCACCAACCACTTTTGGAAAGTTGAACCCAATGTGTATAATATTGTACATAACATGTGAATTAAGATATGTGAGCTAGGTGTGCCCTCTGGCAGGCTGAGTCCGGTCTATGAAAATGAACACAATGTGTGTTTATAAAGAGAACACCATTTATTCTATAAATTTGTCATTTATTTTTTCCATTGTTTTATTTACACTAGAAACTCCTAAAAAATCATCATAAACACCAAAATAAATCATTTGATCCATAAAATAATAAATATACAGTGTAAAAGGGTTTTGATCATAATAAATTTTATGCAAAAGTATGCACATAATGGGTATATAAATAGTTAAACTTTATTGAAACATTATTAAAACATATAAATCATATGTATTAATTAAATTTATCCACATTACCGTCCAAATAAAAACTAAATAAAAAATTAATGAACTATCTTAGTGGAGGTGGTAGTCCACACGTACACACGACCGACGTTGTTTTCTAACAGATTAAAAGGTAGGAATGTATATATGATATTATAATTATATAAAAATAATTATGTCATAAAGTTTATATATAAACATTAAACCAATCATAATAATCATCTATAAAATATGATGAGGAGAAATTAATGGTATCAATATGTGGGGAAGGTAAGATGTACATACACATGTGCGATACTTCAACTATTAATTTGTTGGAAATGAGGGTGGATAGTTGTGGTTTCATAATCATAATAACATTTTGGTATATTGAGGATACTATATTTAGTATTTTATGATAAATACCATATATTTAGAGGAGATAAAAGAAGAAATAAATTGAAAGAGTTCACGTAAGATTATTACATCTTCATAGGAAAACCACCTTTTCATTACAACTTAATCTATATAATATTAGTATTAGTCCCACACAAGGAATCAAGAATGTGGTGAGGGAATATATGATTATATTTGGGAACATCTTGGATAAAAAAATTCTATTGAATTACAGAGAGCCGAGGGGAGTGGATTCCAATTTATAAGAGAGCGGAGGGGTACTTTTTAAATTTCTTAATGTATTAAATTAATTTAAATTATATTTAATAAGAAAGGGATAAAAATTGATATAATTAAAATATCAGATTAGAATATCTATAAATAATTTCATAAAATAAAATTATTTTATGTTCTGGTCATGTTTTCACCATTATGATTTAGTTATAACTCCCATTCACCCTTTTTAAAATTTCTATAATATTCAAAATTTATAGACTTTGAGGGTGAATAATGTTACAATTAAATTATATATGATCAATAAATGGGATATGGTTGATTCATTGAACCATATCCATTGAATTTGGTGGAATTTAGTATTTTTAAGAATTTTAAAGCATTTAATAAATTAATAATTATTATAAAATATTATTAATGAAAATTTGACACTATTTATTTAATATGAATTTAAATACTACAAGAGAAAGGGGGAATTAAAATATAATAATTTCAAAATTACATAACATATAATATATATCTATAAAAATCTTGGGAAACATCCTTTAATACATATTATATCACTTTTAATATTTTTAAAATCATTTATTTTATTTTTCTATTAACTAAATAAATAATGTGTTTGGGTTGAGTAAGAATTAAAGGTAGATATTTCGACACAAAAAATTGAAATAAATTACCATGATGAAAAAAATTATTTATATTTCAAATAAATATTTAAAATATATCATAACCTCTATTTGTCCTTATTTAAAATGTTTAAAGAGGATACAACAAATAGAATGAATTTTTTGAATTTTCTTTAAATAAAATAATATAAAGGTCAAAATCACATCCAAATGGAATCAAAAGCTCATATTTTAGAAGACTAGAGATATGAGTGACTCATTTCACTAAAAACGTTTCTAAATTATGATGCACCAATTTTGTGGTGAAAAATAGTATTTTTATAACTCCTAAGGTAGAAGAAATAGAGATGTACTCAGGTTAATATCTCAATGATACTTTAAAAATCACTCATAATTATTATAACTTTTTTATATTTTTGGTATTTTTAATTATATGAAAGAAATAAAAATGATGTTTTATTATTATTATGTGGTTTGAGATAATTAAATGAAAATAAAATAAATCACACTTTGGATAGGGAGATTTCTCTAGACCCTAGGTTTGGATATTAATATTTCTTCACTGTCCATTTAAGTTATTTAAAATTTGTTTAATTATCTAATATATATTATTCATAGATCACTATTTAGTAACCCTAACCCCGATTCCAATACAGTACCTGAATCTGGATTACCACCAACACTAAGAGAATCCCTCATTTAATAGGGGATGAAATCTAGTTCCATGGGTGTTGGTAAATAGTTGTGGAATGATTTTTCCCACATTGATTATAAAATTAATTCATATGCATGTCTACTTGAAAATTGAGAATGACTAATAAAAAATCTAGACATCATAGAAAAAATAGTTTGAGAACAAAAAAGTCATAAAAGTGTAATCAATAATGAAAATAGAAAATAAATCTATATAATTCCATTGAAGAGTAAAAAACATTTATTCTATATTGTATACATAGGTTAGAAAAAATGTCAATGATAAACAAGACCAAAGACATGAAAGATTAAAATATGTACATGTGATGTTTGAAAAATGAGCTCTGACCATCTCACAAGTAGATCCAACTCTATAGTTGGAAATGATATCTCATTAATGACATGAAAAGGTGATACACCATGGGAATACAATATCTACCTCTATATCTTCAGGTACCTAAAATTTAGAAATCGAATCTCCATTCCCATTTTGTTGTTCTTTTAGGGTTTGAGCATAAATATTATGTAAAGCACTACTAATGTTGTCTTATCACAATAGTGATATACTATTTGTTTGATTGAATATATATACAAATTTATATATGTATATAAAAAGTTTTGATAGTAAGAAACTATTGTATAACAAAAAATTAATGGTGAAGAAAAACATAAATCAATATCAATGACAACCTATGACTATATATTCTGTGAGGATCCAAACCTTTACTACTCTATTTGAGTCCCATCTCTAATTATGAGATAATAAATATGTTCCATCTCCTATGGGGTACTTCATATACCTGTACATAACTCACACATCGATATATATTTACCCACACATATATGTATATGTGTTCAAAAGAATATGGGGCCCTATAGACCCATCCTTTAAGAAGGGAATATGGTATAATGTGTTAGGTAAATCTTGTAGCCCCTCTCATTAAAGAGGGGAATGTGAATAATGTGCCAGGGAATTGTGATCTAATCCCAAACCATCCACACATTAATCAATTTTTCGATACATTATAAAGTAGTATATATTAAAAATGTATCATATTAAAGAAGTATAAATATAACACATCAAGGTGGTACATAATTTTTGAATAATACTAAAGGACGTTATATATATTAAGAAGTTAGTCATTCTCCACATCAATTAATAATCATACTCTATAAAGAGTAAATAAATATTCTATATAACTGGTAATAATTAATGATACCTAAGGAAGTAATATATATTATCTATAAATAATAAAAATGAATGAATTATATTCAGGAAGTAATATATCAAAAAAATGTACATAAAATTATAGAATCATGTTTTTAGGACAACAATCCAAACATTTCATAAAAAATAATGAACAAAATATTAGAAGAATAAAGTGAAACAAAAAATATAGTCATCAATTTTGGTCTCAAGATATAAATAAGTATGAGTAAACCAAAGGTTGTAGTCATGGTAGTGATGGGGTGCGATAGTAGTTTTCCATGCCCAACTCATAATTGAGATGGTGGATTCTTACACAATTTATTTTATGTAATTAATATTTTGGAGAGTGGTTTTCATATGGAAGTCCAATTCATAAGTAATTTTCAATGAAAATCTAATTCATATTATTAAGTGAACTACTCTAACAAATCATTAATAATTAAGTTTATATATATAAAAAGTTTCAACAAAAACACCTTAAAGAAGAATTGAATTTCAAAATGGAATGTTTTTAAAGAAATTAAAAACCTATAAAATTGAGTTTTTATTTTAAACCATTCTAAAATTTGACCCTTAATTGAAAAAAATAAAGGTTGTTAAAATATTTTTGTTCTGTTTTTAATGGTAATATTGTTAAATCAAATATATCTAACTCATTCATCACATTTTAACTAATAAATTATACAAATGGTTCTGTTTGAATCTTTGTATTATAACCCATTTAAGTTCATGTAATATGATATGGTTTTGATTTTAATGTAAAATAAAGACATAAGATATTTTTTTTTCTGAAAATCTAACACCACAATGGTTTAGAATATTAACCAAGTTTATGTTAACTAATTTCTTTAACACTTATCCACTATCGGATCAAGTGACATATCCCACTTGAATAAACTAAATTAATTATCATATAATATATGGGTCTTATGAAATAAATAGATAATATAAATATCACTTTTGAAAATACATTAAACCATTTAAGAGTACTTTATCATTTTTATAGTCAATTAAAACAAGAAATATGGTGTTAAAACATTCTTATTAAAGGCTAAAAATAATCCATAATGTAAATATTTTAGGATTTGTCAACTGAGAAAAATGATATAAAACATTATTTGATAATATTTCAATCCATAAATCATGATAAAATAACACAACAAGTTTCTTAATCTGTGAATGGAAAATTAAGTTGATATAAGGATGGAAATTTAAAAATATCTTGAAAACCATTAACTTTTTACACCAGTATTTAGTTGAAATAACATTTATTTATAATTATATAAATTACATGAGGGGTTGAGATCACCAAAAATAGTCCTAAAAAATCAATATCAATTACATGAACCATAAATAATATACCAAAAACAATAAAACCCATTATGAACCATTAAATCCAATTCTATCGATAAATAATCTCAATTAAAAAACACTGAAATACGGGAACAAAAAAAACATAAGAAAAAATATTGGTAAATTGTCCTAAAATTCATTGAAATACATTAAATTTTAATACCCAAATAAAAACCATAAAAAATCCCAAAATATACTTAATAATCAAGAAAATCCTAAAATACAGTGTATCCCAATCACCTTTTACCAGAACATTGATCAATGGATGGAAACCAACATATAACCATTTCTTAAGGAAAAAGGGAAGAATACCTAGGGAAGAGGTTTAATCGAAACTGAAGTGGTGAAATAAAAAAAATTAAATTACCATCCAAATACAATATAAACATATGATAAATAAAGAAGTTTTAATATGAGTAGACACATAGATACCCTACCATAAACCGCTAGAAGAAACTCATTTAAAACTCTTCAAGTCCATGTACAAGATGACAAAGAAATAAGATGTTATATAAAGTCCTCGTAGATTCCTGAACGAGAGAGATATGATGTTCTTTTGGGGTTCCATTTTTGGGTTTTTAAGAGATAAATGGAAAAGGTTCATTTAACCTCTCTAAAAAAACATGTTTTGAACCCACAAAAACATCAATGGCATACACTAGAACTATGATGGCAGTCTATTTTTACACCATACACTCCACCATAATTCTAGTATGATCTAATGGAAGTCATTTTGTGGTCTATTTTTCCATTTTATGGTCCACTATAATTATGGTGGGGTCTATAAAAACTATGATGACCTATATATACTACCCCCATTTTTTAAATTTTTCCACTGAACACACCAAATCCCAATCTTGAGTGACATATCCTAGCCTATTGAATCCCTCACAAGCTAGTGAAAATCTAAGAGTTTCACCCCAAGACCACCTCCAATAGGATAGGGTCTGGTGATCAACACCATTTAGTAATTATACAAACATATGGGGCCTTACATTATAATAACCCACAACAAACATGTAATTTCAATGAAACAGATACCATTAATATTAACATGATATTCAGAATTGATCAAATTAATAGAATATAAAACTTTTTTGACACATCTACTATAATAAAAAATATAGCTAGTATCAATATTGAATATAATAATGGAAAAATATACACTCAATATCCAAAAATTATATTTTAGGAGAATCCAATAAAAGGATTTCATCAGAGCAAGCCAGATCCAAACATGAAAATCTCATACTACTATCACATCTTCAGTAAACAAATTCTCTAACAACTTAGTATAACCTAAGGATTCAAGGAATCCACTCAAAACTATCCACATTAGCCTCACTCTCACTAAACCGTTTTTAAATTGACTGTCACTTATACTAACACAACTTTTAAAACTGGGGCCTATGCATAGGTGAGTGAAACAATACTCATTAGGATTCCTAAAAAACATAAAGGGTAAAGTAAGAAACATTCAACTAGTATCAAGGAATATGGGGTGTATAGGAGGAGGATAATAAGGGAAAATAGAATACCCAATCCTCTCATGATTCCTAGAACATGGATTATCCCAATAGAATTTAAGAATAAGAATCTAGATATATTTAACACTACAAGATTTTTGGATAATAATAAGTCCCATTCATTATATATAAAATCCTCAAAATAAACCACACATGGGTAGATAGAGGTGTTAAAAATACTAACAATTACACAATCCTCAATGTCATCAAAAATATAAAACATTATATCTAAAAAGAAACCCTTAGGGTGATGTGGAATGACATGTCTCATATAAGTCCACACCAAATAAGTTTCAAGTATCCACACTTCCTCTATAATCCATGAAGTGTCATCTTCCAAACCAAGAAACGTTTACTCTCTTATTGAGGTAGTATATGCTACCTATGGGTAATGATACACCACAATACACATATAAAGATACTTAATTTCTAGTTTACAAATTCTTGAGACCAATTCATTTGTTCCCTCAAATGATTCTCAAGGATCCCTTCCACTTGAATATAGGTAAAATAAAAACTCTAGTTAAGAATCTGTTTCCTGTATAATCTTTATTGATGGGTAAAATACCAACTTCATTGTTAGAGGATCCCTTACCCATAATATTGGTGAAATATCAAATTTATTTGATTCTATAGATATAGGATACTGAATATTTTATCATACTAATAAATACTAACTCCAAAGGAGAATATTAGTCTCAATTGGTGAAATAACCTACCCAACTAAGAATAATGATTGAAAAATCAATGTTTTCTAAAACAATTCTTGGAAAATGGGAGGTATAAAATATGTACTAAGAGTGAATGACATCTAATCCCAAATTTTCCACTTTTCTATGTTATTAAATCCACATGGAATTCCTCATACAAAACATGATGATGTGTAAAGGGGTCACATAAGTTTCCATGTCATTAGAGTTACCTAAGATGTACCTATTCTATATGATGAATCCACCCTCATGTGTACAAAGGGTATAGCTTGTCATAAATTATATATTGCGCACAAGGGTTCTAAGAAATTTATGTAATGTACCTGATGAACCTGACTGCCTTGGGCTATATGAAATTTTTTCATACCTAATAGCCATGTGATATTTTTTCCTACAAGAAACTCTAGTACCATAGAATCTTAATGACACACTATTTATTCTTCCAAACTACACAATTTGTAGTTGGAAAATTTTTAGAATATTAGTTTCCACATATATTTTAATCCATTTCACTAATTCCAGCATTATTTTAAATGAAACATTCATAAAACATGTTGACTTCCATCAACATGTTACTTAAAATTGGAATCTGTCCACCATTCATCATACAATTTTATCATCACTACTTAGAAAGGATAATATATCATCCAATATTACCCACCTTGTAAATATTTATTTCCTCACTCTTTAATTGAATTCTTATCATCATCATTGATCCTCTTTAATATTATAATCCATGATTCATAACCCACAATAATTATTTTTATAATAAAAAATGAGTCACAAAAATGAATGGTTTTGTATAAGCAATCAAACCATTGGTCAAAACAAACACCAATGATGAACATGATCTGAACAATTTAGAAAACCCAAAAAATAAAAAAATGTGTAACAATGAAGACCCCACATGATCATTCTTATTCTATGGTGGTGATATAAAAAATAAATAAGAAAAGCACATAATGTTCAATGTCATGAAACAAAATTCAAAAAATAAAGTAAAATTCATATGTTGATAGGGGCATGTGATTCAAGAATTCACATTTATTTTAAGGACTAATTTAATCCAGATTCACAAGAATATAATAAATATGTAAATTTAAAAAACTAAAAAATCCCTTCCTCAATGGTTAATTTCCGATATAAGAATCAATTTTTAAACCCATATATTCATTTGTTTTACCCATCGAAATATATCCATCATTGTCCCCTAGTTTCTGATCTCAATACTTGATTTTTCCTTGTCGCTAACTCAAATTTCCGGTCTCTCCACCCCCATCCTCTCTATGGTTCTAGTAATTGTCAATGTTTAACCCTAGAGAAAATATCCTAAATTTGTATTTATAGAGGAGTTCTAGGGGTTTCATTACAATGAAAACAATTAATTAAATAATTAAATAGTTAAATAATTTTACTAATCTTATCGCATCAACCAACAACCAAAAATAAACATGTAAACCAAACTAACATCATGACTTGGGTAAACATCCCATTCAAGACTCAATGTTCATATCATATTCCCATCCAATGTCTCAATCAAGAGATATAATCATTTAATCCAAAACTATAATATGTGAAATAATATTAATAAAATATTTGAATTATAGTATTTATGATGGTGCATAATACTTTAATTTACCTATTGGCTCTGTCTAAGAAAAAAACACCATATTCAAGAACCAACGAATCCATCTGATTATTTTTTTCATGATTTCCTGCTCAATTAAAAACTCTATTATATATTTTTTAAGTTTTTGAGAGTTAAACAATTTAAATCGAGATAAGTTAGTTTGTGTAAAAACATGATTCATTACATCATCCCCATATTATAAATTTTCATCCATGAAAAAAAATGGGGCCTGAAGGACAAACACTATCCAGATGAATCTTGTGTGAAATATACACATAAATCCATGAAATACATTCCTCTTAGAGATTCAAGATCTAATAAAACTCACTAAATATAAATTTATGAATGAGGAAACCATCCCATATTTATTAACATTCTAAACTAATTCCATCACAAATAAACAATAATTATTTTCATGCATCTCCATAAAAATGATTTTACTCGGCCATTATATTTCATCTGATTATCATCCAAACTCATGGGAATAGATAAATACAAAAAGTCACAAATTGTCTACCCCAAGTGATCAATTTACAAGATCAACTCTAGTGGGTATTCCTAACTCCCACCCTTTAATGATAATTTGAGATGGGTTTCATAGAGGTAAACTTAATATTCCCCACAACCATACTACAGACATAATGAATTTTTTTCATACTTATTTATAGAAGTTTGAATAGTCAATGGATTTTTAGGATTAACATCAATAAAAAATTTAATAAATTTACATCAATACTTTTTCCCTATTATCACAAGAATAAAGCATAGGAGGAAACAAGAGGCTTCCAATTAGTGTTCACGACCATAGTTCTTGAGGTTTTCCCATTCACGTCATGATTCATAAACGATTGAAATTATCAGTTGAAGGTATCGTCTTTTTAATTTCACCACTCATTTGTGTAATATATGAACTAGAAAAATATCCTAAAAAAATCCCTAGTTAACAAATAAATACCACACAATTTTTTGTTAGGTGACCGAATATTCAACAATCTAAAGTGCATGATCATGACCATTTAAATAATCCATCTCTATCAGCTCTATACCCAAATAATGGTCTTGAATAAGAAAAACCCATAAAAAATCTCCCAAGATGACATCCTCACCCACAAAAACTAGGTTCTCAAAGGGATTGATATTTCTAATAAAATCTATAGGGCACATCTCACTAAAGACCATACATGAAAAGAATGATCACTGAACATGATGACCATATCAATACACATCATGTTAATTGGGGAAGAATCTCTATCCACTTGAGTATGTGGTTGAAGGTTTTTATATATTCATATAAACCACTTCTTGTATTACACTTGGGATCATATAGTAACATATAACAACTAGATGATATCACACACATAGTGCACTTCACACAAAAGAATGGTTTGAGGAAACCACCATCAACCAAAGGTGAGAAATATATCCACTTTTCAAAAAATAATGAACATTCTGGAGATAACTTCCCACATACATTAGTCTTTCCTCAAACATAGAGTCCTTTTCTAAGAGAGAACCAACCTTCACAACATGGATTCACCACTATAATCTCCATATCCACCGAGGTTATTTTTCATGAAAGACAAATTAACTCAATGAATATGAGTTTCATACCACAATAATCTAAAGACTTAATAAGATTTATCATATATTATCTCAAGGATATATAATATTTACAACTTACCAACTAGAAAATGGGGCTCATAATTACCAATAAAAGGGTCAAATCATACACCAAATTCTTTTTCAGGTCCAACCATAGGTCACCCTTCTAAAGCTTTCCCATATACCAAAAGATTCAAGTAGAGGGAATATGTTTAATGTGACATAGAACTAAAATAAATACTCACTAAATAATTTGTATCAAAATCAATGTTGATATGGTTGGATTCAATTACAACATATAAGGGGTCATAATACCTACTATAGATAGAACCCCCCCCCCCCCCATGATATAAAATTTCCAACCACCCAATGATACCTGTGGTTGTAACCAAAACCCAAAAAGGTGGTCAAATTCACTCATTTTATTTAGTAAAATAGAATTTATAAATACAGTAATATTCCTCATGAACTGATAAACTAACTCGACCAAAATGATGAAAGGATAAATCTTTATATCAATAGAATATCTCTAGATGAACATTATTTTTCTTGATGTTCCAATTGAATAGAAAATTCATAGATATATGGAAATTGGTTAACATCATGTTCTTATGTAAAATATCCAAATAGTTTTTGAGAAAATATCCAAAAGTCATACTTTAGTTTACATCAATTTCTACCCAATTATTGGAATCTACTGCACGTTTCAACCTAAAAATAGAGCAATAATCCCTCTTCACTGGTCAGAATCCAACCCAAGGGTGGTGATTATTGGAAAGAATTAATGCATCACCCATTTCCAAATATCATACACCAATGGTTATCCACCAAAACCACTTTAATATCATGATTCTATAATCAATTAAATAGCTGGATCCACTATCCATGATGAGAAAATTCCATTCACAATACATCTTTGGCCATATTCTAGTGAAAAGATAACCTACCTCGACATCCAGGGTTCTCTTCCACCAAGATTTTCATTCTTACATTGCTCACTTGGGTGGATCCAGTCTATGTGGTAGTTTAGGGAAGCTAAAATTTAGCTCAAAAATAATTTCATATGAATTCATCTCATGTTAAAAATATAATCAAACTAAACCATAAAGTATTTTCATAAAACATCTCTGAAATCAAGTGTTTTACAATATATAGTAAAATATGGGCGTACCTACTTACAAAATTTTCAACATGATTTTTTGAGAACTCCATCCCAGACATGATCTCAAGATCTAACCATGGTAGAATATTCCCATCTTCGGTTTCAGGACTACATCATCCTGTAATGTATCACAATGTTATATCAACTATTCAATACATAAACCAAAATATATAATTATAAATTCAGACCAACTAAATAGGAATGTACCCAACTCTAGCTAATACACTATCAACCAAGGGTCAATCTCAACTGACAATATCATGAGGTCTTCATTTTTAGGTGCATTAAAGACAAAAAATTTATCGCTGGTCTCATCCAACCAATAAGAAAGAAACATACACTTTATGTGAAAGATACAAAACTTTAAAGGGGAAGAGAGGCCACCTAAAATAACTGGGTTAAAACACCTCTCATTAACGTCCTAAGAAACATGGTCTCAGTGCTCACTATTTTTTATGAGGGGATAGACCACATCCATGTGCTCCTATTAACCCTTCCTCCATATTCATGATAGCTCTCAGTAGATAGAAAATTCAGATCATTAGGTACCACATACAAGGGTTCGATATGATCTTGACTAGTTGACATACAAAGGACATGGAAGTTTAAAAATGACCAATATATGATTAATGTACCAACATAATTGTACCCTAAAATAGACTTATTATGGGTTTGGTTTGAATAACATGTTTTTCGAGTTTTGGAGAAAAGATATGTTGGTTGCCTCACCTAAGCTAGTTTCACTTGACAATTACCAAAACCCAAGACCCCCTTAACACCATTTCCCCTAGTTCCTAATCCAATCATCACATAATTATTAATTCTAATCACCATCTAAAGGATGGAACCACCATAATACCACTATTATACAACTTGACCCACTGAGGCCACGGCCAGGCCCATGGTAAGTCGAGATTTCCAATATATGGTTTCCTCCTATTGGACAGGGGCTTGTGACTAGAACTAAGTAGGCATGTAACAAAAAATGGAAATCTTTAGACTATTATAACATGAAATAAATACATATCTAAAAGGATAAAAATACCATCAATATCTGCGGTATATTCATAAATGATCAGATTTTTTTAATGTTACAAAAACATGACATGTGTAATGTAACCTAGAAGATAAATTTTATGAAAAGTGAATGTAATAAGTGAAAAAACACACTCAACAGACAATGAAGAGAACTGATGACTGGACAAGAGGATTAGTCCCTCATAGTATCCAATATCTAACCATGAAAATATATTAAATATATCATCTCATCATACAAAAAACTCTCTGCAAACATCGCATCACCTAAGCACTCCAGTCATCAATGAATAATAATATATATCATCCCCAATTTCTTAAAAAAATCTCTCACTTATACGTCAGTTATACTAAAATAACATGTGTGAGCCCAAGGACCATGTAGTTGTGAGTATAACCATACATAATAGAACACCTAAAAACCCATAATTGGAGGAAGAAGCAACTATCAACTCTACTCTTGGAATATATGGTGTCTAGGAGGAGGAATATATGGTGAAATCGAACACCTAACCATCTCATGATTCCTATCACAATGAATAATGTGAAATAAAGTTACTATGAATAATTTTGAAATTCTTAACACTATAGGACTAGGGGATAATGATAATTCGTTGTCATCATAGATGAAATCCTTAAAATCAATCCCAAATGGTTAGTGGTAAGTGTTCAGAACACTGAATAGTAAAAAAGGCATGATATTGATAGACAACTACAACATCACATATCAAAGGAAACCCATAGGGTGATGATAAATCATAAGTCTCACATATTTTATAATTTCAATGTCATACAGTAGCCATAATTCCTCTAGAATATAAAATTGTAGTACGCTTAAAGGTGAAATATGCTTGTCCGTTAAGGTTTCATGCACTAATTGGGGGTATGTATAAACCCACATACTCAAAGGATGATACATAGGTCCTAGATTATGACATCAAAAAACCGAATAAATTGTTAAATCATATGATGTTGGGGGATATTTTCCCCATTAATTTCGGTGAAATAATGACTCCACTGGAGAATCTCAATCCTATCTGAGATATACCGATGGGTAAAATACTAAATCCAAAGTTAAAGGATAGTTTCCCCATAATATAGGTGAAATAAAAAATCTATCTTATTCTATTAGTATAGGATCCCAACCCAATTATTACATGGGTGAAATACCAACTCCCAAGAAGTATCTAACTCCCAAATGAGTGAAATACCTTTCCCACAAGGGAATAATGATGGTGAAAATACATTTATAACTAAACTATTATTCTAAAAGGGGAAGTAAATGACATGTAATATAGGTAAATGTTGTGTTATCCCTAGTCATCTAATGGATCATGTTCTTTATTCCTAATAGAAATCATGAACCTTAATACATGGAGCATAAAGGGGTTACACTATGTTACTTATCTACATATGTACTTAGCATGGTTCTCTTCCTCCGAAGTAATGCACCATTGAGTAAACATGAGGTGTGGCCCAGTACACATTGTTTATGGGGACACAGGGGCCCAAGGATGTGTACTTCCTCTACACATAAATCCAATCCTTATAGGGTTACAAAAAATTTTATCCCACCATATATTTGGGAAATTTTTTCCTACGAAAAACAACAGCGTCATGGAATCCATATTACATGGAATGTGTTGTTCAAAAGTACACATCATGTAGTTGGGAAACTATCATAAGATAATATTTCAAAAGAAGCTTCAATTATTGAGATATTTCCTCTGCTATCTCTATCAAAAAACCCCACAAAACACATTAACTTCCATGAAAACATTTAAGGAATTCAGTTTTCTACCACTGCTCACCATAAAATGGTATCATCATTGCCTCTTGTGGAAGATCCAACATCTCAGATTCCCCACCTTATAAAAATATATATCCCCAAACCTTCTTAGGATTTCTTTCATAATCACCAAACCTACATCATGATGCAATCCATGATTCCAACCCTATAACATTGATCTATAGATCTAATGATTGATCAAAAAAAGAAATAAATCTATGGAAATGATAGAACCTCCAGTGAAAATGAAAATTAGTGATGAATCAATGTAGAATAGAGGGGTAAATAAAAATAAACAAAAAAACATGTATCAAAGAATAATATTCTTATTCAGCCTTTATTTATGGAGATATACAAAGGAAATAATAAATAACCTAATCATTCTATGTCAACAGCCACAATTCCAAAATTCATGTATAATTCAAATATCAAATGGGTCAAGTGATTTTTAAATTTGAAATTAATTTAAACAATAATTATATATAGATTCACAAGAACATAAATTATATCACTATTGAAAAATAACAAATCCATACATCAATATTGAATTTCTAATGTTTTGACCCATTTTAAAAAATGTAGATCTGTTCATTGTCACCATTAAAATATATCCATCAACATCATCATAGATGCAATACCACTTCCCAATATATCATAATCACTATCATGAATACCTGGTTCCTCCACTCCTCCTCCTCTCTAGTGTTCAAGTCATTTCAATGGATAACCCCAGAGAAAAATTAATATAGGTGTATTTATAGAGTATTTAAAGGGTTTTCATAACAAATCATATAATTAATTAAAAAATAAAAAAAATTAATTATTACACACATGTTAAATAACACGTTAGAATCTTAATTAAAACTAAAATAACATTGTTCCTAGGGTAAAAAACCTATTCCATACTCAACATCACTCTTATTTTTCCCAGATGATCACTTAATCAAGATATATTATAATTTTATATCAAACACTCACACATGGAATTAAAATGAAATATTATTTTTATTTTATTATTTTTGAGGGCACACAACACTCACATTTCCATGCCATCTCATACTGGTGGTAAAAAATATATTCTAAAACCATTAGAACCCTTAGAAATTTTTTACAAGATCACATACTTGGGGAAAATTACTATTTAATCCCAATGATGGTCCTAGGACTACAAAACTCAAAATCAATCTAAGTAACACATAAGTAAAAACCCAAGTAAATACACTAAGATTATATAACCATTTACATATCCCCAAACACTCACTCTAAGCACTTAAAAAAATAACAGTACCTATCCTGGAATTTGACAAAAAATACAAAATGTTTTACAAATTTATCACTCAAATTTCCTTTGTAAAAAAATATATCCACTTTATTTAATTCAATATAGATTGATTCTATTACAATATCCCCTCTACAAAACTTTTCATACCTGAAAATACTAACATAGGTTTACCCCAATGTCTCCATATATCTCAACATAATAATTATTAACTTATAAAATTATACAAAAACTATTGAATCATAATATAAAATGAAATAATGGTACTTATATCACCATTACACATTTCATAATCATAAACCTCACTTGTGGTTCATGACTATCAAAAAAAATCCAAAACTCAAAAAATCACCATCGATTCAATACTCAATAGAGAATTCCAACAACTCAACCCTATTTCATATCCCAAAGAATTAAAAGAACCTAAATTAAATCATATAAGTCACTCTCAAAATCAAAAATCCATTCATACAATAATATCCCAATGAAAATAGAGATTTTAACCCAGAGGAATCAATACAAAATTTATGCATCCAAAAAATCCTAGAAAAACACACTTAAAAATAAATGATATAGTAGAATATCGTCAGTTTTTAATATTGAGAACCATAGTAACATACATAAAATAATTAATATACCGTATAATAAACCACCCTAACCCTTACTACCCTACAAACATAAAACATATTATTAATTTACCCATGTTTTTACCCAATGTGGTCTAGATTATAAAAATACTTACTTTTAAAAACACTCTTTAGTTCAACCAAAAACATCATGTTTTAAATAGTTTTTTTAAAAACCTAAACTTAAATGTTCATAAATTTCATGTCAATTTTCTTTTAAAACATCTCATTTTCAAAAATTTATATATTTCAAATTGAAATTTAAGAAAAAATTTCTCTCATTTACTTTTCAAAAAAATATTAATTTCAACACAATCTTCACTATTCAAAACCCACATCACATTTGAAAAACAATTAGGAAAATATTTTTCACTAATTTTAAAAAATAAAAGCAGTCAACTAAAAATCCATGTATAATGATATATGAAGGAAATAATTTTGACATGAAACTTAGAACATCATGCTTGAGGGAGAAATTCTAGGTTGCTTAACTGCACTTACTAATACAGAAAAAATATAGAATTGCCAAAAGATGTAATCTGTCAATTTATAAAATACATTTCTAAATAGAAAATGAATAAATTTCTCATCTATATAATGGGAACTTGTAATAATAACATGATCAATAGAAAACAATAAAATTATCCACAAATAAAAATTATTATGGACAATAGTGAAATACTATAAGAGAATAATGATATGATCAATGGGAAAATACCAAATAAGAAGTCATTATATCCCTAGGAATCAATCATTTATTCATATTATCCTCTCAATAACCAATATATATTTTATGATGCATATCGATAAGAGGCACCCTTACTGGGAATGAAATGGGAGAAGGTAGATAATGAATCCAGAAGCCAACCTTAAATAGGCCTTGTGTTATTGACTGGAACTGAGGGTATATCATCCTCATAGATAAGAGTTATAAACCTCTAAAAGAACATGAGGAAAGTGAGAAAAGATAAAAAACCCAAAAAAACCTTCTCAAGATAAAATTAAAAGATCCCAAATATATGCATGTAATGTCATTCAATTGATAGAACTACAAAAGGTAACTACAAACAGACAATGATAATCCTCAAAAGTGACTAAGAAATCCCAAATAACACATGAACAACCCACAAGATAGTAATGTATAACATGATCACCAATAAACGCCTATAGACCAAAATATTGTTTATATATATATATGGTGAGAATTATATGTACACATGGCAGGATCCTCCTCAGACCTTCTCATGCAAAATATAATGAAAACATACTGATGCAGATTAAACAAAAAGTGAATCTAACTCATCACCTTAAATAATATACAATAATCTCATCCTAACCATATCTATATATCAAAATGTATGAAATAAAATAAATCATATTATATAATATCAAAAGAAGGTTCCCCTCTACCACTTACCCACTTGTTTTTCACTCAACCCTAACATCATATGTACTAATATATCTATCTACAAATATAATCCAGGATGAAGATATCTACACTAAGTACTATCTCATTCATTATGTGCACCATATCAACTGATCACATTAGATGCACCCTTCCCATCACATTATCACATCATCCAATGCCACATCTCATAACAGTTAATGAGTAGTTTTTGGGAGCCACCACTGCCCATATGTCATGTTTTATATATCAAGCCATCACATCCCATATATGACATAACATAATAATCCTTAGTTTTTTATATGCAGAGACACAATTTTATAAAATTTTCTGTAACACAATAAATCTCTCTACACACAAAATAGAAAATATAACCTATGTGCATGTAACACATAATTCTAATAGGAGAGGAGAGTAGAGATAGATGGTGTAGTCATCCATCCATTCCTCACTAGCATGGATGTCGATGAAAATAATCTCTTATAGTCCACTAGGTTCCAATTTCCATAAAAATATTTTAGAGGTAGAATATGAAATCAAATAACAAAAAGAATATTATATAGTTCAACAACCACACTATGGGCATTGACCTTATATTATCCTCAACTAAAACTGTCTTCTCTTAGATAGTCAATTTGCAATACAAAGTACTAGGTATCATATAAGAACACAAAAATTCAAGAAGTCTTCATTTATTTACATCTTCAAATTAAAAAATTATCAGTACATTAATTCTTTCAGTTAACAATTAAAAATTCCATTATCATTTATTTTTCAATATCACTGAAGGATTCCTATTCCCTCCTAGCATATACAAACTGATCCCATGATTTCTCAATATTATCATTAATTACAATACAAAAATACATCATCCCCATGGGGTATAACAATCATTATTATTTAACATTACATCATTCCAGGTACTTTAGGAAAAATTCTAAGCTACCATAAAAGAGATGAATAACCAAGCACAAAAAATTACCTCAAGCAGTGGGGAAATGAGTATTTAAATAAGAAACATGTCTATCTAGACTTTAATTATATTTATTGATAATAAATCATCCCAGATATTAGAAGAACTATTTTTAATACCAACTTCAACCCGTTTTTTCTTTCACAGGATATCTCCAACACAATCATGAATATCACAATACATTTCACCATTACAAGTGTCAAATAATTCCATGAACTCTGGATTACCTACACATATATCATAAACCATTATCTATATTAGGCTCACATAATATCTAATATAAATATCACATATAGATAAAACAGATTTGGAAACCAAAAAAACAATTTCAACAAGGAATCTGGTCTATAGAAACAAGTAATCTATCCTTCAAGTAAAAACTGGATCACATAGCTATAAATGTTTATCTTTAAAAAATAAATTGTTCTTTGACATATCTGATTAAACGATTCCTTTATCATAGTTTATGACCATAAGTAACCTATTATATTCTATATTAAGAGATATATATTATTTAAACATTCCTTCTAGAATAACTTTAGTTTTATTAAACATTGGGGATGAATATTTCATTTAATACACCTTAATCATTTACAACAACATGCACTTCTTGATTCAAGTTCATTATCCAATTCATTTCCAAATTTATTTTCCTTGAAAATTTTATCATAAAATTATAAAAAAAATAAAAAAATAGATAACACATTAAATAGAAAATCAAGAGGTAAACTATTATCACTATTGGAGAACACGTTCTCTCTACAACTATAAACCATGTTCAATATTTTATGTAATATAATATTTATTAAGGTTAATTAAAAAATCACACAAAGATATTAAGAACGATAAATTTTTTATTTCATATAAAATAATATAAGAATAAATGAATTTTAAGGATTTCAATGTTCCTTAAGTGAGAATAGAACAAAAATATAGATTTCTGATCACATCTTCTATAAGAAAAATACACCCCCTAAAGATAACCCACCATAATACAACTACGTAACCCCATGGGAACAAAATAGATCAACTAAAATTTTAAATAATGATAGGAAATAGTGGAAAAAAGATAAATCATAGATAAATCCACAATATTAAATGAAAAAACCTTGGGTAACCACAAATATAACTTGGGAAGACAAGGATCACTCCCTTCGAAAGGGATTTGAAATGACTTGAGGTAAATCCTATGGTAGCCTAGTTTTTATTGAATTAAGTGGTCTGTTAGAAAATTTTTGGGTTCAATTATACATATATGTATAATTACAGATATGGATTGATAATATGAATGGTTCGTTCATATCTTGAAGGGACTCGAACTTTAAAACTCATTGAAAAACTCATTGCCTTGATCCAATGAACTATGATAAATTAATGTTATGAACATTATGTTAAGTTAATTAGTTTTAGCTAAAAAATTTACCAAATCTTGAAATAAACCCTTTTACACCATGATCCCACAATTCAAGTCCTAAATAACACCCTATGAATAACCCTTCTCCATCCAATAAATCTTATTCAGGATACAATCTTCATGATAATGTTGTGAAATAAAATTCACATCATGAACTTATTTTACAAATTATTTCTCATCTCACATGGTCTATAAAACCTAGTATAGGCCTCTTCTAACAACCAATGGATTAAATTCCATGAAATGGAATGGGATAGAAGTATCAAAGACTTTATTTCATATACCTCTCAAATAATTGTCATCCTTATTAATTTAAATTAAATCTTAGAGTGAATGGAATGAAAAAAGAGTCATCTGAACAACAACCCAGTGAGATTCTTCAAGAGAATATCAAAATCATAGTATCTCAACAACCTCACTTAAAGGAACTTGGTTAAAGAAAATGAAACATTAAAAAAAATACTGAACACTCTCTTAGGGTAGTTACTTCTAAAACATGAAAAAGGTCAAAAAAAGGTATCAAGGAAAGGGAAATCATTTCATATTATAGTTAAAGGTAAAAATCCACAAAAAAAATACAATAAAAGATTTATAAATTAAATAGGTTGACTTACTGAGACTGTATTAGTTATTAGTTCTGCTAAGTAATCTCCCCCATTCCACCTTTCCACCAAAGGACACAAACCAAAGTAATAGAATGACCACCCAACACCTTCTCATGGAGGACCTAGATCTCCACAATCCATTATTTAAAGGACACATCCTATTTAATTTCAAACTCACCAAAATAGCTATTGTGACAGTAATTATGATGATATCAGTTAAGCTATAGAAGATTTAAGATTTCATGTATCTGACTCGTCTATGGGGAAGTTCTATCCACTATGGAACTGTTCAAACACAATCTAACACCTCAAATGGAATAAAAGACCTAATAGAAAACTTACTCCCATGGCTAAAACTTTGTTTCCCATGACATGGTTTCACCATTAATAATACATTATTTCTAACATAGAACCACATAGGACTCCTATTTTAATAGATTTAGGACTTTTAATGATAATTCACTACCTTCAAACTCTCTTGAATCACCTGAATTATCACCATAATTATCTAAACTAGAAATGGATCGAAAAGTATTAACTCTAAGAACCAAGTCTAGAAAAAATATAAAGAAAATGGAAAACAAAAATAGTTCAAAATAGTTCCATACCAATGGTGGAGTGGAAACTATTTTTGTAATAAAACATGAAAAAGGTCAGGGCCTCATCAATAAACCACAAAAATATAAGACACAAGAATGAAATATATCCTAAAGAGTCTAAAAATTATACTCTATCTAAAAATACATTTGTGAAAGAAAAATGATGTATGTAATAACTAAGAGAAAAAATAATTTGGAGACCACTATACACATTTGATGTAAAACAGGGATCCCAGTCAGAGATGATCATCCTCGAGACTCTATGGGGTCTAACCATTTTCTCTAGTTACCTCCATTGAAAATTCTCCAATGAGAAATAGTCCATTATTAATATAATGTGGGATGATTTAATAAAGTCGCATAATGTCACCCATATATCAAAATAGCCTTTTTGAGATCGTTGTAATCTATTGATGAAGTCTATTGGGATCTCCTCCCACTTCCACTAAGGAACATCCAATGATTGGGAAAAACCAATGGGAACACAGTTCTCATCCTTAAACTTCTAGAAGACTAAACACTAAGACCTATAATCTCAAACTAAAATCTTCTACCTAGGACACAAAAACTAACATCTCAGTGCTAGGTATAACTTTTCCATTTTTGAATGCACCACTAAGTTTAATCTATGGATCTCACAAAGTACCACCTAATGCATTTCCAAAGGGACAAAATGAATCCACTAGAACAACATATGGTGTTGTTCAGCCTCATACCAACCATCAAGGGATTTACCAAAGACAAATCAATCTCAATATGTACACCTTAGAATACCCCATCTGTGGCTCCTCCACTTGATGCACCAAATATAACTGAAATGTTATCTAAAAATGGCTACCTCTACAACCAACCAATTAAATATCATGATTAATTGCTGAGATAGCTTCTATTACTCTTCAAGATTCTTCGGATTTACACAAGACATCACTATGTGACTTCCTACTTAGAACATTAGCTACAACATTACCCTTTACAAGTGTATATAAAATATTGATGTTCTAATGTTTCATAAATTTCGTCCACTATCATTGTGTAATATTTAGGTCATACTGGGAGAAGTCATAACTCTGGATCCTATGGTAAAAGTTATAAAACGATCACCAATGATGTAATAACATCACATGTTTAAGTAAAACAAAACTTCTACTAACTCTAGGTCACAGATGGAATAGTTTTTATTATAGGGATGTAACTTCCAAGACGAATAATAAATAAATTATATTTTCCACATTACAACACAATAAAAACTAAGAAATTATGTTTTATAAAAATACTTGACCTAAAATATCTCTTCTGTAAAATAAAAAACCAGATTACTTGAACATATTCTTCAAGTAATCAGAACCTATCTGAAACTGACAAGTCCTCAAGAATGCATGATCATTTTTATTTAAGGTCATAAGAGGAGTCCTAAAATTAGATAAATCTACATTGAACCTCTAATAATAGCCTGTATGACCAAGGAACCTCCAAACCACTACAAATTTATTTGGGGATTCCTAGAAAATGAATTCATTTACCTTGAATGGATCCTCAACTACACCAAACACAAACATGGAATTCCCCCTGAAATGAATTTTAAAATCCCATAACTCACACTTTTACAGCTTCATGAATATATGTCAATGATGAAGAACTCCCAAAATAGAAAAAATACTCTCTATGTGGTCCTCCTATGGTACATAGTTCACAATTATGTCATTGATAAAAATGACCAAAAACCAGTCCACATACTCTTTAAAAATTATCTTCATAAAAGTCATGGAAATTACTAGAGAATTTTTCAGAGTGAATAGAATCATAATGAACTCATAATTTCTATAGTGACATCCAAAAGAGGTCTTCAAAATACCATCATATTCTATCAATAGAGGAAAATATCATGATTACCAATTGATATTTTAGAACCAACCAATTCCTTTTTGATGAATTAATAAATCATCAATCCAAGGAAAATGATAGAGGTTCTTCACAGTCACCTAGTTCAAGTAATGATAATAGATATAGAGATTCATATTACCATCAACCTTCTTGACACACTAAACCAAGCACCCAAATTTGATAGACCTGGTCAACCACAACCTTGCTAAAAAAATCATCAATATATACCCATAACTCTTCCAACATAGAAGGAACCATCCTATACAAAGACATTGAGACTAGAAAAGTTCCTAGTTTTAGCTATATTATAAAATTGACCTCTTATTGAGGATGTAACACTATAACCTACTCAGGTAATACATCATGTTACTCTTCCACAACCCTGAGAAAAACTATTAGTTGAGCATACAAAAAACACATCTTTAGCTCAATCACTAAGGGATATAAAGAAGAAACATGGCTCTAATCCATCATAAGGTCTCACTCATCTAAGAACGCTGCAAGATATCCATTAGAATCATTATATAAAATATTCCTCTTTTATTATTCCACAATAGCCTTTAAAAAGTATTTCCATTTTATGATGATGATGATGTCATATTGATGTATCAATAAACATATGATATCTTCCCATGATATGTGCTTCCCCAGCATTAACTCACAATCTCTAAAAACACCATATAGATAAATTATACCTCTAACTGGCATAGGTAACATCAATGTAACCATTATCCTCACTACCATAAGTCCTAATGAATTTACTAGGGAATCTTAAATGAAGTAGATCATAACTCTTGATTCTAAAAAAAGAATGAACCCAAGTGGAAAAAAGAAAATAATACATCCAAAAAATATGGATTTCCTAGTTATAGAAACTCTAATGTATGATGTTGACCCCGACATGCTCTATTACCTTAATAACCCATATAAATACCACCTCCTTAGATAAACTCAGCACATGGGGGATACAGATATTATTAATTTTGTCCTCTACCAACCATGTATCCTCTATACTGATATAAATGTGGAGTTCCTTGCTTCTACAACCTCAACTAAAATAGTATCAATAAAGAAACCTGAAGTGTAAGACCTTATACACTCTTCTTACTCATAGAGGTTAGAAAATATCACCACTGATTTCCTTGAATAAAATAGAAAAACGTTCATATGATCCATTGGCAGGGGAATGAGATCCACCACAATACTAGAGAAATTGGACGATGGGTGATGAGACATACCACTGGTTATTTGAAACCCCTTTATCTTGAAAATGTAGAATCCTAGACCATAGATCTAGTATGTGATGAATATTCATGACTCCCATTTTGTGATGATCTAATCCTCAAAAACATCCTCTCAATGACCACCACTCCCATAATCTCCTCAAGATGTATTGAAAGCATAAATAGGGTGTCCTATTGCTGGATCTATGGATCAAAGTGTTCTATAAAGGTCTCATCCTATCCTCCAAACCCGGAAATAGGTCGAAGAAATAATAAATAAGGGACTTAAAATGGATCCAAAACTCCTACATGCTATAAATCCCATATTGAAGGTTAAGAAACTCTTGGTGACTGGTTGTATTTGTGGTCAATGGAAGAAACTATGATCAGAACTAGTCCTAGAACTTCTCCCACTACACTAATAAATCCTCATGATCCCCTAGGAATAAGAAACACCACTGATTCGATGATCTATAAAAAATCATCACCTCCTCCAAGACCCATTTATCCTTTCTAGAATGGATCGATCTGAAGGATATATTCTCTTATTAAAACAAGTCCTTTGTAACTATGTCCAGAACAAATCCCTCTTACATAATTAGTATCTGACCTTGAAACTCATAGAGTTTCCTGAACCAAGTGTCATATTTGTTAAACACTAATCTATGGATATTTTCTAGCACATCCTACTAAATATATGAAGGGTAAAAAAATTAGTTCATCAATTATAATCTCTACCAGAAAAATAGAAATTATTAGGTATTTTTAAACCAAGAATTTAGAGTATCTAATATTTATTTAATTAATTAGTTAAGGATAGAGAAAATCCCTAGGTATAAGGCCCCAGCCTTAAACCTTACTTAATCTTGAGTTATTACAAGATTACACATTGAGGATCTTTTTAGGTTTAGAGTTTTAGAGAATTAGATCATGAAACTTGCATTACATTCCACATTTAAACAAAGTGGTTACATAAAAGATAGTATTCATTATTCCCATCAACGGAAACATATTTAAAATATAACACGGATTCTTTCTTGACACATCCTTGACACTATCATCACATCATGTACCTTTCCCATGACCTATGAAAAACATTTCAAAAACTTGGGATGAGCATAAAAAGCTCAGTAAGGGTTATAAAAATATGAAAAGGAAACATGAGTTCATATATACATAAGAATGAAATCATACTTTACCCATAAAACATAGGCACTTTAACATACCTCATCAAACCATGAATAAATCATAGAAAACATAAGACATAAAGGTAACTTGAGGCATTCATAACATTCTTACGTAGGGAGTAACCCTCTTGGTTACGTTTGGAATACCTATCACAGTATATTCCCTAAAATCACTTCGGAGAAACCTTAACGTTTCACTCCTTCGCGTTACCCAATGCATTGGAGAGCTATATCGGGCTCACCCGCCCTTAGTTTATCACGGAACCACCCGTTCTTCATAACAATGCCCAAGAACCATAACATAATCGTATCACATAAACATGAAAAAAGGAAACATAACATTTCCACATTTCAATCACAATATCACATTTTAGGATATTGAAATAATGAATCCATTCAAAAAGAAACCATTTCCCAAACCATTTAAAACATTTAATAAAGTGATTTTTGAATCAAAGTGTCCCATACCACCTTGACGCTTTTAACATTTAAAACCATTAATATCCATATAAATAAATCCTTAAAACCATTTTGAAAACATGGATATTAATAAGAACAAATAATTAAACCATTTAAACTGATATTTTGGTTAAAGGGGTTTTACCAAAATTAGAGACACTTGAATACAATAATCGAGGAATAACATTTAGTCAGAACTTTATAATATCATGAGAATAAAATGATTCATGATATAATACTCCAAATGACAGTATATACACCATATAAGAGTGAATTGGTGCATAACAACAATGAACCCTCAATAGAAATGTCAAATGTGATGAAATCCCTTATAAAGAAGGTATCCTTAAATTAAGGACAAATAAATCTCAAAAATATTTGTGACAAATATATATACACCCAATATAAGTGGATATTAAGTGTAAAAAAGGTCATTCACACATATTCAATGGATGACATATTCAATGACTACAAGTTGAACCCAAAGAAATCGAAATTGGGTTAAAAAGATCCCTTGACAGCCTAACGGCATCACATCAAAATGAGTTGATGAGAGATAAAAAGTGTATCTCATCACTTGGAAATAAAATTTACATCAATAAGGATGTATGCGAACATATCCCAACATAAAAATATGTAAATTAAAAGACCCAAAAAAATAAGTCTTTTAAAAAAGAGGAGGGTGAAAGGTTCCCTTACCGACTTGGGTATCTTTCAAAACATACACCCCATGAAAGAAAGACAATAGGTCATTGATGTAAATACTCATAAATGAAAGTATATTACACAAAGAGTAGAATAATGGGCAGTACATACACCACTCAATGGAATTTGTGGCAAATGTAGCGTAAATCTCACGGGAATAAAAGTGAGATGAAAAATCCCTTACGAAAACTCGGCAGCCTAACGGCGCCACATAAAACATCCGAATATGGATTGAGGAGATCAAATAGAGTATCCCATCATATTAAAATAGAATTTACAGAAAGTGGAATAAAAGGAAATCCCCCAACATTGCAATGAGGAGTTTAAAAGAAGTGACATAAAGGAGAGTACTTAAAAAGAAAGAGAGAGGTTAGATCTCTTACGAAAGTTCGGCAGCCTAACGGCGCCACTCAAAACTTCCAAAATGGATTGATGAGAGATAACAGGGTCTCTCATCCCATGAACATAAAAATTACAGTAAATTTAATATAAAATAACATACCAATCATAAGAAAGATGAGCTTAAAATAAATGACATAAAAGAGTGTACTTAAAAAGAAAGAGAGTTGTAGGATCCCTTACCTCGGGTCCGACTTGACTCGATCGTTCTTTAACGTCCTGAATAATAAACTTGAGTTAATTTCTACTTCCTTAAGAACCTTTTTCAAGTTCATTATTCCTTTTATATCACTTATTACCATGTTATAAACACTATGTAATCATTAAGTTAATAATGATTGTTTTGTTGATATTTGGTTCTTAAGTCGAAAGTGGACTTCTTACAATTACATGTTGTTCGTGTGGCCAAATTTTTATTATATCCAGTATTGTATTCATTATTTAGATATAATATATGTCATATATATCCAGTACATGCATGCATTTATAACATTACATAATCATTTAGAGGTAAGAAATGAAATGCACCGTTCATGGAGACGGTAAGACGTACGTACGCATGAACGCTACTTTCATTTCTATTTCGTATTTTATAGAATTGAATAATAATGATATAAAGGTATATTATAATTAAAGTATAATATCATATATAATATCATAGTTCCATCCTTTATACTTCCCACATATGGTATTTAACGAATCAAATCACTTTGAGGGGGCGGTAGTCCGCACTTCCTTAAATGAAGATATCACGTTTACCCATAATGGAAACCATAAAGGTATGCCCAAAATGAAAAAAACAGAAGCTTAAGGAAAACATAAACATATTATATATCATAGATAAAAATAGTGACATCATAATGGCCACCTTTAAAGGTGTTAGATGAGTATTGAACAATCATCGTTTCGGGAGGCAGAATTTCGCCATCCACGGAAACCGTATGTTCTTTAACCATTTGATGTAGTTGTGTGAGAGTGTAGCTCGAATAAATATTATAACAACATCCTAGTATATTGAAGATATTGGTGTTGTTATAAAAGAAATAAATAAAAAGAGTTTAGGGGGTTGGAGAAGCAAAATAAAACAAATGAACATGAGAGAATGAATTACCTTTAAAAGTGCAACTCCTTTTGATTTGAGCCTAAAGGCTTTCTTTGAAAGGATTATTCCCAAAGGGAATCCTCTAGGATGAGTAGAGGGATGTGGAAAGAGTAAATGGGCTGGGGTTGGCCGAGCCAAAGGCTTGAGGAGTTTGTGAAATGAGGTTGAGGTGGGGGCCTTTTATAAGAGGAGGGGAGGGGCACTTTTGGAAAGTAAAGAAATATTACTTTATTTGAAAACGTGTTTCGGTTTCAAAAGGTCCCACATTGATATAATTCGTAGATAAGGTGATAAGGATTCGAAATACACTCATCCAATAAGTTTTGGACATGTGTAGTTTATATATTTTACATTATCTTTCCATTTTATTTAAATCGTCAAATAATGATGTCATCGCTGCATCATTATTATGTCATAAATAATTTAATTTATTTAATGTCTAAAAATTATAAAAAAAATACTATGATGTGGGAAATCTTTTTATATTTCCAATGAATATTTATAATCAAAAATATGACTTGTATAACCCCACTTAAAAATTGTTTTAGTAAAACATATCATGTTTGTGTCAATTTTACTTTTACAATAAATAAAATGTTATTTATGTCATTTCCCAACCAAAGTGGATCCATGGGGTCCCCAAGTTGACCCATGGCTTGTCTTGGTCGGCCATGACACAACCAATTATGTTAGGACATGTGTCAAGCTCATCTTATTCCATTAAAGCATTATTTTTACCTTAAACTACACTAATTACCACTAATCGCGATTAAAAACTTAATAAGTTACTATTCACCAAAAAATTATTTTAATCTCATTGAACCACATTTTACTTCTTAATGACAACCATGTATGTCGGATTTTTGAAAATAAATACACAATGATGGAAAAATTTCATTTAAACGGAAAATCAGTTTTATAAGAACCACTTAGTGGTTTCACTATTCATCAAAAATTGAAGTTTTTCAGAAAAAACCCAAAAATTCACCCTAAGCTATATTTGATATTCTGAATTCAAAAATGAAGTCCTTTTTAAAAAATTCAAAACATATAAGTCAAATTAATTAATTTAATAATTAATTCCCACTGTCATGACAAATAGCGTGTTTTATGAAACAATAAGTATCAAAAGATTGACACTAGTTTAAGTCTGATTTCAAAGTGAAATTGATTCCAACAACCACTATTGGATTTAATGGTAAAAATATTTTCTAATTTCACTTTAAAACCAATTAAAAATATAATCTAATCATATAAATAAATTAGATTAAAAAGTGGTTTTGAATTAAAATACAACATTTTACACTATTCATTAAAAAAAATGAACTTTATCGGAAAGATACCAAAAATTTACACAAAGTGAATTTTGATGTTCCGATTTTTAATAAGAGTTTTATTTGGTCCAAAAGAATGTTTAATAGTGAACAAAACTATATTTAATGACGGTTTTCCATCAAAAGGTGATAAGTGAACATTTAGTGAAAACTAGGGCATATACGCCTAAAATTGAATTCTTTCCGTATTTTAAGCCTTTATCTTTTATTGTATAAATGTAAAAATATTTAAGAACATATATAATCATATTTTAGTTATTTCTATCCATTCCCGCCATTACAACGGCTACATGTTAACTACCATTTAAAATAATATTATTTTATTATTAGAGTGCAACGTAAGATTCCCAAGAAACTCGTTGTTGCGTGTTGGGTACGCCATCGAGCATAGCGTCCCCTTTAAAGTCATATTAATATTTTATTCACAAATATGGATAAATATGAAAATTTCATATTCCTTATTTACCTGGGGTGTTACACGAGGTGTATCCATTTCAATCAAAGGAGCAAGAATAATGATGCATGGTACTTTCCCAGTAGGTTTAGTAAAATCATTGGTCCATACATAAACTCATAGGGGTGCCTAAATACTTGGGTCTCAGCTAGTCTCCCTTGGTTAAATTTATTTTTAAACACTGATGAAATGGTTTCCATATCAACCCCTAATATTATCACCTATTCCAACCTTCAAATTCCATCATATCCCTCAACATATCATTGATTCCACTATCTCACCCATTCCACCAAAAAGTTACCCATCTAGATTTGAAAATGAGATAAGGTAGGTAATAAAAATAAAATATATACTCTAATAGGCTATGAGTGGGAGATAGGAACCAAGTGTATATGATACACTAAGATGGAAAGAATTATCCTCTAAAAATATATGAGGAAATAGATATATGATAATAGCACCAAAACATATTCTGATTATAAATGTAAAAGATCCTGACTACATGCATGAATGTTATACAACTAAAAGAAAAAATAAATTGACATAAAAGTACCCAAATATAATCCTCAACATTGACCATGAAAGGGAAAATTTCCCATGAACATCCCACAATATATTAATGTCCTGCCTAATAACTAAATATTGCATATAGACTTAAAATATTTTATATATAGATATTGAATGAATAAAATTTATACTCGGTAGGATCTTCCCCGAAGCATGACATAAAAAATATAAAGAACTAATGCTAAATCATAGTGGAAAAAAAGTGAATATACCTCCTCACCTAAACTGGTATACTATTATCTCATCCCCACCATGGATATCTTTCACAAGTATCTCATACAAGATATTATATAATAAAATAAAAAAAATAACCTACCCTACTACTACTTCCACACTATTTTTTTAATCTGTCCCGACATTATATGTGCTATGCCATCTCACTCAAAAAGTAAGGCATCCCGAAGACAATTAGTCTATGTATCATATAATGAATCTCATGGATCATGACATCTCATAATATACCATGCACATTGTGCATCACATTATCACATCATCCAATGAAACATCTATTGATAGTAACTATATGGTCTCTGGGATCCACCACATGCCATATGTTGTGTATTATAGATCAATACATAACAATCTATACATAACATACATTTAATAATCCTTAGGATATTATATTTGGTGATACATGTGTGTGAAATAACAATAATATGTTATAAATATCTACACAGATATATGGGAAAGGTAACCTCCTTCCATACAACACAAAACAATTATAGGAGAAGAATGTTTTGAAAGAGGGTTAGTGAGCCATTCATTCCTCGCTAGCCTAAATGCTGGGGAAAAAACCCTCCTGGAGTCTGTTGGGTGTTTTTCCACCAACTAAAATACACAATGTAGAATATGAAACCACATAACGTAAAGGATATAATATATATCATAACTAAACTATGTTAATTAACCTAGTCTTAGGTATCTTATAAGACCAAGAAAATCCAAGAAGGATTACTTTATTTCTTTCTTGAATTTCAAAATTTATCATTACATTAATTCTTACAATTCACCACTAAACATTACATTATCATTTTTAACAAGAAATCCAATCAATTTCTATGCTATTTAGGTATAAACAAACAAATCCCATGATTTTTTTGAGAATATCATTAATTTTATTCCAAAAAGCCATCAACCCTATAGGTTAAAAATAATTTTTTTAATTATCATTATGTAATTACAGGAACTCCATGAAGAATCATAATGTACCCTAAAATATATTAACAACTAAGAGTAACCTACTTACTCATGTAGTAAGGAAAGGAATGAAGAAACAAGAAAAATGGATATCCAATCCATAAGTATATTTATTTACAAATCATCCTAGTTATCCACACAATAAATGGAAATCCCAACTTCAACCCATTACATTAATCATATGCAATCATTGACTCCATTATGTATATTATCACGCATATCCCCATCACAGGAATCAAATATTTCAAAATAAACTCTAGTGTCCCAACCCATATCTCGTAAACCATCAACCAACCCATGCTTACATCAAATCACCTAACGAATCTCACACAGTGAAAATAAAAATGGAAACAATCTACAATTGAGTCAACAATTTTTCTAGGCCCTAGAAACATGGAATCCAACTTTAACAAAAAATGGAATCGCTCGATCTTAAATATTTATCTTTATCAGACATATATTTCTTTGACAACTTAGATTAAAATATTCTTTTATCACATGTTATGACTATAGGTACCCAAAAAAATCAGGTATTGAAAGATAAAAATTATTTAAAAATTCATTCAATTAAAACATCTAGTTTCATTATACTTTAGAGAAGAATATTTCATTTAACATAACTTATTTATTTACAAAAATAAACACTTCTAGCTTCATGTTATTTATCCATAATCCTTATTGACATTATTATTTTAACCATTATTTTAATAAAATGATAAACCATACCATAAAAATAGATATAAAAGAATCTATAAAATCAAGATGAAAATGGTATCTCATTGGAAAAACATGAGATCACAATAAAAATAGACAAATATAAAGAATTAATCATATTTATTTATTTTTAAGGATAATTTCCCCACCATCCTAAGAGATTAAGAATGACTGATTTTTGATTTAAAATAAATTATTTGTTGAAGAAAAAAATATACACCCTCATGAATTCCAATATTCGTATATTGAGAAGTCAACAATAAAAATCTCTAATCACATATACCATAAGGAAACAACATCCCTCTGAGGATACTGTTGAAAAAACTACAAAGGAACCACATGAAAACAAATGATATCAACCTCCATAGAATGGAAGTCTAGAATGTGACGAAATGAGAATTATAAAAGAAGAAATGACATTATGATGTGGGGAAACTCACCTTCAATCACTGTATATAAAACATAGAAATCTAGGATCAACCCCTTTCAAAATAGATTTGAAAGACCCTGAGAGAACTACTCTAGTTTACAAGAGGTTAGGAGAATTAAACGGCCTTTAAGAAAACTAAAGATGTTATTAGATTTATAGGCATACTACCATATATAGATTCACATCATGAATGGTCTACAGATCTCATGAATATCTTGAGTTTTAGGACTCACCGAAAAACATCCCCTCAATCCAAAAAACCTGGATCAATTCATGTTTTCAACTTTATGTTCATGTTGCGTGTTTTAGAGTATTGATTTATCGAATATAGTACTACACCCTTTCAAATAATTAAATCATGTTTCACGTCCTAAATCACACCCTGTGAACCACCCATATCATCCCATGAATTTTTATTTAGGACTTCAACTGCTCACTCACATCATGAACTATAATTCTCACAATTATCTTCTCATGTAACCAGATTTCATCTCCCAAACACTCCCAATCATACTATAGGACTCCTCCAAGTACCACAGACTTAAAAACATGAATATTATTGGGAAAGAAGGTTATGAACCCTTATAATACATACATTCAAACACATTTTTTTAAAAAAATTCAGTTAATATGCATCATTAGTTGATTCTTATAATATAAAAGAACTCATTTTAAAATATGATGTTGAATGAAATCCTACATGTGACTATATATCAATGATTATTTTTATTCATAAACCCATGATAACACCGAATCAAGATCAATCCATAAAATTGTAAAAACCCATGTATTTTTAATAAAAATCTATTTTTATAAATATTTATGTTATAAATTTATCTTTATTCAAGAAATTTGTATTTTAAAAATGATTTATTCTCACCAATATATATTATAAAATTAATTAAAAACTAATAGTAGGTTAGAAATCATTATCTTTATACTTAATGATATAAATTATTTTTAAAAAATTATTAAATTAATTTTTTCATATAAATTATTATTTTGATCATTATAAAGAATTAATTAATTATTACATATTTTATAAAAATAGATTCATGTAAATTATAAGAATCTATATTGATATTTTTTTATAATATTACTAAAGATAATATTATCAATATATAAAAAATAATATGATTTTTCAATTAAAAATGAAATAATTTTTATTCTAAATAATAATTTTTCCAATTATTATATGCTTAAATTTAAAATGAAATGTTTTTAAATTTATGAATTTTATTTTGAAAAAATGAAATTTATTTTTTTATTTAGATTTTCATAATTATCTTATGGTGAAAATTTGATTATTTTTCAAAACATTAATTTTTTTATGAATATCAAAAATATATTTTTTAGAAATACTGTAAATTTTATAGTGTTATAACGAAATAAACACGATTTAAAAATTTCTAGAACCTATTTTCCAACATTTTTTTTAGATTAATAAGGTGAATTATAAAAAATATGTCGAATTTTGAATCCTATTTTTGATTTTCTAAATCCTAAGTTATATTTTACTTGAATAAAAAATTATTTTAGGAATTTTCCTTTAATTATGTATTCAAATAACTCCATTAAGTTTGGGATTGTATTCAAAGGCAACTAACCATTAATTATTAATCATAACCAGATACATTTCATGGTAATAAATAATATTCATAATCATTGGCCTGAATATGTATAAATTCTTTTTTTCTAGTCAAAAATATATATTTTTTAAATTTCATTTCATGGAATTATGTGTAGTTATATTAAATATTCATTTTTATAACATTTAAAAATTAAATCCAATGAATTTTTTTTCATATTCTTTATCATATTTGATAAATCAAGGAATAAGATCAATTTTATTTTAGGCTTAAAAATAGGTTACTAAGGTAATAGTAAGTAACCACAGTAATGACTAAAATGAGGAAAAATGGATATATTAAGAGATATGATTATAAAATATCGCAAAACCATATCTCTTTATGGGTGGAGGAGGGATTTATCTACATTACCTAATATTATCATCATTAGTAGTCAGTTTTGGATGTAGTTTTCTTAAAAATTATATTTCTTTTATATTATGAAATTAGAGTTTAAACAAACACCACACATTCTCAATTATAAATGGACACTTCCCCATACCTTCTAGGAAAAAAATAAGATTAAAAATAATTTATATACATATAATAATTTAATTCCCAAATCAAACCCCTATATTAATTTTCTTATGGTTTCATGATAATTCCCTAATTCCATTAAAAACCAAGAAGCATTCTAAGAGAAGATATAATTTCTCTTTGTAAGAAATATATTCTTATCCTTGATTTTTATTCATTATATTATTATAACTCTTAAAAATTATAAATTTTTATATTAATATAATATAAATAAGATAATTACACAACTAGAATAATTATATAATATTACAACCATTACATAATCTTACTCATACATTGATTATTGGATGTTCTTGTTTGGGTCAATTTAACCAGCTATATAGATGAAGGCATGAAATTTTATTATGGATGGTTATTAAATAATAATGAATTAAAATATATGACATTAATATTTAAATATTTTTTTAGTTCAATAATGGTAATATTAATCTTAAATTAATTATTAATATACCAAATGTCATTCGTAAAAAATTACTTAAAGAAGTTCATTATGGGTTTCACGTTTAAAATGCATACCTGAAACCCACATGTAATGAACCAATACCATCATAAATCATTATTAAATATATAAAATATTATCTTGTTCCTATTGGAGATTATGAAATGATGAAAAAATAACGATGACCACAAATATTTTACCCAAATAGGAAATGAATGTTTAAAACTACTAACAACTGATGATTAATATTAACTAAAACAAGTAAAGTCAATATAATAATGAAATATAAAATATTGATATAAAATATAATAATCATAAATAATATTTTTTAATTTATTGTTAATTATTCTATTATTATAATATATGATTCCAAAGTACGTCTCAGAAAGTTGGAATCCAAATTTATTTTTTTCATAACAACATTTTATTTTAGTGGGGGACAGTAATTTTTCTTCTATATCATCACTATAAGTTTGATAAATTATAAATTATTGTTTAATAATATTTTACGTCCTTTTATGTTTCTTGTATTTTAATTGATTTCTGATAATTCATCATTTGATTTATTTCTACACTATAAAATATGTCATTGCATGGGTTTATCATTTCAACTTTCCTTCATTGAGATATACTCTATATTAAAAACTTGTTTTCTATATTAATGGTTTATATAATTCACATGGATAAATTTTACCATATATTTAATATAATTAAAAAGTCTTACATTTCCATCTCTTGTTACCTCTATTATTTGATTTTTACTCAAAATTTACCTAAGACACTAGTGTTTATTTTCTAATTGAAATTTAAAATTAAAATTTTCTAGATCTGATATCCTATGTAGGAAAAATAGTAATTTTTTCTTTGATAATCCCCATCTAATTTCACCTAAATTTTTTATTTATATGGTTTACATGTATTCTTACCATTTTACAACCCTTTTGTTCAGAATTCAATGCAATGGTTTTCTATAAGAGGGACTAACCTTATCTTCTATTTTTGGTCAAGTTTCTTTCTCTTCATTGTTCATACTATGTATTTTATTTTATAAATTGACATGTTTATAATTCAATGATTACCAAATGTAATTTTATATAATACGACTTATTTTTTACAAATATTATATGAATATTTTTAATGTTTCTACATTATTTGTTTTTTAATTTGGATACCTTTACAAAAGTGTCAATTTTTTTTACTTTTTAACACATTCTAAAAGAATTCATTTTCTCACTACCTTTAGTAGTTTTATTTAAGAATATTACTCATTAATGTTTCGTTATTTTCTAATGTAATTTCAATTATTATGTTTTAATAAATTGTTTTCTTTTAAAATAAATACTATCAAATATAAATGATATTTCTTCTTATTTTTTAAATACATTTTACAATTATCTCATAATTTTTTTAAATATATATAAACATCCTTTAATATTTATTATGGAAAGCATGTAATATTCCTTAATGATATTATCCAAATAAATTCTCTAGATGGCCTATAATCATATTCTGTTGAAATATATATGAAATCCATTTATTTTTTTCGTTTAATTACATAATGATAAAATGTTGAATGTTTCCATCTAGAACACATATATATGGGTTTCATTATGTGAATAGTGGTACCCAAATTATACATCCCTCTAATAAAATAGGGAAAGATTTATTCATCCTGAGTTAACTTGTAATAGGGTAGGTAGTAAACTTAACCCCCTATGGGACCATATCTACTATTAGATGATAATTTTAGTAGTGGTCCTCTATATAAGAAATTAATTTATATGATTATATATTTTCTAAACTCATATTCAATATTATTTTTACTATTTTATGTTTTTATGGCTCATGGTTATTAAATCCCATTTCCAAACACATATAACTCATTTATTTTAATTATACTAAAATCCCAATGTTATAACTCAAGATTTATGTGCCATGTATTATATGGAATTATTTTCTTATGGTATGGTCATGTACCATATTTATTTTCTCATACCCACATGATCATATTATTCTAAATTATGATCTTTGATTGTGATTTAATAAGTTTACCTTAACTAAATGCTTTATATAACCCTTTATTATGTTACCATGCCCCCATTAATTATATAAGAATATTATGTATGATGTATAAAGAAGGGTTTCATGTGTGCTTAGTTTTCTTGGAGATGATTAAGTTTTTTTATGAAAGGAAATCTAATTTTAGGGTGGAAAATATCTATTTTGTGGAGAAATATATGTGGGTTGTTAGCTATAAGATTTTTCTTAATTCTCTAAAACTATAAAACCTAAATGTATTGGGTGTATAATAGAAGAAGTATTTTCAGTAGATAATTTAATTTTTGATTCCTAGGTTTGGGATATAATAGTTGATTTAAAAGCCAGTTTCTAAAGAATTGGTTTTTATAACATGAGCCAAGAGTGTGGGTATAGTGTTCTTCTGTTGATATAAAAGTATGATTTAAATAACATAAGTGGTTATGATGGTTTTAGTATAGGATAATTTTATAGTTATTGATATCATTATGGGTACATATGTTTAGGGGTGATTATATTTTCAATAAAATAAATAAACATTTGAGGTTATATATTATTTGATTTTAAGGTGAATATTTTTGTTGTTTTTGGAAGAGTACATGACTATGTTATAAAAAATGATTGGTATATAATTTGATTTGATGTAAATTTAAATATGGTTATTTGGTAAAAATTTTATCAAATATTTGGGAAGATATGTTGAAAATATAGATAATATTAGGGATTGAAAAGTTGGTTTTGTGACAAGGTGGTTAAGGTTATTTTGAGGAAGTTTAATTTTTTTGGAACATTATATTATTTAGGTATATATATATAATTACTAGATATTTTGTGAATTTATGTCAAAATTGTTGAAAATATTTGAGGAATAAATATTGAGTTAATTATTTTGAGAATAAAAAGTTAATGATATATATATATATATATTTATATATAAGGATTATGAGATAGTAATTTATTTTCATAATGTTTCTTAAGGATAATGGTAAAGTTAATATTAGGGGGGAATATAATTATTTTCTTTTATATAAAATTCCTTTTAAATAATATTTTTCTCTATTATTTTAATTTTTGTTGAATTAATGGACTTTATTCCTATCTTATGGATTTATAGTTCACATTCCATGTTTTTATTAATGGGTTTTCTTAACTTAATACAATTTCATTGAGTCATAAAATATTTTCTTGGACTATTAATTTCAATGATTTTAAAATTATTATATTCTTTATTTGAAATTATGTTTTCTATTTTTCTCTAGGGGGCATTATATTTACATATTTTGTTCTTCTTCTTTGATGAATTTCTTTTTTCATTAAATTTTATATTGTTAATAATATTTTTCATCCTCTTTGAGGATTTTTTTTCTCCTCAATGTCTGTGTTATTTATTACGAAGAGTTTTTTATTTTATTATCTTATAATAATAATATTTATTTTCCATTAAACCATCTATATTTCATATTATCTCAATTCAAAATGAAATTTTACATTTCATTTATTGATATGGGTATCCTTAAATCCATTTAAAAAGTCTAAAAGTGATTCCTCACCACATTAGTGTTTATATTTATCATTCAACCCACATTTCATTTCATTACTTGTATTTCATCCGGGTTACATTATTAGGGATTCTTTTGATAATATGGTTTTCTAAGCCCTTATTCACCCCATGATACATATATTATTTTTTTTTTATTTTTAAATCTCTTTATAAATCTTTTCACATATATACCATTGCATCAATGGAAATTGGGAAACATGGTAATGGAGTTAAAATTTCCGGGAATCAATTTCACTAAAGGGGCAGTGTGAAAACCTAGATATTTTAAACAATAATTAATTTTTTGTTTTATTAATATCCTTGTTATGAATTTATATTTATTCAAAAAATTTATAACATTATAAATGTTTTAATATCACAAAATGATATAGTATCATAAATAATATACTAAGGATATGTCTAAATTATTTATGCTTACTTCCTAGAATAAAGTCATTTATAAAAAAATTATATTTAACATATTAATTGGGATTATTATTTTGATTATTTTTATAGAACTATTTAATAATTAAATATGTTTTAAATGGATATTAGTTTCAATTATATGAATTACTATTTATTTTTTTTCATATTATATTCTTAGAAATAATTTTATCAAGTTATAAAACATGAATATGGTTTTTAATTAAAAAATGAAATAGTTGTTATTCTAAATAAATTGTTTTACAATATACTTTATGGATTTATTCAAAATATAAATTTTAGAATATTATTTTCTTAAAATGAAATTATTTTTTTGATTCATTATTTGAGAAATATCTTAGTTTTTACTTTTTGTATTTATATAAAATATTATATTTTTAGTGTAATAAAAATAAAACTTTTAAAGATAAGATAAATTTTATGACATCAAAAATATATAAACATGAAATAAAAATTTGTGAAACCATTTTATCAAGAAAAAAATTAATTTTAGAAAAAATATAAGTAATTTAAAAGAATCACTATAATTTAAAACATTTGTTTAAATTTTTGATGCATAAGTTATATGTTATTCCAATAAAAAAATATATTTTTTGTTGGTTTAAATAGATATTATATTAAGATAATTAAATTCAGTTTTTTATATTTTTTCATGTCGAATATGACTCCTATATTTAATAAATAACCAATAAATTTCATTGGACTCGATAGTATTCATAATATTGGGTCTAAATAATTAAAAATTCTATTTGATTCTTCAAAATGTAAATTTTTTAAAAAAATTATGATGTTTTTCATACATATATTGAAGATTTTTTTTCACCACTAGAAATTAAATTGAATGAAATAATTTAATTTTCAGTATCCTGTATTTACTTATTTAATAATAAGGTGAATTTATTTTTTATTCTTAAAAATTATTTATTAAGGTAAAAGTTAGTTACCACATTTATGGATAAAATGATTTAAAAAGTTAAAATGAATGGTTATGATCATATATTATATAAAATTATATTTAAATGAGTATATGAGAGATTTATCAATATTTACATATCATATCTTCAGTTATTATTAATTTTTGATCCATTTTCTTTGAATATGAACTTCCTTTTATATTATGATATTAGTATTTACAAAAAATACTTGTCTTTCTCACTTATAAAGGAACCGTCAAATTCACTTTACAAGTCACACCTAAAGGTAGAATTATTTCTAATACTATTAATTATTTTATTCTATAATATTCCTTCCCTACATTTTTCATCTTTGGGTCTCATGTGAATGCTCAAACTTTTTAAAACAAATATTCCATGTGAATATTCAATTTCATCTATTTAAGTAATATATTTCTACCCATGATTTTCATTAATAATATTATTATAAATCTCAGCAATTATGATTTATCTTGTTAATAAAATATTAATAAGATCATTAAATATATATAATGTTGATATTTTCATAAAACCATTATATAATCTTACTCATCCATTTATTTTATCATGTTCCCATTTAGGTCGATTTAACTATCCACATTGATGATGTTATATAGTTTTATGAGGGATCGTTATGAAATCTTAATTACATGAATTACAATACATTAATATATAAATAATTTTTTATTTTTTGTTCATTAATGTACATATTTATATTTAACTCATTAATAATTCACCACCCTTTTTTTCATAAATAATTACCTAAATAAGACCGTTATGGGATTCATGTTCAAAAATCATAAATGAAACTCCCATGTAATGAACCTAGAGCTTCATAAATAATTATTGAAATTCTATTCTAGTGCATTTTATACATACATGTTTTTAACTCATCAACAAGGAATGATGACTGAAACTGTTATATCAAAATATAAAAGGAATGGTTGAAACAACTAATAGTCGACTAATAATATAAAATAAAAATAAGTAAATAAAATATAATAAATAAAAATTAAATATTAATATATGGGTTTATAAACATAAATAAAGATATAAAATATATTTTTAATGAACCCTTTATTATTATACCGGAATCTAAAGTATATCTACACAAAAAATAATTAAATGTAAGGGTTTTGTTAACTCAATTTACCTTTAATGAGTTATAATTATTTTTATTGGACATTATTATTAGATGTTGGAAACATTATATTAATTAATATTATTTTATTTTACTTCCATTTATATTTATATTATTTTAATTTATTTCTCATAATACCCTTTTTTTTATCCTTAAACCATAAAATACCACATTGCAAGGGCTTCTCATTTAAACATAACTTCATCGAGATAAGCTTCATATACAAAAACTTATTTAATTTTTGGTGGTGTATGTACGTTTTATGAATATATTTTACCATAAAATTCTTGTAATTCAATAGTTATAGAAATTAATTCCATGTTATCTCTTTCAAGGGATTTTGATTCAAAAGTTATCTAGGTTGTATGTCTTTCGTTTCCAATCTTAGTTTCAAATTGAGATAATATATGTTTGACTTCTATTTGGGACTATGTTTTTTATTAATCAATAATATCAATATATATTCTTATCCACTTTTTATTTTTTAGGTTTACAATAATTCTTACCATTTCACTTTTTTTTTAAAAAAATCATTATAAAGGTTTGTCATACGAGGGACATACATTATCTCTTCTTTTCGGTCCAATATATTTATTATTTTGTTTATATTGTATATTTTTTATAAATAACCTTCATTATACATTAATGACTGGTTAAAATCATTTTATATTGTCTTTTAATTACTTTATAGAATTTTTCAAGGAATATTTTTAACATTTTCCATAGTATTAATTTTATGTTACTTTTACTATCACTATAAAAGTATGAAAAAACATTCAGTTTTAATAAATTACAAATGAATGAACTTTCCCATAAACATATCTTTTTTTTAAGAATATTACGATTTAATTTTTCATGTTTATTAAAAAATAATTTCAACTCCGATTTACTTATAAATTGTTTCTTTTTAAAAAAAATTATCAAAAATAAAGGATATATATTTTTTTTTTATAAAATAATTTTATAATAATATTTTAAAAGTGTTTTTCATCAAATATAGAATCAATTAACATTATTTATGATTAATTTAGAATATTCTTTAAAGATGCCACCGATATTATTTCTCTGAATTACTTTTGATCATGTTTTATAGAAATCATTATAAAAACTATTTCATTCTCATGGGATAAGTATGCTATAATGTAATATTTAATGTTTCAATATGACACACATATATATGGTTTTTCATATTTTTTTTCAGACCATAATTAAATAGTTCCCCAATTCATTGTGTAAAACATTAATTCTTATAAGATAACTTTTATAGTAATGATGAGTAAATCAAATCCACTATGGGACTTTGTCCACTATATGATAATGACCTTATCTGTGAGACCTGGCATAAGAAATGGTTTTATTTGATTATGAATGTTCCTATATCTTATTAAATATTATTATTTATATATTATTTTTTTTCTTGGATCATGATTATTGACTCATGTTTCCAGACTCAAATTTTATATTTCATATGATTATTCCAAAATCATTATGTTATTATTCATGACTTATGAACCTTAATTTATTTAGTATGGTTTTTTTGTTATATTCATCAACCATATCCCTGTTCTTAGACTCACATTCTCATTTTCTGATCACTTTTAATATTTGATTGTGGTCACTTATGATTACCCCTACCGAGCATTTCAACACACCCTAAGGTGCCCCAAACCCGCACTCCTTAGTCCGATCTTAAAGAATATTAGTTAAAACTCGATTCAATTATATGTGAGGTAATCAAATAAAATTTTAGATTTATTTTACAAATTCATATATTATATCTCATAATAATCATAGAATCATAGAACCAAATGGTTTATTATATTTGGATAATAGCAATATAAAAATATAATTCACATAATTGTGAAAATATATCTATAAATGCACCATACTAGACTTTATTCTAAATGTATTATATGTTTTTCAAAACCTATTTAATTTACAACAAATGAATGGGATGATCTAGAAAACATAGTAATTGAAAAAAAAAATATTTCATTAAGGGATAAATTTTATGATTGGGAAAACATGGTCATGTGAGAATCATCATATTAAATTGCGTCCGTGGAATTATAAGAGGTGATAATAAGAAATGAAAAATCATTATAGATTAAGGGATTATATTTTAGGATCATAAAAAGAATATTATTGAGGCATAATCATTTATCATAGAATGAAAACCTAAGGGAATAAACATAAACCATCGAAACATAACTCTGGATAATGAATTTCATAGAAATGTGGAATAAGATTGTGAATAGTGGAAAAAACATAAGGAAAGGACCCCATAATGGACATGATTTATTTTGTGAGAAAACCCATGATTCCCACACATTTAATTTTGAGAAAATACAGGATATCAATGTATTAAGGATGTGAAAAAATACATGGTATACACTATTTACATTTTTAGAAAACCCATGATACCCACTCTTTATATTATAAATATACCCATGATGTACATGCCTTAAATATTTGAAGAAAACCATGTTTCCTATGATTTAGGTTGTGAGAAAAACTATGATTCCCACACTTTATGTTATAAAAAACCCATGATGTCCATGGATTAATGATCTGAAAAAACCTATCATGTCCGTGAATTATAGAAAAATATCATGAGATATGATTCTTTAAACAATGTATTCTAGGGAGATATAGGAGGGCACACATAAACATATATACATATGTGATCCATATGAAATCAATTATATATTATATCATAAAAAAACCCTTAGAAATAAAATGAGTTTTATAACATTTCTAAATGTTATCATAACAGGCCCATTTTTTCATGTATAATTAGATATAAAATGTATAATTTGAATAAATTATTTGAAAAAACTAGCCATAATATTATGGTTTTTATGTTCTATTGAAAGATACAAAGTTCATTTGAATGAATGATTAACATATTAGAGTTCAAGATGAAAATTATTTCATAAAATATACCATGGGTGAATGACCAACCTCAAAGAATCAAGGTGAGGAAATGTAAAAAATAAGCATGATGATGCTATAAAAAAATAATTTACATTATAAATATGTAATTTACCATTAAAAATTATAGGATTTTCATGGGGTGAATTTTTTTTGAATAAAACATACAGAGAGTATGATACCAAGAATCACATTATAACACATATAAAACACACCATAAAACTCTACCAAAGGATTCAATACAAAAATATGTCTCTAAAGGTTGATGATGAGTATTTATTTAATGAATTAATCTTGAAATATAACTTTTATGATATAAAAGTGATATTTGGAATCCTAAGATGTGTATTTTTTTGAATGCGATGCTCGAACAAATTTTAATGCTCCCCCGGATTTCCCTAGATTGTTTTAAACCAGTTATTGGGAAATTATGATACCTCAATTGTGTAACAAATGCCTATAAATATAGGACCTTGGGTTTATAAAATTGATCAGCTGATCAAGGGATGCTTTGGATGATGGCATGATGTTACTTTATTTTCCCTACTCTATTTCTCATTTTTATATTCTTCTAATCCTATATAGCCTTATCTCTCTAGAATCAAATTTATTTACATGTCCATGGAGGGGTAGTTTTCATGAGTGATACGAAAATGGGAAGGAAATAACATAATGATTTTATTGATTTTTACTCATTAATTAAATGAATTTATTTATTTCTTTTACTATCTGGTATAAATTTTTTATTCAATTTATTAATAAAGAATTTGATTGTATCAATGTCAGGTAATATAAAATTCAATTGTATTGGTCAATGATCCAAACTCTACCTCAACCAAAATATGATTGGTATATGATATAAAATACTAGGTTTGGTTGGTGCATTTCTGAATATCCCTAGTATGTTTGTGGAAATATGTTTGATAGTATTATAAATTAAAGAATATCTATACATGAATGGGGATTGACCAAGTTAATCAATAGACACTACTATTATAACACACATATAGGATGGTGGGGTGACCAATTATATGCCCCATAGTAAGGCATTAGTAAAACATGGCACCATTGTTGGGGAAAGAGCGCCTCAAAAAATCCTAACATTGAATGAACCAAAGATAAAAAGATCATTTAATTGATTTTGACCTAGCATTTAGTTTAAATCAAACTAAATAACATAAAACTAATTTAATAGTATATTTTGAAGAAATAATAATTTCATATTAAAGTAGAACTCTATGTGTTCACTCTAAACCTATGAAAATGGATTGAAATACCAACTAAACCCTTAAACATATTTTCAAAACATAATTTTTCAATACAATAAAAAAAATGATATTTCTACTTTAAATAATGATTTATAATATAATATTAACGTTATTCAAGTATTTCCCAATATTTATGGACTTATTGGAGAAGGCCTCAATCAACACATCCAAGGGTTTACCTGAGGTTTCTCTAGATTTAATCCCCAATATTCATGAATAAAAAATTTAATTAGATGGAATTAATCTTCTAACTTTAGGAGGATACTAAATAATTTATGTAAAATATAAATAAAGTGGAATTAAACAAATAAAAAGACCTAAAGATGTGTTTTATGAAATAATAATTCGAAACTCTTGGATAAGAACAATAAAAAATGATATATATCATCAAAAAAATAAACCTGATAGACTCTCTATGAGCACTTAGAGAGGTTCCAAAATCTCTGCATAAGTTACCCTTATAAATCCATTATAGAGAACCAATTTCTTCTGTTATTCTACCAATGACCGTAGGATAATGATCACAAACTCATAAAAACCCATCTATAAGAGAACTGATTGAAAAATCATCATAAAAATCTAGGTGTATTTTTGAAAAGATTTCTCAGAACATTAAAAAATTGGGAACTAGAGGTATGGGCATGAGGGGAATCTATGAGGTATGAATTTTTGAATCATCATCTCTTCATGAAACTAAATTTTACAGACTAAGAAGATTATATAGGTAAACGTCTACGATGAGTGTATGTGGATATAAGACTTCATATTTTTTATATAGTTTGTGTTCCTCACAAAATAATTTTTCTGACTAGTGTCTAGATGTTTAGGGGGAATAAATATGCACAAAAACCTTTCTTCCAATGTAATTGCTGAAAAATAAACCGCAAAAAGATATACCCTAGGACCAACAATGATATAAAAACTATTAAAACTCGGTGAAATATTTATATCCAAACAAGTATCCAAATCAATTTCCCTTATAATAACAATAATACCTGAACCCACCACCATATCAAAAATCTAATAAAACCTAAGTCAAGCAGTAAGAATATCGAACACCACATTTTATATAGAAACTATATTATCAACTATCAATAATTTCTTAGAATAAATACAAAGGGGAAGAGATTGATGATATGAAGAACTTGGTAAAATATTTCACCTGTATGTTAGATAGTCTTTTAAAAATTAATATCACAAACAAACTCAAATCACATTTAATTTGTATGCTTGATTAAAAAATGAACTAAAAAAGATATCCTACCTCCAAAATAATGTGAAACTGAAAATTATTTGAGGAAATTTTAAGAACAACCCAACCTATTTATATATAATGAAGAATTAAGAATAAGTTACAAAAAAAGATAATAAATTCCCTTGAATAAAAAAGTTCAATGAATGATATTCCTAAAACATTCACTAATTAGCTTACTGAGTCTAATAAAGTAGAAGATGATCAAATTCAAAAAGTTATTCAGGAGACCTTTCAAAAAGTTGAGATAAGTATCTCACTACTAGAATTAATCATAAGTGTCTCTAAAAAATAAATTTTTCTCAAAGATATATGCAAGAAACGTAGAAGACTTGATGGAAATTAATGGAGAATATTTTGAATAAGCATATTGATTCTCATTAAACCCTTGATTCCAAAAAATATTCTAAATCTAGGTACATTATCTATTGATTGAAACATTGGATCATTATATTTTATGGAATATTTCTATTATCAAGGTGTTTCAATCAATGTTATTCCATATTCATTGTTTCCATATTTGAAAAATAGGTATTCAAAAAAAACAATTGTCATGGTTCACTTAAAAATTGATTGACAATTTTCATTGTAGGAGTTGTAAACGATATACTGTAAAGACCTAGAAATTTTAAGGAATTTTTTTTCTTAATTTCATTTTAATTTTACGAGCCTGAAGTTTCTGACGGCGCCTGATTCCAAGGCCCGGTGTGCCCGGAATCATTTTCTAAAGTTTTCTTCATGTACGTTTAGTAAACGTACGTGCGGGTTTTTATATCTTTTGATACAGTGCTCGGAAATGAAATCTGAGGACACTGATGATCTCGCAGCGCCGGTATTCTCTTAAGGGGACCTTTACTGCAATTGCGTTATATTGGGGTTGAGAGTTAATTTTTGGGGTTTTGGAATAAAATAAATAAAAATGTAGCACACAATTTTATTTAAAAGATATTAGTTTTTTCCTAGAATGGGGAGTTAGAGGTGGGGCGGATATCCACATAACCTCCATGAGAGGAATTATTTTTTTGGGGCCCACATGAGCCCTAACCTTTTACCTCCCCTTAAACTTTCCAATTAACACCCCCCTTCTTTAATTTTGAAAACTCCTTTCACTTATTATGGTGGAGCCTATCCACCTCCCTCTCACTGAGAATGACAACACAATTAATTTAATACTTCATTAATTAATTTGTGGTGTCAACAATTTGTTTGATGTTTTTTTATTTGTTTGGCAATGTTAAAATAGGGGAAAGCCTCATTTTAATATTTTCTTGGACAATATTTTGGTGGGTCGAGCCTTTGGAGAATTGGAGGAGAGATTCGTCCTCTCTCGGTGAAGAACACTCCAAAGCACGAAGAACGCTCCACGACCCGAAGGACGAGAAGAAAATTCTTCAATCTTCTTCTTCCCCCACCTCAAGGGAAGAGACACTGTCGCAGGGAATGCCGCCAACGACGACGGATCTTCCTCCGACGTCAATGGAATCGACACCATTCTTCTGCGATGCCCGACCACCGTGACGTTTGTCTTCTGCAGTTCGATGATGTACGTCGTCTTTTAGAGGCAGGGTAATCTTTTTATATCTTCGTATATGTGATTTATACCCTCGAACATGGGCATTTATTTGTTGGGTGATTATTTGAACCACTAACGCGGTGGGTACAGGCTAACGAACAAGTCACGAACCACCGCCATATCATTCTTGACAAGTGGATTGCTTGGAAACGACTGAATGGAAGGTAAATGATGTTTTGATGTAGTCATAGTGAAGAGCGGAACCCGAGAAGGATGTAGGCGCAGACGGGAGCTAAAACGGACCACCGGAATGACTTTAGTGGCCCGAAGAAGGTTCTGGCGGTGTGATTCGCCGGCGCGGCGGCGCCGGTCGGCCACCTGGAGATGGAGGCACCCTGGCGTGCTACCGACGGAAGATCCGTCATGGAACTAGACATAGTAGAAAAAGATTGGATCCAGTGCCACGCGGGATCCGGGCAGCATGGGTGGCGCCAAGCTGGCACCGACGTTACAAAACACGGGGGAGGTCGCAGCCCCCCCCCCCCCCCCCCCGCTTGGCCAGGCTAGCTGAGCCGCGTCCAGCTGTGGGCTGGGCCATGCCCAGCCAGGCCGGGCCGGACCCGGACCCGGGTCGAGTCGACCCGGTTCGGGCAGACCCAGGGTGGGTGGGGCCAGGTCGGACCGGGCCTAGACCCCCAACTTCGGACCTTTTTTGGTTAATCACTAATAACATGAGCTATAGATCTCCAATCGACGCACCGTCAGTTGCGTAGGATTTCTTGGATTGAGATGGCCATTTTGGTATATTACAATCAAGTTTTACAAGAAGTTTGGGTATGGTTGGGTTGGTTCAATCTCAAAACCAACCGGGCCCCTTGAACCGAAAAGCCAATAACTCTCAGACTGGACGTCCGTTTGATGAACTGTCGACGGAATTGGTAATATAGTTGAGAAATGGTTCCTTTGAGTATACCACATGGGAGTTTGTGGAATAGTTGAGTTACGTTCAGGTTGGTTCGAACACAAAACCAACCAGGCCCCGGGACAAAAAGGCTAATAACTCACAGACCGGGCGTCCGATTGACATGTCGTCTGTTGTGTTTAGACCCCTATGACATGGAAGACCTTTGAGATACTTCTTCGTGGGACTTAGTTACACTTGGAGTATCTACCAGTATCTTGTGGTGCAGATCCTCTTGGAGATGAGAATACGAAGTACGGAGATCTAGAAGTTGGCTGAGACATGATGACTGCTTGTCCGATTCGTTTTGAATTTACTAGACAGGCCCAGTGGGGAGGAATACTGTGTAGGGTGGAGGACCCATGGTGGAGGAGTGCTACTATGTGAGGCGGTAGACCCGCGATACTCGACAGGAGGAGTACCTCTATAGGATATCAGGGGGATCGCTACTGCATGAGGCGACAAACCCATGGCGGGGAACGCTACTGTGTGAGGCGGTAGACCCGCAGTACCTGACAGGAGGAGTACCTCAGCAGTCTATGGTTAGTGAGTAGCACCTTCAAGTTGCGACAGAACTACTATTCTTGAAAGAGGAGGAGTTCTCCAGCAGTCGTGGTTTCGACATCATGAATAAAATTCTGGTTTGAGCTGAGTCAAGGACCTTTGTGTTTTCCTCATGATTGAGATGAGTTACTTGATAACTTAGGTATATGTATGGGAATATACCTAAGTATGGTTATCTATTGAGATCTTTATTTTTGGTTTATCTTTGTTGGAATTAGTGAGACATTGAGGGTCTCGGGGACCCTACTGACTATCGTTATACTCACCCCTGCACGGGTTATGCCCGCACCTCGTTGTGTTGGTTCCAGACGATCGACGGCACTGACCGAGGCAGAGTGTATAAGGACTAGACAGTACCTGGAGGTGGACACTTAGAATCATGGCACATGGAGCAGACCGATAGAAATAGAGTGTTGAGGAGGACATTTGTACCTACTCTTCAGGTAGGAACCCGGAGGATGATCTAGGAGCTGCTTTACCATTCAGCTGTTTGTCTTTTCAGTTGTAATTTCTTTCAGTTGTAGATGTAACTTTCTATTGGGATTGTATTTTCAGACCCTTTTTACTTTCAGCACACTTTTTATATAGTTTTACTTAGAGTTTTATTCCTCTTGTACTCTGGTTGTGTGTGTTTAGATTTTATAAAGGCAATGCCTTCCCAGTTTTAGGGAATTGCGCCTTTGGTGCTAGTCGCCAGCCCCCGGCCCATGGAAGGCGGGCATGGGGTAATCACGATAAGGGCCCCAAGGAATGGTTCATGATAAATTGGTATCAGAGGATGTCAGTTCTACCACCAAACTTATGAATATGATGTTTCTTTTCTATGAAGCAATAGTGTTAAGGGTACTAAGTGTGGTTTTCAGTTCAGGGAGTCCAGTGTTGGTGCGGGCGGACGACGTATCCATACAACAGGAACCTGATTTCTGATTTCAAATTTAGTTCATGAAAACACTGATTGTGTGTGTGTCTTTAAAAGTTTTCTTTAAGTCATCTCAAACTAGGTTAGCTCACCAGGTATAGTCTTTGACCATGTCACATCTGTTTCTTTCAGGATGCCTCCCCGCGGATGACCAGCTAGGTCCCCGAGAGTTTTATGTACTGACATCTCGCCAAGAAACGAGGCCTCAGTACAGGGCCCTCTTTCAGTTGAGGCACCAGCGGAGGCATCGGCAATACCACTTTTTGTTGGGCCACCGATGCCACCAGCCCCAGCAGCAGGCTATACACGCCGCTTGAGCACGCTGCAGGAGTTCCTGCGCCAGAGGCCACCCAGGTTTCGGGGAAAGACAGACCCACAGGTGGCTGAGGATTATCTGGAGGTTGTGGTGAGAGTTTTCAGGCTAGTAGGGACACCAGCTGACTTTATGGTGATCCTTGCTACTATCCTCCTTCAGGAAGCAGCAGGAAAATGGTGGAGCATGATGCTCTAGATGCGCGACGAGGTGAAACTTCTATGGGCAGACTTTGAGATCCTGTTCGGGGAGGAGTTTGTACCAGCCACCCTTTGAGCGGTGCGTATACAAGAGCTACTGTATCTTCAAAAGGGTATCATGATGGTGGCGTAGTACTCAGCGAGGTTCATCGACCTCTCGCGCAACTCCACTAATATGGTATCAGACCCATTCTTCAGGACCTGAACCTTTGAGCAGGGTCTTAGGTGAGATATTAGAGATTTAGTTGTCTCCCACAACATCCCAACGTAGAAAGGGGTGTTGGAGCGAGCCCTATTAGTGGAGATTTTCCTTGCTGAGTTGTCTCCAACAGCGGGACCCACCACTAGTCGACATGCAGCGAAGTCTTCTAAAACTAGAAGTAAACAAATGACGCCGAGGTACAAGAGGACCAGACCCACAAGTGATCAACCACATGACTTTGGGTAGGTAGTGCGGGGCACCCAAGGTAGAGATAGAGCCAGACCTGCCAGGCTGTGTTACTCATGCAGCGAGCAGGGTCACATGGCTCGTCACTGTCCGACCTGCCACACAGACGATCATCAGATAGATGAAGGACCTCCTAGGCAGAGGCAGAGGTTCGATCGTGATGGACCGCAAGGAGCAGGCAACCATGGAAGAGGAGCTAGTTGTGCAGCTGGTGGTGGATGACGCTTCAAGGTGTTTCCACGACCACCACCAAGAGGTCCACCCCGACCATAGAGAACAGGTGGAAAAGGGAGATCATAGCTTCAAGCAGCTGAAGCATACTACTATGGAGCTTCGAAAGTAGGTGGACAGGAGCGGGAATAGATCCAATAATATATTCCTTTGTTCATGGTGCTTCAAGATTCCTTGTTGTTGTTGTGGTTTGTGGTTGTTATTTGTCTTTTTACTTTGAGCTGCAGTAATAAAAGACACTTATCCTTGTGACATTTTCTTTCCTTCCGTTTTGTGTACTAGGAGGTTCGGATTAAAACTGTTGACTTGACCCTCACTTTTGAGATTTCTACTTGAGGAGACCCAGTATCCACACACTGATGTCGACAGTGTGACTCAACCCTTAGTGGCGAGAGTAACAGTTGGATCTCTTGGTAGTAGCATCGAGGCCTTACGACGTCATCCATGACATGAATTAGTATCATTCATGTCAGTATTGACTGTATTAGGAAAAATACGTGGTTAATCTAGGGGATGAGACCGGATTTCCCTTTTCAGCAAAGGAGAAATCTTAGCAACTCTTGTAAAACGTAGGAAAAGAAGGGTGAAGTTGAGTTCTTACAATTGGTTAGTCTCACCCTTAGTTCATTGAGAGAATGATTTACAATTTACTCTAATCTCAATAGTCTCTGGTGTGTCTTATTCCGAAGAATCCAAACCTGAGACAGCGGCGATGGATTGAGTTCCACCAGGATTATGACTTCAAGATAGTCCATACTCCTGGGAAGGGGAACGTTGTTTCAAATGTGCTTAGCAGAAGGACTGGTATACAGCTGCAAGGAGAGGCGATGAAGTAGCTGGCCTCGTTACTAATATCATTTGTGGATAAGGATGGTGCAGTCTCTTACAGTCACTCCTCCTCTTATTTGGCTGAGTTGGAGAGGTGGCTTACCAATTGGCCCTTCCACCTTAGTTGCATCAGGTGCATGACGTCTTCCACGTATCTTAGCTGATGAGATGCGTGCATGACCTATCCCACATCATTAACCATGGGGAGCTGGACATAGATGACGGGGAAACTTTCACGGAGGTTCCAGTGGAGATTGAGGATCGACAGGAGCGGTTCCTGCGTGGACGGTCGGTTCCTCTAGTGTGTGTTTGCTAGCAGCACGGGAACCTCTAGGAGAGAACATGGGAGCGGGAGGCTCAGATACATGTTCAGTACCCCTTTTTTTCCCTAGTGTGTGTTGTAGCTTTACAGGGATGTGAAGCCCTGAGGTGGGGGTAATGTAAAGGCCCGAAAATTTCAAGGAAAGTTTTTTCTTAATTTCTTTGCAATTTTACGAGTCCGCAATTTCTGATGGCGCCTGATTCCGAGGCCCAGTGTGACCGGAATCATTTTCTGAAGTTTTGTTCTGGTATGTTCAATAAACGTACATGCGGGTTTTTCTATCTTTTGAACTGGTGCTCAGAAATGATATATGAGGACACTGATGAACTCGCAGCGCCGATATTCGCTTAAGAGTACCTTTACCGCAGTTGCGTTTTATTTGGGTTGAGAGTTAATTTTTGCAGTTTTGGAATAAAATAAATAAAATTATTGCACAAAATTTTATTTAAAGGATGTTAGTTATTTCCTACAATGGGGAGTTAAATGTGGGGCCCACATCCACATAACCACCCATGAGAGGAATTAGTGTGGTGGGGCCCACACAAGCCCTAACCTTTCACCTTCACATTAACTACCCAATTAACACCCCCCCCCCTTCATTAATTTTGATAACTCCCCTCACTTATTATGGTGGAGCCTCTCCACCTCCCTCTCATTAAGAATGCCAACACAATTAATTTAATACTTCATTAATTAATTTGTGGGGTCAAAAATTCGTTTGAATTGTTTTGATTTACTTGGAAATGTTAAAATAGGGGAAAGCCTCATTTTAATATTTTCTTGGAAAATATTTTGGTTGGGAGAGCCTTTGGAGAATTGGATAAGAGATTCATCCTCTCTCGGCGAAGAACGCTCCACGATACGAAGAACACTCCATGACCCGAAGTACGAGAAGCAACTTCTTCAATATTCTTCTTCCTCTGCATCAAGGGAAGAGACACCACCACGGGGAATGTCGCCAATGATGATAGCCCTTCCTCCGACGTCAACAGAATCAACACTATTCTTCTGCGACGCACGACCACTGCGACGTTCGTCTTCTGCGATTCGACGACGTGCGACATCTTTTCAAGGTAGGGGAATTTTCTTTTATCTTCATATATGTGATTTATACCCTCGAACATGGGAATTTATTTGTTGGGTGATTATTTGAACCACTAACGTGGTGGGTACGGGCTAACGAACAAGTCCGAACCCAATGCCATATTGTTCTTGATGCACGGATTGTGTGGCGACGGGTGAACGGAAGGGAAATGACGTTTTGAGGCCATTGCAGTGAATAATGGAACTCGAGAAGGTCTTAGGCACAGACAAGAGCTAAAACAGACCACCATAATGACTCTGGTGGCCTACGAAGGGTTCCGGTGGCATGGCTCACCGGCACCGGCCGGCCGCCTGGAGGCGGCGGCGCCCCAGCTTGCCGTCGGCAGAAGATCCGCCGCGGCCCTAGCCACTGCGGCGGATGAGTGGATCCCGCACCGCACGGGATCCGGGGAGCATGGATGGCGCCAGGTTTTCACCGTCATTACAAAAAAATAGGGGATCCCCCCCACCCCACCCCACTCGGCCAGGCTGGCTGAGTCGCGGTCGGCCGCGAGCCAGGCCGGACCCGGACCTGGGTCGGACCGGGCCCAGACCCCCACTTCAGACCTTTTTCAGTTAATCGCTCATAACATGATCTATGGACCTCCAATCGACGCATAATTAGTTGATTAGGATTCCTCGGATCAAGATGGTCGTTTCGGTATATTACAATCATGGTTTTGGGATGTTTGGTTATGGTCGGGTTGGTTTGAACCCAAAACCAACCGGGCCCCTGGAACGGAAAAGCCAATAACTCTCAGACCGGATGTCCGTTTGACGAACTGTTTATGTCGTTGGTAATCTCATTGAGAAACGGTTCCTTTGAGTATACCCCATTGGAGTTCGGGGTATAATTGAGTTACGGTTAGGTTGGTTTGTACACGAAACCAACCGGGCCCCCGGGACAAAAAGGCTAATAACTCAAAGACTGGGCGTCCGATTGACGTGTCGTCTGTTGTGTTGAGACCCCTATGACATGTCGTACCTTTGAGATACTTCTTTTTGGGACTTCATGACACTTGAAGTATTGACCAATATCTCATGGAGCGAATCCTCCTGGAGACAATCATACAGAGTACAGAGATCTAGTAGCTGGCTGAGACATGATGACTTCTTGTCTAATTTGTTTCGGAGTGACTTGACTAGCCCAGTGGGGTGCACTACTATGTGAGGTGGTGGACCCATGGAGGAGGAGCACTACTGTGTGAGGCGGCATACCCGTGGTACTCGATAGGAGGAGTACCTCTGTAGTCTATCAGGGGGTGCGCTACTGTCTGAGGCGGAAGACCCATGGCGGGGAATGCTACTGTGTGAGGTGGCAGACCCGTGGTACTCGACAGGAGGAGTACCTCAACAGTCTATGGTTAGTGAGTAGCACCTCGGAGTCACAATAGGACAACTATTCTCGACAGAGGAGGAGTTATCCAGTAGCCATGGTTTCGACATCATGAATAAAATCCTGGTTTGAGCTAAGTCAATGACCTTTGTGTTTTCCTCATGATTGAGATGGGTTACTTGATAACTTAGGTGTATGTAGGGGAATATACATAAGTAAAGGTTATCTGTTGAGATATTTCTTTGTGGTTTATCCTTGTAGGAATTAGTGATACCTTGAGGGTCTCGGGGACCCTACTGAGTATCTTTATACTCACCCATTCACGGGTTATGCCTGCACCTCGTTGTGTTGGTTGCAGAAGACGGACATCGTTGACTGAGGCAGAGTGTATGAGGAATGGACAGTACCCGAAGGTTGACACTCGACATGATGGCACACAGAGCGGACTGATAGATGTGGAGTGCTGAGGAGGACATCTATACCTTCCCTTCAGGTAGTTACCCGGTGTACGATCCAGGAGCTCCTTCACTATTCAGCTGTTTATCTTTTCAGTTGTACTTTCTTTCAGTTTTAGCTGTACCTTTCTGTTGGGCTTGTATTTCTGACCCCTTTGTACTTTTAGAACACTTGTTATATATATTTACTTATATTTTTCTTCCACTTGTACTCTATTTTTGTGTGTTTACATTTTATAAAGTCAATGCCTTCCCAGTTTTACAGAATTATGCCTTTGGTGCTAGTCGCGAGCCCCTGGCCTATGGAAGGCGGTCTTGGGGTAGTCACGATACGGGCCCCGGGGAACGGGTCGTGACATATACCCACAAGAGTAGGAGAACCTATATTCCCAATAGACTTCTATATTTTGAAAATGGAAGTATGTAAGGGTTCATCACACTAACCTAACATTTTGGGGAGACCTTTCCGGAAAAGATAAAAAAATATTCATCAATGTCTATAAATGTGCACTCGTAATGGAACTTGAAGATAACAAGGTTTTCTTAAACATACTTGATGTAATGATGCATCCAGGAAGAAAATTTTAATTATATTCAATATCCCCCAAATAATTTATAGAACCAATTTATGTTTTAGGTATGATTTGATAATTCTTATCAGTAGGATATAAATTCTCATTTGAAGGTACCGATACCAAAAAACCAAAAAATAAAAATCTCAAATTCTAAAAAGTGGCTACTTATGATTTTTTTTGATGATATACTAAATTAAACCAAAAAGATACAAGATATCCCTAAATTAGATTTAGGAAACCTACAATAAATCTCATCGATTAAAAAACACTCCAATGTCTCTAGTTAAAGCCACTTCTATGTGATTTAAAATATTTCTACCAAATTAACTGAGAAAGATTACCAGGGATCATTGTTAAATATCTAACATAAACCTAATAAAAACTCTAAGTAACCCATTAAAATAAAATTTTTATGCCATATAATGGATTTTAGGTTCTATACTCATAATCTACTCCAAATTCATCTCTCATATAATCTTGGTAGAATATGATTCCCAAACAATTTGGAAAACTAGAGAAGACTTAACCCTACCATCATTGATGTAGTGATGAAATTGATCAAAAAATAGTTTTTACCTGACAATATTTTACCAATCTCTGATTTATAGTGGGTCATCCCTATCCATGTTGTCCCAAAGAAAACTGGTTTGACCATCATAAGAAATTATCAAGATGAAATAATTCTTATGTGAGTGAAAAACAGTTGGAGGGTGTTCATATATTATTTAAAGATGGATAAAGTTACATGAATACACAAATTAAAATCCCATTAATGGAACAAATGTTTGATAATATTGAATATAAAACTCATTATATCTTCTTAAATGTATTTTTTTTTTCATAATTCCAGGTATCCATGACATAAGGAGACACGAAAAAAGTGAACATCACCTATCCTTTAAGAACCATAACCGATAAAAGAATTCTTGTTTGGATCTGAAATTCCCTAGGTTCATTTCAAGGGTGTATGGGAAGTATTTTATCATATCATATTGATGACTAAATCAAGGTATTTGTTGAATAATTTACTATTTTTGGTAATTTTTCTAATCAATTCATAGGGAATTTGGAAAATTTTAACAAATAAATAGAGAAAAAGATTTTTTCAACAATAAAGAATTTCATTTCATGGTAGAAAAAGGGATAGTGTTAGCCCATATAATTTTAATTAAACTAATTATGGTGGATATGTCAAAGATTGAAGTAATAAATTCCATTACATATCCAACTCATTTGAAACATGTTAGATCATTATTTGGGAATATAGATTTATACTTAATATTTATCAAAGATTTATGCAAGATTTTTCTACCTCAATATTATAGTTAAATTATATTTAATTTTATCTTATTTATGACTGTAAGAAATAATTTAATGATCTCAAGTAGAGGATAATCACACTGCTAATAATTCATCCTCCAAATAAGATCAAAATTTTGAGCTACATGGTGATGCATCGAACCATGTTGTAGGAGGATCCCTTTAAAAAATAATTTATTGAATAACAAAATTCATCGTATATGCCTCTTGGAAACCTAATTCCAAAAATATTAGCTATATAATCACCGAAAAACAATTTAGTATAATCATTTTTTACTAACTAAATTCATATCCAACCTTCTTGGAAATAATGTTGTGGTTTTATATCATCATATGAAACTTAGGTACTTATTGAAGAAGGATGATTCTATGACATAATATGGTTGATAGTTTTTCAATAGTTCCACTTTGAGATTAAAAACAATATTAATTCATAGACCAGTGCAGAAGACCCCCCACATATCCATTGTTGAAAACCCATGTAAGAACCCACTCGATGATGTTCTACCTAAAAAATCACTCTATATAATGCTATGTGAAGTACCATGTGTTGAAAAAAAATCAATTACTTGGTCACATATAAGGTAACATATCATTTTAATTTTCATCAAAATCATAAACCCAAATATGACTCTGGATTCCATATTTGGAGATATCAATTCATGTGGAAAATATGTAATGACCAAATCAGTAGAAGGTTCTTTCTAGTAAGTGAAATAGAATTAGTTTTTGAACATAGTCACAAACTATACTATAGAGGCAACTTTGGACCACATAGGATTTCTCTGTAGTCTTATAATATGGAATTTATTTACTCACACTATTAAAGGATTCATATGAATTTTGTAAAATATAAAAAAGGATATTTTTTTAGAAATATTTAAAAATGTAATGAAATTCCTAAAAAACCAATTACATTTTTAGAAATTATAATATAAAATTCCTAAAATTCATTGGTTAATTTGAAATATAATTTGGAAATTATTATATTTTTTTAGATATATATTTTTTTCAAAATAAGTGGAAGAAGAATCCACATGGACTGATGTTGCTAAAATTATGTGGAATTTCTCATGAGCTAACATATTTTGTTGGTTTGTATTACCATGATCCATAATATATGAATAAGGGACTATTTTTTAAAAATGATGATGGGGGAATTTCTAAAATAATATGGGGTTCATGATAAAGTATCAATACTATACCATCAATAAAAAAATTTCAATGAAAATGTTTTCAACAGATAAATAAAAGGTTTTCTGGAAACGATTGTTAGACCCAACATGAAGGATTGGGCCCAAGGTTAGATAACACATTATGGGTTTACAGGACAACATATAAGATAACCATACGGATGAGTCCTTATATATGTATTTATTGTAATAGGTACCACCTCCCTTTTGAATTGAAACCCAAAAATATTGGGATGTCAAAAAGATGAATTTGGATTTGGAATATATTGTAAATGACCTAAAATTTATAGTATATAGAGGATATTGGGAGAGAATATTTAAAAAATTCAAAGACATAAAAATGGATAATAATAGTGGTCTGTGAAATTATTACTCAACTAGAAATGATTCACCCTAGATATCATGTGAAATTACATAACTCTTAACTTAAGATAATGCCAAGTAAATGTTATTCCACATGGGAAAGACCTTTTGTTGTAATCTATGTGTACTTTTCTAGTGTAGTGTATTCTATAAAGGAATGAAGAGAAACCCCATTCATAGTAAATTTGGATGTATGTAATAATTACCATGGGAACCTAGATAATGTACTAGTGGTTGATATTACAACCACTCACTTTGATTATCAGTGGAGAATGACCAGACCGTTCCTCTCCTTTATATTTAATAAAATGTTGTGATTCCATTTTAAATAAAAATAATAGAAAAATAAATTTTAATTCAATATAATAACACTAGAAGTTGAGTTTTTTGGATTGAATCATTTATTCTAGTATTCCATTTAAAAAATTTCATTTTTGAGTATATCAAACGGTAGTAAGAAAAAGCTCTTTTGGGAGGAAAGTTGAGTTTTTTATTTTTTACTACTCTTATCATGATTCTAATTTGTTTATAATTTAATATACTTTATATATGACTAATTTTTATTATTATTTTTGATTATATATAAATATCTCCAAACAAAACATAGTTTTATAGAATTCATGCTACACAATGTGAGTTTACATTGTATGAAATAATTTTTTTTTGTAAAAGAAAAAATTACATTGTAAAAACAACATAATAGAATAGTGAAAGATAAAAGGTTCACAACCTGATAAAAGCATAATTTTAAAGGGTAAAATGTGTTTAAATTATTATTTTTTATTTCTACCTTTAATTTTTAAATCAATTTTTGAGATTTAGAAGAATATTACAAGATCATAGTTAGCCTTCCTTCTTTACATGACTATTCTATGAGTCATGAATTACTAAAGAATATATTGATACCATGTTTCATATTTTGAATATAATGATAATGAAGGATTAAAATAAAGAATTTACTAATTATAGGTAATCCTAGAATGGAAATTTTGAAAAATCATTTTTAAATGGAATTAATTAATTTAAGTAAATTAAATTTCCCTACCATTTTCACTCTATGAATTTATAAAATTTATGTGGATTTATATTTCATTGTAATTTAATTCCATTATTGATTATCCCAAATTCATTTTTTCTATTCTAAATTTTATTTATATACCAAATAATTTTTATATTATCTTGAGTATATTTTTTGAGTGATCTTGGGGGATGATATGTACTAAAACATTAATAGTAAATTTTAAGAGATATTAGTATTAAAAATAACATTTAACATGATTGAATAATTTTTTATTGATAAGACCTTATCCTTGAAACCAAAATTTTACATAAATCCTTTTATATCCCTTAGAATATATAAATAAACTCACTAAGAATTATCCATGTTCTAATCTATTTATATTTTTTTCCTAACCTAATCTATTTTTATTGTGTTATATACCAAAGTTGTAGTGTTGGAGTGAGGTAAGTCTTGGAATAAGTGATGTGTTACATTATAAGAAATAAAAAAATTGTGAGTTATTTTTGGTATTGTGATAGGATCATTTTAAATTCATTTTAAATATATTTCTAATACTTCTTATTAAATAATAACATATAAGGAAATAAATAAACAAGAAAAGTGTTGTGTTTTTGGAAAATAAAATATTACCATTTCGAGACCGATAATTGTATCATAATGGTTTAGGTTGTGGATGTGAGATTTGTTCAAAATATTACTTTTGGAAAATTAAGAAAAAAAGAAATTGATAAAAATTCATGAATGTATAATGATTTCATTATACATACATTGATTAGAACCATACTTTATGTTTTGTGATATGGAAATTTTCATTTTACAGAGTAAAGTTTCATAGCATTTTTCTTTTTATATAATGAAGTATAAATTAGAAATAAAAAAAATTGAGCCTTAGTTTTTTGAACAGAAATCATAACCAACATTAATCATAAGAATCACAAGAATCATATTTGAAAAACCATCATCGTTGTATATGGATATAGGCACTATAAAGTTGAGAATGTAAATACTTTAAAAGAATATAGAAAAGTTGAATGTATTCCTGGTATAATAAAAAATTTATATGAATTTAAATCACAATTGAGGATTGAAAAGAATCCATTATGACTAAAACCATGACGTGGAATGATTGATAATGATAAATTTTTATATTTGAATGAACGTGATGAAAATATCCACCATTTCTCAGTGAGAAAAAGTAAAAAACTTGTGTTGATTAGTCTCTTTTAAGAGCGTGTAATTAAATTTATGTTTAATATGGAATGTTAAAGGTTAATTCTCATTGATAATCATTTTATTTAATTACTTAGTAATTTTAATATTTGTAACATGGCGATCCTATTTAGTTTTTTTGATATTATATGCCTAAGGAAAAAAAATTATTAATGTGGGGGAATTTATAAAACTATTTTATGCATGAATATTTGGATATAAGATGCCTAATATGTAAAAATTAAGGGATTAAACATTTTAACATTAGATGGGTTTTATTTTTTTTGGAAACATAGTGAGTATGATTTAAAATGAGATCAACAGATAATAATTCATAATAGAAATGATATCCCATGATATACAATGGTTGGAGGAACAATCCCAACAATTGAAAGAGAATAACATTCTATAAACAGGCTTGAACCGTCTATAGAACAAATACATATGTTTTAAATAGGGAATTAATTACATAAAAATGAATAATTTTTATAGGGTGGAAATTTTAAAATGTAAAACATATTACTGAGATCATGAAATTGTGCATCACAATATAAATAATATATTTCATCCCATGATTATCAATCATAAGTTTTATGATGTAAAATCAAGTTGTAAAACTTCATTCTGAGTACTACCATAATGATATTACACTTTAAAACCACTATTTATGATATATAAGTGTTTTTTCGAGACCTATAAATTCTATTTTTGATGAATTAAATTCCTGAACACATTTTAATGACCACCATGATAGTACATGATTATTTTCAACACATTTATTGGGAAATGATGATGCCCTAAGTGTGTAGCCTTTTCAAATAAAAAGAAGTCACAAGGGATTATAAAATGGATTGGTCGATGAGGGAAAACTATGTCTGATGGCATGAAGATTAATTATTTTCCAAGATTTGTTTTATTTCTTTAATTTCATTCTAATAATATGATACCTTCCTTCTCTTGAATCAACTCAATTATTCTATCCATGGATGGGTAGTTTTTGTGAGTGATCATGAAAGGGGAAGGATGAACAAAAATTCTTTACTTTACTTTTAACCAATAATAGAATAAAAAACATTGTTTTTTATTTATATGGTATCAATTTTCTATAACTATTTTATTACCTAATGCTATTTAATTATGGTTATATTCAATTAATTTAAAATTTCTTGATCAATGTTCTAAAATCCCCCTCTACCCAATTCATTTTTGTATATAGTGGAACAGGCCAATGTTGATTGGTAAATGTTATATGATCCTTAAATGGTGCGTGGAATTGTGGATGTAACTATTATTAATAAGGTAATAATAATACCTAATTTGTGATCTCCGTAATTAATCAATAAGACCAGTTGTAACACCTTGCACATAGGAAGGATCATAAACCGATTTGAGATTTAAATTTGGGATATCCTCAGCATCACCACATGGACTAAGGGAGAGAGGAATTGACAGCATAATCTATCTCTTACCCACCAATAGAATAATAATAGTTAAAAATTGAAAAACCATGATATCATTGTAATAAGGTATATTCATTACCAAATCAGTCGCTATTTAAATTAACTATTTTAAAATTAGTGATTTAATCTTCTTCTAAAACCCACAATTTATAAAATCAAAAAAAATCATCTTTCAAAAAAAACACTGAAGTGACAAAATTTATGTTCCCAATACACTTTAGGTGACTACCTAGGATGACTATTATACTATAATTAGGTAAATAAATAGTTTTATCAAGGACCAAAATAAAAAATGCATAATATCACATAAAATTAATTCAAGAATTACATTGATTGATCGAAAAATAAAATAACCCCAAAAAGTAATATTTCATATGAACATTTTTTGGGTGATACATGAACCATATTTTCATTAAATATAGATAATTTAAAGATAAAGTGTAAAATGGAAATGAAATCATAAAATTGGATTTCGTAACACATCTTACAATTTTCATAAAAAGATGATGTTATGAGTAACTTTCAAAATTAATTTCCAAGAAGGTACTTTAATTTTTTTTTAAATTATTATTTATTCATATTTATAAATAATGAAACCTTGAAAATAAATGTTGTTTAATTCAATAATTTTTTAGTTCATGATAACATTTATGAACGCGAAAAGAAATTTTTTTTTAATATTTCAAAATACCATTATTAAACTGACATTAAAAGGATTATAATAAGAAATCCTTTGGAATACTGGTAATTATAAATAAGAATATCATATGTGATAATACAAATTTGGGTTTCAAAATAATAAAGGATTATTTTTGGAAATGAATATTATGTAAATGGGGGAGAAAGATCCATCAATGAGGATGATTATTATTACTAACAACGATGCATTTTTTTGAAGAAATATGTTTATCAAAGAAGAATAATTGATGTAAAAATCCTTTGACAATGTGTTCATGAGAAAGAACTATAAGTCAACAAAAAATTAATATTTGGAAATATATAATTCAAGAAAAAGGATTATTTCTAAAAACATCTAAGAATTATTTTAAAGAATAACGATCATTACTCAATTAATGGAAATTGATTTAGAAAAAAATCCTCACAGCATTTTAATCTCTAAAATAAAAATACTAATAAATATTGAACATAAGAATTATTTTTAAATCAACTTAATTTCATTAAATTATGAAAACAATATATATATGGATATATATATATATTCATCATAATTGAAGACTAATTTTGAATAAAACATATTTCAGAAAGAAGGAAAAGTGAGATGAGAAACCCTTATAACTTATGTAATACTCTAATCAAATTTTCTTAAAGGAGTGAAATTGAAATGTATGATTATATACCATTAATATAAATAAAATAAATAAACAAAATGGTAATGAGGAATTATATATATTATATAAAATAAAATAGGTTCCTAATATGAAATATGACTCAAAGAAGAAAATTTTGTGATGAGAAACCCTTACCTTAACTCTAAAAAATCAAGAAAGCACCATAACCTCATGTATAATAAAAATAAACATATTAATAAATTTTTTCATAACACTATTTACATATATTTACTTCCATAATATAAATTTATAATTATATACTATAAATTTATTATTTATTTATTATTTATTTTCATCATCAGATGTTAGTGATTTTGATTGCTTCACACATTCTTTGTAATGTCTATTTTTATTTCCAAACATAGATACATAGTTAATAATTACTAGATTATATATTATAGTATAATATATGTTACATAGTTATTTAATAAGTTCTAATTTCATTCAATGATATTTTTTTGTCCCGATTCATGATGATGAAATCACTAACGAGATTGTTCTGGGTAATTTACCAATATCAAAGAATTAATATATCATGATCATTGATTTCTGTGTAAAATTTTCAGAATCCTATAGAAGAAAAATATTATTACTTAACATCATATATATTTTAAAAAAATTATTTTAATAACTATCCATTCAATTTGGTGATGTAAAATGATACACGTTGTCCATGGATGCGGTAATTTGCACGTGCGTACAACAATCATTTTCAAATTTTGAGGGGATGAGAGGGGAAAAAATAGGTTTATAACATAAATATAATAATATTTATATTAAAAATTATACCTTTTTCATTATATTAATATAGTCACATATGGTTTCTCTAATAAAGGATGAGAATGATAATGATGAAAATACTTGGGGTGGATAATATCCATATTGAGGATTCTAGTTTCTCTTAAAAGAGTTCATGGAATAAGAGGATTTAGGGAAATTTATTCTAATGAAGGGATTCCAAAAATGTACTTGGATTATTGGATAGGTAAAATTGGTAGGTGTTATATAAGACTTTGGGGGTTATGATTGGATTTATTTTTTGTGGAAATGAGATCTATTAATATATGAAAAATATGCACTTTTCCTTACAATTGAATGATAGACGAGGTGTATATATAAGACCACATGGGAGTTTGATGAGTTATGTGTGGAATGGTTAGAGATTCAAAATGGTATAGATTTGAAACCTATAAAAATCCTCTATAAGACTTATGTTTCATGTAATGTAAATAAAATCGGAGGCACTTTATATTACCCCTTTAAATTCTAAATATCCATGGTTACAAAATAACCATGGTAAGTATTTTTTTGAAAAATTATAATATGAGCCTTATAAACAAAATTTGATATTATGAATCTGAAATTTGAATCATTTTAATAAAATTTTATTTCTAAATATGATAAAATAATCTTTTAACCTAATACATATGATTTGGGAAAATCTATTCCCATAGAAAAATGTCTTTTTATACATTGAGTATTTTCATTCTTATTTCCTCTAGATTAGAAGTTAAATGAGTGGTAACTTATTTTTGAATATATTAAAATATTATATTTGAGTCATTAATTATAAGAAATCAATTTAATTTATTCATATAAAATTTATAAAATATTTATAAAAGTAGTTCTTTTTAAAATAAAATTGTTTTCTCATGGAAAATAATAAGTAAACTTATATTTTTTATATTAAAAATAGAAATTTATTTATTATGAAATTTTATTGGGTTGATAAGGAATGTGATTTTTTTTATTAAACTCAATTTATAGAGTTGAAAAATGTGATATTAAAGTAAACACACATAACACATGATTGTTTTCATAGAAGATTGTATTTTTAAGCTTAAAAACAATTCAATCATATTCCATAATAATTGGAAGTATTTTGATTAATATTATTTTATTTGTTAATAAATATTATTAAAATATTCCACATTATTTGATTTTTTTCTATTTCATAACAAATTCATAATATATAGGGAATGTATAATTCTTCGTAAAAAATGCATTTTATCGTTAAAGGATTTTAATTTCAATTATATAAGGTAGATTTTATATTTAATAAGAATTTACTAAATTCCTTCAATAATTTTTTAATAAAAAAATTATATTTTTATAAATACTTAAAATGATTCTTAAAAAATAGTAATAATAATAACAAATAATTTTCAAAAAATGTAGTTATTTTTGTAGTAATATGATTTAATTAAATATTATATTTTTTGTTTCAAATTAAAATCTCAAAATGTATCAACGTTTATCTTATATTATATTTTTTTAATCTAAAATATATCTTGGTTCATTTTAGTTTAGTATTTCATGTGAGAAAATCTAATCAATATCGTTTTTCATTAGAAGAAAATATATTATAAAATATAAAGGAGTTATATTCCCTCCATTAAATAAATTACAACACCACAATATTAATTAACACCCACTAATGAAAAAACTAAGATTATCCACAACATATACACGACTAAAGATAAAATTTATAATAATATATCTAGGATATTACTAAAAACTCATCATTTCCCTTATAATTGGTATATATTTTTATTTTCAGCAACTTGTGCCAAATATGCCTCCTTAGAAAAATATATGTATTAAGAGTTTCTTGAAACATAATATTAACAATATTTTTCATAATCCTTCCTCTAAAAAATTCTAAAAACAAAATATTGATGATAATATCTAATAAAATCATAGTAACTAATCATATGAATATGAAAACTCAATCCTAAGATGTTTTCTCCAAATAAATGTTCTTTTAAACCCATGATAATTTTGCTTGAATAGTGATATAATAAGATCAAACTTTAAATCCTTCATTTCAACATAGTTTATCTATTTTTACATTCCTAGAAGTTCCTATAAATTCAATAGTATTAAATTACTTCATCAAAATCCATTTAAATCACTTATAATGGGTTTTAAAAATCTTGTGAATCAATACCATTAAATCTCCCTAGAGTGTCAAACTAGGTGAGATGTTATACCCATTTTTGATCATTGTATGAGGATGTAGTCAACATATATCCAACCTTTTCATGGTTATTACCGCTAGGTGGTCTATGATTAATGTTTCATCAATTTGTTTGTATCATGATATGTATTTCGTTTCCTTGAAATTAAAAATTCTATACATTAGAAAAATTTCAGGTTTTTTTCATCTATTTAGGATTACACTTATGGTTTTCACTAATGGTCTATAGTCATAGTTTACATGAATATATAAACTAGTCTCTGAAAATAAAAAAACATAGATCTGATTCCAATTTTTGAACATAAAACCCTCACATTTGAGCCAAGTTATAATAACATATTTTTTAAAAATAGCTTCAATACTAGGTGAGAGGACCAAAAAAAGATATATTTTTCCAAATAATTCAATCATTAGATGAATGACCTGATGAAATTAGTTTTTTAGATATTTTTAAGAAAATATTATTTTTAACTGGGTTGATATGGAACTCTTACATGACCTGTAATCCTAGAGGAAAAAAGCACAACAATTGAATTAAAGGCTAATAGGTACATGGACCTATACATGACATGAATGCCAGAAGACATGAATAAACTAGAACTACCCCTCCCTAGTATCTGGTTTATTGATGACACCTATCTACCCAAATATCAATAATGATAAGCTATAATTTCACCATTTATAGATTTGTAGTGCCTTGTACCAAGGGCAATTTACACACCCCCTCATCCTTCCAATCTGGGTATATTTACTCTAGTGGCTGCTAATTGATCTGATTCCACTTATACGGAATTATATTTTCTAGTCCTTCCTTACTAATCCATGTACAATATGCCCTATAGCCTGAGAGCCCATGTCTCAAAGGCCTGAGATAGGCTGAAGGCCCTATGAACTTAAGCTCCAAATATCTACCCATATGCCTATATTAGGTTAATAGTGATGATGTTATAGTAACTACTATAGTGACTTGAAAATCCTCCCCTTACTAGTTTTAAAACTTGGTCTTTTAGATATAATATTACATGGTTTACCACTCAAGAAAAAATGGTTTAGTGTCTTTGTAAATTAGTAATAGAAAATATTATTTCACACATTCATGAACATTTATCCATAAACACACAATACTAGACATTCGTCTAAATGTATCATATGTTATACTTATCTGGATAATTTGAGGTATGTAATAAATTGAAGTGTTGATTTAAAAATATCATTATGGGAAACAATTTTCAAGATTTCATAAAGGTTATGATTATAAGTAAGATAAAATATTATAATGGGAGAAATATCAGATTAAATGAAGCCAATGGAGTCATAATAGGTAATCATAAGTAAGGATAGAGCATCATAGACCAAGGCATGATATTTTAGGATCATAAAGGTACTATTTTTGAGGAATAAATATATACCATGACTTGGAATCATTAAAAAATAATCATAAAACCTAGAAACATAACATTGGTATATTACTTATCATGGAAATATGATATATAAGTGTAGATTCTAGAACAAACCATATTACAAGAAAACAATACATTGTGAGAAAACCCTTCATTCACATACTAAAATTTGTGAGAAAACACTTTATTCACATGATTTATGTTGTGATAAAACCCATAATTCCCACACATTTAATTGTAAACAAATCTATGATGTCCACACATTAAGGATGTGAACAAACACAAGATTCCAGTGATTTATATTATCAAATAACCCATGATTCCTACATTTTGTGTTGTGAACAAACTTATTATTTATATTCATTAAGTATGTGAACAAACCCATGACTTCCATTCTAAATTTATTGAGAAAACCCATGATTCCAATATTTTATGTTTCAAACAAATCCATGATGCACATATATTAATTATATGGCCAAACCCATGATTTCCATGAATACATCATAATATCCTGAAATATAAATCATTAAAAAATTCATTGGAGGGTCATATCGAAATTTAACCATTAACATCCATGAATTTACGGGCCATTTTATTCCAATATTATATCATATCTTTCAAAACCCATTGAAATAAAAAGTGGTTTATAAAATTTCCTAATAGAATCACATAAAACAGCCACAAGAATTATATCGGTGGTTTGAAAAATGTAATCATCCAGAATTTAGTATTTTAAAAGAAAATTTCGTGAGTGATAAATGGAACATAATTCCATTTTTGATATATCATTTAGAAATATATAAAAAAATGGAAGTTAAATCATAGAAAGAGATTTCAAAATACATCATAATATTTTCATAAAAAGCTGAATCCATGAGTCACTATGAAAAATAATTTTTAAGAAGGTTATTTATAAAATCATTTTTTAAAAAAATATTCATAAATAAGTCTCAATAATGTAACCATTAAATGAAATAGAGTTTATATTAACCAATGTGGTGTGGAAGATAAAATATAATAATATAAAATGAAAATGCCTTTTAATATTTCAAAATAACATTATTGAAACCCACATAATAAATAGGATAACAAAACATTATATTGAAAATATTTAAAGTGGAATAAGGATATCCCTTGAGATAATACATATTTAAACTTAATGATAATAAAGTAAATCATTTCATAAATGAAATAATATGTACATGGAAAATAAACATCCATCAAATTAGATGAGGATTTTTCTTCATAGCATTGAATTTTTATATAGAAAGAATTTTTTCAAATAGGAAGAGTCGATTTAACCATAATTCAAAAATTAATTCATGATAAAAAATGTAAATATATTGAAAAAATATATGAAAAATACAATTTGGTAAAAATGTAATATAAAAAATAGTTTTCAAGAAGAACATTCATAACTCAATGAATGGAAATCAAGTTACTAAAAAACTTAAAACATTGATATATCTTGAATCAATATCCAATGAATGATATAAATTTAGATGGATTTATAAATGTATTAATGTTTATGAATTTATGAAAAAAATTGATACGGTTGTTTTGATAAAAAAACAATATAAAATGAGTGGTGAATCTGGCATATGTCTCAAAGCAGGAGAAGTGGGACAAGAAACCCTTAAATCTTTGGTAACATTTTAGTAAAAAAAAATCAATGAGATAAATTATAATAGAACATTAAATAAAATTAATAAATTTTTTAAAATAATATAATATGTCAATAATTAAGTTTATACACCACATTAAACAAAACAATTACACAATATGAAACATGTCTCAAAGAAAGAAATTTTGAGTAGAGAAACCCTTACTGTAACTCTCAACCTAATATAAAGAAATTTAAACTCCATTAAAATGATAATTACTATATTAATATCACATTTCATAAACTTATTCATATCTTATATTATTTCTAATCTTTAATTATATTAATATAATACGAATTAAATATTTAGTTATTCATTATTTTCATCATCAAATGTTAGTGTTTGTATTTCTCCACGCATTCCTTATAATATTTTTGTTAATACCCATAATTTGAGACAAATTTAATCATTAATATATTATTTAATTTTATTGAATATATATTACTTAATTATTTAAAAATTTCTAATTTCTTTACATGTTACTTTTAGTCATGATTCATGATGATGAAAACAATGATGATCTTGTTTGAGATTATTTATCAATATCAAATGATTACTCTATAATGATTTTTAATTTTGTATGAAAATTTTAGAATCATATTTGTGAAATATGGTAATGCATAGTATAATATAGTTAGTCAAATATATTTTTATAACCATCCATGTAGGTAAATGATGAAAAATGAAAATGGGTATCCATAAAGTTGGTAGTTCGCATGTATTCACAAGTGGAAATTTCATTTTATGAATGGATGAGAGGGGAATAGATAATAGTTATACCATGAATATAATAAAATTTCATTATATCAATGATACATATATAATTATATTAACATTTTTATATTAGTTTTGGAGGATGATGGATGGTATTGGTAATGAAGAAAAGACTAGGGAATGGATAATACTCAAGTTAAGGATTTGATTATTCTCTTTAAATAAATCATGGAATTTAAGAACATAGGGAATATTACTATAACTAAGGATTGTAATAAATTTACGGAATTTCTATATGAGTTAAAATCTCTTGGGTTTTAAGAGGTATTTTATGTTTATGTGTGGCATGAAGTGGTGGATGTGAGCTTCATTTATATGCGGAAAAGAAGGACTTTTCCTTCAAAATTAACTGGTAAGAATGGGTTAAAGATGAAATCACATGAATTTTATATGAGTTCTGTGAGGATTGGTTGGTGATATATGTTGGTATTAATATCAACCAAAAAATGACTTTTATATGGTGTAAGTGTATTATAATATTAATATAATTTGACACACTTTATGTTCCCCATTTTAATCCTTTTATCCTTGATGAAAAATTAATAACGGTAATTATTTTTTTTACTAAAAAATATAATGACCCTTATAAAATATTTTACATTATAAAAAGTGCTTTTATATGCTATAAATTTTATTTAATTTTAATAGAAATTGACACACTTTAAGTTATATATTTTAATCCTTATAATCCTTGATTAAAAATTAACCATGGTAATTATTTTTTTACTAAAAAAATTAAAGACTCTTATAAAATAATTTCCATTATAAATAAATTTTTAGAATTTTTTTAACCAAATTTAGTTTATAAATATGATAAAATTTATTTTTAAATTAAAAAAGAAGATATACAAAACAAATTATGGAAGAATTTCTTTTTTTGAGTGTTTTAATTCGTATTTCCCATTAATTACTAACTAAATGAGTGTTAATATATATATTTATATGTTTAAATATATTATTGGAATGATTATTTTATATATATAAATTAGTTTACATAGATAAAAATTAAATAATATTTATAAAAATAATTCTTTTTAAAAAAATTTGACCTCTTGTGGTATCTAATTTTTCATTTGATAACATTTTTTATGCTCTAAAAAAATTAAATTAATAAAAAAATATGGATATTTTATTTAAGTATATAGAATCAAATATTTTAAACTCATTTTATAGAGTTTAAAAATTATTTTTAAAATAAGGGCACAAAACGCATAAAAACCATTTATAGTTTAAGGTAATTTTTAAGAAAAAAATCACATTCTTTGATAAGTTAAAATATTTAGATTAAAATTAATTTATATATTTGTATATTATTAATATATTCCACATTATTCAATAGTGATTGATTTTTTTTAAAATAATATATAGAAAAATTAATATTATATGTGAAAATGTTTGTAGTCATTAAATTATTTTATTCTGAATTTAATAATATTGATTTATTATTTGATAAGTATTATATAAATTTTATTAACACATTTCTATTTTCTAAAATTTATAAATACTTTAAATCATTATTTTATAAATAGTAAAAATAATAATACATAACACATAATGTAACATCTCAGGTAAATAAAGAATATGTAATTTTTATATTTATTTATACTCATGAATTAAATATTAATTTTACTTTCAAGGTGATTATATGTATGATTGTGTACTCAAAATGAAACAATGGTTTTTTTTTAATCTTAAATTGCACCTAACTTTGAGTTATACCGAAAAAATAATACAATAACAACATTATTTTAAATGGTAGTTAAAGCCTAGCCATTTTATAGGTGGAAATTAATATAACTAACTAAAATATTATTACACATGTTTGTTAAATGTTTTTACTTTTATCCAATGAATTTTAGAGGCTTAAAATGATAATGAATCCAGTTTTAAGCATAAATACTCTAATATTTTTAAAAGGTCGATTTACAACATTTTGATGTTGAACCCTATTTAAATCTAGTTTATGTCACTTATATATATCCTATTTGAAAAAATAAAAATCTTTTTTAGAAGAGGAACATCAAAATTTACTTTGGGTAAAATTTTGGTATTTTTCTGATAAAGTTCATTTTTATGAACAGTGAAAAGTACTACATTTGAATTCAAAACTGTCTTTTAATATAATTTATTTATATAGTTGGATTTTTCTTTTAATTTGTTTTAAATTTTAAATGGAATATATTTTTACCATTTGATCAAATTTTGGTCATTGTAATTAATTTCAATCTTAAATTGGATATCAACACATGTCAATCTATTTTTAGTTTTTACTTCCTAAAAAAAGTTTATAGGTTTTGACAACAAGAATTAATTTTAAAAAAAATTATACAACTTTTTTGTTGTGAATTTTTAAAAATGGATTCCATATATGGAATTAGGAGGTCATATTGTGTAAATAGGTATCTTTTATTTTTAGGTATTATGAAAAGTAACTTCAGTAAATATTTAATTTTATCATAGTTAGAGGGTAAATCTGGTAAATAAGGGTAAACAAACAATATTAAAATAATATTAAATTACCCTAACACGTGTTCTAACACTATTTTAAGATACATTTATAACCATGGGAATCTATGGATATATTTTGAGACAACATGGATTCAATTGTAAGTGAAAATGACACTTTATAAAATTTAATTTAAATTTAAGGAAAATGTAACATAAACATATATGGTTTAGTAAAACAATTTTTATATTGATATATATAAGTGATATTTTCGACAATAAATAGTCATTAGAAAGATAAACTAATTTCCTACATCATCGTATTTAATTTATTATATTTGGACATCAAATAAATAAATTTATTTATGAAACAACGATGATTTAGTGATGACCTTTTTAATAAATTTTTTAAATAAATGAGATTATAAATCTTAAAATAAATTTAATTTGAGACATTTTATTCCATCCCTGAATTTTAGGAATAAAAATAATTTTTTATCTTTTAATAAATTATGGTTTTCCAAAATAATAATGATTTTATTGATTTTTTAAAAGTCTGGATATGAATAGTTTATAAGTTGACAAAAATAGGTTTTTAAAATAATTAATATTTTATTAAATGATAAAATAATTCTAAAAATAAAATATTTGGCCAAATAACATATATAATGTCAAATATCTCATTAAATACCCATTTTTGACTCTCAAAATTTTATAGTAAATATATTAACCATATATTATGAATATACAAGAGGACGTGGTAAACGATAAATTAGCTAACAGAGGGTTAAAGTTAAAATATAAGGTTAATTTTATGCCATAAACTTTTATAAAACCCATTAGATGATATTTTTTGAATAAAAATCATCTTATATTTTAATTAAATGAGTTTTTGACCTTTTGAAATTGAAATTCAGTTTATAATGAAATAATATTCTCAAACTTTCCTAAAGAGCCCCTCCCCCCACCTTATAAAAGGCCATCACCTCAAACCTATTACTCACACCTCTAAAGCATCTTGGCACATCAAAACTATGCTCCAATAATCTTCCATAATCCCTCTATTCCACCTAGAAGCATTTATTTGGGTAGGAGTAAATTCAATAAAACCTTTTGGTTCAAACCAAAGGGAGTTACCCGATTTAAAGCTAATGTCTTCTATTGAGTTCTTGTATTTTATTTTCCTTCCCCAACCCCCTAAACTATTTTTATTCCATTATTTTATAAAAAACCATTATCATAAATATACTAGTATGTTTTTATGAGAATCATTTTAACTACACTTCCACACACCTCTATCTAATGGATACAGACATAATGTTTCTGTGGATGATGAACTACTGCCTCACGAAACGATGATTGTTCAATTATCTCCTACCACCTCTCATGGTAGAAATTATAATATAATTGTATTTATATGTGATATATATTATATTTATATTGTCTATATTTTTCTGTAGTTTTTATTTATATCATACCTTGATGGTTTCTGTAATGGGTAAATTCGATAACTTCATTTGAGGAAGTGCGGACAACCGCCCCTCAAAGTGATATGACTCGTTCATTCCATAAGTGGAATGTATAAAGGTTGGAGTTAATGATAATTATATAGTATATTATAATATACTTATAATATAACTATGTATGATTAAGTTTTCATTCCATTAAATAATAAATATAAATAAAAGTAGCATTCATGTGTACATACGGCATACCGTCTCCATGAACGGTGCATTTCATTTATTATCTCCAATTTTTTTGTACTATTATAAATATATATATATATATAATAAATATATATGATATCTAAATGCTGAATATCATTTTGGAGATAATATAATTTTGACCACATGGAAAACTTGTAATTATAAGAAGTTCATTTTTGACTCAAGTACCAAATATTGACAAAACGACCATTATTCGTTAAATGATTATGTAATGTTTATAAAATGGAAATAAGTGATATAAAATGAATAATAAACTTGAAAAGGTTTCGGAAAAAATTATAAATTAACTTTATTTTATTATTTAGGAGATTAGAGAACAGACTAGTCAAGTCACACTCAAGGTAAGGGATTGTGTCCCAATCTCTTTTTATTGAGGCATACTCTGATTTATGCATGAATTTATTTTATAAGTTGTATAATAAACCCCTTTGACTTTTAATTTTATTAAAAAGGAATATTTGTTTATGAAGTGTTTTACTAAATGACAAAAAGAATGTTTCTTTTTAACGTAAGCAGGGACAACGACATTTTCACCACCACGATCATTATTTGATATTTGGCTTCCTTAACAAGATGTAATGTTTTTAAAAGGAAAATAAATATCTTATACTATTTTTACATATTTTGATATTGAAAATGGTTTTAGAAATGGATTGATTATGTCAATATATTGATATTTTATATTGTATTTGAAATGTGGAAATATCTTCTTTCCTTTATGTTTATTTTATGTGTTATGAATATGTTATTGTTATTGGGGATTGTTTACATATATGGGTGGTTCTATGATAAACATATGGAGAGTGAGCCTGATATTGCTCTCCAATGCATTAGGAAACATGATAGAGGTAAACTTTAATCTTTCTCTAAAGAGATTTAGGGAATATATTGTGATGTGTATTCCAAATGTAACTCCCTACGTAACTGTGAAAGACACAATGTAAGTTTGATATGGATTCTACAAGTTACCTTTATGATTTATGATTTCAATGTGTTATTCATAAATCTTTGATTTCATGAGGCGTGTTAAAGAGATTATGTTTTGTATGTATTCATACAATAATGATTTCTTTCATTAATTTATAACCCTTACTGAGCTTTTTATGCTCATCCCATGTTTTTTAAATGTTTTCATAGGTATAAGGCAATGTAAGAGAAAGAAAGAATTCAAAAAGATTTATATCAAGAAAATAATTCATGTTTTGTTTTAAGATTTTTTTATTTTATCAAAAAAGGATATTAGGTATAAGTGTCTACATTGTAATATTTGAGATTAATGTAATAGTTATGGCCTAATTCTCTAAAACTATAAACTTGAAAAGATCCCCAATGTGAATTCATGATTTAACTCAAGGTTAATTAATGATCTAAGGCTAGGGCCTTATAGTAAGTATCCAAGGTCGGTTTAGACAACTTTAGGTATTATGAGTTTTTTTAGATGCATGGTTAGTCTCTATGTCTACTCCTTAAGTTAAATCCTTATTTTATAATTTTTTCAAATCAAGGAAAGTCTGTTACAAATGGAAGTATGAGTATCTCAAATGAAATTCATATATCTTCTCGATGACTTTCTTGAAATAATTATTGCAAAGTCATGTCCAAACGATTCTCAAAAATTTTCTAACAAACACACCACTTACAAGCAGTTGTTTGAGATATAAAACCCCTCTACTATACCTCAACACCATCTTAGATCATGGGTTGTATTTAATCAAATCATATTTTATCAATATTCTCATATTTTAAAAAAGGTAAATATTATCAACACATTTTAAAATATTTTACCTTATCACATGATTTTGAAGCATATTTTGATTTTAAAAAAGCTGAGGAAGAAGGAGAACAATGTGCAACCAATTTATATTTACTTTTAAATTATAGTCTTTTATAACATACTTATAGTATTTTAAAAGGAACATTCGTTGAATGTTTCAACTCAAACTTGGTCTGACTGTTTTATGAAAAGAATTTTTTATGAGATGTTTTGAAATTATATGTCATAAATGATTATTTTATGAATTTATTTTTCTGTGAGCACCCATATGAACCACGTTTTAGGAGGTGTGTTTAGATAAAAGAAGCATATGATTTTGAAGGATCTCCAAATCATTGTTGCAATTCATGGACCGTCTATCTAAGTGAATAAGATGACGATGAAACCAGGTTGACACCATGATCAAGGTTTGATGTTCTTTCTTTTGGAATAGTGTTATTTTATGGAGTTAAAAATGCCAATATATATAAGTCTTCATGAATTAAGATATTGAGTTCATTATGATTTGGGATGAAAATGAGATGTATAAGACAACCATTGAGGTTAAATCATGTTATGGCTATTTTGAGATTTATAAAAACAACAAGTCATAAGATGTGTGATAACCCGTTGTGACCAGTAAGGCCGTAGGAATCGAACCCACAACCAAAGGGAGATAAGGGTGCATCACCTACCACTGACCTACGTGATATCCCTAGTTAGTATGACTAATTGTTTTTAGTTAAATTCTTTTATGGATCAAGAATAAGTTGATTTTGGGAACTTATTTTTTTGTTAAAGGGATATCCTTAGGATAGGAAAATGATTTGGTGATTAAGTGATAAAGGTTATTTTCTAAGATGTTCTCTCTTATGTGGAAACACTATATGCCAAAGGAAAATATAATACTATGGGATTTCATTTGTGGATTAATGTTTGAAATTTAATTTTGAAGAATCTATGTTTTTATTGTGGAAATATGGTGATTTGGGTTATTTATGGAAATGATTAACCTATCATAGAGAATATGTGATTTGTTTAATTACACTTTAGTATGAGACTTTTGTAGTAGTCTATGATAATTGGAGATAAATGATAAGATTTACTATGGAAGACTATGTGATCAAATCCTTCTGAGTTTTGGGTTTCAATATTAGTTGAATTATTTTGAATAATTTTTTTAAGGAAAATTTTGTATTGAACGGTCTTTGTTGAACTAAATGTATTATTTGTTATATTTTGGAGATTAAGAGTAGTATTTCTTTTTATAAAATATTATCTTTTTTTGTGGATTATATGATCTTGTACTAACCATTTTTGTTTTGGTTAATTTTTAAATATATGGAAAATATATAGTTCATCTTTTGTGGATTATGTGATTCTCTATAAGTTGATTCTAGCACTTCAGGTGTGACCAATTCATCTTGAATACTCATCTTTTGGATAAAATATGTGTTTTTGGTAGAAAATTATTAAATTAAGAAACTGTACGTTAAAAGTAAGTATATTCTCTTATGTTCTTATTCAATCTTATAAATAAATTGTCCAACTTTATGAAAGGGAACATAAAACAAAAAAAGGTTGTCCATTTACTTTTCGTACTGGGAAATCAGAGACCATTTAACCTATCACGTGTTTGTGGTTTTCTTATTGTTAACTTTATCCTAGTAATGTTTTGTATCACTCTCCATTAAAACTTGACACTTAGTTTCTCCTCCAAATCCTTATTTTCATACATGGAACCCTAATATGTGTTATCTCGATGGACCATTTCACATCTCTTTAATTCTTTAAATTTGATAGTTTTATTGATTCTTTTTTTGATGTGGGACTTTTAATGAAGTTTTTGAGCCCAATTTTAAAATGGCGAGGACGCAATTCCCAAAAGGGGGAAAGGATGTTACATCTTAGATAAATAAATAATATATAATTTTCTTATATATTAGTACTTGTGAATTAAATATTAATTTTACTTTTAAGAGGATTTTATATCTAACAGTGTACTCAACACGTAACAACGGGTTTCTTTGAAATCTTACATTGCACACAACTTTGACTTATACTGAAAAAATAATATAATAATATTATTATTTTAAATGGTTTTTTAATGCCAAGCCATTGTGTTGGCTGAAATAAACCAAAATAACTACCATATGATTACACAAGTTTGTTAAATGTTTTTAATTTTATCCAATAAATTTTAGAGGCTTAAAATGAGAATGAATCCAATTTTAATCATAAATACTCTAATATTTTTAAAAGGTTAATTTACCACCTTTGGATGGATAACCCTTTTTAAAGCTAGTTTTTGACACTTTTATATATCCTATTTGACAATATAAAATTATTCTATAGAAGTTGAACATCGAAATTTACTTTGGGTAAAATTTGGGTATTTTTCTAATATAGATCATTTTTTATAAATAGTGAAAAATGCAGCATTTTAATTTACAAATGCTTTTTAATATAATTTATATTTATAGTTATATTGTTATTTTTATTGGTTTTGAAGTGTAAATGGATTATATTTTTACCATTTAATCGAATGTTGGTCAATAGAAGTAATTTCAATCTTAAATTGGACATAAACATGTGTCAATCTTTTGGTAGTTTTATTTCTTAAAAACACGCTTTTTGGTTTTGACAACGAGAATTAATTTTAAATTAATTTCGACCACTTATTTGTTTTGAATTTGGATAAATGGATTCTATATTTTGAATGAGGAGGTCCAAATTTCGTAAATAGGTTACTTTTATATTTAGGCAGTATGAACAATAAATTCATTAAATATTTTATTTACCATGGTTAAAAGGTCAATCTGGTAAATATGGGTAAAAAATAATATTATAATAACATTAAATAACCCTAACACATGTACTAACCCTATTATCTCATAAATTTATGACCATTTTCATCCTTGGTCTGATTTTGGGACCCCACTGAGCCACACCAAAGTGAAAATGACATTTTATAAGAATTAATTTAATGTTAAAGAAAATGTAACATAAACATATATATTTTACTAAAACAAATTTTATATAGTATTATTTAAGTGCTATGTTTGACTATAAATATAAATTATAAAGATAAAATTATTTCCTACATCATTTTATTTTATGTATAATTTTTATTCATAAAATAAATAACTTTATTTATGACACAATGATGATGTAGTGATTACCTTTTTCATGAATGTTTTAAATAAATGAGATTACAAATATTAAAATAAATTTATTTTTAAACATTTTATGCCATACAATAATTTTAGGGATACTAACGCCTTGTTATATTTTAATTAATGAAGGTTTTTGGAAATAATCATTTTGTTACAGATTTTTTAAAAGTCTGGATATGAATAGTTTATAAATTGACATAAATGAGTTTTTAAAATAAATAATATTTTATTAAATGATAAAATAATCCTAGAAAATATAAGATTAGGCTATCTGACAAATAAAATATTAATATTTTCATTAATGATTTATTTTGGGTCTCTTGAATTTTATAGTAAATATATTAACCATATAGCATAAATATATAAGAGGACATGGAATAAGTTAAATTAGTTAACTAAGGGTTAAAGCTAAAAGATAAGGTCAATTTTATTCCATACACTTGTCTAAACCCCATTTTATGATAGGATTTAAAAATATTCTCATCCTATATTCTAATTAAATTCTTTGGGGACCTTTTGAAATCGAAATTCAATTTATAATAAAATACTATTTTTAAACTTTCCTAAAGAGCCTCTCCTCCCCCTTATAAAATGCCATCACATATAACCCATTAGTCACACCTCTCAAGCCACTTGTCTCGTCCAAAATCTTCTCAAATAATCTCCCAAAATCCCTCTATTCCACCTATAATCCTTAATTTGGTCATAAAGAAATTCAATAAATCCTTTTGGTTCAACCGAAAGGGAGTTACCCGATTTAAAGATAACAGCTTCTCTCGAGTTCTTTTCTTTTATTTTCCTTCTCTAATCCCCTAAACTCTATATATTCCATTATTTTATAAAAAAACCCATATCCTAAACATACTAGTATTTTTTTATTATAATTATTCTAACAAAACATTCTCAAACTTCCATCTAATGGATACGAACAAACTTGTTCTGTGGATAGCAAACTACTGCCTCACAAAACGATGATTGTTCAATTATCTCTGACCACCTCTCATGGTGGCCATTATGATGGAAATGTTTTTATATGAGATATATATTATATTTATATTTTATATATTATTATGTATTTTTCATTTATAAAATACCTTTATGGTTTCCATAATGGGTAAATACGATAATTTCATTGGAGGAAGTACGGACTACCTCCCCCTCAAAGTGTATGACTCATTCATGCCATCTGTGGAACATATAAAGGTTGGAGTAATTGAAATTATATGTGATATTATACTTGAATTATAATATACCTATGTATAATTATGTTTTCATTCCATTAAATATGAAATTAAAATGAAAGTAGCGTTCATACGTATGCACGGCTTACCGTCTCCATGAACAATGCATTTCATTTTCTTTATCTCCAAATGTTATGTACTATTATAAGTACATATATATATATATAATAAATATATATGATATATATGATATCTAAATCATTATTTTTATTGTGGAGATAATGGATGTTTTACCACATGGATAACTTGTAATTATAAGAAGTTCATTTTTGACTCAGGTACCAAATATCGATAAAACAACCATTATTAACGTAAATGATTATGTAATGATTATATTGTATTAATAAGTGATATAAAAGAAATAATAAACTTTAAAATGGTACTGAAGTAATTATAAATTAACTTTAGTTTATTATTCATGATATTAAAGAATGAAGGAGTCATATTGGACCTGAGGTAAAAGACTTTGTCTCTATCTCCTTTAATTGAGGCATATTTTGATTTATACACAACATTATTTTATAAACTTTATAATAAACCCCTTTGACTTTTACTTTTATTCAAAATGAATTTTTTTACGAAGTTTTTTACTGAAAAACAAAAATAGTGTTTCTTTTTAAAGTACGCAGTGACAAGGACCATTTTTTTACTGTGAACATTATTTGATATTTGGCTTTCTTAACAATCCGTAATGTTTTTAAAAGTAAAATAAATACCATATAATATTTTTATGTATTTTGGTAGGGAAAATGGTTTTGGGAATGGATTTATTATGTAAATATATTTAAATGTTATGTTGTGTTTGCAATGTGGAAATGTTATCTTTCCTTTATTCTTGTTTTATGTGTTTTGAATATGTTTTGGTTTTTGTGCATTGTTTACATATATGGGTGGTTCCATGATAAAAATGGGGTGGGTAAGCTTGATATAAATCTACAATGCATTAGGTAATGTGATAGAGGTAAGAATTAATGTTTCTCCTAATTGATTTTGGGAATATACTGTGACGGGTTTTCCAAACATAACTCCCTATTTTGATGTGAAAGCTAAAATGTAAGTTTGATATGGATGCCACAAGTTACCTTTATTATTTATTATTTCTATGTGTTATTCATAAATATTATGATTTTATGAGGTGTGTTAAAAGGCTTATGTTTTTTATGTATTGATGAACTAGTGATTTTTTTTATTTTATAACCCTTAATGAGCTTTTTCTACTCATCCCATGTTTTTGAAATGTTTTTCACAGGGTATAAGGAATGGCCAAAGAAAGGTAGAATTAAAGAATATTTATATCAGGAAAATAATTATGGTTTTATTTTAAGAGTTTTTATTTTATGAAAAAATGGATATTGAGTAGAATTGTTTACTTTGTAATATTTTATATGTAATGTAATAGTTATAGCATAACTCTCTAAAACTTAACCTGAAAATATCATCAATGTTAATTCAAGATATAACTCAAGGTTAAGTAATTTTTTAAGTCTAAGGAGTTACACATAAATATATCTATATAATTTTATAATATTTAATTAAATATTGTTTTTTATTTTATATTTTATTATCATAATGTATAGACTTCTATCTCTTATTGCAAAGTATTATTTAAAATGTATTATTCTTATCATTTTTTGTTTGGTTTGTGAATAAATCTATTAAATATAGTATTTAATTAATGGAAAATATATACTAAAATAGTTGGGTATTACATTCTCCCAATTAAATAAATGGAGTCCTAAAAAATTTATTTATCACTCTCTAATGAAATAATAGGGGTATTCATTTGATTGAAATAAACAAAGATACATTTTATTATGATATATTAGCCTAACTATCATGGATATGGCTATAGAATAATAGTTACCCTTAAAATTGAAATATATTTAGATTTACAAAAAAATTTTCCAAATATTTCAACTTAACTAATAATATACCTCGGTAGTTTCTTGAAACACAGTTTTCAGAAATTTATTTTCATGATCCAATTTCTAACCAAGTACTAAAACCAAATGGTTTATGATAATATCCAATAAAATTATAGCAACTAATCACATGAATATGAAAAATAAATTATAATATGTTTTCTCTAATGACACATTTATTTAAATATTAAATACTTTTTTCAACTATGTTATAACATGATAAATTGATAAATCATTTAGTTTCATATCAGATATGAATTTTCATTTTAATATTATGTTCTCTAACATAAATATTTTTATATAAAATCTATAATATCTATTTATATCATTCTTAATGGTTTTTAATGAGTATGAGAATCAACCAAAAAACTATTCCTCTGAGTGTGTCAAAATAGGGGTTTCATTTTTTCCTCTTTTCTTTCACCAATTAAATATTGATTTAATACTCCACAAGATTTATTTACAGTTTTTACACCTAGTTGTATCTATTCCAAATCATCAATCCAATTTTTTTTATCTACATTGAGTTTTAATTTCTAGTAAACCACACACTCTATACATCATCAATATTTTGTAATATTATCATTTATTATTTTCAATCCATTGGGTTTTCCAAAATGTTCTCTTTCCCTAATCCCAAAAAATAACAAAAATATTCTCCAAAAAATATATAAACTATTCCCTAATATTAACTGAGGTTTACTAGATCTACACTTTCTAGTTTTATAATAAAAATATATTCTTTACAATAATATTTAATACCATGTTAGATGAACCAAGAAGAACTTACATATACTGTTATAATTCATACATTACATAATGGAATAATTATGAACTTGCATAATTAAAAGGTTTTTTATATTTTGAGATTATCTATATAGAACTATTATTTCAAATAATTGTGAATACAATCTATAAATTCACTATACTATATTTTCTTGTAAACATGACATATTTTGTACTCATATTGATAACCTAGGGAATAGAGATCATAATAATGGGATGAGATAAAATGATCAATGAGGGGAAAACAAATCAACATGTCATCATATGATAGATCCTAAGCATTAGAAAACATGATCACATGAGGAATATCAAATTAAAATAAATCTTTTAAATTAAAATTCCTAATCATAAGAAATGTTAAAACATAACATATCAAATCAAGAGATCATAAGATTGAAAAAAGGTTAATCGTGGAGGAATAAAAATATACCATGGATTAGAATCTTGTGAGAATAATTATAAACCACATATACATGACTTTGGAATGTGACTTATCATGTAAATGTGGTATATGAGTGTAGAGTATGGAATAGTCATAAGCATGAGAAATAATAAAATTGTGAGTAAATCCATGATATCTATTCTTTAGATTGTGAGAAATCCCACGATTACCTTGATTTATGTTGTGAATGAAACCATTATTTCCATGCATTAAGGATGTCAAAAAAACCAAGATATTCATTTGTTATGTTGTGGGAAAACCCATGATTCAAACTCATTATGTTGTGAACAAAACATTGATGTTTATTATTTATGTTGTGAGAAAATAAATGATTCTCGATCTTTATATTGTGAAAACCCCCATGATATACACACATTAAGTATGTGAAAAAACCCTTTATTTCCACATGTTACATCATATTTTCATAACAAATAAAACTTTAACCAATCAATTGAATGGATATATAAGACCCCTAATTTAAAAATAAATAAATATGTATGTAGTATGAAATAAATCATATATCATATCATGAAAAATCTATGGAAATAGTATTTTTCCTAACATTTCCTAATCATATCACATAAAATAACTTCATGAAGTCAATCAGATGATATACAAATTCAGTTATCCGAAAATTAGTCTTTCATAAGAGAATTTAGAGGGTTATGCATGAATCCTAGCTCAACAATCAATTGTTCCTTTCTAATATAGTGGAATATTGAAGAAAAATTATAACAACAGATTTCAAAATATGTCTTATTTTTTTGTAAAAATATGATGATACTAGTTGCATTCCAAAATAATTTTCAAGAAGATAATTTCGAGACAAAATTTCCAAAATTATTTAGAATGAAATGGAAATAGTTGAAACTTTAAAACTAATCATTTTTAAGACAATTAATTATTATATTTAGATAAAATATTAGATATAAAATGGAAATTGTTTTAAATATTTAAAAATACCTTTATTGAAGCCCACATCTTAAAGAACATAATAAACAATTTTTTTGAAAATAGGTAAAGATAAATAAATATATAATATGAGATAATACAAATTTTGGTTTCAAAATAATAAGTTAAACTATTATTTAAAATAATTATTAGGGGAATGGAGTAGAAACAACCATAAAAATGATGAATATTATTCTTAAAAAAAGTTTTATTTTTTTTGAAAAAGATGTTCATGCAAGAAGAAGAATTGATTAAACAATACTTCAACAAGTTTTTCATGATAATGAAATACAAATATTATAAATAATAATATAATGTATAATTAAATTAAATTAAATTATATATTTTTATAAACTTATATGAATAATGTTAATGAAAAATGATCATAACACAAAGAATGAAAATTTAGTTAGCAAAAACCCAACCGATATTTGTATCTATTACAGAAAAATCCCATTAATGATAAAACATGAGATGGATTTTAAAATCAATTTAATTTCATGAATTTATGTAAAAATTTAAATAGGTTAGTATATACACTAAAGATAATAAAAAAATTGGTAAATATGACATATGTCTCAAAGAAGGAAAACTGATATGAGGAACCCTTATGAATTTTGTAGTTTTCAATAATATGTTTTTTAATGAGAGAAAAATAAATGGAACATAAAATACCCTGAAAATAATATAATCATTATATAATATGAAAATGAGGTATTAAATACATTACATAAAATAATATAGGTGAATAATATAAATCATGTCTCTAAATTAGAAAATTTTAGACAAGAAACCCTTACCTTAACACTCAAATTCCATGAAAGAACATTAAAATATAGTATAAAAAACTATTTTTATTCACAACCTATTTTATAAAAATAATAAAATATTATAAAATATCTACTCTATAATTATATTCATTTGTATAAATTTTTTAGTTTTATTGTTTTTTCATTGTTAAATGTCAATGATTTTGATTTCTTTGCACATGCTTTGTAATGTCGATGTTGATCAGTATACTATGATACTAAGTTCATAATACTTATATTATTTAAGGTAATGGAATATATTATCCTAAATAATTTATTAAAATATCATTTAATCTCTCCAGTGTTTTTTTCATGATCCATGAAGACGAAATTTGTGATGATCTTATTTCAGGTTTTTTACCAATATCAACAGATTAATTTATAATTATTGATGATTTTTATGTCACCCATTCCAAATATTATTCCTAAAATACATTAATACAAAGTATAATAAAAATATTCATCAAATATATTTTTATAAACAACCATATATGGATGTGATGAATAATGAAACACATCATCTATGGTGGTGGTAGTATGCCTGTACACATGAGCCTCATTTTTTTTTTGAATTGATATGAAAGGAATAGATAATAGTATTACAATGAATTAAAATAAATTTATTTATCCCAATGATATTTATGTAATTATGTTTACATTTTTAGAGTAGGTATGGAGGGGGATTGATGATAAAGATAAAGAAGAAAATACTAGTGGGAGGATAATACCCATGTTGATGATTTGAGTCTTCTATTGAATTTTTTTTTTTGGAATTGATAGATTTAAGGAACATTATTTTATCCAAGGGATACAAAATGTGTGAGGCATATCTAGGCAAGGTAAAATGGGTAGAGTTTTAGTAGGAATTGTAAGGAATATGTTTTCATCAATTAGGTGTAAGTAAGCTCATGTTATAGGTTAAAAGGGGACTTTCCTTGGGAAGTGAATGGTATGTGAGAGGTAAATATGGATTCATACTAGAGTTAAGTGAGTTATGTGGGTAATGGTTTGTAAGAAAAGTGGGTGTGAATTTAAATCCTATCAATGGTAATCTATATAGTCCATGTCTCATGAAAACATTTTAAAATTTGAGCCACATTCTTTTAATCCTCTCTGTACTTCACCAAAAAGAGACCATGTTAATTATTATAATTTTTACTGAAAATATAAAATGAAAAAAATTATAAACTTTTGATGTTATGAATCTTAATTTTGAATTGTTTTAATCTGACAAAATTTCTATATATTATAAAAAAAATTAAATTAAAAAATAAGATATGGAAAACCTATGTTGTATAAGTTTTTACATTTAGAGTTTTTAATAATATTTTCATATTGATTAATAATTAAATTATTGTTAATATATCTAAATATATTATTGAAAATTATATAATATCAATTATTTCCGATATTTCAAATATGTTTTTTAGAAAAATATTATATAAAGTTTATAAAAAAATTATTTTAAAAAAAATTATTTTTTCATGGAGATGAATATTTACATAGGTAATTTATTTTTAGGTTGTAAATGAAAAAAATTTTGATTTCATTCATTATTCTGATTAAAATTATGAAATAATATATTAATTAACTCAATTTATATAGAAGATTAAATTAAATTTAAAATAAATTTTACATAACTAATAACAGTTTTTAGAAATATATTTATATTTTTGTAAGGAATTTATTCACATTTCTTGAAAAGTTTAAATATTTAGATGAATATTAAGTTATTTTTAATATATATTATTTTTATATTCCACATTATTCAATAGAAATACACTAGATTAAAAATACAAAATCTATAGAAAATGTATAATTATTTGTAGAAAAGATTTTTTATGATAAAATTATTTTACTCCAAATTCTTTATGAAATATTGTTTGTTTAATAATCATTAACTATATTTTATTAATTCATTGGTATTAAAATTATATATTTTAGTTTTTTAAACATATAAAATTATTATTTAAACAAACATCACTAACAATAATTTTTAATGCATAAATATATGTGTATATTTTTATTATAATTTTTTTAATTTAATATTTTTTTATTTATTATTGAACTATCAAAATGAGTAATTGTTATTATTATATTATAATATTTTATTTAATATATATCATTGTTCATTTTTGTTTAGTGTTAAAAGTGAATAAATATATTCAACATAATAATTGATAAGAAAAAATATATTCTAAAATATTTAGATTTTATACTCCCTTTATTTTGTTTCCTTTCACCTGGTAAAAGAAGAAGAGTATTTATTGTGATTTTCTAGAAGTTTATCATGTATGGAGAATTTTTTAGATGTTTTTATAGACTTATTTTAATATGTGGAATTATTTATTTAAAATGAACGATTTATATTTAGTGGAAAATATATGATATTTTTTAGGTATATATTTTTCCTAATTGTCTAAAACTCTAAACTTAAATGGTCTTGGATATATAATTAAGGAAATGTATTTATAGATCCTGTAATTATGGATAGTAATGTTTTGTTTTTCATAGTTGTTATCAAATCTAGTATGTAAATAATTTTCTTTCAGCACTAGGTTTGGGAGTGTGAGTCTATGAAAATTCAACAATTTCACAAAATATTAATGAATTATAGTTCAATATAAAACCCCATGATTTGTTTTATTAAATAATTAGCATTCAATAATTTGATTTCTTTGATATCCTTCATTATACAAAAAACAAATTAGAGAAACCGAAATATAATATTAAAATATTATTATTGTCTAACATTTTGATTAGTGGGAATAAATAGTAATACCTAAATTATGGAAAATATATGGTCTATATATCTAATAAACTCATTCTATATCAAATGAATATAATTAAAAACCAAAAAATGGAAAATGAAAGTGATGTTTTTCTAAAAAATATTTAATCAAGATAATTATGCAAGGGTCGAAACCACTGAACTGAAATACTCATTATAAATTAAATATTTAAAACCATAAAATTATGATTTTAATAGGAAATTATTGATAAAAGGGTGTGTTGAAATGTTATAAATAGATCATATATGAAATTATAAGTATGAACATGACTCTGTTGTAGAAGTGTAGTAAATATAAATTTATTATACTAGAATTTAATGTTCCTTCAACATAAGGAAAACTTGAAGTAATGGTTTTATTTTACAATCTCATTGTTTATCATGATTGATAATGGATATGCCTAAAATTATAAAATACAATGATATAACTCCAAAAATACATATTAATTTTTTTTGTATCTAGTTATTTCTTGAAGATACACGATTTCCTTTAATTTTTATCAAATTTTGTACTCAATATATCGAACATATGTTGTAAATAAAAATCTAATTCATTTTTCTCTTTGATTGGAAAACAATTTTTTCCATATCAATGTTTTCTAAAAAAATTTAAAAGAATATTTTTACTATTCTGTGAAAAAATTTCAATATAATTTTACCCTTGTTACAGTTTTTAAAAAATATTTTTAAAATAACCTTTTCTTTCATTTTCAAGATGACATACATTGACACATTTCTGACTAAATTATATAAGGAATTTTTTTAACTTGCACGATATGATAAAACTTTACCCCATCATGAATATTTTTTTGTTGAATATTCATTAATATGTTTACCATGTTCTTTAAAAAATCATTTATAATTGCATAATTTTTTATACGTGATTTCAAAAATATATTTTTTACTTTCCTCAAGAATGTTTTAATGATTTTTAATTTCATTACTATTCATCAACATAAAAAACCTTCAATTTTTCTTATGATTTATTATGATTATGGTATATGTATTATATCATTATTATTTCAACTGGTGGTTTATTTTTATAATGAAAACATTTTTATAAACCCCATTTCTTTTACATTGACAATACAATGATAACATGTTTGTAAAACTCATTTATTTTAATGGGTTCTGATATATGGAATCATTTTTGATATCATAGTGCACATATTTTTTTTTTGATAATTGGGGCATATATGTCCCTATAATGCAATAGGTAGTGATTGATATATCTTGATATAAACAAGACTTTAATAGGGAGTGAACCTAGTTTAGTAAGGGAAATTATCCTCTAGGATTGTCTTGAGAGAGAAACTTGACTACTAATATGGGGTTTGGTGAACTCATTCCACTATGATAGATTCATAAATGATCCTTGAATACTAAGGATATAATTTTCCATGCCTATATATATATGCTACAAATCAATGTCTTATTCCTATGGTAATATTTCATGGTTCATGTTCTTTTTATCCCTTATTATTAATCTCTAATTAATTTCTATGTTTTATTTTATAACTAATGATTATGATCTATGATATACATACAATAATTTTCAAATATTATTTTCATGTTATCATACACTTATGTTCATGTTACACTCATGTTTTCATTGATATATCCCTTTTTTACTATTATGGAGCATCCAAGATCACTCTTTCTTTTGTTTCCTTTCCCCAAGTTTTGAAGAATGGTACAAACTATGATATATGTTAGAAAAGTGATAGTTCTAAGGAACTTTGTGGGAGATGATTTTGGCCTTTTATGAACAGTTTTTCTCATGTTTCAAAGGGCAGTAGAACTATATAATTATATCATGGATCATTATGTTATGAAGTTAAAATTCAAATATTAAGATGTAATATCTATGTAAGAAAAGTATGGATCGCTATATTTGGAACCATATAAAAGTTTGTGTAGTCTTTGGAAACTAGGATAGGGAAACATTAATAAATACACAAGGGATACATCGATGTACAGTATAAAATTATATTATTTTGGTATTTATCATGAATGAAATTTGTTAAACTAAAGGCATCATAGAAAAAAGTGACATGGTTTAGACATCCTCTAAATCATTTTTCATGATTTTGTGTCTTCCCGCCTTGATTATTATTGGTCAAAACTTTCTATTTTGTGTTTGTCATTGGATGGAACCCAATGGACTCATGATAATATTGAATACGATGGAAAATGATATGAATTCCCTCCTTAATAACCAAATTCTATTGTATATAGTAGTAAAAATATTGTTTCTATGCTCACAAAACATATTCATGCTTTGAATCATGCTAAGATTACAAACAAGAAAAGGAGGGAACAATATTATGTTTTATCCTTCATGGGGAAACACACACCTTCTTTTAGGGGGCCTACTGATCAACTAGTTGCTGAGAAATGGATTAGTAAAATTATAAATAATATTTTTTCATTATTGTTCCGAACATGAGAATGTTATTATAACTATATATCATTAGTAAGATGGATAATTTTAGGGGTGGACACTTATCTAGAACGCAAGATAATAATAAGAAATTGAATCTATAGAGTGGGATGAATTTAAAATATATAACTTTCTATAAGTACATTCCTCATATTCTTAAAACAAAAATGGAGAAAGAATTCATTAAGTTAAAGATGAAGGATGTTGTGTCTGTTCTTACCTATGATGAAAATTTTAGAATATATGATTGGTACACTTATGGTATTGTCATCTAACATAATAATAATGATGGTCTATTATTAAGTGGATTAAAACTAATTTTATTAATGAAATTATCCATAAGGTTCTTTCATAGATATGTATAAATTATTCAATGTTCTATCAAGGTGGATATAGAGATTTGAGTTACACATAATTCATAAAATTTTGATAATAAAAAAAATTAATTAAAGGAAATTATAACAACCAAATAGATAAGAAGACGTTCTGACCTTTATGCTATAGGTATGAATGGAAATAATCAGATAAATTTTCTTAATTGAAATTGAAAATGTTTCAAAGTGTGGAAAGGATGATCACTATTCAATAAAATGCTTGAGTAGTGGGAAAAAGTTATCTCACCATGCAAATAAAGTGAAAGATCCACAAAATTCACCACCCACACTCTAGTGTTTTAAATTCAAGGAGTATAGACATTTTGGTAACTATGACCAAATAAAAATATTTTTGACGATTTTTGAAGTCAATAACCTCTTAATTATAGAGAAAAAGGGAAATCTCAATAGATCACTATTTTTGATGAGGTGTATGATAATGACATGGTGAAAGGTACACTTACCACACACTCTAGAACTGCTAATGTCTTATTTGATTATAGATATACCCACTCTTTTATAAATAAATAAATTTCTATGGGTATCAGAGTACCACCTAAAAAATTAGATATAGTGTTATCAGTAAAAACCACAAATGGTATAATGAAAACATTCCAAGTCTAGGATTCTTCTTCAATTTATGTTTGTGGGAATTTAATTATTGGAAATTTTTTCATTGTTTTCCTAGTTGAATTTGATATTATTTTGGGGATTGAATGGATTTCATTACATAAATCCCACATCAATTTCTGATGAAGGGTTGATATGTTTGATACTACAAAAAAAAACTAAAATCATTTATCATTGTGATGGAAAAAATGAACATCCAATGGAAATTACATAAATCATATGGGTCATGATTCCTACTCAAATGGGGCCTTTACCTTTTTTGGTTGGGGAGAAACTCAACATCAATTATATTCCTATTGTGTGGTATTTTATAAATGTATTTTTGGAAATATTTCTTTATCTTCCATTGAAATTTGAAGTTGAGTTTTCAATATAATTGCAACATGGTGATAAAACTATTTCCAAGAATCCATATAGAATAACCCCAATTGAGTTGTAAGAATTAAAGAAGAAACTCTAAGAGAGTCTTGGAAAGGGATTCATTTGGCCAAGTGAATCACTTTGGGGTAAACCTATTGTGTTTTTTAAGAATAATTGTTGATCAATGAAACGATTATTGAGAACATAATAAGACTACTATCAAGAACAAGTATCATCTACACGATATTGATAACTTTTTTATCTAATGCATATATCTCAATAATTTTCAAATATTGTTCTTCATTATGGATCTCATTAAGTGAGGGTCAAGATGGAGGGTGTTCCAATGATATCATTTCATATATAGTATGGAAACTATGAATTTATAGTGATTCCATTTTGTCTTATTAATTTCCTGGCTATCTTTAGGTATTTTGTGAATAGAGTCTTTAGATATTACCTTGATCATTTTTTGTTTGTCTTTATAGATGGTATTATTATTTATTCGAGGAGAAAGGAAGAGCATGAGAATTATTTTAGAATTATACTGAAGACCCTAAGGATTGGGATTATTTATGAAAAAATTAACATGTGTGAATCTATCATAATAATGTTTCATTCTTGGGTAATATGTTGTCAGGTGAGGGTATATTAGTAGCCCCATCAAAGATAAAAGTTTATGAAAATTGGCCAAAAACCAACCACTGTGACTTGTATCCCAAGTATTCATAGTTTAGATGGATATTATTGATTCTTTGGGGAGAATGTTTCTTGACTTTTAAATCCACTGAGAAATTTAACATGATATTGAACCAAGTTCCATTGGGAATATTAGTGTGAGGAATGTTTAAAGGAACAAAATTTGAGGCATGTCAGTGAACCAGTTCCCAAACTACCCTTTAGTAGAGAATTAATTATAATATATAGTTATGAATAAAAGAATGGAAGTAGTTGTGTCCCTATACAGATATGGTTATAGATTACACCTCATGTAATGTGAATATCCATGAGAAAAATTACCCTATATAGGATTTGAAGTTAGGTGCGGTAATATTTGCATTAATTCATTCATGAAATTATCTATATGTAGAATTGTGTAATATATATATATATATCATAAATTTTTCAAATATATTTTAACTCAAAAAGAGATAAAAATTCCCCAAATAAGATAGTTTTAGATTATTAGTAACTATAAAATTTCAATACATTACAACCCTAAGAAAGTGAAAAGGTTGCCAGATTTTTGGGAGTCTAAAGGATCATTATATATTATCTTAAATGATGAACAACTAATATTCAATATTTATATATATGTAAAAGTATGGATATCTAAATCATGAAGGAAGTTGATAGATGTTATCTTTCTCAAATGAGTGTTAAACCATCTATCCATGTATGGATTAAAGAGACATAGAAGGAGGATATACAGCCACAAAAGAAGGTGATAAATTTTCCTATTTTCAACCATGAATGTTTTAGAATAATAACATTTAAGAATAATGTATGTTTTTCTTCTATAACATATTTAAAGAAGGATTTTTTGGATAAAGCACATAGTTCATCATTCTTTATTCATCATTAATGTTAGAAAAATTATAGATATTTGAAGAAGTATTTCTAGTGGGATGCAATAATGAGAGATGTTTTAGGTTAGGATTCTTGATAATTGGTATTTCAACAAGTTAGGGTGTATAGAGAGGAGTCTTAGTTTATGTTACAATCATTACCCATACCAGAATGGAAATGGGAAAATATCACCCTGTATTTTTCATTGGACTCCCTAAAAAATCTAATGGGAATAATGTTATATTTGATATAGTCGATATCCTTAGAAATTTATCACACTTCTTTTCTATTAGATAATATTTTTTTATTGACCAACTTACTTGGTTTCAAATTAAGTAATTTCTATGATTTCATGGTGTACCACTGTCAATTATATCTGATTGGGTGTCGATAATTACCTCAATTAATTGGAGAATTGTTTACTAGATTTTGGATACAAAGTTACATTTTATAACTACTTATCAAACTAATAAAGATGGTCGGTCAAAGAGGACCATTCAGACATTAGAAGTCATGTTGAGATATTTTTAAATGGATTCCAATAGTGGTAGGTATCAACACCTCTCTTTTATGGAAATTTTTTACAACCATATATTTAACTCCAACATTAAGGTAGATCTTTATGAAGACCTCTATGGTAGGAACTGAAGAACTCCAACATGCTGGAATGAAGTTGGATAAATATCATTATTTTATGACTTTCCGAGGATTTTATGGTTTTAGGGTTGTATAGTTAATAGGGAGAGATAATGCCTTCTCCTTCACGTTCTGTCATGCTCAACACACTGCCTTCCCCGTTGATTTCGAAAAAAGAGGTTGTCCCTCGACCACCTTGAGATCTCCTCCCCGGGTGTCCTCTGGTGGTGCTGGATCCTCGCAGCCCTCGTGGAGGGAGGTCCTCCTCAATGCCCCGTTTGTCCCGGTGACATCTCCCCCCTCAGCCACTCCAGTGCCCCCCCCCCCCCCCCCCCCCCCCCCCCCCCCCCCCCGCACCAGCTTCCTCTAGGGGATTCTGGTGGTTCGCGGGGAGTCCCGATTTTCCTTGTGTCGGAGTCCGCCTTCAAGGACTCCTCGATGCAGCTGAGCTTGTCTCTAGTGGCCCGGTTTGGGGTTGCCAAGCCCCCGATCGGGGTCTTCCAAGAGTTTTTTCATGACTGGTCTCTCAATCGACCAGCTAGGGTTTCGTCCCTCAACTGCAGAACATTCCTCATCGTTCTGGATTCCCGTGAGGACTTCATCCATTCCCGGGCCAGGTGTCCCCGCTCCTTCGGTTGATGGAGATTCTTTCTCTCTCGTTGGTCCATGGAGGTTCATCGGGACTAGTAGTCTCCGGTCCCTGTGGTCTGGATGTCCCTACTAGATCTACCATTTCCCTTCATGTGCGCAAAGTTTCTAGAATTGATTGGAAACTTCGTCAGGGAGTTTATTTGTATGGACGATCAGAACCACTCCCTTCAGATTTCTACAGCTGCTTGGATTTTTTGGAAATGGACATCTCTTCTCCCTCTCTATCCAAGATACATCTTAGTTTTGGGGAGGTTCTATATTGGAGACAGGCTATTGTGTTCTCGGCGGTGCCCCAGTTTTTCTATGCCCGCTATATGGTTGGCCATGCGGTGACAGAGTGTAGGAGATCGTCGGTTTATGGGCGCTCCTTTCAGGTGCCATCTAGATCTCCTTCCCCTGATGGGTGTGAAGCTTCGGTGCAGTGGGCCTTGGCTCCCTCGTCCCCCTCATCCCCCTCGGCCCCCTTATCCCCCTCCCTTCTCCCCAAGTTGCCCACCTCCCCTGGACTGCTCGTTCCTCTAGGCCCTAGCCATGCAGCCTCCCTCTCCTCCCTCCCTATTTCTCCTAGTCCTCCCCCTTTCCCTTTAATCCCTCTCTCCCCCTCCCAGATTATCTCATCCCCCAATCTGTCCCTCCCCCTCAGCCAGCTCCTCCCAGCTCCCTTGCTCCATCTCTTTGTCAGGCTTTATTCCCCTATGTCCCTCGGGGCCTCGCCCCTCCGGCCTTCCTTCCACCCTCCTCCTTCCTGGGTAGTTCCAGTTGGCTTCCAAAGGGAATGTCATGCTCCTATGTGATCCTTCCCCGCCCCCTCCCAATCTCATGCCTCTGACCTCCCCTCCCTACTTATCTCTTTGACCAACTGTTTCAATGCACTCGCGCATGCCCCCCTCCCCCTACCTCCTGACTGGAACTACCTCTGGATCTTCCCCGCCAAAGTCTAGTCCTCAGTAAGCTACCCCTCTCATCCCTTCTTTCTGGCCTTCCTCCTCGAGCAAGTCAGTCTCTAGGCCTGCTATTGTTTCCCCTGCCTTGGCATTCAACTCCCCTCTTCCCACCCCCACCTCCGCCAGGATGTGCAATCGCTCAGTGGTGAAGTCCCTTCTCCTCTCTTCTAGGGATACCCTCAGGGGACCTTCTCCTAGGGGCAGGAACGAGAGCCCCTCTTTTTAATGCTCTCTCTGCTTATTTGGAATGCCCGGGGATTAGGTGCACATGTCAAGACATACTTTATCTCCAATGAGGTGGTTAAGAATAAAGAATCGATTAGTGGTTATTCTTGAGCCTAAGGATAGCTCTTCCAGGATTGGGGAGTGTTCTAGGAGAGGAGGGATGCAATCATTTTTGCAAGGTGAGCTGGAAAATCATCACATCTGGGTTTTTTGGAAAGATCTTATCCTGGTGGACAAGCTGGCCACTTCAAACCAGAATCTCTCGGTCAAGGTGGACTTTGGATAGTGCATTTGTTTTTTCTCCTTTTTCTATGACAAATGTGAGGCGCGGCACTGTGAGTAGTTATGGGAGAATATCAGTTCTTTTAATCCTGGGGATGAACCTTGGCTAGTCGGGGGTGACTTCAATTGAATCTTGGACTCGTCATAGAAGAAGGGGGGAAGCGCTCTCCCTCGGAGTGATAGGGCCCAATTCTCCTCCTTTGTGGCTCAGGAGGGGCTTCTTGATCTGGGGTTTTTAGGTGATAGCTTCACTTGGTGCAACAACCAAAGAGGAGTCCATAGGACGTGGTGCAGATTGGATCGATTCTTTGGGAATCTTCGTGCTATCTCTGAGTTCCCTAACTCAGAGGTCATTCACTTGAACCACGCTCTGTCAGATCACTCACCACTTCTCGTCCATCTTAGGTCAGCTTCCCCCCAAGGCCGAGGCATCTTTTTCTGAAAATCCTGGATAGCCCTCCCAGATTTCTTGAGCTTGTTTCTTCTTATTGGGAGGCCCCTTTCTAGGTGGGGGTCATGGTCCTGTCTCTACAACAAGCTTCAGCGCTTAAAGATTGTCCTCAGAGGCTGAATGGACTCCCTCTCTGTTGTGCAGCCCGCTCTAGAAGACATGAAGAAGGATATCAAGAGGGATGAGGTCTGCCTAGAAGCTCTCTAGGATGATCTCTCTTATCCTCAAGAAGCAGTGTTTTAGTGATAGTTTGCTGGAATAGGAAATGTGCCTTCGTGAGCGTTCTCGGGCCACCTAGCTCAAGGAGGGAGACCGCAACTCGGCCTATTTTCATGATTGTATAAGGGGGAAACAATGGCAGAGGGCTTTGAATATTCAGCGTGAATATGGATCCTTTACTAGCGACTTGGATGTCATCGATGGTATGGTTAGCTCACATTTTACATCTCTCTTGTGTAATCCTAACCCCCAATTGTAGAATGGGTACCCGCAGGGCCAGACCGGCCTTTTCAACATAGTCCCATGGGTGGTCTCTGCTCATGTCAACGAGGTTCTTGAACGTGTTTTGGAGGAGAAGGAGGTGTGGGATTCTATTATCCCTCTAAACCATGGGAGTGCACCTGGTCTAGCGGGTTTCCTAGGTTCCTTCTTTGTTAGAACTTGGAGTGTCATCAAGGAGGAGCTTATCTATGTTATTTGGGACTTCTTTTATGGAGGCGGGCTGTTGCGGGTTTCCATCGCTACTACTCTAGTCCTTATCCCCATGGTTAGGGATCCTACCTCTATTACGCAGTATCGGCCTATCATCATGTGCAACTTCGCATAAAAGGTGTTGGCGAATCTCATCAATAGAAGACTCTCTTAGTTTCTCCACAGCTGGGTTGTGACGGAACAACATGCCTTCATCCATGGGAGGTCCATTCAGGTGGAAATGGCTATTGCACAGGAGATTATTGGGGAGATGAACAGAAAGGTTCGAGGATCCAACATCACGATCAAGGTTGATATGGAAAAGGCCTATGATAGATTGGAGTGGTGGTTTATCATCCGCACCATGAGGAGCATGTGTAACATCCTAGGTAAATGAAGAATAAGACATATTTTATATTTAATAATATTAGTTAATTAAATATTAATTTTACTTTAAAATGGTTTCTATGTTCGATAGCGTACCTGATACGCAACAACGGGTTTCTTTGAAATCTTACGTGGCACACTATTAATATAATATTATTATTTTAAATGGTAGTTAAATTCTAGCCATTGTATTGGAGGGAATGAACAAAACTAACTACAATATGATTATACATGATTTTTAAATTATTTACATTATCCAATAAAAAGTTAGAGGCATAAAATGTGAATGAATCTAATTTTAAGCATGATTTACATTAAAAGGCCGATTTAACACCTTTTACTGGAGAACCCTTTTTAAATATAGTTTTGGTCACTTTAATACATTCTATATGACCAAATAAAATCCTTCTTTAAAATCAGGATATCAAAATTTACTTTGTGTAAATTTTTGGAATTTTTCCGGCAAAGTTCATTTTTTAATGAATAGTGAAAAATATTGTATTTTAATTCAAAAGTGCCTTTTAATATAATTTATTTATATGGTTAGATTATCTTTTAAATTGGTTTTAAAGTGAAATTAAAATATATTTTTACTATTTAATTGAATGTTGGTCATTGGAATTAATTTCACTTTGAAATTGGACATAAACAAGTATCAATCTTTTGATAGTTATTGTTTCTTAAAAACACGCTATTTGTTTTGATAACGGGGATTGATTTTAAAATTAATTAATGCCACTTCTATGTTTTGAATTTGGAAAAATAGACATCATTTTTGAATTCGGAATATTAAATATAGCTTAGGCTGAATTTTTGGTATTTTTTCTGAAAAACTTCAATTTTTGATGAATAGTGAAACCACTTAGTGATAGTTAAAAAAACTTACTTTTTCATTTAAATGAAATTTTACCACTTCTGTGAATTGAATTTTGAAAATCTGACATACATGGTTGTTATCAAGAAGTAAAATTTGGTTCAATAAGTTGAAAATAATTTTTGGTGAATAGTAACTTTTGACTTTTATTTATAGCGGTTAAAGGTAAATAGGGTAATTCAAGGTTAAAAGAATATTATAATAATTCAAAATTACCTTAACACTTGTCCTAACAATATTGGTTGAGTCATTTACGACGATGGGCATCTTTGGGTCGATTTTGGGACCCCATTGAACCACTTGGGAGTGATAATGACAATTTAGATTAATTAATTTAATGTGAAGACAAAATTGACATTAACAAAAATCGTTTAGTAATTAATTTTTATATGGTGTTATATAATTCTTATTTTTGACTATAAATATTTTTTGGAAATCTAAAAATATTTCCTACATGATAGTAGTTTTTTTATAATTTTTAGACATCGAATAAATTAAATTATTTATGACACAATAATGATGCAGTATTTACCTCATTAATAAATGATTTAAATAAATAAGATTATAATTATAAATATATTATCCAAAACATGTCCAATTATGAATGGATGATTTTATTTCGAATATGAGTCATCTTATCTTCAACCTTAATGATTTTTGGACCATTAGAAACTGAATATCATTATATATTAAAATAATGTTTTCACACTTTCTTAAAGAGCCCCTCCTCTCCCTTATAAAAGGAGACCATTTCTATCTAATTACACACACCTCTCAAGACATTTGGCTCATCCAAAATCTTCCCAATTAATCTCCCTACATCCCTCTCCTCCACCTAGAAGCCTTACCTTAGGCAGAAGACACTTCAAGAAGTCCTTTGGTTCAAACCAAAGGAAGTTACCCAGATTAAAGGCAACAGTTTCTCTTAAAATGTTTTCTTTTATTTTACTTCTCCAACCCCTAAAATCTTTTTATTCCTTTATTTTGTAACAAAATCAGTATCATAAATATTCTATTATGTTGTTATGAGAAGGATTCGAGCTACACTTACACACACCTCCATCTAATGGATGAAGAACATAATGTATTTGTGGATTACAAACTAATGCCTCACGAAACGATGATTGTTCAAATATCTCCAACCACCTCTCATGGTGGCCATTATGATGGCACTGTATTTATATATGATATATATTATGTTTATGTTTTCTTTATGCTTCTGAATTTTCCATTTATAGCATGCCTTTGTGGTTTCCATAGTGGGTAAATACGATAATCTGATTTGAGGAAGTGCGGACTACCGCCCCCTTAAAGTGATTTGATTCGTTAATGCCTTATGTGGGATGTATAAAGGATGGAGTTAATGATATTATATATGATATAATACTGGAATTATAATATACCTATGTATCATTATGTTTTATTTCCATTAGAATAAGAAATATAAATGAAAGCAGCATTCATGCGTACGTACGGCTTACCGTCTCCATGAACGGTGCATTTCATTTCTTACCTCTACATGTTATGAAATATTATAAATACATGTATATACTGGATATATATGATATCCAAATCATGAATATAATTCTGGAAATAATTAACCATTGACCACATGAACAACATGTGATTATAAGAAGTTTATTTTTGACTCAAGTACCAAATATCGACGAAATAGACGTTATTAACTTAAATGATTACATAATGTTTATAACATGGTAATAAGTGATATAAAAGGAATAATAAACTTTAGAAATGTTTTTAAGCAAGTAGAAATTAACTTTATTTTATTATTCAGGAGATTATAGAACAATCGAGTCAAGTCAGGCACGAGGTAAGGGATTTTTTATCTCACTTTTAATTCCGTGAGATTTCCATTGTTCGCCACTTATTCATTGCATGTGGTGTATTGTGTACAACCATTTGATATATATTATCATGATTCTCATTATATTCATGATATTCTGTTATTAATTTGGTGGTTATTTAATTTTGGTCATACGACTGAGTTGATTACAACGTGGTAAAGGGCTTCATCTCACTTTTTATCCCAATGATATTCATGCTATATTTTCCACTACTTTATTTTGTGTGGTGTATGTACTGACCATGATTGTAATATTTGTGTAATATACTTTCATTTATGAGTATTTACATCTTCATTGTATGATCCTTCTTTCATGTGGCATCTGTTTTGTAAGTTACCGGTAAAGGAACCTTTCACCCTCCTCTTTTTAAAAGACTTCTTTTTGTTATGTCTTTTAATTCACATCATCTTATGTTGGGATATGTTATTTTATATCCTTATTGCTGTAAATTTTATGTCCAAGTTATGAGATACCATTTTCTCTCTCATCAACTCAGTTTCTGAATTTTAATGTGATGCTATTAGGTTGTCGAATTTTTGCAAGGGAACTTCTTAACCCAATTTCGATTCTATGGGTTAAAATTGTACTTCTTGAATATGTCATCCTATGAATATGTGTGAATAAACTCTGATTGTTTTACAATGAATAACCGGTCATATTTAGTGTGTTTATATTTTTTACACATAATTATGTAATGGATTTATCCTTAATCAAAGAATACCGTCTTTATAAGGGATTTTGTCTCAATTTACATTCCATTGAGACTTTATTGTTGTTATGCACCAATTCACTCTTATATGGTTTATATACTGTCCTTTGGCATGTTATATCATGAATCCATTTATTCTCATGATAATATAAAGTTCTTATTAAATTTTATTCCTCGATTATTTGTATTCAAGCATTTATCATTTTGTTAAAAAATCTTTAACTAAAATATCGTTTTAAATGTTTTAAAGATTTATTCTTCTAAATATTTATCATTAATGTCCTTGATTTAAAAATGGTTTTAAGGATTTATTTATATGAACATTACTGTTTTAAATTTTTAATTATTTTAAAAGCTTTAAAGTGGTATGGGACACTTTTATTCAAAAAAACTCTTTATTAAATGTTTTTGAAAATGGTTTGATATAGCATTGATTTTGTCAATATATTGAAATGATATATTGTGATAGTGAAATGTTTATATTTGAAATATTTTATATGCTATGATTTTAAAATGGTACTTGGACATTTGACGGGTGGTTACGTGATTAACCAAATGACAGGTGGTTCCGTGAATACCAGGACGGGTGGTTACGTTATAACCTCCAATGTATTGGGTATGGAAGTCGGCCGTATGACTATTCCATTTAGTGATATGTGTGGAATTATATTGTATGGTTATTCCATTTAAGTATGTTTATGTCCCAAGTTACCTTTATATGTTATGTTTTCTTTATATGGGTTTTATGGTAATCTTTTGGTTACAAATGGATAATTAATGATGTTTTATTTAGTGAAGAGTATTTACTACTTCATAAAGGTGAAAAGTACTAGTTATGATAAAGTATTCATGGTTTACCTATTTCTTTGATAAACTAACAGTTTTCCTTCTTTTTATATCCCTTACTGAGCATTTTATGCTCATCCCAAGTTTTTGAAATGTTTTTCACATGAAATAATGTGGAATAGGGTCAAGGATGGGATTGAGGAAGAGTCTTGTTGTCTTAAACATGGAACTAGTCATGAATCTTTTTTTTCAAGAGTTCATGTTTTGTAAAAAATGGAAACTGTGTAGAAGTGTCTACTTTGTAATCTTTTGAGATGTAATAGTTATGTTATAATTCTCTCAAACTCTAAACCTGAAAAGATCCTCAATGTGAATTATTTACTTAATTCAATATTATGTAAGGTTTAAGGTCGGGTCCTTACAGTTGGTATCAGAGGTCGGTTTAGACAACTTTAGGGATTAGGAGTTTTCGTTAGACATATGGTTAGTCCCTATCTTTTATTTCAGTTAAATCCATTTTTTATAACTTTTTCAGATCAAGGAAAGTCAGCTACAAATGGAAGGAGGATGATCTCAAACGACATTCCTATCTCTTCCTGATGACATGCTTGCAATAATTATTGAAAAGTCATGTTCGGATGATTGTGAAACTTTTTCTAGCATAAAACTCACTTTCAAGAAGTTTTTTGAGACATCAAACACCTCCACTATACCTCATTATCATCGTGGATCATGGTTTGTATTTAGAAAAATCCTACTTTCACAATATTCTCATATTTTCAAGAAAGGTAAATATTATCAAGGAATTTTCAAATATTTTTCCTTATCACAAGATTTTGAAGCATATTTTGATTTCCAAAAAGGTGCTGAAGAAGGAGACCATTACGCAACCTAATTATATTTGCTTTTAAAATATTGTCTCTCAGCACATACCTATGGTATTTTAAAAGGACCATTAATTGAAATTTTCAACTCTAATTCGGTCGGAATATTTTATAGAAATCATGTTTTATCAGATGTTTTAAAATTATATGTCATACATGATTATTTTCCAAAACAGTTTTTCTGTGAACACCCATATGACCCATGTTGTACAAGGTGTATTTGGATGGAAGAAGCAAATGATTTTGAAGGATCTCTAAATCATTGTTGTGATGCATGGACCTTCTACCTATGTGAACAAGATGACGATGAAACCAAATGGATCCCATGATCAAGGTATGATGTTCTTCATTTTGGGGATCGTTTTATTTTATCATATGATAGTGAAATAAGATTTCAAGAATTAAGTTGTTGAGATCATAATGAAATGGGATGAAAATTAGAGGTATAGGGAAACCATTGAGGTTAAAACATGTTAGGGTTATTTTTGAGTTTTATAAAAAGGAAAACTCGTAGGGTGGGTGACAACCCGTCGCATCCAGCAGGGCTACAGGAATTGAACCCCCAACCGAAGGGCGACAAGGGTGCATCATCTACCACTAGCCTACTTGAATTCCCTGTTTAGTATGACTTATTATTTTAGTAAAATGATTTTATAGAATAAGAATAAGTTGATTTTTGGAACTTATGCTTTATCAAATGGATATACTTTGTATAGAAAAATGATTTAGTGATTAAGTGATAAAGGTTGTTGAGGAAGACGTTCTCTCTTTTGAGGAAACACTATATGCCTAAGAAAGATAGAATACCATGGGATTTTAATTGTGGAATAATGGTTGAAATTTTAGTTTGGAATAATCCATGTTTTTATTATGGACACATGATGATTTGATTTATTTATGAAAATGATTAACCTATCATGGAGAATATGTGATTAGGTGAATTAATTTTCAATATGAGACTATATGAGTAACTGGTGTTACTTGGATATAAATGTTAATATGTATCTTGGAAGTCTATGTAATTAAATACTCACGAGATTTGGGTTACAATAACAGTTTGCATTACTTTTGAAGAATTTTAGGGACAATTGTTTATTGAATGGTCTATATTGAAATTTGGGTTTTGTTAGAGTAATTTTGGAGATTAAGAGTAGTTTTTCTTTATGTAAAAGTTTATCCTTTTGGGGGATTATCAGATCTTGTACTAACACTACTAGAAATATGGGCTTTTGAGCCCCTTTACCTATAGCGACCGCCATTGGCGGTCGCTACGTTTCCCTAAAAAAACGCATACGCGCCCCCTGAACCCTTCCCTCCTCTCGCAAATCCCCCCTGATCCCTCCCCCCTCTCTGTCGCACGCGCCCTCCCCGTCGTCGTGCGCCTTCCTTGTCATCGCGCGCCCTCCTCGTCGCCCCGCCCTCTCTGCCGCCCCGCCCTCTGCCGCCCCGCCCTCCACCCCCCGCCCTCTGCCGCCCCGCCCTCCGTCGGCCCTGCCCTCCTCCGGCCATCCTCCGACCGCCCTTTGTCATCCGGCCGCCCTACGGCTACCCTCCGACCGCCCTCCGCCGGCCCCGCCCTGCTCCGGCCGCCCTCCGCCCTCCGGCTCTGGTCTCCCTCCACCCTGCGGCCTCCCTCTGCCCTCGGGCCTCCCATCACCCGCCTCTGGTAGCCCAGCAGCCCTCCGGCATCCCTCCAGCAGCCCTCCGGCCGCCCTCTGTCCTTCGGCCTTCAGCCCCTCCGGCCTCCGACCTCCGCCCTTGGCCCTCCTCCCCCTCGTCCCTCCCCCCCAGCACCCCAAACACCACCCCCCCCCCCCCCCGCACGCTGCAAACCCCCGTCCCCTTCGTCTTTGTCCCCTCCCTTGCCACCTGTCCCCTCCTTCACCGTCCCCTCCCTCGCCGCACCAGCACTGGCTCCGGATCCCCACCGCTGCCTCTCATCTCCCTTGCAGCACCTCCTTCGGCTCCCCTCCTTTACAGGTTTGTAGCGCAATCAGGTATGACATGGGATTTCACTTACATTATTATTTTATAAATGGTTCACAAACAATTAATTAGTATTTATTTTAAATATATTTGATATTAAAAATGAAAATGTAATAAGTCTTGTGTAAATGTTTGTTATAGGGATCTTATTATGGATAAGAGTTGGATTGATCTTCCAAATCGAACGTCTAGAGAGTATTTCAATGGCATTATGCAGTTTATTGACTTCAACAGAGGATTTGAAAGTGACTATATTAGTTGTCCATGTATAAAATGTGTTAACAGATATCAATTCACACGAGATACTGTGAGGGAGCACCTATTCTTTAATGGATTTCTGAGAAATTATAAGAGTTGGACTCGTCATGGAGAAGAATATGTTCATTGTGAAAATATGGATATAGTTTATATGGATGTTGATGCAAGGATGAATGATCCAATGCATGAAATGATTATTGAAATGGTACGTGGGTTGGATCCTGAAGGCATTGACATCCAGAATCTTGAGACCGGTGAGATAAATCTTCGCTCTAGTGCAGATCTTGATTCAAGGAGGTTTTATGAAGAAATTGATGATACAAAAACAGAATTATATCCTGGATGTACTTCTTTCAATAAATTGTCATTTATCGTGGAGTGGTTTCATTTGAAGACTTTGAATCATTAGTCAGACACATCATTCGACATGTTGTTGGTGTTATTGAAAAAGGTTCTTCCTGTCGACGCTAAGATTCCGGATTCGTATTACCATGATCGTAAGCTGACAGAGAACTTAGGTTTTACATATGAGACCATAGATGCATGTGTAAACAATTGTATGTTGTTTAGAAAGGAAACTGCCCATTTAGATATTTGTATGGTTTGTGGTGCTTCCAGGTGGAAAGAGAATAGGGGAAATCAGACTCATCAAAGTCGGATTGTGATACAGGGGAAACCAATTTTCGTAAAGCAAATGTGTTACTTTACCATTAAACCAAGGTTGAAAAGATTTTTTATGTCATCTAAAGTTTCATATTTAATGAGATGGCATGAAGAAAGAGTTCATGAAAGTGATATGTTAACCCACCCGGCAGACTCTCATGCATGGAAGGATTTTGATAAGAGACATCCCGACTTTTCCAAAGATGTTTGTAATGTCCGATTGGGATTGGCAGCAGATGGTTTCAATCCATTCAAGTCTATAGTTGGTGCAACTCATAGAACATGGCCCGTGGTGTTGGTTCCTTATAATCTTCCTCCATGGCTTTGTATGATGAAAAAATTTATACTACTTTCCACTCTTATTGATGGACCTAAAAGTCTGGGGGATAAGATTGATGTTTACCTTCAGCCATTGATTGATGAGTTGAATGAATTTTGGGGTGATGGTGTGATGACTTATGACTGTGAAATGAATGAAATGTTCAAACTGCAGGCTGCTTTATTGTGGACAATCAATGACTTCCCACCTTATGAAAATTTATCAGGCTGGAGTACGAAAGGAGAATTTTCTTTCCCTTATTGCAACAAAAGTAAAAAATATGTATGGCTTAAGCATTCCAAAAAATGGGCATACATGGGTCACATATATTTTCTCCTCCCTCAGCACAGGTTCAGAAAGGACAGAGTGGCATTTGATGGTTCTAAAGAGTTCATCCCAGCACCAAAGATCATGACAGGAGTCGAAATGTTATCGCAGATTGAGGAAGAAAACGTCCACACGGTATAAGAAATTCAGGATTTGGTGGCTCCTCCGGTATGTAATATTCGAGCTGCGGGTAGGCAGCACAGTCATAATTGGAAAAAGAGAAGTATTTTTTAGTCTTCCATATTGGAAAACTAACATGCTAAGGCATAATTTGGATGTCATGCTCATTGAAAAAAATGTTTTTTGATAACATATTGTGGACCATTTTAGGTGTCAGTGGGAAATCAAAGGACCATGTTAATGCACGTCGTGATTTGGAATAAATGGGTTTAAGGAAACAATTGCATTTACAGTTTGCTGATGGAAACAAGGCATATATACATTCTGCACAGTATACGATGAATACAAAGAGAAAGAGACATTTCGTTCCATTTTGAAGATGATCAAGGTGCCTGATGGTTACTCTTCTAATTTTTCAATGTGTGTGAATCTGACGAGCAAGACATTGCAAGGGTTGAAAAGTCATGACAATCACATACTACTTCAGTAGTTGATTCCAATTGTAATTTATGATTGTTTAATCCCCAATTTTGTTCAGTCGTTGATTGAGATGAGTAATTTTTTTAGACAGCTTTGTTTAAGAAATCAACGAATGAGTGATTTAAAAAGTTTACAGGGCCGAATTGTACTTACGCTTTGTCACTTTGAGAAACTATTTCCCCCCTCATTTTTTGATGTTATGGTCCACTTAACAATGCACCTAACTGATGAAGTAATGGATGCTGGTCCAGTGCAATTCAGGTGGATGTATCCTATTGAGCGGTATTTGAGTACATTGAAACGATTTGTACACAACAGAGCTCGTCCGGAGGCATCAATATCCAATGGTTATTTGATGGATGAGTGCACTACTTTTTGTACAGAATATCTTATGGATGTTGAAATAAAATTATATATAAGCCCTCTCGGATTCAGGATGGTCCAGTTGGAGAAGGAACCACATATGATATAGACAACATCGAGTGGATACAAGCGCATCAATATATCTTGTTCAATACTCCATCAGTTGAACCATTAATGCAGTAAGTATCTTATCACTTTTATTGTTTAACTTTTATATGTTTTGTTTGCATAAGTTGATCATTTAAACATTGCGTTATCATTTTCAGAAAACACATTAATGAGATAAAATAAGAGATGTATCGTGCGACTGAGTTGCAAATTCAACAGTCTCATTATGCGTTATTTCATTATTGGTTCAAGGATTATGTACGTATAAATTGATTTTCATTATGAGTGAAGTATTATACTAATTTCTTTCTTCATATATCATTATTTAATTCTATGAATTATGTAGGTTCATAAGCTGAGGGAGTTAGGGGACTCCATGCTAACTGAAGAATTTATCCAACTGGATGAGGGTCCATCTATAATGGCTCGTCGTTATAAATCTATAGATGCTAATGGTTTTCAATTTCGCATTAAAGACGTTGACGACAAACGAGAAACACAAAACAGTGGCATCAGTTGTCCATTTTTCGATTCTAGTTATTACTATGGTCAATTGATAGACATCATTGGAGTTGTATACACACACGGGTTGAAGTACATATTGTTAAAGTGTAATTGGGTTGATCCAGTGCGTGGATGTAAAGTCGATCAATATCAGTTTTCATTGGTGAATTTTAACTATATCTTATACAGAAATGAATGAGTTGATAATGAACTTTTCATTTTGACATCACAAGCGGAACAAATATTCTTCATTACTTTGCCTTCGAATCCAAGTTGGCATGTTGTTGTCAAAATATCTCAGCGAGGAGTGTTTGTTTTTGAACAAGATGAACCCGAGATTTTTCCTTTTGTTTCCCAACAGCTTGATCAGCATACCGTAGTTCAACGTGAAGAAGATACTTATTGGGTCAGATCGGCTGTTGAAGGAGAAATGGTCGATTTGCATGCTTAATGAAAGGTATAATTTTTTTCCCGCTATTCAGCCTAAGATATCATAAATTATCTAAACATTTTATAAATCCTTGTAAGTTTTAGTCCTCACTTTTGGAAGTTTATTTAGTTATAAATATTTAGGATGATTTAACTCATGTTATATTGATGTTATTGTCGGTGTATCTTCCCATTGAGGTATGCTTCATTTAGTTCATGTGCTGCTTGAATTTTTGTTAATTCAATTTGAAATTTGGCTATGCATTGATTGGTTTTGTACATAATTTGTTTATCTGTTTTGTGAACTTTCTGATTTTTTAAAATTCATTCACAACTAATTATTCAATCCCTTTTTGTTTGATTAACAACTGTACAAGTTTGATTTTTTTTAAAACAATCCAATTTATCATTTGGACACTTTGGATAGTCCCCTTACTAATGTTTTCCATGACTACAGGCTTGTCAGGGGAAGAGGCAGAAGATCCACATCATCCATCTGAGGCATCTAAGTCTTAGGGTCGAGGTATGTTGGAATGTCATTGTCTCTATTTTTTATGTAATTAATAAACATATATATATATATAACATCTGTCAATTTGTATATAAAATTGTTTTCAACTGGATCAGACTCGACTGCTTCTTCCTCTCGCAGGAGAGGCCCTAGTCGTGGCATATTATCATGGAATTCCAACACGAATTTTGATGTTTCATTTGATGAGGTATTTCATCCTGTGGGACGAAATTCCCCTGAATTTATTCGTCAGTTGGGTCATATAATACATGATCCACATCAATTTCCATTGACCACGCGTGACCGGGCTTCTATCCCTCAGGACACATTAGATCGTCTTTGGAGGGAGGTTCAGGTAAGAAGACCATTTTACTTTATTCCCTATGTATAAACAACAATAACATATGTGATTTTTTTCTTTAATAGAAAAATTTGAAAGTATGTCCCGATGAGTTTCGGCCAGTGTGTATGAGAAAATTCTGTAAGATGTGGAAAGACTATAAAGGAAAAGTCAAGAGGGACCACTGGGTACCAAATGTGGGTGCCCCAGACATTCTGGAAAAAGTCTCGAGAGGTGTCCTCCCGGATCAGTGGCATGATTTAGTTGCATATTGGTCTACTGAGGGTGTTGCGGTTTGTATATTTATTTTGGTATATATATTTTCAAGAATGTGTGATTTGTTTGATATTTGAATGAATTGAATGTAGGAGGTGTCTACACGCCATTCTGAGAATCGAGCGTTGCAGGGACCACCTCACAGGCTCAGGACTCGTCACGTGTCTCAGATCCGACATGAGGTATTTATTATTCATTTTCTAATTTTTTTAATTAATATGGTTTTGTGTTTATATTCTATTCATATATAGTTGTGGGAGCAAAGTGCACCAACTGATAAAATGTCGGTGTGGATGAGGGACTCGTGATCGCAATGATCCAGAGGCTGCAGCATTGATAGTAAGTGCTTGTACTCATTACCAATACTTACATAAAATCTGTATATTAATATATGTATATGTATTTAAATATTTCACAGGATCAATTTGAAGCTAAATTAGAACATCTGCCAGAGGACCAGCGACAGCTTCCCATGCGAAGGGATGAGATCTTTCATCGCATCATTGGTCGGGACGGGCATTGATATAGTTTGACCTATGGAACAGGGATTCCTCGTTCTGTAGTGTCATGCGCTGCGGTTGTCGGTCCTGTTGTTGCTCAGATGACACAGCAGTTGTCAGATTTCGAGGCACGGATGCAGGCTTCCAAGGAGGCAAATGCGCAATTGGCTGCTGAGGTTAGAGCACTATAGGAATATGTGCGTCCAGGTGATGGTGCAGGGGATCACACGATGCAGGTTTATACTGTATTTATTTATTTAATTTAAATTATTTTTGTTATGAAAATATTTATAATTTTTATTTGTTGTAGGCCCCTGGCCCACCAGATGGAGGTCAGTGATGAACACGCATGATGCATCATATTCACGAGGTGTGTTTCTGCTTTTAATGGTGGGTTTGTTATTGATATTTATGTTGGGTTTCTAGTGATTTTTTTTATTTGGGGGTATCATGTTTGTTTTGGCCTCATGCAATGTTTGTGTGCACGAATTGAGAAGTAACCATGAAACTGATTATTGATTTAGATATTTTTTGTTCATTTAATTTTCAATGTTTAGAATTACATGTTCTGTAATATTTTTGAAAAAAAAACACGTGATTACTAATATAAATCATTAAACTTGATTTTGATGAATGAGCGGAGTTCACTATTTGTAGTCCCTGGCCTACCCCAGACAGCCCTCCCCGCACTCCGGACAGCCCTCCCCGCACCCCGGACACCCCCCCCCCCACCCTGGACAGCACCCCCGCACCCCAGACAGCCCCCCCCCCCCCCCCCCCCGCACCCCGGACAACCCTCCCCGCACCCCGGACAACCCTCCTGCACCCCAGATAGCACTCCCGCACCCCGTACAGCCTTCCTAGCACTCCGGGCAGCCCTCCCCACACCCCGGACTGCCTGCCCGCACCTCGGAAAGCCTTCCCCGCACTCCGGACAGCCCTCCCTGCACCTCGGACAGCCCTCCCGCACCCTAGACAGGCCCCCCGCACTCTGTACAGTCCTCCCCGCACCCCAGACAGGCCCCCTGCACCCCGAACAACCCTCCCCGCACTCCGGGCAGCCCTCCTTGCACCCCGGACATGCCCCCCCCGCCTCGGACTGCCCCCCCGCACCCCGGACAGCCCTCCCCGCACTTCGGACAACACTACCCGCACCCCAGATAGCCCTCCCGCACCCCGGACAGCCATCCCCGCACCCCGGACAGCCCTCCCCGCACCCCGGACAGCCCTCCCGCACCCCGGACAACCTTCCATGCACTCTGGACAGCCCCCCCCCCCCCCCCCCCCCGCACCCCGGACAGCCCTCCCGCACCCCGGACAGCCTTCCCCACACTCCGGACAGCCCTCCACACACCCCAGATAGCCCTCCTGCACCCCGGACAGCCTTCCCCGCACCCCGGACAGCCCTCCCACACCCCAGACAGCCTTCCCTGCACCCCAGACAGCCCTACCCACACCCCGGACAGCCCTCCCGCACCCCGGACAGCCTTCCCTGCACTCCGGATAGCCCTTCTCGCACCCCGGACAGCCCTCCCGCACCCTGGACAGGCCCCCCGCACTCCGTACAGCCCCCCCCCCCCCCCTCCGCACCCCGGACATGCCCCCCGCACCCCAGACATCCATCCCCGCACCCCGGACAGCCCTCCCCGCACCCCGGACATGCCCCTCACCCCGGACAGCCCCCCCGCACCCCGGACATCCCTCCCCGCACCCTAGACAGCCCTCCCCGCACTCCGGACAGCCCTCCCCGCACTCCGGACAGCCCTCCCCGCACCCCGGACAGCCCTCCCCGCACCCCGGACAGCCCTCCCCGCACCTCGGACAGCCCTCCCGCACCCCGGACAGCCCTCCGGCACCCCGGATAACAGTCCCCGCACTCCAGACAGCCCTCCCCGCACCCCGGACAGCCCTCCCGCACCCCGGACAGGCCCCCCGCACTCCGTACAGGCCCCCCGCACCCCGGACAGCCACCGCGCACCCCGAACAGCCTCCCCGCACCCCCGACATGCCCCCCCTGCACCTCGGACAGCCCCCCAGCACCCCGTATAGCCCTCCCCGCATCCGGGACAGCACTCCCGCACCCCGAACAGCCCTCCCCGCACCCCGTACAGCCCCAATGCACCCCGGACAGCCTCCCCGCGGTGACCGGAAACGCGTTTCTGGTGTCATAAAACAGCAAAAACGGCGTGAGATGGTTGAATTCAGAGAAAACGTGATCTGAATGACCTGAAACCACACAAAAACATTAGTAATATTATTCGTGACCTGTAGGAGGAGATGGCGTGCCCATCGGACGTGCGGTGCGCGCGGTACGGCCGATTGTGTCGTTTTCAGCAGCTCAACGCGTGCTAAAACAGCGCGTTGGGGGGTAAACACCACCCAAACGACCTCGGAATGCCATGAAACCGTACGACATTAGCTGTTGTGTGATTTGTGGAATGTTTGGGTAAACGACATGTCAATCGGAGGTGTCTTTTGACCGTAGTGACCGGAAATGTGTTTCTGGTGTCATAAAACAGCAAAAACGGCATGAGACGGTTGAATTCGGAGAAAACGTGCTCTAAATGACCTGAAACCACACAAAAACATTAGGAATAATATTCCTGATGTGTAGGAGGAGACGAAGTGCCCATCGGACGTGCGGTGCGCGCAGTACGGCCGATTGTCTTGTTTTCAGCAGCTCGGCGTGCGCTAAAACGGCGCGTTGGGGGGTCAAAACCACCCTAACAACCTCGGAATTCCATGAAACCGTACGACATTATCCTTTGTGTGATTTTTTAAATGGTCGGGCAGACGACACGTCAATCGGAGGTGTCGTTTGACCATGGTGACCGGAAACGCGTTTCCGGTGTCATAAAACACCAAAAACGGCGTGAGACGGTCGAATTCAGAGAAAACGTGCTCCGAATGACCTGAAACCACACGAAAACATTATTAATGTTATTCGTGACATGTAGGAGGAGACGGCGCACCCATCGGACATGCGGTGCGCACGGTACGACCGATTGTGTCGTTTTCAGCAGCTCGACGCGCGCTAAAACGGCGCGTTGGGGGGTCAAAACCACCCGAACGACCTCGGAATGCCATGAAACCATACAACATCGGCTGTTGTGTGATTTTTGAAATGGTCGGGCAGAAGGAACGTCAATCGGAGGTGTCGTTTGACCGCGGTGACCGGAAACACGTTTCCGGTGTCATAAAACACCAAAAACGACGTGAGACGGTCGAATTCAAAGCAAACGTGCTCCGAATGACCTAAAACCACACGAAAACATTAGTAATATTATTCTTGATGTGTAGGAGGAGACGTCTCACCCATCGGACGTGCGGTGCGCGCGGTACGACCGATTGTGTCTTTTTCAGCAGCTCGATGCGCGCTAAAACGGCGCGTTGGGGGGTCAAAACCACCCGAACGACCTCTGAATGCCATGAAACCGTATGACATCAGCCGTTGTGTGATTTTTGAAATGGTCGGGTAGAAGGCATGTCAATCGGAGCTGTCGTTTGACCGAGGTGACCGGAAACGCGTTTCTGGTGTCCTAAAACAGTAAAAACAGCGTGAGACGGTCGAATTCGGAGAAAACGTGCTCCGAATGGCCTGAAACCACACGAAAACATTAGGAATATTATTCGTGATGTGTAGAAGGAGACGGCGTGCCCATCGGATGTGCGGTGCGCGCTGTACGGCCGATTGTGTTGTTTTCAGCAGCTCGGCGCGCGCTAAAACGGCGCGTTGGGGGGTCAAAACCACCCGAACGACCTCAGAATGCCATGAAACCGTACGACATCTTTAGCATCCCGCCTATTTATAACATAAACATTCATTACATTACACAAAAATGAGGATCTTTAAGGTTTAGTGTCTTGGAAACCAGGAACATAATACATGAAAAGAACATAAAACATTCTTCTTAAACACTTTAAAGGCTTCTCCTTAACTTCAACCTAGGTTCATTACTGTGTCTCATAACCTGGGTACATACAACAAAAGAAAGGGTGAACAGAAGGCCCAGTAAGGGAAACAAGAGAAACATTTAACATGTGAACTTGAGATACATCAACTATGTCATGAAAAAGAACTTTAAGGCATGAGAAAGAAATCATGTGGCATATCATAATAAAAATAACATTTTTCATAACTTTAAGATGCGGCTACATAATTTAACATAGACAATCATGAACATATCACCAAGGTCCATCCCCAAGGTTTCATTTGAAAATTACCAAGGTTATTCACCAAGATATCGTGAAAATTGTAATCTCTAGTGGTTACATCATTACCCAATGCATTGGAGCGCTATTAGGGAGATCCCTTAAATTTGCCTTTATTATCATGTGAACCACATATATCATCATCAAAAATTTCATAAATAACTCATATAGCATAAAATAAATGGTTTTCACTTCATAATCATAAAAACTGCTTTAAAGACATGATCTTTACGTCACTTTAAACCCACGGAAGGGGAGAGCGGGTCTCATGTATGTAAATCCCAGAATTTAAAATATAACATTTTGATATATATGTGAATACCCCTGTAGAAATAAGAGCTTTGAGTATTCACTGTATAACATAAAATAATTTTGAGAAAAGAGAGAGGCATTTTGAGACGAAAATTCTGCAGCATAACGGCTATGTTTTGGGGTTTTAGAAAACATTGAAAAGAGAGGGGACATGGGTCAAACATTCATAAATGACCCATAAAACAGTATAGGTACAGAATAAGAAGGATATATGAACATGGTAATGAAATTTGAAGTACATACCATTTTAAATTAAAATCATGGATGGAAGACAAAAATTAGATTTCTCTTATGAAAATTCAGCAGCCTAACGGTGTCACTTAAACTTCAACAAAAATGATTTGAAAAGGTCAAATAGGGTCTCTCCTCATGTGAACATAATAGTTCAGTATGATAGATATAGAGATAATACCCCAACATAATTAAAAAAGTAACTTGAAAAACTTGACATGAAAGTAGAACTTTGAAAAGAATGAGAAGGGTGAAAGAATCCCCTTAAAAATTCGGCAGCCTAACAGCGCAACTTAAACATTCTTAAAACTAATTTATGAGAGCAAGATTGGGTCTCTAATAATATTAAAATGAAAAGGGAAGTAATATGAATATACAAGAACATCCTCCAACATAAGAACATGGAGTATAAAAGAAATGACATAAAATAGATTCTTAAAAGGGAAGAGAGAGGTCGGATCCCTTACCTTAAAACGTAACTCTTAAAACAAAAAGGTTTGGACCTTGAGGGATTGGGGGCACCTTGGGAGGACTCCTTGGGAGGTAAGGAGACCATAAATTCGTTGAGAATGATTTTGGAGTCCAAAGGATGAGAGAATGGCTTGGTATTTATAGGGAAAGTGAGGGGAAAAGGCATTAATGGCCAAGGGACACCTCATAAGTGGGTTTCTCAAAACCATGTGCTCTCCCAAGATATTTCCCATGAATTTTGGCCACATGGGGCCCCCAATACAATAATTCATCACCTTTGGTTTTCCAAACCATAAAATATCTCATGAAATCATCATGAAACAGTTATGATGTCATTAAACATACTGAAACCCTAAAACTGTATTTTTACTATTCACTGAAAATTCAACTTTCTCAGAAAAATCCCAAAATTTCACCTTAACCAAATATAAATGCTCTGATTTCAAAAATGAACTCCATTTTATAAAAATAATTTTCTAAATATTTTTAATTTATTTTTTTAAATAAATACCCTATTCACCGAAAATTCATTTTTTTCAGAAAAAAACCCCAAAATTTACCTTAACATAATATCGATGCTCTGAGTTCAAAAAATAAAATCCATTTTATAAAAATAAATTTCTCAATATTTTTAATTTAATTTTTAATTAAAAAAAACTATTCACCCAAAAAAACTAATACTTTAATAATAATTTATGAAACTGTTATTTAACCATTTTATTGAATCACATTACCTAATCAAGGTGCCTAGATTATATTAATACTTTTTTAAGTGAGATTACTACTCTCTTTGGTCACATTACTAATCCTAAGCATAAAATCACTATTCATAATTTACTATTCATCAAAAATTAAGTTGATCTTATTAGACTCTAAATTTCGTACTGAACATAATTGTATAAGACCATTTTTTTGAAAATCATTACACATTTTTAATTATTTAAGGTTTACATAAACATTTTTTTTTAAATATCCTTTCTCTAAAATTCACCAAAAATATGCATACTATATTTATCCGGTCATTAGAAAATTCATAAACATCATCAAGAAGAAATCCCAATTTTTATTTAAAACAAAGGATTACACATGGCAGTTACGATCTCCTTACATAGCCCCTTATCACACCAGCATAGGACCTAAGTGTAAGGTGTGCTAAGGTGAGAGAATCTGAGGGAGGCTCGGCCAACATCGCACGAGTAGTAATTTCTATCAGTTTTAACTTCTCATGAAGGCGATTCCGTTCTAGCTTCACACGATGAATTTCAGCTTGGGTTTGGTCCAGAGCAAAGCCCAATGGTGCTACCTCCTTCCCAAGTTCTGTTAGATGAGCTTCGATTGGTCCAAGACTACTGGCTGAGGCCATAGAATCTTCTTTCTATAATAATTAACCAATATTACTTGTATTTAGAGACAATAATTAAAACGTTTAGTTTTCAGCGGTCATATTGACCAATGGTCATATAACAGTCAACACTCAATGTTCTCATTTTAATTATACTCATGTTATCAAATGAAAAATTTTTGTTGAGTATAAAAATAAAATAAAATAACACATAAAATTAGGAAACACGATTTATTCAAAATTTTGGGTCGTTACAACATCATCCATTGTGTGATTTGTGAAATGGTCGGGTAGACGGCACGTCAATCGGAGGTGTCATTTGGCCGCGGCGACCGGAAACGCGTTTCCAGTGTCATAAAACACCAAAAACGGCGTGAGACGGTCGAATTCAGAGCAAACGTGCTCCGAATGAACTGAAACCACACGAAAACATTAGGAATATTATTTGTGATGTGTAGGAGGAGACGGCGCGCCCATCGGACGTGCGGTGCGCGCGGTACGATCGATTGTGTCGTTTTCAGCAGCTCGACGCGCGCTAAAACGGCGCGTTGGTGGGTCAAAACCACCTGAATGACCTTGGAATGCCATGAAACCATACGACATCAGCCGTTGTTTGATTTTTGAAATGTTTGGGTAGACGGCACGTCAATCAGAGGTGTCATTTGACCGCGGTGACCGAAAACGTGTTTCCGGTGTCATAAAACACCAAAAATGGCATGAGACGGTTGAATTCAGAGAAAACGTGCTCCGAATGACCTGAAACCACACTAAAACATTAGAAATATTATTCGTGATGTGTAGGAGGAGACGGAGCACCCATTGGACGTGCGGTGTGTGCGGTACGGCCGATTCTGTCGTTTTCAGCAGCTCGGTGCGCGCTAAAACGGCGCGTTGGGGGGTCAAAACCACCTGAACGACCTCGAAATGCCATGAAACCATACAAAATCAGCCGTTGTGTAATTTTTGAAATTTTCGGGCAGAAGGCATGCCAATTAGAGGTGTCGTTTGACCGCGGTGACCGGAAACGCGTTTCTGGTGTCATAAAACACCAAAAACGACGTGAGACGGTCGAATTCGGAAAAACAAGCTCCGAATGACCTGAAAACACACGAAAAAATTAGGAATATTATTTGTGACGTGTAGGAGGAGACGGCGCACCCATCGGACATGCGGCGCACGCAGTACGGCCGATTGTGTCGTTTTTAGCCGCTCGGCGCGCGCTAAAACGGCGCGTTGGGGGGTCAAAACCACCCGAACAATCTCGGAATGCCATGAAACCGTACAAAATCAGCCATTGTGTAATTTTTGAAATGTTCAGGTAGAAGACATATCAATCGGAGTTGTCGTTTGACCGCGCTGACCAGAAACACGTTTCTGGTGTCATAAAACACCAAAAACGGCGTGAGACGGTCGAATTCGGAGCAAAAGTGCTCCGAATGACCTGAAACCACACAAAACCATTAGGAATATTATTAGTGACGTGTAGGAGGATACGGCGCACCCATCGGACTTTCGGTGCGTGCGGTATGGCCGATTGTGTCATTTTCAGCAGCTCGGCGCGCACTAAAATGGCGCATTGGGGGGTCAAAACCACCCGAACGACCTCGGAATGCTATGAAACCATACGAAATTAGATGTTATGTTATTTGTGAAATGGTCGGGTAGAAGGCACGTCAATCGGAGGTTTCTTTTGACTGCGGTGACTAGAAACGCGTTTCCGGTGTCATAAAACTCCAAAAACGGCGTGAGACGGTCGAATTTGGAGAAAATGTGCTCCGAATGACCTGAAATGATGGAATTTCTTAAATTGGGGGTTTTAAATTACTATAGCACCATGATTTGATGTCAGATTTAATTTTATTATATGTATATAATAACTGAATAATTATGTTCAATTTACGTTTGTTTTGTTTTGTTGTTTTTTTGTCTTATTGTAGGTTTATTGAAGCAGAAGATTGAAATAGATGGACCTTCTCGGATCGTTGAAGCACGTTTATCTTTTATGATGATCTTGATGTTTATGTTGTTTGAAATTTTTTTCCACTTTTTATGATTGTTACCTTGTTTTATCCTTGATTTTCACCGTGAAGAAAAAAAACACAATTCGTACATTTCATTAAAAAAATGAAAAATATTTTATTTAATATTATATATATATATTTCTTTAATATATATATATATATATTAAAATATTTAAATCATATTATATATATATTTATTTAATAAATATATATATATATATATATATATATATATATATATTTCTTTCAGTATGAATTTTTTTTAAAAAATAATTTCCCAGTGTAGCGACCGCCAGGTGGTTGCTTAAGACCGTCATTTTAGCCACCTATAGCGACCGCCATTGGGGGTCGCTATTGGCCTACAGCGATGAAGCTGAAGCGACCGCCAATGGCTGTCACTGGGTGGTCTCTATAGGCCTATAGCGACCGCCAATGGCGGTCGCTAATGGCTGATTTTTTAGTAGTGTAAACATATTAGTTAATATCTAAAGATATGGGAAATATATAGTTTATCTTTTGTGGATTATGTGATTCTCTCGAATTTGATTATAGTGCTCTTAATGTGAAACAAAATCATCCTGAATACTCATCGTTTGGAGAAAATATGAGTTTGTGTTAGAAATCTAATAGAAGATGAATGTTTACATGACAAGTAAGTATATTTCCTTATGTTTTTAGTTAAGCTCATAAATAAATTCCTCAATGAAAAGTAACTTTAAACAAAAACCTTGTCCGTTAGCTTTTCCTACTAGGGAATCAAAGACTGTTTAACCCATCATAAGTTTGTGATTTTCTAGTGGGTAACTTTCTCCTAAACAAGTTTTATATCACTCTCCATCAGAACTTGATGGTTTGTTTCCTCCTCCATATCCATGTTTTCATTGAATCCTGGTATCTATTGTCTTGGGTAACCTTTGTACTTCTCTTCCTTTATTTTAAATTGATAGTTCTATAGATTCTTTTTTTTTTGATGTGGGGCTTTCAATGAAGTTCCCTCGCACAATTTTAAAATTGTGAGGACACAATTCCGAAAAGGGGGGAAGGATGTAACATCCGAGGTAAATGAAGAATAAGACATATTTCATATTTATTAATATTAGTTAATTAAATATTAATTTTACTTTAAAATGGTTGCTATTTTCGATAGCGTACCCGATACGCAACAACGGGTTTCTTTGAAATCTTACGTGGCACACTATTAATATAATATTATTATTTTAAATGGTATTTAACTCCTAGCCATTGTATTGCCAGGAATGAAAAAAACTAACTACAATATTATTATTCATGATTTTTAAATGTATTTATATTATCCAATAAAAATTTAGAGGCATCAAATGTGAATGAATCTAATTTTAAGCATAATTTACATTAAAAGGCCGATTTATCGCCTTTTACTGGTGAACCTTTTTTAAATCTAGTTTTGGTCACTTTAATACATTATATATGACCAAATAAAACCCTTCTTTAGAATTGGGACATCAAAATTTACTTTGTGTAAATTTTTTAGAATTTTTCCAGTAAAGTTCATTTTTTAATGAATATTGAAAAATATTGTATTTTAATTCAAAAGTGCCTTTTAATATAATTTATTTATATGGCTAGATTATCTTTTTAATTGGTTTTAAATTGAAATTAAAATATATTTTTACCATTTAATCCAATTTTGGTCATTGGAATTAATTTCACTTTGAAATTGGACATAAACAAGTATTAATCTTTTGATAGTCATTGTTTCTTAAAAACACGCTATTTGTTTTGATAATGGGAATTGATTTTAAAATTAATTAATTTCACTTATATAATTTTAATTTGTCAAAATAGACATAATTTTTTAATTCGGAATATCAAACATAGCTTAGGCTGAATTTTTGGTATTTTTTTGAAAAACTTCAATTTTTGATGAATAGTGAAACCACTTAGTGATAGTTAAAAAAACTGACATTTTCATTTAAATGAAATTTTACCACTTCTGTGAATTGAATTTTGAAAATCCAATATACATTGTTGTTATCAAGAATTAAAATGTGGTTCAATAAGATGAAAATAATATTTGGTGAATAGTAACTTTTGACTTTTATTTACCACGGTTAAAGGTAAATAGGGTAATTCAAGGATAAAAGAATATTATAATAATTTAAAATTACATTAACAATTGTCCTAACATTATCGGTTGAGTCATTTACTACCATGGGTATCTTTGGGTCGATTTTGGGACCCCATTGAGCCACTTGGGAGTGATAATGACAATTTAGATTAATTAATTTAATGTGAAGGAAAATTTGACATTAACAAAAATCGTTTAGTAATTAATTTTTATATGGTGTTATATAAGTCATATATTTGACTATAAATATTCTTTGTAAATATAAAAATATTTACTACATGATATTATTTTTTTTATAATTTTTAGACATAAAAGAAATTAAATTATTTATGACACAATAATGATGCAGTATTTACCTCATTAATAAATTATTTAAATAAATAAGATTATAATGATTAACATATTATCAAAAACATGTCCAATTATTATTGGATGATTTTATTTCTAATATGAGTCATCTTATCTTCAACCTTAATGATTTTTGGACCATTATAAACCGAATATCATTATATAATAAAATAATGTTTTCACACTTTCCTAAAGAGCCCCTCCTCTCCCTTATAAAAGGAGACCATTTCAATCCAATTTCTCACACCTATCAAGCCATGTTTCTCGTCCAAAATCTTCCCAATTAATCTCCCTACATACCTATCCTCCGCCTAGAAGCCTTAACTTATTCATAAGACACTTCAAGAAGTCCTTTGGTTCAAACCAAAGGGAGTTACCCAAATTAAAGGTAACAGTTTCTCTTAAATTGTTTTCTTTTATTTTACTTCTCCAACCCCTAAACTCTTTTTATTCCTTTATTTTGTAACAACATCAGTATACTCAATATACTAGGATGTTGTTATGATAATTATTCGATCTACACTTACACACACCTCCATCTAATGTATGAAGAACATAATGTTTCCGTGGATGGAAAACTAACGCCTCACGAAATGATGATTGTTCAAATATCTCCAACCGCCTCTCATGGTGGACATTATGATGGAACTGTATTTATATATGATATATATTGTGTTTATTTTTTCTTTATGCTTCTGTATTCTCTATTTATAGAATGCCTTTATGGTTTCCATAGTGGGTAAATACGATAATCTCATTTGAGGAAGTGCGGACTACCGCCCCCTTAAAGTGATTGGATTCGTTAATGCCTTATGTGGGATGTATAAAATATGGAGTTAATGATATTATATATGATATTATACTATAATTATAATATACCTATGTATCATTATGTTTTATTTCCATTAAAATAATAAATATAAATTAAAGTAGCGTTCATGCGTACGTACGGCTTAGCGTCTCCATGAACGGTGCATTTCATTTCTTACCTCTAAATGTTATGTACTATTATAAATACATGTATATACTGGATATATATGATATATATGATATTCAAATCATGAATATAATTCGGGATATAATTAACAATTGACCACATTAACAACATGTGCTTATAAGAAGTTCATTTTTTACTCAAGTACCAAATATCGACAAAATGAATGTTATTAACTTAAAAGATTACATAATGTTTATAACATGGTAATAACTGATATAAAAGGAATAATATACTTTAAAAAGTTTATTAATAAAGTATAAATTAACTTTATTTTATTATTCAGGAGATTAAAGAATGATCGAGTCAAGTCGGACACGAGGTAAGAGATTTTCTTATCTCACTTTTAATTCTGTGAGATTTCCATTGTTCGCCACTTATTCATTGTATGTGGTGTATTGTGTACTGAAATTTCATATATATTATCATGATTCTCATTATATTCATGTTATTATGTTATTCATTTGATGGTTATTTAATTTTGGTCATATGACTCAGTTGATTACAACGTGGTAAAGGGTTTCATCTCACTTTTTATCCCCATGAGATTCATGCTATATTTGCCACTACTTTCTTTTGTGTGGTGTTTGTAATGACCATGATTGTACTCTTTGTGTAATAAACATTAATTTATGATTATTTACATCTTCATTGTATGATCCTTCTTTCATGTGGCATATGTTTTGTATGTTACCAAATCTGTAAGGGAACCTTTCACCCTCCTCTTTTTAAAATACTTCTTTTTGTTATGTCTTTTAATTCACATCCTCTTATGTTGGGGTATGTTCTTCTATATCCTTATTGCTGTAAATTTTATGTCCAAGTGATGAGATAACCTTTTCTCTCTCATAAACTTAGTTTATGAATTTTAATGTGACGTCGTTAGGTTGTCGAATTTTTGCAAGGGAACTTCTTAACCCAATTTCGATTCTATGGGTTAAACTTGTAATTCATGAATATGTTATCCTATGAATATGTGTGAATAAACTATGATTGTTTTACACTGAATAAACAATAATATATAGTGTATTTATAGTTTTCACACATAATTATGTAATTGATTTATCCTTAATCAAAGGATATTGTCTTTATAAGGGATTTTGTCTCAATTTACATTCCTTTGAGACTTTATTGTTGTTATGCACCAATTCACTCTTATATGGTGTATATACTGTTTTTTGGCATATTATATCATGAATCCCTTTATTCTCATGATAATATAAAGTTCTGAATAAATTTTATTCCTCATTTATTTGTATTGAATCATTTCTCATTTTGTTAAAAACTCTTTAACTAAAATATCATTTTAAATGTTTTAAAGATTTATTCTTCTAAATATTTATAATTAATGTCATTATTTTAAAAATGGTTTTAAGGATTTATTTATATGGACATTACTATTTTAAAATTTTAATTCCTTTAAAATATTCAATGTTTTGTGGGACACATTGATTAAAAAAAATCTTTATCATATGTTTTTGAAAATGGTTTGAAAAATCATTGATTTTGTTAATATATTGAAATGATATATTATGATAGTGAAATGTTTATATTTGAAATATTTTATGTGCTATAATTTTATAATGGTACTTGGACATTTTATGGGTGGTTATGTGATTAACAAAATGACGGGTGGTACCGTGAATACCAGGACGAGTGGTTATGTTATAACCTCCAATGCATTGGGTATAGAAGTCAGCCGTATGGCTATTATATTCAGTGAAATGTGTGGAAGTATACCATATGGTTATTCCATTTAAGTATGTTTATGTCCCAAGTTACCTTTATATGTTATGTGTTTTTTATATGGGTTTTATGGTAATCTTTTGGTTACAAAAGGGTAAGTAATGATCTTTTATTTAGTGAAGAGTATTTACTACTTCATAAAGGTGAAAAGTACTAATTATGATAAAGTATTCATGGTTTACCTATTGCTTGGAAAAACTAATAGTTTTCCTTATTTTTATATCCCTTACTTAGTTTTTTATGCTCATCCCAAGTTTTTGAAATGTTTTTCACAGGACATAATGTGGAATAGGGTCAAGGATGGGATCGAGGAAGAGTCATGTTGTCTTAAACATGGAACTAGACATGACTCTTTTTTTCAAGAATACATGTTTTGTAAAAAAAATAGAAACTGTGTAGAAGTGTCTACTTTGTAATATTTTGAGATGTAATAGTTAATTCCTAATTCTCTAAAACTTGAAACCTGAAAAGATCCTCAATGTTAAATATTCATTTAATTCAATATTATGTAAGGTTTAAGGTCGAGTCCTTACAGCATGGGGATCTATGAATGGGTCAGTGACCTCTTGTTTGGTTGTTACAGCTCGTTGTGGCTCAATTTTCTTTTTATGGGGAGGAAATACGGCTTCTTGAAACTAGTCAGAGGGCTCAGATAAGGCCACCCTATTTCTCCCAGTATCTTCATTATAGTGTAGGACGTCCTGAGTATATATGTTGCCACCTCTATACAAATTGGTAGTGTCCTTCCTTATCACTAAAGGTCCCATGTTCTGGGAGTATCTCAACTCCTCTTCACAGATGATATGGTTTTCTTCATTAATGGGGGTAGCACCTCCATCAGGGGCATTATTAGAATCATGAAAGAGTATGCTTTTTGGAGTGAAAAAATGATGAACATGAATAAGAGATGGGTTTAATTTCCCTCCTCCTGCATGGATAGGAGAAATGTCAACATTGTTTCCATCTTGGGCATTCCAAAAAAACTTTCCTATGATTTATCTAGGAGCTCCCATTTCCCATGGAAGAATTCTGGCCCGTTTATTCGATGGTCTGGTCGGCATAATCACCAATCACATCCTCAACTAGAAGAATAGGTTCTTTTCCTTTGGATTCAGTATCACCCTCGTCAATTGTGTACTGTCATCTTTTCCTATGCATGTTATTTCCACCCTTAAGGCTCCCAAGTCTATCATTACCCAGATTGAGAAGATCTTGGATAGACTCATTTGGGATATCCAATTAGAAGGGAGATGCTGGTGGTCCTCTTGGAGAAAGCTTTCCAGGCCGGTGGAGCTGGGTGGCATTGGGGCTAGAGATGTGGGTCAGACCATGTAATTCCTCCAGGGAAGGCTCGCTTGGGAGGTTATTGAGGGCCAATCCTTGTGGATAAAATTTATTTGAGGGATGAATAGCTTCGGAGTCCATGAGAATGGAAAATCTCTCTTAAGCCACTGGAGATATCTCTGGGTTCATTTCCCTCTGCTCTTGTGCCACTCTCAGTGGGTCCTGGGCCGGGGGGATCTCAATTTTTGGCAGTGTGACTGGGGGGCGGTATGTTGGACTTCCCGGGTTTCCATTATAACGACCCATACTTTACATAAATTGTTAGTAATTCAAAATTTAATTACACTTATTACAATATATAACAAAACCATGAAAGTACCATATAGGTATAGTGTCTTTAGAAACTAGGAAACATAAACAACTGGTTCATAAAGCATCTATGTTGTCTCCCATTTATTTCATCATATCTATAGTCTCTTTTGGCATATATTATGTAATAACCTTCTTCCTAACCTGGGGAAAGAAAACATACAAAAGGGTGAGCTCAAATGCTCAGTAAGGGTAAACAAAAGAAATATCAATCACATCATATTCATAAGAACATAACATTTTGGAAAACTTACCCTGAAAAAGAGATCAAAATCATGGTAGTGAAATGTAATAACAATAATAATAACTTAAAACATGAAGCTTTGTGTAATACACACATAATCATAGAGAATCATTTCTTATTAGTCAAGACTCATTGCCAAGAATATCTTAGTGGACAAAGTCCATTTCTGAATCGAGTTCATTCCTCATTTCAGTCATGTTTCACTGAACCGGTTTAACCTACCGTTCCAGCCATGTCTATCTCATGAGATATAAAATCTTTACCCAATGAATTGGAGGGAGATATAGGTCCCACCCATATCATAATTATACTATTCTTATGTGTGCCACAAAATCATAAACCATATATCATATCATAACCCATGTAATAAAAATGGGATTCTTGAACATTGTGACATCATAAAACAATTCATATAAGATAAAGGAATTCATAAAAATAATTCCATCACAACATAATCAAATCAATGTAATAATAGGTATAGAAACAGAACCCTTTATTATCTTAGATGGAAAATAATTTTGATAAAATACTTGAACTCCATTCTTGAGGAAAATATCCTTTCTACTTGAAAAACCCTTTTCCATTCTTAACATGTCATAAAATTATAAACTAAAATAAGTTGATTAAAAATAAAATTGAAAACTTGAAAAGTAAGATTCTTTGAAATAATGTTTTAAAAATCCATTCATGCCGTATAAGTTAAAAAACATTCTTCTCGTACTTTTGTCGGAAAAGTCAAAAAAGTACCTCGTACGAAAAACGAGAAAAGATTCCTTTCATATCTTTTACTAAAAACTCATCGAAGGGTAAAATTGGATTTAAACAATTGTAGGTGGATGGAAATAATATTACATATTGAGGAAACATGTATGTGGATGATAAAATACACCCCATTAAATTCCGAAGTATAAACAATCTCGGATAAAAATGAGATTGTGATATTTCCCTTACCTTAGGTCTGATTTGCTCCATAAGTGTCTGAACCTGTTGTATAATGATTTAAATAATGTCATTGAATTATTCCAGAATCATAATCATTGTTATGATATCATATATGGTCATATTCTTAGCTTATTATTAGTAATATTTCATTGCTACTTGTCATTCGGGTGTTTATTACTTTTTGTTCTTATGCATGTTTTGTCGAATAAATTTTTATTCTTCTCTTTAGGTTATAGATACCTCATTTCCAGAATGGAATTAGTGTAATAATATCATATTCATTCATTCAATTCATTTATATAATCATTATTCCGTGCAGATCATGTAGAACGAGTCGCATCACATCACGGAGACGGTATTCCGTACGTACACACGAGCGATGATATCATTCTCGTGATCGCGAAATTGTATTGTAGTGTATGTATACTATTTCAGAATCAATATCACTTTACAATAATCATATATATTCATTATTTACACCATTATACCCATCCAAGTAAGGTGGTGGTGGAAAATAGATTACACCACGGTGTGGAGATGGTATTCCGTACGTACGCACGTGCGGTGATTTCGTTTTCCGTAGGATGGATAGATGGTGAAATAGGTTTGTTTCATACTTATAATAACATATCAGTATTTTAGTGATTCTGATGTTATTAATTCATAATGAAACTACTAAATAAGAATAAGTGGAAGAAGAAATAAATTTTAAAGAATCGGCAACGGACATTACCTCTTCTTTGAAGCGCTTCTTTGAGACCTCCTTTTAGGGCACTAAAATTGGTCTTTGAAGAAGACCAGGACATCTAAGATATTTCTAGGGAAGTGGAGAGGATAAATTGGCAGGGGTTGGTTGATATTTAAGGCTCAAAGTGGTGTGAGGAAGAGAGGGAGGAGGTGCCCTTTTATAAGGGAGGAGAGGGGCACCTTTGAAAAACTAAAAATATTATTTTATTATAAAGCCATATTCGTTTGTAAATAGCTCCAAATTGATTTATTTCAAAGATAAGGTGGGGATGGGTCGAAATAATCTCATACAATAGAATTTTTACAAGTTTAGTTTACTATTTTAACCTTATCATTTAGATTTAACTTTAAGTTATATAATTTTACTTTTACCATGTCTTTTTTGTGTTCTTACACTATAAGGTTAATAAACTTACCATAACAAGCCAAACGAACCCCAAGTTGTTTATTATTAATATATATAACCTTATATAAGTCATTTGGCCGAATTTTATATTTTTAGGAATAAAATAACAATTAATAATATAATATTCTTTTTAAAAATTATTTTATGTCAATTTTGACACTATTTAGTAATTGATTTTTGTGAAACTCATAATAGAAATATTAGTTCGAAAAAAGTTACTTAAATCCATATTAACATGTCATATTAACCTATAAGATTATTGGAATTCATAAAAAGTCTCAAATTACATTTATTTGGGTATTTATAACATCAATTATGTCAATATTTCATTAATAAGATAATTACTGCATCATCTTTGTGTCATAAATAAATTAAATTATTTAATGTCTAAAAATTACAAATAAAATACCATTATGTAGGAAATCTTTTTAACTTTATAATAAATATTTATAGTCGAATTTATCTTATGTATAACCCTATATTAAAAATTATTTACTTATTAAACTTTGATTTTAACTATTTTAACCCTTCTTTAAATAAATTAATAATAAATGTCCCAATCTAATCCAAGTGGGCCTAAATGGTCATATTTTATTCCAAATGTTGTTTTTGGTCGAATTAAACTTATCCAATAGAATTATGACATGTTTTATGGTAATAATTATATCATTTTTACCCTTAATTACCATATTTACTTTTAACCGCGGTAAATAAAAGTAAAAAGTTACTATTCACCAAAAATTATTTTCATCTCATTGAACCACATTTTAGTCCTTGATATTAACCGTGTCTCTTGGATTTTCTAAATTCCACTCATAGAAGTGGTAAAATTATGTTTTATGTAAATTTGCAAATTCTCCTAGGAGGTGGGTAAAAGACGGTCAAAAGTTCAATAAACTTTTTATATGTCTAAAATTATTATAAAATGACTCCAATGAATTGCATTGAACTTATATAGGTATTATGTACCAATTTTGACCTAAAATAAATTTAATTAAAATAAATAATTATTTAAATAAAAATTCGGTTTTTAAATAGTAACCTAGTGTTTTCACTATTCATCAAAAATTGAAAGTTTCCAGAAAAATACCAAAATTTCTCCCTAGGAAAATTTCGATATTCCGAATTCAAAAATGAAGTCCATTTTGAAAAATAAAATTTACAAAATTTCTAAAAGTGGTTATTACTATTCATAACGGCTAGTTTTAATAATATTTTAATAGCATATTGTTGTTTAGTGAAACTCGGTATTGCATACGACGCAAGCTATCGAGGAAGGTCACGATTATGTGTAAATCAAGTCAAGCTAGTGTTGTGTCTAGTGAAATATTCCTCTGATGATTTATATAAAATAAAAAACAAAATATTTCTTATAAAAGTCTCGGGTGTTACATTCTACCCCCCTTAAAATGAATTTCACCCTCAAAATTCGTCACTTGTAACAAACAGATGAGGATACCTCTCCCTCATAATATCCTCAAGCTCCCATGTAGCTTCTTCTAATTGGTGGTTCCTCCATAAAACTTTCCCCAAGCGAGTGGTCTTGTTCCGTAGGACTTTTTCACTACGATCGAGAATCTCTATCGGCTGTTCTTCATAAGAAAGATCTTGTTCCAGCGGTACTACTTCTGAGCTGAGTACATGTGAAGGATCATGTATGTACTTTCTCAAGAGAGATACATGGAACACATCATGAACTTGAGAAACATTCGGTGGAAGCGCCAATTGGTAAGCTACCTTCCCAACATGATCCAGTATTTTGAAAGGACCGATATATCTAGGGTTCAACTTTCCCTTCTTTCCAAATCTCATGACCCTCTTCCAGGGAGATATTCGTAAGAACACTTTATCACCCACTTCAAACTCTAGGTCTTTTCTTCGGTTATCATCATAACTTTTTTGTCGACTTTGAGCTGCTCTTATCTATTGTTGAATAGATCTGACCTTTTCTGCCATCTCATCAACAAGATCAGGTCCTAATAGCTTTCTTTCCCCAACTTCTTCCCAGCAAGTTGGAGTCCTGAATTTCTTTCCATAGAGTGCTTCATAAGGAGCCATATGAATACTGGAGTGAAAGCTATTATTATAAGAAATTTCCACCAATGGTAGGTGTTGATCCCAACCACCTTTGAAATCCATAGGGAAAGCTCTCAACGTATCTTCTAGAGTTTGAAGTGTCCTCTCAGACTGACCGTCTGTCTGAGGATGATAAGCAGTGCTGAAACTCAACTCTGTATCCAGAGTATGATGAAGACTTCACCAGTACTTCGAGGTAAGTCTTGGATCCCGATCAGATATAATGGAAAGTGGTACTCCATGCAATATTACTACTTCCTTTACATATATCCTGGCAAGCTGATCTAGAGAGAAATCCTCTCTAATAGCAATGAAGTGTGCAGACTTTGTAAGGCGATCAACTATGACCCAGATAGCATTATTGCCTTTGGATGTTTTAGGAAGTCTGGTCACAAAGTCCATAGTGATGTTTTACCATTTCCATTCGAGTATGGGTAATGGTTGTAACATCCCCTTAGACTTCTGTCTCTCTACTTTAAATTGATGACAAACCAAGCATCAAGAGACATATTCAGCAACATCTCTTTTCATGCCATCCCACCAGAAGTACTCTTTCTGGTCCCTATACATATTCATGCTTCCAGGATGAATAGAGAATGAAGAACTATGAGCCTCATCCAGCAAATCCTTCTTTAATTCGGGGATGGGAGGAACACAAACCCGATTCTTGAACTTTATTATCCCATCACAATCAAGGTTGAATTCAGGAACATTTCTCACCTTCTTTTGTAACTCTACATCTTCTTTCTGTGCCTCTTTAATCTTCACATGTATAGATGGTTGAACATTCATTTGAAAAAGATGCAATTTTCCCCCTTCCATTATAATTCCAAGATCCATCCTTTGTAAATCCATAAATATTGGATCTTTTGTGGTCCTCATCATGGATAAACTGGCATGGACTTGTCGACTTAATGCGTCTGCTACCTTGTTTGCTTTCACAGGGTGGTAATGAATTGAGCAGTCGTAATCCTTAATCAGCTCCAACCATCTTCTTTGACGCATATTCAGCTCCTTTTGTGTGAAAGTATACTTTAAACTTTTATGATCAGTATAAATGTCACACCTTTCTCCATAAAGATAATGCCTCCAAATATTTAATGCAAATATTACCGCAGCTAACTCCAAATCATGAGTTGGGTAATTTTGATCATTGATTTTCAGCTGTCGTGAGGCATAAGATATCACCATATCATTTTTCATAATAACACACCCCAATCCCTTCTTGGATGCATCACTGTAGATCACAAACCTTTCTCTACTACAAGGTAGTGTGAGCACAGGTGCACTGGATAACCTTCTTTTCAACTCCTTGAAATTCTCTTCACATTCCTTCGTCCAAACAAACTTAACTCCTTTTCGAGTCAACCTGGTGAGTGGATTATATAATCGTGAAAAATCATTCACAAAACATCGATAATATCCTACCAAGCCAAGAAAACTTCGGATCTCAGTTACTGTTGTTGGTCTCAACCATCTTTCGATAACCTTTGTTTTTGCTGGATCCACAGATATCCCCTCTTTTGAGATTATGTGACCCAAAAATGCAACATTTTGAAGACAAAATTCACACTTGGTAAATTTGGAATAATGCTTCTCCTTTCTTAGGGTCTTCAATATAATTCTCATGTGATCTTCATGTTCTTCCTTGCTCTTTGAATATACAAGAATATCGTCTATAAAGTCTACCACAAACTGATCAAGATAGTCTCTAAAGACTCTATTCATCAGATCCATGAATATAACAGGGGTATTAGTAAGACCAAATGGCATCACTATAAATTCATAGTGTTCATACCTTGTATGGAAATCCATATTTGGTATATCCTCCCTTTTGACACTTAATTGATGATACCATGGACGAATATCATTCTTGGAAAAGTATTGAGCTCCTCGTAGTTGGTCAAATAAGTCATCAATGCGCGGGAGAGGATATTTGTTCTTAATAGTGATCTTGTTAAGTTCTCGATAATCAATGCAGAGTCTCATTGATCCATCTTTCTTGTTAACAAATAAAACAGGTGCTCCCCAAGGTGACGCACTAGGGCATATGAACCCCTTATCAAGATTCTATTGGAGTTGCTTCTTCAATTCCTGCAACTCAATTGGGGCCATTCTATAAGGTGTATTTGAAATAGGTAAAGCACCCGGTACGAGTTCTATTGAAAACTCAACTTCACGTTTTGGTGGAAGACCCGACAATTCCTCTGGAAAGACATCATCAAACTCCCATACAATGGGCATATTCTTAATTGTGAGTTTCTCACCAACCATTTGAGATAAATAACCCTCATTTAGTGGAATCAAGACCCATAATATGGAAGAAATTTCCACTGGAAGGTTATGTTCATCCTTGCATCGATAGACGATCATAGATTCATCTGGAATATGAAATGTGACTTCCCTTATTTGGCAATTGATATGAGTTCCATATAGAGAAATCCAATCCATGCCAAGAATCACATCAAATTACAATATAGGGAGGATCACAAGATTTGCAGGAAGAACTTTCCCACAATCTTTAATCAGAGAAGAATTATAAACTTTTGATGCGACTGTTGTGCCATTAGGGGTTGTCACAGCTAACTCAACATCTAATTGTTGAGGTAATATGGTGATACCCTTAGAAAATTTTTCTGAAATAAAATAGTGGGTGGATCCAGAATCAAATAAAACATTTTCTACTTTAGAGTGGATGGTAAGTGTACCTTTCACCACTTCGTTATCGTACTCCACATCAATGATAGAAATTGCATGTGACTTTACTTTGTCTTTAGCCTTAAGAGTTCATTGACGTCGATCATCATCATCAACCCATGGATTTGGGCATTGATTGGCATAATGCCCCATCTCCTTGCACTTGAAACATTGAAGTGTAGTAGGTTCATTCTGTGTATCCATTCCTTTGTTGGCATTATTAGACATCTTCTTCCCATTATTTCGACATTCAATTTCCCGATGACCTTCTTTTCCACACTTATAACATTTTCTTGTCCCCTTAAGACAATTTCCTCCATGTTTCTTTCCACACTTTGAGCATAAGGGAAAACTCATCTTCTTTTCAGTGTGCTCTTTAGATTTTCATTTGAATTCCATTTTCCTCTTCTTATCAAACCCATATGACTGATGGATTACTCCAATATCCATCTCAACCTTGAGAGCACATAGAACGATTTCCTCGTAACTATTGAAGTCCCTTATGGATAACGCCCTTCGAAGACTTGGTTTTAAGCCACTAAAGAATCGATCGATCTTACTCCCAGGTTGGATAATAATAACAGAAGTGTACCTTGCAAGTCTTGTAATATTTTCTTCATAGGTACCAACAGATTCATCACCCTTTTTCTTTAGTTCAAGAAACTCCTTCTCCATCTTTGTTCGAAGAATACGAGGGAAGTACTTATTGAAAAATAAGTTCTTGAACTCGTCCCATTCCATGGACTCAATTTCATCTCTTGGCCTCGTATTCTTGATAATATTCCACCATTAATCAGCATTGCCTTCCAAACGATACACTGCTAAGATGACTTTATCATGTTCAGAACATTGAAGAACTAAAAATATCTTTTCAGTAGTATTGATCCATTGTTCAGCAATTAATGGATCAGTAGACCCACTGAATGAAGGTGGACGCTGTCTCATGAAGGATTCAACAGAATTTTGCTCCTTCCTTTGCTAGTTTGGAATTCCTGCATGATTCATAGCTTGAGAAAGTTGTGTGAGCACGACTACAAGAATTTTCATTCCAGCTCCCATAACGTTTGGTTGCTCAGGGGGACAATCATTGCATTGCCTGTCGCATTCCGCATTAACACGGTTCCTTCAGGTTCCATCCATTGACTAAAACCAAGAAGAATAGTGTGAGCAACACTAATTATAATTGGAAAACCACATAATCAAGAATAAAATTTCACACTTAAGGTCTTATCCTAGGTTATTGACGGTCATTTCTAAAACATTAATATTGTGTTCTATGCTTAGAATTATCCTTTGGATTCTTACTAAGGCTTTCACATCCTAGTTTCCAAAGGTTGACTATACCTTTCCTCTGATACCAACTATAATGACCCATACTTTACATACATTTTTAGTACTTCAAAATTGATGTACACTTATTACAACATATAGCAAAACCATGAAAGGACCGTATAGGTATAGTGTCTTTAGAAACTAGGAAACATAAACAACTGGTTCATAAAGCATCTACACTGTCTCCCATTTATTTCCTCATATCTATTGTCCCTTTTGGCATATATTACTTAATAACCTTCTTCCTGACCTGGGGAAAGAAAACATACAAAAGGGTGATCTCAAATACTCAGTAAGGGTAAAAAAAAGCAATATCAATCACATCATATTTATAAGAACATAACATTTTGGAAATCTTACCCTCTAAAAGAGATCAAAATCATGGTAGTGAAATGTAATCAAAATAATCATAACTTAAAACATGAAACTTTTTGGCATACACACATAATCATAGAGAAGCATTTCTTATTAGTCAAGACTCATTTCCAAGACTATCTTAGTGGAAAAAGTCCATTTCTGAACCAAGTTCATTCCTCATTTCAGTCCTGTTTCACTGAACCGGTTTAACCTGCTGTTCCAGCCATGTCTATCTCACGAGATATAAAATATTTACCCAATGCATTGGAGGGAGATATAGGTCCCACCCATCTCATAATGATACAATTCTTATGTAATGACCCAAACTTTTCAAATAGTATATTAACTTACTCTTAATAATTTAATAGAGATGTTAATGCTTAATGCAGAAAGAGGAGTCGATGGCTTCATCCAGTAGACTCGAACCTTATGAAGCCCACTTATCAGAGCTTGGGAAGGAGGTGGCATCTTTGGGCTTCGCTTTGGACCAATCCAAATCCAAACTCCAGCGTGTCAAGATTGAACGGAAATGCCTGTGGGAGAAGTTCAAGTTAGTAGAGATTACTACTAGGGCAATGTTATCTGAGCCTCCCTCAGATTCTCTCACCATAGCACACCTTACACATAGGTCTTATGCTGGTGTTATAAGGGGCTATGTGACGAGACCCTAGCTTCCTTGTGTAATCCTTTCGGGTGAATAAATTGAGATCTCTTCCTTTAGTGATGTTTGTGAAATTTCAAATGTCCAAATAATTTTAAAATGTATTTTATTGATGAATTTTTGGAAAAAAGGAAATTTTAAAATATTTATGAAAACACTAAATAACTAATGATGTGTAATGATTTTCAAAAAATGGTCTTCTACAAAAGTGTTCAGTAATGAATTTGGAGTCTAATAAGATCAACTTAATTTTTGATGAATAGTAAATTATGAATAGTGATTTTACGCTTAGGAGTAGTAATGTGACCCAATGTATTAGTAATTTCACTCAAAGAAAGTTTTAATATAATTTAGACACCTAGATTTAGTAATGTGATTCAATAAAATGGGTAAATAACGGTTTCATAAATGATTAATCAAGTTTTAGTTTTTTCGGGTGAATAGTCTTTTTTAATTAACAATTTAATTAAAAATAATTAGATAATTATTTTTATAAAAAGGACTTTATTTTTGAACTCAGAGCATCGATATTATGTTAAGGTAATTTTTGGGGATTTTTCTGAAAAAAATGAATTTTCGATGAATAGTGTTTTTATTTAAAAATTAAATTAAAAATATTTAGAAAATTATTTTTATAAAATGGATTTCATTTTTGAAATCAGAGCATTGATATTTGGTTAAGGTAAAATTTTGGGATTATTCTGAGAAAGTTGAATTTTCAATGAATAGTGAAAATATAGTTTTTAAGTTACGGGTGTTTAAGGACATCATTAAATGATGTATTAAGTATATATTCAATATGGTAGAATTATGAATAGTAAGATAAGGTATGAGGTGTCCCAAGTGGCCAATACCATGGTCAAATACCATGGGCAAGCCCATGGTTTTGCCAAAACCACTAGTGAGGTGTCCCTTGGCCATTAATGCCTTGTCCACGCACTTTCCCTATAAATACCCACCCTTTCCTCATTTATTTTTCACTCCCAACTCTCCCCCAATGACGTTCGGGTCTCCTTACCTCCCAAGGAGTCTTCCCAAGGTGCCCCCAAGCCCTTAAGGTCCAAACCTTTGAGTTTCAAGAGTCACGTTTTAAGGTAAGGGATCTGACCCCTCTCTTTCTTTTCATGTAATCTCTTTTATGTCATTCCTTTTATGCTCCATGTTCTTATGTGATAGGATGTTCTTTTCTATTCCTCTTACTTCTCTTTTCATTTTTATATGATGAGAGATCCCCTATTACTCTCATCATTTCATTTTATGAAAGTTTAAGAGACGCCGTTAGGCTGACGAATTTTTAAGGGATTCTTTCAACCTTCTCATTTTTCAAGTTCGATTTTCATGTCAAGTCTTTCAAGTTCCTTTTTATTATGTTGGGGTATGATCCCTATATCTATCATACTGATCTCTTATGATCATATTATGATATACCCTATTTGATCTTGTCCATTCATTTTTATTGAAGTTTAAGTGACGCCGTTAGGCTGCCGAATTTTCATAAGAGAAATCTAATTTTTGTCTTCCTTCCATGTTTTTCATTTCAAATGGTATGTCCTTGAAACTTCATTACCATGTCCATATATCCTTCTTATTCTGTCCCCATACTGTTTTATGGATCAATTGTGAGTGGGTGACCCATGTCCCCTCTCTTTTCAATGTTTTCTAAAACCCCGAAACATAGCCGTTATGCTGCAGAATTTTCGTCTCAAAATGCCTCTCTCTTTTCTCAAAATTATTTTATGTTATAAAGTGAATACTCAAAGCTCTTATTTCTAAAAGGGTAATAAAATATATATCAAAATGTTCTATTTTAAATTCTGGTATTAACATACATGAGACCCACTTTCCCTTTTCGAGGGTTTTAATGTGACGTAAAGGTCATGTCTTTAAAGCAGTTTTTAAAACGGTATGATTATGAAATGAAACCCATTTATTTTATGCTATGTGGGTTATTTATGAAATGTTTGATGATGATATATGTGGATCACATGATAATAAAGGCAAATTTAAGGGTGCGCCGTGATAGCGCTCCAATGCATTGGGTAATGATGTAACCACTAGAGATTACAATTTTCACGATACCTTGGTGAATAACCTTGGTAATTTTCAAATAACTCCTTGGGGATGGACCTTGGTGATATGTTCATGATTGTCTATGTTAAATGATGTAGAAACATCTTCAAGTTATGAAAAATGTTATTTTTATTATGAAATGCCTCATGATTTCTTTATCACGCCTTAAAGTTCTTTTCATGTTCTTATTGAAGTATATCAAGTTCACATGTAAAATGTTCCCCTTGTTTCCCTTACTGGGCCTCCTGCTCGCCCTTTCTTTTGATGTATGTCCCCAGGTTATGAGATGCAGTAATTATACTAGGATGAACTTAAGGATAATCCTTTCAAGTGTTTAAAAAGAATGCTTTATGTTGTTTTCATGTATTATGTTCCTGGTTTCCAAGACACTAAACCTTAAAGATCCTCAGTTTTGTGTAATGTAATGAAAGTTTATGTTATAAGAAGACGGGACACTATAGTTGGTATCAAAGGATGGTTTAGTTATTTGTGGAAATTAGGATATAAAAACTTTAGGAAGAACCCCATACAAAAGTTTAAATATAGGAAAACTTCCTGGTATTTTGGTAAGTATTGAGTAAGTGGTTTATCAAAAAAATACATCCCTGTCTGGATACGAGAAGGTAGAGGCGGCTCTGGCACAGATGTATATAGGGGTAAAACCCAAAAACACCACTTTGAGCTAGACTCGAACGGGAACTGGTGCACGATAATGGCCCTTGCTGCACTCTTGGTTACGACACTCCCGGGGGATATGTTTAGTTAATCACAAGCTTTTTATGAATCATTATGAAGGAATTATAGAGAAGTATAATTGTCTAAGCATGAAGTCTTAGTTAAAAGATTCATAAATGAAATAAGTTTCTCACTAAGGTTTTATTCTTTTAGAAAATGGCGGGCAATAGGAGGAACCGTGCAGATGGTGACCGCAATGCACCATGTGCTGACGGCCCTCCGATGGAAGTCGGAATGGAAACATTCATGCGAATGATGAACCAACTGACTCAAGTTATGAGTAATAACTTGAATCAAGCTGAGAGGCTGATCTCACCACGAAGGGAACAACTTTCTGTTGAGTCCTTCATGCGCCAACGACCACCAACATTCAGTGGATCTACTGACCCATTGGTTGCGGAACAATGGATAAGCTCCATTGAAAAGATCTTTTCTGTACTTCATTGTTCGGAACAAGAAAAAGTCACCCTTGCTATTTACCGCCTAGAGGGAGAAGCTGATCAGTGGTGGTCACTGATCAAAAACACAAAGCCACGAGGAGAGATAGAAGCTATGGAGTGGGAAGAATTTTGGGGAATTTTCTTTAACAAGTATTTCCCTCGTTCCATGAGAACGAGAATGGAGAAAGAGTTTCTCGAGCTGAAGCAGAAGGAGAACGAATCTGTCGGAAGCTATGAGATGAACTTCAAAACGCTTTCCCATTATACCTCAAGCTTTGTCATGGACCCTAATGGGAAAGTTGATAGATTCTTTGGCGGACTACGACCTCATCTGCGGAAGAATCTAGCCAACAGGGACTACGATAGCTATGAAGAAATAGTTCGAAGTGCTATGAAAGTTGAACTAGAGTTTGGGGAGACACAATGGTCTCAAAAATCTAATGAAAAGAAGAGAAATCTAGAACCAAGCCTGGGAAGAAGTTTTGATCAGGAAAGAGGTGGAAAGCATATGCAACATGCCACATGCAATAAGTGTGGGAAGAAGCATACGAGGAACTGCTTGATCGGAAGTGGTAAGTGCTACAGGTGTGGAAGAGAAGGCCATATTTCTCAGAATTGTCATAGTGATGTGAAGCCTCAACTTCCCAACACTAACGACAGAGGAAAGATGGTTCCGACCCTACCCGAAGTCACATGCTTCAAGTGTGGACAGCTTGGGCACTTTACTAATCAATGTCCAAATCCGAGGGCGGTGGAGGGGAATCACCATCAACCTCAGCAGAGGCCAAGGGAGCAAGGTCGTGCTTTCGCTATCACAACAACTGAAGTTGAAGTTCCAAAAAATGTGGTAGCAGGTACTCTTGTCGTCCTCTAAAAACTAGAAAGTACTTTATTTGATTCTGGTTCTACGCATTCCTTTATTTTCTCCAAGTTTGCAAGGAATATAGAATCAATCCCCAAACTACTAGAGGTAGAGTTGTCAGTCAAGACTCAAAGTGGGATTATCCTTGCATCAACAGTATTTAGAGACTCTAGTGTTTACTTTGGTGAGCACAATCTTATCATAAATCTAGTAGTCATTCCCATGATGGAATTTGACATTATACTAGGGATGGACTGGCTCTCAAAGTATAATGCTAAGATAAAATGCAGAAGTTAGGAAATATCAGTAGTCTTGAATGAACGACCTACTGTTATCTTCCAAGGAGAGATATCCCAAACTGATCCCTATCTAGAAGCATCTCTTATAGCTTTCTTTATGGAGTTAATTGTTGATGATGAAGAAGGAAAAGGGAGCATACAAATAGAAGATGTTCCGATTGTTCAGGAATACATGGATGTATTTCCTGAGGAGTTACCTGGACCTCCCCCAGAAAGAGAGGTAGAGTTCTCCATTGAACTCATACCTGGGTCTCAACCGATATCAAATACTCCATATAGAATGGAAAATGTGGAGCTAGAAGAGTTAAAGAAACAACTCCAAGACTTGTTGGAGAAGGGGTTTATCCGACCGAGTGTGTCTCCTTGGGGAGCACCAGTTCTCTTTGTAAAGAAGAAGGATGGATCAATGCGGCTATGCATTGATTATAGAGAACTGAATGGGATCACAGTGAAGAACAGATATCCTCTTCCAAGAATTGATGATTTATTTGACCAACTTTGCGGGGCTCAATTCTTCTCTAAGATTGACCTTCAATCTGGTTATCATCAACTGAGGGTGAAGAAGGAAGATATTCCAAAGACTGCCTTCCGATCAAGATATGGGCATTATGAGTTTACTGTTATGCCCTTCGTCTTGACTAATGCTCCTGCTATTTTCATGGATTTGATGAATAGAGTCTTTAAGGACTACCTTGATAACTTTGTGGTAGTTTTTATTGATGATATTTTGATATATTCAAAAAGTTGTGAGGAGCATGAATATCATCTAAGGGTTATATTGAAAACTCTGCGGAAGGAGAGACTCTTTGGGAAGTTCAGCAAGTGTGAGTTTTGGTTACAATAGGTGGCTTTCTTGGGGCACATCGTAACCAATGAAGGAATCTCGGTTGACCCTGCAAAGACAATGGTTGTGGAGGAGTGGCCTCAACCCACAACATTAACTGAGATTCGTAGTTTCCTTGGTTTAGTGGGATATTATAGGAGGTTTGTGAAAAACTTTTCATGGATTTCTAATCCACTAACCAAGTTGACTCGAAAAGGGGTTAAGTTCATTTGGACAAAGGAATGTGAGGAAAGTTTCCAAGAGCTGAATAAGAGATTGGTTACTGCACCTGTGTTAACACTACCCTCTATCGGAGAAGGATTCGTTATTTTTAGTGATGCATCTCTGAAAGGGCTTGGGTGCATCCTCATGCAAAATGACAAGGTAATTGCTTATGCATCTCGACAGTTGAAGATTCATGAGCAAAATTATCCTACGCATGATCTAGAGATGGCGGCAATTGTTTTTTCTCTAAAGATATGGAGGCACTATCTTTATGGGGAGAAATGTGATATATACACTGACCACCAAAGTCTAAAGTATATTTTCACACAGAAAGAATTGAACATGAGATAAAGGAGATGGTTGGAACTTATTAAAGACTATGATTGTTCAATTCATTATCACCCTGGAAGAGCAAACAAAGTCGCGGATGCGTTAAGCATGAAAGATCCTGTTGTTCTGGCAACAATGAGGATCCTAGGAGATCCCTTGATTAAAGATCTAGTAAAACTGGACATGGGAATTATAAGGAAAGGGACATCATCAACCCTATACCAAATGATTTCTCAACCTTCATTACTAAAGAAGATCAAGAAGGCTCAAAAAGAAGATCCTTTGCTGCAGGAGAAGTTGGAGGTTGTAAAAGATGGGAAGTTCCCTGATTTCAATATTGATCAAGAAGGTGTATTGAAATTTCATACAAGACTATGTGTCCCATATATTCCGGAGATAAAGAAAGAACTGATGGATGAAGCTCATAGCTCTACTTTCTCTATACATCCGGGAAGCACTAAGATGTATAGAGACCTTCGTGATCATTATTGGTGGGATAACATGAAGAGGGAGATTGCCGATTACACTACAAGGTGCCTGGTGTGTCATCAAGTAAAGGTAGAAAGAAAACTTCCTAAGGGGGTATTACAACCGCTACCCATACCAGTATGGAAGTGGGATAATATCACCATGGACTTTGTAACTGGTCTCCCAAAAGCATCCAAAGGAAATAATGCGATATGGGTTATTGTGGACCGTCTCACCAAGACAGCCCATTTTATCTCTATTCGGGAAGATTTCTCTCTGTATCAGCTTGCCAAGATATATGTGAAGGAAGTGGAAAGGATGCATGGGGTACCACTATCCATCGTATCTGATCGTGACCCAAGATTCACATCAAAATTCTGGAGAAGTCTGCAACATGCTCTGAATACTGAATTGAATTTTAGTACGGCCTATCATCCTCAAACTGATGGCCAATCTGAAAGGACTATTCAGACACTCGAAGAAATGTTGAGATTATGCTCAATGGAATTTAAAGGTGGATGGGATCAACACCTCCCATTAGTGGATTTCTCCTATAACAACAGCTTCCATGCGAGTATTCAAATGGAACCCTATGAAGCTCTGTATGGAAAGCGGTGTAGAACTCCTACTTGTTGGGATGAAACTGGTGAGAGGAAGCTTCTTGGGCCTGATCTCGTGCAAGAGATGACAGAACAGGTTCATGCCATCCAACAACACATAAAGGCTGCTCAGAGTCGGCAGAAGAGCAATGCTGACAATTGTCGAAGGGACTTGGAGTTTGGTGTTGGTGACAAAGTCTTCCTTCAAATTTCTCCATGGAAGAGAGTCATGCGGTTTGGGAAGAAAGGGAAGCTCAGCCCTAGGTACATTGGCCCCTATGAAATCCTTGATCGCATAGGAGCAGTGGCCTATCATCTAGCAATTCCACCGAACCTAGCTCAAGTTCATGATGTCTTTCATGTATCTCTCTTGAGGAAGTACATACCCGACCCTTCGCATGTACTGAACCCAGAGGTGGTACAACTGGAACATGACCTCTCTTATGAGGAGCAGCCAGTGGAGATCTTAGACCGTAGAGACAAGGTTCTACGAAACAAGACTACCCACCTTGTGAAAGTGTTGTGGAGGAATCATAAGTATAAAGAAGCGACTTGGGAGCCTAAGGAAACGATGAAGCAAAAGTACCCTCACCTTTTCGACTAGGCCTCAAGTATAAATTTCGGGGACGAAATTTCTTAAGGGGGGAAGAATGTAATGACCCAAACTTTTCAAATAGTATATTAACTTACTCTTAATAATTTAATAGAGATGTTAATTCTTAATGCAGAAATAGGAGTCGATGGCTTCATCCAGTAGACTCGAACCTTATGAAGCCCACTTATTAGAGCTTGGGAAGGAGGTGGCATCTTTGGGCTTCGCTTTGGACCAAGCCCAAGCCGAACTCCAGCGTGTGAAGCTTGAACGGAAACGCCTGCGGGAGAAGTTCAAGTTAGTAGAGATTACTACTAGGGCAATGTTATCTGAGCCTCCCTCAGATTCTCTCACCATAGCACACCTTACACTTAGGTCTTATGCCAGTGTTATAAGGGGCTATGTGACGAGACCCTAGCTTCCTTGTGTAATCCTTTCGGGTGAATAAATTGAGATCTCTTCTTTTAGTGATGTTTGTGAAATTTCAAATGTCCAGATAATTTTAAAATGTATTTTATTGATGAATTTTTGGAAAAAAAGGATATTTTAAAATATTTATGAAAACCCTAAATAACTAATGATGTGTAATGATTTTCAAAAAATGGTCTTCTACAAAAGTGTTCAGTAAGGAATTTGGAGTCTAATAAGATCAACTTAATTTTTGATGAATAGTAAATTATGAATAGTGATTTTACGCTTAGGATTAGTAATGTGACCCAATGGATTAATAATTTCACTCAAATAAAGTTTTAATATAATTTAGACACCTAGATTAAGTAATGTGATTCAATAAAATGGGTAAATAACGGTTTCATAAATGATTAATCAAGTATTAGTTTTTTCGGGTGAATAGTGTTTTTAATTAAAAATTTAATTAAAAATAATTAGATAATTATTTTTATAAAAAAGACTTTATTTTTGAACTCAGAGCATCGATATTATGTTAAGGTAATTTTTGGGGATTTTTCTGAAAAAAATGAATTTTCGATGAATAGTGTTTTTATTTAAAAATTAAATTAAAAATATTTAGAAAATTATTTTTATAAAATGGATTTCATTTTTGAAATCAGAGCATTTATATTTGGTTAAGGTGAAATTTTGGGATTATTCTGAGAAAGTTGAATTTTCGATGAATAGTGAAAATATAGTTTTTAAGTTACGGGTGTTTAATGACATCATTAAATGATGTATTAAGTATATATTTAATATTATCGAATTATGAATAGTAATATAAGGTATGAGGTGTCCCAAGTGGCCAATACCATGGTCAAATACCATGGGCAAGCCCATGGTTTTTCCAAAACCACTAGTGAGGTGTCCCTTGGCCATTAATGCCTTGTCCCCTCACTTTCCCTATAAATACCCACCCTTTCCTCCTTTAGTTTTCACTCCCAACTCTCCCACAATGAAGTTCTGGTCTCCTTACCTCCCAAGGAGTCCTCCCAAGGTGCCCCCAAGTCCGTAAGGTCCAAACCTTTGAGTTTCAAGAGTCACGTTTTAAGGTAAGGGATCTGACCCCTCTCTTTCTTTTCATGTAATCTCTTTTATGTCATTCCTTTTATGCTCCATGTTCTTATGTGATAGGATGTTCTTTTCTATTCCTCTTACTGCCCTTTTCATTTTTATATGATGAGATATCCCCTATTACTCTCATCATTTCATTTTACGAAAGTTTAAGAGACGCCGTTAGGCTGCCGAATTTTTAAGGGATTCTTTCACCCTTCTCATTTTTCAAGTTCGATTTTCATGTCAAGTATTTCAAGTGCCTTTTTATTATGTTGGGGTATGATATCTATATCTATCATACTGATCTCTTATGATCATATGATGAGAGACCCTATTTGATCTTGTCAATTCATTTTTATTGAAGTTTAAGTGACGCCGTTAGGCTACCGAATTTTCATAAGAGAAATCTAATTTTTGTCTTCCTTCCTTGTTTTTAATTTCAAATGGTATGTCCTTAAAACTTCATTACCATGTACATATATCCTTCTTATTCTGTCCCCCTACTGTTTTATGGATCAATTGTGAGTGGGTGACCCATGTCCCCTCTCTTTTCAATGTATCTAAAACCCAGAAACATAGCCGTTATGCTGCAGAATTTTCGTCTCAAAATGCCTCTCTCTTTTCTCAAAATTATTTTATGTTATAAAGTGAATACTCAAAGCTCTTATTTCTATAAGGGTAATCACATATATATCAAAATGTTCTATTTTAAATTCTGGGATTAACATACATGAGACCCACTTTCCCTTTTCGTGGGTTTTAATGTGACGTAAAGGTCATGTCTTTAAAGCAGTTTTTAAAACGGTATGATTATGAAATGAAACCCATTTATTTTATGCTATGTGTGTTATTTATGAAATGTTTGATGATGATATATGTGGCTCACATGATAATAAAGGCAAATTTAAGAGTGCGCCCTGATAGCGCTCCAATGCATTGGGTAATGATGTAACCACTAGAGATTACAATTTTCACGATACCTTGGTGAATAACCTTGGTAATTTTCAAATGACACCTTGGGGATGGACCTTGGTGATATGTTCATGATTGTCTATGTTAAATGATGTAGCCACATCTTCATGTTATGAAAAATGTTATTTTTATTATGAAATTCCTCATGATTTATTTCTCATGCCTTAAAGTTCTTTTCATGTTCTTATTGAAGTATATCAAGTTCACATGTAAAATGTTCCTCTTGTTTCCCTTACTGGGCCTCCTGCTCACCCTTTCTTTTGATGTATGTCCCTAGGTTATGAGATGCAGTAATGAACCTAGGATGAACTTAAGGAGAAGCCTTTCAAGTGTTTAAGAAGAATGATTTATGTTGTTTTTATGTATTATGTTCCTGGTTTCCAAGACACTAAACCTTAAAGATCCTCAGTTTTGTGTAATGTAATGAAAGTTTATGTTATAAGAATACGGGATGCTATATCTTATGTGTTCCAAAAAATCATAAACCATACATCATATCATAACCCATGTAATAAAAATGGGATTCTTAAACATCTTGACATCATAAAACAATTCATATAAGATAAAGGAATTCATAAAAATAATTCCATCACAACATAATCAAATCAATATAATAATAGGTATAGAAACATAACCCTTTATTGTCTTATATAGAAAATAATTTTGACAAAACACTTGAACTCCATTCTTGAGGAAATTATCCTTTCTACTTGAAAAACACTTTTCCTTTCTTAACATGTCATACAATTCTAAAATAAAATAAGTTGATTAAAAATAAACTTGAAAACATGTAAAGGAAGTTTCTTGGAAATAATGTTTTAAAAATACATTCATGTCGTATAAGTTAAAAAAACATTCTTCTCGTACATTTGTCAGAAAAGTCAAAAAGTACCTCGTACGAAAAATGACAAAAGATTCCTTTCATATCTTTTACTAAAAACTCACTGAAGGGTAAAATTGGATTTAAACAATTGTAGGTGGATGGAAATAATATTACTTATTGAGGAAACATGGATGTGGATGATAAAATACACCCCAGTAAATTACAAAGTATAAACAATATTGGATAAAATGAGATTGTGATATTTCCCTTACCTTAGGTCCGATTTGCTTCGTAAGTGTCCGAACCTCCTATATAATGATTTAAATAATGTCATTGACTTATTCCAGAATCATACTCATTGTTATGATATCATATATGGTCATATTCTTAGCTTATTATTAGTAAAATTTCATTTCTACTTGTTATTCGGGTGTTTATTACTTTTTGTTCTTATGCGTGTTTTGTCGAATAAATTATTATTCTTCTATTTATGTTATAGATACCTCATTTCCATAATGTTATTAGTGTTATATATATCATATTCATTCATTCAATTCATTTATATAATCATTATGCAATGAAGATCATGTAGAATGAGTCACATCACATCGCGGAGACGGTATTCCGTACGTACGCACGAGCAATGATATCGTTCCCATGATCGTGAAATTATATTGGAGTGTATGTATACTATTTTAGAATCAATATCAATTTACAATAATCATATATATTCATTATTTACACCATTATACCCATCCATGTATGGTGGTGGTGGAAAATAGATTACACCACGGCGTGGAGACGGTATTCCGTACGTACGCACGCGCGGTGATTTCATTTTCTGTAGGATGGATAGATGGTGAAATAGGGTTGTTTCATATTTATAATAACATATCAGTATATGATTGATACTGATGTTATTAATTCATAATTAAACTACTAAATAAGAATAAGTGGAAGAAGAAATAAATTTGAAAGAATCGGTAACAGACATTACCTCTTCTTTGAAGCGCTTCTTTGAGACCTCCTTTTAGGGCACTAAAATTGGTCTTTGAAGAAGACCAGGACCTCTAGGATGTTACTAGGGAAGTGGAGAGGATAAATTGGTAGGGGTTGGCCGAGATTGAAGGCTCAAAGTGGTGTGAGGAAGAGAGGGAGTAGGTGCCCTTTTATAAGGGAGGAGAGGGGCACCATTGGAAAAATTAAAAATATTATTTTATTATAAAGCCATATTCGGTTATAAATAGCTCCAAATTGATTTATTTCTAAGCTAAGGTGGGGATGGGTCTAAATACGCTCATAAAATAGAATTTGGACAAGTTTAGTATACTATTTTAACCTTATCATTTAGATTTAACTTTAAGTTAAATAATTTTACTTTTACCATATCTTTTTGTGTTCTTACACTATAAGGTTAATAAACTTACTATAACCAGAAAAACTAACCCCAAGTTGTTTATTATTAATATATATAACCTTATCTAAGTCATTTTTCCGAACCATAGATTTTTAAGAATAAAATAACAATTAATAATATAATATTTGTTTTAAAAAATATTTTATGTTAATTTTGACACTATTTAGTAATTGATTTTTGTGAAACTCATAACAGAAATATTAGTTCAAAAAAAGTTACTTAAATAAATAATAACATGTCATATTAATCTATAAGATTATTGGAATTCATAAAAAGTCTAAAATTACATTTATTTGGGTATTTATAACATCAATTATGTCAATATTTCATTAATAAGATAATTACTGCATCATCTTTCTCTCATAAATAAGTTAAATTATTTAATGTCTAAAAATTACAAATAAAATACCATTATTTAGGAAATATTTTTATCTTTATAATTAATATTTATATTCGAATTTATCTTATGTATAACCCTATATTAAAAATTATTTACTTATTAAAATTTGATTTTAACTATTTTAACCCTTCTTTAAATAAATTAATAATAAATGTCCTAATCTAATCCAAGTGGGCCTAAATGGTCATATTTTATTCCTAAGGTTGTTTTTGGTCGAATTACACTTATTTAATAGAATTAGGACATCTGTTAGGGTAATAATAATATCATTTTTACCCTTAATTACCCTATTTACTTTTAACCGTGGTAAATAAAAGTAAAAAGTTACTATTCACCAAAAAATATTTTCATCTCATTGAACCACATTTTAGTCCTTGATATTAACCATGTCTCTCGGATTTTCTAAATTCCACTCACAGAAGAGGTAAAATTAAGTTTTATGTAAATTTGCAAATTCTCCTAGGAGGTGGGCAAAAGACGGTCAAAAGTTCAATAAAATTTTTATATATCTAAAATTATTATAAAATGAATCCAATGAATTTCATTGAACTTATATAGGTATTATGTACCAATTTTGACCTAAAATAAATTTAATTAAAATAAATAATTATTTAAATAAAAAGTCAGTTTTTAAATAGTAACCTAGTGTTTTCACTATTCATCAAAAATTGAAAGTTTCCAAAAAAATACCAAAATTTCACCCTAGGCAAATTTCGATATTCCGAATCCAAAAATGAAGTCCATTTTGAAAAATAAAATTTATAAAATTTGAAAAAGTGGTTATTACTATTCATAACGGCTAGTTTTAATAATATTTTAGTAGCATATTGTTGTTTAGTGAAACTCGGTATTGCGTACGATGCAAGCTATCGAGGAAGGTCATGATTGCGTGTAATGAAAGCCAAGCTAGTGTTGTGTGTAGTGAAAGATTCCTTTGATGATTTATATAAAATAAAAAACAAAATATTTCTTATAAAAGTCTCGGGTGTTACATCCCTGCACCAACTATTTCATTCCTGGAAGCCAGTGCTCACTGCTCCTTTTTCCAGACAGTTCATTCGCCCACAAAAAAGGTCATCTTCGACAACATCATCTTGGATGGATCCTCAGACAGCTGCATTTTCACTGGCTCCTCTATAGGGAAGTTCTCGACCAAACTTATCATCAGTGTACTCTTTCTTATCCAGAGAGTGATCAGTGGGCGAGGAGTCTTTGGTCCAAATCCATCCTAATAAAATTTCCCTTACTGCTTTGGAGAATCAAACATTAGGCTCTCCCCTTGGATCTGGTGATTAAAAGTAAGGGGGTCCAGTATGCCTCCAGGGGCATTTTCTGTTCATCTCCCTCCGAGGAATCCACTATGCATCTCTTCTTCCAAAGAGAGTGGGCTATGTGGATATGGGGTGCGCTGGGAGAGTCTCCTAGGCCTCCTAGCACTGCGGACTCCCCTAAGGAATTCCTCTCGAGCTGGTTCAAAGGCTGCTTGAATAACATCCCTGAGATCTCGGTACGTGCTACCCTTCTGAAGGTGGTCTACTGGTGGATATGGTAGGTGCACAACCAGACACGCCATGGGGTTCAATGCTCTGCTATTGCTATGATGGATAGAGCCAAGTGTCTCTCCTTGGAGCTGGTCGGCCTCCTCCCTCATCACGATGCAGTGCCTTCCCTCAGTCGCTTCCCCCTAGGCATGCCCATCTGGACCGCATCATCCCCAGGCAGTGAGGGATATGGGTCTGCTGGATTCCCCCCAGATCAGGCCTGAAGATCAATGTTGATGTAGCCTTCGGGTCTAGTTTCATGAGCAGAGGTGGCGTGGTCCGTGACTCAATGGGCTCGGTGATTCTGGACTTTAGTGCTTTCTATGGATCAGGGAATTCGCTTATGGAGGAGGCTATGGCATTGCTCAATGCCCCCTCTCTTTATTGCTCCAAAAATATTACATTTTCCACTATTGAGATGGATTCCAGGATTGTGTGGAGCTCTCCCACTGGCACCTCTTCCACTCCTTGGAAAATTACTTACTTGATCTGAAAGTTCAAGGACCTCCTCTCTGGTGACATTGAGATCCTCCGTACATGGTGTGAGGGTAATTGGGTGGATGACTTATTGACCCCATTTTCTACTCCGTAATTCCCCCTCATCGAGTTTTCTTCCCTTGTGTCCCTTCCCCCTTGTGAGGCGGCCCATGTTATCAGTGATGCTTTCGGCCTTCATTTCTTCAGGCCGCCCTGATTTGTACTGCTTTGGGTTCCTCATATGAAATAAAATAAAATACTTATTTGTGTTAAGTTGGAGAAAGAAATATATTGAGACAGGATCAAGAGGAGGAAATGACCATGAATGTTAGATCCATTAAAGGGTATATAAGATCATTATAGAGTCAATAAAAATAGTTATATTGACAATAATCAGAAATATATATAATTTGAAGTATGTGATAAGTTATTTATATGAGTATCTCCATAGAAGAGTGTTATGAGATTTGTAAAGAAGGTAAATCTAATCCCTAGGTATATAAGTCCTTTTGAAATTCGTGTTTGTATTATGATAGTAGATTATCGATTGGTCTGTCCCATGAACCCCCCCCCCAATTCATGATGTGTTCTGTGTATCTCTCCTGAGGAACTATATAACCAATTATTCACATATACTAAACTCAGAGGTCATTTTGCTGGATAAAATTCTTTTATTAATAATAACCGGTATAGATTCTTGATTGTAGGGAGAATATTCTACGAAACAAGACCACTAACCAGGTCATGGTTTTTTGGTGAAGCAATCAAATTTTGGAATATATGGGGGGAAACTGAGGATGTGATGATGCATAGGTATCATAATATATTTTTATTAAAGTTGTGAATTTTGATGGAGAAATTCATTTTAAGGGGTGTATAATTTAGCGACCAAAAACACATTATGAAAAAATTCTCTTTAAATAATTTGATTTCATTGATACCTTTTGTTAGACACAACATTGAGTTTAGAGGAACCATGATATAATATTAATATATTATTATCGCCCTTCCATTGAATTAGTGGGTTTTAATATTAATAACTGAATAATAAAAAATATATAGTCTATATATTTAATGAATTCATTAGTTATCAAATGATTATAATTATATACAAAATAAAATTATTTAAAAATAAATGATATTTTTTTTCTAAAAATTATATTTATTCCAGAAATTTGTTATTAAATTAATAAAATAAATCAATCACTACTGGTGAATTATTTGAATTAAATTTATATATTATTTATGTGATCAAATATTTTTAATATTCAAAAAATATTATTCAAGGCACAAGATGAGAATAAATCCAGTTTTATGCCAAAAAATGAAATTTTATGGAAAGCTGTTTTTGTCAATTTTTCTGAACATACATTAAAATTAATTAATTTCCTTTATATGTATTGAATTAGATTAAAATAAATACATATTAAGTATCAGAGGGTTAATATTTGGTAAATGTCCCCCATTTTGGTTTTTATCAATATGAAAAGTAACTATGGTAAAATTTATCATATCATTAAAGGGTAAATTAGTTTAATCGATGTGAAAAATAAGTGATAAGGTAATAATTTTCATCCTAAATATTACTTAATAAATGTTATTTTAACCTTGTTACATTATTCTATAATGTTATGTGTTTCATGTAATGTTTTACATGAAACTTATTATATATTATTTAAATTACAGAAAGTTACAAAATTCCACTCTCTTAACATTAAATATCCTTTATGTGTTCAAATATGTGAAAAATAATTTATGAACCAATGTTAATAGTATTTTTTCAATATTGAAATTATTTTCATTATGGTAATTTATTTATAATTTTAACGTATTAAATAATTTCCAAAAATTATTATATAATTCCAAAATAGCATTTAATCAATTAATAGAAAAATAAAATAAATGATTTTGAAAATATGAAAAGTAAATTTATTTGAGTATGTTATAGTGTTAAATGAATTATATAGGTGAATATGACATATTAGTGTTTTTTTAGTGGTTTATATTCTAATTAACACTTTTTATTTATGTCTTCCAATTCAACTTAAATAAATAGTGTCAAAATTGACCATAATGTTATTTTACAAAAGCAATATATTTAAAAATTAATTAAAATTTGTAAATATCTGGAAATAATAAAAAGTGGATATTATATGGTCTCAAATTTCATAAATGTTCCATTTATGGGCCAATTTTCACCTGGTAACTAAAAATCACAACTCTTTTATATTGAAAAGTTTTTTTACCATAGTTAAAATTAAAATTGATTAGCTAAGGATTATTAAAAATGTTAATGTTTAATATGAACCCAAAACTTGTTGAAATTATATTAATTGATGATATTACAACCCTATCCTATCTTAGAGTAAAATAATTGGCTATTTTTTAGGATTTACCTTGGGGATTAATTTATTATGATTTAATAATTTGGGAAATTTCTGATGTTTCCCTCACCTCAATTATAAAATGACACATACTCTCTCATTTATTAACACCACATTGATCCTTACAGCTCTACCAAAATTTTAAAATTTATCTTATAAGATTCAATATCCACAATATATTTTTTGTTCCCAAAATTCCAATTTTGAGATCTATATATATTAGATATAAGGAGGCCTATTTAAATAATATATAATCTCTTTACCTAATCACTTTATTTTCTAATCTTCATTATCTTCTAGAAATATGTTGTATTTATCACAAAATATTTAAATAAGTATCAAAAATATAATAAAATTTTATTAGTATTATTAAAACACCATTATACACCATATTTCTCATCAAATGAGAAGTGAAAGAATCAATCATACATACATAGAAATTTCTGTTTCTACATGGTGATAAAATTCATTTCTCAACACCATAATTTAGGGATCATTATTATAATTTGTGAAATTTATATAAATGATATTAATGAAATAATTATACTTATATAATAATAGTATCATGTATTCCATCTTACAATCCAATATTTTGAGAGAAGATAACATCGCTTGTGCGTACGTGTGGACTACTACCTCCATGATGTGATGTGATTTTTTCACTTATATATTAAATGGATGGTAATGAAAATGAATTTGATGAATTTATATAATATATATTATGTAATAATTATCTTTCAAATTTTAATTAATATTTACCTTTCTTTCATTCAATTATTTTAAAAATGAAAAAACATTCATGCATACGTTCAACCAATCGCCTTAATGAACAGTGTAATTCATTTTTCTATCTCTAACTTTTATGGATGTATATAAATATATATATATAATTAATATATATGATATTAATCTCATAATTAATATTACTGGGATTATGGAACCAAGATAAATGTAATAGGACAATAACTAATGTACTAAAATACTCATGATGGAAGAAATAGTTAACACTGGGAAATGATGATTTTAATAAAGATTTATCAATAAAATAGGGAGTTGAAATGTTATAAAGGGATAATATAATATATTTTTAGTATTAACATGACACTGTTATATAATCATATAAAATTTAAATTTATTATACTATAGGATATAGTGATTTCTAATAAATTAGAACTCAATGTTAGGGTTTTATGTTATAATCTAATTATTTATACAGATTGATTATGAATATGACCTCAATGATGAATTAGTATGGTATCCCAATCCATAAGCTTATTAATTTTTTTTAATTTGGTTATTTCTTGAATTTAAGTAATTTTCTACAATTTTTATCATGTTTTTACTCAAGAGACCGCAAATATTTTTAAAGGAAAATTAAAAACATTTTCTCTTCGGTCAAAAAACCATTGTCTTCAATATCAATGTTTTCTGAATAATGTTTCAATTAGGGTTTTTAATATTCTTCTATTATTGATTAAATTCATTTTTAAAAATGTTTTTCTTTTTAAAAAATTGTTTTAATTGAATCATTTTGTTATTTCCCAAAATATTAGTTTTTTATTTTTAAGAAAAATGTATAGAAAAATTTTGTTTTAACTTATATAGTAAGATCAAATTTTCTAAATTTAATGAATAATATTTTATTTTACTGTTATTTTTACATGTTTACAAGGTTATTTTCAAAAACAATTCATTAACAATTCGGCAGGGTTTTAAAAATTGTTTTTTAAAAAAATATTTTATTTTCCTGAAGAATGTTTTAATGTAATTTTAAGGGTATTTCTATTATTCAATGTTAAATGGATTCAATTTTTCTTATTCATTACTAGGAATATGATACATGGATACCATCCTTAATAATTTTCAATACATTTTATGTTTATATAGATAAAATGATTATGAAACACATTTCTTTCTATGGGTTATTCTATGATTAAATTTTTATGAAACCCATTTATGATATTGGGTTATGATATTATGATATATTTATGATCATATGTAAAACATATGTGTGATTTCTAATATGTGAGGGGTGGGACCTATATCTCCCTGGAATGAATTGGGAAAATATTGATATCTTTTGAGATAAAAATCATTTAAATAGAGAGTGAATCCTATTACATAAGAAACTTTATTCACTATAGTAATCTTGGGAGTGAACCTTGACTACCATGATAGTTTTGGAGTGAACCCATTACATAATTATTGGCATGGATTTGAGCCTTGACTACAAAGGAAATTATTTTTGATTCTTCTGTTTATGCCACAAATAAATATATTATGCTTATGTTAAGATTTCATGGTTAATTTTATTTGATTCTATTATGATTAATGTATTATGAACTTCACTGTTTTATGTCATGACTCAAGATTATAATCAATGAACTATAGGGTAAAATTTTCACATGTTGTGACATTATTCTTAAACCCTTTTGTTAATTTTATTCTCAGGTGATCCGTGTTATCCCACTTGTTTACCCCTACCGAGCATCTGAGGTCACCCTTTCCTGTGATTCCTTTACCCATATTATGAATAATGTAATAAATATTTTATTTAAAAGAATAGTGATAGTTATGAATAACTTTGTTGGAGATGATGTAGATCTTTTTTCAAACCAGTTGATTTTCTTCCAAGTTTCCAAAGGCCCTAAGCCTATACAATTATAAAATGGAACATTATGTAATATAATGAATAGTATTCTATTAAGATGTGATATATATATATATATGAAAATAACGGTCCTCTATCTGATATACCCATGTTAATATCTCAATCATTCTTAAAATTCATAAACTATACAAACCCATGGAAACATAGAGTTCCACTATATCCCAGAAGTCTAGATATGAACATGATTTACCTCCTAATTTATGATTCCATATCACACATATATATGTCAATATCCTAAATTCTAAAATTACTTAAAACATGTCTCTAGTACATCTTGTAAAGAATCTGACTATGATAGTTATATAATACTCAAATCGAGAATTCTGTTGGCACCACGGGTGTTCCCTGATCCCCATGTTCTAGAAATTAGTGTGAAAGTTTTTGTTAAAAATTTGGGTAATGACTTAGTCTCTTATAGTGTGATATTAAATAATAAATAGATCAGAAAACCAAAATGGCATGAGTTCTATGTATGTCAAAAATCCCATAAAATAGAATATAAAACTAACAAGGCCCCAAAAGAGTAAAAATGAATGAAAAAAATTCCTTTATATTCATTATTCATAGATAGTATTATAAACTATGAACACCAAAAAAGAATAGACACCACTTATGTTCAAGTTATTAGACATGATCCATATCATGTAAAAATTAATATATTTAATTAAATAATAGGCACACTCAATAAAATATAATAAATCAAGATCCATATGGATAAAATATAAATTATCTATAAATTATAAAATAAATAATTATATATTTTTAGTAACAGATCAAAAATATTTATAAAAATATATATCATCATGATAAGATATCAGTTTTAAATACATATAAAATAACAATGAAAAATACACTAGAAAAATAAAGTGAAATAAGAATAAATTCAGTCAATTCCAATCTCACTATATAAATTAGTATCAAAACCAATGAGTTCTAGTAAATATTTAATATTTATGGGGTTTATCAATAGTATAAAACAACAAAATCAAAACGAAGAGGAAATTTTATTACCTTAATTACATTACATGATCAATATTTTAGAAACTTCTTATCATAAAATAGTCTAAATAATAGGTAAATTCCAAGGAAAACCAAATTCAATGTTTGATGGAAACCATATAACCAACACTTTTACAAGTATTCTTAGGTGGTAAAGAAGCCATTAAAAAATCAAAGAAAAATATATATATAAAATAAAATTATATGAAAGAAATTATATCATTGGAATTATAGTATTTGTTTTAATATATTCCAAAATACAACCGTATATAAAACTAAATAACCAAGATTGTAAGAATACCAATATTCATGTATTGTATCATTTCCTTGTGGCTTTTTTAAGTTCATGTGGAGTAGGATAATTTAATTTATAAGGTATAATAAAGAATCAAGAGACATGACACTATATATGTTAATGATTTTATTTAACACATAACCAAACTAAGATTAAATGGTATAAATCACGTGAATAAATTACTAAAATTTTCTTTTCGTAAAAGTCATGGGTCTTCTGAAATAAATATGTAATATAAATTTTAGATTTGAAAGTACATTTCCATATATATAATTACATGATTATTTCATAAGTTCATGGAAACTAAAATGAATTTCCTAAAACAATTTCAATGAAGGCTAAACAAAGAGTTATAATGTAAACAAATTAGTTATTAGCATTCGATGAAAAATATATAAAATCCAAATTCATAAGCATGCAGCAGATAAATTAAATAGAATTATTTCAACATGGTTATCAATGAATGCGATGGGAATGTAAGTGATTACTCAATGTTAATATAAAAAATATCAGGAATACCATTAACATTTAACATAAAAATACAATTAAATTAGCATTTATTTATAATTTTATGAACCAAAATTAATTTTATTATTGGTGTAGGAAATTAAGTTGTAGGAATGTTCCAAGTCTAGCCTATAAATCACCCATAAGGCCATGAACACGTGTCTTAATCATTTGGGAGCTTTATCAAACCCATTGAATATCAATTATAGACAAAAAACACTAAAACACACCTATGAAAAATTAAAATATATATATAAATATATAATCATAATGATTTTTAAAAAAAATTAATGAATGGAGAAACCCTAAGATATAATCATTTTGCATACTTCTAAAATTTACTTAATTACATTGTACCCTAAATCCAAAAATAACTAAAATAAAACAGTATCTAAATACAATTTAACGTAAAAAACCCTAAAATACACAATATCCCAATCACCTCATACAAAAATAGTGATAAATGGGTAGAAAAAAACCCAAAAGTATTCCATTATGTAAAATAAGAATAATCCTTAGGCAAGATAGTGATTTAACCATCACATGATGAAATCACCACACCAAGTCTCTAGTCCATGTTGACAGAAATATATAAAAAATAAGGAATAAAGAATATGATACGATAGGGAGGGAACCTATCTTGTACTGTTGGAAGAAACCTCCTTAATTATCTTTGAATTAATGTATAGGTAGAGGATGAAAAAGGAATCCAAATAGAGATTTCTTATGTGCATGAATGTAGGGGAGATAATGAGGATTGGGTGGTATCATTTTAGGATTGTAAAAATATAAAGAGGGAAAAATAATTTTTCCCTCAAAAACTATTTTGAAACACTACAAAACCATTTTCGGATCCATGAGGACTGTGGTGGAAGTCATGTTTAGCACTAGATAGTTCAAAGTATTTCTAATGGGATCGACCCATACTTTTACAATTTTTTTTCTTCCACCCCCAAAATGAATTTTCTCTATTAAATACCAATAATTTCAATACCATAAATAACTAACCATTTTACTATCCCCAAAACATCAATATTTTACTTCTAAAAACACGAAGAATATTCCCACTATTAGTATCATACTGAAAACTAAAAAAGGGAAACATATTGATCACATATACTTATAAGGTGAAAATAAATATAGTATTCATTTAAATCAAAAATTAAATAAGCTTCTACAAACCATACCCTATTTAATTTTAGAATCACAAAATGTGTTGTATATCTTTTTTGGTACACTAAGATTCTCCTCCTATGTTTATAAAAACCTATAATCATGCCTTGATCATGTATGTGATACCATCCTAAACCTAGTTGTAAGAACCCATTTCATCTTTGACATAATAATATTGTGTTTTCCATCAATTATTTATTTAAATTATTTTTTATGGCCTAATTTTAGTGCCCGTTGAGGTTATAGGTGACTCAGGGGTGTCAAGGGTTGGTTTGGATCTTGAAACCCAAAGTTTGGGTGTTTTTAGCCTGGCACATTATTTGTAAAACCCGTGTTGGGAATGCCTCATTGTTTGACAAAGCCATGTGAGGCTAGACAATTGGGGCCTATAGACCGCATGATTTTATGAAGCCATATGGGAGGAGGAACATGATTGTGCGACCTCGTCTTCAATTTCAACTTAATTTTATAGAGGCTCTTCCCACAGTTTCTGCATAGTTTTTGAATCATCTGGGGTAATCATGAGAGTGCCCCATTCTCTTAAAACAGCCGTGAAAAATGGTGCACGGTATGAAAAAATGTGTGCCTAAACCATGCATCCCAATTAATTGGGGTAAAATGACCATTTTACCCTTTTGTGTTTTAAACATAGGAAAATCTTCTCCCTTGAATTGGTGTAAAGAAAGGGAACTTTGGGAGAGCTCTATATTGATCCTATTCTACAATTTTAGATCCTTGCTTCGTCTGACCTCCAAATTGAGTGGCGTTCATCTCATTTGATTTGTAATGGTAATTCCTCGATTCCCTTTAGCCTATATTGATTCTTCTGGTTATCGATTATGATATTTTGATTTAGTCTCATATGCCTTAATTTCTTGTTCATTGTTTCTTTATTCAAATTTATTCCAAACCGGGATTAATGAAAACCTGATACTAGAAGAGCTATCTAGAACCAGCCTAAGATAGGTGGTATCATTCTTTTGATTAATTATCGAGCTATTTATATATTCCAGAGTGCGGAAAAAACCCATTTTTAGGGTGTCAAATTAACTTATAATTGAACCCTATTGTTTCATATTATTATTTAGGTGATGGAATTAGTGTTTTAAATCATTTATTATGTTATATACCATGATTAAGGGACACCCCATTGGTGAGTTACCTTGGATGAAATTTTATGGTCATTTAGCATAGGATGCCTATGAGGTATGCCTTTATTTTAAATTATTTTGTTGTTAAGAATGAATTGAGATTATTAATGGAATTACAAGGTTGTTATATTGTAATTTAATGGGTTAATGGAATGGGATGGTTGTATTTCCCCTTGAACCCTGTATGCCTATGATTATTTAAGTATGTTTGGAATGAATTTTTCTAATTATGAACCCAGTCGCATTAGTTGATCAATGTATATGACATGTAATAGTTTAATTTACATGTGTTTATTGTTATTATAAATATTACCATGTTATTAAATGAGATTCCAACCTTTGAGGTTTAACCTATCTTGAGACACCACTTGGTGGTGAGTTATATTAGATGCTTCTTGTTTTGACCTTAGCATGGATAATGAAATGTTTAAATGAATTTATTATGAATGGAATATTAATTAGTTTGGGGTGAATCACGGATTTCATGGATGGGATCATATGACAATGGTACCTTGAGTGAACCTTGAATTCTTCTGGAATTCCTTGGATGGGATCAAAGGGATTCTTATGTTTATGTTGTGGGTGAACCATGAATTTCATGGACGGGCTCATAGAGGTTGTACTTATATGCCAAGTGAATCACGGATCCATTGAGGTATGCCATGGATGGGCTTAAGAGGATTTTGACTATGTTCCATGAGTGACACATGGGGATTCCTTATAGGACCACCTTGGATGGTCTTAGTGATATGAACTTATATAACATCTAGAGTGATACTAGGATCCTGAGAGGTTTTCTGGGATGGTCTTATAGGCTGTTGGTGGAAATTCCACCAAGAGTGATACTTCAATTATAGGTTAGAAATTTCATGTATGGGATCATGTTATAATAGAATATTGAAATGGAATGGTTTTTGACATGTCTTATAATATAAATCACAATCTTGGATTCCATATTCATTTACGCGAGATTTGATGTCCTTATGAGGCATTTATTGTTCTTACTGTTAGACAGGGGATGTGTGGCTTGAGCCAGATCCCGAGACTTACAAATTCAACGTAATTGAATAAGTACATGGATAATTAACTGTAAATAATTATAAAATAGTGCTTTTAGTTTGTTTACTTTTGAGTACATCTTAGCTTACTACTTTCATTAGTGTACACTACATGTAATATATATTCACTAACTGGTTGGAACAAACCTTGGGTGGTTTTCTACTAGTATTTATTCTCACACCCTATTTGGGTTGTGTTTTGGACCCAAATAAATTAAATTATTACTGGTGTCGATAATGGAAAGATCCCTCCTATTGGTACTTGAATGCTTCTTAGGAGTATGAAAGCATCAGAACAAGCTAAGGCTTGCAATTATTTTGAGATTATATTTCACTTTTTTTCTTTTGGATCATATATTGTATATGAATGTAGTGTAGCATGATTTTGCTGTTTTCTAGAACATGTGACATGTATCATTATTTTGTATATGAATGAATTATGGTTATTTATACCACCAGTATTCTATTGTTTAATTCATTTTTATGGTATTAATGCTTCCACTATTTAATTGTTATCATATTCTGATGTGTCACACTCTACAAATGAGAGAATAGTCTCCCCACAATCACACTTAGGCCCCCATTGCTAATCAGCAGCCTCTAGATTTTAGGGTGGTGTGCTCTAGGCCATGTGGCCAACTAGTCTCAACACACTATTCAGTGACATCTAAGGTCAGAACATTATACCAGTTCTATCATATACGATTTCATCCCTCGATAAACTCAAATACACATTATGAAATAAATGACATTAGTATATATGGGAATAAGATATTATATGGAATGGAAATAAGTCTTGGTAAATTATATTGAATAGTGAAAAATTGCCACACCATCCCACAATACACCACTTCAATATAAAATTGAATAAAAACATTAAGAAATGAATAACATAGATTTGATAACACCATCAAAATATCCCATGGGACCATGCCTTAAGTTAGTTACACAGCATTTTGGGAATTAAGATTCAAGATGTGGGAGGAACATAGATATAAAATAAGAAACGGAAGAAGAAGAGAATTCTGAGCTACTGAATATGAAGCTACTATATTAAGATGAATTAAAAATTATAGAATAAAAGAAAGTGAAACCTTTCCATATTAAACTAATTGAGGGATATAGGTATTGATCTAAATTCAAAACCCCATGAAATTGATGTCACCCATCCTATATAGGAATTAAAAAACCTATATAGTAGTCTTTCTTGTAGTGAATTAGCACCACATGGATTGACTATGATAGAATTTATCTATATATAGGAATTATTGATTTTTTTCTCAGATAGGTTATTACCCCATGACACCTTTCTTGTATTTATCATGTGTAAAGTAAATGTAGGAATATCACTTTATTATTACCCAATTTTTTAACCCATGAAGGAATGTAATTTTATTTATTATCAGGGTTTTTAGCCATTGATTTCATTTCACATGGGGGTGATCCCATGACAGTTGTAGATCTTCAAGAATTGGAATAAAAGAGAAAAATGTGTGAGATAACATCATGGAGAAATGGATGATGTGTTAGAAATAAATTGTGAATTAGATGTTGATAGATCATGTATGAGAAATTGAGATTCTTTCAACTAAGGTTCAAGGTCTATGGAAGAGGGTTCTATATTATCATGATATATTCCATGTCATGGGATAAGGAAACATTAGTCTAGTCTTGAGATGTAATTGGGAAATAAGGAAACATTAGATATAGTTCAAATTTTTCACTGATATATAATTATATATTTTGGGGCATGATTCACATCATCAAATTTGTATAAAATAATAGTGTAAATTACCTATAATTTTAGTCATACAGTTAAAATCATCATATTCCTGTATTTATTTGTAGTTATAGGTGAAACTTTTAACTTATTCTAGATAAGTGAACCATTATTTTTAATTGTACATATATATTACAACATGTGTGTGGGTTTGAATCTTTTATCCACCCTCCATTGACTATATTATGTTTTCTATCTTTGGTATAACCATTTCTTTAATATCATAGGCCTTCTATATCCCATGACACACTTTCTTGTCGAGAAAATTCCCAAGTTTATGTGGGATTGCACCTTGAGGGTACCTTTGTATCCTAGGTTCATAGGATAGTACTGAGTCTAATTTATTACCAAGTATTTTTATTTCTAACCCCATTACAACAAAAAAACTACAAATGTATAATTATTTTATTTTCTATTATCAATTTAAACCCAAATTTTTTCTTTGTCACTAAAAATATCATTTGAGTTCAATTTCACTACAAGTCTATGTATTTCAAAATAATATTAACATATGTTTATTATATATATTTTATATAATATATTCATTATTTACAAAGTAAATTTATATTAAATGTGTTTAAATAAATGAAATGAACTAGTAATCATCCATGAAATCCATAATTAGTCATATACATTTCAAATAAGTTAACATATGGAGGAATTTTTGAATAAATATTTATATTAAATAAATAGGTTTTAAGGAGTTAGAAACAATATATAATAGGTTTTCCAGTTAATAAAACATTTTAGAAATGTAATACAATTTAAGGAAGGACTGGAGAGAATTATGAAGGACTGTATTAAGGGATTTAAGCCTTTGGAATGGTGTTCCATATAAGTGTAGCAACCCATAAATTTATGGGTCATTGAATTTAAAGTAATTTTATTTTTTTTGGTTTTAGAGTAAGGGTAAAAATTAGTTTATAATAGGAATATCATGTGTTTGGATAACCTTTAGGGATGGTTATGGATACATATAGAGGTTTGAGATGTGGAATATAAGGATGGATGGTAATTGATGTGGAGATTGTGTGGCTTGTATAGGGGGAAAATACCCTCTAAACCTCAAAGGCCACTTATTAGAGCAGTACAAGGTAGCAGGAAGGAGGCTATGTCCCATTAAAACCTATTTAGGTATCTAGTAGGCTATGAGTATATTTTCTTAGGGGGAATATCCATATTTTTATGGTTAAACACTCACAATTTTTTAAGTGAATGATGCTCAAGAGAGATTAGTTCAACTAGTTCTCTCACATATTTTTATTGATTGAATCCCCCAAGAGTTGGGCTTCTTCTATGTTCCCTATTATTATTATTTGAAGTAAATTATTCCCTTTTATTACAATAGTTATTCTCCACCTTTGTTAACATCTAATGTTAGATATTTCATCTTATGATTCTATAGTGAATTTAACCATAACATGAAAAAATCTTTCCCAAACGATGGGGCTTCTGTGTGAAGGAGCTAGAGGATTCCATGGACTGGTGAAAAACATATTTCATTCCACCATTTTGATTGAGTTATGTTTTTTGATGAATATATTTGATGAAATTATTTTAATTGGATTAAATTGAATAATTAATAGGTTCCAGTTTGTAATGATTTTTCTTTTTGTGATTTTAGGGGTGCTTCGTGGACCTTACACTTGTTCTTGGTCATGAGAATGATGTTGTGAGATGGATTGGTCAGTTTTTGGTTTTTATAATACCTTTTGAGAATTTTTTAATTTATTATAAATTTTTATAATTAATTAATTGGTAATTTTATATATGACTTGGGATTATGGAATTGTGGTAGCTTGGAATGGCTTCTCACAATCATGGTTGAGGCTGAGTAGAGCATAAAAATGAGAGATTCTTTTTTAATTAGGCACGCAATCCCTATAATACTAAACTATCTGAAAGTTTATACATGATTATGAATACCTTTATAAGATTTTGGGGTTGGGTAAATTCAGTAGGGACAGTGAGTGACCTATATGGGGTAATTAGATGGTTTATAGTCTATTAGGATCAAGATGAGTGCTTCATTATATGGAGAATGTTTAGAACTACCATATGACTATGTCACCAATGGGGTGAGGATGCAATTTGGATATACAATGGGATCAATATCGGATTGGGATTAGTTATAAGAACACTAGGTTGGATTTACTATGGATAATATATATGTAATTGTGAGAATAATACTCTAAGTGACACAAGAGATGGTTGTACGTATCATGGGTAGTTAAGAGAACCCTCATTAGGGTATTTAGAGTTTTTATTAATGTGGTGAGAGAGATAAGTCCCCTGAGGATTGGTTTTTTTGGTGGGGAGAGTCCATAGATATGTTATTTTTAGAGAAATATAATGATAATTTTATAATAGGGACATAGGAGAGGTTTTTAGAAGTGGTTTATTATGGTCAAGAAATGATTTTACAATAGGTGTGGTGTGTGTTTTTTTAAATGTTCATTAGTTATCAGGGTTGGGATCAAAAAAAATTTGGCCAGGGTATAGGGATAAAAATTTTTAGATTTATTGAAGTTAGGCCTTTGGGGTGTGTGTTATTTTTTGGATTACATATATATTTTGATGTGTATGAATAAAGATTAGTTTAGGTATAAGACACATAGTGAACACCTTCATTGGTGAGATGAAAATATCTATGAGTTGAATGTTGTGTACCATGGTTGACTGGGTGACGAATGAATTGATTATCCTATGAAGTCAATATAGATAATGAGATATGATAAGATATTTGGTGAAAGGTCATGGGTTACAAATAACCTTGTTGTGGTTTCTGTTATATGTTATTAACATACATTCTTCTTGAAAATGGATATGTCTTAGGTCGGTGGCCATGTGTGGTTTTATAACTCTATTTATATGTTTTACTAGTGTGTATGACTTTATTATGGGTCCTTACCTTTATGGGATGTTTTTTATGGGTGAAAATTTGGCTATTGTGGTTCCCTCATTATAAAACTTCATAATATTCCGGAGATATATGGGATTATTCTTATGACCTGCTACAAGACAGATAGATTCATTCATGTGGGTGGTTGTTTTTCCTATTTTTTCCTCCTTAAGATTAATTTTATGTATATGTGAGATATACATGGGACTTTACCTTTATGGGATGTCTTGGACTAAGAGAGAGGTTGGATATTTTGATTCCTATAATATTTTCCATGTTTCATGTATATACAATGCAGCCAAAGGAATTCACCCAGGGGAATTATTTGGAATTTATTAGAGCTTAGCTATTATGATAACCATTGTATATATCTTCATATGATACTTGTATATATTTGATAAAAATGGGTTCTCAACTAAGGGGATGTTTCAAATTGTGTAGAAGGTTTACTATTGTGATTCCATCCAAAAATATATTTCAATACGATGTGATAATTATGATGAGGGTTTTTAGGATATAGTTTTTCATGGGAATTAGATATCGGGGTGTAAAGATTTTACGGTATGGGTGTTCATCATTCCAGGGACCAATGAGGTTCCTTTTCATGGGGCAAGATCCAATATACCTTGTAATCTCATGTCAAGATCTATTTTTTTACTTTCCTTCAATTGGATTTTTGTGACATGATACTATGAATAACATGGTTCACTAGTGGTGATTAGAGAAGGTAGGGATGAGTGTCATGTGGCCTTGTTAGCACAATATGACCTGACATGTATGTTTTTATTATTTTTTATTTCAATATATTTAATTTTTATAATGTATAGATTTTAATATTAGGATGTATATTATTGTAAATTGGTGAAACCCTACTGAGATTTATTTCTTAGACACTTCATGGGAAACCTGATTTATGTGGAGACCTTCTGTCTGATATGTTGACCAAGTAGAAGTTGTGTAGATTTGGATTAATCATCTCAATAAGTATTTCAAGATGGGATATAGGGGAGAATCAGGGTTAGTGTTCGATACTCTAATATATTATTTCATTTTTATTTTTTATGTGAAAAACCTTATGGGAGATCTATTAGTATGTATAACTATATTACTGAATATTCACATTATAGTATAGATGTGTTGATGTTTTTGTGTACTTATATTATCTAATGTGGATGGTGAATGGTTATTTATTTGGTATTAATGGATTTTTCAATGATATTATAGTATCTCTATGTTTCTCATAGACTCTCATTATTGGGTGGTAGCCCATGATATATGGGGAGACATTCTAGAGGTCTGTGGTGAGCCTCTCCTGAGTTTCATTTAAGAGATATTGATTAGGGAATTACAAAATTTAATTTAAGCATGTTTTATTTTCTTTTACAATTTTTGTAATTTTATATTGATATTGAAATGTGTCACATCTTATGATGGAGATCGGGATAGTGATTTATAGACACTTGTAAGGTTGGAAGTCCAAGTTACAAGTGTTTTGGGATTATTTTTGTTTTTTTTAATAGTTATAGTTGAGATAATTATTCAAGTATAATATTATATTTTTAAATTATTATTTATGGTTTCACTCCTATCTTATAAGGTAAAGGCATTTGTGTACATGCATCATATTCAAAACATTGGATTCACATGAAAATCATATGCTTATAAATTATTTATTATTAAGGTTGTCATATGGTTCAGTTTCTTAATCTCTTGATAATAAATTATATAATTCGTTTCTATATCGATGATCAGTGGTATTCAACTATGTTTCACTATATTTATAATCTTATTAATTGTTTATTGATGATACAATATTTAGAATTGGTATGGGTGGTAGATAGTCTGTTATGATGAAATCACAATGTTCATTTAATGTATGGTGACCCTTTGTGGATGGGTTCAAGAAATTGATACCTTGAGGATGGATTTTTATAGGTGGGGTATGGAGATAATGGATATTCATTTATGGATGGGTGGTTTTTCAAATATAGATACTCATACAATGATTAAATAAAAATATGGTATATATTTGAAATTTATATTTAAAGAACATAGGGTTCCTCTATTATCATAGTTGTGATCATGTATAGAAGGTTAGATCACTTAGATAACTAGTATTGTTTGTTTGATGCATGGTTTTAGTGGGATAGTGAGTGGAAAAAAAATATTGATGGGATTATGATAGATATATATTGTTGAGTCAAAATTTATAATTTTAACACATTAAAATAATTGATTTTAAAAACACAACACACTTCCTTAAATATCATGTTTTACTAACATTATACTCTCAATTTTTTGAATGTTATTATAGAAACAAATTTTTTTATCAAACAGATAAAATAATTTTCATCATATGATACTTTGTAAATATTTTACCAAATGAACTATTTTAGATGAACCATTATAAACATATGGATATGATATTTTTAATTGTATGGAAATATGATTTGTACATAGGATAAATGATTTCAAATTTCATCAAATGAAGGTTTTAAAATATCATACTTACATAGTATAACTAAGTCTCCCCAGATTATGTTTTACTTTTTTAACCAAATAGAAATTTACCAATAGAGTTATAAATACTCTCCAGATGAAACTTTTTAAAAACTATCTGGGTATGATTTTCATTCTACCAGATTAATAGTGTTTATTCTATTAGATGAACATAGTTTAATCTACTAGATGAAATATTCAATTTCTTTACTATGCTATAACCAAAAATACCATTATACTACATATTAATAGAACATTCCATGCGAATGAAGAGTTCATCCAAATCTGTTGTATCCAACTCCAAGAATAATAAAATATGACAACTAAAGATTTTAATATAAATATAGGTGTATTAGAGGATAAGGGAGATGATTCTTATGCAAATTAATCTTTTTAAAATTTACTTTTTTTGTTGTAAATTATTGTTACTAGTTATTTATTTATAATAATTGGGGATTTTTCATTTTAATACATTTATGTGAGGATTTTAAATGTATAAAAAATAACATTTTTAGGAAATATGTAAGATCAGGTTTGGAAGGTGGATTCTGGGGATATAAAGACAGTGTTTCTGATATTTGTGAACAATTGGTTAGTAGATATAAATAAAGAGTTCTTCAGTTATTTGTGATTGAGGTATTTATTTTTAAATAAAGAATGAACATTATAGTAAGGTTAAACCATCAATACCTCAGGTCAAGGTTTTTTTAATTCCATTACCATAAAGTATAAGGTGTTGATATTATTTTAATAAATTTCATTATGTTTTTATTTTGAACTATGTAATGTTTTTTGGTTTATTTTTTTACATGTTTTATTTATACTGTTCAATTATAAGGTGTGTTCAAATTTTTTATAAACATTTCTAACCAATCTATTTGTAAAAAAGTATCTGAACAAATGTTGTTTGATAATATCAATATATGAATCAGATAGAGAGTTAGTCTGATAAAATGAAAAGAATTTATAATGTAAATGTGAGCATAATTTCATAAACTTTAATTCACCCCCTATCATAGTAATTTATATACTCTTATGATCCTAAATTGTATGGATAGATTATCTATTGTTTTTTAATGGCATCAATGTGGAAGGATATATTATGGTTTTTAGAAATGCACGAGTGGTGGGTGATCATATAGTGATCCTTTCCGAGGTGACATACCTATGGATTTTAAAAAAAATATCACTGATATTGATTTTAGTTGTGTTAAAATGAAATGGAGGCATGTAAGGTTGATTATGTGGGTGAACCTAGGTTTTATTAGAAACTGATCATCATAGTGTGATTCTATTTATGTGGTCAGTTAACACAGGATTGTATACCCATTTTTATTGGATGAGATCTAGATGGATTGTTAAAAATAGATGATTATAGGGCCCTTTAAATGGTTAATTTTATTTTAATTAATATAGTTTTGGTTGGGAAGGTCCTTGGGGGAAATCAACATCATGTGTGGGAAAGTGTGCATTGGTTATTTGTGTTTCTTGTTTGGTTAGTGGATATATGAGTGAGGCATGTGTAGGTTATTTGGTAATTATTTTAGAATCGAAGAAACTCTAAGGGGTTTAGTGATGAATTTATAAAAATGAATTTCCCTAATTAATTATTTATCACATGTGAGATGTAGTAATTTATTGTCTCTTGGTTGAATGGTAACCCCTGGGGTTGGGTGATTGAGGTGATCAATGAGGATCTTGATAGTGGGGACTAATGAGGTTCTGAGGATGGGTATCGGGCCATAAATGTGTTTCATGACCAAGGGTTAAAGAACCTTGAGACTGTGGATCCTAACTATATACTAAGATTGGTTTCTTGTAATTTTATGAGTATGGATTTGGTGGACAAACACATAATAAATTTTGAGGCCTACTAATATTTTTGATCGAGGAGTAGTAAAAAAGAATCTATATAATGGGGATCAAACTATTATCAATTAGAGTATGTTACCCTATATTAAAATATGATTTGGTGGATATCTAGAATGAAATTTCTGATAAATTAGGAATGGGTATTGATCAGTGTATTATGTTAGGATTAGGTATAATTGGGATGGACAACATTATCCATTACATTTTATACTGGATAGAGTGTAGTGTATTGACATAGAGTGTGTTTGTTTAATAGTGTGATTATGATGACACTCATATGGTGGAATGAAACCAGTTAGTCATGGGTTTAAGACCCTTATATCACAAATGTTGTGGCTGTGATGAAACTAATAGCAGGGGTTTAGTGATCATGCTTAGGGTACTAGTGTCCCTATAATAAATTCTATATACTTCCTTGGTAAATAATTTAAATTGAATTTGTTTTCGATTCAGATTGAGTTTTTTTCTAATAACTAACTTTAGTATATTTTGATACTTCATTCAAAAGGGGTTCAGATTAAGGGTATTCTGGTAATGTTGGGGTAGTGTATGATTGAATAGTTAAATGTTTTGTAATCAAACAATGGAATTAAGCTGATTATTAAGGTCAAACTTTGTTGTGGGTGTCTTATTACATTTTCTGTCAGAACCTACATCATCATATTTTCATTGTAAATATTTGTATCATTTATTCTTGTATTCCATTATCCAATGGAAGGCATCCTTCACCACCGAAGTGATGGTGCTGGAACATTGACTTGAAATTGACGATAGAATGTCATTCTTTCCTTCAATGTAATCCTTAGTGGGGTTCATTTCCAAATTTGAGTCTACCTCATAGATTTTGTAAATGATTTTGAATCTAGTTACTAGAACAATATTCAAGTGCATACTGGTAAATTACATCACTTTTTGCATTAGTATAATGAATAAAATTTGTTAGAGAGGTTGTTTATCTAGATTCATGATCAATTTTTTTTTCTCATTTTTGGTATTTGAAAATTTATTCCCTTTGACTGGTCATGAGGGAATCCTATGTTAATCATACAGGGAGTCTCATGTTCAGGATCTAAGGAATCTAGTTCTTATTATAATAAGAAACATATTCAAATTGTATAATGAATCCTATTCTCATTTCCTAGGGAAAACCTATCTCAGTATCCACTCTCATCACATAATGAATCCTGTTATCATCACACTAGAAATATTAAGATAGTCACTGTTGGATTCCATAAAAAGTCACTGAAGACATCCTATGATCATCACACATGGTAAGAATCTCTTTCTCATCACCTAAGGAGAGAGTGAAGATAACCAGTGGTCAACACATAGAATTCTTATTCTCATAACATATGGAATATAATGCTTATAATATGAAGAAATAATTTATGATCATCACCAAAGGAATTGGTGAAGATGTAAAATTTTTATCACCTAGTATTTTCATTCTTGTTACATATGGAATCTCGTGCTCATCACCTGAGTTTTCATTATCTCATCACCTACGATTGGATTTTTGATAAACGGGATTGTTTTTCCTAGGCTCATCTCACAGTTCCTATTGGTATCATCACATAAGAGTGGGTCAAAATTGTAAATTATAGTGGGGATTCTTCCCATATACACTCATCATGTACATTGATGGTCATAGATTTATAGTCCTTTGGGAATAATTCCCATATACAATCATCATGTTTTAAGATGATCATATTATTAATGTGAAATTTTTATGCTTCCTATAAATTCTCATAAAGTATTGGTCCCATAAAACAATTAAAGTATGGTTGGAATGCTTTCCATATATACTAATAACATAATACGAAAATCAAAGGTTTAAAGTTATGTGAGGACACTTCTTATATATTATTATCATATACTAAGATGATCATTTTATTATAGTCTAAAGGGTGTGCTTCCCATATATGGTCATCACATAATGGTTTGATTAAAGGATTAATGTCTTCAAGGGGTGTTTGGTCATAGTTTAAAATCCTACGATGATCAGAATGAATTAATGTGTGGTAAATATCACTCTATAAAGTGGTTTTAATGATTTAAAACACACAATTATGTTTCTAGCCTTTTTCTTTTGATTATTTTAAATTTTCTATTTTAGATAATTTTTTAGGATGGTACCAGAACAATAGAGGCCACAATAAGAGAGTGGAGGATAATTTTATAGTTTACTACTTGTAGGTACTATCTTCTTTGTAGTAGGCCATACCGGATGGCTGGTAGGACATGTATTGAAGACTGGTTCTATTTAGCCTACATTAAATAGATGGTAAGATCAATCTCAGTGCCACTGGTTGGATTAGTGATACCCACCAGTTATTTAGTGGAATCCAAATAGAATAAAAAAATTTGTTATTGGAGTGGGGATCAATTTCTATAAATAAACCCAATGACTCCCTAATCCCCTAAGTGTTTATAGAATGATCATAATGTTGTTAAGGGATATAAACACCCCATAGGGTTCTTAAATGAAAATGGTTACCTTAAAGATTTATTCTAGATCCAAAATGTGTCACTTTTATACCATTTATTTATCTCATGCATTTTTATCTCTTTCTCCACCAATTTTTTTTATTGTTTTTTATGTGGGATATAGAGTTTTATATAAATGGATTTTGCTAAGAAATATTATTCTTTATTATTTTCATTGGTATTCACTACCACTGAGTGCGATGTGATAGGTCATCAATATATTTAATTTTTGGAAAATTATGTGCTCACTACCATTGAGTGTGAGGGGTATAGGTTTTATCTTCCATAAAATTGAGGAAAATTGGTTTTGTAGCCACAACTACAAAATGTATAGTGGGTTTCTTACAAAAAATACTAAAAATAAAGGTAGAAAAGGTTTCTTTCTAAATTTATTGAAATTAAAGTGTTTGGACCAAATCCATTAAAAGATCATAATGGGAGGAGATGTTTTTATCCTTATATGGATTATTTCTGAACTTCTTTATCAAAATATCATGCCTTGTACTATAATTTTATATTTAAAATGTTCATAACTGTTATGGTTTTTTATCACTTTAGGTTTATAAATCTATCTATTATTTGTTTCAATTTCTATTTTTTAAATGAAATAAACCTTGCTCCCTCTTTCCACATAATCTCTGACCAATAAGTTGAATCATAGCGACAACCTTTATTTCAAAACCTTAACCAATTTCATGTAATGATAGGTTAAATATGGAATCTACCAAAAATTCATAGGGTGATTTTGAGGTACACTCAATGAATATAGCTTTATACTTCGATGGATCATTCTATAGTTATTGGAAAACCCAAGAGTACACTTTTAATAGAATCACAGGATATCTAGTTTGGATAATATTTATGCATAGGCATACCCCCACTCAAGAAAAAGTTGAAAAATGGACACCTGAATATATATTAGATTTTGATATTAATGGAAAATCCCTGAATGATTCACATTGCAGGTTATATTGAAATGAATTTAATATAGTTTCAATATGTAATCCTTCTCCTAACTTCTTTTTAAAAATAGAAGTTACACAAGAGGGTACCAATAAAGTAATGTTTACTTTGAATGATATTTATCACCTAGATTTTCAAAGCCTCGATATGGATCCTAAGGGGTATATGACAAAAATGATTCTCATTTTATTATTATTTAAAATGGGATTTAATCCTTTTGTGATCTTATTTCAATGTAGAAACTTGTGAAAATGATCATTTGGGTTTTTTAAATGTATTGGAAACCAAAAGTGATGAAAATACAATAACTAAATTAAATCAAGAATATGTTGGTTAAATATCTCATTGGGATACTCATTATTGATGATATTGCAGTTAAAAGGAATGTTAGTATTGAATTGGTAGAGGAAACAAGATAAATAAGTACATTTAATCCAATGAAATTGATAACAATTCATTAGTAATGGATTCTAATCTTGAAAACATGTCAAAGAAGATTTGAAAGTTCATTAAAAAATGAAATACTTTTATCATGCAATAAGAGTGAAGTAAAAAAGGGGAACCAAGGGAATGGTTGTATAGTTTCAAAAATAAGGTCCCCCTCAAGAAAAATTTACCCTTATCCAAAATTAAGTTGAATGAGAAGAAGGAAAGTAAGAAGGCCTCAAATGTGTTAACATGGAGCGCTAGGGATAGATCCATCTCCTCATCCTCCAATGGCCCGAAAGCCTTCATTTTTTATTGATTTTTGATAATCCACCTTTCAAGGGGTGAGGTGGAACCCTTACAAGGCTCGTAGGTGTAATTATTACATGGCCCATAGGCCTTAGAGGAATTCATTGCCCATAGGCTTCAAACATTACATGCAACCTAGACTAACTACTTGGAACTGCTCCTCCCCATCATCTTCATTGAAAATTCAGCTCTCCACCTTCACATGGTTGTTCAGATAGGCTTTCCCGTGCATTCACAGGCTTGTCCTGATGGAAGGTTCCATACCCTCTCATTCTTGCAATCCGTTTAGCTTCTGTTATAATGAAAGCTCCTTGCTCCTCCTTCTTCTAAAGTTTGTTCCTTATAGGTTGTCTGGTTTGCTTATGCACTTAAGGTGGCCCAAAAGCATTGAGGTGGCCTTAAGGCCCTACTGAATTGATGGTCTGGGTGGCCCGAAGGCCTTAAAGGACTCGGGGACCAAATCAGTGGCCCGAAGGCCCAAATGGGTGCATATTCCTGGCTGTTACAGTTCCTAACAGTGCTTGCTACATTTTTGCTACATTACTTGCTACAGTTCTGCACAGTTTCTGATATTGTACCTACTACAGTACTGCTACAATACTGCTACAGAAACCTAGAAATTATCCCCCAGCTGGATTTGATCCCAGGTCTCTTGGATGCCCTTAAGGAGTCCTCACCAACTAGGTTGAGGCTCATGTGCAGATCCCTCTCCTCATCAAAATCATGTGATTGAAGTTTAAAGAGCCTCATGGACCAAAATATGGTATGTTATTAGGTATGTTCTTCTTTTTATTCTTATTCCTCTAGCTACCTTGATTAGTAATATATCAAATATACTAGAGAACAGTTAATGAAAGGAATTTTTAAAGTCACCACAAAATTCAGGGATATTAAAAAAATTATTCTTATTATGGGTGAGAATGATCAACAATCTATATGAAAAAATGTGTTACCCTTGAAATTAATAAAGAAAATGTATGTTCCAATATCAGATTCAATAATCAAAGAGCATAAAAAATATCTTCCCACGTTGACCTAAGTAGAGAAAAATTTAAATATAACTATAATATCATAATGTAATGGAAACCATAATTATGGTCTTGGTTATAATGAGATATACTTTAAAAATACCATGAATTTAATATTAATAATATGCATCCAGAAATATAAATTTTGTAATTATTTTAGATAAAATAAGAATTTTATTTATGAATTAAACTGTAAAAATTCAATAAATGGATGAAAATATTTGTTCTACATATCTTCAAATATATTATTTATAAGATAAAATATATCTTATTATGATTCATATCATAAGAAAATGAGAGTTCTAGATTCTCTATTAACTAAACTTTTGGGACACAAATTTGGGGTAACAAAATCTCTAGTTTCTTTAATATTTCATAAGAAACATTTTACAAGATAAATTCCCATGGAAAAACACGGTACATAAATAGTGGGATCTCGAGACACTTAAACAGTGGCTTATAAATTTATTTTAATTATTGAAATCCTTATAATTTTTCTTAAATCATTTATTTCCAATTTGGTTAAAACCCTTACCGAAAAAATATTCTTATTAAAGGGGAGTTTGGTTTGATTTTTTATGAATGATTATAGTGGAAACAAATTTTTAAAAACCAAATTTTAGAATGATGAAAACTATATATTATGTGATATTATTGATCATTCTTGAAATTTAAATTATGTTATCTAGGATTGAATCATATTTTTTTAAACACATTTCACTACTTCCATAAATCTTGAATTTAATATTTTATATCTTTAATCCTTGTCTCAATCCTATTTAACTATTATGATTTACTGTTAATCATTTTATTATGGTTTTCTAGTTTTACTTCTTCTTAAAAACAGAAACATTTAATTATTATCTTCTCTTTTATAATTTTCAACCTATATATTTATTGAATAATTATTTTCTTTAACATTTAGAATTATTGAATTATATGTTTTATGTTAAGTATTCAATTGTAATACTATAATTTGATTTTAAAATCATTTCTCCGTTTATATTCTTTATTGATACAATTATTCAATTTATTTTATTTCAATATTGAAATCACTGATTAATTTTTATTTCTTTAGATCACTGATTATTTTACATATTTTATTTCAATTATAATTAATAGATTTAATTATTTTACTGTATAGGGTGATATTTTATTTTTATTTTATATTTTTTAATTTAAATATTCATTTACATGCTCTTGGTGGACCCTTCATTTTCAGGTTTGATCTATATTAGTGGATCAATATTGGTTATGAATATTTTTATTTACATTTTACATCTCTTATTATTGTACATCATCTTATTATGAATGCACTAACAGTGTTTCTCTAACCATTGATTGTGAGATTTATGATAACAAAAATGGGGGAAAATGTGGTGAAATTGATTGTATTATTTCTCTAATACATTGTTTAAGCTTATTTATGGGGGATAAGATTCTAAAATCAATATTATGGTTATATTATTGAATCTTAATGAATATTTTAAAATAGTTACAAATGTATTTCAAATTATTTTAATTTCATTCATTTACGTAGTTATGATTTTATATCAGTAAAGGATGAAATAGTTTAGACATCCTAGAATCATTTATATTCATTTTATGTGGGAAAATATATTAGTTTTAAAGGAATATTCAGATGTTTCAATTCTATTAAAAATGAAATGAGTTTAAAATATAATTATTCAAAAATTATGAATGTTTTTGGATTTTTTTATTTTTGATAATCACAAAGGGGGAGAATTTTTGAAATTAAATTGATGATGAAATAATTTATGGAGTCATTCTTGAAATCCGTTTTCAATTTTTTTTATGTTTTGAAAAAAATTGGATGAATTTAATTATAAAAAATTGAATTTTTTTCAATGATAATCATGGAAATTCCATCAAGCATGTCTTTAAATTATTAGTTGATTATGTTTTTTTGATCATAAAAAGGGGAAGAATGTTATACATATCTCTCTCTTAATTGGTTTTAATGATTATAAACAAAAAACTATTTTTTAAACTTTTATTTTGATAAAATTTACAATTTTTATTTTTGGAAGGTTTTCATGTGGTTACCAAACCAAACATATGGATCTAGAGGATAGTGGAAGAAATTTTTATAGTTCTCCACCTATAGGTATGATCAGCTTCTTGGTGGACCATACCAAATTGCTAGTGGGACCTGGGAAAAAACAACAATTCAGTATACGATCCACTGAGTGAGTGGTAACACCTACCAGCTATCTGGTATAATTCAAAAAGAAAACATATCTATAATATAGGGTTCCACATTCCTTAATTAGACCCCCGATGGATCTACAATCCCCTTAGATGTTCTAAAATGATCCTAATGTTATTTGAGGTAATAAATACTCCCCAAAGGGTCTTGGAAGAAAATTAGTACCTTAAATATTCATTCTACTTCCATATTTTGTTTCTTTCCTCTCATTTTAGTGCTCTAATTACTTTACCTCTCCTCCAACCACCCTTTTCTTACTGTATTATTATTGTGAGGTAGAGAGTGTGATTCAAGGTTCTTGTTCTATACAATCCTATTATTATTTTCATTTCATATATACTCACTACCATTGAGTGTTAAGGGATAGGTGATCACAATATTTAATGTGAGGGAGATTGGGCGATTACTACCATTGAGTCTTAGTGGGATAGGTGATTGCTACATTAAAAGTTAGAGAGGTTGGGTTTATAGACACACCAGCTAAAAGTAAATCATCTTTCTTGATCTTGCACTAAAAATCTAGGGTATTACTTATTATAATATGTTTCATTCTAGAATGGATAAAAATAAAGGGAGATTTGGTTTTATTCAGTAACCATTTAAATGAATGGTTTTAAACCAAAAATTATCAAGTATCTTTATAGGGGAAATGTAGGGATCCCTTTGTAGATTATTATCAACCTCTTTATAGAACTCTTGTTAGTTTTATTTTTTATTTTTTATTTCTGATGTGATTATGTCTTCTAATTTTTTCACATTAATTTTTTTAATTCATCTATTCTGTGTTTTAGTTTATAAATAGTTTTTAAAAGTAAATTCAAACCCCTCTTTCTATCTCAAATTTGACAGATATAATATATAGTGGAGGATTTGGGAAGGTTTGGTGATAGGGATTGTGTGCTCTATAAAGATGATCATGATTCAATGTGACAACCTCTATAGGGGGTATGGGATTATGGTAATGTTAGTATTGAATCTAAAATATGTGTTCTATGTACCCTACTAAAAGACAATAATCATAACCAATTTATTTTTTTTGTTCATAGTTTAAGGTCTTGTGACCAGAACATACCATGCAATTTAACAGAATGTAGTAACAAGGCTGATGTAATTGATGGTGTGAAAAAAATGGGATGGTTTTGGTATTAATCATTACACTTCAGAAATATGGGGATCATCAAAAAAAATTTTCATGAGGAATATCATTATCATCTCAGGAATAATCAAGAGTTCATCACACAATGCATCCCATGTTCATTTTATATGGTAAGCTATGGTTTAACAACATTCACTGAGGATGTGTTATTAGTTTGATGTCTTGTTTTGAGGATAAAACTATGGTTTAAAGTATTATGAAATTTATTATCATGTTATGAAATGGGAAATAAAGATAGATGGAATGGGGATTCAGTCGCATGTTTCCCAAAAGAGAGTATACAATGTTGGGTGGACCAGGGTGGTTTTCCTCGATGATGATATTACTTGGGATTACACTTCATAAGAGGTCTAGGTGAAATTTTAAGAGTTTCAAGTGCATGACTTGGGATTAATAAAATTATTTTCAACATGTATTATTCTTGTGAGTAACTAGAATGGATAATTTGTATACCACATTTATTATGACGGATCATGGTGTGAGTGACCCTATACAAAGGAGAAAAATGAAAATCGATTTTCCAGCCTACTGTGAATATAAATTGAATGGGAATAAGGTTTTATGACACTATTTGTTCCTAAAATAATTTCATGAGTAACCCTATATAGATTGGATTTGGGGCCCTGGATAACTCAACATTCATAAAACTATGTTTGGTAGAAGAAGGTGTTGAGGGATGGCATGGAAATTATGATTAAGAATTCACAGCAGATGGTTGTTTCAAAAAATGGAACTTTTGTGAAGATATTTACACTTGAAATAATTTTGTTCTTAATTAATAAAGGTTTTATGAATGAATTATAGTCACAATTCAATAACTTGTTAGAGTGAAATTATATATTTCATTAAAACTTATTTCCATCAAGAATCTATGGGGAAATATTTTTTCACTATGTTGTGAAATAAAGATTGGTGTGAGTTGATTTCATGTCCCTTCAACATCCAATTTTATATATATGATAATGGGGGGTGCTTTAAAATTTTTAGGAATATTAGATTAAGGAATGTTTTTGGCTGGTGCAACTCTTGTATGTATAAATAAAATTGGATTTTAGTGGTTATCCAAGTTTGATTAACACAACATGAAATTGCATTAGCTCTAGTAGTTTCTTTTTTAGTGGAGAGATCTACCATTCATGGAATGTGGTACTTTCATGATGAATATTTTAATTTTAGAACGCAACTATAAGTTGTGTGAATTCCATGAGGTTTCAAAAAACAAAATTAACATACATGAAGTTATATATTTTTCACTAGAATTAATTTTGATAACTATTTTATCCCTTGATACTTCTTAAGAATGATTATAAATTGCACTGATGCATATTTGTTTTTCAAAAAATACCCTTCTCATAATAGAATACTATGGGAAGAATAGTAAAAAATTATAAGAAGAACACTAATGTCTGACCACATTTCATCTATCTTGTGCAACTCAAGTCTAGTTCTCACAACATGTATTTCTTGTTCACTCTACTCAAGGTTTACCCTTTTCTTAATAAGGGGAATATATCCTCGGGGTATCATGGTAGAAGGTGAGACATGATAATAGGGGGGTTCTCTAAGTGTTTCATGGGGAAACAAGAAGGGAATAAGTGGCCTTTGAGGGATCCCAAAGGTCTCCTTCCCTGTATTCAGGAAATACTTCATACACACATGAAATTTGATGCAACAGAATCCAAAGAAATAGAATGTAATAGCTAGAAAAAATATCTAGAGACACTATAGATTGATTTATAATGATTCCCATAAATTTTCTATGCTACTTGATATAATTACTTTACAATATGATATTCCCCTAGGTTTGGGATGAGTGGGATCGATTGCGGTTGAACATTATGATGTAACTGTTATGGTGGAAGCTAAAAAATAGTAGAGTGGAGTTTCTAGAATTTTGTCTCACAAAACTCATAATTAGGGCTATCAAGCATGACAGGGACAACTAAATCTCAAATATAGAGCCCCTAGTGTATTGGTATAGTGATGATATCCCCTACATTGATCTGGTGTACATTATACTTCATGAAATAAATAGATGTACATGAAAATATGAGGTTTTATACCCAAAAGTTTTGGCTCAAAATTCATAACTAATGGATTCTCATGATGATTACTCTAGCACTAGTACTATATAGTTGGGGTGGGAAAAAACTAACAAAACTAAATGAAGCTACAAACAAAATCATATTGAGTTAAAATAGTGGATTTTTTATTGGGTTTGTTTTATGTTTCTTATTGAACAAACCATATCTATTAAAATAGACCACACCTTTTTTATTTACATAACTTTTATGTAATCCATCAGTTCACCTCATGTGTCAATTCTACAATACAAACCCATTATCAAATTTTATTTTTATTCATCATTAAAAAATATGTTTATTTTGATATAAGTTCAAGGGTAATATTATGTAATTGCTTCATTAATTATTTATAACTTCTCTTCAAATTATTATATAGTCATTATAAAATATTAGGGATCTATATATGGGATGTTCTCAAAAAAATATTTTCTAAATCTGTGCTCCAAACTAAACAAACAAAAAATAATAGTTATTTTTTTAATTAGAAAAAAACCACTTTTAAATTGTTTGGTTTTTTATATATAAAAAGAAAAACATAAATTTTTGTTTGGTTTAGTTTTTAGTCCAAAAATAACTAAATTAATTCACATCCCCTTATATGATATAGATAGTAAGTCATATATTTTAATATGGGTAGATCATTACAAAGGAAAACATTTGTGAGATCATGTTAAGAAAGGTATATATCAATCAAATAGGTTCAACTTCTAGATTAACTATGAGCTTCACTAAATTACAGTATGAGACCTTTATAGGAATATATATAAGAGGTTAGGGAGACCTAAACATGTTGGTATGAGGAAACATCTATGAATCCTTAGGAGAAAAACATGGGATGTGTGGTGAATAAATTTGGGACATAATCTCCCAACTCCCCATCAATAGGATTCATCTATGGGGGACCATTCCTTGAAATTAATGGGGAGACGCCTTCTATTTATGGGGTGTGATGTATTAGTAAGTTAATCATCTGAATTTTTCTAAGTCCTAGTAGTAATATTCTAGATTCCCTTGTCTAACATAATTTATTCTAAATACCTTATTGGAATTCTAGGAATACCCACTTGTTTTTATTTTCATAGGGTCTCCAGATTGAGTCCTAGATAAATTTACAATAAATTATATCATTTTGGTTAGTGTAGTAGAGTCTCTAATGGTGGATTTTTTATCTCAAACATTTTCACAACTAACTAAAAGGGACAGTAGATACCCATGATGATATACTAAAAGGGTTTATGCCTCTTATAGAAAGAAAAATGGACAATGTCTTTATTGAATGTAATTTTTTACTCTCTTGAACTCTTTCCAACATTTATACCCCCGTGGGTTGAACTAATATTTCATATTTGGTAATTGTGGATGGTGAGGGGGTCCTTCTATATGATATAAAAATTTTCATACTGAAGAACCCTAAGGTTACTGTTACCACCCATGTGTTTAGTGGGTTAAGGATAGAATTTGAAACACTTATTTCTAGTGTTAGATTATGTGACACCACATCAATGATATGTATGGTCTCGAAGGTTCCTAGTGTAGATGAAGAAGTGGACTTATCCCTAAAAGAGTATACATCATTATGGAGGAGTTATTTTAGGGTTTATGTTAGAATTCATACCCATGGATGAGGTAATGAAAAAAAATTCTATTTTTAATCGAGGATTCCAAAGATTCATTCATTCCTCTCAATATAGAACTCAGTTCCTCTGAGAGGTTGCCTAAGGTTGTTACTTCCACCTTTTTGTTCAAGGAATTACATGAATATGAGCCTTCTCTAATAGATTTAAATGACTCAATAATAGTTTTTAATAAGGATAAAACAATGACCAATCCTGAACCACCTTGAAAATTTAGTTCAAATTAATAATAATCTCTATATCCTACATAACACTCTACACCAAGAATTAAGCAAATTCTGATATAGTAAGAAAAATATTATAACATAATTGTGACCATTATAACCAAGCCATTTAATTGTATGATATTAATATGTGTAAATTCATTATTAAGTATACATATATTAGTCCTTCTAAATTACAATTTATTCATTAATTATTATGAGTAAATTCATTTATGCTTCAAAGATATGTTTTTTTCAATGATGGTGTTTGTGGCTTTTTATTTGAGTATATTATAATTAATTTATGAAAAATTTTGAGGAAAAAAATATAATAAGATTATCTTTTTTTGAAATAATCTATTAAAAATTACCATATGGTAAATTATTTTGTATTTTTGTTAAAATATTAAGTTATTAATAAATAGTAAAAATAATGTTTTTTGTAAAATAGATATATATTTTTAAGTGGAAGTCCAATTATGTTTTCAATTTTATGTCAAATTAAGATAATAATTATTTAATTACAAATAATCAAATTAATTTCATATTAATCCCCATTGTACTATATTTTTTTATAAGTTCTTTTTTAGTCTGAAAACACATTAAAAACTCGTTTTTATGCACATAATGTGTTTTTATCATACTAAATTAAGTTAATCTATATTGATTAATTAATATAATGAAACTTCTATTTTATAAATTTAATAAATTATTTTAAAATTCATTTTATTATTTTTATATGGAATGGAATAAATGTAAATAAAATTTTATATTTCAAAAAATGGGTTTTCATGGCATTTTTTTTATGATTATATAAATTTAACTTCTGTAACACATATCAATTAAATAATAAAAAAGGATTCCATATTTGGAATCAAGTGGTTAATATTTTGAAATAAAGTCTATTTTTTATTTTTGTTCTTTATGAATAGTAACCATGGTAAATATGTGTCACCTTAGTAAGGGAAAAAATGTAAAACATGGTTAAAACTATGAGAAAAAAGTTTTAAAAAAATCGAAAACTTCTATTTAATCTATTTTATGAGTGGGGATATGAAATTCCTTATCCAATATTGTATATTGTGAAATTATTTTTCATTTTCCTTTAATAATGACATATATAATTTTCAGTGTAGAAAAATACCAAAAGTAATTTTCTTTTATTTTAAAAAAACACATATTTTATCACGGGTATAAAAAGTGGTTATGTTAGGTTATACATGATTATTTTGAATATTAATAATATATTTTATGATAGGGTGATATTTTTAATTTTTAATAATGTTATAATTACCGTAAATACTTATGTAACATTGGCATAGTTCTGGTGCATATAGTATAATTTTTTTATATAATTTTAAAAACAATAAAATAAATATATTTTAGATTAATTATGGGGTTCCAAGATTTTTATGGGTAATTATAATATTTAATTTATTGTTGAAGTGTTTATATTTTAAATAAAATAATTTCTTCCAAACATTAATGTGAAATTAGATAAATAATCCCAAAGATAATTTTAATTATATTTTATGTTATATAATATTTTATTAAATTATTTTAAAATCATAATGAACAAGAAATTGGACAAGGGGGATTAAATTTGGATGAAATTGTTTCTTATTTACCATTTTTCTTCCAATTGTTTCCTTAGATGTAAATTTATATGCCTTAATGATTGATAAATGTGTTATTATAGTCAATGGTTATGAAAACCTTAGATTTTCATACATAGATATAACATCTTTGAGAATAATATTCATTATAGTACACAACATTAGCCTTAGGGTCATAAATCTATAGTGCCTTTGGAATCCTAAAAACAAAAAAAAAAGGTTCATATGAGTTATACATCATCTCCAACTTGGTTCCTCATAACAATAACCCTTCTAAGACATATCACACGTAATACCTATCATTATAACCCGGGGAAATCAACCATAAAAATGCTGAGCTTATATGATCAATAAGAATAAAAAAGTGAAACAGCTAAACATAATATAATCATTTGTTCATGATAAGGTGATCATAAAATATGAAAACCAAACACTGCATATTAATGATCAATATATTAAGTTATGGAATAATGAATTGTAGTTTATAAGACATGAATCATCAGGGAGTCAAATAACATAGGAAATAAGAGAATAACATTTACATTAGACATATAATTGTGCATGATCATTATTATTGAAAATCATTTCTATAGTAGTAAAGAATTATTTCCAATTTTATTATAGGGGTATGGGTTCATTCCCAAAACCACCATAGTAGTCCAGGTCACTCCGAAGATGATCATAGCAGAAATAATCCCTTATTAAGCTGGGTTTACTCCCTATTCCAAACATATTTATCTCATGAGATTTTAATCATTACCAATTTCATTTTAGGGAGATATATGTTCCACCAATCACATAATTAAATCATTCAAATATGGTCCAGAAGATCATAAATCATTCATCATATCCAAAACCATAAAATGAATGGGTTTCATAATAATTATACCCTATCATAACTCAGGGAAAATAAATGAGATTCAATATATGAATCCCTGATCCCACTCTTCTAGATTCGGTGAAAAAACATGTTGTGTAATTTTTGTATATAATAGAAACTGAAAAATTACATAACACCTTACACAATCGAGGACCTCTGACTGGTATAGTCTTGAAAGGATTATAAAAAACTTAATATTTATCAGGGATAGAAAAAATAAATAGATTTTCCTATTATACTTCAAAATTTCAACTTAAAATTCATTAGTAAACAACATAGAGATTCTATGATTTCTGTGGAAAACATTTAAAATAATTAGATAAGCATTTAATTTCCCAGTAAGGGGTTTTAAAATTGTTGAAATTCCTTTTAATAAATCATTATTTGAATGTATCTTTGAGAACTATTTTTGGAATAATATCATAAGAATAATGTACAAATACTATTATGAATACTTAATTGATATTACACATGCTTTAAAATAATATACCACTTTGGAAATTACTAATGTGAAAAAATTTCATTAAAAGTAATCCAGTGACTTTTCTGAAACACTCTACTCAAGCTTTTAAAAATAAAAACATTGTAACAACATGAAACCTTGAAGGTTATCTTGGTCCTATACACTTAATGAGGTATGGGTTCACTCCATAATTCCCTACCATATTTAAAATGTTCATGTTCCAATTTTATGGAAAACAATTTAAGCTTTCTTTACATTTATATAAATTTATGATTGGGTTTGTTTATTTGAAATTAATGGTTACATATTTAAATAAATACATAAATACTCATATATATATATATATTCCATTGATGTTGATTTTCTAGATTCTAAATAACTTAATCCTTACACTTTTAAGCAATTCTTAATACATGGAATACAGATAATTGAATATTTAACATTCATAAAATATTATTTCATTTTTTAAACTCATAAAAACCATTTTTATTTATATTACATACACACACACACACACACACAAATATATATATATAATCATATGTGAAAAACATATCCTTATGTATAATTATATAAATATTATAAATACTAATATTCATTGGAAATTACATGTTTAACTTTTTTCGACCAAATATAATGATCCATAGACTTTTTAAAATTACATGTAAGATTAATTATCATCTACACACTTAAAAAATAATTCTTAATCCCATAGAAATAAATTTTTATAATGTTTAATCCTCATGAGTATATGTATATACTTATACATGTATATACATATTCATATACTAATATATACATGTCATGAAAAAAAATCATAAATTTGTGGAAATAATTATGATTCATATATGGAATGTATATGATAAAATAATGATATTATTAAATCATAAATTCATAATATTTGGTTATTCATAATTTATTTAAAATTGTTATATACTTGAAAATTATACTAGTATATATATATATATCACATAATAACATAAGGAATTTAGGTTTAAATAAAACATCAATAAAATGAAGTCTAATTAAAACATATATGTAATTATATAAGATGATACTTCCAAAATAAGCTTGAATTATAAATATAATATCAAAATTTTAAAATATTTAAACAAAATATCTAAAAAAATTCAAAACAATAGCTTACAAAAAATGTATCAAAATTTTCAAAACTAAAACATGTTTCATTTAAATTTAATGAAACAAACAAAAATGTTCTTCCGAATATAATTTTCCCTTACAGAAATAATATTTCAAAAAAATTATTAAAAATAAATATTCCCCCCTTACAGAATTTTTATTGGTAGTCAGAAAAATTTGTTTTCTTCTACTTTTCTTAATTTATAACTCTCTAATTATTCTATTCTCTCTCACAATGGGAGTGAGAACACATTCTGTTAAAAAACATTTGAGTAGTAGAGCTTCTTTTCTAGACTCCTAGATATACTATTGTATATTGATATGAACAATATTTATATTTTTATAACATGATATATCGTTCTCAACTTGGTTTTAGAGAATGAAATATTATTAATACATATATCGATGATAGAATAATATACAGAAAATTAAAATCACTAAATCTTAATGAAATATTGAGTGTGTAGAGTCAATAGAAGGCTTATTGAGCAATCTTGTATTCAGATAGAATATATATATACACATGTATATTATTGAAATTAGTTGGAATAGATGAATCTGAAATTGATATTCAGAGGAAATTGTTGAAAAATGGTATAAAAAGACACTATAAGTATTTAAAAATCAATATATAGTGGGATGAAAACAAAACAACGATTAAATATATGATTTTTAATAGATACCGAAGAATAAAAAGATTAAAGAATACAAACTAGTGACTTATTATACTATAAACGATAATATTTCCAAGGATTTTAACCCTACTTTGTATATATTTTCAAACTAAAACATGTTTCAGGTGACTTGTATCCAGAAGATCAACCATAAACACACCTCTATCTCGATATCACAATTGCATCTAAAGTCGAATCCAAATTTGATAAAAGTACTCGCTCAGTTCTTATTCGAATCCCTCAGCTGACCATGAATCATACTTGTGCTTGACCCCACATCCGTAAACAATCCATCACTCATGATCTACATCGGCCTCGACTCTCGAAGATGAAGCCTCTCTGAGCTCTCGGCTTGATTTCTCTGGTGCTCGAGCTCTCCCCGAATCCGACCTGTGAAACCTTTCCCCCAAAATGAAATCATGATTCTTCATTATTATTTTTTATAAATCATTTATATTATATATAATTAATTAAATATTTAATATATTGTTTTAAAAAAAATTAATTAATTAAAGGATATAATTCAAAATTAATACTAATAATTGATAATTACTTTAATATTCATATAAAAATAATTATATTTTGGAAAGTTAATAAAATAAATATATTGAACATAATAATGATTTCTTTAAAAAATTTCCTTATTAAATATTTTTTAAAACTTATTTTATAAAATCATCATTTATAATTTAAAATATTAATTCAGTACTAAATATTTTTATTACTAAATACTATATATTTAATTTTTTCCTATTCCTCAAAAAAATTAAAATTAAAAAACAGTACTTCTCAAACCTAAAATTATGTTAAAAATTATTAATTCAATAAAATTTATAAGTAAATTTATACACAGTATGTAACACCCCAAGCCTCCACGGTACGCTTCTCTTTCAATAATGCAATAGCTTGCATTGTATGCAAGTTTGAGATTCTAACACACTGCGACCAATAAAAGTAGCCATTTTGAATAGTAATACCCACCTTTTTAAATTATATAAATTTTATATTTCAAAATGGAATTCATTTTTGGATTCAAAATATCGTAATTAGCCAATGTTGAATTTTTGGTATTTTTCTGAGAACTTCCAATTTTTGATGAATAGTGAAAAATACTTAAAAACAATTTTTTAATAAAAATAATTTATAGTGATAAATTATACTATTCAGTGGTTTCAAAGTATAATTATAATATACTTTTACCATTTTATCCAATGGTGTTCATTAGAATTAATTTCACTTTGAAATTGGGCATAAACGAGTGTCAATCTTTTGATAGATATTGTTTCATAAAAACACGTTATTTGTTTTGACAGCAGGAATTAAATATAAAAATAATTAATGCAACTTTTATGTTTTGAATTTTGTAAAATGGACATCATTTTCGATTTTGGAATATCAAATATAGCTTAGAGTGAATTTTTGGTATTTTTCTGAAAAACTTCAATTTTTTATGAATAGTGAAACCACTAAGTGGTAGTTTAAAAACTAATTTTTCGTGTAAATGAAACATTACCCCTTCTATATATTGAATTTAAAAAATCTGACATACATGGTTATCATTAGGAAGAAAAATGTGGTTCAATGAGATGAAAATAATTTTTGGTGAATAGTAACTTTTAAGTTTTATTAATCGCGATTAAAGGTAAATAGTGTAATTTAAGGAAAATATAATGATATAATAATATGAAATTACCTTTACACTTCTACTAAACTTATTGAATGAGTCATGGACGACCAATACAATCCATGAGTCAACTTGGGGACCCCATGGAGCCACTTGGGTAAGAAAATGACAATAATAACTTTTTATTTATATTAAAAATAAAATTGTCACAAACATGTGTTGTTTTATTAAAACAATTATTACACGGGGTTATAGAAGTTAAATTTTTGACTATAAATATTATTTGTAAATATAAAAAGATTTCATACATCATGATATTTGTTTTATAATTTTTAGAAATTAAATAAATTAAATTTTTTATGACACCATGATGATGCAGCGATTACCTCATTAATTAACGATTTAAATAAAATGAAAATATAATGTAAAATATAAGTCTTAAACTTGTAAAAAACCTATTGGATGAGTAGATTTAGAACCCTTATCACCTTATCCTTTAAATATATAATTTTGGGACCTTTAAAATCCGAAACTCAATATATAATAATGTAACATTTCATGACTTTCCAAGAGTGCCCCTCCTCTCCTCTTATAAAAGTCTCCCACATCTACCACCTTATTCACACCATCAAGCCATTTTTCTTAGAAAAAATCTGCCCAAATACTCTCTCAACTTCCCTCTCTTACTCCTAGAAGCCTCACTTTGGGAAGAAGTCTTCCCAAGGAAGCCTTTCGCTCAAATCAAAAAGAGTTACCCGATTTTAAAGTCAATGTCTTCACTTGTGTTCTTTTGTTTTATTTTGCTTCTCCAACCCCTTAAACTATTTTTATTCCTTTATTTTGTAAAAACACCAGTATATTAAATATACTAGGATGTTGGTATGAAAAGTATTTGATTTACACTTACAAACACCTTTGTCTAATGGTTAATGAACATACTATTTCTGTGGGTGGTGAATTACTGCCTCACAAAACGAGGATTATTCTATCTTCTTTTAACACCTCTCATGGTGTCCATTATGATGAAACTATTTCTATATATGATATATATTATGCATATGTTTTCTTTATGCTTCTTTATTTTTAATTTATGTCATACCTTTATGATTTACATTATGGGTAAACGTGATAATTTTATTTTAGGAAGTGTGGACTACCGCCCCCTCAAAGTGATTTGAATCGTTAATGCCATATGTGGGACGTATAAAGGATGGAGATTATGATGTTATATATTATATTATACTGGAATTATAATATATCTTTATATAATTATGATTTCATTCCATTAAATATGAAATAGAAATGAAAGTAGTGTTCATGCATACGTACGGTTTACCGTCTCCATGAACGGTGCATTTCATTTCTTACATCTAAATGTTACGTAATATTATGAATGAATGTATATACTGGATATATATGATATATATGATATCTACATCATGAATATAATTCTGGATATAATGGATATTTTACCACATGAACAACTTGTAATTATAAGAAGTTTATTTTTGACTCAAGTACCAAAGATCGACAAAACGACCGTTATTAACTTAAATAATTACATAATGTTCATAACATGATAATAATTGATATAAAGGAAATAATAAACTTTAAAAAGGTTCTAAGCAATTATAAATTAACTCTGGTTCATTATTCAAGAGGTTAAAGAATGGTCGAGTCAATTCGGACATGAGGTAAGGGACTTCGTCTCAATCTCCTTTCATTGAGGCATATTTTGTTTCATACACAACTTTCTTTTATATAGTGTATAAACCCCTTTGAATTTTAAGTTTATTCAAAAGGAATATTTTTTATATGAAGTGTTTTACTAAATGAAAAAAGGGAGTTTTTTTGTCGTACGTATGCGGCGATAATGACTTCTCTGTCGCCGTGACCATTATTTTGAGTTTTGGCTTCCTCTATAAGCCATAACATTTTTTTAAATGAAAAATAAATACCAAGTTTTACTTTTATTTTATTTTGGTATTGAAAATGTTTTTATTATATCAATGTGTTGTATTGATATCTTGCAATTGAAATGTGGAAATGTTATGTTTCCTTTGTGCATGTTTTATGTGATATGATTATGTTATGGTTTATGATATGTTTAAACATTTTCATATAAGGAATGAATTGGACTTAATAAGTGACAGGTGGAGCCCGCTATAGCTCCTCGATGCATCGATAGGTCTCATAAGACAAACTAGTGTCTTGGCATGAGGCCTTGAAAAAATCTTATTTGTAGTCTTGGCACGAGGCCTTGGCTACGTGGTTATGATAGTTTGGCATTATGTATTCCATCATTATGAAAGTGGTTATTGATTTTTCATGTGATTATTCGACTAGTAGAATATCCATGTGAATAAGTAAATGGAATTATTTCAATTTATTTTTCCATACTATGTTGAAGTTCAAGTTTAAAAGGCTTTTGTTTCAGTTATACATTGCCTTAAATGTTTATGTTTATTTATGAAAGTTTCTGATATATTGTTATCCTTACTGAGCATCTGAGCTCACCCCTTTCAATGTTTTAATTTTTCCAGGATGTGAAGAAATATTTTATGAATGACCTGCATGGATAGGCAGAAGGGGATATAAGTGTGGACTATGGAGATCACGTTGTTGTAGTTTTTCACTTTATGATGTAATGTAATGTTTATGAATGTATCTAGTTTTTCCAAGGCTACTAAACTAATCGGCCTTCCGAGACTTGATCTTTTGTGATCATGACAATGTTACATAATAGCACACCGACTCCGGGTAACTGGGTTCGGGGCGTTACAGTTGGAATCAAAGGCAGTTTAGTACTAACCTTGGAAGCTATATTTAGATAAACTCTGATTAGAGCACATAGCTCTAATATAGACTTTGAGGATTAGTATAGAAGAACTTCCTAGAATTTTGGTATTATAGATATTTTGTGAGTTTTCCGAGAAATACATCCATGTTTGGATACGAGCAGTTAGAGGCGGCTCTGGCATAGATATACCTAGGGATAAAACCCGAAAACACCGCTTTGAGATAGAATCGAACGGGAACTGGTGCACGACAACGGGTCTTGCTGCACTCTTGGTTACGACACTCTCAGGAGATATGCTTAGGATAATTCTCATTTTCTTTACAAACCATTACGAAGGGTTTATGAGTATATACTTCCTCAAAGAAAACATTTTTATAATTATGGATTATATCCATAAATAGTTCAATTTATGTTAAGTGTTTTTCAAGTTTGTTATTATGTATTTTGATTCATAAACTAATCTAGTTTATGCCATTGTTTAGAAATGGCGCCTAGTGGAAGAAATGGAAACCGTATCAATAAACGCACTCCATGTAGGGATTTTCCTCCTAGTCAAGATAATTATACTAGAGCTGGTGATACAACCAGTACTGATCAACTTATCACCATTCTGGGACAACTCACTCAGGTTATGAATAATAACCTTACTCGTATGGAGCACCCTGATCCGCAATGCGGAGGATCAATGTTAGATCGTTTCATAAGGCAACAAATGCCAACATTTAATGGGGGTACAAATCCATTAGTAGCTGAGCAATGGGTAAACTCCTTAGAGAAAATATTTCATGCCTTGGGAGTAGTGAAAGGGAAAAAGTTATCATGGAAGTTTACCGCCTCACTGGAGATGCTGATCAATAGTGGTCATTGATACAAAACACAAAGAAAGATGATAAAGTATCAAATATGGAATGGAGGGAGTTCAAAGAGATTTTCTTAGAAAAATACTTCCCTCGTGACCATCGAGCAGATATAGAAAGGCAATTTCTGAGTCTGAGACAAAAGGAGGATGAGAATGTCGCAAAGTATGAGGCTAACTTTACAAGGTTAGCAAGGCATGCTGCAGATTATATATGTAACCCAAGAAGTAAGATTGATCATTTTTTTGATGGGTTAAAACCATTTCTCTGTCGAGCATTAGTCTCACAAACCTTCTCGACGTACGAAGACATAGTCTCGTGTTCTATCAAGACAAAAAAGGAATTCTCTAAATCTTATGACAATAAAGTAAAGCAAGATAAGAAGAGAATGGTGGAACAAGATACAGATAAATGGAAAAATAGAAAGAAGGATTTTCCATTATGAAATAATTGTGAGAAGAATCACCCCGGTACTTTCCTAAAAGGAATGGGAGTTTGTTATAAATGTGGAGACAACGGTCACCAGGCTCGTGATTGCAAGGGAAAGAAAGAGGCTATCAATGTTGAATGCTACAATTTTAGGGAAATGGGGCATTATGCAAATTAATATCCTAAGCATCAGGGAAACTTACCTCAGAAAAGGCCAAGGGATCAAGGCCAATCTTATGTTGTTACTACAGTTGAGGTGGAATAATTAATGTATTGGTGCATTTGGACTCAAGGATTATATTCTGGTTATAAGAATAATGTGATATATATAAGTATTGTACTGTAGTACTTGTTTTTTTCATTAAGATTTTAATATGATAAAGGTAATCATATTTTTAGTATGTGACAATAAGAGAAACTTTACTTTGTTTGGGGAATATGATGTTACAATTGATTTTGGAATTTAGAGACCTTTTAGAGAAAGTCTGGACAGAGGTACTTTGGATAAATATAAAGGTTGTAATGGATTAAGATTAAATTTGGATAGTATTGTTTAAGTTTAAACCATTTATGAAGATAATTTTTGGAATATTATAATACTATAGTTTTAGGAAAAGGACAACCTGCAGGTTGGGGGATGACCCGTCGCGTCGGACAAAGCTGCAGGAATCGAACCCACAACCATAGTGAGACAGGCCTTTATTACCTACCACTAGACTACATGAAGTCCCTAGTTATTACAAAATTGTTTTCCTCACCTAAATGGTATGTGTTAATATTTGGAACCTTGTACGATTAGAATAAATATAATATTTTTGAGGTCTATTATCTTTTGAGAGAAAGATGAGTTTGTGGTAGAAATTAGTTGACGGTTGAAACTCTACTTGTCAAGTATAAATATATATACCTCTCTCTTATTATATGAATAAATTAATTCTTAAACTTTAGGAAAGAGATATTAAAAAAAATGTGTTATCCTAATACCTTATGTTTTGTTGAACTGATGATATATTAAATCATCATAGATTGAAGGCTTTGAGGCCCTTAATTTTACACTTGTTTGTGATTGATGACCTCAATCACTCCCTACAAATATTTACGTTTTTCCTCCAATTATATGTCACTAATTTCCACCAATGTTCTCCTAATCGAGATCATAATTTGGTGGTGACTTTTTCATTTCCCTTTCCCACTTATTAAGGCTAAATTTTATTAACCTTATTTCTAATGTGGGTTTTCCACAAAGGTATTCTCTACTTTCAACCTTTTATTTTTGAAGAACAATTTCAAATTGTGAGGACTCAGTTTATTTAAGGAGGGGAGAATATAACACCCCAATCTTCCACGGTACTCTTCTCTTTCAATAATGCAATAGCTTGCATTGTACACAAGTTCGATATTCTAACACACTGCGACCAATCAAAGTAGCTGTTTTGAATATTAATACCCACCTTTTGAAATTATATAAATTTTATATTTCAAAATGGACTTCATTTTTGGATTCAGAATATCGGAATTAGCCTATGTTGAATTTTTGGTATTTTTCCGAGAACTTCCAATTTTCGATGAATAGTGAAAAATACTTAAAAACAACTTTTTTAATCAAAATAATTTATAGTGATAAATTATACTATTGAGTGGTTTTAAAGTATAATTATAATATTATTTTACCATTTTATCCAATGGTGGTCATTAGAATTAATTTTACTTTGAAATTGGACATAAACGAGTGTCAATCTTTTGATAGATATTGTTTCATAAAAACACGTTATTTGTTTTGACAGTGGGAATTAAATATAAAAATAATTAATGCAACTTTTATGTTTTGAATTTGTTAAAATGGACATCATTTTTTAATTTGGAATATCAAATATAGTTTAGAGTGAATATTTGGTATTTTTCTGAAAAACATGAATTTTTGATGAATACTGAAACCACTAAGTGGTAGTTTAAAAACTAATTTTTCATGTAAATGAAACATTACCACATCTGTGTATTGAATTTAAAAAATCTGACATACATGATTTTCATTAGTAAGAAAAATGTGGTTCAATGAGATGAAAATAACTTTTGGTGAATAGTAACTTTTAAGTTTTATTAATCGCGATTAAAGGTAATTAGTGTAATTTAAGGTAAATATAATGATATAGTAAAATGAAATTACCTTTACACGTGTCCTACACTTATTGGATGAGTCATGTCCAACAAAGACAATACATGGGTCAACTTGGGGACCCCATGGAGCCACTTGAGTAAGAAAATGACATTAATAACTTTTTATTTAAAGTAAAAATAAAATTTTCACAAACATGTGTTGTTTACTAAAATAATTATTACATGAGGTTATATAAGTTAAATATTCGACTATAAATATTAATTGGAAAGATACAAATATTTCCTACATCATGATATTTTTTTTATAATTTTTAGACATTAAATAAATTAAAATTTTTATGACACCATGATGATGCAGTGATTACCTCATTAATTAACGATTTAAATAAAATGAAAATATAATGTAAAATATAAGACTTAAACTTGTCAAAAACCTATTGGATGAGTATATTTCAAACCCTTATCACCTTATCCTCAATATATATAATTGTGGGACCTTCAAAATTTGAAACTCAATATATAATAATGTAACGTTTCATGACTTTCCAAGAGTGCCCCTCCTCTCCTCTTATAAAAATCCCCCACCTCTACCACCTTATTCACTCATTCAAGCATTGTGGATCGACCAAAATCTGCCCAAATACTCTCTAAACTTCCCTCTCTTACTTCTAGAAGCCTCACTTTGGGCAGAAGTCTTCCCAAGGAAGCATTTGGCTCAAATCAAAAAGAGTTACCCGATTTTAAAGGTAATGTATTCACTTGTGTTATTTTGTTTTATTTTGCTTCTCTAACCCCTTAAAATCTTTTTATTCCTTTATTTTGTAACACAAACAGTATATTAAATATACTAGGATGTTGTTATAAAAATTATTTGATTTACACTTACACACACCTTCGTCTAATGGTTAAAAACATACTGTTTCTGTGGGTGGCGAATTACTGCCTCACGAAACGATGATTGTTCAATATTCTTTTAACACCTCTCATGGTGGCCATTATGATGACACTATTTCTATATATGATATATATTATGTTTATTTTTTCTTTATGCTTCTGCATTTTTCATTTATGGCATACCTTTATGATTTCCATTATAGGTAAACGCGATAATATCATTTTAGGAAGTGCGGACTACCTCCCCCTCAAAGTGATTTGAATCGTTAATGCCATATGTGGGACATATAAAGGATGGAGTTTATGATGTTATATATGATATTATACTGGAATTATAATATACCTTTATATCATTACGATTTCATTCCATTAAATACGAAATAGAAATGAAAGTAGTGTTCATGCGTACGTACGGCTTACCGTCTCCATGAACGGTGCATTTCATTTCTTACCTCTAAATGTTACGTAATTTTATGAATGAATGTATATACTGGATATATATGATATATATTATATATAAATCATGAATATAATTCTGGATATAATGGATATATATCCAGTATATACATTCATTCATAAAATTATGTAACATTTAGAGGTAAGAAATGAAATGCACCGTTCATGGAGACGGTAAGCCGTACGTACGCATGAACACTACGACCAGTATATGAGTGTGGACTATGGAGACCACATTATTGTTGTTTTTCACTTTATGATGTAATGTAACATTTATGAATGTATCTAGTGTTTCCAAATCTACTAAACTAATCGGTCTTCCGAGACTTGATCTTTTGTGATCATGCCAATGTTACGTAATAGCGCACCGACTTTGGGTAACTGGGGTCGGGGCGTTACACAGTATTTAAAAATCAATTAAAAAACATTAATATTTTTATTGTTTTTAATTATAACATGCATTTATATATATATATATATAATAATTTCATATTTCAAAAATACTACCACATTTTTAGAAGTTGTATATTTCATTACAATAATTTTATTTTACAAAATTGTTTTATTATAATTCACATTGATTTGGTAATAATACTAATAAAATAAATAACACTTTAATTTGAAACACGATCTGTTACATATTCCTCCCCTTAAATGAATTGCGGCCTCAAAATTCAATTTTAGAACATATGGTAATTCTAAATTTCCACCTTAATAATTAATAAATTTCTAAGGACACTTAACAATATTAAATAAAAATCTATCACGTAGATTTTTTTTCTAAAAATAAAAAATCTAATATCCATAGATATCTAGACCATTTCTCTAATATAAATCATAACACCCTGATCCTTGTCTTCCAGATTCAATGGTAAAGTCTTTTGTGTAATTTTTTTAAAAAGGTAACTAAAAAATTACACAATTCCTTACACAATTGAGGACCTTTTTCCACACTAGGTTTTAGAGGATTACTTAACATTTTAAATTTATCAGAGTTTAAAAAAATCAAACAGTTGCACCTACTATGCTTCTTCATGGTAACTCCAAAAGCATCGGTGACCAACTTATAGCTTCTATGATTTTTGTAAAAAAAAATTTAAAATAACAGGATGATAATTTAATTTCCCTGTAAGGGGTTTTAAAATTGTTGAAATACCATTTAGGAAATCATTCTTGGAAAGTAAATTTTAGAGATTTTTCTGAAATAATAGCATAAAAATACTTTTTAAAATAACCCTTTGAAAATATAATTGAAATAATTACACTTTAATATAATATACCACTTTTGAAATTAATTACGTAAAAAAATACTTTAAAAGTAATCAAGTGATTTTTTTGAAAATATATACACAAGATATTAAATACAAAAAACTTTGTTGAAACTTGATCATTGAAGGTTGTCTTGGTCCTACACACTTAATGAGGGATGGGTTCACTCCCCAATTACTTACCATATTTAAAACATTCAAGTTCCAATTTTATGAAATCATTTTAAGCTTGCATTACTTTTATAAACATTACTCATCGGGTTTTCTGTTTTAAATTAATGGAAACATATTCATATAAATGCATTCATATGTATATAAATATATTTCATGGAAGTTCATTATATAGATTCTGAACAATTGAATCTATCCAATTTTAAGAATTTCTTAATTCATATAAAGATGATAATAGAACATTTAACATTCATGAAACATTATTTCATTTACTAAACTCATAAAACAGTTTTTAAATTGCACACACATTAACATTTATATATAATCATACATGAAATCCATATTATTACTTTTAATTATATATATAAATATATAAATACTAATTTTAATTGGAAATTACTTGTTTAACTTGGTTCTACCAAATATAATGATACATACACTTTTCATAATTACTTGGAAAATTAATTATTATCCATGTTCTTAACATTTCATTCTCACTCCCCTAAAAATAATTTTTTTAATGTTTATTCAATGCTCATGATTATATGTATATACCAATATATGTATATTAGTATCCATATATTAATTTATACATGTACCGAAAACCAAATCATTTATTTATGGCCATAATTATGATTTTTATATGATGTGTATATGATAAAATTTTGATATTCTAAATTTAAAAATTTACAATATTTTTTTATTCATTATATATTTAAAATAGTTATATACTTGAAAATTTTGCAATTATATATATATATATATCACAAAATAACAGAATATATTCATGTTTAAATAAAACTTTGTTAAAATTAAATCAAATTAAAACATACATGTAATAATAGAAAATGATCCTTATGAAATAAGATTGAATTATAAAAATTAAATCATAATTTAAAAATAAATATAATGACTATATGAAAAATTCTAGAATAGAAGCTTACTAAAAACTTATCAAAATATTCAAAACTACAAAACATGTAATATTTTTATTTAATGAAACCAACAAACACTTTACAAAATAAGTTTCCCTTACAGAAATAAGATTTCAAATAAAAAAACATTAAAATAAATATTTCTCCCTTATCGAATTTCTACTTGTGGTCAGTAAAAAAAATCATCTTATCTACCTAATTTTAGACCCCCAGATTATTTTTTCTCTCACACGCTGGGAGTGAGAACACTTTCCAATAGAAAAACATTTGAGCAGTGAAGCAGCTTTTATAGATTCTTAGATATATTATTTCCTAATGTCGGAAACAACATGTATATATTTATAACATGATATATCACGCTACAACATGGGTTTAGAAAATGAAATTGAATCAATACATATATTGATGATAGAATCATATGCAACAAATGAAAACAACCAAATCTTAAGGAAATCTTGAGTATGTGGTGTTAATGGAAGGATTGTAAAGAAATCATCTAATCAGATAGAATATATATATATATATATATATTTGCAACTAGTTGAAATTGATGAATCCAAAATTAAAATTTAGTTGAAACTATTGACAAATAGTATACAAAAACACAATCAAACTTTAAAAATCAATATCTAGTGGAAGAAAAATTAAACAATGATCAAAGATAATATTGTCAATAGTGACCAAAGAAGAAAATGATGGAAGAAGAAAAATAGATGACTTAGTATACTGAACATGATAATATTTGAAAGGATTTGGACCTAATTTGTATAGATCTTCAAATAAAATTGGTGGTAAGTGATTTGTGTTTAGAAGTTCAACCAAAAACACACTTTGATCTCGATCTCATAGTTGCATCCGATGTTGAAGCCTTCTTCAATCCAAGTACTCGCTCAATGCTTTACTAAATCCCTCGGTTGAACATGACTCGTTCCTATGATTGGGAACACATCCAAAGATGGTCCTTCACTCGCGATATACATCGTCCTCGACTCCCAAAGATGAACCCTCTCTAAGCTCTCAACTCAATTTATATGATGCTCGAGCACTCCCCAAATTGGACCCATGAAACCCATCCCCCAAAACAAAATCACGATTCTTAATTTCATTTTATTATAAATAATTTATATTCATTATAATTCATTTAACATTTTATATATTATTTTATATGTAATTTTAAATTAATAAAATTATATAAATAAAAATTAATACTTACAATATTTAATTAATTTAATATTCATATAAAAATAATTATATTTTTAAAGGGTAATGAAATAGATATATTGAACACAATAATTATTTTTTTTAAATGTCATTATTATATATTATTTGAAAGAAAATAAAACTTATTTTATAAAATCATAATTTATAATTTAAAACAATAATTTTTTATCAAATATTATTATTAATAATTACTAAATATTATATTTCTATCGGATCCTGAAACAAATTACAATTACAAAATAGTACATCCCAAAACTAAAATAATTTTTTTAATATTATTAATTAAATAAACTTTATATGTCAATATATATACAATGTTTAAAAATATATTAAAATTTGATCATATTTTTGTTGTTTTTAATTATATCATGAATTTATATATATTTATTATTAATAATTTAATACTTCAGAAATACTACCACATTTCGCGAAGTAATAAATTGTCATTATAATAATTTTATTTTACAAATTTTTTTAATATAATTAAAATTGAATTATTAATAATACTAATAAAATAAATGACACTTTTATTTGAAACTTATAGTGTTGAAATATATATTTTAACCTTTCATCATAGTATAACCTATAGAAAATTTAATTGTGTTTTATAATCATGTTATCATAGTGTAACTAATAAAAAGGGAATGGGTTTCAAAAACATCTTTTTACCCTAAAAACATTAAGAGAAATAATAGTAGTGTTATCCTTCTATCATATCACCATTAAATAATAGTAAACATTGATGGATTTCATCTTATATGGAAAATGATTTTGAATGATCACCTATAACATTCCTTGAGTAAAATACTAATTTCACTTTCAAAAAAAATATAAAATATAAAATAAAAAAATCACATTAATTTTTTTTACTAAAATTATATATATATATATATATATATATCCTTAAATCATTGATCATTCATGGAGGGGTGGGAATACCATTCATGTTGTACATGTTGAATAAGAAGAAAATCCTTTCACATGTTCGGTAAATGAAAAATGAGACTTGTTTGGAATATAACATTAAGATCACATTTATAAATTTTTCTAAATAGTCAAACATGGATAAAGATTACATTAATAAATCATTTTGATAATGTCAAACAATTTTTTTATAAAACATGTATGTGGAAGAAAAGGGGTTTTTTCAACTGAAGAGATAAATAAATGTAACTTATATTAAAAAATTATTTTTGAATATTGAGTACAAAAAGAGAGGAAAATGACGGGAAAACATTTATAATCATGAATTAACCAGATGAGAAGAACTTTTATGAGCTTATTGAGATATATATCATATTATTTCATAATTGGAAGTATGATCATAAACAATTTCGATAAACGATGAAAACGAAACCTAAAAAATATACCACATTAGTAACATTGAATTATAAGCCCCGTGAAAATAGAAAATTAAATGAAACATATAATATTATAAGAATAAATAAACTAATGATATTATATGTAAAAGGGGATTTATATAAACTTCATAGAATAATATTTGTGCATAACATAATGTTTGTATCAAAGATGACAAATTGTGAAAAAAAATATTTACCTTAAGTCTTGAATTGCTTTATAAAAATTGGAACCTCGTGAAGAATAAATATAATTTTATTACACTTATATTAAGTAACCACAATTATACATATAATACCATATATTCTTTACATATGAAATTTTATAATAATTTTATTAACAATTCCTTGTTAATGTTACATTTTATGGAAAAATAGCTTTGATTTTCATGAATAATTAGATTTGTTAATTTTTTCCTATTGATTTTATAATGGTTCCATTATATATATAATTTTATCCAGAATACTATCATCATATATATTTTTTTTATGTATATATATTTTATTCAATAAAATATAGATAATGAAAATGAAATACACCGTTAATCAAGACAATATGTTGTACGTACACGTGAACACTATTTCCATTTTCTTGAAGAATGATATGAAAAAAATGTAAAAAAATTATTACCATTATATAATAATTTTTCTTCCATATATATCACATAATTTTATTAAAACATTCACTTATTACCTTCTAGTGAAGCGTACCCAAAGAACGAATCCCAAGGCTACATGATGAGGTTGTCTGCTGTACACACGTGCAACGTCATTGTATTCTCGTAGAATGGAATGTAAGAGGGTATATGAGATATAATAATTCAAGATGTATAAAAGATCATAAACATTATATATAAAAATTAAATATGTCATTATATCCATATGTGAATGTTGGTGATGGAAAATGAATAAAATAAGTTTGAGAGGTGGTAGTCCACTAAACACACGATCAACAGTTTCATTTCCCATTTGATTGAGGTAGAGATGGATCTAGATTATACAAAACTCATAATAAAATATCCTTATACTTGAGATAATTGCGTTATTATATCAAAATAATTAACATATATTTTTTGGAGTTATAATAAGAAGTAAAAAATATTCATAGTTAAAAAAAAATTATCTCTTCTTTGTAAAACCTCTATAGGTTTAACATAATGCCTTAAAAGATTTTATTTTTATCTAAAAAAAGGTCTCTATGATTTTAGGAGGGCTGTAAGGCAGATATTTGGGGATGTAATTTCTAAAGAAGAGGGTTTTGGAATTCTGAATAGGAGAGGATATGGGGTTTCCTTTTATAAGCGGGGGAGTGGAAACACATTGACTTTGGGAAAAGAATAAAGTGTATGCAATTTTGTTTCATAAAAATGATCCAAAATGTGAAATTAAAGAAAATTAGAGCTGATAAGGTTTCTATATTTCTATATAATGGTTGTTGGACACGTTTCTAGGTTATTTTACACATTATAATTTTTGTTTAACCCTCGAGAAAATGGTTTTAAGAATGACCATACTAATTACTATTTTCTATTTGTTCCTATTATTTTTTACAATATAAATTTTGTTGGAATTTATATATAATATAAATTATTACGATTATAAATATTTAATCCATTTTTTCAAATTATATTCAAAAAATGGAAAATTTTAATGCAAAACTAAATCCATCGACTCGATCAAAAGGTGGTTTTCAAAAGAGGGAATGTTCAAAAGGTTTATTTTTTTTATAAATTCAATATGAAATTGATTAAAATGGCCAAAATATGATTTATAAATATATTATTGAACAATTTTTTTTTTAATTTTTTTTAAAAGGAAACTTATATATTATTTAAATAAAAGGGAATTATTCAATAAAAACTAATATTCTTCAAAATTAATTGAATGGTTAGTATTTTAAAACAATTGAAAAAAGTACCCTAAGAAAATTTATAAATTTTATTTTAAAAAATGAAGTGTATTTTTAAAGTAAATTTTATGAAATTTACAATAAATAATTTTATTCTTTAATAAAAAACAGATAAATGGAATTTTTGATAAAACAGGATTTTCAAAAAAAATAATTATTTTACTAAAAATTTAATACTTTTTTATAAATATGTTTTCTTTAAATAAAACCATTATACTTAATATTTTTAATTTCATTATTCTTATCAATGCATCAATTTTTAATAGTTATTTCAGGATTTCAATGTTAAAGAATGATATAAATAGTATATTTTGGTTCACCAAAACTGAGAGTTGTGTATAGTGAATGTTATCGAAGAAATTTAATTTATTTGAAATTTTTGATTCATAAAACTAGGGAGTGTTAAACTATACCCAACATAAAATTAATTTCAACCTAAAAAATAATCAATTAAATATAAAAAAATGGGGATACTTTGGCCTCATTACATTATGAGGAACCCATGTAGCTCCCTCATACCATTGGTTTCAAAAAAAAATTGACCAGCTCAGTAGTCTTGTTTCACAGGAATTGAACTCTTTGATCAATAATCTCCATTGTATATTCCTAATAAGAAATATCTTTCTACAGTGTCATGACATCTTATTTCAGTACATATTAAGGTTCAGGCATGTCCTTACCCATGAGAGATACATGGAACACATCTTGGCCCTAATAGTGGTTTGTTAGAAGTTCCAACAATTATTATACCATCCCAATTCAATTAGGAATTTCAAATGGAACAATATACCTAGGGTCTAATATCTACTTATTCCTAAATCTCATAATCTTCTTATATATAGAGATTATCAGAAATACATTATCACTAATATAAAATTTCAGATCATGTTGTTGATTATAAGAACTATTTTTCTATCGACATTGTGCTACCCTAATGTGTTGTTCAGTGGATATAACATTCTATTAAATTTCAACAGCTTTCATTGGTCCTAATTTTTTTTAATTTCTCCCCCATAATTCCAATAAATTGAAGATCTGAAATTATTTCAACTGAATGATTCATAAGGATCTATTTTAATACTCATTTTAAAGCTTTTTTGTATAACAACTCAACTAGGGGATGTTATTCATCCTAACCACCATTGGAATCCACAGAAAAATATCTCAATATATCCTAAAGGATTTGAATTATTCTTTTTTTCTCTGAAAATCTATTTTAGAATGATATATAATGATAAAACTCAACTCTTTATCAAGATCTTACTGAATACATCACTGGATCATTGAGGTAACACTAAGATTCCAATCAAACATAATGGAATGTTGAACTCCATGAAAAATTATAATATCCTTTATGTATATCCTAGAAATCTAATTCAAAGAGAAATATTCTATGATAGTAATGAAGTGTGATGAATTTGTAAGGAAATTGAATAGGACCCATATAACATTGTTCCCTTTAGAATTTTTTGGGAGTCAGATGACAAAATCCATGGGGATGTTTTATCATTTCCATTCTGGTATGGGTAATCGATGTACCATCCACTAATACTTTTGTCTATAATCTTCAAAATTGCTGACATACCAATAAAAAAGATACAAAATCTATTATATATCTCTTCATCGTATCCCATGAAAAATTTGATTTCAAATATTTATAAATCTTTATACTTAAAATATGAATACATAATAAAGAACTGTCAGAACCATCTAAAAACTCATTCAAATTTGGTGTGGATGGAACAAATACACAATTTTTGAAGCTTATCATTTTTTCATGATCAAAGTTAAACTCTGTAATATTTATAACCATCTTTTGTAGCTCTTAATATTTCTTCTATACCATATTCTTCTTCACTTGGATAGATGGTTGAACATTCAATTAATAATGATAAGATTATTCTACTACAATCAACATATTTAGATCCATCCATTTATAATCTGATAATATTGGATATTTTATAATCCTCATCCAAGATAATCTATCACAATCCTTTCGACACAAATCATTTCCCACTCCCTTCACTTTCCTTGGGTGGTAATGTATTGAACATTCATAATCATTAACTAGTTAAAACCATCTCCTCTAACACATGTTCATCTCCTTTTTTTTGAATATATTGTTTATTTTGTTATTAGTATATGTATAAAAATTATCCCAATAAAGATATTTAATCCCTTTATTTAATATAAAAATTACCACATCTAATACCAAATAATGAGTTTTTAAATTTTTCTCATGAACCATTAATTTTCATGAGTCATAAGTTATAACTATATAATAATTCATAATAATGAATCTCAATCCATTATTGTATTCATTTCCTTATATTACAAACCCTTATCCATTTTATGATAATGTATGAATTAGTGTGCAAACTAATCTTCTATTATATTCCATAAAATTTTAATCACTTTTGTCTGTCCAATGGAACATGGATACCTTCCATGTTAACCAAGTGATTGAATTAGAGAGTCATGAGAAATTATAAAAAAACATTGATAATATGCATCCAAACCAAAAACACTCGTGATCTCATTCATTGTGGTTTTTTCTATGACAATATTCAATATCCTCCTTCTTTTATGGATTTGATGATATAAACTCTCATGATATTATATAACTTAAAAATGAAACCTTTTATCACCAAAATTCACATATTATAAATAAATTTATGTATTTTTTCATCTATAGGGACTTTAGTACAATTCTCAATTAATATTAATGCTCTTAATTTCCAATTGAATAGATAATAATATCATCCATAAAGACTGAAACAAACTGATCATGGAAATATCTAAATAAACTATTCATTAAATCTATGAAGATAGAGAGGGAATTAGTAAGACTAAATCACATCACTATATACTCATAATGTCCATACCTAATATGTATTATAGTTTTTTGTATACCATCTACCTCGAAACTCAATTGATGAAATCTCAGATGAAGGTAAACTTTGTAAAATTATTGACATCATATAGTTGATCAAATAAGTCATCAATATGGGATAGAGGTTACCTATTCTTGATTCTTATATTGTTCCAATCTGGATAATCAATGAAAAGTTTCATTGATAGATATTTAATTTATAAAAATAGAATGGTATAACCCCGACATGACACACACGGCTGAATGAATCCCTTTTCATGATTCCCCTTCAGTTTCTTAATCAATTTCTATAACTCGATCAGGGTCATTCTATAGAGAGTCTTTAAAAAATGTGTGGAACCATGTATGCATTCTATTAAAAAGTAAACACAAAAATTAGGTGGAAGAATAGGAAACTATTCTATAAATACATCCAAAAACTCCTAAAAAGAGGCATATCATTGATGTTGAGATTATCCCCAACCAACAAAGATAAACACCCCTTTTGAATAGGAATCAAAACCCATATATTGTATGCAATTTGAATTGGAAGACTATATTTCTCATCTTAATGATATAAGAACATATTTTGGTTTGGAATATAAAATGCGACTTCCCTTCCTCTATAATTAATGTTGGATTTATGTTTTTAAATACAATCCATGCCTAATATAACATAAAATTCAATCATATGAAGAATGATAGGATTCTCAGGAAGCATATTCCCACAAACCTCAATCATATATCAGTCATATACATGAAATTGGATCCTAATACTACAATGGGGTTTCGATAATATTTATACATATAATCATTTGGGTGGAATCATGATACCCTTAGAAAATTCATCATATTTGAATGAATGGGATGATCTAGAGTCAAATAGAACAATAGTAGTTCTAGAGTAGATGATAGGTGTACATGTCACCATATTTTCATCACACACCTCATTAGAAATAGTGATCACCTATGATTTCCATTTTCCTCTCTACTTTAGAGCTTACTAATGTATATCATCACAATTAACCTTCATATTTGGGCACTAGTTAGCATATTTCCCAAACATATTTCATTTTAACCCATGATGTTTGGATGGTTCATTCTGTACATCTTTCTCTCTAATCACATAATTAGCTAAATTATTCCCATCACTTATGTAATCAATTGCTCGATAACCTTCTTTCCCACACCTATAACATTTACTAGTCCCTATGAATTTTTTATCTTCATTTTTCCTTTCACACATTGAGTGTGAATGAAATATGATATTCTTTTCTCAATGGTTTTTAAATTTACCTTTGAATTCCACATTTATATTCTTTTCAAATCCATTATATCAATAGATAACCCAAATATACAGTTCATCTTTGATATAACAATAAATTATTTCTACATAGATTCTGAATTCCCTTATAGAAAAAACCCTTTGGAGAATTGGTTTTAAGCCACTAAATAATCAACCAGCCTTAATTTTAGGTTAGATGATAAAACATGGATCATATAGCACAGGTCTTGTAAAATTTTATTCATAGGTTTGTAAAAATTCATTATTCATTTTACTTAACTAAAGAAATTCCTTCTCTATTTTCTTTTGAAGAATATAGGGAAAGTATCTATAGGAAAATATTTTCATAAACACATCCCATTACATGGATCCAATTTCATATTTCCATATCAATTTCTTGATAATAGTCTTATATTGATATATTTCACTACAAACGAGGGACAACCAAAATGAATTTTTTATGCTCTGAACACTAGAGAATGGTACAAATCAATTGTTTAGCAAATACTGTATCAATAAAAACACTAAATGGAGGTGGGATTTTCCTCAATAAGGACTCAATAAAATGTTGTTCCCCTATTTTCTCTATTATAAGTTCAACATTATTCATGGCATGAGATAGTTGTGTGAAAATAGAAAGAAGATTTTTCGTTTCAACTATAATAACATTCATTGGATTGGGGGGGAAATCATACCATTATCCATCACACTCAGTAGTAATGTGGTTCTTTAAGGATCAATCCATACACTAAAACCAAAATTCCTAGTGTGAGAAACAATAATCAAAGTGGGGAACCATATAATCCCAAAAAAAACATATCAAATGTCTAAACCACTACACCTTTTTTACTCAACAACATCATAAGTTTATCTAAGGTCATTGATAGTCATCATCTATTTAAATATACCACAATGGTTCATAATGAGTTTTTGAATTTCCAAATAATATCCCCTGGGAATGTAAAACTAGACATTTAATAGGGCTTATTTTCATGCACCAGGTTATGATCAAGTCCATAAAAATACACCATTTTGAAGTTATTAACCCTAAGAACCACTCTACTAGATCCACATCCACTTTTAGTTTTTTGAAAGCATTGAAATTTATAGGAAACCAATCACTCTATCCTTTACAATAATTCCATGTCATTTTCCTATATGTTGAATCATCCTTAGAATTATCCTTAAACATGTCCATAGGAATAAACATATACATATATATAGGGATCTCACTATGGTTTTATCATCCTATTTCCAAAATTTAACTAAATATATTAGTTGATACCAACTATAGTGACCCCGGACTTTCACACATAGATATTACATCTTTTAGATGAATATGAATTTCATTACACAAATGAACTTATAATGATCAATATAATATAGTGAATTTAGAAACATAGAAACATAAAAAAATGGTTCATATTAGTTCTCTATCATCTCCCACTTAATTCTTCATAACTAGCACCCTTCTTATAAATATAAAATATAATACAAATCATTATAACAAGAGTAAAAGAAACAGAAGAATGGGTGAGATCAGATTATCAGTAAATGTAATTAATGAAAATAGGTAAACAAAATATTATAATAAGGGTATGATAATGTAAAATTAAAATATAAAAAAAACATCCTTCACATCAAAGATTAAAATAAGGATTCATGGAATATATGATGTAAATCCGTAAGATATAAATCATAAGTAAATCAAATAAAATAATCATTGAGAGTATAACATTGACATAAGACATGGAATTATGACATACACATAAGAATATAAAATTATTTCAATAGTAATCAGTGATTATTTCCAAGTTTATTGGAGTGGAATTTTTTCACTCTCTAAAACATCATAGTAGTCAAGGTTCTCTCCAAAGATTGTCTTCATTTCTAGAAATGGATTTACACCCAATTCTAATCCTATTTACCTCATGATATTTCAATAATTTCCAAATTCATTAAAGGGATATATAGGTCCCAACCATCACATAATGAATTCAAATAAATGTGTTCCATAAGATCATAAAATATTCATCTTATCAATACCCTAAAACGTATTGGGTTTATAAAGAATTAAATTGTAATAAAACATAAGTAAAATAAATCTGTTTTATATAAATTTCATCATTTCATCATAGAATAACCTATGTAACATGGAGTAGGTTTCATATGAATTTTATCAAGGTATAACCAATTTAAATGAAATGTGTTACATAAATACCCTATAATTCTAAAAATAAACCATTTAGATAAAGCATCATAATGGTATCCTTGGTTTATATCCCCAGTATAGTATAATAAACATCCTAGGATGTCATATTATATGGAAAACAATTTGAATATCATATATAACATGTCTTGAGTAAAATAGAGTTTTTACTTTGATATTCACTTTAAAAAAGCATAAAAATATATAAAAATATTTTCATTTGAAAATAATATTGGAAAAGTATCAAGGAATGTTTAAACCATAGATCAGTTATGGAAGAGAGAAATATAATTCATGCCATACATTTCAAAAAAAACAATGATTCCTTTTCCAGTTTTAGTAAATACTGAACAATCCTTGTTTAGAAAAAAATAAAGATTACATTAAATATTTTTTCGTAAATAGTAAAAAATTGATAAAAACAAATTTTTAAAATCCTTTGAATAATATAAAAATATTTTTGAAATCATTTTTAGAAAACAAAGATATGGAAGAAAAATGGTGTTTCAAAAGAAGAGAGAAATAATGTCAGTTTACTTTAAAGAAATTATTTTTAAATCATGTGTACATAAAGTGATAAAAATGAAGGGAAAACTTGTATTCTCATGAAATAATGATAATTGAATAAAATAATATAGTTTATTTATGAATATATCATAATATTTCATCAATGGAATTAAAACCATAAAAAATTCCAAAAAAATGATGACATTGTAACATAAAACTCTTAACTCTTTGAAAAAATTGAATCATAAGACCCATTAAAAAATTTATTTTAAACTAAGAATATCATGAGAATAAAAAAATTCATGATATTTTATTTCAAAGGGGTTTTATGTACTCCTCATAAAAGAAGATAGGTTCATAACATAATGTATGTCTCCAAGAAGACAAATTAAGGAAAAAGCACTACAATAAGTATCAATTTCATTCATTTTCATTTGAACCCAATTTATGATAAATATAAATTGGATACATATATACAAATTATTCATACTTTAATATATCATACCAAAAATTATTTTCTTATGACCTTTTATAATTCATTTATTAAAAATTCCATGTTATGTCACATTTAAGGAAATAACTTCTTTGTTTTTTATGTATATTTTTATATTTTAATTTTGGTATTCTTTTAAAGATCATGGATACATCATATAAATAATGTTAAAATTATATAAATATTATATATATTCATTATATTTATTTTTATAAAATCATTAAAATTAATAGATATAAAATAAAATACCCCATTCATTAAGACCGTAGACCATATGTACACTTGAACGTTGTTTCCATTTTCTCGACAGATAAAACAAAAGAATGTAAAATTATATATTATAAATAAAGAATAATTTTTTACTTCATATTTATCATGTATGTTTATTTAAACTTTTATTTATTACCTTCCATGTAAAAAGTACATAAAGAATGAGTCACATTACTTCAGGAGGCGGCAATCCTCCATACAAACAAGTGACATTATCGTATTCCCACAAAATGAAAAGTAATAGGATATATGTGATATTATATTTACGGAGTAATAAAAATATCACAAATATAGTGCATAATTATTTAATCTACCATTATATCTATCCATGAGATATGAAGAAGCAAAACAAATAATATTGGTTCCTGAGGCGGTTTTCTACTATACAAATGATCATTGCTTTCGTTTTTATCATTTGATGGAGTTGGATGTGGATAAATGAAATTCAACTAACATAATAAAATATTATTATATGGAATATAATTATTTTTTATATCAAAATATTTTAATAATAATTGAATTTGTTAGAAGAAGAATAAAAAAAGGTATAGTTAAAAACATTACCTCTTCTTCAGATAATCTCATTAGGTTTAACCTAAATACACCATAGATTGGATTTGAAACCCCAAAATGGCATCTCGGATGGGTAGAGAGAATTAAGGAAGATAATTTTATAGGTATTTGTTGAATCAAATGGCTTTGTAAGTGTGACAAGGAGATGAGAGGGGGAGTATTTTTATAAGTGTAGGAGAGAAAAGACTTGGAATATTTGAAAATAATAGTGTATCCACATTTTTCACATTCCAATGTCTAAAAAATTGGAAATTATCTTAAATTATAGGTTAGAAGGTAAAATATGGCCATCTAATCGGGTTTTTAAAATATTATACAATATTTTACCCCTTATATTTTTAGTTTAAAACATGATAAACCCCTTTTTACATTAAACGTGGTAATTAAATTTTACTTTTGTTTTTATTCATTAAAAAAATAAGTTTATGTTATTATATAATATAAATTTTGAATATTCAAAATATGCAATATATTTTTTCAAATTACATTCATATAAGTTACAAAATTTAATTTAAAATTGAACCCGTTGACGTGACTATAACACAAAATTCTGAAAAGAAATTGTCCAAAAGTTCTAAAAATTTATATAAAAATTCAACATTATATTGGTTAAAATGACCTAAATTAGATTCGTAAAAATATAATTTAACTTAGGTTACTTTTAAAACTATTTAGAACAAATGTATCCTTATATATTCTTAATATGAAAGGGAATTTTTCAATAAAAACTTATTTTTTTCAATAATTTTTGCAATATTTATCTTTTCAGATTAGTTTTAAAAATTCACCCAAAATAATACCGAAATATAGATTTCAAAACATATTATTTTTTCAAATAAATTTTATAAAATTTATAAATATTAATATTAATATTTTTTCACAAAAAACAATAAATAATTTTATGATAAAATAGAATTTATGAAACATATATTTATTTTACCCAAAACTAAGTAATTCTTTAAAAATATTTTTTCTTTATATAAATCCAATATAATTAATTATTAATTATTAATTATTAATACTCACACTTCTATATTTAAAGGTAAGGTCATAATTATAATGTAAAATTGTAATATCAATTGTATATTGTGGTTCGTTAGAACTCAATGTTTCATGTAGTAGAAGATACGGCGAAAATTAAATGTAATAAATTCTTTTCAAAAACTATCATGGTGTTATAAGTATAAAAATGGATATTGGGGGTTAAAATAATTAGATAATGGTTAAAATGAACAAAAAACCTTTCTATATCCTATTATACAAGATTATTTCAACCCTATATCAACATTAAGTCACTATTAAGCTAATTTTTAACCAATTTTCTATGAATTAGAATTTATAGTATTTTAATGTTTTGAAATATTATAAGAGTTCCCCTTCCCAGCCTTAAAAAATTATACTAATATTCTCTCTTCTTTACACCACTTTGAGCCATATTGATTGAATAAACCCTTCAGAATTATCTTTTAAGTATACCTATATAAGAATTAGAGTTTATTTTCATCTTACTAGACTATTACAAGGGTTATTAAGATAGGATATAAATGAGGTTTACTAAAGAAGAGGTAATCATCCTACCCAAACTATTTAAATTTAGTTATTCTTATACCTCCACTAAATCTATAATATTACTCATAAAATAAAAAATTGAGTATAATATATTTACGAAAATGTTGTTATTATTATGGAACCATCATTATACACCATAATTCAATAAAATTGGAAATGAAAAGTGTCACTCATGCATACATACAAACTACCTCCTCTATATAGTGATATGATTCATTCTTCATCACCATAATCCATGGGTGGTTGTTATCATGGGTTTAAAATTTATATATTATATTTATGGATTAATTATAATTATAGAATTACAATATCTTATATATATTCTTATATTTCCATCTATTTAAAAACAATAACGTCACACATGCATATGTCTGGTCTGCCACTTCCATGACGCGATATGAATCATTTTTACTTATCAATTTAAATAGAGGTTAATAATGAAATAATTAATATATATATATATATAATATAATAATGAATATTTAATAGTTAATTATTTTCTAATTTTTTTCCATCCATTGAAATGTTGGAACATCACTTTAGTGTACACGAGGACTATCATCTCTATAAAGTGAGGTAATTCATTTTTCGTCACTCTTTTATGTGAGTTGTTTTAAAATTCTATATATTGATTAAATATAATACTTATTATATGATTAAAAAATATATATGATGAATCCATGATCAATTTACAATGATTGTAACCATTGAATTGAAACATACCTGGAAAACAGAAAGGTTTTCACCAAAATGTCAATTTTAAGAAGGAATTGGTAATTTAATAGTAAGGAAATGTTAATTTTTTTACTTTATGTATGAATACTATTTTGAAATAGATTTATAATAAATCTATATTAATTATACAGTAGGTCTGAACATGTAAAAATTATTACAAAACTTTAGGTAAGGATATTTATCATTATACTTTTATTTATTACACATATGCCATATTCACCACATGTTTATTTTATATGGTATATATACTTATAATGAATTTATTTTGGGGTGATTCTCATGAAATGTTTAAGGATTTAAAAATCCATATATGGTTCACTCCTTTATGAGGTTTTGGTTTGGTGATTACCAGTGCAGTAAATGATTTATGTTTCGCTCCTACTTTTACCGAGATCGTTTATTATTGAATTTCCATGGAGGAAATTATACGATATATACCTAAAAACCCTATTAATATTTATCATCTTCCCATCATTTAGATAATTGTTTTAGAACTTTATTCCACTCTTTGGTACTCAAAATGGTTCAAAAAGTCCTTTTATGAATGGTCAACCTTATTTTTCACATTTTTTTCAAAAAAACATTCTATCCTATATCAATGTTTATTATAAAGTCAACAATTTTTTAAATATCCGTAAATGATTTTTTTATTAAATTTACCAATGTTTTAATTTTTATAAAACAAATTAAAAATAATCTACTTTTTAGTTTTTGAATAATGTACTTTTTAACAAAGGTGTGAACATAATCATTTTTTTGAAGATTATATCATGAATGGAACTTTCCTCTATCATGACAGCTCAATGAATTGAAAATTCCTTTGAAATATTTAATGGTTTTTTAATAAAATGTTTTCCATAATATTTTAGAAATATTGGGACTTTATATATTTGATTTAAAAATTAAAATGTTATTTTCCTCATGAAATATTATAGTGATATTTTTAAGGAATTATTTATCTATGATAAAATATGTTGATGTTAATTAGTCCTTACAAGGGATATGAACCATGATACTATCATTATTCATCATCTGGATGGTTTATGATTATGATAATTTGGTGTTTTTAAAACCATTATATTTTCCACAGGTTATGTTATGATGATATGATGAATGTCTTGTGATTTTTTGGTTTTCATATTGTGGAATTATTATTAAGTAACAATTAGGTCTGTTATATCCTTTAATGCATTAGGTAATGTGATATTGATGTGGCATAAGATGATAATGAAAAATAGGGTCATGATTTTTAATATATATTTTTTTCACATTTTGATGCATGACTATGATTTATTTCTGTCCTTTCTCTCATTATTATGTGTGTCCATGATTAGGAATATCATTTTTCAAAATAATATGATTTCTTATGATTGTGATGCTACATACCTAAGTTATAACTCTTTAATTATGAATACAAATTTAGAACCCTTATTGAACATGATTTTGTATATGAATTGATTTTGGAGTTTATGATCTAGTATTTTAAAAGTATGACTATTTTATATTAAGGAGATTAACATTATTATGTTATCACAACCTTATGATTATGGTATTCTCTCATGATTTATATCTCCCATGACTAACCTTACTGAGAATCTAAGCTCAACCTTTCTTATGTTTTTCCTTCCCTGGTTTTGTATAAAATTATTTATGTGTAATTATCAGATAAGGGTTCCTTATGTAAAGAAATGTGTTTAAGATGATGAATATTTTACCCAAATTATATGTTTATGCATCTATTGTCAATGTATACTAAAACTTTTTTCCCAAGAATGTTTATTTGTGATATATATTGAGTATTGAAAACAAAATATATAATATCTATGTATGTGAGGAATAATCCTTTATAAAGAACATTTAATGGAGGAGTATCAAGATCATCATCACTATAATACCATCAAATCATGTGATTGTTCTGAGGAGATATCCTCATCATTTTCTAGTGAACATGGGGACTAGTGGGGGTGGATTTTTGTGACCACTACACAATAGTTCATGATATTATAGTTGAACTAGAGTGTTTAGAGGGTTTAGGATTCATTTCTTCCAGTATGATTTTATATTAAATGGTGTAACCTATTTTCAAAAGGCTTAACAATTGTTTTCTTAGTTCGAGGAAAAATCATGTAAGCAACATGTAATCCTTTATTTTATAGAAGAGACCATTCACCATGTGGAGGTACAATTGTTGATGTGTGTGTATGGGTATACACATGTAATATCCTAGACAATAGAGTGCAAATATATGATTGGTAGTATTCAAGTATTAATGAATGAGGATCTACCATGGGTAGAGGGGGAATTGGAAGAGGTATCTAGGATATAACAACTTATCAAATCAATATGTCAAAGGCTATCTAAGATAAAAAAATCCATTTCTTAGGATGATCAAAAATGGCTAATTTTTTATAATATCTGAGATGCTCTAGTATTTGGAAAATCTTCCTCTTTTATATTTCAAAATAAAAATAAAAATTCATTTCTTTTTTGAATTCTATTTGCCAAATCTTTTATCTTAGCCCCATTACTGAAACACCAAACATAAAATATCTAATCCCATCTCAGTCCATCATTATGTGAGAAATCACAAATATAGATAATATCATTTAATTTTATGAGAATGTTAGAATTTTTTTTAGCGGATTCAATGTTAGGATTACATTTCAATCTCTATTGGATACACATTATAATATTGGAACAAGTTTGGTGTGATCACATATATTAAGTCACCTTCATAATTTATAGTATTATTGAGGGTGAAATAGAAAAGGTGTTGGGATTTCACTTTGGTAGAGGGAATGAAAAGAGTGGTAAATTTAAACTCCAAGGGTCTGTAATGATAGATGTAGGAGGAAAATTTGTTGAGGATAATCATTGAACACATTTCAAACATAGTTTCCACTAACGTATTGGTGAAGATATCTTCTCTAATACATATACCATGGATTTTAGGTGGGCCTTTGGGGAATTTTTCCATCACCACAGTGGAGTCTGTTTATAGATACATGGGATGGTTTTGTTGTTGAATGAACCTTGTATAATAGAAATACTTTTACATCATCATGTCATCACCATAATGGATCCCATTTAGTGGGAAAATGGATATATATTCATTTCAAGGGGAAAAATGTCTGCCTATGGATGGGTGGGATGGTCAATAACAGTTCCATATCTATAAATATTACACCATAATCCATCAATAATATAAATAGGGTTGACCAAAAATATAGAAGGAATGTGGGATGATGGGGTAAACACAAATTCCAGCAGGGCGAGAGACACAAAAAGGGGATTTAATAGTGATTTAAGGAAGACATTGATGATATCTACTCTTTTTATGTTTTTATCTTATGTATTTAACCAAATACTAGATGATAGTTTAACTATTAATATCACGATACAAGGGTTTGTTCCTTTTATGGTTGTGTAACTAGTACCAAAGTGGCATGATGTAGTTTAATATCATTCAGCTTTAAACTATTGTAAATCCTTTTTTGATCATATATCTAGGACTAAGACTATGAATTATAATATCATTTGATGAGGATAAAAGTTGATTGTGGAGTTTTATGTTGATATGGGGAATAAGAAGAACCTAACCTGATTAGGAATCCCAAATTCCAAGATAGATAACCCCAAAATTTGAGTGTACTCAATTTAGAGTCATGACACTCTGACTAATATATCTCCATAAAAATATGACTAATTCATATATTAAGGAAAAATTATATTGTTGGAATGAATACACAATGTGGATTAGTCATGGACTTATCCATGAAACATAACTAGGTACATATATCATATATTTTTTATTTATATGTATAGGCTGGGGGATTCGTCTAAGATAATTGACAATGAAAGTGGTTCCCCTAAGTCTACCAAGAAGCCCAGTATCAGGAGAGTATGGGATTTGAATTTTATGTTGGGTATAGAAATTTTTTTTGGTGCCACTATATATACAATTTTATGGGAATCATTCCACACGTAGTTCTAGAGGGTGGCATGGAAGGAGATAGATTTCATGTAGGGGATATCCTCTTAGGTGAGGGATAATGTATCATGAATTTTTTTGTCTTGAGATTGGGATGTCACCATGTAGTTTATTTTCATTTATTAAGGAAGTTGACCACATAGTTTAAAATCATCAAGTGATAATGAATGGGAATAAATTCCAATCCTGCTAATAATCAAAATAATGTAAAAACCTTATGTCTATGTGAATCATCCTCAGTGTGAGAAATATAGAGAAATGGATGGATGATTTTTTTACAAGCGTGCTAACAGGATGACTGAGTTGGAGTTAGAAGGATACATAAACCACTACGATAACCCATGAAAATGAGTAGACTGGTTGGATTGGATTCGATAGGGCCAATCTAGTGCCACAAATAAAATAAAAGGTATAAAAGGGTAACAATGAGGGTTTTCTTAGTCCACTTGATAAAAGGGGAGTGAATGGAGGTAAATTATTCCTTCCAAAATCATTACTATAATGAGGAGAAAAATAATATTTTGATGACTTTTAAACACATTTAAAACATTAATTCGAATTATATATCATCAAGAATATAGGTAAATAAATGAGGTCCAACCATCAACAATGTATTTGAAATACGGGTCATGTCATGTTGTAGGAGAGAATTCTCTAGGATGTGTATAGTAGATGGGGGGTGGGCCTTTAAAGTGTTCTATTGTGTCTATAGGGGAGTATGTTTTCAAATGAAAGGTTGATGGGGATACTCATCCTCTAAGGACACAATATGTGGAGTTGAAGGAAAAAAGATCAAGAAGTGATCTATAAATATCAAGGATACATTGAGATTAAATATTCATATCAATGCGGTGCACCCAGATTAATGGAGTATTGGACCCACATGAGATATGAGGAAAATATTTAACCATGTCTTGGGGGTGTGTTTGATCCCTAATTATATATAGATTAATTTTATATTTCTTGGACCATGGGGTGAATCTAGTTTTAGGTTTTATATATTAGTTTAAGGATTTGGTGGTTGGTATAGAACCAAGAAGAGGCCAAAACCAACATGAATTGAAAGTCTTAATACCAATAAATAATACATCAAGGAGAAAAGGAATCATATTATCATTATGAATGTTGGAACCAAGGAAGGATTTTCTATATGGAAAAGGAGGGGAAATAACCTAATGTGAATTGAAAAATCAATTCCATTATAGAGAACCCCAAGATGGTGTGCATGTAATTTATGGTTATGGGGATTAGACTAAAGGTTAATTCCTTCTAAGATTAGTAGTCCTAGACCAAGACCATGTAGTTTTACATCATATGAAAATACATGATTATATGTAGTTTAAAGTAACAAGACAAGGGTTGATCTAGGTTCCGGGCGCAGCGGAAGCGCGTTGGTGGGTTTGCCCAACTTTAATTTTAGCGTTAAATGACGTTCAATCCGAGATCCTTCATGATATAAAATGCTGGATATTCGGAATAGAACGAAGATGGAAAAAAGAAAAGAAGAGTCCCAGAACCCTTGAGATAGGATCTTCATATGTTGGTTATAATTAATTTAATTAATTCATAAGAATTACCTCGATGGAATTCTTTCTTCGTTGGTGTCTCCGGTCATGATCCTATGATCTATCGTTGCATGGGAGAATCCAAGTGTAAGATTCCTCTAGAAGGGATCAACATGTGTGCCACGTATCTCTGGATGTCACCAAAGGGAACTCTAGGTGCTAGCGTGGAAGATCCTTCGCTTGTGATGTCTGTCTTCGATCACCTTGATCCGGTGGAGGATCTCGCTTTCGTAACTTGAAAGCGTTCTTGGTGGAAATGGAATTATCTCTTGGCTTGAGAGTATTTCCAATTCGTTGTGCACAACCAAAAAATGGATAACCCCTTTGATAATAATTCAATTAAGATTTATAATACCTAGAATAATAAAATAAATTAATTGCTCATAAGAATTTAATCATTTCGTTTAATTCTTAGTAATACCCCATGTCTTAATAATGATAGTTGACCATAATTATTACTTGACATGAGTCCAACGTATTACATTTAATATCATTTAATTAAATAAACAATATTTTTCTCACAAATCCTGAAAAATAAACTACACGGCGTGTATATATAAATATACACGTCGTGTACGTTTATTTTTCAGTTTTATTTATTTTCCTCCACCATATTTATTAGACCTTGAGTAATGGCTATTTATTTCTTAAATAAATGTAACTGCATTACTCGCTAATAAATATATATATTATTTCACCCATAATATATTCTCTCGAATAACTAGTGTCGAAATAAATATGATCATACATCCTTGAATAATTATTAAACCACAATCGGGAATAATCTTTAGTCAACTTGTTAAATTAATATTTAACTGAGATACATGGACACACTTAGTGTGTGACCCTCTAGGCCTCTTTCTCAGTGGCATTAGGCTTAGCCTTCCTAAAGTACAAGGTTAGCATCTAGAAACATGCCAAGGCACCCATAGAGAAGGAAGTTAATGCCGCAATGACGTGTCACCTCCTACGAACGCTTACCGTGTAATATAAACCCTTTGTCTCGATATCTCCAATCAATCGGGTTGCATGCTAGTGCCATCAACCCATGTGCTTGATTATTCATTCTTTGACATCCCAGAATTGAACTTGCCCATACCTTAACATGGCCATGGATTTATTTAGGTTGTATCAATTCCATCAAAGGGCCTGAGATATCTACTTCTGTTATGGAATGGAAGGGAAAAATCCTTTCTCACATTATCTATTAATGCAGTATTAATCGTGATGCACCCAACGTATCCTACCTCGCTGCGAATAGTGTGTTGCCATAGTTTTTTTCAATACATCTAAGTGCGCGAGTTGTAATAACCATTAATAATAATCTTAAAGTCTAAGAACCAATACACGCGTCCGCAGATAGGAACATCCAATGACACTATGAAATGTGGATTTCTTACTAGCAGGTCTCGTTCTCATAATATCCTCCTGGATTTTACCAAGGGAGCACACAATGAGAAGGTGCCTCAAAGTTTTATGAGTCCTCACCCCTAATGACCTGTATTATTTGTGTCCCTCAAATAATATCATCCGGCCATAGAACATACATTCAAGAATAGTGTTATGGCACTTCCGGGTTCTCATCATAACAGTGATCCGCTACGACCCTTTAATGCAATAGCTGTCCTTCAGACATTATCACATGAAATTTCATGCAGAAGAACAATCAAGATGTGATAAGGCTTTTATTTAATGAATAAAGTACAAAGTATTTGGTTCTAGACCACCAACTCCAATAGACTCCCACTTAGACTAGAGCCAACTGCTAACAACCTTTAACCCGCTAGCTCTCACATGATATTCACGCTTCTGCTGAGATAGGCCTTTAGTCATGGGGTATGCCACGTTCTCTTCCGTGGACACTCTACTCACTGCAACTTCACCGCTTTGATAGAAATCCCTCAAGAGGTGATACTTTTGGAGTATGTTCTTTGTTCGCTGATGTGACCTTGGTTCTTTTGCAAGAGCCACCGCTGCAGTATTATCACAATACAATGTAATGGGATCTTTACTTCTAGGCACCACATCAAGCTCCTGGACAAAGTTCTGAATCCAGACGGCTTCCTTGGCTGCATCAGAAGCCACTATATACTCGGACTCCGCTGTAGAATCGGTGACAACTGGCTGCTTTGAACTCTTCCAACTCACAACTCCTCCATTTAGACAGAAAACATATCCAGATTGCAACTTCAAATCATTCTGATCTGTTTGAAATCCAACATCATTATACCCTCTGATGACAAGCTCCTCGTCTCCTCCATACACCAGGAACATATCCATAGTTCTTCTCAGATACTTAAGGATAGTCTTAACAGCAGTCCAATGCTGTTCTCCTGGATCTGCTTGATATCTGCCTACCATGCTCAGTGCATAGGCAACATCAAGCCTGGTACATAACATGACATACATGATGGATCCTATAGCCGAAGCGTATGGGATATTACTCATCCTATATTTCTCCTCTTGTGCCTGGGGACACATTTTCTTAGAAAGATGTAAGCCATGTGACACTGGAACCAATCCCCTCTTTTATTTTTCCATACTAAATCTCTTTAGTATCTGGTCATTTTATGTACCCTGACTTAGTCCAAGCATCCTCTTGGATCTATCACGAATGATCTTGATCCCTAGAATGTAGGCTGCTTCTCGTAAGTCCTTCATGGAGAAACACTTGTTCAACCAGTCCTTAACTGATTGTAAGGCTGGTATGTCGTTTCCAATAAGCAATATGTCATCAACATATACCACTAGGATAATGACCGCATTCCCATTAAACTGCTTATAAACACATGGCTCACATTCGTTCTTCATGAAACCAAATTCTTTTATGGCTTCATCAAATCGAATGTTCCATGACCTGGATGCTTTCTTCAATTCATAAATGGATTTCTGCAACTTGAAAACCTGTTTGGATTCACCTGGTGTCACAAACCCTTCTGGTTGTGTCATGTAGACATCTTCCTAAAGGTTCCCATTAAGGAATGTTGTTTTGACATCCATCTGCCAAATCTCATAGTCATGGTAAGCTGATATAGCAAGTATGATTCTTATGGATTTAAACATGGAAACTGGTGAAAAGGTTTCATCATACTCAATTCATTGACGTTGTCTGAATCCTTTAGCCACTAGCCTTGCTTTATAGGTGCTAACTTGACCTTCCATGTCCATCTTTCTTTTGAATACCCATTTTCATCCAACAGGCTTTACATCAACTGGATCATCGACCAGAACCCAAACTTAGTTCTGATACATGGAATCCATCTCAGAATTCATAGCTTTTAGCCATCATGCAGCTTCTAAGATTTCTACTGCTTCATTGTAGGAGAGAGGTTCATCATTGTCCAACAATAATGATTCACCATCCTTGGTGACTAGGAAACCAAATCTCTCTGGTTCCCTTACCTCTCTTGAGCTCCTATACAGTACTTGTGTTTCTGGAACCTCTTCCACGGGGACCTGTGGAACTTGTTCCTGTACCAACTCCTATGTATCTTGAGCATCAACTTCGTCGAAGTCAATCTTGCTCCCACTATCCTTCTTGAGGATGTTCTCCCTCTCAAGAAAGACAGCTTGTCTAGCGACAATCACTTTCTTGTCTTGAGGTTTATATAGGTAATATCCTTTTGTTTCCTTGGGATATCCTATAAAGATACACTTCATGCCTCGGGGTGCTAATTTGTTGCCTAAGAAGGCATTAAAAACTCCTCGCATCCCCATACACGTGTGTGCGACAAAGTGGGTTTCCTTCCATTCCATAACTCGGATGGAATTCCATTTTCTGCCTTAGTTGGTACTCAGTTTAATTTTTATGTTGTAGTTTGTAATGCATATCCCCAAAAGGATAATGGGAGATCCGCATGACTCATCATCGACCTCACTATGTCTAAGAAGGTTTGGTTCCTCCTTTCACTAACACCATTCTACTATGGTGTATAAGGAGGAGTGAGCTGAGATAGAATCCCAGACTCCCGTAGAAGATCGATGAACTCTTGGTTCAGATATTCTCCACCTCGATCCGATCGAAGCTTTTTTATCTTCTTACAAAGCTAATTCTCTACTTCATTCTTGAATTCCTTAAATTTCTCTAAGGACTCTGACTTAAAACTCATTAAGTAGACATAGCCATATCTACTCAAATCATCAGTAAAAGTAATGAAGTAAGAATATCCACCTCTAGATTCTACTGAAAATGGTCCACACACATCCGTGTGTACCAATCCTAGAAGCTCTGTGGCCCTTTCACCTTGTCCACCAAAAGGCAGCTTGGTCATTTTTCCTTGTAAATAAGCGTGACATCTATCAAGTGGTTTTATCTCAGTAGAGTCTAAATAGCCATCTTGGAAGAGCTTTGTCAAACGCTTCTCGTACACATGACCAAGGTGGTGATGCCATTACTGGGTGATGTATGAGTCATGTCATTTTGTTTCGTTATCGATTGACAACACTTGGTTTTCGTAATTCAATACATACAAACCATTATTCAAATGTGCCATACCATAACATACGTTGTTCTTATAAAAGAGACAACCCTTATTTCCGAACTTGAAAACAAATCCATCCATATCCAGACAAGATACAAAAATTATGTTCTTGGTAACACTAGGCACAAAATAACAGTTATGTAAAACCAAAATCATCCCAGTCGGCAATGAGAGGTGGTAGTCGCCAATAGCCAACGCAGCCAGTCTTGCGCCATTGGCAGCTCGAAGATCCACCTCTCCTCTAGCGATATTTCTAAATCTACTTGGTTCCTGCATTTGAATATAGATGTGAGCCCCACAAGCTGTATCTAATACCCAATGCGTAGAAATAGAAAGATTGCACTCGATAACGAACACACCTTTAGCATCCCCACACTTCTGGGTGCAGTTCCTCTTCCAGTGGTCCTGCTTGCCACATAAAAAACACACTGCCTCCCGTTCCTTGCCCTGCCTCTGGATCTTCCCCTTCTTGGAGGGATGGTGCTCGAGGGATTTAGACCATTTATAAGTCTTTGGCCCTTTTTCCTTGTCCTTCCTTTTCTTGTTCACCATAAGGACCGTGGGTTTTTCACTCCCCATGTCCTTATCTACCTGGCGAATCAATGTCAGAAGCTCCGATAGACTCTTCTCATTGTCGTTCATATTATAGTTGACAATAAAGCTAGAGAAGGTCTTGGGCAGTGATGATAGGATGAGATCTATACGTAACTCATCCGGGAATTTAATCCCTAAGATGTACAGGTGTTCAATGTAGCCAATAAGCTCGACTACATGAGGCCCAGCTGGCGCAGACTCTCCAAGCTTCATGGTGAACAAAGCATTGGAGATCTCATACCTCTCCTTTCTCGCCTTCTCTTGGTAGAGATCCTTAAGGTGAGACATCATGCTATACACGTCCATGTTTTCATGTTGCTTCAAGATCTCATTAGACATGGTCGATAGCATGAAACACTGGACATCTGTGGCATCGTCCATGTGTTTCATGTAGAGAGATAATTCCTCGTCACTAGCCTCTTTCCCAGGCACAACTGGAATAGGCTCTTCCAGCACATACAATTTCCTTTCGTGGCGAAGGATGATGCGTAAATGCCTCTGCCACTCTTGGAAATTGGTGCCGGTGAGAAGGTTTTCCTTCTTGAGTATGGTGCACAATAATATGTTTGAAGTCATTTTCTTTCCGTTTCTAAAAATTAAGATGAGCAAACGTTTAGTACTTTATTATAAAAATTAAGACAAATAAATAAATTAATACTTATTAGTCTCCCACTATTTTATCGGAATCCAATATCCCTCACCATTGACTTTGGAATATTCTGTTGCGTGAATATTCTAGTGTCAAGGATCCATATTACCCTTCACATTACCCAACTAGGGTTGGTCAAGCAAATTGAAGGGTTTTAGGTAGGCATTCCAAATACCAACTTCATTAACTCACAGCTCCTTGATCCACTGAGTGGACTCCCCAATCCTGAAATCCTTTTTGGATTTCCTCAACCTTTGCCTCTTGGTCACTCCAAGTCCTGCTGTGGAAGTCAACCCTTGATGCGAACCAAGTCAAGTCAACCCAAAACCTTGAATTAGAATTCCCCGATAATTTAAAGCACCCCAACTAGGGTTGGTCAATCACTTTGAACTATGGTTAGATTCTAACCAAGATTATGGAAGGCTATGTCGACTTAATATTTATTTTGAGGGATTTTATCCTTATACGTAAATTTCCATTTTATTATCTTTGATTACATGCTTGTTAATATGAATTGGTATATACATAAGTGATTAACCATGTCTAAGATAATATTTACGTATAAGCCGGTTTTATTTTAGTTCCATATTGCATGATCGTTTAATTCATTAATTGTGTGATCGTGACAACACACCCACAATAAATAAACCATGCAACTGACAAAAATAAAATAAATGGTATGATCATGAGATTTTCTATTGGGTATTTTATCTAGCGGTTGATAAACTAACCCAAGACCTAGGGGAGAAACACCTTCAACCTTTCGGGTTCGTGTTTACAGCTTTCCACCTGTCCACATTTTTATCTCCTTGGATTGGTTTCACCATGGCTCCTGACTTGAGCCGCCACCACTAGAATGGGAGCTCTATCCATTACATATGCATTTATCTCACACGTAGGTGAGGGGTAAAAGGGGTTTTTACATAAAATAATCCTTGGGCACGCAGGCCCTACATATTAATGAGAAGATGGCTTGCAGGCCAAAAAAATTAATTTAAATAAATTAATTAAAAGAAACCATTCACATACAAAGGTCTCGGTCTAGCTCATGATCATCCATACATGAAAAAATATTTACGCATAAATAAAACTAGCATTCAATTCTTTAATCATTATTGTTTAAGATAAATCACGCTCGAATCAATTAATTATCTTTAATTAATAAATCCTTTTATCTTAAATCCCTTTTCTGAATTTCCTTGAGATTCTCATCCATCATAATTTTAAACTAATAAATTCATTTAAAATTATCCTTGTATGTAACTTGTACCTTGGAGGCAACCCGGTGAATTCCCATTTATTACGCAGATGTTAAATTAAACACATATATATAAAACACCAATCACGTGTTGTGCCTCAGCTTTACACCTGCACCATGGTACACATCTCAAGGGTTTGTATAATATAATAATACATTTTAATAAATCTGCGTAATTTGGGTGAGTTCACGGCGTGTACTTCCGACTACATGGCATGTACTTTTCTTGAACGTCCATCCGAAGTACACGCCCGGGGACAGGGCATGTTGACGTACTTCAGAAATTTTCAGAGTACACAGTGTGTACAGTGGGACACATGCCGTGTAGTTTCCGGGTTACACGGTTTCCAGCCGGGCAGGCCATGTACGGAGTACACGACCCAACCTTAACCCAAAGGGACTACACGTCGTGTTTCATTGGACCACACGACGTGTATTCCGGAAACCGTGTTCCACCTGTTTCTGGTCAACACACAGTGTCTTAAATTCTTAGAAAGAATCCAATACACGGCCTGATTTGGCGGACCAGTCAATGCATTGAACCTAGACTACAGTGCGTGTACTTTCGAATACACGCCGTGTATTCTGGTGTTATATGGCCAGAAACGTTTGGCTCCTCCGAATGAGTTCCTCTATTTTATTTTAATCAAAATTAAAAGAAAAATTCCTTTTTGTGAGGTGAATGAGAAACGAGGGAGGAAGAATAGATCTCGCTATTCAGATTTCTAGAACGATTAAACTTGAATTGAAATAACTAAATTATTAAATGTGTAAATTACCAACGAAAAACTAAATAATTATAATCAACGATATGACCCCCATCTGATACAACTTGTTGGTTTCGGGTGCAGTGGAAGCGCATTGGTGGGTTTGCCCAACTTTAATTTTAGCGTTAAATGACGTTCAATCCGAGATCCATCACGATATAAAACGCCAGATCTTTGGAATAAAATGAAGAAAAAAAAAGAAAAGAAGAGTCCCGGAACCCTTTAGATAGGATCTTCATATGTTGGTTATAATTAATTTAATTAATTCATAAGAATTACCTCGATGGAATTATTTCTTCGTTGGTGTCTCCGGTCACGATCCTGTGATCCGCCATTGTGTTGGAGAATCCAATTGTAGGATTCCTCTAGTGGCGATCCACATGTGTGCCACGTATCTCTAGACATCGCCGAAGGGAACTCTGGGTGCTAGCGTAGAAGATCCTTCACTTGCGATGTCTGTCTTCGATCGCCTTGATCCGGTGGAGGATCTCGCTTTCGTAACTTGAAAGCGTTCTTGGTGGAAAGGGAATTCTCTCTTGGCTTGAGAGTATTTCCAATCCGTTGTGCACAACCAAAAAATGGCTAACCCCTTTGAGAATAATGTAATTAGGATTTATAATACCTAGAATAATAAAATAAATTAATTTCTCATACGCATTTAATCATTTCATTTAATTCTTAGTAATACCCCTTGTCTTAATAATGACAGTTGACCATCATTATTACTTGACATGTGTCCAACGTATTACATTTAATATCATTTAATTAAATAAACAATATTTTTCTCAAGAATCCCGAAAAATAAACTACATGGCGTGTATATATAAATATACACAGCGTGTACTTTTATTTTTCAGTTTTATTTATTTTCCTCCACCATATTTATTAGACCTTGAGTAATGGCTATTTATTTCTTAAATAAATGTAATTGCATTACTCGCTAATAAATATATATTATTTCTCCCACAATATATTCTCTCGAATAACTAGTGTCGAAATAAATGCGATCATACATCCTTGAATAATTATTAAACCACAATCGGGAATAATCTTTATTCAACTGGTTAAATTAATATTTAACTGAGATACATGGACACACTTAGTGTGTGACCCTCTAGGCCTCTTTCTTAGTGGAATTAGGCTGAGCCTTCCTAAATTACATGGTTAGCGTCTAGCAACATGCCAAGACACCCATAGAGAAAGAAGTTAACACCGCAATGACGTGTCACCTCCTACGAGCGCTTACAGTGTAATATAAACCCTTTGTCTCAATATCTCCAATCAAGCGGGTTGCATGCTAGTGCCATCAACCCATGTGCTTGATTATTCTTTCTTTGACTTCCCAGAATTGAACTTGCCCATACCTTACCATGGCCGTGGATTTATTTAGGCTGTATCAATTCTATCAAATGGCCTAATATATCTACTTCCGTTATGGAACGGAAGGGACAAATCCTTTCTCGCATTATCTATTAATGCGGTATTACTCGTGATGAACCCAACATATCCTACCTCCCTGCGAACAGTGTGTCGTCCTAGTTTTCGCCAATACATCTAAGTGCGTGAGTAATAATACCCACTAATAATAATCTTAAAGTCTAAGACCAATACACACATCCGCAGATAGGAACATCCAATGACACTATGAAATGTGGATTTCCTACTGGCGGGTCTCGTTCTCATAATATCCACCTGGATATTACCAAGGGTGCAAACCATGAGAAGGTGCCTCAATGTTTTATGAGTCCTCACCCCTAATGACCTGTATTATTTGTGTCCCTCAAATAATATCATCCAGCCATAGAACATACATTCAAGAACAGTGTTATGGCACTTCCGGGTTCTCATCATAGCAGGGATCCGCTACGACCCTTTAATGCAACAGCTGTCCTTAGGACATTATCACATGACATGTCACGCAGAAGAACAATCAAGATGTGATAAGGCTTTTATTTAATGAATAAATTACAAAGTAATTGGTTCTAGACCACCAACTCCAACAGTTGAGGGGTGGGGGAATTGGGAAAAATATTTTTACTAGTTCTTTACTATACAAGGGGGTTAAGAAATCATATAAAATATTTTAAAGGTAAAAGATTATAGGCCCCATAATATTAGTTAATAACTTTTACCGTTGTTATCCAACCATGCCCAAGTAAAAAAATTGATTACATGGAAAGAAGAAGCTTTACTTTTACTCAGGTCAATATTTTCATGTTTTAATCCTATTAGACATTTATATATCATTCCCAAGGTAGTTCAGAGACATTCTATTTACTTAGTATAATTTTGGGGCATATGTTTCAATATATTTGACAATATAATGATACTTTTTTGAGTTTATTGATCTTGGACTTGAGGTAATGTAATTAATAAAAAATAGGGAATAAATAAACCCAAAATGAATTGGAAAACTCGTATGTTAATATAAGCATTGCTCAAGGATATAACTACACAATTTAAGGTCATGATGCATGGATCTGATGAGGTTTTCTATATATAAGTATGAATAATTATAACATATCATGAATCAGAAATCACACATACTACTATAAACAAACCTCTAAGAGAAGATAAAATATTTAAGGTCATAATACATGGAATAAGGGTGAGGTAGGCTCTATAGATCAGGAGAAACAAACATTTCATGATATGGGAATTATGGGGAAAATAAACATATCCCCTTCAGTCATATAAATACTACTTTAGCTTAAGATATATGGAATAAAGTTTACATAGAGTTTATGGTCGTAGACCTTACTCCGCTTCCATATGGGTGTAACATTTCCCTAATATATAGGAAAGAAATTAGATTTTCAATGAAGTGTTAGGTGTTGTGATAATGTATAGATTATGGGAGACCAATGGATAGGCCAAGTATATGAATTCCAAGTGTTAATATATTTCTTTTTAGGTGGTAATCAACCCACATATAGTTTCATATGGTAAAAATACCTTTTCATGGATCTAACCTGTATACAAATGTGGGGAAAGAAGTAATTGAATAATCTAGTGAAAAGGAAGAACTAAATCTAGATGTATATTAGTTAATGTTTCATCAATAAAAAATATGGAAATAGATTCGTAGACCTTATCTAGCCCTAGAATGAGAGATTCAAGAATCACTACCTATGCCAAGGGTTGGGGGGATCAATCCACATGCAGTTCAAGAAAGTGATATGGTAAGTGACCAAGACCCAAAGCGAGACATCCTCCCATTTTAGGATCCAAATTATCACATAGATTGATATTAAGGAATAGGTATTATGAATTTTTGTTTAATATTATATGGTAAGGATGTTAGAAACATATTTTAACATCATATGCTAAGGGAAAAATGGGTGAGGTAATATATACAACATGAAAGGTAACAAAAGCATGAAGTAAATGGAGGTCTAAAGATACTCGTTCCAAAAAAACATACCCAGAGTAGTATACTATAAAACTATGAAATTCTAATAAATGGAATCTTAAAAATTATCCAAATGTATTTGATATATTTCTACACACACAACAATGAATGTAAAAAAAATTCATGATATATTTAGATAAAATATAAATATTGAAGTATGAACATTACAACCTAGACATTGAAATATAAATTTGAAACAAGATTAATATCATTATGAAATATGTTTATGAAAATATAACAGATAATTTTAATATGAATGGAATTAAATTTGTTTTCCAAAAAAGACTAATAATAACATTTATTGATTAAAAAATTAGTTTGGTAAAATTTCCTTTTTATGTGATATTGATTTATATTTCAAGAAATATATGATTAATGATGATAAATTATTTTTGATATTAATAAATCTTCAATATATTTTTATTTGGTAAATGATATTAAATATGAATTATAATAGTTCATTTTTGAAAGTGTCATTTCCCAATAAATAAATATTTCTCATTATATTTTATGATATTTTTGAAAATTTAATTTATGGATTTTATAAATTTAATTTGATAATATGTAAATAATATATTGATCTATAATAACAATAAAATATTAACATGCATTTTTAGTATTTTTCAGAAATAATTTGTCTTAGGTGAATTGTGAAAAATACATACTCTTTCAAAAAACTATGAATTTAATGACACTATCATAATACCAAAATGAATTGATTTTTTTTGAATCCTTTATCTATAAAATATACATTTATAAGTGAAATAAATAATTTTAATTTACTATTTTGTTTTTATAGAACCTATGTATATAACATTGTAAATATAAGTAATATTTTACTCCAAAAACTAATTTTATTCAATTATATTAACAATTAATTTTCGTCACTTGTTAAAATTAAATCTATAAAAATGGATTAATTATTTTATATCAATAAGGTAAAATTATTTAATATGTCTATTTTAAATTTTGCGCATAAAATAATGATTACTATGATTAATGTTAATGCCTATGATAATGGTAAAAATATTATTTTCTATGAATTATTTTATTATTCTTGTGTATTTTTTATCTAATTTTTTATGTTAATTTGTTTTAAATTATGACCCTAATATGTTTTTTAAATTATTATATAATTATATTAAAAAATATTTTTTGACCATTGGTAAATAAGAATAAGAACACACAATTATTAAAACAACATTTTTCTAGAGAAAACAAATTTTTTATATATAATTTTTTTAATTTTAATATTTAATTTATGATATTTTTAATTTTAATTAGATTAAATAGATATTAAATTTAGGTTTATCACACCTAAATTTGTTAATAAGTTTTATCATGAATTTTTAGAAAAGCAAAAATGACCTATTTGAAAACAAGTTACCAATGTAAAAACAAAAAAAAGGTAAAAGTCAAAAATATAAAAAGAAACGAATTTCAACATGTTTAAAACACTCTAGAAATGATTTTGTAAGTATTTATTAACAAAAAAACCCTAAAATCAGTTATATATATCTCTTATATTCCATGACACTTTAATTTTGTAATAATATCACTGAAATTTGAAGGGTGTTCAAAAACGTTCCCTTTTATTCATTTATAAAATTGGAAACTTCCAAGACTTCATTATACCCTCATTCCTTCAAATTACTTCATAATCTTGTGCCATTTTTCTCCTCATATAACCCTATTTTATGTTTTTAATTCTGTAGTATCAATTATTTATCACAGTCCCTTCATTTTCAAGTGTACATTCAAAGGATTGCTCATGGTACCAAGGTGAGTATTACTTAGTTATTAACATTTTCTTCTTAATATTTTTCACACAAACCAACACTTACCATATTAATATGATAAAATAAATACAATTATTTCAATTATTTTTCATTATAATAACTTAACAACCATAATTTGTTAATTTCCATCTACTTAGATAAATAAAAGAATGTTAATTGTGTGTTGTGCATAATTCAACCTCCACAGAGTAGCTTTTTCCATTTTTAATCATGGTTTTATTTATTTATCCAATAGCATTAATGTTTGATTCAAAAGATTAAAAAATATAAAAATATAATTATTATTATATTATAATTATATTATACACATTATTAATCATACTCATCATTTTCTGTATTACATGTTCAGGTTCTGGGTTGGTTTAACCACTTACTTGTACAATGCTATAGAATACTATCCTGGATAACTAGGATAATATAAATACTAATGTTATTATATGTTAACAATAAAATCATTATTTTATTTTTTTTTGGAATAGTTATATTAATTTTTTAACTTATTATTAAAATATTTTCTTTTATCAATAAAATCCCAGAAAAAAGCTGACATGTGTTCATATTTCAGGAAAACATATGAAAAAATATTTATTAAATAAATTTAATATGATAATAAATGATCCATATCAAATTAAATATTTAATAATAACGTTTCTAAGAAGGTATATAATAAACATAACTTTATTATTAATGAGGTTAAGTGCATTCATAGAATGAATATGGAAGAAGATAAGGGTTTTTAATCTCAAATTCATTTTATTGAGACATATTCTGAATTATGCACCTAATTTCATTTCTAAGGTAAAAATATTTTTGATTTGTTATATCATATCATGAATTATATTTTAATCATGATATTTGAAGTCCAATTATAAGCCTCTTTTTTATAGGGTATTTTTTTATAATCTTACTCAAGTCGTAAGGGTTGTTTGTATAACACCACAATTCTTTGAGATATGATTACGTTGTACACCACTTTTTCCTTTCAATTGTGCATTTCCATCCAATGGATTTATATTTATCATATATATTTTTAATTCATGGAAAATAATAAGAAATATTAGTTAGTTTTTTTATTGTATTTTACTCAATTATTACCCAGTTGTAAATCTTTTTAGTAACATAATTTTCATTCATTGTGTTGTGATCAACCTCTTTGAATTAGAACATGGGTACATTTTCAAAATTTATAATATTATATGTTGTTATATCTTTTAAATAAAATTTTATTTTTACTAATTATTACACATTTTTAAACTATTGTTCTCAGTGATGATGTTTCCTATAAAAGGGTATTGATAACTCAAGTCCCATTTCATTGGGATACGTTGTTTCATCACGAACATATATTTTCCATGATTGTGTTGTCCAACCCTAATTTTATATTTTATTTTGTCTTATAAAACTATTTCTCAAAAGGATATTTTAATGAAAAAATATTCTTATTAATCTATTTACAATATGGGTTTTGAAAAAACGTAATTTCAAAGTATTATAATGGTTCCATTCATAATATAACGTTTTATATTAGGATAAAAATTTCTTATAGAAAACATAATGTAATTTTCAGGGATCCATCGTTATATAGTAATATTAAATGTAAAATTTTTCAAAATATTTCACTTCACTTTTTTAAAAGTTTCTATCTAAGGTGACTTTCATGTTTTTATTTTAAGTAAAATATAATATTTTTTTACTAAAATAAGTTTTAAGTTGTCACCCGCATTTTCCTTGAAATATTCAAAAGAATTTAAACTCATGGGATTTATATTACATTATTTATTAAATAATATATTTGTATATATATATATATATATTATAATTTGTTGGAATGAAATTTTAGTATCTAACAATTCGATTCTTGATCCATTTTTCTGGGATACCATTGAAATCATTCTTTAGAAATGATATATTCCTCTACATCAACAACCCTCTGATTTCCCATTGTTACACTAGGTTTATGTTATTTTTAAAACATGCCCATTCTTCCACTAGATGTACAATAATGATGTTATTATAGCATTAACTTATCCATATTCCACTACTCTATATGGTTTTATATTTAGGGATCCTTGCATAAAATGTAGTTCCATTTATTGTTTTGGGATCCATTAAATTTTTTTATTTGTTATTCCAATATGGATGTTTATTGATAAATAAGGAAAGTTGACTATATATTGTTAAACCATAAACTTCTTCCTCTAGATGGTTTATGATGATGCTATCACTATTATTGATTGGGAAAATGTATTGGCATCCTATATATTGTTATTCTAATACAGATGATTATTTGAAGTTTATCTAAATATTTATTTTCCATCCACCTTCTTTCTCTATATGGGTTATGAAAATTTTAACCCCTTTATTGAAATATTAAAAAATATTGGTCTTCCATATGTTATTATTCTAATAAATATGATTATTGAATAAATTGATTATGTATTGATTATTCATTTTCTCATATGATGAATGCATTGAGATGAAACAAGTGATGTTTGTTGATTTAAAATATATATATCCTCGATTAATCAAAAGGCCTCATGAGAAAATACATCTTATATTTTGGTGTATACCTCTCCTGTTAATGGTATAATATCTTTGATCAAGGCCTTGATAGAATGATTTGATGTGGGAAATTATGAATAAAATATGTTCGAGATCTGTAATATTTCTTATCCATGTTTTCATTTTTTATGGATATTGAATAGAAACAGTTTTATTTTTTTATGTAATTATGTTGATTAAATACACTTTGAAAAATATTTATTCCATGTTTATGCCATGATTTAATTCGTTTTATGTATCCCCATACTATGAATTTAAGCTAACCCATTCTTATGTTTTGTAATTTCCCATGTTATGAAGTAAAAGTTTATACATGATATGTCTAATAGGATGGATTTCATGTAGAATTTATGAGATATGTTGAATAATTATTATGGATAATCATTTCTTATAATGTAGAAAAAAAATGTAGAATAGTTGGGAATGACTTGGACTTTATTAATTTATTATTTTTACTAATTTTTTAAATCTATAGACCTAAAAGGTCTTGTGAATGTATGTAATTAAATATTTTCTTTAATTCATGTAATAATGGTATATATATATTTAAATATATTGTAATATATAGTTGGTATCAAAACCAGTATCTAAAGAATGTAGTTAAAGCACTTGACTTGGGAGTTTAGGTCAGAGGAATCACAAATTCCCACAATTTAAGGTCATGATATTTAGACTAGATTAGTGAAAAATAGTGCATGACACTGTTTCATGTGCTAATGGTGGTGATATGATCTATTTAGAAAGAGAGAGAAAACGTGATGTGAATTGTGGGGCATGGGGCCTAGTAGGCTCAGTGCTAGAATTGGTCATCCCATGGGGGGAACACAATTTAATGTAATTATTCTTAGAAACATATGGATTTGGATTTTATATTCAGCCTTCATAAAGGTAAAACCTAATATGAATTAGAATCCAAATTCTAATATAGATAGTATTGATGAAAAAGAACTTATTTTAGGGTTAAAACTCCTGGATAAAAGGGTGGATGTGCTGTTTAATGTCATGTATCTAGGAATAAAAATGGGATCCCTACATGTATACATAGTGTGACTCAATCATGTGGGAAAAAATACACTAAAACCCCAAAGTTGATGTGATCCACCTTGAGTGTGGGAAATGAAATGATGAATAATACTACACATGTAAAATGGAATAATGACATGGGAAGATAGGTTGGGTTCGAATGAGATATCAACCACTAGATGTTACATGATGAATAGTGAATCCATTTAGGGAAATAATTTTCAAAACCACCATGCTTTACTAATTTGAATTAATGTAAAAGAGGGTAAACACCAAGGAATTGGAACTCGAATAGAACAAATAAGGGTGGGAAAAGTAATTTGAGGCATCTAGAATCTAAATAAAAAAGGTAAATGAAATGTATGTTTAGGATAAATAATAACCATGTATTTGATACACACCTACCACTACCACATTTTCACGGATGGGGGAATATTTGGTCACTGATAATGTAATTGAGATATTGGACCTATAATGCTTATTCCTAAATTACACTTGGGTATATACCCTATACAGGTGGTGGGACATTTGAGTAATGTTCTTTAACTGTAGTGGAGTCCAATTATGAAATTATAAAGATAGGGATCTAAATAATGGAATACCAATGTTTGAGGGTTGATTAGAGAGTATTTTTAGATAGAGTTCAACACTCTAACTATAATGTCATCATCCATTGAGAATATCATGTAGTATGTCAATACATGCAAGTGTTAAACTTATCATCATATTAGAATATAATATTAATGTCACGTGAAAAAATAGAATTGATAAAAGATTATTAATCATAAAGATATGATGATGATGATGAGATTCCAATGGGGAAAATTGTGGCTTGGTCCCAGATGGAGATTCATGAATCTCTATGTATCATTAGAAGAGGGAATCAATCCATATGTAATTTTCATAAATGGTGTGGTTAGTGTCCAAAACAAACATTATTCTATCCTCTCGTGCAAGGATATTGATCTAATTTTTTTGTTTATATGTAATAAAGAAATATGTTTGATATATTTCTTAATATTTCATTTCTATAATTGCAATAGGTGTAGTATAACATTCTAAAACTAGGATATTGACCTTGTTCATTAAAATTATATGGTGAGGATATTATGTTATAAAATTTAAGGTCATGTGCTGAGGAACTAGTCTATGTAGTTTAATGTTATGAAGATTGAAGTCGTGCTAGACAATTTAATGTCTTGCATCTTAGGATTTACATGTTGTGAAGTTAAGAGCCATATATCTAGTTCTAATAAAATATATTTTAATATCATATATTGTGTAAGATATTATACATAGTTTAATTTCATATATTTTAGACAGTTTTCCAATATGAAGGTTATGAAAATTGCTTCTAGTGAATCCTTTCATTGGACAGAGGTGTGATATACTCCCCATCCATGGCAATTAATGAATATATATCATCTAAATAAATCTTATGGATGGATAAGGGACCTTCTTATTTTGGATCTATAATCATTGAATTCCTTCTAGGTATCATTGGAATTTTCAGTTCTAACACCATGTATACTTTGTGGATGGAGTAAAGGAAAACCTTTTTTATTGGATCCTCAATCCACATGATTCTAATAGGCCTCAAGATTGTGTTGTTCCTTGAGACTATTTCCATTGAGTAATTTTTACTTGGACAAATAGAATTTTTTTTTCTATTTATAATATATTGATCTTATACCGTTTTATAAAGTGATGGAAGATAGAACTTAATGGGTAATACTTCCTTTATTCGATATACTGGGTAGTAAGGAGTCACCTGGGTGGAATCCCAAGGCATCATAAGATATGTCCAAAAGTCATTAGAGATATTATCAGGAAAACTCATATTTTTATAGTCTCTCATATTCTAAAAAATGGTATAGAGTTTATTATTGAATTCCTCAATATATCCATTTTCTGATGTGTGATTGTGATATGTGTGTTTCGACTAAATTCTTTAGATAGAATATAGCTTCATAAACTAGGGGCTAGAAATTTGGTATCATTATCCATGAGAATGCTATGATAGATCCCATACGAATAGGTAATTTGGTATTTCACATACTTGATAATGGATATGGTCTTAAAAACCATTATTTGAATGGATTTTCCCACAATAAAATTATGTTGGTGGAAGTTAGGATGAAACTTTATTGTTATATTGTCACTTTAATGTAAGGAACAATGAAGTCAATTACCCTTATCGAAAATGGATAAGAATTCTTGGTAGGATAGAGAATTTCTAGTGGAAGATATATGATTTTGATTTGAATATTTCATGGATGAATATTCTTTGTGAATTCCATGCATCCAAGAACCATGGTGATCCAAATGTGTCCTGAACCAAGATGGAGTGCCATCTAACTTGAGACCTGACCTGGTCAGTGGCATGGCCAGAAGGGACATCCTGATCCCCACTAACTAGAAACTATTGCATGGGTATAAAAAATATTCTTTGGGAATTATTTAAACTATTTATATTATTATAAGAAACCAATAATAGTAGGAAATAAAATATCTGATAACCACAAAAGGTTGCCATAAATTTCAAATTCAAAGTTTAAAACTTTAACAAAAACCAAAAGTGCTACAACAAAAAGGTTACAAAAAACTATCTTAAAACCCTCATTGATACAAAAGTGACATAACCCCCAATACATTGACATCAACACCTACAAGAAGTGGAATAGTAGCAATTGGATCCCCCATGACCACCACAAAACATCTTTCCTTACCTTAGTTAAAGATAACAATTTCTTCATACACCCAAAAGATTATGCAGGGTGTGAGCCAAATCCCATTATGATGTCACCCAAAAGAAAAGATTACATGCTGTAAAATAAGAAGGAAAATCAACATGAAATTTTTCATAATAATATTTAAAATATTCATAGGAAAAATTTCTATGTAAAACATTATAAATAACACTTTTCAAGGAAAAATATTTTTCCCAAATAATCTTTCGTGAAATAAAAATGTACACAAGGTCTACTGTAAGCGAACAAATAGCAGAAAATCATATAAAAATCATGTCACAAGAGAGAAACATGGTTAAATCCCAATATGTAACATGAAAAAGAGGGACACTATAAACCATGTACCCTGGTGATCAAAATCCACCACTCAACTACCTTCAACAATCCTGAGCACTGGACATTACAGGGTACCCCATTACAAGGTCTAATGGTTTCCATATCATAAACCAAAACCAAAAGTGTTCCCATTTATGATCCATTAGAGGGGAAAATATCCCAAGGTATAGTGGTATCCAATCATATCATTTGTTTAGTTAGTGTTGTAATGGTCAACACTTCTAGATAAATATAGACCTCTTCTACTCCGAATCACTAGGGTACCAATTCTAGTTCATACATATAGATACCCAAGATTTCCTTTGTTCTAAAATTGAATTTTTTTTATATCACAAGAATCCTCACATTGGCATACACATTCAAAACATCAGAAGAACACAAGGAAATCACCACTTCCACATTTACACATTGATATAATGATCAAAACACTCATGGAAACAACCCTTTAGGAATACTAAAACCAATTTCCATTTCAAACACACACCAAAACCATTTAAGCATACATTTCAATCCACTTTCACAATTTATAGAAACCCCTTTTGAAAACACCACCAGAAGAACACATATGAATTCCATCCATTTCCATTGGAAATACCGCTTAAAATTTTACACTCACATCAAAATAATTGTATAACAAGCTTCACATAACTTTTACAACTCAAAGAAACATTGAAGGGGATCAAAAATAAAGTTAACAAGAAAAAAATTAATTTCTCTTATAAAAATATAGTTTTATCACATTTTCACCTTAAATATCTTTGAAAACACATTTGGAACTATTTAGAAAAGGAATATAAAATATTTAAGAAAACCCACAATGAGGCACACAATAAATATAAAAAATTTCTATTATAAAACCAATTTTCATCACATGTGCTTCTCAAAACCATTAAAAAATATTTTTCATACTATACACGAAATTCAAGGAACACATTTAAGAAACTAAGAAAATAATGAAAACAATTTGATAATATAAAAGCATGGAAACACTAACCTCATTCTTGGAAAATTATAGAAATATGTGTGAAACCACAACTAAACTACCATAAGAAACTATTAAGAAAATATTGAACAAAAATCATCATGATTTCACCCAAAACACAAGATAAAACCATCTTTGTGTTAAAAAACTCACTGTAAAAATTATAACTCAACAAAGAGGGATGAAAATCCCTTGAAATTTGTAGAAATCATGTGAAAAGTGACTTACTAGTTGATTACTTGAAGAATCAGGGTCAAAACCACCCAAGGGTTGAGGCTCAGGTCGACTAGTAATGCATGGAGGGATCTCCTGTGGTTGAACATCAAAAATGTGGTGGAATAATAGAGATGTAGGGTTAAAATTAAAAAGTATATAAAGGAAATTTTCTACCTTATAATGACATGGAAATTCTCATGATTTTCAGGCACAGTTTGTAAAATAATTCAGAAACCACATGTCTATCACTATCCAAGAGGAACAAGATACACTATTATACCACCCAATTTTCCAAACCATGCACCAACCATGCAGTTTCCAAAATCCAAAATGGAAGCTGGTCACATGCTTACCTAGAGGAGGGTGCACAGTTTCCCCTAACCATGGCCCAACCATGTGCTACTTATTTTCAAGTCTAAAATATATATTTTTATCTTAAAAAATAATGGGAACCCAAATGGTAAAAGCAAGACAAAAAAATAAAATAATACTTCAAAAAAATCACAGATATGAAAATTTTATTCATAATGAAAACAATCCACCCTCAGAAAGTCACTCAAAGGATTGATCATATAATAAAAATGGATAATCCTCTTCAACAGAAGACTTCCTCTCCAAAGTCTCATGCACATCATTACTGTGCATCAAAAAAATTTGGACCAAAAGAATGGACTTCCCATGAATCACATTATCCTATGAATCCACAGTTCACATTGGCTTCTCAAAAACTTACAAATCCTGCACTAACTCTAACTACTCCCAATTAAATACATGATATTGATCTGGGTTATACATTTTCAGTTGAGAGACAAGAAACACATCATAAATATATGTTAACTAAGAATGAAATTATAACATGTATTCTACCTTAAAAATCTTCTCAACAATGTCAATTAGTCTGGAATTCCTTTGTGCTAGATTCCCTTGTTAAACCGAATGACGATGACCCATGTTGGGTGCCAGATATAGAAACACCCAGTCAACCATAGAAAAATCCAAAGCTTGAAACCTTTGATCAGAAAAAGAATTTTTATAACTCTATGCCATCAAGAACCCATTCTTGATCATTGTAACTTTATCCAAACTTTCCAACACAAACCCTGGTCCCGAAAACATAGTATCACACACCTCAACCCAACACAAGGGCAGAAAAAATGACCAACCATAAAGAACCTCAGAAAGAGCCATTCAAATAGTGTATTGATAACTATTTTTTTATGAAAACTCAAAAAATCCCAAATGGATATCCCATGAACCTTTGAAATACAACACACATGCCCTGAGCATGTCTACCAAGATCTGATTTTCCCAATCCATCTTACTATCTATTTGAGGATGGCATGTCAGGGTCAATTTTTCATATGAACCCATTTCCAAATAAAGTCCATAAAAACCCACGAGGTAAAAAGCTTTCTTTAGGAAACAATTTTTGATGACACCCCATGAATCGACACAACATTCTGAACATATAATCCACCCAACTCTTCCATATTGGATGAATTCCTAATTTAAATAATCTGGAATGATTTTCTATGTTGATCAATGAATACCAAAATTTAATTTCTCGACCAAAGATTACATGGTTAGAAAACCATAAAGTAAATGGTGGTCTCATTCCAGTTATAGGTAGGAATAAGTAGTGGTTAATGAAAATTGGAGGGCCTTTGGTACTATTATTTAACCTGCAAACATTTATAACATCATGATACAAATTCAGTGACATCCCACCAAATACCATGATATTTGAACTTCCGACACACATCATAGAACACATTTGTGATAGTAGGATGAACAATCCACTAAGATTTTTGGATATTCTACATCACCACCTTCCTCAATAAAAACTGCAGATTAAAGTAATATATAAATCACAACACATACATAGGATACAACGAACATTCACAAGGCTCCTCCCCACCAATGGGGGATTCCATATAATTTTGGTAGAACTCATCACTTAAATTATCATGAGGAATAAATTCTATAAGGGAATATTCCAATTGAAAACTTTCTAAGAATGCACATCTATTATGTTCTTTGGTCTCAAGATGCATCTGAGTGAAAAAGACCCATCAATTTCTACTCATAATTGAACATTTTCAACACATACACTGGTACTTTCCTACTCAAATCAACCACCGCTATTTTTCCTTACCTAGTGTATAGATTATATCAAATTCCAACCCCTAATGATACACAACTCAATGACATTGTCTCAAATTCAAATCTTTATGGGAGAAAATGTATTCCAAGATATTATGATTAGAGTAAACCAAAAATTTCCCCCTAAAATGATATTGGCACCAAATATTTAAGGAATGAATCACTCCTACCAATTCTAGGTCATGGGTTGGGTAATTACTTTCATGTGGTCAGATTTGGATAGAACCATACACCACCACATGGTCATTATTCATCATCACACAACCAAGACCCATAGCCATGGAATATAATTTAACCACATATCCCTTTCCAAAATTTAGTAAGATCAAAACATAGGTAGTGATCAACCACTGCATTAACTCCTAGAATAATGATTAACACTCAGGGACCCTTTTATTCATTACCTCTTTCTGGGAAATAATTTTCATGGTTGAAGAAAGTTAAGAGAAATAATGAAAAAAACCTTATATAATAACATGTCATGCCTAAAAAGCTTCTAATTTCAAACACATTATTCGGCTATTCCCCAGACATCACAATGTTAATCATCTTAGGGTCCACCAAAACCCCTTGTTATGAGATGACATAGCCCAAAAACCATGCCTCCTTGATCCATAAGTTTCACTTGCGGAACATTTTACAGGGATGAAGATCATGTAGGGTGACTATCAATATTCTTAGATGGTGGTGATGCACCTCCTTGGTCTTGGCATAGACCATGATGTCATCCAAAAATACCACATAAAATGAGTTGATATAATGATAGAACACTCAGTTCATAAGCTTTATAAAGACCACTATGTCATTTTTATCCTAAAAGGAATTAAAAATTACTAAAATTGGTCGTACCTACTTCAGAAGACAATTTGGAGGACATCTGCCTCTCTAACTCTGACTTGATGATACCTAGAACAGAAGTCAATCTTGAATAACCAGAACCCCCGTTATTCTAATCAAAATAGTCATTAATATGGGGTAAGGTAAACTTTTTCTTGATTATTACCTTATTTAGATTCTAGTAATAAATGTATAAATGCATAAATCCATTAGATTTTTTTACAGATATAACTGGGTAGTCCAAGGTGAAATACTCATGTGAACGATTCCCTTAGATTAAAAATCTTTCAACTATACCTTTAATTCCCTCAACACTGTGGGTCCATTTGAATGAGGGAAGAGATATCAGTTGCAGTCTCAGTGCTAAATCACTGGAGAACTCCATATCCCGCTCCAGAGGAAAAACAGAGAAATCCTAAGGAAGACCCTTTGGGAACTCATCCACCACAGGAGTTTATCCACCCTCAAGTGCTCCATAATCAACCATCAACATTAGAAATGATATCTGAAAAATTATATAGCCTAATTCTGGAAATAGAGTTCTTGGAGATTCTGAACAAGGTTCCCATTAACCTTTAAAACCTGGGAACATCCATCAGGTGCCAAAAAACACACTAGCCATCTATAAAAATAAATGTGTACCTAAAAACACACAATACAATCGATACTAAGAATCATGTCAAAGTGGCCCATCTCCAATACAAAAAAACTCTACTCTAGTTTGGCCCTTGACTTGGTGAGTGCACAAGACAGACACCTGAAACCGTAATCTCACTTCGTACCAAGCGGCGTTCTTAAATCAATCGCATGATGCATAAGCTTAGTTAGAAATTTCAACACATCCAAGTGATGGGTATAAATAAAATAAATTTAAGAACCATTATCAAAGAGGACAAGAGCTAATGATGGTGTAGTAAGAACAATACCATTAACTGTTGTAGGCCCTGCATCAGATTCCACCAATGCTCGATCCACTGCAAGAAGTTGCCTCATCTCAGCCTAATCCTGGGAAAACCACTAGCCTACAACTCTATCATGAACTAACACTTCCTAGAAGATAATCAATCCTTGCTTCCATGACCTCAAAATTAAGAACCCATTGTCCTAGATGGTTATGACTCGAATGGAATCCCTTTGGGAGATATAGATCATTCATCACTCTTATATGTGTCCACCACTTCTCTAATTCTCTATATGTTCCCTATAACTTCACACATGTGACAAGAATCGGGTGGATATGAACATTTTAGTCACATGTTCTCTTCTATCCCACACTGATGGAAGATAATTCAACCATATCAGAGGCCATAGAAAAAGAAATTTGGGAAGGATGTCCTAAACTACCACCTCCATCCTTACTCTATTCATCCTACTTAATCTTCTTACTAGAAAAAATGACACTTCACACTACTGACATTTCTTCTTAGAAACCATAATTTCTTTCTTGATCAATTTCTACAATCATGGAATGATCGGCCACCTAAATATAACTTTTAATATTGAACAATAAATCATGGGTTTAAATCTCTGGACACAACCCGATTTCAAACTTTTGATCCTTCATCTTCTCATTAGAAATGATCTCAGGTGTGCAGTGAAATAACTCTACAATGAGGTTAGCATACTCCATTATGGTCTAGTCTCACTAGATAAGCTCTAAAATCTCATGGGAGATAGCAAACATGAAAGTATCAGAACAATATTTATCATTGATAATGACCTTGAAACCATTAAAACCTATGTATTCTTTCTTTTTAGCTTGCAACATTTAGTCGCACTAGTTCGGACCAAGTAATTCAAACACAAATGAAGCACAGTGCACTCTTACCACTGTAGTAGTATAAATAAACTTGAACATAATCATTTTCTTCCCAAGACACTTCTCTGATTCCTGAGGTATTGTGATTCCTTGAAATGGAGTATTGTTTTTAGGAACTCTTGATCTTTTTCCTTTCTAGGACCTTGTTCAGCTTCTCTAACCAAAGTAGGACTTGAGCCCGCTCTTTTTCCTAATGTGTAGATAGCCTTTACCACTTATCCCATTAAAATTTGATTGATTGGTCAGGGAGAAATCTCTCTGCACTCTTCCCCCAGTCACATGAGAGGTCTTTGGGGAGTCATCTCTCAACATCAAGTAATAATCACAAGACATGACCATCAATGCAACATTTTGAAAATTTCCAACAATAAAAAAAAATCACAAACACTTAAATCAATCAAAACATAAACATGCCCATAATAATGAAAAGACAAACAAAACTAATTCATATCCACCCAATGTCCACATACAGTTTACAGTCAGTACGTCTCACCTATCAGGGGAGTCAATCCAAATCCCAACATCTGATGTCTACTTGGGTCTTGTGTGGAGGTGTATTAGAAAGACATCCCACTAAAATCCAAAACTTCAAGCCCAAACAATCCTAACCCTGGTATATCCAATCTCATCTTAAATAACATAAACAACAAGAGTGACCTTTATTGATATCATTTTTTCGTGAACCAGGAGAAGTGTTCCATCCAACCTGACACCAAACCCTATCTGTGGCATGACCTGAAGGGAATTATTGATCCCCAAGGGCTGGAAACTAGTGCCTCATTATCAAAAACATGCATCAGGAACAATTTAACCGATATATATAGTCATAATAATTTAACTATAATAAGCAAAAAAATAACTTATAGCCACAACTGAACAAGGTAAAATAATTATCAGATTCAATGTTTACAACATTAACCAAAACCAAAAGTTATAAAATAAAAATTGAAGAAAAAATTGTCCCAAAAAACCTCCATGAGACAAAAAGGGAATCACCATCAATAAATCACCACTAAAACCTGAAATATGTTGAAAACTAGAAATGAGATCCACCATCACCACCATGACACATCTATCCTTTACCCAGAACATACATAATAGATTCTACATACACCTAAAGGTATATGCAGGGTGTGATCAAAATCTTAGTAGGATTCCACTCAAAAGAAAATATTTCATGTTATAACATTAGTATACTAATCAACATGAAAATTTTTATAAGAATATTTCAAACAATTCTAGTAAATAATTTTAAGGAAAAAAAATAAAATAAAACACTTTCTAAGGAAAAAAATTATCAAATAATCTTTCTTGAAATAAAAATTTTCACAAGCTTTACCATATGTCAATAAAAACGATCACACCACATAAGAATGATTTCATAAGAGTGAACAATGGGTAAATCCCTATAGGTCACTATCACAAGTTAGACACTATGAACCTTGTACCTCAGTAATCAAAATCATCTACTCAATAACAAATAGCCTTCTCATGAAAGATTCATTAGAGGGGATCAAATCCAAATGTCTAGTGGAATCCATATCATAATCCAAAACCAACTTCATTCCCAAGTAAAATCCACTATTGGGGAATTAATCTCAAGTTCTTGTGGTATCTGATCATATCACATGTTTAGTTAGCATTATTATCATCAATAATACGATTTCTATTTGGGCCTCGGCCACTTTTGAATCAAATATCATACTAGTTCTAGTTCTCCCACCAAGATACCCAATATTCCCTCTATGCTTAAATTACGTTACACATATCACATGAATAATAAAATTTATATACACATTACAAGAATCAAAATCACACAAGGAAATCACCTCTTCAACATTTTCTCATTGATCCAACGATAAAAAAAAACTTGGGAACCACTTTTTTCACACACAAAACCCCTTTCCATTTCACACATACACCAAAACCATTTGTACATGCATTATAAAAAACATTAAAAATTTATGAATACCCATTTTAAAAAACCACAAGGTAAACACACATGAACTCCAACCATTTACATGGAAAAATCCCCTTTCAAATTTATACTTAGATAAAACCAATTTTATAACATGATTCACATCACTTTCAAAATTTAAACACTTTGAAGGTGATAAAAAAATAAGTTAGCATGAATAAATTCTATTTATATTTGAAAAAATCACTTTCATTATATTTTCATCTTTAAATATATTTAAAAACATTTTTTTCACCTTTAAAATAAGGAATAAAACAGATTTAGGAAACACCACAGTGAAGTGTTTTAGAAATATTACCAATTTATTTTAGAAAACCCATTTTCAACACATGTGAATCTCAAACCCTTTCTAAAACTTTTTTTCACACCTTAAAATAAATACAAAAAACAAATTTAATAAACTAATAAATTATATCAAAATCATTTATTATTTTAAAAGCATGGAGTGATTTACCTCACTCTTAGAAACTTATGAAAATCAGTGGGAACCCACAACCGTACAACCACAAGACCCTATAAAGAAATGATTAAACCAAAATCATTAATAATTCTCACAAAAACATAAGATAAAAACCACTTTTTGTCAATAAATCTATTGATAAAATAGTAAGATATGAAAGAGGGAGGAGAGACCCTTGAAATTTAGAGAAATAGTGAGAAAATAAGATTACTTGATGATTCTGTGATGAACTACGGTCAAATCCACCCACGGTTTTAGGATCAAGAGGTTCAAAAAAATATAAAGGGAGATCCAAATGGCTGCAAATCCTGAATGAGGAAAAATATAGGATATTTAGTGTTAAAATAAAATAGTGTATAAAGGTAATTTTCTACTTTTTAAAGACCTCAACATGTCACATGGTTTTCCTATATGGATTTCCACACTGTTCGGAAACCATGCATACCTCACTATCTAAGAGGAAAAGATGCATAGTTATCCTAAACGATTTTTTCAACCATGTTCCATCCATGAGGTCTTCACTATCCAAAATAAAAATTGGTCACATGCTGACCTAGAGGTGGGCACACTATTTCCCATAATCATGCACCCACCATGCCCCACTTGCAGTCAATCCCAAAATCTCTATTTTTCTCCAAAAACATGTGGGAAAACCAAGGGGTAAAATCAAGACCAAATACTAAAAAAATAATAACTAGAAACAAAATCACAGATGTTGAAAAAATTTATCACAATATTTAAATCTGAAGAGAGAGATTCAATCATAGATGAGGTTCCTTATATGTCCTCGCATGGTCCATTTAAAAAACCAATTATATTTACATTCCATGATTTCAATGGATATTGATGTCATTAAATAAAAATCAATATAGGACCAACTTTGAGTTGATGCTATCTTAATGGATGATATTTTCCACACACTGGCGGATTCACTAATTCTTGGATTGATTGGATGACCAAGTTCCATGGTGGAGGTACTCATTTAAGGGAGTCATCTATCCAGATTCATTTCCTATGATGAATGAATCTGAGGGACCCTCCAATGAACATTTTTTAGAGAGATGATTCCTAGATTGATGTTCCTCATTAGGAGTGAGAATGGAGATCACCTTTCAATGTTCCATATAGATAACTAGTTTGACTTGATCTCACACCACAAGAGATGAAACAATGATTTCTAGGGAATTTCCATGATTATTCTAGGATCATGGGACATGAAACAAAAAACCTCAAAGGGAAATTATGCCTTTAACTAATTGGTGTGATTGGTAAAATGAACAATCTCTTTATTCTATATAGTGTTGTCAACATTAATTTTCTTGTTGACCATCTTAAAGTCACCATTAATGTGAAACCAGTGATCCTTAATCTTGAGGGATAGATAATGAACAGTGATAAGGGATTGAAACTCATATTCTATATTGGTACATCCCTTCTATGAAGAGTAAATATTATGATATCAAAACCTAGGGGGTGTGATGAAGACCACCCAAGGGTTTCCTTTCTTGAGTTTAGGGATATTGAGTCTTATCTTGATTGGGAATTGGGAGGTACCATCAAGTTGAATCTATCTGAAAAACATTATTTGATCGATGGAAATAATAACCCAATCTAAGAAATCAAATTTTTAGGGAAACTATACAGAGATTTTATTCCTCGCTAGGAAATATTCCATTTCTTGACCCTCCACATCATTCTAGGTGATAACCCTAATGTCAAAATACTATGGACTCATCCGCTGTTTTTTCAATAATCTAGTCAATATAAGAGATTTGAGGATTTCCATCAATAGGTTGATATGTGGTATAAATTGGACATTATGATTCTATAAATAAAGAAACAACTTATGAACCATGAAATCCAATAAATGAAAATTCTTCTCAACAAGATAATATATCGAATCCATTCATATATTCATATGATTTAGATTGAGAAAACTGTTACATTTACCATCATTTATTTTTAAATCTAAGAGGGTTTCAATGGATTGATATGGGGAAGTCTCATAGAGGATAAATTGTTTTCTAGGATAAGAAAAAAATGCCAGAAGGTGAAGTAAGAACTTCATTATATCATTGAATGTGGAATATAATTCTTTATCTCCCTGATTTGAAATTCCTTTATTCATTATCATGGAGAAGGGATTTTATTTTCCTTATAGATCAGTGAAAAAATGTCATATGTAATAAATATGACCTTTTAACTATTAGAGATTATAGGGATTGTACATTAAAATTATATATTGAATCTTCTCTAATTCAATATTGATGACTCTGTATAAGCAAATGAAGCTATAAAACATCCTATAACTAACCCCAAATGTAAAATTAAAGGATTTCCTCTTCAAGTGGTGGGAACAAAGCATAGTGAATAATGTTTTAAGGTATTTGGGGTGGTCCTAGAATTGGTGGGATTTGATCACTAATTCAACAACATAATAATATACCATTTTTATAAGTATAAGCTTATGTTTATGTTTCATAAAAATCTTTTGTTTTATTCTAGAAGTATTGAAGTTGAAGGGAATAACCCATTGAAAATATGTTTACTTATGTTGCTTGAATGTGTTGGTATTTTATTCTTTATCTAGGGCTATTTGGTTTGGATTCTATCTATATTATCAATCCATGAATGAATTATCATGATCTGATGGTTTAATTATTTAGAAATTCTATGACATGGATGGGGAATTCATCCATCAGAAAATGTATTTTATGATCCCAGAAGTCGATGTAGACTCTAATATGTCTGTTATACTTCATGAATAAAATGATTTTTACTAGATTCTTATAGTACTTAAAAATTCATATAAAATTTAATTTCATAAAAAAAATTACATCATCCTATACTATGGTTCAATGGAAGTGATTCATGTTTCTGGGTTTCGATTTAAATCTACGGTGGCCGATAGGAAGACCAATATGGTGGATAAAAACCTGGGTAGGAAGCCCATATATCTCCTTATAGTTTCACAGAAATACATCACAGTGATCTTTTAGGAATGAAATATATTTTTTTCTCATCTAAATACATAATGAAACTGATTAATGTCAGCCTCAGATCTTCTATGGTGCCAAGTTTCCCTAATGTATAATCATCGATGGTGGTTGAGACTCCTTCCACAATGGTAGGCAGAGCTTCATCCAATGCCTCTTCACCATGAACATGAGGAATGGTGGGAGGAGAATAATCCTCATTCACAAGTGGTTGTAGGATATCATATTATTTTTATTAATGGGTAAAATATTCAAAATTTGACTCATATACTTTTGTAAATACAAATACCATGACTATTGAGGTTAATTATCTTATTCCACATGGCCTTCAATGATGTTTTCACCCTTAATATTTATATAATTGAGCTTAGTCTACCACTAGTGGGTTAATACCTATACCTAGAATTCTTAGTGGAGATACTAATTTTCCTTTAGTGGTTATATCTTAGGATATGTGATATAAATATTCCCAACCTTCAAAGTAACCAACCCATCATAGGAAAAAGTGGTGATTATGGATCACTACTACTTAGGCAGAATGAAATGATGGCTGAGGTTGTGGGTTTTCAAGATTAGATAGTGGATAGGAAGTATGAAACATCTTGTTAATTATCTTAATGATCATAAGAGATATGTTTCATGTCATTGAGAGTATTAACTTACTCAACCTCTTCAATATGGTTCTTTTTCCCCTCCCTATGATATTACCTAACATCAACGTAGTGGGACTCACACAATTCGTATGGAGTGATGGTCTCCATTATGAACCACTGCCCAACTATTTTAGAATTATTTGATACAATAGTGATATGACAAAGGGAAAACTAATTTTTTATGGAGATAATCCTTCCTTATATTATGTTTATTTTAGTGTCTTTGAAGACATTGATTAACATGGTATTCAACACCAAGTCACCAAACTGATAATTTAGCTGAATCTTTCCACATGCATTTATATTTTATTATTATATCCATGGATTTTATGGTTAGTTGGGGAAATGATGACATCAGTATGACCCAAATTATATAGTGTTTTATTTATTATTATATTTTTACCATAGTTGGTATCAACCAACAACTAATGTAATTCTGCACCATTGATCTATCCTAAGATATAGGGGGAAGGTGTGTACCCTTAAATGATTTAACTATATTCTTTAGATAAGGTGATCATAGTATATTAGTCATCATTCTTATCCTACTCTGTATGATAGACCTAAACAATAAATACATTAGTATTGAACTAGTAGGTATTCATCAAATAATCAATGGGGGATTCATACTAAACCTTCTACAAATAGATTTAATCAAAGATCATGATCTGGGTTGGAATACCAGGATATTTTTGATAATTTTATACTTATAATCAAGATATATTTTTTACCCATGATTGTAATATTTTTTATAGGAAATAATTACGGTTCCAACTGAATATTGTGATGGTACCTTACTAGAATATGAATAATTAGTTTGGTGATTAGTTGGTTATAAATGAGACTTTAAAAGTTTTGGGTGATCTAGATGATCATTAAATTAGATGTTTTGTGTATCCACAATGGATGATGATGACTATGTAGGTATTCCATCAGAAATGATTTTCTTATAGTCTAAGTGGAATAAAAATCATTTTCATGGACTGTTTCTTAAGGACTGTGCTTTTCTGGTTAGTATTTTCCCATTCCTAGATAGAATTTATTCAAGGTTAATGATGGATACATGTGGAAGGATTTATCATTAATATTTGTACAATGGTCCCCCAAAATTATGGAACTAATGAATAAATACTCTTTATAATCATTTAATGAATCCTATAGGATTAAATGGTTCATAGAGATTCATAAAAATGTGGGGGCAATATCATTCTTGAGAGTGGACCCTGTAATTGGAACATGTGGAGAATATTTATTATCCTTACACTATCAACACTAAATCTTTTGATCCATGGGTGATATAATGATAGTAAGGATACTGGTAAAAAAACTGACTACCTAAGCTATTGTATTGGTTAGTTGGGAAGTATTGAACTTGTGGGATTGAATGATTGTCTTTAAATCCATCCAATCATTGAACTTTTGAGGTCCTTTTCTAGATGCATACTTCCACTATGCAATATCTGAGTCATCATCATCAAGGGTGGATGAGATGCATGTGAAACTATTTTAATGGTCCACAAACCTCCACTATTCCAGGATCAACCATGTTTTCAACCTAGTATATGAAGACAAATAATTTTTTGATGGCATGTCAACGAAATTGTGATAGGGATATTAGTTGTGGCAATTATTCAATTAATAAACTTATGGTATCTTGTTCTATGGGATCTTGAACACTTTCTAATACATATAAAAAATCTTGAAACATGGTACTTGGTTGTATTTGATGAATTATAACCTATTTCACCACCAAATTAAAGGGATATTAGGGGTTTACACATGTTAATGTCCTTGAGAATAATTCTATGTTCATGTTTGTACCTAGACATACTCTTTTTATAGGGTATCCTTGAGCCAAAGAATCTGAGGGGATACAGTCTATGAATCCATAGTTTTTTATAATCTTGTAGCTTTGGGGGACATATGAGGAGGGGATGTGTAAGTCCATTGTTTGGTCCTTGATATAGCTACCTCATGGAACTAATATCTCTCACATAATTCCCATAATCTATCTGGATAATTAAAATAGATAATCTTTAGAACTACTTCTACTGGAAAATTATCTGTGCATCTTCCTAAAATTTACTCCTAGGTAAGTTTCACATTGATGGAACATGTCAGTCATTTTCACCAAATAATGAAGTTGGAAGCTCGTTCATTTTCCCACTTATTAAACATTTTGAGATTAGTGAAATTTTTCATGCATAAAGTGGATATGAACTGGTAGAGGAACTTCCAGTGGAAATCCTCCTAGTTAGTGATCGATCCTGGTGCCAGAGAATTATACTACAAACATTCATGTCCTTTTTAAGTCTAGATTGAACACCCTAAACAAACAGCCTCTTACTATTATAGATCCCCTTTTTGTGGACACACCATGAAGTAAAGTTCAAGTGGTTTTATTCTAGGTCACATATGTTATTGAAAACGGTGAGTCTTGGGTTACTAATATCTATTGGTGATGGAGTACGATCCACCCATGACAGATATAGAATCCATTTGGTTTATATCATCTCTCACTATATCTCTATGAATTTGAGAAGAGAAATGTTAGAGCCGATCAAATCATTGTGAGGGATTTGGTGTATGTATACCCCTCTAACTATTGAATAGTATATGTAGTAGAGTGACCATAGTCTAATGGTGGAAAATTGCACTTATACACTAGAGAAGGGACTACTGAAAACACTAAGCTACATCTCAAATGATAATATCCATTACCTTTTATCCTAGTTGTATGAGACGAAGCACCATCTTTGGTCCTAGTAGATAGATTGAGGATTATTGTATTTAGATATACTTAGGGGAGTGTGATGAGACCATCTTAATTGTCCCTTCAATCAAGATGAAACCTTTAGAGGATCTTATCACTGAGATACATATATAACACAACTTTTTGGAGGTGATGTATAATATTTTAATCTTCTTTGATTTCCTACAAGGTTTCATTAACATTTCAAATTAAGATACTACTTATCTTTTTTCGTTGTTCTAGTAGGTGGTTTGAAGTTCCTTAGTTGGACTTCTGAGGAACATAGTCTATCTCTTCTGATGAGTATAAACACATATGAGATAGTTTTTTTGATGTTTTCAATTTATTATATGGGCCATCCCCCTCATGTGCCTTATCCTCAATATCATACTATATTATGACATGGATATTTACTGTCATAATATTGATTATAGTGGTGGTTGGTGATAGGGACCTATTAGAATTATCTTGTTTTCCAACTAGAGGAACCTATTGCAACCATATGGGAGGAATAAACTATAGGGTAGTATACATCCCCAACTATTGATATATATATATATGGGGTGATTCTTCTTCCATGATACAATATTTCATAGTTAGACTCTCGATATTGATATGCTAAAAACATTATTAGCACCCATATGACTCTGGATGTTGGGATACTAGAAGAGGGAGGATGTTGGAATTCTGGCAGTGCTGATGGAGGGATAACATGTGATCATTATTTCATAGATAGGCCTACTAGTGGTCTTGATTATGGTTTAATGTATCTGATAAATTATACTGAAGAGTTGATTCATGGTTTTCTGCTATAATCTTTGGGATGGAGAAAGACAATGTTGTAGGTGGAAAAAATATGATTTGTAACTAGTTAGTGTTCCGGATCTCCCACATGCAATCATTATATATTTCTTTATTATGAGGGGATTATTATTATTAATCACCCCTATGATGCACTAACTTAGAACCACTTCCTGGGATGAGGTTCTACATGGCCTCCAGCACGCGTCCTTATACTTTAGAGGTTTTTGAGTAGTGTGGAGTGTATAATACATAGATGGGGATACAATTACCTCAAGTAAAAGTCAAACAACAGAATAAAATAATAAAAAAAATCTATTTAAAAATCACAAAATGAATAAAATTTTAAATATAATTCTATAATAATTGAGATATTATTGTACATACCCACATATATATAAAACATACAACTAATCTCCCACTAGACTGACCACATGTACCAATAAATAATATATTGAAATTTTACACGTTTCCCCTACTGAAATCCTTGGTATATACAACTCATCATGTCTCCAAATACCAATTGAGCCGCTCCTTGATAATCCATTATACATCTTGTATTGAACTTGAATGTTGAAATATGATTTACACACACTAGTGTACCTGTATTGATTGTAATAAATATATTATAGTTGGGTCTCACCAAGTTCCCATAGTACAAACCATCATATATGTTTATGTATGAGAAATAAAAAACAACATGTCACATAGGCAACATGGACATCATGTTCTAATCGGGCCACCATAACACTATTCATGTAAGGTTATTGTGTGCTAACAAAACCACCATGACACATAACCAAGCCTATTTCAGCATCAAACTAGAATCCAATCACAACCTCATCATATCATTCCAGAATACTGGATGTCTAGAATATACCAACATCCTCAATGTATAGGGCCACAAAAACCCCATTCCACTACCTAATGGAATAGGGCATGGCCATTGGTCAACATATTGACCCATTTCATTATTACTCAAGGTAGATTCCATTAGTCAAACCACCAATCGTCCTATCCACACCTGCAACCATATAATCTATTTGGGCCGAAAAGCAGGACCTAAACAGGGTGTGAGACTAATCCCAGTAGGCAATCACTACAAGATCTGTGCCCTACTATGAGTGAGCAATAAAGAAAAAGTAAAGGAAATAAATACAGAAGAGAAAAATGAGTACTCTAAATTAAAAAATCCTACCAATATCCATTCACATTTATTTATTAATTCAATTCACTCATTAAATTATCAACCGAGGAATCTAGAAAATAGCTCTATATTCTCAAGCCATAGAAATTAACACAACAGGTGTCTCAGTAGACTACCTAAATAGAAAGAAGTACAAAACTCAAGCTTGTTCTTTGGCTTGGTGGACTCATCACAACCAACCATACAAAAATCATAGTGACTCTCTCGGTGGATCACACTGGAAGACCCCTCTAGTCAAGTAAACATACAAAGGCACAAACACTCTGGGAAGCTCTCATCGTCAATTCCCCTGAGGTCTTGCAATGATAGCTATAGACTCTCTGAGTAATCACTTACATATAATTCCCCCTATAGTCTCAATACGTAACTAAGGAAACTCTAAGGAATCACAAAGTCACATTACCATAGGTCCTGCGAACGATACGAAAATATAACAGACTCTCTAGGGAAGCCCTAATCGTCAATTCCCCTTTTTGTCTAGCGCACCAGGTTCACACAGCCCTGAGCAGTTTAGTCATACATAATAGACTACTATCAGCCTAAGTAAGCTCAACAAACTACTTGGATAATAGCTACAATGCATCAAAATCATATAAACAGTAGGCAATACATGCAATAAACTATATCATGGAAAGTAAGCAATGCAACAAGGTCTGCCTCACAGGCAACCTAAGCCAAACGGTGATAAATATCCAAAACAAGGGAAACACCCAAGGGGTGATCCTAAAACATGCTAACAAGATATTATCAATCATCTAATAACCTCAATAATACATGTAATCTAATGCAGATAACAATACAGGATCAAAACTCTAACTAGAGATACCCGATACATGGGTATCCAACACTTTTGCACCAAAAACTCAAATACATTCAACATAGGGAAAAAACCACCTACCTCGATCCTAAGAGATTGATATACTTGAACCAGGAGGCTTTATTCTCCTTAGAACAGCGTAGATCTATGAAAATTCACAAAATGCTCAACCCCTGATAACTTGAGAAAGGAGAGGAATTGGGAAACAAATCTCTAGGAGAAGAGAGAACTTACCGTTGTGGTTCCAATGCAATCGATGGAGGTTGATTCAGAGAACGGACAGAGGCTCGGAGGCTCAGAGAAGATCTTTGGTCATACTGAATGCTCTCGGTCAAAGAACCTGAAGAAGAAGATGGTTCTGTTGATGGGGTGCGACCCCGGTCTGTTTAATGAAAAAAAAAATACATGGCATGTACTTCTGAAGTACAGGGCGTGTACTCAGATTTTCCGTAATCCGCTTTAAGTAGCCTCCACATCACCCCTACACACCTTGTGTGTGGTCCGGACATGGCCAGCACACAGTCTCGAGTGGAAAATGAGTACACGGCGTGTACTTCAAAAATTTCCAGAAACTCATCTTTTTCCCAAAAACGACCATAAAGGGATAAACATACCTGAAAAGAAGGTCCGGGTTCTTACAAACTTCCCCCCTTAAACAAATTTGTCCCTGAATTTCCCTAACAAGGTAGTGATGGAGAAACCTCGAACAAATCTGGCCACTGTGATCTCATATCAGCCTCCCTCTCCCAAGTCTCGTCTTGCACACGGTCGTGCTTCCATTGCACCCGTACCAGAGGAACAGACTGACCATGGTGTACCTTTACACTACGATCAACAATCCTGATTGGATGCTCCTCGAACGATGCATCCTGCTCCAGCTCAACCTCCCCAGGTCTAAAAACATGAGACGGGTCTAAGAAATAGAGTCGAAGCTGAGAAACATGGAATACGTCGTGTATAGCCTGATATCCCTGAGGTAACTGCAACCTATAAGCAACCCGACTGACTCTCTCTAGAACCTAAAATGGCCCAACATATCTCTGTGAAAGCTTACCCTGTCTCCTAATCCTCTTGTGTCCCAACCTTGGGGTAACACGTGAGAAAACCTGATCTCTGACCTTGAACTCCAAAGGTCGTCTCCACTGATCGTCATAAGACTTCTGTCGAGATTGTGCTATATCCGTCCTCTTCTGAATCAACTCTATCTGCTCTGAGGTCTCTTGAACAAGACGAGGTCCCAGCAAAGCTACCTCCCATGCCTCCAGCCAGCACAATGGTGATCGGCATGGCCTACCGTACAAAGCCTCATAAGGTTCCATATGAATAGTCTCCTGAAAACTATTTTTATATGAAACTCTATAAGAGGAATATACTTCTCCCAAGAACCGCCAAAGTCTAGATTTCAAGCTCGGAGCATATCCTCAAGCACCTGGATCGTGCGCTGTGACTGGCCATCTGTCTGGGGATGGTAAGTTATACTCAGAAGTACCTGTGTACCAAGGCCCTTTGTAGCCCCTACCAGAAATGGGACGTAAAGTGGGCATCCCTATCTGAAATGACAGTACTCAGAACCCCATGCAAGTGCACAATCCCACGGATGTACAATCGTCCAAGTTCATCGACACCGAAGGTCACTTTTATCAGCAAGAAGTGAGCAGCCTTTGTGAGACTATCAATGACAACCCATACCGCATCGTTCCCTCTTGACGATCTCGGTGACTTTGTCATGAAGTCTATCGCGACATCATTCCACTTCCACTCGGGAATGGGTAACTGCTGCAAAAGCCCTACTGGCCGCTGGTATTCTACCTTCACCTGCTGACAGGTGGAACACCTCGTGAAAAAACCAGCCACATCTCTCTTCATACCTGGCCACCAGTACTGGCGGTGTAGATCACGATACATCTTGGTGATTCTAGGAATAACTGCCCAAACTGAGGAATGAAAGTCTCACATCATCTCCTTGTGTATCTCTGTTGGCAACCATACAAGTCCCTAGAAACGCAAGATCTCATCCTCGCCAATGGTCCATCCGGGAAGAGGGTCCTCTCCTAACACGCTTTCCCGTAGGACTAGGCCTTCAGAATCTACTAGCTGCCTCATTCGAACTCGGTCAAGAAGCATAGAGGTAACAGCTACAGAAGATAGGAAAGTCTTCCCCTGTCTATTGTGAACCTCCAAATGCATCTCAGAGAATATAGCCATAAGCTTCCACTCACTACTAGCCTCCTGAACTTCTTGTATCTGAGTCATCCTGCTCAGTGCATCATGTAATGAACCAAATTTTCATTAATGGAAATCCCTCTTGATCTAATTAAATGTTTATTTATGTAAAATGTTTGTATAAAATGTCAACTTCTTTGGTTTTGTGTTAATAATTGTGACTGTTTATTTTATAGTCATTGAACAGTGATCACATGATTAGTATAAATATAGGGCTTTAACAAACCCAATTTACTCAGACAAAGGAAGCGATGGCCTCATCCAGTAGAATTGATCTATACGAAGACCATTTGTAGAAGCTCAGAAAAGAGGTGGCGTCGTTGGGATTCCCTCTTGACCAGGCCCAAGCTGAGCTTCATCATGTCAAGCTCGAACGTGACCGTCTACAGGAAAAGTGGAAGTTGATATAAATTACCACTCGAGCGATGTTATCCAAGCCACCCCAAGACTCTGTCACCATCGCACACCATACCCTTAGTTCTTTTGTGGCTGTTTTAAGGGGTTATGTAACAAATCGCTAGTACTATGTTCATCTACATTATTTTTTTGTATATAATAATGAATATACATTCTTGTCATTATTGATACATTGTAAATAGTTTTTAAAGTACAAATAGTGTTTTTAGTTATTATTTAATTAAGAATTATATTTTATTAAATTAAGGGATTTTTGAATTAAATAATATTTCAATAAAATATTATTATTATTATAAAATTAATTTTATTATATATAAATGATCATATAATTTTATGAATTCAATTGTAATTTTTATTAAAGTTTGAAATCCATTTTTGTCAAAACCCGTGAATTTCCGATAAATGTCAGTTTTTATTTTAAATGTAAAAATTAACATACTTATAAAATTATTTAGACAAAATAAATTTTATTTATGGAATCAGGACATCGAAATTATCCAATGGTGAATTTTTTATAATTTTCTGAGACAGTCAATTTTTTGGGTAAAAATTAAATACTGTTTGAATATATAATGTGTTTTATGACATCATAATGACCCAATAGTGATGTAATAAAATACTATAAGCTTTATGTTCGGCCAATATATGTTTTAACTTTAAAATAATGTGATTTTGGGTTTGTTTGACTTACTTTTCAAAGCATCAATGGACCCCTCAAGACTTATTAAACACCTTGTCTTTTTAAATTGTTTTCCATGGGAGTGAGACTCACCTCCACATAAGCAACCCTATTATTTTAAGAAGTTCATAATTTGGCCATATAAATTTTTTTTCCTCTTCCCTTTTCCAAAAACCATGGGCAAAAACCATGGGATGGTTTGTGGTTTGGATTAATTTAATATAAGGGGTCCCAAGCCTAAATAATAATGAATTCCCTCACCTTTCCTATATAAACCCACCCAAGATCTCACTTCCTCCTCACTCAAAGACTTTGGAGTTTGTCCAAACTCTGACCTACTCTCTATATAATCCTTCCAAGGTGCCCCAAGCTCCCAATAAGCCTCTCTCAAGCCTTTTGAAGCACACTTCCAAGTAAGGGTTTTTCCTTCATTTCTCATTTTTGTCCAATTTTCTTTAAGTTGGTTTTCCCTTTTAATTTCAATTATGAATGTTGGGGTATGGTTTATCACCTCCCTCATACTTCCCTATTTCTGTTTTAATGATGGGAGACCCTTTTCTCTCTCATTAAATTCCTCCCATGTACACCAGTTACTATGCCAAAATTCTGTAAGGAACTTCTCCCTCCTCATTTACATTCAAGCAATACTTTTGTATCCTGAACCTAAATTACATTACAATTGTTGGGACATGTATCTATATGAACTCCTTACTTTCCATTACATTTAAATATGATGAGTAACCCCTTTCTCTCTCATCAACCTTTTTTATGAATTCTTATGTCATGCCGTTACGCTGCCGAAATTGCACCGATTTTCTAAGCCAATGCCATTGTGTAGTGAATACCATGACCATTTCTCCATTATGGGTATTCACCTTTATACACATTTACTTATTGATTATAAATTTTCATGTATGAATTCAACATTCCATTATCGTGGAATAAATGATTATGTTTTGTGAATCCATGTTTTATGATCCATGTGGCACACTTATGCATGAAATGAAATGTTTAAGAAGGGTGCGCCCTTATAGCGCTCCAATGCATTGGGTAAAGTATAGTATCATGATACATCATGTGAAATGAGTTTTGAATAATGCTAATTCAAGTGAAATGATGTTTTACTCATGCTTCATGTGCAATGAGGATTTACTCATTCTCTATGTGCAATGAGCCTTGGCTCATTCTAATTCCATGTTAAGTGTTGTTGCCACATTTCCATGTTATGATTATCATGCTTTATCATACATTTATGTTCATGTTTCTCTTGTGCTCTATTGATATTTCTATTGTCTAACATGTATTTTACTCCTCATGTATTCTATGTTTATTCCCTTACTTGGCTTTATATCTCACCCCTTTTTCTTATGCATGTCCTCAGGTTATCCCATTCAATTCTAAGTACGAGGGAATTTAGTGGTCATGTAATGGAATTTTTCAATAAAGATGTTGTATTTCATGTTTTAATTTGTTATGTAATGATCCTAAGCCCCAAAGACACTAGACCTCTTGATCATCCTTGTTGTATCAAGTGAATAGTTTATGTAATAAATCATGTTTAAGTTTGTAATAAAAGTAGGGTTGTCATAGTTGGTATCAGAGGATAGGTTTAGTTATTTTGGGGATTAGGATTAGAAAACCCTAGTAAAGCCTTAGAGACAAGACTAAGTATAATAAAAACATACCTAAGTTTTGGTAAGTACTGAGTAAGTGGTTTATCAAAAAAATACATCCCTGTTTGGATACGAGCAGTTAGAGGCGGCTCTGGCACAGTTGTATCCTAGGGGTAAAACCCAAAAACACCACTTTGAGCTAGACTAGAACGAGAACTGGTGCACAACAATGGGCCTTTTTGCACTCTTGGTTATGACACTCCCAGGGGATATGTTTTGATAAATTCACAAGATTGGTATGAACCCTTATTAAAAGAATTAAAAAAAATTCCCCTAAGAATATATGTTAGAAAGTAGATCATGAAAATCCTAGGATGAAGCCTATAGACTCATGAGTTAAGGAAATAAAAGTTTATTTTTAATTCATAAACTCTGGTCTTTTGGATTACCCTTTATGTGTTACCCCCTAAATTTCCTTTTATTCCAGCCAATGGCCAGTAATATGAGGACTCAGGCTAACAACCGGTGTGAATATCAATGTGATGATTGTACTAATGAGATGCCCAATCCAATTGGAGTGGGAATCGTGAACTTTGTCATGCTTCTCTCTCAGCTAACTCAAGATTTGAATAGAAACACGGGTCAAGAGGAATGTCCAAACCCCCTAAGAAGGAACAAGTTGCTATTGAGAGCTTCATGAGGCAAAGGCCTCCTACTTTTAGTGGATCATCTGATCCCACGATCGCTGAACAATGGATCAACTCCATTGAAAAGATCTTCTCCATCCTTCAATGTTCTGAAAAAGAGAAAGTTATCCTGGCGGCTTATCATATGGAGGGTGAAGTTGATCAATGGTGGACGTTGATCAAAAATATAAAGCTTGAGGAGTAGATCGAGTCGTTGGAATGGAAGGATTTCTAGAAGATGTTTTTTGATAAATATTTTCTGCGCACCCTCCGGCTTAAGATGGAAAGGTAATTCCTTTCCCTCAAGAAAAAAGAAGATGAATCTGTTGGAGCGTATGAGGAAAACTTCACAAGGCTTTCATGATACGCTTCTAGCTTTGTCATTACCCCCGAATGCAAGGTTGACCACTTCTTTGGTGGGCTGAAGCCTAGCCTGTATAAAGCATTAGTGATCCATGACTTCGACAGCTATGAAGAAATTTTCTGATTTTCCATCAAGGTCGAAATGGAGATTGGGGAATCATAGGGGTATCATTGGAACAAGAAGCGTAAGGTGGACTTCAATGCTGGTGGTCCAATGGATAAATCCAACGGTGCTAAGAAGACCCAGCACCCCACTTACCAGAAGTGCGGAAAGAAGCACCCTAAAAATTGCCTCAAGGGGATGAGGAAATGCTTTAGGTGTGGAAGAGAAGGGAACCTAGCTGTTAACTATCGGCAAAAAAGACCTGCGGATGCGACAGAGGAGAAGAACACTCCGTTCGAACCTCAGCACGTTGTTCATTGCTAAAAATGCAAAGAATCATAGAATCTTTCAAATCAGTTCCCTAATCCAAAGGTTTTTGGAGGAAACCAATAACCTCCAAGGCAGTAAGGAAGAGATTTTTCCATCACTTCTGTCGAAGTGAACCCCGAAAACAAAGTGGTGACAGGTACGCTAGTTATTCATTCAACAATAAAGAATGTACTTTTTGATTCAGGTTCTACCAATTATTTTATATCTCGAAAGTTTAGTAGAATGATCCCAGCACCACCACAAACCATGGAAGTGAAGATGTCAGTGAGTACGGAAAATGGGGAAATCGTTGCATCCCATGAATATAAGTCCTCCCCTATTATAATCTGTGAATTAAATTTCCTGATGAACCTCATCATAATACCTATGGTGGAATTTGATGTAATTCTTGGCATGGATTGGCTTTCCTTATATAGAGCCAACATAAATTGTCGGGATAGGGAAATCGCACTCCATATGGAGAATCGACCCCTGATTATTTACAAGTGTAAGGAGGAAGATGAATATCCTTTAGCTCCATCATCTCAAGCATGGATATTACTACCCTATGAGCATGTGTATCAGGCTCAGATGATTGAGTCCAAGGAAGAAACCATCCTTGAAGAAATGCCTATTGTGAGGGAATTCACTGAAGTGTTTCCAGAGGAACTGCGTGGTCTTCCTCCTAGAAGAGATGTTCAATTCTCAGTTGAACATATACCAGGGGCACTACCAATATCCAAGACTCCATATAGAATGGTTATCGTGGACCTTGATGAGTTTAAGAAACAACTATAGGGGAATTTGGATAAAGGGTTTATACGCCCAAGTGCTTCACCATGGGGTATACCAGTCCTCTTCGTCAAGGAGAAGGATGGGACAATGCGGCTTTGCATCGATTATCATGAACTTAACAAAGTCACGATAAATAACAAGTATCCTCTACCATGGATCAATGACTTGTTTGATCAGCTGCGTGGAGCACAAAACTTCTCCAAGGTATATTTGCGGTCGGGATATTATCAAGTAAGGGTGAAGAAGGAAGATGTCCCCAAGACTGCTTTTCGTACAAGATACGGGTACTATGAATTCATAGTAATGCCTTTTGGACTAATCAATGGTCCAATAATCTTCATGGACTTGATGAATAGAGTCTTTAGAGATTACCTAGACAAATTTTTGGTAGTCTTTATAGATGATATTATAATATACTCAAAAACAAAGGAGGATCATGAGGAGAATTTAAGAACTGTACTGGAGACTTTGTGCAAGGAGAAGCTGTATGAAAAGTACAGCAAGTGTGAGTTCTGGTTGAAGTAAGTCTCATTCTTAGACCATATCATCACAAGCAATGGGATATCTATGGATCCCTCCAAAATAGATGCAATTGAGGGATGGTCGAGGCCAACATCGGTAACGGATATCCGTAGATTCTTGGGGTTAGCTGGATATTTTCGACGATTTGTGAGAAATTTATCACGATTTTCCAACCCTCTTACCAAGCTAACTCGAAAGTGAGTAAAGTTTTCTTGGAGTGATGAATACGAAGAAAGCTTCAAGGAGTTGAAAAGGAGGCTTATCACTGCGCCCGTGCTCACTTTACCCACAAGTGTGGAAATTGTTTTGGTATTCAGTGATGCTTCAAAGAAGCGATTAGGATTTGTGCTGATGTAGAATGATAAAGTGATATCCTATGCCTCAAGGCAGTTGAAAATTCATGAGCGAAACTATCCAACGCATGATATGGAGTTGGCGGTGGTGATATTTGCCTTGAAAACTTGGCGGCATTATATCTATGGAGAGAAATGTGAGATATATACTGACCACAAGAGTCTTAAATATATATTCACACAGAAAGAGCTTAATATGCGCCAGAGAATATGGATAGAGCTCATCAAGGATTATGACTATTCAATACATTACCACCCTGGGAAAGCGAACAAGGTGGCAAATTCCCTAAGTAGAAAGGACCCAGATATTCAATAAATGATGATAATTGAGAAGGATCCAATCTTCTTATACTTGATGAAGATGGACATGGGAATCATAAATAAGGGAACATCATCAATCCTTTCACAAATGACTGCTCAATCGTCTCTTTTGGAAAGTTTAAAGGATGCTCAAAAGGATTATGTGGGAATTCAGAAAAAAGTGTAAGCTATCAAAAAAGGGAAATCCTCGGAGTTTAATGTTAATGAAGAAGGAATTGTGTGATTTGGGAAAAGGATATGTGTTCCATCACATCCGAAGCTGAAGAAGGAACTTTTGGATGATGCACATAGTTCAAATTTCTTTATTCACCCAGGGAGCACAAAGATGTATCGAGATCTCCGAGAAAACCTTTGGTGGGATAATATGAAAAAGGAGATTGATGAAAATACATCAAAGTTCCTGGTGTTCCAGCAAGTGAAGGCAGAGAGGAAGAAGTCTATAGGGATGATGCAACCATTGCCCATACCAGAATGGAAATGGGAGAACATCACCATGGACTTTGTCACTGGACTTCCAAGGACATCCAAAGGCAATAATACAATCTAGGTTGTTGTATATCGTCTTACAAAGACTACACACTTCATTTCTATTCAGGAGGATTTCTCTTTGGATCAACTGGCATAGATATATATCATGGAACTGGTAAGGCTGCATGGAGTGCCACTATCTATTTTGTCTGACCGAGATCCAAGATTCACCTCTAAGTTTTGGAAGAGTCTTCAAAAAGCTCTGAATACTAAACTGAACTTTAGTACGGCCTATCATCCTCAAACTGATGTCCAATCCGAGTGGACTATCCAAAAACTTGAGGATATGTTGAGAGCGTGCTCAATGGACTTTAAAGGAGGATGGGATCAACATCTTCCTCTGGTTGAGTTCTCTTATAATAACAGTTTCCGTTCGAGTATCCAAATGGCACCATATGAAGTCCTGTTTTGGAAAAGGTGTAGAACACTAGCATGATGGGATGAGGTCAGTGAACGTAAGCTTCATGGACCATAAATGGTCGAGGAAATGGTGGAGAAGGTGAAAACCATTCAGCAGCATATCAAGGTAGCCCAGATTCAACAGAAGATTTATGCAGATAATCGTCAGCGAGACCTTGAGTTTAAAGTTGGAGACATAGTTTTTCTACACATATCTCTGTGGAAGAACGTCATGAGGTTTGTAAAGAAAGGGAAGTTAAGTCCAAGGTACATCATCCCCTTAGAGATTCATGATCGTGTCGAGGTTGTCTCTTATCGACTAGCACTTCCACCTACCATGGCCAAAGTACATGATGTCTTTCATGTATCCCTCTTAAGGAAGTACATACCGGACCCTTCACATGTACTCTCTTCTGAGGTGGTACAATGGGAGGATGATCTTTCTTATGAGGATCAACCAGTGAAGATCTTATATCATAGAGAAAAAGATCTATGAAATAAGACAATGCCCCTCGTCAATGTGTTGTGGAGAAACCACAAGTTTGAAGAACCGACTCGGGAATCGGAGGAAATGATGAAGCTAAGTTACCCAAATCTATTTTAGTGTGGGAAATGGAAATTTTGAGGGTGAAATTTCTTAAGGGGGGAATATTGTAACGACCCAAAGTTTCATTAATGTAAATCCCTCCTGATCTAATTAAATGTCTCTTTGTGTAAAATGTTTATATAAAATGTAAACTTCTTTGGTTTTATGTTAATAATTGTGACCATTGATTTTATAGCCGTTGAAGAGTGATCACATGATTAGTATAAATATAGGGATTTAACAAACCCAATTTACTCAAACAAAGGATGTGATGGCCTCATCCAGTAGAATTGCTCCATACGTAACCCATTTGTCGAAGCTCGGAAAAGAGGTGGCGTCTTTGGGCTTCGCTCTTGACCAATCCCAAGCGGAGCTTCATCATGTCAAACTCAAACATGACCGCCAACAAGAAAAGTTGAAGTTGATAGAAATTACCACTCGAGCGACGTTATCCGAGCCACCCCAAGAGTCTTTCACCATCGCACACCTTACCCTTAGGTATTATCCGGCTGTTTTAAGGGGTTATGTAAAAAATATCTAGTATTATGTTCATGTACATTATTTTTTTGTATATAATAATGAATATAATTTCTTGTTATTATTAATACATTGTAAATAGTTTTTAAAGTTCAAATAGTGTTTTTAGTTATTATTTAATTAAGAATTATATTTTATTAAATTAAGGGATTTTTGAATTAAAAAATATTTTAATAAAATATTATTATTATTATTATTATTAAATTAATTTTATTATATATAAATGATCATATAATTTTATGAATGCAATTGTAATTTTTATTAAGGTTTGAAATCCATTTTTGTCAAAACCCGTGAATTTTCGATAAATGTCAGTTTTTATTTTAAAAGTAAAAAATTAACATACATAGAAAATTATTTAGACAAAATAAATTTTATTTCTGGAATCAGGACGTCGAAATTTTCCAATGGTGAATTTTTCATAATTTTCTGAGACAGTCAATTTTTTGGGTAAAAATTAAATATTGTTTAAATATATAATGTGTTTTATGACATAATAATGACCCAATAGTGATGTAATAAAATACTATAAGCTTTATTTTCGGCCAATATATGTTTTAACTTTAAAATAATTTGTTTTTGGGTTTGTTTGACTTACTTTTCAAAGCATTAATGGACCCTTCAAGACTTATTAAATACCTTGTCTTTTTAAATTGTTTTCCATGGGAGTGTGACTCATCTCCACATAAGAAACCCTATTATTTTAAGAAGTTCGGATTTTGGACTTATAAAATATTTTTTCCCTCTTCCCTTTTCCAAAAACCATGGGCAAAAACCATGGTATGGTTTGTGGTTTGGATTAATTTAATATAAGGGGTCCCAAACCTAAATAAAAAAGAATTCCCTCACCTTTCCTATATAAACCCACCCAAGCTCCCACTTCCTCCTCACTCAAAGCCTTTTGAGTTCATCCAATATCTGCCCTACTCTCTCTAGAATCCTCCCAAGGTTCCCCAAGCTCCCAATAAGCCTCTCTCAAGCCTCTTTCAATCCTTTGGAAGCACACTTCCAAGTAAGGGTTTTCCTTCCTTTCTCGTTTTTGTCCAATTTTCTTTAAGTTGTTTTGCCCTTTTAATTTCAATTATGAATATTGGGGTATGGTTTCTCACCTCCCTCGTACTGCCCTATTTATGTTTGAATGAAGGGAGACCCCTTTCTCTCTCATTAAATGCCTCTCATGTACACCCGTTACTATGCCGAAATTCCGAAAGGAACTTCTCCCTCCTCATTTACATTCACGCAATACTTTTGTATCATGAACCTAAATTACATTAAAATTGTTGGGACATGTATATATATGACCTCCTTACTTTCCATTACATGTAAATATGATGAGGAACCCCTTTCTCTCTCATCAACCTTTTTTATGAATTCTTATGTCACTCTGTTACGATGCCGAAATCGCACCGAATTTCTAAGCCATTGCCATTGTGTAGTGAATACCATGCCCATTTCTCCATCAAGGCTATTCACCTTTATGCACATTTACTTATTGATTATAAAGTTTCATGTATGAATTCCACATTCCATTATCATGGAATAAATGATTATGTTTTCTGAATCCATGTTTTATGATCCATGTGGCACACTTATGCATGAAATGAAATGTTTAAGAAGGGTGTGCCCTTATAGCGCTCCAATGCATTGGGTAAAGTATAGTATCATGATACGTCATGTGAAATGAGTGTTGACTCATTATAATTCAAGTGAAATGAGGGTTTACTCATGCTTCATGTGCAATGAGGATTTACTCATGCTCTATGTGCAATGAGCCTTGGCTCATACTAATTCCATGTTAAGTGTTGTTGCCACATTTCCATGTTATGATTATCATGCTTTATCATGCCTTTATGTTCATGTTTCTCTTGTGCTCTATTGATATGAAAGTTTTCTAACATGTATTTTACTCCTCATGTATTCCATGTTTATTCCCTTACTGGGCTTTATAGCTCACCCCTTTTTCTTATGCATGTCCTCAGGTTATCCCATGCAATGCTAAGTACGAGGGAATGTAGTGGTCATGTAAAGTAAGTTTTCAATAAAGATGTTGTATTTCATGTTTTAAGTTGTTATGTAATTATCCTAAGCCCTAAAGACACTATACCACTCGATCATCCTTATTTTATCAAGTGAATAGTTTATGTAATAAATCATGTTTATGTTTGTAATAAAAGCAGTGTTTTCATACATCAGCCACTGCATTTCCTTTCCCAGGCGTATAGGAAAGCTCGAAATCAAATGACTGAAAGTACTCAACCCACCTCCCCTGTCTCAGATTCAATTCACGATGTGTGAATATGTACTTGAGGCTCTTGTGGTCAGTTTATACCACAAAATTCTCTCCCAGAAGGTAATGCCTCCATCAATGCAAAGCAAGAACAACTGCAGCCAACTCCAGGTCATGCGTAGGATAGTTCCTCTCATGTGGCCTCAGATGCCGAGATCCATACGCAACAACACGATCCTACTGCATAAGCATTGCTCCATGCCCGAAGCCATATGCATCACAGAAAACTGTGTAACACTTTCCCGGTTCTGGAAAAACTAGAATCGGTGCTGAAGTCAATCTCCCCTTCTGCTCCTGAAAGGATGAATCATAGGATTATAACCAAACAAACTTCACCCCCTTCTTAGTCAAGACCATCAATGGTGCTGCTAAGTTTGAGAAGTCCTGTATAAACCATCTGTAGTAACCATCCAGTCCCAAGAAACTTCGTACCTCGAATACATTCTTCGGCTGCTCCTAGGTAACTACTTCTCTCACCTTCTCTGGGTCTACTGATACTCCTGTCTCTGAGATGGCATGACCCAGGAAGTGAATCTCGTCCATCCAAAAGTGGCACATTGAGAGCTTAGTATATAAATGATGCTCCCTATGCATTCTCAAAATGATCTCAAGATGGGTAGCAGGTTTTCCATGAAAACCACCATGAATGAATCCAAGTAAGGATGGAAAACTCTGTTCATCAGCGCCATGAAGACGGCTGGCACATTCGTGAGACCGAATGCCATGATTGTATACTCGTATAGACCATACCTGATCCTGAAGGCTGTAAGAGGTATATCTGATGGTCTAACACATAACTGATGATAACCGGACCTTAAGTCAATCTTTGAGAATACCCGGGATCCTCGAAGATGATCAAAGAGGTCATCGATTCTCGGCAAGGGATATCAGTTCTTGACTGTCAACTGGTTCAGCTTCCGATAATCCACACAAAGCTGAAGGGTGTTGTGTGCCTTCTTTGCAAATAGGACAGGAGAACCCCATGGAGAAGTACTGGGTCAGATGAAGCCCTTTTCCTGCAACTCCTCCAACTACTTCTTGATCTTCTGCAACTCAGGTGTAGCCATAATATAAGGAGGAATAGACATCGGTGTTGCTCCGGGCACGAGCTCCATTGAGAAGTATACCTCACGCTCCAGAGGAAAGTCTAACTGTGAAGTCCCCTGGTCATCCAGATATAGACTAGAAACCTGGGCTATAACTCCGCCTAGCCCATGATGCTCGAGTCCAGCTCTACCCACCTGGACATCCCACTCGCCTCTATAAAGAAAATATCCATCATATGGTGATATGAAACTCACCATGCGATTATAGAAATCGACGACTGCATGGAAGGGAACAAACTCGTCCATCCCGAGAATGACATCATAGCCTGTCATTTCTAGGACATCGAGGTCCCATAAGAAGTGACACCCTGCAACCTCAAGAGGGCACTATTTTCTCTGATGTACGCTAGATGTCCTCGTTCCCAAGGGCATGTCAAGAGTCAACATGTTAGCAGAAGAAAAGATACAGAGCCCAAGGCTCTACACGATAGCAACAGAGATAAAGATATATGAAGCACCAGTGTCTGGAATCACTACAGGTGCCATGTCCAGAACGATAGGCGGAACTACTGGTAGTCCCTGATCTTCCATATCAGGTGTACGGTCACTGCCCGGTCCCTAACGTGCAACGGGAGGACGTCTTGGTGCCATTGTTCTGAAAGATCAAAACACACCTTCATTAACAATGTACACAATTGCAACATAAGAGAGTAAAATGGAACAGGAGGGGAAAACTTTTAAAATTTGGTAAAACGTGACTACACGGCGTGTAGTACTACTACACGGCGTGTTTCTTAAAATTTTACCCTGGGAGTGTACCTTGGACATACATGGCTGTGTAAACCACCCGGCTACACGGCGTATTCTTAAACTACACGGTGTGTACTAATCCTTTTCACCCTGCCTGTTCACTCCTACACGGCTAGGAACACGGACTGCCCAATAGGAAACTACATGGCGTACTTGTCCACTACACTGTGTGTCCTTAATATTTTTCCTTTTTCCGTGTCGTTAGCCACACGGACTGGTACACAGACCACTACTACATGGAATGTCAACATGTTACATGGCTTTTTCCCCTTCGGATTTCCCAACCCATGTATTTGGCTACACTGCTAGGTCACATGGCTCATCTAAGTCAAAATGTACACGGCGTGTTCAAGGATGACACGACATGTACTAGACATGTCTTACCTGGCCCATGTTGTTAGTGACGTGTCCTGACACATGGTTGACACTACACGGCGTGTTCTATACAGACACAGCATGTATTCTTGAGATTAACACCAACTCGTGTCGTTGGCTACACGACCGGCTACATGGTCAATTATACACAGCATGTTCCCGAGGGACACAGCGTGCAATTGAAGGAAAACCCCGGCCCGTGTTGTTCGTGACACGGCCAGATACCTATTCCAGACTACACGATGTGCTAATCTGGTACACAGTGTGTTCCTACAGGATTTTCTAGGACCCCGTGTCCTTACCCACATGATCAGTGACACGGCTAAAAACTACACAATGTGTATTCATAAAGTACATGTCGTGTATTCTGGGTTTTTCCAAATAGTAACCTTAGAACTGCATCGGAGCCCAGAAAACACAGAAAAATCAGTGTTAAGGTGACAAATTCCGATCCGTGGGGGCCCATACTCCTCGTGAATCAAATCTTGGCATCATAACCATGCATATAACAAGTAAATAGTATAATAAACTCACGACCCACCAAATTCCGATCCTTGAGGTCCCATAACACCTCTAAGACCAAAGTTTGGCATTCGTGATAAATATTCTCTAAAAAACTGATAGCCTATCAACATAGCAGGTATTCTATCACAGAAGCTATCACAACAGCATGCATTTTCTATCACAAATTCTATCACAACATAATCCAATTTCTAATGCAACCTAGATGGCATGAAAAAATGCAGGACATGTGATTTTTTAACATGTGCCTATATGATGCCTGAGATGGCATACCCTCATCTCATTGGGTTACAACAAAATAGAACAACAATCATATAAATAGTAATATCACAAAACAAGTGCACCACCCAACGGTGAAATCAATTAAACTATAACATTTTCAAAACTCGACAACTGAAATATTTGAGGTAATCTAGATTTTTTCCTGTACACGAGTTCTAGAACGCATGGGCGCAACTATTTATCATTTACCTATTCCTTCATATCCCTGTCTAATGTCGCTAAATAGTAATTCAATAGAAAAGGAAAGAAACTCCTCTGATACCACTTTGTAATGACCCGAATCTGGAGCCACTCAAATGGTGCCCCATACCCAGTTTGCCACATGACCTCAAGCGCGTTTCTCCAAACGCTATAGGCTGCCGACTAGTAGTGAGGGACTTGGTGAGTCATTGGGGAAACTATGCCCTCATTTGGTAAGGTATACAAATAAAAGGAAATAACAGTCAATAGCAGAATCAGTAAACAACATACAACAACTGAAACTAAACAGTGGAAGCAATGTATAATATAATAATGATGAAAATGATGCAGTAGGTACAAATATCTAAGGAAAGCAGCAAACACAACAACGTGCTGAAATACAACTGAGAACAAAGTACTAAAAGTAAATAGCAACTCCAGCAGCATCACAAGCCTAGGCTCAGTCCTATGCTCTCCAGCTCCAACCAGAAATCATATACCTGAAGTAGAAGGGCCACAATCCCTATCCACACCTGCAACTATATAACCTGTTTGGGCCGAAAAGCAGGACCCAAATAGGGTGTGACACTAATCCCAGTAGACAATCACCATAAGATCTGTGACCTACAGTCAGTGATCAATATAGAAAAAGTAAAGGAAATAAATGCAACATAGAAACAAGAGTACTCTAAATTAAACAATCCTACCAATCTCCATTCACATTTATTTATTAATTAAATTCACTCATTAAATTATCAACCAAGGAATCTAGAAAATAGATCTATATTCTCAAGGCATAGCAAGTAACACAACATGTGTCTCAGTAGACTACCTAAACAGCAAGTAGTACAAAACTCAAGCTTGTTCTTTGGATTGGTGGACTCATCACAACCAACCAAACAAAAATCATAGTGACTCTCCGGGTGGATCGCACTGGCAGACCCCTCTAGTCAAGTAAACATACAAAGGCATAGACACTCTGGGAATCTCTCACTGTCAATTCCCCTGCGGTCTTGCAACGATAGCTATAGACTCTCTGAGTAAGAACATATGTCTAATTCCCCCTATAGTCATGATACGTAACTAAGGACACTCTAAGGAATCACAAAGTCTCATTCCCGTAGGTCCTGTGAACGATACTAAAATATAACAGACTCTCTAGGGAATCCCTAATCGTCAATTCCCCCTTTAGTCTACCGCACCAGGTTCACATAGCCCAGAGTAGTTTAGTAATACATAATTGGATGTTAGCATCCTAAGTAAGCTCAACAAACTACTTGTCTAATAGATACAATGCATCAAAATCCTATTAACAGCAGACAATACATGCAATCAACTATATGAAGGCATGCAAGCAATGCAACAAGGTCTGCCTCACTGGCAACCTAATCCAAACAGCGATAAATAGAAAAAAAAAGGGAAACACCCAAGGGGTGATCCTCAAACATGCTAAAAAGCAATTATCAATAATCTAATAACCTCAAGAATACATTAAAGCTAAGGCAGATAACAATACAGGATCAAACCTCTAACATGAGATACTCGATACATGGGTATCCGTCAGTTTTTCACTAAAAACTCAAAGAAATTCAACTTAGGGAAACAAAGCACCTACCTCGATCCTAGGAGATCTATATACTTGAACCAAGAGACTTGATTCTCCTTATAACGATGTAGATATATTAAAATGCACAAAACTCTCAACCCCTATAACTTGAGAAAGGAGAGTAATTGGGAAACAAAGCTCTAGGAGAAGAGAGAACTTACCGCTGCGGTTCCAATGCAATCGACGATGGTCAATTCGGAGAATAGACTGAGGCTCGGAGGCTCGGAGAAGATCCAAAGTCGTACAAAATTCTCTCTATCGAAGAACCTGAAGAAGAATATGGTTCTATCGATGGGGCACGACCCCAGTCCGTTTAATGAAAAATATATATGGTGTGTACTTCTGAAGTACACAACGTGTACTCATATTTTCCATACTCCGCTTTAAGCGGCCTCCAAATCACCCCTACACACAGTGTGTATGGTCCGGACATGGCCGGTACACGGCCTCGAGTGGAAAAGGAGTACACAGCTTGTACTCACAAAGTACATGGCATGTACTTCAAAAAATTTCATAAACTCATCCTTTTCCAAAAACAACCAAAAAGGGAAAAACGTACCTGAAAACAAGGTCAAGGTTCTTACACATTCATTGAAATTTCAGACCTCAGGGTCCTATCCCCTACCAGATTCCATCTACTTCCAAAAACACATGTAAAAAAATGTTTCACAACATTTAACATAACTCTCCATCTAATCCCATGGTTCCAATTTTTCGATACCATGTCCCTCATTTCTAAAATGTCTCACCACACCCATCATTTTTCCAATTGGGTAATCTTTTGAAAAAACTTTTGTTTTATTTAATTAGACATTTAAATGATTTTATTAATATATCTAGATTTTTAATCTTATTTAGTAGAGTGATTGGGTGTGTTGGGAGCCTCGAATTAATGTATTAAAAATATTAATATATATTAAATAATTTTCACAGATCATTTCAGTATAAATGTTTTCCCTATTTTCTAGGGAAATTAATTTAAAATCTGAGACCGTGGATGAAACCGGAATGTGGGTTTTACCCTGGGCATGACCTAATGTTTTTTAGGGGTAGACATTACTTGGAAGGACTCCATTTGAAATTCATTTAGTAAAGTAAATAATTTATTTATTTTACAAGAAAAAACCCACCCCTCTCTATATAAATACCATGTTATGGAAAATCTACATAGATAGCAGTATGACCCTAGTATATTGAAGATAAATAGAAGATCACAATTGAAAACTTGGAGAGTGGATAAAAAATGAATTATCATGGGATCATCAGGGTTGATGGAGAACAAAGCAAGATCATATTCTTCATTGCTCGAGAAAACATTCATCACCAATGACTAGTCTGTTGTTTAATTAAAGCTTATTGTTTTTTTCCTCTATGGATTGATTAATAAGAATGGATTTTTATTATATACATAATTGATATGTGATTACCAATTCATTCATGAGACTGATCATGTACTGTGTTATTAAACCTAGTTTATTATCGATATTTCTTTGACTTCACCCATGTTCCCATTTCAATAATCATTGGTCAAGACTATATTGACCAAAAAATGGATTCACCTCATTTTCAGGCTTTTACCAGACCATTATTTATGTTTTTCACTATTGTACCCTGAAGTCACACTTTGAAATTTTTAGGGAGGGTTTGTCATGATTAGTAACCCAGAATCATGTTTTCTGTTTGAATGAAATATGTATCAATGATTTATAGATAGATCAAAGTTTGATGATGGTTATAGGTGATGGCTTCTTGGTTTTGGGATTAATTTTGGTGAAAGGAGGAGTTATGGATTCCCATGGGTGATCATATTTCTAATATCCATCCATAAGAGGTTGGATATCAACATTCAGTGAAATAATATTTGATTTTAGGTTGTAAAAAGTGAGACATATGGTGGGAATGGGTGATCAGGAATCCATATGAATAGTAGAATTTATTTCAATTCAAAAACCTGAATAAGTGACATGTAATTTGGAAGAAAAATGTAGTGTAGTAACCTAGATATGGTGGCTAGGTTTTTGGGAGATGATTAATATCACATGTTTTTTATGACTCATACAAGCCATGTAACGCAGTGGTGCTAGCTCAATGTGTACTATGGAAGTACACAGGAATAGTGATGTCGAGGAACATAGGAACGATGAGAGTACATAGGCACAACTATATACTATGATATATATATGGTTCCCATAAATGACCAGCGTACATAGGCACATTCTGAATTACATAGGCACGAGATGAACAGAGATTTTCAGTCCTTGGGTGGCCATGATATTGTGTGTATAACTTATACATGATGCGTAGTCCCACATGTATAGAAATGTTTTGTACATGCGAGTACCTAGATAGGATTCCAGGTGAGGTCACAAGTTGTTAGACCCTAGGTATACATTGTGTAACCTCTTTAGGAACTTCAACCATAAGTCTCTACCTCTTCTAGACTTGGATTTTGGCCCACAAGTAGCCTATCATGAGTTTTTCACCATGTAGAACATGATGGTATCCTTCACTATAGAATATGAGATAAGATGTGAGGTGTATGAATAATGATTCTTATTCACATGAACCTTAAGAAATGGAAGTGATCAAGAAGGATAATCCGAGAGATGATGGGGGTTGACAACCCCTTGTTATACTAGGGTCCAAGTCCTTAATCGACTAACTAGTACTTGCCTGACCCAATAGGGAGAGATTCCACTATGTTATTTGTTTCATTCCCAAGATTCACTCGGGTATGGTTAATATATCTCTCAAGTATAACCCCTGATGCATTAGAGAATGTGTCTTATATTTAATCTTATCCTCCCTTGACTATGGAACACAGTGGAAAGGTGTGGGTCTTCCATATAGATTCTTGTATGGTAGAAGATGATATTGAGTATCCAAGATGGAACATTAGAGGTAAATGTTGACACATTATCCTTAGCTAGGATATGGATATGGATATGTCCTTTATCTCTCATTTTGGTTCCTTTATTAGAATTTATGTGTATTGGGTTGGGCTGACTGTTGTATAATTATACTACATCCTTTTTAGTTTTCATGAAATCCAACAGTGTATGTATATACTCACCCCTTCATGGGACTTTCCAGTATGTTTCATGTGTTATATAGATTATAGGTAGATCGACGGTGTCTTTATGGGATCATATAAACACTTTGGTGAATTGAGTGTATTTAGTGGTTGGACATGGAGATTAGGAGTTGGTATCTATTAGTTTTCCCCTTTTCCAAATCTTGTCGGGTTGGAACCTAATTTCTTGTTATGTGTGTATTTTTCCCCTTTAATATTTGGTTTTATATTTTCATACCCTAATTTATTCTCTAGAGTATATTTCATGCATGTTTATAAATTAGATGTTTCGGTCCATTTTTATTCCTCTACACTCTTTCATGGAGACAGTTTCCTACATGCATACATATATTTTTTGATAAGGACACCAATTTTAGTTAATCTTTCTCAGAGCATGTATCCAACCCCAATACTATTAGAGGTGGACTTGGGGTATCACACTAATCATACCTCTATTCTGGTGATCCCTAGTGGGGTGAGTCATCATATAGTAGTATCAAACACATTTATCCATAGTTTTGTGTTAGAGTGGTACTAATGGTGAGGATTGGTTAAGAACATAGCGAAATAGTGTCAAAGTGTCATGAGTGTTTCTTTTAGGATTGGGAAGTTATTTTTAGTGTGAATATGATTTATCCATTCAAAAGGACTATGATTACTTGATTTTAGACATTACACATTGAGACATTGGTTGTCAGGAATCAATTATACATGCATCATATAGGATTTTATCCTTTGATTGTCCTTATTGAGTGATCTCCCAATATATGATCTTTTAACTGTGGAATATCTTTATAACATTCAGGATGCATCTGTGATGAAAAATATCTGGGATGACTACATGATATCATGATAATGACCATTTGTGAAATGTGGCCTCGATTTTGGGACAATCTAATGAAGAGTTTCCTCATGTTGGGTAAGTAGTTTTTCAATGACCTATCAATTATTGTATAATACCAACATGTCCGGCTGATGATGGGTATAGACTTATCATGTTATGTGGGTTACCATAACAGAGACCACTGAGGATCCATGGTGATACAAACCCTCAGGTAGTGGATGATTGGATGGAGTCAGTGATCTGAGTCTTCAGTCCTTTTCGGGCTCCAACTGATCAGATGTGTGTGCTTGTAAGCTTCATTTTTCAAGAAGCAGTAGTTTTTTGGGGGGGTCTGATCACCCAAACACATTATGGGGTGATTATCTCATGGCCAAACATCCATCATCTAGTTTTAATGAGTAGAAAAAATTTATATTTTGATCTGTGTGGAATTAGGAGCTTTATGATATGCAGTAAGGTGTTATAATAGTTTCTTAGTACATCATGAGGTTCACTGACCACCCATGTCAATCCCTTAACATGGTGTGGGAGGGTTTCTATACTAACCTCAAAATAATATTCTAATTTTAATAAAAGAAATATTTCCACACAACAACTTTTTATTATGTTTTAAAATATATGAACATAAAAATACTTTTACATTTCATAAGAACATTACACATCATGCAAAGATATAAAATAATACAATGAGTAATAGTAATGCGATATACAAATGTAAGTGTAATACATTCATTAAAACCAACTAAATAGGCTTGAAATACCGAAATAAAATCACCCCTACTATAAATATTATAAAAATAAAGAGAAAACTTAAGAAAACATTTGATATTATGAAATGATTTTTAAGAACCTTCATTAGAAAAGTACTATGATAAAGTATAAAAAATGGTGTATATATATAGAAATATGGTTATCTATCATTATGATCATCATCTAACATGTTTATGGAAATTATTACCATTATTTAGTAAAATATTTGGTCATTATTGTTATTGGATATTTAGACGAAATTAAGTGATCATTGATATTAAATTATAATAGATCCAAAGTTGTATAATTTTTCGAGGGAATAAATGTATTCCATTTAAAATATTTTTTTTATATTAAATGACTATTTTTAAAATATTTTTTATATTATTTTAAATTATCTTATAAAACAATTTTAAAATTATAATATAAATTAATGAAGTCCTATATTTTTTTTCAATGATCTGAATGTTAACTATAGCATAAAAGCTATTAAATTTCTATAAAATAATTGATTTATTTAAAAGATAAAAATAACATATTTAGATTATTATTTTGATAAAAAAATTCATTATCTGATTTAGTACATCAAAATTATTTTAGGCTAACTTTATGTTAATGTTCTAAAAAAGATAAATTTAGAATTAAAAGTGAAAATACTATTTTTAAAAAAATATGAAAAATCTAATGATCTTATTAGTATATGATGAATATTTATTTTTTTAATTTATTATTAAAAATAAAAAAAGTATTTAAGGAACAACATAGTACATAGTATATTACATTTAGAAACACGTGCTTAGAATTTTTTAAAACCATGATTTTATTATTTCTAAAAAAATTAGGAGTTCTACTCAAAAATTATTAAAAATTATTTTGATCAGTTTTTAAAATTGAATAAATAAAATGGATTGAATATTTGAACTTTTAAATTTAAAATTATGTAATAATGTTGATTTAAATTTTATACATAAAAAATTTACATTGTAAAAATGAATTACCATAGTATAAGTAAAATAAATTTTCTAGTTAAATTTAAATGGAAAAGATTAAAATACCTAAAAAATAAAACATTAAATGTGTGATTGATGTATTAAAAGACCTTAAAAACCTTGAAAAAATAATATTAAACCAATATTATTTGAATTAATGCCACCCAATATTGGTTATCTTTAAATAAAATAATTATAATTATTTAATCACAAAAATCCACCACTCCTAATGTGTAAATACCATATTCACACCCATAATCACCACTCCGAATCCATTAAGAATAATGGGCATGTTATTTCACCTCCCAAGTTTTCCCTATAAGGTTCGCTCAAGGTATCAATGTACCATTCTCTTGTTTTAGGGATATAATCTTCCAGATAATGGAATTATCCTCTTCTCCTTTTTAATTCATATTAGGCTTTGTTTATACATTTTAAATTATAATCAAAATTATCCTCTTACACTTATGATATTAACATTATAGAAAAAATTATGTTTTATAAATGGTATACATTATTTACCTCAAATTATACCCTTTATATAATCAAAATTTTATACAGACATGCTATAAAGTTCAGTTCTTGATTTTTTATTTTATACAAGAGTAAATATCATATTGTGAATACCCAAACCTCTTCTATTTACATGGTAATTAATATAGATGTAAAAATGTCTTACTGATGCATGGATTTATAAATATTAAATTTGTATACCCATTTAATGTGTAATAAATTGTGTTATGTTTAATTATTTAAGAACTTTTTATGAAATTATTTTTGATATGAAACATGTTCATTATTTTTAGAAGTTATTTATGAAATGATTTTTTTATGATCAATGAAGGTCACATGAGATAAGACATAGGCACGATGTGTATTGATAGTGATCTAATTCATTGGATAAATAATTAACCTCTAGATATTTAATGTTTTGTGATACCTTGGTGAATAACCTTGACACTTATGATTAATGATGCTACGGTAATAAAAAAATGGTCATATTCTTATAAAGGTATCATTTTAATATTGTGTCCACATTTCAATGTTATGGTTCATTCTCTATATACTTTTATATAACTCATGTGCAAATGATCATGTCTTTTGGGTATGCCTATTTTTCATATTCTAAGTATCTATTATGATTATTCCCTTTATTGTGATTTACACTAACATGTTTCTTGGATGTATATCTTCAGGAAATGCCACACAATAAAACTAACATATAAATAATCTATGAAGATTTATTTCAAGTTGATTAGAATATTTATCATTATCTATTTTATGTATTATATTCCTATTTTAGAGAAACTACACCCTAAAATATTGAATTTATTGCTAAATGTTTTACCATGTAATTAAGGATTTTTGAAATAAAAATGTGGGGTACCATAGTTGTATCAAAGGAAGGTTTAGTTTTTTTTTTGGAAATTTGGATTTGAAAGATTTAATAAAAACTCAAGGTATTATCTAAAATATTAGAAAACTTCCTTGTATTTTAGTGAAGTATAGAGTAAGGTTTTTTCCCATAAAATTCATCCATGTTTGGATATTACAAGTTGTTGTGGATCTAAACTAGGTGTACCTAACATTAACTACCTTAAAAAAATTATTATTGAGATAGACTCAATTTAAACTAGGTCATGGAAATGGGCCTCACTTTACAACTTGTTTGACACTCCCTAGGGGTATTCTTTGGTTAATAACATTGTTATAAAATCCATTATAAATGATAGAATGATATTGTAAAACCTTTAATAATATTGAATTATACCAACCTATAATGGAGATATAATAAAATTTTAAGATTAAGCATTAGTTTAGAATTGTTACTATAAGATTCCTAATAGTAATAAATTTATCACTTTGTTTTTCAACATCTTTAAAATAAGGGTAGGAAATAGATGGAATCGTACAAATAACAAATGAAATGGAAAAAAAATTTCCAGCCTTCCCAATATGGGGGTGGAGCTAGAGTTGAAAACATCATGATGATGATTAATTAGTTAACTCAAGTCAAGAACAACAACAACTGAAACCATATGGGGCATCCTGCTTCACCAAGGATAGAACAACTAGGAGTTTAATCCTTCATGCACCCAAACACCTATTTTAAGTGAATCATATGATCTATTAATCATATAAAAATTGATCAACACTACATAAAATATACTATACATACTCTTTTTTAAAAAAGACAAAGTTACACTTAATGTCTATCTCATTGAGGGATAAATTGATCAGTGGTGTAAACTAATCAAGAACATGAAGAAAATGGATGAGGTAGATTCCATGGAATGAGAAGACTTAAAAGATGTATTTTTTATCATATGTGTTACTCATATCCTCCAGAACAAAATGGGGAGGGAATTTATTAAGTAGAAAAAAATTTAAAATAAATTGGTGTGGAATTATGATAAGAAAATAATAGGGATTTCATGTTACACTTCAAGCCTTTTCATAAATTCATATGAGAAGAAATTTTGATTAATTTCCCCATTGTGACCCTATCCATAGAAATAATTGGATGTCTAAGACTTTGAGAATTATTAATAGATTTTTTTATGGTCTATAAAAGTTGTAGTGGAGTTTAGAGTCTTGTAGTTGACTCATGAAAATAATGACAAGAATATACATAAGGAAGAATGATTTGGGAAGAATTTTAAGTAGATGAAATTACAATAACACATGTACATAAAATGCAGGAAGATATATTTGTGGAATTATTTTCAAGAAATTGGAAAGTGATAAATGTGTTGAAGTGATATAAATATACCTAAAAATTGTCTTGGATTTGTACAAATTCATCATATAAATTCCAGTGAATAAGGAAAAATGGTCCAAGAATAACTTTTTGTGAAATGATTCATGTGGGGGGAACTTTTTCATTTTTCTAACTGATATCCAAATCATTAGATAATGGGGGGAAACAAACAGTAACCCCAAAAATTCCATAGGATAAAGGTTTTTATTTTGTAATTATGATTGATGAATTTGATTCTCTAAATAGATTTATTGAAGCTAAACTTATCACACATTCAAATATAGAATAAAAATTATTTTATTTGGGTTAATGCATTATTTTATTTCTTTCATGTTTGCAAAGAACATAAAGATAAACCCTAAACTTATAGGGGTAGATATGTCTATTTAAAATCTTAGAGGAACTATTTTAGCAACAATTATATATATGGATTTCCCTATTGACTTTATTAAGTAAAATAGATCTACAAACATGGTGATAATTCTAATAGTTGAGTTTGACATAAAATATTGGATTGATTGGTTTACAAAGTATAATTAAAAGATTAACTATAGAGTAAAGGTTATTTTATTAGTATTTATGGGAAAACCTTAGACCATATTAAAATAAGAGTTATCATATCCTGATTCATTTGTAGAACAACCCCCTATATTATTCTTTATGGAAATTATTGGTGGAGAAGAAGAAGAAAGAGAAATTGTAAATATAGGATATGTTTCCACTATTTAGGACTATATTGAAGTATTTACTAAAGATTTATAAGGAACTCCCTTAAAAATTTAGGTATAGTTATCAATTGAAATCCCACCTTGATAATAGATAGTATCCAAATCCCCATATATAATGGCATATAAGGATTTGGGGGAATTAAATAAAATTCATGATATGTTGGGGAATCATTTTTTTACAAATTATGTTCATTTAGGGAGAACGTATTTTCATTGAAAAGAAGAATAATGGATCAAAAATGAAGTGAATTGATTATAGATAATCTAATGGAATCACAATGAAGAACAAATATTCTCTTACAATGATTAATGATTTGTTCAAAAGGATTTATAGAGCTCAATACATGTCCAAGATTGATATTCATTCTAATTATCATCAATTAAGGGTGAAAAAAAGAAGATATCCCAAATACTAACATTAAAATATGAGATGAATATTATGAGTTCGTTTTTATTCCCTTTTTATTAACTAATTATCCTACCATATTATGAATATCATGAATAGAGTCTTTAAGGACTACCTTTATAATTATGTGTGAGTATTTATTTTTCATATTATGATATACAAAAAAATACATGCGTATAATTAATATCATCTAGGGGTCATATTTTTAAATTTTAGGTTGGAAATGTTTTCCGGTAAATTCAATAAATGTGAGTTTGGGTAACAATGAGTTGCATTCTAAGGATACATCATGTCCTGTATGGAATCACATTGGATCTCGCAAGGACAAATGCTATGGAAGAGTGGCCACACCCTAAAACTATAAATGATATTTTCTATTTACTTGGTATAGAAGGTTACTATAGAATGATTTTGAAAAAAACAATATGGCCTTTATAATCCAATAACTAATTTAACTGGAAAGTGAGTTAATTTTATCTAGACAAATTTGCATGGAGAATCATTCCAAGAACTAATGAGGAGGTTGGTTCTTGTACTTGTGATAACATTACCATTTAATGGGGAATTATTATTCATTTTTAGTGATTCATCCTTAATGTAACTTGGATGTATAGTCATGAATAATTACAATTTTATAGCCTATGTATCAAAAAATTTAAATGTTGATAAATAAGATTATCCAACCCATGATTTAGAATTAATAACCGTATCTTTTTATATAAATATTTAGAGACACCATATTTATGTTTAAAACTATGATATATACACAGAACACCAATTTTTAATGTATATATTCAAACATAAGGAACTAAACATGAGAAAAAAGTGATGGTTTTAGCTTATTAAATACTTTTATTATTTAATTCATTATCACCATTGAATAGAGAAAAAATTCATGATTCAATGAGTTGGAAATATCTCAGTGTTCTTCTAATGATGTGGATTGAACTATATCCATTGTTCAAGGACATAAAAAATTTGGACATGGGAATCATAAGGGCAGTGACATCATCAATCCTATATCAAATTACGTCTCAACAAAAATTATTAGATAAGATCTAGAGAGATCAAGGAGATTATCATTTGGTGAAAAAATGACATAGGTTGTTAAAAATAGATAGTTTATTGAATTAAATATTGAAAAAAATGTGTATTGAAATTTTTTACAAGGATATGTGTCACATCTATTCCAAAGATAAAGAAGGAGTTGATGGATGAATCTCATAGCTCTATATTCTCTATACACCTTGAAATAACTAAAATGTATAGGGACTATCATGATCATTTTTGGTGATATAATATAAAATTTTGGATAGTTAACTACACTGGAATGTTCTTGTTGTTTCCACAAGTAATGGAAAAGAAAATTCTTTTTAAAGGGGTACTAAAATAAATACCCATAAATATATGGAAGTGGGATAATATAACTATGGAATTTTTCAATATCCTTCCAAAGAGACCCAATTGTTGAAATTATATATGGGTAATCATCTATAGGTTGAAATATTCTTCATACTTCATTGACATAAGAGATAATTTCTCCTTGTAGTTCCCAGATCACCTTTATATTCATGAAGTTGCGGGACTTCTTAGAGTACCACTATCATTTTTTTATCGATATCTAGAATTTACATTTAACTTATGGAGGATACATCAAAAGGCTATGAATCCAAAAGTAAAACTCAGAACAACATACCATCCTCAAATTGATGGGAATCTTGAGAGGACTATTACCACATTAAGAGATAGGTTATGATCTAACTAACATTATTTTCAGGGAATTGGGGATTAACATCTTCCAATTATTAAATTCTCTAATAACAATAGTTTACACTGAATAATTCAAATGACATATTTTGAATCTCTCTATATAAAAAGGTGTAGAACTCTAAATTCCTGAGATGAAATTAGAGAAGGAAAAATTTTGGGACCAAACATTGTGAAGGAAAATAAAGAAAATATTAAAGTGATTCAAAAACACATAAAGGCTACTCAAAGTCGATAAAAAAAGTTACATTGAAAAACAATGGGTGGACATGGAGTTTCATATTGGGGATCAGGTATTCATCAAGATGTCAGAGTGGAAAAGGATTTTGTTTATTTGAAATAAAGGGAAAACTGAGTATGATTCATATTAGAAGGTTTGGTATTCTTTATTGGGTTGGAGTGGTTTCCTTTCAATTATAATTATTTCAATATTTTTCAATTTCCATGATGTCTTAAATGTGTCCCTACTGAGGAAGTGTATGCCTTACCCATCACATATACCTGATACTAATGGCATATATTTGGAAGCTGAATTTTCATATGAATATGAATCCTTCTATATCGTAGACATAAGGGAAATATTTTTGAGGATAAAAAAAAAAGGCTTTAGAAGGTCATGTAGAGTAATCCTATGTTTGAAGAGGCTACATGGGGATAGAAGGAAACCATGAAGCAGAAGTACCCTCACATATTTTTACATTAATATATAAAATGATAATTTAATGGATAAATCTATTTGAGTGTGGATGAATGTATTGACAGGAATAAAAATATTCTCATTTTTAATAATTAAAATCCAATATCTCAAAAACTTTTCTTTTTTTTAAAATAGATTCACACGAAGTCTTTTATCATTCAATAGAACTTTTGACAAAATGTGTAGATATGGAATAATACAATAAGGAATAGTAAATGGATATACACATGAAAAAATAATACATTAAATAAAACAAGTTCAATAGGATTGAAATATCCCAAGATGATTTCCCCTGAAATAAAGATTATAAAAAAAGAGAAGAGTTGGGAAAACAATTGAAATTATCAATGGATTTGTAATAAAATTTATAATAAAATTAGTTTTTCATAAAGAAAGAATTATGGTTTATTTAACTTAAAATATGTTTTTTTCATTAATATTATCATCCAATATTTTTATGGGAACTATGACCATTATCCAATAAAAAAGTTGTTCATTATTATTGTTAGTTACATAGATACAATTAAGTGATCGTCAATATTATTGTATTACATAAACAAAATTATGTTATTTTTTTAAAAAAAATATTATATTCTATTTAAAATATTTTTTATAATAAATTTATATGTTTTAAAAAAATTATTTTTGTGAAATTATCTTATAAAAATATTTTTAAAAGATAATAGAAATTAATAATGTCCTAATTAAATTTTATATTGGACTGATAATTTACTATATAATAAAAGATATTAATTTTATTTAAATAATGACTTTATATAATTGATAAAATTATCATATGTTTATTATTATTTAATTAACACAAATTGCATTTTGCTGATTCAGTACAACAAAATTAAGTTTGGGTAAATTTTAGGAAATTTTCAAAAAAGTTGACTTGTGGGTTAAAAAGTGAAAATATTATTTTCAAAGAAATAAAAAAAACTCTTATGATATAATTAATAAATAATAAAAATTTAATATTTATTAATATATATTCTTAATAATAAATTAATTAAGGAATAATATAGTAAATAATATGTTACATTTAGAAATACATGCTTAGAATTTTTGAAAACCACTATTTCATCATTTCCGAAAAAAACCATTTTTACGAGTTATACTAATATCATATTTAAAATTAGTTTTTATACCTTTTATAAATTTATTAATGTAAAATTAATTGAATAATTGGAAATAGAATTTCTAAATTAGATAATAAGGATAATTTCATTTTTATACATAAATAATTTACCATGGTAAAAGAATTGTTGTCATAGTAAAAGTAAAATAATGTAGTGGGTTAATGTTAAATGTTAAAATATTATAATAGCTAATAAATATAACATAAAATGAGTATTTAATTTATTTTATAACCTTAAATGACCATTAAAAAATTATTTTCTAACAAAAACATTTGGAATTTTTTCCACCTAATACTGGTTAACCATTACTAAAAAATAATCCTATTAATCACTTGAAGACACCCTCATAAAGTATAAACATTCCTTCCCAAACCACACTATACACTAAAAATATATTATTAATGATGTTTTGGTCATTTTACCTCCAAAATATTCTGTCTGTGGATCCCTCAATGTATCAAAGTTCTATCCTCAATATTTAGGAAGAAAATCTTCAATGTAAGGGAATTATACTCCTCTCCTTTTTCATTGATGTGCCCCTTTTGTGCATACCCTATAAATATTAATCCAATTTATTTTATAAATATGATATTATCATTGTTAAAAAAATATCATGTGGAGTTCGTCTATACCTCTTATTATTCCCTTTCCTTAAACAACAATTCATACTATAATGTTAGAAAATTCTTTTCATGGATTTCTATTTTCTACATAACATATACTCATATTGTGTATAAAATAACCAACCCAATTTACATTGGTATTGAACTAAATATACACTTGAATTATAGATGTGGGTATTTACATATATGAAACCCATATTCCATTTTCATGGGTTGAAAATTATTTTATGTTCAAGTCACTATGCTTTTTCTATGTAATTATATTTATATGAATCCAGTTCAGTATTTCCCAAGGTTATTAATGAAATTATTATTTATAATCAATGTGACTCTCCTGAGTTATTATATATGAAGGGTTATCCTGTATAGAGATCAAATTCATTTTTTTATGAATTAATCACTGGGGATGACATGTTTTACAATTTTTTGTTGAATAATATTTATATTAATGATTTTTGAAACCCAGATGACAATCATTTGTGATATTATTATGAATGTATCTTTTTATATTCTGTCCACATTTCCTTATCATGATTCATGATATTTATTTTATGATATTCCTATTATTCATATGATAATGCCTTATTTTTATTCCTCCTTGTCACATTCTATGTATCTCCATTGATTATTCCATTATTGGGATTTATGGTCACCCTTTTCTTTCATGTATGTCCCATGTATATGAGATGAAAAAAATAACATATAATGAACATATATAAATATATTTCAAGTGATCAATAATAATGTTAATGTTTTCTTCTATGTATTATGTTAATATTTCCATGAAAATAAACCTCAAAAGAACTTCTATGGTGTTAAATTTTTTACAATATAATAAAGATTTCGTGAAGTAAAAAGGTGTGTCACCATAGTTTCTTCTAGGTGCGAAATTTTGATCATGGAATTTATCGTGACATCTATTATAGTGTAGTGTCATTATTAATTCTTACTTTTTTGGGGGGAGTTGGGGAAGGCTCTAATTATAGTGATATTCTTGGTAGAGGGGTCTTGGGTGGCTAGAGCTAGAAATGGACATCATGGGGTTGATTATTATGTAGCTACTAATATATGCCAATCATCAGGACCATGAAATATAATAACTTTCAATTATTAGACTCAGGAACACAATTATATAGATTAGGGATAACATAGGGTATCTAATCATCCAAACTAGGGGTTATGTTATGCTAGTAATGGGTGAGGTTGTAAAGACCCATAAATTTCAAGGAAATTTTTTTTCTTAATTTTCTTTGGAATTTTACAAGAGCGCAGTTTCTGACGGCACCTGATTCCAAGGCCCGGTGTGCCCGGAATCATTTTCCGAAGATTGGCTCGGGTACGTTAAGTGAACGGGCGAGCAAGTTTTTCTAACTTTTGAACTGGTGCCCGGAATCGAATTCTGAGGGCACTAATGAAATCGCAGTGCCAGTTTTCGCTTAGAAACGCCTCTTCCTTGCTCAGGTGTGGTTTTTAATTTTCAGGCTTAAAGTTAAGAAATAAAATAATTTTGCGACAACTTTATTTTATTTCACTTAAGCCACTTGGAAGCCACTTGAAGCCACTTAAAGGTGGCTTGAACTGAGTTGAACTGGATAGGATGCTATCCATAAATATCCTACCCCCTTGGTAGGATATTTGTGAGGTGGGGCCCGCACGAGCCCTGCCGTTTCTTTCCGCTAAGAAACGCAGCCGTGAAAACCCGTCTTAATGAAAGTCAACTGATGCGTTTTCTAAATTCTTAACAGACCATTTAATTGGGCGGTTTATTTCGTGAATTAAATGGCCTGTTTCTTTTGTTGAATTAATTCAACGATGTAATTCAATCATTTCTTAACCTGTTTTCGTGTGTTGGCATATTAATAAAATAAGACCAACCCAAAATCTTTTGAGAAGATTTGAGAGGATCCTTGTTTCTTCTTCTCCCTCGCGAAGAACGCGAAGAACGCAAAGAACGCAAAGAACGCGAAGAACACCGAACCCGGAAATTGACGACGCTTCCGTCCGAGACGTCCTTCTCCGCCCCGATCTCTGATCACCGACCGTTGAGGTGAGTGATTTCGGATTTCCTAACAAGGTTCCTTCCTTTTTGGTTTTAAACAAAGATTTAATTATTCATAATTAAAATCTGTTGTTCTTGCTCCGTTGAGCTCGCCGACTCAACGCCGGATTCCGCGACGACGCGATGCCTCCCCGCGACGACGCGACGATCCCTCTCTTCTGCGACGAGCTTTTCCGCGAAGAACGCCCGCGCGCGACGATCAACGAGGTAGGGATTTTATAATTTTGGAATACCCCTCTTATATTCCCGTGAACGTTCTTTGAAAATTAAAGAGCCGGTTTCAAATGAACAATTTTATTTTTTTAAAATTATCGGTTCATGTGTTGAACAATTTCTCCCGTTGTTTTTTTTATCTAACGCGGAGGGTGCGGGTCAAACGAACATGGCCTGGCAACCCTCCGTCATTCTTTGTGTTTTGCGGATTTCGCGGGTGACGACGGAACGTGCCGCAACGGGTGTTTGATGATCCCGTAGTAAAGAACGGAACTCGGGAGGAACAACGGTGCAGACGGGAAGGAAAACGGGTCACCGGAGCGGCGGCGCCGGTGGCCGGAGGCGGCGGCACCCCGCGGGTGTCCAGCACGACACCCCGTGGGTGCTGCGGGGTTGTCACGCGGCACCCTGCGGGTGTCCAGCGCGACACCCCGCGGGGTTGTCACGCGGCACCCCGCGGGTGTCTGGCCGACACCCCGCGGGTGCCGCGGGAGTGTCACGCGGGGCGGCGGCTTTCCCCCACGTCGGCCGCTCGGTCGAGCCGAGCCAGACCAGCCCTGGCCGGACCGGGCCGGGCCAACCGGGTCGGATCCGACCCGGTTCGGGCCAACCAGGGGGGGTCGGGCCGGGTCGGCCCGGGCCCGGACCCCCCGTCTTCGGACAGACTTCGTTCAAATGGCTGTATCTTAAACTACGGGCCTCCAAACGACCCGCTGTCAGCGGCAACGCGATCCTTGGATCGAGACGGTCGTTTCGGCATATCGCACTCAAGGTTTCGGAATACTTTGAGTTCGGCCGGGTTGGTTCGTACACGAAACCAAACGGGCCCTCGGAGCGGAAACGCTCATATCTTGAGCCACAAACGTCTGATTGACGTGCCGTCATCTTTGTTGAGTTCCTCTTTGTGAGACGGATCTTTTGGCTTACTCCGCCCGAGGTTTGGACGCAGGTGGAGTACGGTCGGGTTGGTTTTGCCTTAAAAACCAACCGGGCCCCTGGGACGAAAACGCCAATAACTCTCAGACCGGGCGTCCGATCGACGCGCCGTCTGTTGCGTTAAGTTCCTATTGACGATGCGGAACTTTTGGATACATCAATTCTGGACTTCGTGACAGTTGATGTATCAGCCTCTCGGCTCGTGGAGCGGACCCTCCCGAACGAGCTTGCTGTGTGCGGGAACCCTAGTGCTGGCTGCGACTGCTTCCTCGACGACGACGACTGTGCAGAGATCCTCAGTGGACTGCGGCGACGACTGTGCAGTGATCCTCAGCGGACTGCGATGACTACTGTACTCAGCGATCCTACGTGGATCAGTGCTACAGGTCCTGCGTGGGCCCGGTCCTGTGTGGGCCCGATCCTGCACGGATCTGATCCTGTGTGGGTCAACACTCAGCGGTTCTGTGTGAGCCAACTCCTACAGGTCCTGCGTGGGCCCGATCCTGTGTGGGTCTGATCCTGTGTGGGTCACTGTAGATATTAGATACCTATCGATCCTTCGTGGGTCTGACGACTTATATGGAACAGAGATCATCTTTTCGTCATCTGAAGAAGTATACCTGTGTGAGCTGAATCTTGTGTTTCTCTCCTTTGTGGATTGTGTTGAGCTATCCTGTGTGGATTTACTGTTTACTCTCCTTTGTGGATTGTGTTGTTCAATCCTGCGTGGGTATGCGTTTTGCTTTCCTGTGTGGACTGGGTTGTGCTAGGGCTCGGACGTTGGAGCCGATCGGGGAATTGATGACTTAGGTATATGTATGGGCATATACCTAAGCCGTGTCAGATGTTACTTCGTGATTGTATCTCTCCTTCGTGGCTTATCCTTTGTGGATTTCGGGAGACCTTCGGGGGTCTCGAGGTCCCTACTGAGTAGCTTATACTCACCCCTGCACGGGCTATGCCCGCACTTCGTCGTGTTGGTTGCAGACGACGGACAGCGCTGATCGTGGAGGAGGCGTGCGGAGCAGGACAGTACCTGGAGGTGGACCACTGGGCGGGACGTACTCGGAGCGGTTAGGTGGACCCGAGGAGCAGTGGAGGCTATCTGTACCCACCCTTCAGGTGGGACTTCCAGAGGACGGCTCGACGCTGCAGCTTTTCTTTTTAGTTGCTGTTTTTCCCTTTCAGTTGTACTTTACAGTTGGGCTTGTATTTCCGGCCCCTTTTACTTTCAGCACAGCTTGTTACAGTTTTACTTAGTGTTTACTTTTCCGCTTGCTTACTCTGTGGTGCTTGTTTAATTTTCAAAGGCAATGCCTTCCCTTTTTGTTGGGATTTACGCCTTGGTGCTAGTCGCCAGCCCCTGGCCTATGGAAGGCGGGCTTGGGGTAGTCACGACACGGGCCCCGAGGACGGGTCGTGACAAATTGGTATCAGAGGTGGTCAGTTCTACCGCAGACTCTGATCTTTCTTCTATGTGAAGCAATAGTGTTTAGCGTATTAAGTGTGGTTATCAGTCCAGGGAGTCCAGTGTTGGTGCGGAGGCCGACGTATCCATACACCAGGACCCTGACTTCTGGTTTCCGACTTAATGCACGAAAACATTGATTGCATATGTGTTTCAAGTTTTCTTTGTGATTACTTGTGTCAGCTCACTAGGTATACTGTTCTGACCATGGTACACTTGTTTCCTTTTCAGGATGGCACGATGACAGTAGCCAGCTAGGGTTCCTAGAGTAGTGTGCGACGACAGCCCGCCGAGCGACGAGGCCTCGGTACAGGGCCCGTTGACAGCAGAGGCACCGGCGGTACCTTTACCCGCCGAGCCCCCGATGCTTCCAGCACTGGCAGCTGACGACGCACGACGCCTCGGAGCTCTGCACGAGTTCCAGCGCCAGCGACCACCCAGGTTCCGTGGGGAGTCGGACCCCCAGGCAGCCGAGGACTGGCTGGAGGCGGTCATCCGAGTTTTCAGGCTAGTGAGGAAACCAGCAGACCTCATGGTGATCCTCGCGGCGAGCCTACTGCACGCAGCAGCCGGACGATGGTGGAGCCTGATGCTCCAGGTACACGATGAGGCCACCCTCATCTGGACGGACTTCGAGAGCCTCTTCCGCTCAGAGTTCGTCCCGGCCACCCTCCGTGCGGTGCGCATCCAGGAGCTTCTTCAGCTGCGGCAGGGCAGCTTGACGGTCGCTCAGTACGCGGCGAGGTTCACCGACCTTTCTCGGTACTCGACAGACATGGTACGGGACCCCTTCTTCCGGGACCGGACCTTCGAGCAGGGTTTGAGACACGAGATCAGGGCATCGCTAATCTCCCTCAGCATCCCGACCCAGGCAGGAGTACTGGAGCGAGCCCTCCTGATCGAGAGCTTCCTAGCTGAGTCCACAGCGAGACCTACCACAGGGCGGCAGATAGCGGAGTCTTCAGCATCTGGTAGCCGGTGGATGACTCAGGGTCCCAGGCGGACCAGACCTTCCGGCAGGCGACCTCGGGACACTGGATCAGCAGTGCAGGGCACCCAGCCCGGAGCCAGTCTTCCGAGAGGCAGGCAGGGCTATGAGTGCGGCGGGTGGGGCCACATGGCTCGTGACTGCCCGACCCATCTTACCGAGGGTCAGCAGACGGTGGAGGGACCACCCAGACAGAGGCAGAGGGTCGACTGTGGCGGTCCGCAGGGAGGAGGCGGACGAGGCAGAGGATCTGGCCGAGCAGCAGGTGGTAGGCGACGCTTTGAGGCTCTGCCACCACCACCACCAGGAGGCCTGCCCCGACCACAGGGAGCTGGCGGGCAGAGACAGGCTCAGCTCCAGGCAGCGGAGGCCTACGACCACGGTGCGCCAGAGATGATTCGAGGTACGATCTGTGTCTATTCCACCCTTGCTGCAGTTCTGATAGACACAGGAGCGAGTCACTCTTTTATAGCCGCTGCCCTTGTTCGGAGCTCGGAGATTCCGACAGAGCTGTTGGCTCGATCCTTATGGCTAGAGACTCCTACGGGAGCAGACTCGACGATTACGCACTGGTGCCGGAAGTGTGAGCTTACTCTAGGAGGTGAGAGCTTCGGCTGGGATCTTCTTGTAGCAGCGTCGAGGCCTTACGACGTCATCTTGGGCATGGATTGGTTATCTACGGTCCATGCTCAGATTGACTGCATTAGGTGCAAGGTGCGATGTGTGCGCACCGACGGGAGCAGGTTCACCTTCACCGGCGAGAAGGGAGCCTTTGCAGCACAAGTTGGACTCACGCAGAGGAGAGGTCAGCCCATCACTCATCAGTTGGCTAGCCTCATCCTGGGAGCAGTTGACGTGCGGAGTCCCAGTTTTCCTGCAGTGGTGGATCAGTACGCGGACGTCTTTCCCGACGACGTTCCAGGACTACCTCCTCGCAGAGAGGTAGACTTTTATATTGACCTGTACCCCGGGACAGCCCCGATATCCACTCCAGCATATCGGATGGCCCCCGCTGAGCTTTGAGAGTTGCGGGTACAGTTGGAGGACTTGTAGGGCAAGGGGTTCATCCGACCCAGTGTTTCGCCCTGGGCTTCCCCGATTTTGTTCACCAAGAAGGCGGACGGGAGCTTGCGACTGTGTGTCGATTATCATCGCCTAAATCAGGTGACAGTGAGGAACAAGTATCTGCTACCCAGGATTGATGACCTCTTCGACCAGCTCAAGGGAGCACGGTGGTTCTCGAAGATAGACCTCAGGTTAGGCTATCATCAGCTTAGAGTTCGAGACGAGGATGTGCAGAAGACGGCCTTCAGGTGTCGGTATGGCCACTATGAGTTCTTGGTTATGCCTTTCGGTGTGACCAACGCTCCAGCAGTGTTCATGAGCCTCATGAACAGGATCTTCCAGCCATACCTCGATCGATTTGTCGTGGTCTTCATCGATGACATTTTGGTGTACTCGACGACGTAGGAGGAGCACGCCTACCACCTGCGTGTTGTACTAGACACACTCCGAGAGCACCAGCTTTATGGCAAGCTCTCGAAGTTTCAGTTCTGGTTATGTGAGGTCCACTTCTTGGGGCACGTCATTTCTGAGGCGGGAGTTGCAGTGGATCCCGCGAAGATCGAGGCAGTGCTCGCATGGGAGCCACCCAAGAGCGTGACAGAGGTTCGGAGTTTCTTGGGCCTAGCTGGATACTATCGGAGATTTGTGCCGGACTTCTCCAGAGTTTCGGCCCCACTCTCAGCGTTGACGAAGAAGGGGAAACCCTTCGTGTGGTCAGACAGATATCAGCAGAGCTTTCAGGAGCTGAGGCAGAGGTTGACCAGTGCACCTATCTTGAGGTTGCCTGAGGAGGGAGTTGGATACGTAGTCTACTGCGATGCATCAGGGACCAGACTCGGGTGTGTCCTGATGCAGGAGCGGGCCGTGATTGCCTACGGATCCCGTCAGTTGAGGCCTCAAGAGCAGAACTACACTAACCATGACTTGGAGTTGGCAGCAGTGGTCTTTGCCCTGAAGACATGGCGACACTATCTGATGGGCGAGCGCTTCACAGTCTTTTCTGACCACCAGAGTCTCAGGTACATATTCTCTTAGAAGGACCTGAACCTGAGACAGTGGTGATGGCTCGAGTTCCTCCAGGACTATGACTTTGAGATAGTCTATACTCCTGGGAAGGGGAACGTGGTGGCCGATGCCATCAGCAGGAGGACGAGCATCCAGCTACTTGAGGAGGCGATAGAGCAGCTATCCTCTTTGCAGATATCCTTCGTGGATAGAGACGGAGCAGCCTTCCTTCAGTCTCTCACAGTCTCTCCTCCACTTCTACAGCAGGTCAGAGAGGCACAGCGTGGGGACGTTGACTGTGAGACACGGCATGCACAGATATCCTCGGGACAGGAACCTGATGGTTTCTCCCTTGGAGCAGAGCACGATGTCCTTTTCAGAGGACGTACCTTGGTACCAGTCGCTTTACGAGAGGAGGTGCTGAGAGCGTATCACACTTCTCCTTTGGCGGTACATCCTGGAGTGGCGAAGATGTACCAGGATCTCAGATGATAGCACTGATGGTCCGGGCCACGACAGAGAAGGTCCAGGTCATCCAGGAGCGGATGAGGACAGCACAGAGCCGGCAGAAGTCATATGCTGACAGGAGGCGGAGGCCACTAGAGTTCGATGATGGCGACCACGTCTTCTTGCGGGTCTCACCTCGACGTGGTTTGAGGAGATTTGGCCGAGGCAGAAAGTTGTCTCCACGCTTCATCGGACCCTTCCAGGTCCTCAGTAGGATTGGCGAGGTGGCTTATCATCTGGCTCTGCCACCTCAGTTGCACCGGGTGCACGACGTCTTCCACGTATCCCAGCTAAGGAGATACGTGCACGACCCGACACACATCATTGACTATGGGGAGCTAGACGTGGATGATGGAGCGACTTTTGCGGAGGTCCCAGTGGAGATAGAGGATCGACAGGAGCGGGTCCTACGTGGGCGATCGATTCCTCTTGTGCGCATCAGATGGCAGCACGGGAACCTCCAGGAGAGCACTTGGGAGCGGGAGGCTCAGATGCGTGCTCAGTACCCACATTTGTTTCCCTAGTTTTTGATGTATCTTTACGGGGATGTAAAGTCCTGAGGTGGGAGTAATGTAAAGACCCGTAAATTTCAAGGAAATTTTTTTTCTTAATTTTCTTTGGAATTTTACAAGAGCGCAGTTTCTGACGTCACCTGATTCAGAGGCCCGGTGTGCCCGGAATCATTTTCCGAAGATTGGCTCGGGTACGTTCAGTGAACGGGCGAGCAAGTTTTTCTAACTTTTGAACCGGTGCCCGGAATCGAATTCTGAGGGCACCAATGAAATCGCAGTTCCAGTTTTCGCTTAGAAACGCCTCTTCTGGAGTTGCGTTTGCTCGGGTGTGGTTTTTAATTTTCGGGCTTAAAGTTAAGAAATAAAATAATTTTGCGACAACTTTATTTTATTTCACTTAAGCCACTTGGAAGCCACTTGAAACCACTTAAAGGCGGCTTGAACTGAGTTGAACTGGATAGGATGCTATCCAGAAATATCCTACCCCCTTGGTAGGATATTTGTGAGGTGGGGCCCGCACGATCCCCGCCGTTTCTTTCCGCTAAGAAACGCACCTGTGAAAACCCATATTAATGAAAGTCAACTGACGCGTTTTCTAAATTCTTTAACAGACCATTTAATTGGGCAGTTTATTTCGTGAATTAAATGGCCTGTTTCTTTCGTTGAATTAATTCAACGAATTAATTCAATCGTTTCTTAACCTGTTTTCGTGTGTTGGCATATTAATAAAATAATACCAACCCAAAATCTTTTGAGAAGATTTGAGAGGATCCTTGTTTCTTCTTCTCCCTCGCGAAGAACGCGAAGAACGCGAAGAACGCCGAACTCGGAAATCGACGACGCTTTCGTCCGAGACGTCCTTCTCCGCCCCGATCTCCGATCACCGACCGTTGAGGTGAGTGATTTCGGATTTCCTCACAAGGTTCCTTCCTTTTGGGTTTTAAACACAGATTTAATTATTCATAATTTAAATCTGTTGTTCTTGCTCTATTGAGCTCACCGACTCAACGCCAGATTCCGCGACGACGCGATGCCTCCCCGCGATGACGCGACGATCCCTCTCTTCCGCGACGAGCTTTTCTGCGAAGAACGCCCGCGCGCGACGATCAACGAGGTAGGGATTTTATAATTTTGGAATACCCCTCTTATATTCCCGTGAACGTTCTTTGAAAATTAAAGAGCCGGTTTCAAATGAACAATTTTATTTTTTTAAAATTGTCGGTTCATGTGTTGAACAATTTATCCCTTTGTTTTTTTATCTAACGCGGAGGGTGCGGGTCAAACGAACATGGCCTGACAACCCTCCGTCGTTCTTCGTGTTTTGCGGATTTGGCAGGCGATGACGGAACGTGCCGCAACGAGTGTTTGATGATCCCGCAGTAAAGAACGGAACCCAGGAGGAACAACGGCACAGACGAGAAGGAAAACGGGCCATCGGAGCGACTCCGGCGGCCCGCGGAAGCCGGTGGTGGCGCGGGTCGCCGGCGCGGCGGCGCCGGCGGCCGGAGGTGGTGGCACCCCGCGGGTGTCCAGCGCGACACCCCGCGGGTGCCGCGGGTGCCGCGGGAGTGTCACGCGGGGCGGCGGCTTTCCCCCACGTTGGCCGCTCGGCCGCTCGGTCGAGCCGAGCCGGACCGGCCCTGGCCGGGCCGGGCTGGGCCAACCGGGTTGGAACCGACCTGGTTCGGGCCAACCAGGGGGGGTCGGCCCGGGTCGGCCCGGGCCCGGACCCCCCGTCTTCGGACAGACTTCGTTCAAATGGATGTATCTTGAACTACGGGCCTCCAAACGACCCGCCGTCAGCGGAAACGCGATCCTTGGATCGAGACGGTCGTTTCGGTATATCGCACTCAAGGTTTCGGAATACTTTGAGTTCGGCCGGGTTGGTTCGTACACGAAACCAACCGGGCCCTCGGAGCGGAAACGCTCATATCTTGAGCCACAGACGTCTGATTGACGTGTCGTCAGCTTTGTTGAGTTCCTCTTTGTGAGACGGATCTTTTGGCTTACTCCGCCTGAGGTTTGGATGCAGGTGGAGTACGGTCGGGTTGGTTTTGCCTTAAAAACCAACCGGGCCCCTGGGACGAAAACACCAATAACTCTCAGACCGGGCGTCCGATCGACGCGCCGTCTGTTGCGTTAAGTTCCTGTTGACGATGCGGAACTTTTGGATACATCAACTCTGGACTTCGTGACAGTTGATGTATCAGCCTCTCGGCTCGTGGAGCGGACCCTCCCGAACGAGCTTGCTGTGTGCGGGAACCCTAGTGCTGGCTGCGACTGCTTCCTCGACGACGACGACTGTGCAGAGATCCTCAGTGGACTGCGGCGACGACTGTGCAGAGATCCTCAGTGGACTGCGACGACTACTGCACTCAGCGATCCTACGTGGATCAGTGCTATAGGTCCTGCGTGGGCCCGGTCCTGTGTGGGCCTGATCCTGCACGGATCCGATCCTGTGTGGGTCAACACTCAGCGGTTCTGTGTGAGCCAATTCCTACAGGTCCTGCGTGGGCCCGATCCTTTGTGGGTCTGATCCTGTGTGGGTCACTGCAGAGATTAGTTACCTATCGATCCTTCGTGGGTCCGACGACTTATATGGATTAGAGATCATCTTTTCGTCATCCGAAGAAGTATACCTATGTGAGCTGAATCTTGTGTTTCTCTCCTTTGTGGATTGTGTTGAGCTATCCTGTGTGGATTTACTGTTTACTCTCCTTTGTGGATTGTGTTGTTCAATCCTGCGTGGGTATGCGTTTTGCTTTCCTGTGTGGACTGGGTTGTGCTAGGGCTCGGACGTTGGAGTCGATCGGGGAATTGATGACTTAGGTATATGTATGGGCATATACCTAAGCCGTGTCAGATGTTACTTCGTGATTGTATCTCTCCTTCGTGGCTTATCCTTTGTGGATTTCGGGAGACCTTCGGGGGTCTCGGGGTCCCTACTGAGTAGCTTATACTCACCCCTGCATGGGCTATGCCCGAACTTCGTGGTGTTGGTTGCAGACGACAGACAGTGCTGATCGTGGAGGAGGCGTGCGGAGCAGGACAGTACCTGGAGGTGGACCACTGGGCGGGACGTACTCGGAGCGGTTAGGTGGACCCGAGGAGCAGTGGAGGATATCTGTACCCACCCTTCAGGTGGGACTTCCAGAGGACGGCTCGATGCTGCAGCTTTTCTTTTCAGTTGCTGTTTTTCCCTTTCAGTTGTACTTTACAGTTGGGCTTGTATTTCTGGTCCCTTTTACTTTCAGCACAGCTTGTTACAGTTTTACTTAGTGTTTACTTTTCCGCTTGCTTACTTTGTGGTTCTTGTTTACTTATCAAAGGCAATGCCTTCCCTTTTTGTTGGGATTTACGCCTTGGTGCTAGTCGCCAGCCCCTGGCCTATGAAAGGCGGGCTTGGGGTAGTCACGGCACGGTCCCCGAGGACGGGTCGTGACAGAGGTCACATGGATTATGATTTCATAACCCAACATGTTGAGGAGGGAAGGAAGGTAGTGTATTTTCTATAACAAATGGAATATAGTTGTCATCATGGATCTCTCTAGAATGGTCAGTGTTTCCCTTAGGGAGGTAGTACTGGTATAGGAGTAGGTGGAGCTCTAGATAGAGGATACACTGGTGGAGGAATAAACTACATGCTACTCTCACCACCAGTACCAGGTGCCCCATTTCATGCTTAAGGATCTGGAAAATGGGGCCATAGGAAGTTGTAGGCTCTGGAAGGATATGAATAGGATACACACATGATAACTGGAGGTATGATTTGTGACTTTTCTATACTTTCACCAATACTATTATACCGAGATACAATTCAATACTTTATCTCTTTATCCATTGTGTGAGATATGAAGCTTCTAGTTGAGACATCAGTATAGAATCTATGACTAGAGGTTTCTATAAGTAGTGATTATTTTATATTTCATATCTTCTGGAAGTGGGATTTGGTTCTTAGTAGAGTGAGTTTCTCATTGGACCTCTTACTTTTTACAGTGAAACCCTATTACATAATCATTGTAATGGATAGTCTTTCCATGGTTAATACATTTGTTGATTTTCATCACTGGAAAATTAGTTTCCATAATAAATATGGGTAATGAATCTCCATTAGTATAAGGATAGATTCATGAGTGAGTCAGTAGGTCTTACGATGATGAAGATATAACCTCTCAGCCATTAGTTGGGGAGTTCAACACTTGGTGTATTGGGATATTTGGGCTTCTATCTTATATTAGCGGTGGAGGATATTGTGGACATCTTTCCCAAATATGATCTTTCTCTACCTCTAAGCTAGATGACAGACTTATACATTGACTTTAACCCCATGACCAAAATGATATGTTCTAATGAAAAAAGGTGCCCTATATTGAGCTACAATAGAAAAGTTCAAAATTAGCAGACCTTCAAATGAATGGTTTTATCCAACCCATTGTTTCACCCAATACTGAACTACATTTCTTTGTAAAAAAGGATGAAGAAAGATTCAGGATATATATTGATTGGAATCTCCTAAATAGGGAAATGGTAAATTTGTAGTTCACTTTTATTTGGATTGATGAAATATTTAACGTGTTGATGTGTTCATGTTGGTTTTCCAATATCGATCATAGGTATGCATTCTGCCAATTTTATAGTTTTTGAAGATGATATTATGAAGATAGTATTATGCTGTTACTACAGACACTATGAATTCCTAGTGATTCCTTTCATTGTGACAAGTACAGTAACTGTGTTCATGGATCTTATGAACAAGATCTTCAGTCTATACATGCACTGATTTTTTTTTCTTAATTCATGACATACTCATTTACTCTACATTTGAGGAAGATCATGTTGATAATTTGAGTGTGGTTATAGGCTTACTTCATTATCACCATATTTATTATAAGATCGTGATCTTCCAGTTTATGGTTTTTGAGGTTCTTTTTAAGCGGAATATTATATATGAGAATAGTTTTTCTATTGAACTAGTTAATATTGATGAAAATATTTCTTGGGATCTACCTAATAGTGTGATTAAGGTAAATATTTTTCTTGGTTTGGAAGGGTACTATAGGAGTATCATGGTGGAATTATCTAGGATTGCATCCCCATTGTTCTCCCTAACTGTAAAATGGAATCAATTTACATTTATTGATTATTTCTATAAAGTCTTTATATAATTGAGGTTGTGGTTGAATAATGCTTTTAATTTGTGTCTACTAAAATAGGGAATGAAGTAAAATGTGTTTTACATTTCCTCTAGAGTTGGGATCTATTCCATGTTGATGATGTGGTAGGTATGGATCACATATGGGCCATGAAAACTAAAAACGCACAAGAATTACAATATGACGCAGGAAATAGAGTTGGAAATGGTAGTATTTTCTCTAAATATTTGTAGGCTCTATCTTATGAGTGTTTTTTTATTGTTTACTTAGACCATTATGGTCTTTATTACATATTTACTCATATGGATCTTAACCTGATTTAGCAGTATTAGTTATAGTTATTATAGGAATATGACATCTTTATAGTCTATACTCTTGGTAAGTTAAAATTTATGTTAGATCTAAATAGCATGAATTCATATTCTTTCTTTTTGGAGGAGGTATACAAGTAGTTGGTTTCTTATAGCTAACCCTCGTAAAAAAGTGGGGTGCAATTTTTCTTTAGTTAATGGTGTTAACTCCCCTGCTTCTTCAGCGAATAAGAGAGGATAAATTTGGAGACATTAAAAATGAGGTTATATGTGACTAGATATCCTCATAAGATCCACCAAATGAATTTTATAATGAATCGGAGCATGTCATAATTTTCAGAGGATGAATAGTCTTTTCAGTCACCTTACAAGATGAGGTGATGAAGGAGTTTCAAACATTTACCTTATATATACATCTGAATATGTAGAAGATGCAAAGGGACCCTCAGTGTAAATTTTTGTGTGATGGCATGAGGTGGAACATTTTTGAGTTCGTATTCCGACGTCTCACATGTAAGTTGTTCAAGTCTGAACACCATTTTTCAGATGGTTTGACATAGCCTCTTGAGATTTAAAAGTGGAAGTGTGTTCTAATATCAAGGGGATTTGTGACAGGGACTCAATGAAAAAAAAAATTGTGATGAAACTATATGAGTTATTTTTTACAAAATTATAATGTCAATATAATTTCATTCCTTTAGGAAGGATAGTTCAGTCAGGAGTTTGAGGTAGTCGTATATGTGGAAGATCATCTAACATCATTTGGATCCCACAATGATATCCTCAAAATATAATGTTTGGTTTACATCAGGGTTTTGGAGGGGATCAGAGGAAGATTTTGGGACCCATTTTTAGATAATCATGGAGTTTCATACCTAGATAGATGGTATGACTAAGTGGATTATTGAGGTGTTGGAGGATATACTATGAACCTATTTGTTGTACTTAATATAGAGCTATAATGATCACTTTTCATTAGTATATTTTCTTTATAATAAATAATCTCTCTTCAATCGGAATAGAACCTTTAGAGGCTCTGTATGGGACTCCCTGAAGGTTACCCATATTATGGACTGATATTATAGATACATCACTTTTTGGGATAGAGATGGAGTAGGTGATGATGGATAAGGTATAGGTGATATATGAGAGTATGAGAAAATCCAATAGAAGATATAAATATTATATAGATTGATGTTATTTCCCTTTTTAGTTTAAATAAAGAGACTATGTTCTCTAGAATATTTCCCCATGATCATGATTGGGAAGATTTGTCTGGGTAAGAAATAGATCCCTAAGGCTCATCAGGCCATTCAAGGTCCTACAGAGGGTTGATGAGGTTTCTTACCTCTTGGCCTTTCCCCACACAGATGAATCATGTTCATGACATCATCCATTTTTCACAGATAAGAGGATATATGCATGACCCTATAAATTTTATTAAAATAGGTGATATGGAAATCATGGATGAATCCTTTAAGTATTACATAATGGAGATTGTGGATTGGTAGGATATAATTATATGTGTAAGAACCATTTCCTTGGTTTGTGTGCTCTGGAAGAGTAGAATAATTCCTGGGATCTCCATAGAGAATGAGAGTTATATATAGGCTCAATACCCCAAAATTTTTATATATCTTTTTTTCGGTGTGAAATATTTGAAGTAATAGAAAATGTGATTTCTATTATTTTATTAGATTATAACTTTGATTATTTCTATGCATATATTAGAATTTTTCATCGGAGTCCCCTTGCTAATTTGGTTTATTGGGAACTTGAAATTAATACATTAAAAATATTAATATATATTAAATCACACACAAAATTTTTTTAATGTAAATATTTTTCACATTTTTGGGTCCTTGGATGGAAAATTTTAGTCCATGATTGAATCAATAATGTAGGATTTACCATAGGTGTGACCTATATTTCTTCATTATCATATGATTAATGGAAGGAATCTATCAACGGTATGTTTAATAAAATAAATATTTTATTTATTTACTTTATTATAAATTTCAAAAATGAACCCTATATATATATATACAATGATATGAAAAGTCCCTAGGTTTATTCACATAACATCTATAGATTAGAGATTGATAGGAGAGCTTTGCTGGAAACTGAGAGTGTGGATTGAGGATGAATGATTGTAGGATCACGAGGCAGACAAAGAAATAGGGAGATCCTCTTCATCATCATTTTTGAATGAGTTGTTCACTAATGATCTATCCATAAAAATGTAGTGCTAATTATTTTTAGTTCTATCACCCTTTAATTAATTGATAAGTGTGTATTTGTATTATCTAATTTATTGATCTTTGATTACCCATTCATCTCCTAATTACAACCTTGAATTGTGTAATTAAACCTGATTTATTTTTTGTATGCCATTGACTTTACCCTTGTCCCATTCATGTGATTAGTGACTGAGACTATATCTTCTAATGGTTTATTCATCTATTTATTATTATTTACCCCAATGTTTTCAGGTTCTTCTCCATCGGTCCATGGGGTTGTAGTTCAACATTATTAGAGAAGTTCTGAGTGAAATAAAATTCCTGAAATCATGGAGGTTTCATGCAATAAGTATGGATTGATAGTATATAGATGGTTCAAGGTTTGATGTTGGATACAGGTGATGGATTAAGGGATTTGGGATCCATGGTAGTGATAGGAGGTATGAAGGCATCTCACGGGTGATTGAATTTTCCATTTCTAGACACCAGAGGTTAAAGACTAAAATTTATTGATGGACCAATATATTTTGGGTAGTCAAATGGTGAGATATGCGATGGAAATGGAAGATCAATAATCCTTGTGAAGATAAGGATTTATTGTATATGAAAAACCTAAATATATAATGTGGATTCTTAAATAATGAATTTTGTGTAATCCCTTTTCTATGACAACTACTATTTTGGGTGATGGTAAATATCACTTACTATGTATGGGCCATCTACGACATTTGACGTGGTGCTAGTAGTTTTTTCATTTATTGTGGCAGTACATTGGCATGGAGATTGCTTGAAAAAAGGGAACGAGCATAGTACAGGGGTGCATCTATGCAGTCAGATGCAAATAGGGAACTTGGACATGACTAGTATACATGGTCATGGGTAATGTACATGGGAACATGAAATACATACATGGGAAGGCATTCATTGGCCAAGGCATGTCTGATACAACCTTTACATGTCATGTTGTCCCGTTAGGTAGTAAATGACTTGCATACGTAAGGACACGAGCTTATTTCTAAATGAAATGGCACACTATGGGACCCTAGGTATAGGTTTGTACCCTCTTAATGAACATCCATCATGTGTATCTTCTTCTTCTGGACTTGGATTTTGGCCTCTAAGTAGCCTATCATTGTTGGTTTTCCATGTAAGAGATGATTTTAGACTTTGTTCTTGTATATGAGATAAAAGAAAAAGTTTTATAGTCACAATGGTACATTATGTGTTTTTTAAGTGATGGTAGTGATCTATAAGGGTCATCATAGTGATTTCAGGGTTGGAAACCCCCTGTTGTACCAAGGAGCAGGTTCCCCATACTATTTTCACTGGTTGAGTGGTACGCCACTCATGCTATAGAGGATGTGGGTCCCTTATGAACTATGTGTTACCCCCCACACACAGGGTTATGGGTCCTCTATCTACTTATTGGATCCCCCTAATGTACTTGGTTTTCGGCCCTCTATATATCATGTTGACCCCCCTCCCACAATGAATTAGTGTGTGGTTCCAATACTAAAGATTGTTCCCCCTCAACTATAGTGTGTAGTGGAAAGGTGTTGGTCCTCCACATGGATTATTGTATGATAACAAGTAATGTTGGGAATTAATGATGGGCCTTTGTAGCTATATTTGAACACATTATCATCATCTAGGCTAAAGAGATGGAGATCCCCTTTTTCTATCACTAGAGTTTTTTATAACAATTCATGTATATTAGTATGAATTGGTTATTGTTTCTTTCTACTAATAGAATTTGTTTTTTGAGGAATCCTAGTTGGTATGTTTATACTCACCCATTCATGGGATTTTCCCACACATGTCATGTCTTATGTAGAGGAAAGGAATATCGATAGTGACATCATTGGAGCATAGTGGTACATGGGAGCATTGGGTGCATTTGGTGGTCGTGCATAGAGATCAAGAGTCAAACTCTCTCATTTTCCCTATTTCCAGTTGTTTTTAGGTTGTGACTTAATTTTTTGTTAGGTATGTACTTTTCCCCTTTACACTTTATTTTTATATTTTCATACTCTGATTTATTCCTTATAGGTTTTTGTATTCATGGTTATACCCTTGATTTTGTTTTCATTTATTATTCCTCTTTTTTTTGATATGGTTGTGTACCTGAATACATGTACTTCATTCTAAGGCCTAAAATTTTAGTTATGCCTTATTAGTACATGTCACTAAACCATAGAATATTGGATGTCGTATTGGGGTGTTACACTAGGATTTCTGCTAGCCAATAGCGACCTGGTGGATCCTATCCTGACATTTATACAAATCATGGAAACTTCACATTGATACCATCTAATATAGATCCACATCAGTGACATAGAAGCCCATATGATCATACCAACCTAGACCTCATGGACAAATCCAAACTCACAACTCCAAGTCCCACTACCAAGGTACCATTCTAAGATATCTCAATCAAATACTCATGGAATCTTGATTCCATATCTCAAGAAATTACAACAAACCAAAAGTATGTCTTGTATCACACCTCCAAAGGGATATCACACCACTCATCACCTAGAGGAAACCCATATCTATCACACAATGTCTAGTCTCAGAGGTATCATCCCTATCACAACACATTCCAAGCTTCAAACCACCCTCATGAAGTTGTAACTTAAATAGTTGTGAGATTTTGGACTATCCTAACCATCGTCATTAGGCCTAAGTCCCTAATTCCTGCCTAAATATAGTGGTCCATACATTTAATACATATAATTTACATCAAAATAGATGAATATTATTTAAATAACATACCAATACATGCAAAAAATGTTTAGTTCATATATATTTCGAAACTTTAAAACATAAACAACTAGTTCATAGTAGTTCTACATCATCTCTTACTTAGATATTCATAACTATCACCCTTACCGTACATATAAAACATAAAATGTTTCTTAAAAATCATGTAAAGGGACCATAAGATAGGATGATATCAGATTCTCTTTAAGGATAAATATGGGAGATACCAATGATCATATTTCATACCAAGACAAAAAAATGTATGATAACTTGAGTGCATATTTTAAAAATTACACCATGCATATCATAGATCATAATATGGAGTCATAACATAATTTTTGTAACTTCATAATACATGAAACATAAAATAATAAAATAATATGATCCATTTGAGAATAACATTGGTATAATAAATTGAATTTTGGCATACACATAATCATAAATAATCATATTTTTAGTAGTCAAGAATATTTTAAAAAAAATCATTATGGAATTGGTTTTCTCCCCAAAACATTGTAGTTGTCAAGGTTCACTTCCAAGACTACCATAGTGGAAAATATTCTTTACTAAATTGGGTTAAATTTTCATTAATGTTACATTTATCTAATGAGATATCAATATTTTCCCAATGCATTGTATGGAGATATAGGGACCACCCATAATATAATGAATTTCATACATATGTATTCTACAAGATTATAAAACATTCTTCATATCAAAATCATGGAAAAAATGGGTTTCATAGAGGTTTTATCTTTTCTAAACAAATGTAAAAGGAAAAGGTTTCATAAAAAATCCATCATTTCATCACAACATAAACTATGGAAAAGAAATGGGTTTCAAAAAAATTGTTTCATCATATTCAGCAAGCATCTAAAGAAATAATATGGATAGTATCCTTGGATCTTATCCTTAGTAATGAAAAAGTTAAATCAAGGGTTGTTCTATTTGATAAATATAAATACCATTAAAAGGTCATTGAAAAATTCTTTAGGAAAATTAAAATTCTTATTTGAAGTCACGTAATAAAAACATATAAAATATTAAGGGAACCAATTTTTTTTGAAAATAAACATGTAAATGATTCTTCAAAGAGAAAAAATATCCATGAATATATAAAGATTCATTCATTCCATACTAGTTAAAAAACTAATTTCAATTTTTTTTGGAAAATTCACAAATTTTTTCAATTGGAAAATGATAAAAAATTCCTTTTAAAATATTTTGTATAAATTAAAAAAATGGATAAAAACGACTTTAAAAATCATGTCAGAATCGTAAAAACCTTCTTTAAAACATTTTAAAAAAATAGGGATATGGAATAAATAGTATATATAAATTACCTTCTTGAATATAATTTAATTATCCATAAAATTATATTAAAATTTATTCTTAACTAGTTTTTGTCCCTATGTGAACACCTAATGGATATTTAAAACTATAAGAGTGACATTTTGTAAACTAATATGATTTAAATAATATATCAACAATTTTCATGGAAATTTGTCTATTATACTAAACAATTTTTTGCCTAATGTGATAGGTGTTTAATTACCATCATTCAATAATTATTAGGATACAAAATTATCTCTTTATTTCTTATTTTTAACCAAGATTAACCCAATTTACCCTTTATAAAGTTCATAAATTTTACTGTAGTTACTTCAAAAAATAAAAGGGTTATATTAACCTAATTTTTACCACCCAATATTAAATATTTAATTATTTTTATCTATTTCAATAACTCTAAATAGATTAAATTAATTTTAATGTATGTGCACAAAAAGTGACAAATATGCTTTTTAGAAGAAAAAAATATTTTTAAGCCTGAAACTGAATTTATTCTTACCCAATACTTTTTTAATTTTTAAAACATTAGTCCAGGTAAACAATATTTAAATTTCTTTAAAATAATTTAACAATAATGATTAATTTAATTTATTAATATAAAATATGTTTTGTGTATAAAAAATTTTATGATAGAACAACACTTTATTTTCATATATATTTATTAATTCTAATCATTTGATAACAAATGAAATTATTTTATATATGTGTAGAAGAAATATTTTTCATATAATAGCTATTAATATTCATAAGATCTAATATCATGTCTAGGATACATTGGACATGTAATATATTAATAATTTCATACTGTTCATTTAAACTTTGTGTTGTATGTAATAGAATCTATCGAATAAAATAAATATTAAAGACAAATATTTGATAAAAATAATATGGTATTACTTTATACACCCCTTAAAATGAGTTTCACCCTCAAAATTAATCACTCTAATAAAAAAATATCATGATTATTCTACCTCATAACATTCTTAGGTTCCCACATAGCTTCCTCAAATTGGTGGTTTTGACACAAAATAATGATCCAACAAGTGGTCATACTTCATAGAACATTCTCTTGATGATACAAAATATCTACCAATTTTTATTCCATGGAAAGATCATAATCCAGTAGCATGAACTCTGAGTTCGTTAATGTGAAGGATCTAGTATTTACTTCCTCGGTATAGGTAAAAGGAATACAACATGAAGCTGGGAGAGATTTGGTGAAGCATCAATCAACAATATAATCTCACGATATGATAAAGAATTTAACAATTTCTGATATAACTAGTGCATATATTTCCCTTATTTCCAAATCTCATCACCCAATTATATGGGGAAATTCATATGAATATATTTTCACCAAATTCAAATTCACTATCCTCCATATTATTATCAGAATAAATATTTTTTTACCTCTAAGATTCTCTTATGTGTTGTTGAAGGGATCTAACATTATCTATCATATCCTCATATAAATTATTTACCAATATATTTACTTCTCCAAACACAATATTATATGTTTTAATTATATACCTCCTCCATATAGGTCTTTATGAGGATCCATCATAATGCGAGAGTGATAGCTATTATAGTTGAAAAAATCCACTAAAGGAAGGTGTTGATCCCAACCACCTATGAAATAAATATATCAAGATCATAATATGTATTCCAGAGTTTAAATGGTCCTATTATACTAGACGTCTCTATGAGGATGATAATAATTTCTCATATATAACTCTATATCCAGATCCTACTAAAGACTTAACCAAAACATCAATGTAATCCTTAGATCCTGATCTGGTACAATTGATAGTGGCACAACCTAAAATCTTACCACATACTTATTTTATAATTGAGTTAGTCGATTAAGAGAGAAATATTCAATAATTTAAATAAATTTTATGAATTTTTATGGTCACCAAATACATCCCATATAGTATTGTCCCATTTAGTTATTTTAGGAAGTCTAATGAAAAAAATCCTTGGTGATGTTTTCCCATTTCCATTATAGTATGGGTAATTGTTGTAACATACCCTTATAGTCATGTCTCTCAACCTTAACTTGTTGATATAGAAAAAAACTAAAAATATACTCTATAATACCTATATTTACTCCATTCCAAAAGAAATATTCTTTTAAATATATATACACGTCTTCATAATTCCAGGCTAAATAGAGAATGAAGGACTCTAAGTTTCATCCATTAGTTACTTCTTAAAATTTGGTACTTAGGGACATATACATAGTTCCAGAACCTTATTATTCCATCATAATAAAGTATGATATTAGGAAAATATCTCATTTTATGTTTCATCTCAACATCTTTCATCTAAACCTATTTAATATTCAATTGGATATATGGTTAAACACTCATCTAAGAAAGATAAGATTTCTATCCTTCCTTAGGGATTACAAGATCCATGATTTTAATGTCTAAAATATCAGGTGTTTTTTGATCCTCATCATAGATAATCAAGAATGATTCTTTCGAATCATTTCATCTTCCACCTTGTTTTATTTCCCAGTGTGGCAATGTATTGAGTAGTCATAATATTTATCCACCTATAAACAAATTTTTTGGCTCATATTAATATCTTTTCGAGTGAAAATATCCTTTAATATGTGGGATCAATATATATGTCTCACCCTTCTCCAAAGATATAATTACTCTATATCATTAATAAAAAAATTACAGTAGATTACTCCAAATCAAGATTTCGGTATTTTTTCACATAGGCCTTAAATTTTCATGAGGCATAATCTATAACCATGACATTGTGGAGGAGGGAGAATTATAACCCTTTCATTGATGCATTACTATATATTATAAAACATTATACACTAAAGGGAAGTGTAAGAATAGGTACAATGATTGTCCTTCTATTCAATTCCATAAAAAAATCCTCACATTCATATATATAAAGGAACTTTTCCCCCTTTTGAGTTAACTTCGAGAGTCGATTCAATAGTCGTGAAACTTTCTCCACCTTATACCGATAATATGCAACAAAACCAAACATAATTATTTATCTCAATCATAGTGGTTGGTATGGTCCAAATTTCAATATCTTATATATTTTAAGGATCTTTATATATAGCCTCACTTGAGATTATATGACCCAAGAATGCAACTTTTCAAATCCACACACTTGTTAACTTTTTCATAATGATTCTCATTCCTTGGGGTCTTTAACATAATTTTCAAATTGTCTTCATGCTCTTGATTTATATTTGAATAAATAAAAATATCATTTTTTATGATGATAAAAAATCAATAATGGTAATATATAAATATTGTAATCATTCAATCAATGAATATAGTATTTTCATTAGAAATCACAAATAGAATCACTATAAATTCATAGTTTCCATTACTTATATGAAATGTTTTCTTTGTAATATCATCATTCTTGACCCTAAACTGATGATATATACAATGAACATAAATATAAAAAAAGTGTGTATATCCACACAGGTGATCAAAAAATCATCAATATCGGGTAGATGATACTTATTCTTATGAGTGGTCTTTGTTAAGTTCTCAAAAATCAATGAAGAGTAATATTGATCCATATTTCTACAAAAAATATAAGGAAGGTTCACCCTATGGTTTTTCACTTGGAGGAATTCATACTCTTTTACATCTATCCTAGAGTTGCTTCTTCGATTAATCCAACTAAATCGGGGCCATTCTATATAGAGTCTTGTAAATAGGTGTTGCATCTGGTATGAGTTCTATTGCTGAATCAACATCATGATTCAATGGTAGACCATAAAACTCCCATATAAAGATATCAATAACCTCTGTCACATTAGGAATATCTTTGATATTGAGTTTCTCCCCAACCATATGAGAAAACTGACCCTTTTGAATTGTAATCATGACTCTTATGATGGATTAAATTTCCATCAGAAGTTCATTTTTTCATCACACTAAAAGGTGATCAAATATTTGTTCAGAATATTAAACATAACTTCCCATCCCGATAAATTGTTTTGTGATTTATTTAAATAAATTCAATTTATACCCAAAATAATAAAAAATTCAAATATAGTAAGAATGATAACATTTCCAAGAAAATCCTTTTCCCAAACTTCAATCGGAGAAGAATCGTAGACATGAGTTTCAATCATCATATAATTTGGGGATTTACTATGAACTAAAAAACTAATTTTTTGTGGAACACTGATACCCTTATATAATCCTTTAGTAATAAAAAAGTGAGTAGATATGGAGTAAAATAGGACAATAGTAGTTCTATAGTGAATGGTAAGTTTACCTTTCACTGCGTTATATTTGTACCCCTAATCAGAAATAGGGATCACATGAGATTTCATTTTTCATAGGGCTTAATAGGCTATTGAAATCGATCTAAAACATTTAAAATTATATATTATATCTAGTTATAATAATGCACATACTCCTTGAATTTAAAATTATAGAGTGTGGGTAGTTTATTCTGTGGATATTTATATTTAATTTTATCATTAAAAAACATCTTCCCATCACTTTTTATTTTGATTTAAATATTAATTTCCTTTTTTAAACTGGAAAAATTTACCATTTAACTTAAAACAATTTACCCTATATTTTTTTAAAACATTAAGCATAATGTAATGATTATATTATTTTTTATATGGTATTAAGAATTTCCTCAAAATTCCTTTTTTAGTTTCCTATCAAACCCAAGATATTAATGGGTAACTCCAATCTCAATATCCACCTTAATAAAATATAGAACGATTTATTCATTGATATTGAATTATATTTTAGATAATTACCTTAGAATAATTGGTTTTAAGAAAATTAAATATCGAGATATTTTAATTTCAGGTTGGTTGATAATACCTAAACAATTCCTTGAATGTATTGTAAATTATTCAGCATAGTTTCCAACATGTTTATCATATTTCAGTCTCATCTTAATGAATTATTTAACCATTTTTGTACGAAGAATACGAGGAAAGTACTTATTAAAAAATAATCTGTTAAATTCATCTCAAAATATAGATTAAATTTCTTCTTGTTTCTTCATGTTATTGATTAAGTCCACTATTGATCTTATTTTCCTTCAAATTTATAAATTTCCAGAATACATTTATCATTTTTGGAACACTAGGGAATGAAAAATATCAATTTAGTGGTACTGATCCATTTCTCAAAGATTAGTGGACTAGTGAACCCACTAAAAGAAGGTGGATGTTTCTATATTAAGGACTCAATAGATCATTGTTCCCTCTTTTTCTATTTTGGAATATCAACATGATTCATAGCTTGGGAAATTTTTTTGATCATAGAAATGATATTTTTCATTCCAATTCCAATGAAATTTGATTTCCTAGGAGGATAATCATTTCATTTTCCATTTTATTATTTATTTATTTAATTCCTTCCGGTTCTACACATTGATTAAAACTAAAAATCCTAGTGTAAGAAATAATAATCATTGTATGGAACCACATAATCCTGAAAAGTCACTTATAGGATGTCAAAATCAAGAAACTTTCTTTTTAATATTTGATAGATTTGGTTTATCCTAGGTTATTCATATTCATTATCCAGTTAAATCATATATGTTGGTTCAAAAAGTGTTAATGAATTTCCAAAGCATATCCCCTGGGAGTGTCAACTCAGGTGTGGGGCAAAGCTTATTTTCATGTAACGAGTGACGATTGAGTCCAGATCAATTCTCCCTTTTTGGATTTAATTCCCTCTAGGTACCTCTATTACAGAGTGAAATCCTATTGTATTATAAAAAAATTTAATGTAATTTCTTTTATACATTTTTCTATATGCAATAATGAGTTCTAACGAACTATAATATACTATTTATATCACTATTTAACATGGAAATTAAACACTATACATTGAAGTTGATAGTAAAAAGAAGAATAATTAGACATTAAATATTTATTATAATGGAATTATATAAAAAATATATTTATAAAAATGTAATAAATTTTTTATAATATCTATATATGTTTCTACATTTATATTTTCACAATTTTTTTATTTTTGTAAAACAATAATAAAATTATTTTTATTTTAAATTATATAAATTTTAATTGGAAAAATAAAATTAATTCTTAAAATCTAACTGTCAAAATTATCATAGGGTGAATATTATATGGTTTTCAAATAGATTAATATTTCAATGAATATGATTTTATTAAAAATTTCATTTTCATTTAAAGAATATATATGGTTTATTTATTAAGAATAGATTTAAATGAAAAATTTGTTTAGGAATATAATTATGAATATAATTTAGTTCATTTGAATCAATTCCATATTTATTTTTTATATTAAAACTTTTCATACTATTTAATATTTTCTCATTGGAAAACCACTTTCTCATCTCCTATACATGTTTACTTTGACATTAAAACTTTCCACTTATAATAATGTAATTTGGAAAAATGGATTCCAAATCAATAATAATAATAATTTATATTATATAATAAGTATAACTTAATTGTTCATGAAAATGAATAGTAAAAAATAGTAAAAATTATTTATCATAGTTAAGGTTAATGTGGGTTTAACGAAGGTTCAAGCTAAAAATTTAAATGATTAAATCACTAGGACTCATTTTTAAAACTGGTTATATGGCCATATTTATACCTTTTAACCTATAAGGTTTGGTAATGGACCATTTTGGAGTATTATTTCATGGGAATAACATCGGTACACTTTATTCTTTTCAAAAATTCTACGTGTGTCCTATGACCCCTTAAAAAATCACACCCCCTCTCCTCTCATCTTAACACTTAAAAAAAATTAGATAAAAAAATACCTACTAAAATATATTAAATAAATATTTAACCACATTTATTAATCTATTTTTATATGATAAAGTCAATCTATGAATGCTTTAGGTTAAACCAAAATTTGTTGTCCAAAAAAGAGGTAATGTTTTTAAATATTAATTTTTGTTTTAATTTATCATGTAACTCCATACCATATATTGAGATTGAATAATGTTAATGTAATAATATATATCTATAACCACCTCTATAAAATGGTAAATGAAACCATTTATCATTTGTATGATGGACTATCGTCTCGCGAACTGATATTATTCGTTTTCCATCACCATGTCCCACTAATATAAATAATGATGGATTTATTTTTTATGTATTAAATTTTTAATATTATTATACCAAATTAAATATAATATTACAAATACCCTCTTACATTAAATTACAATATAAACAATAACATATATCATGTGTAAGAAAAACTACTACCTTAAGAAGCGATGTGATTCGTTCTTCACATACGATTTACATGGAAGGTAAGCAGGATGTGATTAAATTATAAAATTTGATAAATATGACATAATAATTATTATTTAATTTTAATAATATTTTTTTCCTTTCTTTCAATTCATCTATCGAGAAAAATGGAAACAACACTCAGACACATGTATGACAAATCATCTCAATGAAGGGTGTGTTTTATTTTCTATCTATAACGTTTACAGATTACTATAAAACATATATAATGAATATATAAGATATTTATAGAATTTTTAACATTATGTAAATTATATAACCATGATGAATGTAAAATGAACAAAAATTATAAACAAAAACACAATAAAAAATGAAGTATATATTACCTGAAACATGATTTTAACAAGGTATTATTGATAAAAGGGTAATAGAAAGTCATAAGTAAATCATAAGTGGAATGATACATATTATTATGGTTATTTAATATATGTATACTAAACATACATTTATTATAAAGGGGGTTCTAATGTGTATTAGGTAATTGAAGACTTAAGGTAAGGTATTTTGTTTCTCAATTTACATTCTTTGGGACATACATTATATTATTCACCAATCTTATTTTAGGATTTGTATATAGATTAAATTTTTAAGTAATATAATGAATATATTTACTCTCATTATATTCTAGGTTTTATTTTATGTTAATAATTCATGGTAATTATTATTCAAAGTAACCAATGTGGTAATATTTTTATTTAACAATCTCATCATTTTTCGGGATTGTTTATGATTATTATTCCAATGAATAAATAGTATTATATATCTCTGAATAAACTAAATAATTTTGTTATACATTGGTTATTTCATGATAATTTATTTCTTTAATGAATTTTACTCTCTTTATAAAAAAAATATTCAAAAATAATATTTTCAATGTAAAAAGTCTATATTCTTCTCTCAAGTCGAAAACCACTTTTTCTTCCATGCTAATGATTTATAAAAAATGTTTTCAATTTTTTTAACATTATAAGAATTATTTATTAATTAAATTCTTACCCATGGTTTAATTTTTACAAAAAAAATAATCTTCATTCGTTTTCCAAACAAAACATGCTTGGCATTTACTGAAAAAGTGAAAGGAATATTTTATTTTAACATGTATGATAAGATCAATATTTCTAGATACCATGAATGATGGATGATTTAAATATCCTTTTAGAAGATTACAGTGTATATTTAAAATAAAATTATTTTGAAATTATTTTACTAATTTTTTAATTTAATAATATATTTTAAAAGTGAAAAATGTATTTTCCTAAAGAAATGTTACAAGGAATCTCTCAAAATTATTTTCAATATAATATGACATAAATTGGGGTAAATTATATTTTACTTAGGTTATTATACAAGGGAACTATTAATATTCCTTATCTCAACTGTTTACATTTATGATGATTGTATATTTATGAGACAAATTTCTTTTCCACAGGTTATATCATGATAAAATGATAATGAAACCCACTTTTTTCCATGAGTTATTCTATGATGAAATAATGAAATTCATAAGAAATCATTTATTTTCCATGGGTAATGATATTATGTAATGATTATGAAACCCATTTATTTTCATGGGTTCTGATATGATGAATGTTTTATGATCTTATGGTGCACACTAATAGGATTTCGTTTTGTGATGTGTGGGACCTATATCTACCTCCAATGCATTGGGTAATGATTAAAATATCAAGAGATAAATTTGATTTTAATAGGGAGTTATCTTAGTTCAGTAAGTGGATTTTTTAAATATGATTGTATTTGGAGTGATCCTTGATTACTACAAACATTTTGGGAGTGAACCCTTTCCACTATGATTGATATAGAAATAATCCTTGGCGGATCTGGAATGTATTTATTATGCTTAAGTGTATTCCACAATTCCATGTATTATGTTAATGTTATTCTATCATGGCTCATGTTCTTTGATTTAATATTCATTTATGTATTGTCAAAATAAAATATGTATTCCATGACTCATGTTTTTGATCATTGATATGTATGGTATACTTTTCTTATGTTATGATCATGTTCTCATTTCCTTATTCCTGTATTATGTTTACGTATTTCCCTTGATTACCAATATTGAGCATCTGATGTCACACTTTCTTATGTTTCCTTTCACCAGGTTATAATGATAGGTATTACATGTGTGATGTCTATAAAGGGTTCAAGTTATGAGGAACTAGGTGGAAGATTATATAAAACTCATATGTACTAGTTGGTTACATTTACATTCTTCCAAAGGAACTATACCGTTATGATCCTCAAGCATATTTTTGTGTAATGTAATACATTTTCTTCTAAAAGATGTAATATTAGGGTTTGAAAATCCTGTGTCACAATAGTTGGTATCATAGGATATGTTTAGTTAACCTTTGGAAACTATGATAAGAAAACATTAATGAGATCACTTGGGATATGTCTAATGATATGTGTAGGGATATGTGTATGGATATGTGTATGGATATGAATAAAGATGAGTCAAATTATAGAAAAACATCCTAGAATGTGGATATAGGTTATAAAAAGTGTTTTCAAAGTAATTACATATCTGTCAAGATACAATAAGTGGATGTGGCTCTGAAATAGAGGAGCCTAGGGGAAATATCTCTAAAAGTGGAGCCTTAATATGGACTTGATCATCACCCGGGGAATGAAAATGATCCTTACTACACACTAAGATTGACACTCTAGGGGATATGCATTGAAAATTCATAAACTCATAATGAATAATCAATTTGATTTAAATATATAGTGACTAAGAATGGCCTAGGATAAACCTATGGTTTCATTGATTAAAAATAATTTGTTAAGATTTTTCATCAAAAATGTTGTTTTTCATGATTATGTGGTTATAAAATATGATTATTGTTTCTTACACAATGATTCTTAGTTTTAGTCAATGGATGGATCCTGAATGAACAATGTTAATTCTGATTACAATGAATAATGAGATGATTTTTCTCTTTAGTATCCAAACATTAAGGGTACTGAAATGAAAAACTATCATTGTTATCCTCACACAAAATTCTCAAGCCACGAGTCATACTGAACTTTATAATGAGAAAAGGGGGAACAACATTATTTTGAGTCATTCATGAGGAAACAACCACCTTATATTTATGGTTTTACTAATCTACTAGTTTTTTAACAATGGACCAGTAGCACTAAGAGGAAATGTTATATTCTCTAGTGTTCAAAGTATGAAATAATCATTTTGGATGTGTATCATTTGGAAGAGATGAAGATCAATGGTAGACTATTGTCACGAATTTGGTTCAAAATGATTAAATTTAATCCATTTAATAGGATGAGTTTAGGAACATATTTATCAATTAATAATATCATATTATTCTTCTCTTGAATATAGGGGATCAATTTTGTGAGTTAAAGAAGAAGGTTGATGAATCCCTTGGTAACTGTGTGGAAATTTTAAAAGACTTATGAGGTATGATTTTGGTATTATCATCCAACCTGAAAGTAAGGTTGATCGATACATTATTGGTTTAAAACAAAGAGTCCAAAGGGTTTTGTCTAGAAGGGACTTCAGTAGATATGAAGAAATCATTCTTTGTGCCGTCAAGGTGGAAATGGACATTGGGGTTACCCATCAAAGACATGGTTTTAAGAATAAATAAAATATGGTATTAAAAGGGGCCTCTAAAATGCATAGAGAAAAGATGTTGAGATTTAAATCATGATCAAAGTATGGATGGTAATATAGAAGAATTTTTTTTAATGGGGTTGTAAATAATGTAGGTGTGTAAAAAAGTTCATTGAAAAATCCAAATGTTAATTATGATGACTGACATAAACAACCTTTTAAGTCAAGGGATAAAGGTAAATATCATGAAGTAACTATTTATGATGAGGGGGTGCAATAATTATGTAGTGAAAGGTACACTTACTATCCACTCTATAATTGCTATTGTTTTATTTAACTTTATATCTACCCAATCATTCAAATCTATATTATTTTCTAAGGGTATCAAGATGCTACCCAAATGATTAGATGTAGACATAGAAGTGAAACACCCAAATGGTATAATAATGATTTCCCAAGAATATGAACCCTATCAATTTAATGTTCATGGGAATTTTGTTCCTGTAAATCATATCATTCTTTATCTGGTTGGACTTGATTCCATATTAGACATGGATTGTATTTATCTACCTAAATCCCAGAACAATTTTTGATGAATATAATTCAAGTTTGATATTCAAAGAAAACCTGTGATCTTATATTAGTATGATGATAAATATGAACTTATTATGGAAATCACATCCTTTGTTTGAGTTTTGATTCCTATTAAAAAGGGGTATTTATCTAAGATAGTTGGGAATAAACTCAACTCGATGATATGCATATTGTGTTGGAGTTTGTTGATGTATTTGTGAAAGAGTTTCATAGTATTATACTAAAAAGGTTGATTTTTTCATATAAATCATATATGTTTTCACACCTAAATTAAATGATCCCTATATTATGGCCTTTTTGAGTTTTAGGGATTGAATGAGAAACTCCATTAGAATCTTGAAAAAGGATTCATTCATCCAAGTGTTTCATTGTGGGGTGTACCCATTCTCTTTTTCAAAAATAAATATAGATCAATGTGACTACATTGATTGTTAGTAATTGAGCATGATCAAAATCTAGAAAAAGTATTCTCTAACTCGTATTGATTACTAATTTGATCAAATTTATGGAGATCAATTGTTTTTTATGATTTTTCTTTCATTATGGATATCATAAATTGGGGTTAAATATAGAATATATACCAATGACTGCAATCCATACAAGGTATGAACACAGTGGAAATATAGTTATAAAAATCATTCTTACTAACGACCCCTCTATTTTCATGGATTTAACAAATAGAGTATTTTTTAGGTTACCTTGATCAGGATGTGGTATCCTTTATAGAATATATTATTATCAATTCAAAGAGTATGTATGAAAAGAAAGATCACTTTATAATTGTACTCAAGAACTGATTGAAGGAGAAATTATTTTAAAAAATTAAAAAATTTTAATTATGGTTACAAAATGATTCATTTTATGGTCGTATAATCTCAAGAGAGGATATATTGGTAGATTCATTAGTGATAGTGGTTGTTAAATGTTTTCACATAATAACCATGATGATTAGGATCCAATGATTTCTTGGTTTAAATGGATATTATCAACAATTTGTGGATACTTTTTCCTCACTATCTAATAAAATCACCAAGTTGACTCAGAAGGGAGTCATGTTCATTTGTAAAAATGAATGTAATGAAAATTTCTAGTAACTAAAGAGAAGATTAGTCAGTACGCCTATGATTACATTTCCCTATAGTAAAGAATAGTTTGTAATATTTAGTGATGCATAGAAGAAGGTGTTGGGAATATTTATTATAATGAATGACATGGTTCTCTTATGCCTCGTGAAAATTAAGGGTTAGTGATCTAAATTACCCAAATAATGATTTGGAGTTAGATTCTATAAAATTTTCATTAAATATATGGTTGAAGTATATTTATATAGAAAAGTGTGATATATATAATAATAAAATATATTAAAGTATATAGTCACATAAAAGGATTTGATCATTCACCACATGATACAGTTATATATTTTAATTATATTTAATTTTCACTACATTAACACCATGGGAATGAAGATAAGGTGGCCAATGCTTTGAGTTTAAATGATCATTCCATTCTGTCCATGATGAAGGTCACAAAAAATCCAATATGTATGTATTTTTAATGTATGGAAATTTATATCTTTATGGAATGGGATATATCTTATATTACTCAATTGAATTTTCAACCATTTATCCATGTAAAGAATAAAGTGGTGCAGAAGGAAGATATAGAGCTTCAAAATATGGTTATAAATGTTCATGAATTTAACCTTGATCATGATGGAATAATAACTTTCAAGAAATATTTATGTTTTCCATACATACCATATTTAAATAAGAATTTTTTAGGGGAAGATCATAGTTCTTCATTCTCTATTCATACCAAAATTATGAAGATTTATTGATATTTTTAATGGTATTTATAGTGGGATGAAATGAAGAGAGATATCATAGAGTTTGTATCTCTATACAATCTATGTCAGTATGTTAAGGCTAAGAGAAAAAAGACTAAGGGGATTTTACATCCATTACCCATTCCATAATGGAAATGGGAAAATCACCATGTATTTTTTCATCATACATCACAAAATTTTTAATGGTCAAAGTGATATATGTGTCATCATTGATCATCATAAAAATTCACCGTTGTTCACCACTATCAGAAAATATTTCTCTTTTGATTCAATTGGAATGATGTATATTAAGAAATAGGTAAGGTTCCATGGTGCTCCATATTCCATTGTTTTTTATATAGATATGATTTTTACCTCAATGTTTTGGATACGTGTTCAGAAATATCATGATACAAAGTAGAGTTTTAGTACTGCATATCATCCTTAGATAGATGATCAATCGAAGAGAACAATTCAAACCTTGGAGTATATTTTTATATTGTTTTCTCTAGATTTCAAAGTTTGTAGCAATAAACACCTACCTCTAGTTGAGTTTTTATACAGAAATATCTTTTACATGAGTATTCATATGGATCCTTGTGAATATATACAAAAAATAAGTGTTAAACTCCAATGTAATGTAATGAAGTTGGAGAAAAAATATATTGGGACATAGTATAACTAAATAAATAGTTGAGAAAGTTAGAGCCTTTCAACAACAGATAATGGAGGGAAAAAGTTGATAGACGACTTATGTTGATAATCATTTACATGACCTAGAATTGGAAGTTGTTTACATGGTGATTCTAACAATTTCTCCACAGAAGATGATTATGAAATTAAGGAATAAAAGGAATATAATCCCTATGTATATAGTCCCCTTTGAAATTCTCAATCGTATTGGGATGGTAGCATATTTTTGGTGCTTCCACAAAATCTCTCTCAATTTCACGATGTGTTCTATGTATCTCTCATGAGGAAGTATATGTCTAACCTTTCATATTTATTGAACATAGAGTTAATACTAATGTGGAAATATCCTTCTTATTAGGAATAACCGGTGGAGATTCTGGACTTTAGAGAGAAAGCCATATGAAATACAACCACTTACCTAGTCCAAGTATTATGATGAAACCATCTATTTGAGGAAGCTATGTGGGAACCTGAGAATTTAATGAGGCATAAGTATACTCATTTTCTTATATTGGAGTGATGAATTTGGAGGGAGAAAGTCATTTTAATGGGGGTAAAATTTAACTCTATAAGATTTTATGAATATTTTTTTAATAAATTTAATTTTTTTGAATACTTTTTCTATAAGAAACATTTAATTCTAATGCTCTACAATATACTATTTATATTACTAGTTAAGAAGGCCATACTGAAATATTTTTTAAACTCGGCAGTATAAATAGGAATGAAAACATTTTAATTTTTATTTATTGTTGTTTTATATAAAGAAAACAAATTTATAAATAAGTAGTGAATTCTTTATAATGACATTATATGTTAAAAAATTCATGTTTCTCAAAAAATAATATTATTAATTTTTGCGAATAAATAAAAAATATATAATTTTTTATTTCAAAGAAAATATTTGAAATAATAGGATTATGTTTTTAAATCTATGTGTCAAAATTAGCTTAGGGTTACTTATTTTGGATTTTTTAAAAAGATAAAATGTTCAATAAATAGTATAAAATGATGGTTCTGAAAAAAAACATCATTTCATTTAAAGATTTATTAATTTTAATACTTATTAAAAGTATTTTTAAAAGTAAAAATTGTTAAAATATATATTTTTAATCCAATTTCATTCATTTGAGTCAATTCCTTATGAAGTTTTTATATAATTTTTTATGCATTTGAACATTTTATCTTTGGAAAATTGATTTCTCATCGAGTCTATGGGTTTAATATTAAATAAAAAAATTCCAATTATAAGAATGGAATTTGGAAAATTTTATTCCAAGTTTCGAATAAAAAATATTATATTATATAATCAGGTCAATATAATTTTTGGTTCAATTTAATAGTAAAACCCATAAAAATTCATTATCATATTTAATGTAAAAATGGGTTATTTATGAGATTAAAATAGAAATGGAAGGGGTAAAATAACCTAGGAATGATTAAAACACCCATTGGATAGCTAAATTTAGACCATATCGCATTTAAGTTTCTATAATAAACTATTTTGGAGTATGTTTTCATCTAAAATATTGGGTTATGATTTTTTAATTTAAAAGCATCTATGTGCGTCCTCTCCCTGACATATAAAATCTCACTACTCTACTCTCCTATTGACACTTAAAAACCCATTTGGTTCAACCAATACATATTAAAATATATTACATACATTGATACCCACAAACTAGAGAAATATTTAGGGTGTGGCTCTGTCTTCGAGAACCACCTTGGACATATTGTAGGCTGCTTCTTAGGTCATTATGGTATTGAATCCTCCCTGGAAGCTAAGATGATGTGCTTGATTCATGCAATGAAATTTTCCTTGATTTATGGTTGGAAAAACCTAGGGATTGAAAGTGACTCAATGACCATCATTCAAGAAATTTGGAATGGTGTGACTCATTTAGCTTGGCTGATTACTATAGGTTGGATGGAATGCAATCGATTTCTCACTAACCTGAACTACATCATCACACATGTTTATTGGGAAGAAAACATGGTTGCCGATGGCTTGGACAACTTGGGAGTTAATCAAGACATTACATGTTGTGAAGACCTCCTATCTACTCTTATTCACTTTGATGAAAAATATTTTAATATGATATCATACTTTAGACTTTTTTAATCTTTCTTTTAATAAAATTTATGCTCTTGTTGTCTTGGCCAAGGCATTAAATTTAATAAAAAAATAGAGGTAATGTTTTAAACTATTCAATTTTTTACTCCTTATAAATCCTTAAAATATTAATAAATTATGTTGATATAATGACATAGGTATATACCATATAATTATATATTATTATGTTAATATAATAACTTATATGCATATCCACCACCTCCAAATGAGAAACTAAACCGTATATCATGTGTACGGCAAACTATCACCTCACGAAATGATATTATTCATTTTCCATCACCACCTATCATGACTATATTTAATGGTGTATTTACTTCTTATATATTTTGTTATGAAATTATTATACCTAGGTAAATATAATATCATATATACCCTATTACATTCCATGGCGTGTGAATAAGATAACGTCGCATGTGTGTACGACAGACTACCGCCTCGTAAATTGATGTGATTTGTTCTTCACATACTATTTGGATGGAAGGTAATAAAGAAATATTTAAATAAGATATGTAATATATATAAATAAAATTTTATTCTATAATTGTAATATATTATTTACCTTATATCTTCTTCATCCATTAAGAAATTGGAAACAATATTGATGCGTGAGTACAACCTACCATGTCCATGAATGGCGTATTTTCTTTTCTATATATAAATTTTACGGATTAATATAAGAACATAAATAACTGATATATATTATATTACGATCATGGATAAAATTTTGGATCTTTCGGAACTATTATAAGTGTACAATGGGTAAAAACAATCGTCCAAAACTTAAATGTAAAATTAAGCAGTTATTACCCAAAACGTGATTTGTCACCGAATTTTTGACATATGGGAAATAATAAGATATAATTAAATAATATATGGACTGATAAATATGATTATTATTCTATAATATAATCATAATATAATTATTTTTATTATACAAAAGGTTCAACCATGTTTGATGGATGTCATGACTTGAGGTATGTGATTTTTTCTCAATTTTTCTTCAATGGGACATACATTATGTTATGCACCTATCTTATTTTGTAAGGTTTATATACAACCCCTTTTAAATTTTATATGATTAATTTATTTATGATAATGATATGATAAGTTTAATTTTATGTCATTATTTCATGTGGATTATAATTCAATATTACTAAAGTGGTAAAAGTTTTATGTTATAATCTCATCGTTTATCGAGATTGTGTATAATTGTGCTTCCAATAGTGAAATATTATGACCTATATATAAAAAAATACTTAAATATATTCTCCTATGTTATTTTCTTGAGAATTATTGTTTACATTAATTTTCATCTCTTTATGTAAAAATTATTCAAGAAATTATGTTTTAAAAAATATAGAAAATTTATTTTTTTTCGATCCAAAAACCCTTTTTCTTTAATATCTATTTTTTAGAAATTATTTCCAAAATATTTTAAAATTATAAAGCATTTATTAATTAAATTTATACCCATGTTTTACATTTGAAAAAATTATTTCAAAGTAATATTCATGTCATTTTCTAAACAAATCCCATTTGTTATTTGAAAAAATATAAATGGAATGTTTTTTTAACATATATGACATGGATGGTATTTCAAACCTCATTGAATGATAAATGATTTAAATATTTATTTATGTGTTTCCAAATTCAATTTCAATGAAATTTATTTTCAAAACGATTTCATATGTTTTAGTTTTATAAATATTTTTTAAAATTAAAAAGGGTATTTTCATTAAGAAATGCTACAAGTGGTATTTCAAAATCATTTTCCTTATAAGAAGAAATTTGTTGATGATACTTATTATTTAATGGTATATGATCCAAAGATACTATTATTATTTTTTCTTTGAATGTTTTATGCTGATAATGATAAAATATTTATGAATCTTGTTTCATTTCTATGGGTTATAACAAAATAAAAAGTTTAGGATCCCCTTTAATTATCCACCAGTTATGATATGATGAAATGATGAAATTTATATGAAAATAATTTCTTTTCTAGGGGTTATGATATTGTATAATTCTTATAAAACTCATATCTTTTAATGGGTTCTCATATAAGGAATGTTTTATTATCTTTTGGAATATGTTTTTATGATTTCATAATGCGACAGGTGGGAATTTATATCTCCCCAATGCATTGGGTAAATATTTAAATAAAATAAGTTAAACAAGAATGAAATGGTGAGTAAACCCAGTTCAATAAGGAAATTATTCCTCTATTATAGTCCTATGAGTGACCATTAACAATAATAATGGATTGGGGAGTAAATCCATTCCAATATTAGGAACTATGAAATGTGCATCGAATACTATGGAGATGATTTTACATGCTTATTTTATGCCATAATTTGATGTATTATGTTAATTTTATAATCTTATGTGTCGTGTTCTTTTTTTTCTTAACCCATTTTACTCTTACCAAGGTGACAAATATTTACCAAGGTTACTATTAATAAAGGAAAAAAATAAAATAAAACCTTTTACCAAATTATAACATCTTTATTCCTAATGTGCGATCAATTTTTCATGAATAAATTCCAAGAAGTGTAATGAAATAATTTTACAATAAGTGTGAAAAATTCAAGTAACCCATTTTTAGACAACTACATATTTGAACATAAAACAATATTTATTCTTATTACATGCTCATTAAATATATATATAAATAATAAAACATTTTATTGAATATATTATGTTTTTATATTATTAAAATAATTCATAAATAGATATTTGTCTACATTATTAATATATTAACACATTATGCACATAAAAAGAGTATTTTATAAACAATTTCTCTCTTTATGTTCAAATGATATTATTTTTATTTCATACCACTTGATAACCAATAAATTAATTATATATATATATATGTAAAAAATATTGTTTTTTGACTTATTTGGATCTTTTAATATCTTAAAATCCAATTTCTAGGTGATAATGTTCCCATTAGAAAATGAAATTTCAATTGTATAACACATTTTTGTTTAAACTTGGTGTTATTTGTAAAGTAAGATATTAAGGAAATAAAATTTATTTATTGGAAAATATATCATAAAATATCAGGGTGTTATATTTTACACTCCATAAAATAATTTGACTCTTTAATGTTTATCACTCTATTATAAACAATTTTGTATACATCTACCTCACCACATTCTTAAGTTCCCACATTGCTTCCTATAATTTATAGATTTTCCAAAAATATTTTACCAGGAGAGTGGTATTCCTTCCTAGCATAATATCCGTATAATACATAATCTACACTAGATTTTCCACATAAGGTGTATCTTTCCCCAGGGGTAAGACCACTGATTTTGGTAAATTTAAAGAATATGGTAAGCACTTTCCTGGGAGAGATACATGGAACACATCACAAATTTGAGAGAGATTTAGTGGAAGTTCCAAATGATAAGACACCATATACATTCTATCCATATTATCAATGGGTATCATATATCTCAAAGGGCTGACTTTATTTTCATTCTAAATATCATATGATTTTTCCATAGAGACATTTTTAGAAATATCTTATCACTAACATTGAACTCTAGATTTTGCCAACAATTTTCATCACAAGCTTTCTATCAGCTTTAAATTTACATTAAGTCATACTAAATTAGTCTAAATTTATATTAAATCTATATATATATATATATTCCAAATATCTATATCTCTCTAACTTTATCCCAACCCATTGGAGTTATAAACTTTCTTCCATAGATGGATTCATAAAGAGCCATAAAATGCTTCAGGGAAAGCTATTATTTTATGAAAACATGACTAGATGAATGTGTTGATCTAACCAAACATTTAAATCAAGAGAATAATATATCAACATATAATTCATGGTTTTAATGGTTATCTCGTACATTCAATACTTTTGATAATGATAATTATTATTGAAACACAACTTAATGTCCATAACATACTAAATTCTTTTCCAGAACATTAAGGAAATCCTCAGATATCATTCAGATACAATAGAATATAGTAGTCCATGAATCCTTACCACTTATTTAATATACATTATAGAAATATAATAAAGATATAAATATTTTATTATTGTAATGAAGTATGTTTCGTTCACAAGGATATCGACTAAATGTGAAAAAAAATTATGTCTTTTAGATGTTTTAAGGAGTCCAATCACAAAACCCGAAGTGATGTATTCCCATGTCCACACTAGTATGGGTAATGGTTGTAAACTCACCTTGGTCTTCTGTCACTTATCCTAAAATTATTACATAACACAAATAGAGTTACATAATATATAATATCCCTTTTCATGTTGTTCTATTATAAATATTCATTCATATATATATATATATATATATTCATATATTCAGGATGAATTGAGAATGAAAAACTGTGATATTTGTCTAATATTTCAATTTTTTATTCTGGTATTGAAAATAAAAAAACACTCTTCCCAAACCTTATCATTCTATAATAATCATTGATGAACTCAGGAACATCCCTAATCTTATTCAACAGTTCCACATATTCCTTTCACATGTCTTTAATCTTCACACTGATTTATGGATGAAAATTATCTAAGAAAGATAAGATTTTCCCCTTTCTACATGAATTAAAGTTCCATATTCTTAAAATCCATAAGTTTTAGATCTCTTTCAATCCCCATCAGGGAAAAACTATAATCGATCTTTCAACATAGTTAATCAACCACATTCTTTCCCTTCCTTTCTTAGTAATTTATTATGTCATCATAATCATTTATAACCTCCAAAGGTTTTCTTTAGAACAAATTTAACTATTTTTATGTGAATATATACATCAAAAATTTATGATTTGAATATATTTCACACATTTTCATGATAAATATAATGCCTTTATATATTCATTAAAAATATTGCCACCACCTTCTCTAAATCATGTGTCAAGAAGCTTGTCTCATTAATTTTCAATTAATGTGAGGCATATGCATTACCCTATCATTTTTTATAGAAACACATCACGAACCTTATTTTATTTTTCACTATAGATCACAAAAAATTATCCTCTATAGGTTAGTGTGAACATAAGATCACTTTCCAAACATATCATCAGCCCCCTGAAATTATCCTCACATTAATTTATCCATGTGAGCTTAACCACTTTTTAGTCAACATTGTGTATGGGTAAGATAATTGAGATAAATATCACTGAAATCATTGGTAATATACATAAAACATAATAAAACAATGAATCTCTGTAACTGTGAATGTTGTGGTCCATTTATAAACAACATCCATCTTTGAGGAACCAACTGATCCACCCTCACTAGAGATTATATGACATCATAAATAAACATATTGAATCCAAAATTTAATATGTTAAATTTATAATAAATCTTATCATTACTCAAGGTCCTCAAAACAATTATCAAATGATATACATGTTCTTCATAACTATTTTTATGTATAAAAATATCATCTGTAAATGTAACCAAAAAAATGATCAAGGTAGTCTCTAAAGAGTCAAATCATTAAATCCATGAAGATAATAGGGGCATTAGAAATTCTAAATTGAATCACTATAAATTCATAATTAACATACCTTATATGAAATTATTTAATGTGTATATCCACCTTTGTAACCTTCAATTGATGATACCAAAAAGAACGGTCAATCATAAAAAAATATTGCGCTCTAATTAATTTATTAAAAAAACATTGTTAAGGTGTAGATGAGACATGTTATTTATAGTAATTTTTTAGGTTCCTATTAATCAATAAAAATACAAATTTAACCATATTTATTCATTAAAAAAATAATAGGTGCACCCTAATGTGATGAATTATAGAATATGAATCTCTATCATGTATTTCTGGGAGTTTTTTCTCTAATTCTGGAAACTCAATTGGTCCTATTATATAAGGAGTCTTAGAAATTGGTGTGGAACTCATATGAGTTTTATTTAAATTTCAACATAATTATTTGAAGGATAAATAGGAAAATATTATAGAAATAAATAAAAAAACTCCAATATAATAGGTATATTTTTGATTTTTAGTTTCTCCCAAACCATTTTAGATATATACCCTTTATAGATTAGAATTAAGACACACATGATGTAATTAATTTACATAAGAAGTTTATGTTCATCCTCACACTAATAAATGATAATAGGTTCTTTTTTAATATAAAATATGTCATATATTCCCCCCAAAAAAAATATGGGATCTATGTAAATAAATCCAATCCATTCCTAGAATCACATTAAATTAAACTAAATGGAGAATAACAATATTTAAAAGAAGTATAATCCCAAAAAAATCCATCGGAGAGGAACTATAGACTTGATATCTGACAATCATACCAATAGGGGTATTGACTAATTAATCAACATCTAATCATTAATGTGGAAATTCTATACCCTTACAAAATTCCTTAGATATAAAAGAGTGGGTAGATGTAAAATCAAATAAGATGCTAGTTTTTCTAGAGTGGATGATAAGTGTACCTATCACCACATCATTTGCATAACCACTTAGGTAGATATAGTCACATGATATTTCCCTATATAATTTGTATTAAGATTTTATTAATACTAATAATTATAATAATCCTTTGGATTAAGAACTGGTTGGTTTAACACCCATCCTCCTAGAATTTGAATCATTATATTGTGGGTGATGTATTAGTTAGGGTCTTTTTTTCTTCTATTTCATTACTGGGCCCATTCATCTATTTTTTAAATTAATAGGCTTAATGAATATCCTTTTCACATTTTATGAACCTATTAGTTTAATTCAAAAAACTTCATTGATTTTTCATCCAATATTTCCTCATGTAAATTTATATAATTTCTTTATTAAATGTGAATAACTCAATTTTTCATTAGACTCAATCTTCTTTTTCATATAAAATCCATGGTAATGGTGGTAATATATAATTTTCATTTCATAATTTATTTCACATAAAATTATTTGTATATATATACTAATGTATCTTATAGATAAAACCTTCTTGAGCATTCTTTTTATAACGCCAGAGAATTGATCCATTTTTCTTTCAAGGATGATGAATATACCATATGTATACCATGAAAGTCCTGTAAAAATTCCATTATACATACCAATGGATTCATCATAATTCTACTTAAGGTTAAATAATTCCTTATCCATTTTTGTATATAGAATATGATTCAAGTATATACTAAAAAATTTCCTCTTAAAATATTCTCATTTATAGAGCCACGGATTCCTCTTACCTCAAATTCTTAATAAGATTCCACTATTTATCATGTTTTGAGAACTAAAGAGTGGAAAATATTTTATCAATGGTACTAATCTATCTACCATCCACTAGTGGATGAGATGAACAACTAAAATTGTAATTTCCCAACCCTAGTTACCCAGAGTCAGTGTATTATTACATAACATTGTCATGATCACAATAGATCAAGTCCCGAAAAAATGATTACTTTAGTAGCCTAGGAAGTACTAGATACATACATAAGTTTTACATTACATTATCAAATTAAAAACAACAATATTGTGTCTCCATTGAACACTCTTATATCCCTTAGCATATTCTTGTAGGTCAGTCATAATATACTTCTTCACATCCTGGGAAAAATAAAACAAAAGAATGGGGTGAGCTCAAATGCTCAGTAAGGATAACAATATAGCAGAAACTATCATAAAAAATCATAAATGTTTAGGAGAATGTATAAGACTAAAAAAATCCTAAACTTATAATTTAGCATAATATGGAAAATATAAATAAAATAATTCCATTTACTTATTCACATGGATATTCTACTAGACAAATAATCACATGTAATATCAATAGAAAATTTCATAATTATGGAATGCATAATGTCGGACATCATAACCACATAGTCAAGGCCTTGTGCCTATACTGTGAATAAGAATCTATCAAGGTCTTGTACCAAGATACTAGTTTGTCTCATGAGACCTACCGATGCATCGAGGAGCTATAGTGGGCTCCCCCATCACTTACTAAGTCCAATGCATTCCTCATATGAAAATTTTGAAACATAATCTAAACATTCATATTAAAAATAGCATAAGAAATGTCAATATTTTAACCACAACCCATGAATGGTATAAAAATAGAACATCCACAGTCAAACATAACTCATTAAAACATTCATGTCCATATAAATAAATCCTTAAAATCATTTTTAAAACATTGACAATAATGAGAAAGATTTAGAAGAATAAAATTTTAAAAAAAATTAAATGATATTTTAGTTAGAGTTCATAAAAAAATGATAGATGCTGGAATAAAAATAATTGAGGTAATGAAGACCTTATAATATCATGTGAATAAAGTGATTCATGATATACTATGTCAATGTACTGTATATACACCAAATAAAATTTAATTGGCCCATAACAACAACAAAAATCTCAATGAAATGAAAATTGAGATGAAATCCCTTATTAAGAATGTATACTTAGATTAAGAATGAATCAATGAAATAATTATGTATGAAAAATATAAATACACTAAATATGATTGGATATTTATTATAAATCAATAATAGTAAATTCACACATATTCTTGTAAAAACCAAACCAATGACTTGGATATTTTAACTCAATGAATGGAAATTGAGTTAAGATTACCATTATAAAGTTCATATCAATGACTTGAGAATTTATCAGTGGAGTAATTATTTGTATCCAAAGTATATCCACAAAAAGGGGAGTGTAAATTACCTACATAAATAAATAAATAAATTGTGATTTCACACATAATCTTGGAGTAAAATAATCAATGAAGTGTTTGTAAAACCCAATGAGTTGAAATTAAAATTAGAATTTCCCTTACCAATTGGGTAACTTAAAAAACTTACACTAAATGAAAGAAGGATCTTATAATGAAGATTTAAATACCCATAAATTAAAGTATATTACACAAGGAATAAAATCATGTGTAGTACATACACCACACAAAAGGAAATAGTGGCAATATAGAATGAATCTCACGCAAATAAGAAGTGAGATGAAAACCCCTCACCACGTTGTAATCAATCGAGTCATAAGAAAAAAAGTTAATAACTACAAAATGAATCACATAATTCCATGAATATAAATAGAATCATTATAATATATATCAAATTTCAGTACACAATACACCACATGCAATAAATAAGTGGTGAACAATGGAAATCTCATGAAATTAAAAGTGAGATAAGAAACTTCTTACCATGTTGTAATCAATAAAATAGTAAGAAAAAAAGTTAATAACCACCAAATAAATCACATAATACCAAGAATATAAATATAATCGTGATAATATATATCAAATGGTAGTATACAATACACCATATGCAATAAATAACCGGTGAACAATAGAAATCTCATGAAATTAATAGTGAGATATGAAACCCCTTACCTTATACATTTCCTTAGTCTAGGGTAAGTTAACCTCATTTATAATAGTTAAATCATTGTTATTAAATTATACTAGAACCACATACATAAATATTATATCCTATATGATCTTCTAATATTTCATTGTTAATAATATTTTAGTAGTATCATTGTTTTGGGAGTTAACTGATTAGTTTTCCTTTATATGTTTTGTTACGTAAGTCATGTTTTTTATGGATAGTATATATTTGATTCATATCCAGAATTATATTATATTATTAAAAATTATTTTTAATCATAAAATTAATATTATTCTTTAATGGTAATGATGGAGAATAAATCTTATCGCGTTCGTGGAGTTGGTAATCCGTACGAACGCACGAGCGACTATATCATTCAATTGAAGGTGAGATATCATATAATTGGATTTTATATCATATATAAAGAATTATTAAAATGTTATATTTATTATTTAAATCAATTATAAATCATTATTATACCCATCCAAATAATGAAGTGATGAATAACAACTACACCACGACGTGGAGACAGTAAGTCGTAGGTACGCACGTATGGTGACTTTTTCATTCATTTAATGGATAGAATAATGAATATCATTGTAAAATATTTATAATAACATAACATTATGTATAAGGTACTGGAGTTATTATTTTGGTATGGAAACAACAAAGAAATAGGAAGTGGAATAAGAAGATAACTTTGAAAGAGGTGATGAAATTATTACCTCTTCTTCGGGTTCTTCCTTTTGATTTGATCAAAAGGGATTTATAGGTTGGATTTATGATCAAAGGAGTGACTATAGGATGTAGTGAAAGTAGTTTTGAGGATATATGGATGGGTTTTGGCCAAGAAAAATGTCTTTTTAGGTGTGAAATTATAAGAAGGGGAAGTGCCCTTTTATAAGAGAGGTGAGGTTCACTTTAGGAAAAGCTAGAAATATTATTTTATTATAAATTAATTTTCGTTTTAAAATGGCTCCAAATAGATTTATTTATAGTATAAGGTGGGTATGGGTCGAAACCCTCTCAACCAATAGGTTTTATACATGTTTAGGTCACCATATTAACCTTTACTTTTTTATTTGACACTTAGTTAAATAGTTTAACTTTTACCATGTATTCTTGTATTAATATAATAAATGGTTAATAAAATTACTATAAAAATCCAATAAAATCCCAAGTGGTTCATTATTGATATATAAAACCTTATATAATTCCTTTGTCTGAACCTTATAATTTTATGAATATTATATCTATTAATAATATAGTATTTGTTTTAAAAACACGTTTATGTCAATTTTGACACTATTTGGTATTTTGTTTTTGTGAAAGTCATAAAACTTTATCACTTAGAAAAAAAAATTATTTAATAGAACCTAAAATTTTATATTGTCCTAGAAAATTAGTTTCATTCATCAGAAGTCTTAAGTTAAATTTATTTGGATATTTATAATATCAATTATTATAATTTTTCATTAATAAGTTAATTACTACATCATCATTATGTCATAAATAAATTTAATTATTTAATGTCTAAAAATTATAAATAAAATTTCATTATGTAGTAAATCTTTTTAGCTTTATAATTAATATTTATAGTTGAATTTATCTTATGTATAACCATATATTAAAAATGTTTTAGTTATTAAACATTGAATTTAACTCTTTTAACTCTTCTTTGAATAAAATAATAATTAATGTCCTAATCTAATCCAATATGACCAAAAGGATCATATTTTATTACTAAGATTTATTTTAGTCTAAATAAACTTATCCAATAGATTTAGGACATGTGTTAGGGTAATTATAATATCATTTTTACCATTAATTATCATATTTACTTTTAACCGTGGTAAATAAATTCAAAAGTTATTATTCACCAAAAAATATTTTCATCTTATTGAACCATATATTACTTAATGATGTCAACCATGTCTCTCAGACTTTCCGAATTCAATCCAAATAAGCTGTAAAATTGTTTTTGATGAAAATTTTCAAATGTGCATTGAAGGTGGATAAAAGACGGTAAAAAGTTCAATAAAATTTTATACATCTAATCTTATTATAAACTGAATCCAATGAATTAAATTGAATTTATATAGTTATTATGTATCTATTTTTAATTAAAATAAATTTAAATAAAATAAATAATTATTTAAATAAAAAGTTGGTTTTAAATAATAAGGTAGTGTTTTTCACTATCCATTAAAAATCAAAAGTTTTCATAAAAATACCAAAAATTCACTCTAAGATAATTTTGATATTTTAAATTCAAAAATGATGTGTATTTCACTAAATTAAAGAACATAGAAGTTGTATTAATTGATTTTAAAAAATATTCCCATTTTCAAAACGAGAAATCGGTTTTTTGATAAGTAAAAACTATCAAAATATTGATATGTTTTTATGTCCAATTTAAATGTAAAATTACATCCAATGAAAAAAATTGGATTAAGTGATAAAAATATAATATAACATTAAATATATATAGTTTAACACTCTAAATTATTTTGATTAAAAGAGTTATTTTAATTAAATATTACTATTTTTCACTATTCATCAAAATATGAAAGTTATCAGAAAAGCAACGAAAATTTATCCGAACTAAATTTTTAGGTCCATATTCTAAAGAAGAAGTTTATTTCATCAAATTTAATATATAAAAGTGTCAAATATTGGATTTAAAAATGTTTCTCTATTAATAGGTGATAAAATTTCATTTTTTTAAAATTACTTCTTTTATCTAAAAAATTGAATTTGTTCTTATATTATGTCTAAGAAACACATAATATGGGTGTTAAAATTATATGGAGTATATAAAATTCAAAATGTAGTTAATACTATTTAAAACTACTTTTTAAATGGCTAGTTTGGTAATTCATGGTGTACTCGAACTCAGTGTTGCGTGTAACACAATCCATTGAATTACTTTAAAAAAATAACTTACTATGAAATCTTGGGGTGTTACATTCTTCCACCCTTTTGGAAATTTCATCCTTGTAATTTTAAATTTGGGCTTGGTAACATCATTAAATATCCCACATTAGAAAAAGAGTCAATAAAACTATCACTTTAAAAGAAAGAAATAGAAGTACAAAGGTCACACGAGATAACCCATACTATGATTCCATGTAAGAAAACATGGATATTGAAGATAAAATAAGTGTCAAATTCTGATGGATTGTGATAGAAAACATGATCAGAAGAAAGTTAATAACAATAAAACCACAAACTTGTGATGGGTGAAATGGTCATTAGTTTCCCAGTAGGAAAAGTAAACGAAAAACATTTTTTTATTAAGTTCTATTTCATAAAGTTGAGGAATTTATTAATGAGACTGACTAAGAAAATAATGATATATACTTACTTTTTAAGTATAGTTTCATCATTTAATAAATTTATGCCACTAACTCATCTTTTCTCCAAATGATGAGTATTCAAGATGACTTGGTCACACCTGAAGCACTTGAATCAACTTCTAGAGAATCACAAAATCCACAAAGGTTGAACTATATATTTACATTTTATTTAGAGATTAACTAAAACCAAATGGTTAGCACAAGATCACATGATCCCAAAAATGGATAATCCTTTATAGAAAGAAATACTAATCTTAATTTCCATAATTGAACAAAAAATACCCAAAGTTCAATAAATACCATTCAATAAACAATTGTCCTTAAAATCATTCAATATAATCCAAACTAAGATTGAAACCTAAAACTCATAATAATTTAATCACATAGTCTTTCATAGTAAATCTTAACATTTATCTCTGAATAACATCGACTACTCTTAAAGTCCCGTACAGAAGTGTAATTAACCAAATCACATATTCTCTATGATAGGTCAATCATTTCCATTAATAACCTGAATCTCTATAAAAACATATATTCTTCCAAAATAAAAAAAATCCTCATTACTCCTCAAATGTAATTCCATGGTATTCTATTTTTCATAGGCATATAGTGTTCCCAATAGATCATACGTCATCCAAGATAGCATTTATCACTCAATCACCAAATAATTTTCTTATACTAAGGATATACATTTGATAAGACATAAGATCCCAAATCAACTTATTATTGATCAATAAAATCATTTAACTAAAAATAATTAGTCTCATTAACCATGGACATCACGTAGTCCAGTGGTAGGTGATAAATACCAATCTCACTCTTGTTGTGGGTTCGATTCCCACAACTTTTTCCGACGTGAAAAGTTGTCACACGGTCTGCGTATTATCCTTTTCCAAAAAATATATTTATAACATTCCCAAAATGAGATAAATTCCTCAAAATAACCATAACATAAATTAACCACAAATGTTATCTCATACCTCGCATTTTCATCCCAAAAATTAATAACCTATAATTGCCTCAAATTTATAGATCATATAAACCCAATTGGTTCTTTATAAATATACCCACAAAAGAAAATATAATCCTTCCTCAAATAGAATTTTTACATAACAAACTGCATGGATACACAAAAACGATAATAGTATTCCAAAGTAATCCCATACTTTTAAACATTTCTCTATACATGTATTCCCACATAGGTTCTTCCTTGACTTAGAGGTTATTCTATAGAATAGGGCATTGACTCAGGTTATGCCAAGGTCCATTATATTTACGGAAAATGACTGTAATTAGATTCTTAGGATCATTTTAATTTTCTTCTACAGTACTCTTCATTTTTCCTCAGAAATTTTCAACTTTATGTCCTTCTTTCCTACACATAATGCATTTCTTTGTTCCATTGAGACACTTTCATGGGTGTCTCCTTCTACATTTTTTTCATTATAGAAATTGAGATTCCTTTTCTCCCCAGTTTCCACTTTTGGGGATCTTATCATTCTCCACCATTTTCTTCTTTATTGAGTTTGGGAGTTGGTTAATGTATATATTTTTTATCATGGTTTTGGAAACCTTCTTCAACATGAACACAATATCTTTTATGCCAATCAATATACCATTTAGTTTCTCATTGCCATCATTGTTTCCTCCTTATACATCATGTTAAATGTTAGTATGACTTACTTGGAATCTAGCCATTGACTAACACAAGAATGCATAGTGTGAGTCATAAAATCCTTTAGAGAATATCATAACACCTTATTTTAATTCTAAAACACCTTATTATTAACCAAGGTTATTTATTCTCATATTATATTAAAATCCTTCAAATTGGTTTGTAAAGAAAATGTGAATTATCCTAAGAATATCTCTCGGGAGTGTCGTAACCAAGAGTGCAGCAAGGCTCGTTGTCATGTACCAGGATACCCTGGGTCAAACCCGAAACTCCTTGTCAAAGTTTTCACTCCTATGTACATACACTCCAAAGCTTCCTCTACCTGCTCATATACAGAGACGGGTGTATTTCTTGGAAAACCTACATAATATTTACATTACGAAAAAATTTGGATGTTCTTATATACTAATCCTCAAAGTCTATCTTAGGGTAGAGTTTTTTAATCAGAGTTTTTCTAAATCTAGCTTCCAAGGTTTGTACTAAACTTCCTTTGATTCCAACTGTAATTCCCTAACCCTAGTTACCAAGAGTCGATGCATTCTTACATAACATTGACATGATCACAATAGATCATGTCTCAAAAGACTGATTAGTTTAGTAGCCTTGGAAGTACTAGATACATACATATGTTTTACATTACATTATCAAATGGAAAAAAACAATATTGTGTCTCCTTTAAACACTCGTATATCCCTTAGCCTATTCCTATAGTTAATTCATAATAAAGTTCTTCACATGCTATGAAAAATAAAACATAACAAAGGGGTGAGCTCAGATGCTCAGTAAGGATAAAAATATAGTGGAAACAATCATAAATAATCATAAATGTATAAGACTAAAAGAGAAGCCTTTTGAACAGAAACATCTGTATAATATGGAAAATATAAATCAAATAATGCAATTTACTTATTGACATGGATATTCTACTAGTCGAACAATCACATGTAATATCAATAGCTAATTTCAAAATAATGGAATGCATAATGTCGGACATTATAACCACATAGTCAAGTTCTCATGCCAAGACTACAAATAAGATTTTGTAAAGGCCTTATACAAAGACACTAGTTTGTCTCATGAGACATACTGATATAGAAAGGAGCTATAGTGGTATCCACCCATCACTTACTAAGTCTGATGCATTCCTCATATGAAAATGTCGAAACTTAATATAAACATTCGTATTAAAACTAGCATACAAAATGTCAATATTTTAACAACAAACCATGAATGGTATAAAAATAGCACAAACACAGTAAAACATAACTCATTAAATAAAATATGGAATATTTTATCAAACTCAATCAAGAATATTGAAGAATATTGATATAGATTAAAATAATCAATAAAACTATTTGAGAGAAATATCCCCTTTTTCTTGAAAACATTTAAAAGTCTAACTATTTATAAAGAAGTTGTTAAAAATAGATTTTTGAATCAAAGTTTCACATACCACTTTGAATCGTTTAAAAGGAATTTAAATTTTAAAAAATTCATGTCCATATAAATAAATCTTTAAAACCATTTTTAAAACATTGACATTAATGAGAAACATTTAGAAGAATAAATTTTTAAAAGATTTTAAATGATATTTTAGTTAGAGTTCCTAACCAAGTGAGAGATTCTTGAATACAAATATTTGAGGTAATAAAAACCTTATATATCATGATAATAAAGGGATTCGTGATATACTATATCAATGTATAGTATTTAAACCAAATAAAAGTGAATTGGTGTATAATAACAAAGAAATCTCAATGTAATGCAAATTGAGATGAAATCCCTTATGAAGACTGTATCCTTAGATTAAGGATGAATCAATGACATAATTATGTGTGAAAAATATAAATACACTAAATATGATTGGATATTCAATGTAAATCAATAATAGGACATTCACACATATTCTGGTAAATAAAACCAATGACTTGGATATTTTAACTCAATGAATGGAAATTGAGTTAAGATTACCCTTATCAAGTTCATATCAATGAAATGAGAATTTAACAGTGGAGTGATTATGTGTATCAAAATTATATCCACACAAAGGGGAGTGGAAATTACATACATAAATAAATAAATAGTGATTTCACACATAATCTTGGAGTAAAATAATCAATGAAGTGTGCGTAAAACCCAATGAGTTCAAATTGAAATTAGAAGTTCCCTTACATATTTGATAACCTACAAAACATACACTCCATGAAAGAAGGATCTTACAATGAAGATGTAAATACCCATAAATTAACATATATTACACAAATAATACAATCATGGGAAGTACATACACCACACAAAAGGAAATAGTGGCAATTTAGAATGAATCTCATTCGAATAAGAAGTGAGATGAAAATCCCTTATCACATTTTAATCAATCGAGTCATAAGAAAAAAAGTTAATAACCACTAAAATAATCACATAATACCATGAATATAAATATAATCATGCTAATATATATCAAATAGCAGTACACAATACACCACATGCAATAAATAAGTGGCGAACAATGGAAATCTCACGAAATTAAAAGTGAGATAAGAAACCCCTTGCCATGTTGTAATCAATAGAGTCCTAAGAAGAAAAGTTAATAACCACAAAATTATTCAAATAATAAGATTAATATAAATAGAATCATGATAATATATATCAAATGGTAGTATATAGTACACCACATTTAATAAATAAGTGGTGAACAATTGAAATCTCACAAAATTAAAAGTGAGATATAAAACCCCTTACATTGTACTTTTCTTTAGTAAAGGGTACGTTAACCTCCGGTATAATAGTTAAATAATTTTTATTAAATTATAAAAGAACCACATACATCAATATGATATCATATATGATCTTTTAATGTTTATTTGTTAATAATATTTTAGTAGTATCATTGTTTCAGGTGTTAACTGGTTCATTTTCCTTTATATGTTTTGTTACATAAGTCATGTTTTCTATGGATAGGATGTATTTTATTGAAATAAATAATTATATTAAGTTCTTAAACATTAATTTGAATCATAAAATGAATATTATTCATGAATGGTTCTATGGGAAATGAATCTCATCGCGTTCGTGGAGACGATAATCCGTATGTACGCACAAGTGATAATATCATTCAATTGAAGGTGAGATCATATATAATTTTATTTTATATCATATATAAATAATAATTAACATTTTATATTTATTATTTAAATCAATTATACATCATTATTATACCCATCCAAATAATGAAGTGTTGAATAACAACTACACCATGATGTGGAGACGGTAAGTCGTACGTACCCACGTATGGTGACTTTGTCATTCATAGGATTGATAGAATAATGAATATCGTTGTAAAATATTTATAATAATATCATAGTATATATAATTCACTTGATTTTTTAATTTTTTATGGAAAAAACAATGAAAGAGGAAGTGTAAGAAGAAGATAACTTTGAAAGAGGTGATGAAATTATTACCTCTTCTTCGGGTGCTTCCTTTTGATTTGATCAAAAGGGATCCATAGGATGGATTTCTAATCAAAGGAGGGCCTCTAGGATGTATCAAAAGTAGTTAGGAAGAAATTTGGGTAGGGGAGGCCGAGAAAAATGGCTTTGGAGGTCTGATATTATGAGAAGTGGAAGTTCAATTTTATAAGAGAGTTGAGGGTCACTTTAGGAAAAGCTTGAAATATTATTTTATTATAAATTCATTTTCGGTTTCTAATGGCTCCAAATGGATTTATTTCTAGGATAAGGTGGGTATGGGTCTAAAACCACTCAACCAATAGGTTTTATATTAGGTCGCCATATTAACCTTAAATTTTATATTTAACTCTTAGTTAAATAGTTTATCTTTTACCATGTATTCTTATATTATTATACTAAATGGTTACTAAACTTACTATAAAAAATCCAATAGAACCCAAAGTGATTCATTATTAATATATATAACATTATATAAGTACTTTGGCCTAAACTTAGATTTTTAGGAATTTTATATCAATTAATAATATAGTATTTTTTTTAAAAACTCATTTATGTCAATTTTGACACTATTTAGTATTTTGTTTTTGTGAAATTCATAAAAACATTATCACTTCTAAAAAAATTATTTAATAAACTCTAAAATGTCATATTAACATATAAAATAATTTTAATCCATCATAAGTCTCAGTTTACATTTATTTGGATATTTATAATATCAATTATTTCAATTTTTCATTAATAAGGTAATTACCGCATCACCATTGTGTCATAAATAAAATTAATTATATAATATTTAAATATTATAAATAAAATACCATTATTCTGGATATAGTTTTATCTTTCTAATGAATTTTTATAGTCTAATTTATCTTATGTATAACCCTATATTAAAATTGTTTTAGTTATTAAACATTGAATTCAACTCTTTTAACTCTTCTTTAAATAAAATAATAATAAATGTCCTAATCTAATTACAGTGGACCAAAAGGATCATATTTTATTCATAAGGTTTATTTTGGTCGAAAAACACTTATAAAATAGAATTAGGACATGTGTTAGGGTAATTATAATATCATTTTTACCATTAATTACCCTATTTACTTTTAACTGTGTTAAATAAAATTCAAAAGTTATTATTCAGAAAAAATTATTTTCATCATATTTAACTACATTTTACTTATCTATTCCAACTTTTTCACTCTAATTTTTGAAATTCAATCCATAGAAGTGGTAAAATTACATTTTATGCAAATTTGCAAATGTGCCTAGAAGGTGGGTAACACACGGTTAAGAGTTCAATAAAATTTTATACATCTAATGTTATTATAAAATGACTCCAATGAATTAAATTAAATTTATATATTTATTATGAATCTAATTTAACATAAAATAAATTTAAATAAAATAAATAATTATTTAAATAAAAATTCTGTTTTAAACAATAATGAAGTGTTTTTCACTATTCGTCAAAAATCGAAAGTTTTCATAAAAATAACAAAAATTCACTCTAATATAATTTTGATATTTCAAATTAAAAAATGATGTCTATTTCACAAAATTAAAAACATATAAGTTTTATTAATTAATTTTAAACAAATATTCCCATTTTCAAAACCAGAAAGCGGGTTTTTGAGAAGTAAAAACTATCAAATGATTGATATGTGTTTATGTCCAATTTAAATGTAAAATTACATCCAATGACCAAAATTGGATTAAATTAAAAAAATATATAATCTAATTATACCTCAAATCAATTAAAATATATAATTTAACACTATAAATTATTTTGATTAAAAAAGTTGTTTTTAATTAAAATTTAGTTTTTTTTCACTATTCATCAAAATATGAAAGTTATTAGAAAAGAACCAAAAATTTATCCAAACTATATATTTATGTCCCTATTATAAATAATAAGTTTATTTTGTCAAATTAAATATATAAAAGTGTCTAATATTGGATTTAAAAATAGTTTTCCATTAAAAGGCAGTAAAATTACATTTTTTGAAAAATACTTCTTTTATCTAAAAAATTGAATTTATTCTTATATTATGTTTAATAAATACATAATATGGATGTTAAAATTATATTGAGTATATAAAATTCAAAATACAGTTAATACTATTCATAACCTCTTTTTAAATGGTTAGTTTAGTAAGTTTCGGTGCGCTCTAACTCGGTGTTTCCTATAGAACAAGCTATTGAATTACATTAAATAAAATAACTTACTATGAAATCTTGGGGTGTTACAAAAATAAGGTGATTTTTTTCTCATAAAAGACTCAACTGTATGTTGTTCCATCCTTCACTCCTTTGGATTCTTGAAAATATTAATTTCTTGAGAAATTTTCATAAATATGGAAACTATTTTATTCCACCCCCATATACTTCAATTTATGAGGAGAAAAATCTTTTCATTTTTGGTCACATTTAGATTTAGCATCATTATTTTAGTTTCTATCCATTTATTAAAACCAAAAATCATATTGTGACCAATAATATTCATAGTTATGAACTTAATAATCCTTAAATATCATTTATAGTGTGTATTATTCATGATAATATATTTTCCATTTATGTTACCCTAGGTTTAATCGATGACATCCTTAGTCATTGTGTATTCAAATATTCCATAATACATTATAAAGAAAATGTGAGTTAACCAAAACATATACCCTTAGAGTGTCAAAACAGGCATGCGGTAAGAGAACATTCACCATGTACTAGAATTATGGAAATGATATACATCTAATGACAATTTTGGGGGTTATTACCCATGGATGCATCTATTCTAAAACAAAGTCTTCTTATAGTATCATGATCAGGATGTGTTTCTAGGAAAACCACATAATCTATATCTTACCAAACAAATATAATGTTATCCTATAACTAGAGTTATCACCATGTGTTTAAAAATTTTCAATAATAATAATCATAGAAAGATGATTAAACCCCTCTCTAATAACAAATTATGGGACCTAATATTTTCATGCATAGATATTAAATACTTTTAGATTAATATTCAATACATAACCTTAAAATCCTTTCCAGAACCACAAATTTTTACTATATTTGGATACTATATATATAAAAATATTATTTAGGTACATTCTTCATCTTATATTATAATTTTCTTCTCACATTTACCCTTATAAACATACCCTGCTTAAAACCCATAATTATAACATGGGGAAATGAAAATAATAAAGGTTTATCTCAGATACTGAGTAAGGGTAAACATAAGACATATCAATCGATGATCATATGAAAAAATAATATTAGAATAAGGGTTTGATATCATTGTCATAACACACAATGATTATACACAATCTATCATATATTATAATCATGATTCAAGGAATGAAACATTATCATTAGAAAATTCATGAATCGTAATAGTGAGAAAAAATCATAAATCAATCATCATGCATGAGTTCAAATCATATGTATAAAAAACTTTCATAAAATTTTTGGCTCACAATATACATAGAAAGAAAATAATATGTCAAGGATAACTACAAATACTATAAAATCGTAGTAGTTCAGGCATTAACACCTATTTCCCTTTTCATAATAGATCAGACCTCTCCACCTATTTCCAATAGTGGGTATGGAAGCCCTACCTATTTTTCATAGTGGATCGAGAACATTAAATTATTTCCTATAATTATCCAATGATATATATAGCATTACCCAATGAATTTTAAGCCTATAAAATTTTAGGCACACAAATAAAATAATGAAAATAATATATATGTGAGACACAAGATCATAAAACCTTTATCCTATCATCATAGCATAACCCTTGGAAAAGAAACAATTTTTATTAAATTATAATCATTCCAATATAGAATAACCCATTGAAAATAAATATATTTCATAAAAATATATTCATTATAATAATAAATCATCCATATAAATAGTATGGATGGTATCATTGGATCATATACCCAGTAAAACATAATTAACATCAAATGATGTTATCATAGATCAAAATTCCTTTAGAAACACTAAAATATTTCTTGAGGAAAATTGCGTATTCATTTTGAAATCACTTTTTAAAAATATAAAAATTTTAAATAAGATTATGAAAATAATTTTTATTGAAAAAACCATGGAATCATTTAATGAATTCTTCAAAACATTTAGTGGTCAGGATGGCGGGATTTTCTATTCATTCTATATACTTTAAAAATAACTATTCTTTTTATATTTTTTGGTATCATTAGTACCTCATTTAAAAAAATAATATTCCTGTGATTTTTTTTAAATGTAAAACAAGGTTAAAAATTAAATTAAAAATCAATGGGTAAAATAAAAATACATTCTTGAAACATTTTTTAAAACATGAAAATGGAAGAAATTTGTTTCTGACCGAAAGAGGAGAAATAAGGAAGGATTTTCTTAAAATGGTTTTCTCTACCATTTTGAGCTTAGAATATAGTAAAATAGTAGGGAAAAAATAATAAATAAAAAAAATATAAGAAACATTAATTTATTTTATCATATCAGGATCATATAATTTCGACATTAGAAATTCAAGCCTAAAAAACCTTGAATAAAATGGCATTAAGACATAAATATGTTACCCCATGTCTAATATTACTTTGTATGTATTATGAACTCCTATATAATTAATATATTTTTTTTTATAAATGTATTAAAAACATTTATAATATATATCATACCATATATTATTTACTTATAACAACTTATAACACTTTTATTAATAATGCTTTGTGAAAATACTTATTCAGGGTGATAACTGCTTTGTTTTTCATGGTTGATTTATTTATAATATCCTAGTCCTTATAATTTTTTCATGTTTCCATTATCTCAAAAAAAATTATAATTTCATTAGTATAATATTTAATAATTATATACACTTTCATAAATTTTCATATAAATGTGTGATGACAAATGAATTATATCACTTAGTGGAGATGGAATTCTGTATGTTCGTAGGAGTAATGATTCCATTTTTCAATGTATGGAAAGAAAGAAATATAATAAATAAATAACATTTAAAAAATAATGATAATATCATATATATATATATCATATATATTCATTAATCACACCACTATAACCATCAATGTTAAGTGATGATGAAAACAAAACACATATTTTCGTGGAGGTGGTAGTCCACATATACATGGAAGCGATGATTTCTTTTATACATATGGTGGAAATGAGAAGGATAAAAGTTCTTATGTCATAATAATAATAATTAATTATATTTATGATACTTAATTAATTATTTAAAATTGAAACCATAGATTTATAAGTGGTAAAAGAAGAACTAAAATTGAACGTAATTGGTTAAGAGTTATACCTCCTCATTGACAAGCCTCTTTTGGATTCCACCTTAAGCCATGAATGAATGGTTTTTTGGAAAGGAAAAAATATCCAGGATGTCAATAAGGAATCTGGGAATACATTAGAGTAAGTTTTATATGATCTAATATTATAAAATTTTTGAGGAAAATAATATAATTGGTTCCCTTTTATAAGTTATGAGAGTGGAACTCTTAGAATTACAGAATGTATTATATTAATTGAAATTAATTTCAGGTTTAAGGGGATAAAATTGATATATTTCAAATAAATTAGTAGTATAAGTGAAAATAATACCATAAAATAAAACTTATACAAGTCTTATGTGATTTGTTAACCCTTAACCCATATTTTAGAACCCCATTAACCCTTTTGAAAATTACAACAACATAAAAGGTTTTTAATCTTTATGGGTTTAGAATGTTATCATAAAAAAGACAAGTGACCCATAAATAGACCATGGTTGTTATTTTAAACCATATAAAATTAAATATTTTATTATTGGTACTTTTAGAATTTTAAATAATTTAATAAAATATTATTTATTATAAAATATCGTTAATTTCACTATTGGAAGTATTCATTTATTTTGAATTTGATGTCATTAAGATAAAAATTGAATTATAATATAAAGTTTTCGAAATATATATTATGTCCTATTTTTCTAGAAAATTCTTCAAATATAATAATTCCCCCAAATTATATTAATTTGAATATTTTGGGAATCATTTATTTTATTTTTCGTTTAATTGAATAAATACATTGTTGGCATTGCATAAGCACATAATGTAAACATTAAGAAAATAAAAAATTAAATTAAATTACTATGATTATTTTAACTTTAATATAAACATTTATAATAAAACATTCACTATATACATTATTATTAAAATTTATTCGAGATATTAATCTTAAGAGAGTGATATTTTGTATTTACACATTTCTTAAAATAACATAAAGGTCGTAGGCAAAGAAAAATAGAACCAATTGACTATATTTTTAAAATTATTATGATAATTGATGAACTCCATTCATGAAATAGGATAAATGAAATTGTTATAAAATTTCTAAATCCTTATCCTAATGATTTAACCTTCTTTTACCTATTTTACCTTTTCTGAGGTGACAAATATTTATAAAAAATCTATTCATAATGACAAAAAATAAAAGTCTCTAATTAAAAAAATTAGAACATGTTGATTCCAAATTCCTGATACATTTTTAGAGTTTCCATTCCAATCTATCCAAGAAAATAATCTCACAACATGTTCACAAAACACAACAAAAATGGTTTTCGAAAAAATGAATATTTGAACATAAAAAATGGATTTATTCATATTACATGCATACTAATAAAACTTAAATAAATATTAAAAAATTTACTGAATATATTATATTCTAATTTCATTAAGATCATTCATTATTATTGATTATAACTATTTTCTACATAAAAAAATAGTGTACAAAGAAATACTGTTTTTCATAAAAACATCTCTAATTTCTTTCAAATGCTTTAATTTCAATTTATAACCATTTGATAACCAATGAATTTATTTGATACGTATGTAAATACTATTTATTTTATTTTTAATTATCCTAATTAAAACCCATCAATACAATTTAAAGTAATTGACTGTGACATTAATTAATAATATTTCAATAGTGTAACATGATTTTTTTTAAACTCAGTGTTGCGTGTTAATAATGCTATAAATAAAATAAAATTTCTTTATATAAAATATATCATAAATATATAGGATTTGTAGATTCAATTATAATATGGTGTAATTGACATGAAAAACTTTCGTGGTTCACCACAAATTATTGAGAAACCTGGGTAAACAAAAAAAAGGAGTGATAGGAGAGGGTAACATAAACATTTCCCTCCGATGTGTCATAATGCACCTATATTGAATAGGGTGAAATGTGTGGAAGAGGAGGGGATATATATCTAGAATTAGGACCACCCAATCCCCTAAACTCTTTAATTTTTAAAGTCTCTAATCACAAAAATATGAAAGTTCCCATATAGTGGGGATTTTGTAATGACTCAAATATTTACAAGCCATTGATTTTTGAGGGAATCTGAATCTCTTGTTCAAGATTGAAAATGATATAAACATTTGGTTTATATGTGAATATTTTTTGTTTGGATATCCTCATAGGTATTTGGGGATATTATTGAATGTTTTAGAGGTGTCCTTGGTGTAAATGAGATAATTTGAGAATTTTTGGGTGAACCTATAGCTGAATTTATGTTATAGGGGCTTTTGGGTACTCTGTTAGGTGAGATATGGTGTAATATTATATATTTCCCAATATTTTTTAATTTATTTTTGCTTTATTCATAAATTAAAATTCTTAAATTTTCATTGGATCATTCAACCACTATGAGGGGGTGGTGAATTAGTAGGTGTCTTCTTATAAATTTAAATATTTATGAAACATAACCCCTATAACTTCTTATAGTTAATTTACTTATCAACATTTATAAAAATCTCAAAAAAATGAATATAAAATAAATTAAACAAGTAATGAAATATTTAAAAGGTTCAAAATCATTGATAAATGATACATCCTTTCAATGGATACTCCCATGGGTTCATGGAAATTCACTATTTATGTGTAGTGATTCAATATTTTATCCAACTCATGTTCGAACCCAATCTCATGATAGGTATAATTATATTGAACCCATTTAGTTTATAGACTTTTTGTAAAAAAAATACTACAATAAATGGTATGAATCATTCTAAAATAAGATTCCAATTAGTGCATCTATAAAGTCCATCCATTCTATTTTTTTAATTTTTTTTGTTTTCCTCTTTATGGAAATGTCCACATAGTTTTTACTTTAAATTTTTTGTGAATTTTCATTCATTATGTATCACTAAAAACTAAAACTCTTTCAAAACTATATTCATTACAATTAAATGAAACTCTATTACTAAAAAGTTTTCATAGATTCATTGTCTAATTTCTATTTCTAGATTATATAAACTAAAACTATATCCATTTCATAGATCAAAATTCTCAATCTTGAAATATTATTCAACTAAAACAAATATCTCTACTAAAAATACAATTATAACCTAGGTTTTACATTGTAATGTATTTTTCTTTATTTTAACCATTCTAATTAAAACTTATTATCTTAAAATTAATACAAGTGCTCTAGGAATAGAAAATATGGGAAACTATTTTCACTTTCCTACCTAGAAAAATTCACTGAACTCTTTAAAATCCTTCCAGAGTCATCTCAAATCTTTTTGAAACTTGATGAAAACTAAGTGTCTCCAACAATATCTTTGTAACTTTCTTAACTTAATATGTTAAGGAATTTATTCATGTTTTCCTATCTCATATTGGAATTAAACATATTTAAAATATCAAAAAAACACCATCATAATTTTTTGTCTAAAAACATTTACACAAAGAAACAATTTATCTATCCCTTGGATGTTTTTTCCGTGTCATATTTACGAGACCTCCTCCATCCAGTGAAATATTTGTCTAGTATTCTTCATCATCTCAAATTTCATATGAAACAATATTTTATGAAAATTTCATCTTATTACATAGAAAAGTTTCATATGATGCTTTTCCATATAATGAATCCTTCTCTATTTGATAAAAAATATCACAATATGTATTTTTTGATCTTGATGCATTGTTTGTCTAATGATTCCATAAAAAATATCATTTTCAAACTCTTAATTTTCCAATACACCCTTCATAAACTTCTTTTCAACACATTCTCTTCATAAACATCCAATTTTATGTGGAAATTAAGAAATTTTTATCTTCTAGAATTTTCTTGTGATATCTTGTTACCCACTTTCAGGTAATTCCCTTATCCTTTCATATTTTCCTCTTTAATTGGGTTCATCTTTGGACTCTCCAAGATGGATAAAATTAAATTAATATAATGAATAAAATCTAGGGTATGGATGTTTTTTTATTACATGGAATTTATGTATAAAGGTATTAATGTATTTACAGGGTTATCAATGAGTTTGGAGGATTCCCAAGTTAGTTCCAGTTTTTTCTAACAATGTTGGGTGATTATGCAATATGTAAGGTGGTTACATGATGTCTAATTAGTATATAGAAACACATCATAAATGGATATATAACATGAATGGATTACTTTTCTTGTAATGGTTACACATTGTGAAGTGTTAAAAGTTCAGTTTTAATTAAAAGTGTTATTATTTTTCTTGCATATGTGGTTATCATGGATTAAATGACATTTGAATGGATTTCATGCCATTTAAATTCATAATTAAAACTTTTTTAAGGTATTTTTAGAATGATATTTCATTTCATTACTTCAAGACTCTTTTAGATCTTGACCTAGAAGGCTTCTCTGACAATTTTGGAAGTCTCCATTCGATCTAGATTGATCCATTTGGTGCTGGATCACTATAGAAGTTTTTTTTTTGCTTCTCGAGGTGAGTAAGTCTTCCTAATTCTTTTTTTCTTTGATCGTTGTAGTTCCATTGTGTTGTGTTATTGTATTGGTAGATCTATAATAATGATTCCAATTGTTTTTATTCTTGTTATGTGGTGAAATCGTATTCTAGGGCCATTTTCATTATTGGTAGTGGTGGATTAGGTGTTCCTCTTCTCTATAAACCCTTTTTCTTAATTTAATAAATTCAATGGTCTGTAGATTGATTCTTGGGCCTATTTTTTCATTGTTCTTTTCCCATTGTTTATGGATCCTTTGTGGGCATGTGAGACACTATGTTTGAGGTAGGTCATTCTATCTCTAGAATGTGTTGATTAACTACATTTCTCCTTTTATTTTTATAAATTTATTAATCAATAAATTGGCATGATTATTTTGGGTGCGTGTAAATAGATTTGTGATAAGAGGTGGGTTTTCCATGGTTTTTGTTAAACGTAAAAGAGGTATTTTCAATTAATTAAAAGGATTATGAAATGTTGCACTTGGGAATCCTTGGGTATATTTGTGGGAGGTTTAGCTTAGGTTCATCATCCATGTCACTATTGAGGTATTTTCTCATGGGGATTTTCTCTACTCCCAAGGAATGTTTTTATAGGGAAATGATTGAAATTGTTAGGAAGTTAACTCATGGGGTGTTTCTATGCTCCTCAGGCCTATGTTCTTGAAAATTTTGTGCACTATTAATTTATTATGGTATGAGTAGTCTGCTATAATGACATTTTTATTTCCATGGAATGATTTACCTATGCATTAGCTTTGTACTATTTTGGTTTTTGATATTCATGATATGATTTTGAAATTATATACCTTCATTTGTTTTGGAATTTTTAGAAAATGGAAAATTGTTTACCATGCTTTTGATAAAAATTAATTCACTACTTATCATGACTTTTTTCATTTAAAATGAGAATACCTAATATTTTTGTACAAAGAATTATTATGGAACACCTGGGTGGGATCCTACTAAGTTGGTCAGCTCACATCATGCACACTGCATTGGCAGTGCATAAAACATTATATGACATTCTATGTTGGGAAATGAAAGGAGCCACAATGGGGTTGAGATTTTTTTCCAACTAAGTTTGGGTGGTTAGATGGTGAGATGGTGTGGGTTTTCCCACACTATCACTTGGAGTAGTTGGTTTTTTGGTTATGTTAGTCCTTTGTGGTTGGATTTGTACTTGGATATTATTATTATCTTTTTTTCATCTATTTTCACTGTCTATTTTTAGTTATGGAATATATATTTCTTTCATTGTTGTCACTTCACATATATATATATATATACCTTTTTGTTGCTTCTGGTTGGTAGAAATCATTCCCTCTGGTGATTATTCTATACACAAGTGCTAGTCGGCAGCCTGTGGGGATCAGGAACTTCTTTCGTATATGTGGAATATTAGGTTTGGTACTAGTTTCAGAGGGTATTTAGGTCATTTAATTACAATTTGGTATCAAATGTGGTCTATCATCAAGAGTCCTTGTCTTGGGACATTTGGTATAATGGGGATAAGACTGTTGGGACATAAGAGGTATGTTGTGATAAGTTCCTAGCCACCTATTATTGCGATGAGACTCATATTACCATGGTATGTTGGGATTTGTGACAATTGTTTTGATTTCTTGATGTTAATATTAGTTATTGTTTCCTTTGTTTCTAGTTTTAAGTGACATTATTCTTTTATCTGCTCATTTCTTTAATTTTTTTGTATAGTAATATGCCTTCGATATGTGTTATGGTAGTTCCTCAGGAAGGTTCAATTGATGATCCTCAAGGGAATCCCCTGATGGATTAGAACATTATAAATGAAATCATTTGATTACTTCATGATTTTGATCAGAATTTACCACAAGTTCATAACATAGTTGTTGAGATACATCCATGAGCTGCAAGTGACAGAGATCGATCATGAGAGGTCTTGTGTGAGAAGGCTCTATCTATTAAAGGTATGAATGAACCTCAAGAGGCATAGGAATGGAAAAAAAAAATTGATCATATATTGAATTTCCTAGAAACACCTATTAATATAAAGGTGATGTCTTTAATTTTTAGATATGAATGTCCAAGAAATCATTGGTGGGATTCTATGGTACATGTAGATAAGCACATAGGCTTAGACTATAAGGGTTTTAGGACTCTCTTCTTCTAGTAGTTTTTTCTAGAGTCACTAATAATGGAGAAATATATAGATTTTCACTATTTTAATTATGGAGTGCATTTTTTGTCAGGGCACACCCATTGGTTTTCTGAGCCAGTTCATTTTTCACCAAAGGTTGTAATGAATGACCATCTAAAAGCTCAGAATTTCCTATAGTGTTTTCTACCAAATATCAGATACATGGTTTTTTTTTGTTGATGATTTTGACATATACAGAGATAGTGGAATGTGAAATTCTATAAGAGATGAATATGGTAGTAAATTTTGGATATTCCAACCATTCTCTTCCACCTTGAGAAGCTTCAGTACTACACCAGGGAGAAAAGGTAGTGGTCGGATCATCCCAACAGTGGTGGATGTGGTTCTTAGTAGTAGGTCTCTTCATCACCTCCAGTTGTAGCTACATGGGTACCTCTAACTTTTTATTAGTTTTTAAATGTTATAAACACATGAAATTATTTTCCTTCATAGGATAATATGTGTAACATTTTTGGATGTTATGGTTTTTTGTATTACTTTTTTCAGGATATTTCTTATCCTCTTTATAGTCAAAGATAGTGAGCTCAAAAGGTTGTTGTAGCATAGTTAGATGATTCAATGACTATATGGATCTATCCACATGCCTCAGTACTAAATAACCTTCTTGAAATAGATTAGTTTCCATAAAAGTTATTTGTGGGTATAGTGACAATGATAGGTACAATATTTATTGCATCCTCAGTAGGAATTTCATTGTTTTATATTGGTGTTTCCTTTTCATTTTTATATAAACGTATTATTGATATGATTAACCTTCCAATGGAACTCATGTCCTTTGTTATGGAGTTATAAACACCTCTTGAGAAGATGAAATTGATGGGGTCTCAGTGTCCATCCAGAGCCTTATTTATCACCGATACAGACTAGTATGGGGTTTTTTCTCAATATTCATCTATTTGATGTCATTATTAGGATGCATTAGATTATTTATCAATAATATTAGATTTATTTTTAGCATCGGCGTGTCTCATTTCATGTGTATGATGAAATATCATGGGTTTTTCTAGGAGATTGGGATATGAGTTATAGTTGTATAGGACCTTCCCATATAGAGCTCAAGAGTTTTCCATCTACTATTGAGATGTTCCTGATCACGTTTCTTATGTTTTGGATATTTCTATCATTGTTAAAGGTTTTATTGATATTTTCCCAAACGATTTATCAAGTAATAGTATAGGGTGTGTGGTGGAGTTTTTTATTTACCTTATGTTTGTAAAAAACTCATATTGGTACCTTTCTATCATATGGCACTAGTAGATTTAAAAGAGATGAACATTCAGTTGGATGACCTGGTGAAAATGTTTTTTTTCCCTAGTGTTTCTCCTTGGATATCCCTAATATTATTTTCTAATAAGGTGCATGATTCACTCCAGATGTGTGTGGACTATCAAATGTTGAACTAGTTAACAATTAATAACAATTATCCATTTCCTCTTGTGGATGATTTGTTTGATTAGTTAAAGGGGTGAAAGTGGGTTTTTAAGATTGATCTTCTGTTTGATTATCATCAGCTCAGAGTTCGGAAGTGTAATATATTGATGAAATATTTCAAGAGATTTTATGGAAATTATAAATATTTTGTGATTCCATTTAGTTTGAAAAATGTTCCTACAGTTTTAATGGATTTTATGAATAAGATATTAGATCAGTATCATGACACTTTTTTGGTAATGTTTGTAGTTGATATTTTTGATTACTTGATATCTATGTGTGAGCATGAGAACTATTTGATTATGGTTTTGTAAATCTTGGTAGAGATATAGTTTCTAGATGGTCTCTCTCTTTATATGGTATTCTCAAATTTGGGGAATGGTTTTCCATTCTAGAATTTGTGAGTTGCTTAGTTTTTTCTGATTTTCATAGTTCTTCATGGGCCATTCATCTCGGTCCTATGAAAATGTATTTTGATATGAGAGGAAAATTCTAGTTACTGGGTATGAAGTTTGACATTTTGGATTATGTGTCCCATAATTACAAATGCCAATAGATAAGAGGAGATCATTATAAAAATTATATTTTTCCCCAGCCTCTTTTGGTTCTTATTTGGAAATGTGACGATGTATCCATGGACATTATTTTTAGATTACCATGGAATCCCCGAGGAAGAAATTATATCTAGGTGGTTATTGATCGGTTGATAAATTCATCTTATTTCATTCCAATAAGGGAAACCACTAAAGTTAAAGATCTGAGTAAGATGTATATGTAGTAATTTATTAGGTTACATGGGGTTCATTATGTCATCACTTCCAATAGGGACACTAGGTTTACTCTGAAGTTCTGGAGAAGTATCCAAGAGGAAATGGGGAATAAAATCAGATTGAGTAAAAACTTGTCATATATAGAAAATTGGTTATATTAAGTGTGTTATTTAGAATTTGGAAGATATTATTCATGCATGTGTACCTGATTTTGGTGGATCTTGGTAATGACATCATGGAATGGTTGATTTTACTTATAATAATAGTTATCTATCACCAATAAGAATGGATCCTTTTTAGGATTATTATGGTCATCCATGGTGGTCAGCTCATTGTTTGGAATAGGTGGGAGAAGCTTATTTATAAGGATCATGTTTTGTTTATGGGAGGTATATGAGGATTCAATATATACGTCAACATATGGCTACATTGGAAAGGTGATAATGTTTTTTGGAGTTTTTAGAAGGTGATTAGGTTTTATTGAAATTTTCTCATAGAATGTATCACTATCATCATAGAAGACATAGAATATTATCTCTATGATATGTTGGACCATTTATTTCCTTGAGAGGCTTGTGAATTTTGCTTATCAATTGGAATTTCCATCTTTATTGATATAAATTCATGATGTTTTCCATAAATTACATCTCAAGAAATATCATCATGATCCCTCTCATGTTTTGAGTTGGGAAGAGGCTGAGTTAGAGGTAGATTTTTTTTTTATTGAGTAGCTAGTTATTATCATTGAATATAATGAGAATGTCTTATATAGATATTATACTCCATTTTTTAATGTTTTATGGCATCATAGATCAGATTCTCATGAGACTTGTGAGAACGAATCATTGATTAGGGATCAATGGAATCACCTATTTAAGATAATTCATTCTTACGCATGACTTCCCATGGGAAAAATGTCTTATGGTGGTAATTTTATAAATTCTCATTACCTATATTTAGGTAATAACCTTTTCTTGGCATGTTTCCCTCTTTTGAGGGTAAATCATTGATATCATGAGGATGAAGAACATTTTAATAGAGAAATTGTGTCATATTTGTCGGTGGATGTTTGTTTGAATTAATATAATCTAGGTATAAATGTGTTAATGGATTTGTGGCATTCTTCATGAGTTTGGAGAATAAACAATTCAGTTCTCTTGTTTTTTCAATATGGTTGGTGATTATAAGATGTGTAGTGGGGTTAAAGAATGTGTACTTGGTCTCTAGAAAGAAGTGTCCATATGTGTATATAGTGGTAAATATTTACATTCCATGTAATGGTTACAAGACATTTAATATTAAAAGGTTGGTTTTAATTAAAAATAATATGGGTTTTCTAATATATGTTATCATCATGGATTAAATGACATGTGAATGTATTAAAAACCATGAAAATTCCAAATAATAAGTAATTATGGTGTCATGAAAATGATATTTCATTTCATTACTCCACATATTTTTTGGATTTTGACCTTGAAGGCTTATCCATGGTTTTCTAGAGTCTCTATTCAATCCATGTTAATCTATTCAACATTGAATCACCGTACATGTTACTGTTCATCTCTTTGGTTGACTAGTCCTTTCATCTTATTCATTTCGTTGTTCAAGATAGTTATGTTTCATTGCCTTATCAAATTATTTGATCTATAATGACGATTCCACTTATTCCACATCTATATATGTGGTGAAATATCATTATAGGGTTCGTTTCCTTTATTGGGTTTGGTGTGGTAGGTGTTACTCTTCTCTATAACCCTTTTTGGAATTGAATCAATCCTAAGGTGTGTATATTGTTTGTAGGGATTATTAATTGTGTTCCTCTTATTTTTGGATCATTTTTGGGATTGTTCAACCCTGAGTTTGAGTTAGGTGGTTCCATATCTAGTAGGCATTGATGAAATATATTTCCCTCATTATTTTTATAAATTTATTTGAAAATAAATTGGAATGATTGTTTTGTGTGTTTGTAAAGGGGTTTGTGATAAAAGTAGGTTTTCTAGGTTTATTGAAAAATGGAAACATGTGCATTTTCAAAGTAGTCAACTGATTATGAGGTCACAAAACTTTAAAAATTTAAATAGGTGTATTTTCATTAGATGAAATCAACAATGTTGATTCAATGATTTTCTATCAAATGGGTCCTTCTCCATGATGTCAAAAAACATCACAAATGGAATTTTCTTCATCCGGATGATTTTTTTATTAAATGAATATACAATAGTTTCTCCATATGACTATACTTTTTTGGATCATTCATCCTCAAAATATTTTTAACTGATTCTCTTCATAAACATTCTATATTCCATGGACATTAAAAAAAAGTTCCATTGGAAATTCCTTTAGATGATCTTATTTATAACTTTATAATCTCAGCCTTTTTCAATTTCTAGAAAAATATTCAAAACATCAAAACATCAAACATCATATAGTTATTATTGAATATAAAATCATCTAACTCTCTTTTTTTCTCTTAGGATTATTTAGAAATAAACTAAAATTACCATTTTTTATTTCTCTTGGCCGAATAAAGCTGGTTGACTACATTGATTCAACTTTTAGAGACTAAAGAGAAAATTTTCATCTGGTGCACTACATTTTTTTCTCATTTTGATTTCTCTAATTGAATTTATTTCTCATTTTATGAAATGGTAAAAAACCAAATAAAAACTATACCCTCCATAAAAATAGTTTTATTTAGAGGGTTTTAAAAAAACAATTATAAACATAGCATCATTATTTGTCTAGAAACAAAACATTGGTCCATCTGATAGGCAGTTTTATGTCTGGAATGTTTTTATCGAAGATTTTTTTTTTCAAAACACAATTTCAATTCTCTTCCATTATACCAACTTTAAAAAATTATATTTCTAGTTTATTCTTAAAAAACAATCAATTGAATGTTTTTTATAAGGACATGTAGTTTTTATATCTTGTAAAATTCCTTTAGAAACAATGTTGTATTGTTCTCCCCTATAATAACTTATTCATTAGATCACCTTCTAGCTGCTGGCCCATATTCAAACTTATTTTCAGGTATCTATCTAAAAGACATCTTATGATGATTTACACCTACTTCTTCTGATATATTTTTGAAAACATCCCACTATATAATCCTATCAACTTGAAACCCCAATATTTCTTAAAAATATTTTTTCTGATTGTTTGTCTATAAATTTTTGTCCATTAATATGTTTTACTTACTTATCCATATAAATACCTCCTCTTGGATCATGAATTCTTTATAACATTTAGGAACATCAATGAACAACATAGAATCATCATACTGGTTATGGAATGTTTCTTTACAATGTTAAAAAATCTTCCTAACTTCCTTCAGAAACTTCATAAAAAAACATTCTTACCAAACATTCCGATAAAATATATCTTCACAAACATTTGAAGAAATTATTTCACATATTAAAAAAAATATTCTCATCAAAGGTAAATCCAACAAATACAATTTTTTTATGAAAATATCACAAAGGGTTTTCAATTTTTAATGAATTTAATTTATTTTAGTTATATAAACCAAACATACATACACATATACATCAGATAATTTATTAGCTTATATATTTCCCAGTTATAATTGTATTCATAAATTATAATTTTTAATTAATAAAATTGAAGTCCATTCGTAGATCAATAACCGATCACCCCGGTGAGGTTGCGGAGCTCGAACCCACAACCAAAGGGTTGATGTGGTGGATTACCTTTCACTAGCATATTTTTTTCCCACTTCCATTTTCCAATGTTTTTTTTATACTTGAATATATTTACACGCATGGTCTAATTTGATAAATTTGATAATTTGATAGTTTTAATTTCACATCAACATAGTAATTAAGTCTTGATATTCTATCAACAAACATAGAATGATACATGTTATCAAATTCACAAAGTTGTAACATATGGTAAGTAATGACAGATAACATTATATGTGAAACATTTGATGAAGGGTTATATTTTTTATTCAAAAATAAAAAATTATCATGAATTTTTAATAACTCTATAGAACAATTTATTTTTCTAAATATTTCTTTATTGGATTCAATATGCACATTTTACTAATCACAAAATATTAGTTTTAAAACATTATATAACATGATTTTTTATAAAATAATGTCATGTAATTTTATTTATTATTATTAGAGGATTTGGTTCATATTATGTATAGTTTATTATTATCACTAAATAGTTATAATTTTTTGATAATTTATTTTTTAATTGTAAAATGTCCAATGATATATAACTTTTTATATTATATAAAATTTTCTACACTAAAAACATTTTCTCGATTATGCATTTAAAGATTAAATTAAACTTAATTATAATAAAACATTAATAAAATAAAAAGTTATTGTAACTATAAATAATTAATTACCAATTATCTAATAAATAATATATAATAAATAATATAAATTTAATTACTAAATAAATAAATAGTTTAATTTATAAATAAATTATTTTCTATATATTATATGATTTTGTTTAAATGTTAAATTCCCAAATATTAGAATTTTAATTTGAAAAAATGAACTTTAGTTTTGAAATAATCATTTTAATATTATCTTATGGTAAATTTTTGGGATTTTTTCTTGTGAATATTATTTTTATTATTAATATTGAAAAATTACAATTTTAGAACTATCATAAAATTTATGGAATCATTTTGATATATAAATTAAATAAATATATATTTAAAATTTTTCTAATAAAAGGTTTTAATGGGTAAAATAAATCATTTAAAAGTATTATTTTCAAATAAAAAGTTCATTCTTGTCTTTTTGAAAACCACGTTATATTTTATTCTAATAAAAACTATTTTTAGATCTTTAATTGTTATAGTGTGGTTGGAAAGTCACATTTGGTTTTACCATTATTATAATATCAAAGAACATTATTTTTTTAATAATAATCCAATAAATTTTTGGTAATCACCACTACTTAAGAGTACTGTACAAAATAATTATTAATACATTTTATTTAGATCAAAAATTGATTTTTATAAAAATGGTTTAAATGTGGTTTGTGGGATAATATTAAATTATATTTCTTACACTTCTATAAATTGAATCATATAAAATTGATTCCATATTTGGATTCATTAGGTGTTTTTGTAATGTTAAATATCATTTTTTGGGAAAAACATGCTACCCAAGAAAAAATTTGTCACCAATGTAAAGGTTAAATTAAGGTAAAAATTATAATCAAGAGGTAATCCACTAAATATTGAAAAAAAATAAACACTAAATGGGTTGATAAGGGATTTCATGAGATTAATTAATCTTTCCAAAATTAATTATAAATTCATGTTCAAATTTATTTAATAATTAGATCCATTTTTTGTATTAAGAAATTATATTTACAAGCGTCTCACTCGTCTCGCTTATAAAAGGTTCACATCACCCTTCACATATCCACAACCTTTAAACGCCCTATCTCAAAAAATATCTACCCAAATATCTTCCCATATTTCATAAAAATGGTCTATAGGTCTTGGTTTCTATGAAATATCATCCAATAATAGATTAAGGTGTAAGCCAAATGAAGATTCTAGAAAAAGTGGTGGTCATCTAAAACGTGTTATTTCATATTTATTTCTTATTACACCACCTAAAAATATAAAATTAGAATATTAATATAATTAAAATATTATTTTTACTATACATAAATTTTTTAATATCAATAGTAAAAACATTTTCTATCTCCTTATCCAATTTAATATAAAAGTGTTTCTCATGTGTACATAGAGATTACAATCTCGATGAAGAGACATCTTTTATTTTTTATCATCACCTAATAATTTTGTTAATGATGGTTTATTTAATATATATATATATATCTGTGTGTGTGTGTGTGTGATATGTATGATATAAATATGTTTTTAGAAAGGCAAAATATCATTTACCATTCTTTCAATCTATCTATCAAAATGAAAACATCACTCATGCATATGTGCAAACTACTACCTCCATGAAGCGATCAAATTCATTTTTCACAACCTCATTAAATTGATGGTTATAAAGTGTATTTTATGTATTAATATGATAAATTAAAATTAATTTATTTTACCAAATTAATGATACTATAAAAATAGTTCAAGGATAAAAAACATCAAATCAAAACATGCATATTAATTAAAATAGTTAATACAAAACTAATTTGTTTTAACAATGAATTATAAGTAAATGGATAAAAATAAGTTTCCAATAAAATATATATATAAAGATAAATATAAATATGGATTTTATATAGATAAATAATAAATAAAAATTTATTATATAGGAAGTTGGAACACTTCCATCAAAGCAAGAATGCAAGGTAAGGGTTTATGATACAATCTGAGTTCCTTTTAGGGTTGTTTATGTTTCAATTTACATTATAGGTAACTTTATGTTATTTCTATCCCAAAATAGATATATTTCTTTATACTTAGTTTATTTCTTTGTTTTTAAAGAATTATCTCTATTTTATAACTTTTTGGTGTTCAAAACCATCTAAAGAATGCTTTTAGGAAAATCCTACCTTGTTTCACATTTTTAGTCATGAATATTTATCTTACATATATATATATATATTAATTAATTTTCCTCAAGAATAGTATTTTATATAAATAAATTATTTTTACGAATAATTTATTTAAAAATGTAATTTATATTCAACATTTTAAAAGGATTTTTTTAAATATATGTCATTTTATTGACTTTTTATGAAGATGGGAGAAGAATTATTTTTAACATTTTCTACAAGAATTTTTTTTCCATCCTCATATATAATATTAATTATAAACCATCCTCTAGTAGTTTACATTGTTTTTCAATGGTAATCTTATACCCAATTGAGATTACCTAGATCCACATACCCAAGTCTTGTGCTAAAAACACATCCTTTAATCACCATCATTGATACAAAATTTGATGAACATATCTTTATTTTACAAAATTACCATGAGATAATATTAAAAACCCATAAAACATATCATAATAAAAAATAATGGAATTTTTATTGTATTTTGTGATCAAACAAATAAGAAAATTATTTTATGATACTTTTGACTATTACTGTATATATCAATCCTCGCTAGATCGAATTATTCCAATATCCTAGTTTATACCCAATTATATAACATAGGTAATTGAAAAAATAATAAAGGGTAATATCAGAGTCTCAGTAAGCGAAAATATATCAATATTTCATCAAGAGTTAGTTTATAATAATATTATAAAACCTAATATGGGATACATTTATTTTCGAAAAGATTATTGAATAATATGATTTTTTCTAAAGCTATGATAGTAGGATGTGTAATCTCAAGTGAAATAACATATACCATATCATAAGTGTATGGTATCATGGTAAATTAAACATGAGTCTATAAAAATAATCAACGGCATATAGAAATATGGCATGTCAATGAATCATAGTATAAAACATTATGAAATAGACATAAGCATGGAAAATGTTGTGAACAATGATTCTTATATTATATTCATTCAACAACATGTGAAGAAGACATCCTTCATCTCATTCACAGAAATTTCTTCTAAAAAACCTTCCTACATATCATTCACAGAAAACACCAGTGAAAAAATATACCCATTTTTCATTCAAACAAAAAACTTATGAACATGGATTCTTGAATCTCATTCACATAAAAAAGATTTGAACAAAGCTTCTTGAATCTCATTTACACAACACTTTATCATATCATGTGATATGAAACCTTAACTAATTCAATAAAGGGATATATAAGACTTCACCCATTATCATCCATGTATATTATTTCCACATAAAAATCAATAATCATCATATCTTAATGAACCCGAGGAATAATAATGGGTTTCATAATTTTGGAAATATAAATAATTAACTTTTCATGAATAAACCACGGAAATAAAATAGGTTTCATAAAACAACCAAATGGTATAAAATTACAACAATAATTAAATCATATGATACCAAAACCTAATCAAAAAAGATAATAAAAAAATTAACTAGGATATAAAATCAAACCTGAAACATAACTCTATTATAGATAAATCATTTAAGATAATTATAACCAAATCATGAAAATTTATTTTTTATAACATTTTTTATTCATCGTTTTTTAAATCTTAGTTACAAATCTCCTTTTAAAAAGTGTCGTATTTTTTAAAAAAATGATAAAATAATAATTTTCATGGAAATGGATTTGCATTAAAAACAATACCCTAGAAATAAATAGGGAAACTAATTTAAAATGGGAAATGTAATGAACATAGGGGAAGGGAAATCAAGAAGAAAGTGATTAACTCAAAGAAAGAAGATTGAGTTATTATATCCCTTATGGGTTTAGTAATTTTTTAATACAAATTTATCAATATAATAAAAAATAAAAAATTTTATATAATATTATTTAAATCAGGGAATATTATAAAATTCATTATTGGGTTGTATATACACTATATAAATAATTAATTGGTGCCTAGCATTAAAACATACTTCAATGAAAAGAAATTTAGATGTAAAATCATTATAATGATTTTATGTTTCAAATCAGGGAAACTTGAAAGGAAGGTCACAAGATGAATTTATAAATCCCTTATATTTCTAGAAACTTATGAAAAAAATATTTACATGTCTAATATATACTCCAAAAAGAGGATATAAACTGTGAATATAATCTATACCTCAATGAAGAAAAATTGTGATTTTAAAACCCTTACAACTTAAGAAATTCAATAATAAAATTCCACATTAAGAGTGTGGAATTTAATTTAGAGTTAAAATTTCATGAATAAAGGTAATGAATTATATCATTTATCAAATTTTCAGTATAAACAATATTTAAATTAAATTATTCATATAAAAGAAATTGTGTATCATGAATGGGAATTTTGAGACAAAACCCATAACATGTTCTGGATTCTTTTTGAGCATGCTCTAAAAATCCAAAATAATCAAATTATGATTATTATATACCTTATAAGAAACATTATTATTCTATTTTTAATTTTATATGGATCATTATTATAATATTCTATTTTTTATATAGTTTTTTCTTCTGTTTCTATGAAAATTTTATCGATGTTGGCTTATTTTGGTGATTTTAGAGATCAGATATGACATTTTAGAAATAAATTATATTATTAATATAACCATTATAGAAAATAAAATTATTTTTAAATTATAATAATATTAGTATTTATATTCCCATATTCATCAATGATAGTGTTTAATGGAATTTTTCAACTTGGTAGTCAACCTTACCCAAACATGAACACACTATATCTTAATGAATATGTATGGTTAAGAAAGTGTATAAAATAATTATAATATAATAATAAGTATTTTATTTAGGTTTTTTTGGTAAAATAATATTTTACGTTGCCTGGATAAACCAATAAAATTAATATGAAAAATGAAAAAAAATACTACTTTATCGAGATGGGAGTCCACACAATTCATTGTTAATGCTCTATTATTTTTCTAAGTGAATAGTAATAAATAAATAAAGTTTTTTCATTAATATAATAAAAATTATTTTTATTAATGATACTGAGGTTATCATATTTCCACATTTAGGGTTGTTTTGGAAGAGAAATATTAAGAAGAAATGGTAAGAAATTAGTAATACTCACCTTGGTGCATAAAAATGTCTTTTGAAAGTTACCAAGTAAATGAAGGTATTATGATAAATAATTGATACCATAGTATAATTAATTTGAGATAAAATTATAGTATGAGACAAATTTTATATTTTATAGATTTAATTCAATGGAATTTGTGTGGCATTAAGGGGAAACATTTCCCCTTTTATAAGTGAATAAAATTGAACATATGAGAATACACTTCAATTCTCAATGATTTTGTTTACCTATTAAACAATAAAATAATCCAAAAGATATAAATAATAAATTTTTCAGAGATATTATGTCATGAAATAATCAAAAAATATTTTGACACATTATTTAAACATGTTTTTACATAATTTGTATTTAGGTTTTTTTGTTTTACCTTTTTTGTTTTTTTACCTTGGAACTAGTTTTTAACTAAGTAATTTATGCTTTACTAAAAATGTAAAATAATAAATCATACCAAATTTAGATATAATAATGATAGATTTAATTTCCATTTAATCCAATTAAATTTCTAAAAAATATAAAATTAACTTTTAAATTACAATATTATATATATGGAAAACCATTTTTTTATTGAATATTTATGTTGTAAAAATTATGTGTTCTTAATATTATTTACCATTTGTTACAAATTTATTGTGTCTTAATAAAATTATATATATATTTAAACATATTATTATATTCAAAATTCAAAATATATTATTTTAGTTGATTGGATATAACTTTTACAATATTAATAAAATCGATCTTTACAAATAAATGTTTTATCATTATTGTGGTCATTTACATTAATATTAGTAATCATAATTTTATTCCAAAAATCTAAATATAAATTATTAAATAATATTATCATGTTAATATAAAATATTATATACATTTTCTATGAATTATTTTTTATATGTGAATAAAATTAATTATTAATATTAGTGGATATAAACAGTTTTTAGTGTAAATTATTACTTATGTTTCTAAAAAAATATACATGATTTTTATAAAAAAAATATTTATTTTAATTATAAATATATATTATATATATAATATTTTAACAATGTTTAATCAATTATTTTATTATGATAATGTCAAAAAAGTGACAATTTTTAGTAAAATCAGTAATTTTTCACTAGTAGGGTGTAGGGTGTCATTTGACTGAGGAAATGGCATGATTAATACTACTCACATAGGACCTCAAGTTCCATGTATAAAATATTGGGCCACTAGTTCTTTCAAGACATGTTAAAATAGGCTTATGTTCTGGAGGCCTTTTATGTTCATGTAAGGTTTACAATTTAACCTTATCAAAAAGTAAAAAAATTTCTTAATAAAAAAAGGTTTTATCACCAAAATGTTATGTAAAATGTTATTATTGAATTCTCTAAAAAATAAACCAAATAAATTTTTTTTATTTTAAATTAAAATTTTATTTTTATCATATAAAATTAAAATTTTGTTACTTGTAATTTCAATTTTTCTATAAAATCAAAAAAATATATATAATGAAAAAAATTATAAGAAAATTCCATTTTAAAATTTTTACAATTATTATTCAGATTTCATACCTTTTAATAAATAATTTTTTAACAAATTATTAATATTAAATATAATTTATCATAATTAGGTAAATAATTTTTGAAATATAAACTCATATCGAATAAATAAATAGAAAAATATGTTTCTAAATAATAAATGATATTATTAGTATATTTTGGTAAAATAATTTAATTTTATTTATATTGAATGTATCATTTATTTTATTTATATATATATATTTAAAAAATTAGATATTCTGATTCATTCTTCATAATTTAATGAAATTTTTGAAAAAAATAATACAAAATATTTATATTTATTTTAATATATCATAGGATAATTTATGTTCATTATTATGTGTGGAGAAATCTTTTGAAAAAATTTTCTTACTTATTAGGTTATAATTATTAAAATCATGGGTGTTACATACTCTTCCCCATAAATACATTAAGTCCTCACATTTTTAATTCACACTGACTAATGAAGTTATGAAAGGGTATTCTTAATATATTCATTATTCAAGTTATAACCATTAATATGGCATCATTATGTAATATCAAGTTACTTATCATTCCACAAACAAAAAAGATCATTCGTACAATCATATACCCATGTATATTTATTCTATAATCATATATTCTGAATGAAATTCCTTTACCAAAACCACTTGAATCTTCATGACATTAATAAATATAGAAATCATATATTTTATTAAAAATAATTATTATCTTGAACCACAAGTTCATAAAATCACATACTATTTAAGATAAAACATAATCCAAAAAATGAGAAAAAGTCTCAAAAAAATCATGGGTTATTTTTTATTGAATCTATAATAAATTAAAACATGATCAATAAAATTTAGACCACTTTTTTCAAATAAATTAACCCTTTTTTAACCAAACATCAATCATATATTAAACCAAAGAGTTTTTTATACAACAATCATGTGTTTTTTAATAGTTATCCTCAAAATTTGACATTTTAATAAAAAACTTCTGATTATCATTAATAAAATATGGTATATTTTCCAATACATTAAAGGATAACTAATTAAAAAAGCCTCTGTTTTTTTAATTATCCAATATAACTTTTAAAATATACCAGAATTTTATCAATAAAAATCACTCACTAATGAAAATAATTGAGTATCATGAATTAATTTATATTATTATATCGACTAAACTACCTTAGTTAATACTATGAATATTACATTTTCTATCATAACATTAATATACCCTGATTTTGTACCATCTATGTATAACCCCTTTTTCAGTTATAAGATATAGTGATTTCTTGACACATACCATTCTCAGCATAATTTTGGGGATCCTCTTTCAACCAAATACTAAAAAAATGGTTATCAATAAAATAAGTGTAAATTATCATATGAATATGAATACTCGATCCTAAACTGTATTATTTAAAGACAACTTCCTCTCTTCCTTTGGTACTTTTGGTATAGCTTATGAATCTCTTTGTTCAATTCAAGGTCATCTAATGCAATTTTACAATTGTTTCCTTTAACCTAATTAATTAACATCATACATAAATCATTAATAATGGTTCATAATGAGAATGTGATTAACCAAATAATTTCCCCTAGTATTTTCAAACCAGGACTATTTTTAAGCCTCTTTGTGTCGAAATATGTTATGATTGAGAAAATAACCAATGTTCCCTTATCTGGGTTATTACACACAAGATCATTTGTTCTTGAGCCTACATCCACTTGTAGTATCTACACATGAATATTATTCATATAACAACTGTAAAATATCTGCTTAATGAAACCTTTTGTACTTTATCTAATACTTATAATTCATGCTTATACTTACCCCTAGGGTTTTAAATAATGTTATCTTATATTGTTCAAAAAAATAACTAATCTAATCCTAAAAAAAACTAACCCTACTCTAATAGCAACTGAGATTCCCCTTACTAACACTCCTAGATCTAGTGCTAAAAACACATTCTTTAAACACTAGATTTGGTATAAATTGAGATGAAACTATCTTTATTTTTCAACCTTTCCACATAAAAATCATTACAGTCCATTAAAACATCTCAAAATACCATGAATGGAGGGCTTAATATCTTTTTTGATCAGGTACATAAGAAAATTATTTTACAATACTTGTGAACATTTCCCCATATTCTAATCCACACTAGATTCACTTCTAGAAATATAATAGGTTATATCCATTTTCTTAACTTGTGTAATGGAAAACATAAAGAAGGGGTGACATCAAATGTACCCTAAGGTAAAATTTATGAACATTTCATCACGGTTTAGGAAAAAATAATTTGAGAAAACATGGTAGGTGTTAGAACCCATCCCCTAGGGCTCGTGTCGTGACATACCCGAAGCCCGCCTCCCAAAGGCCATGGGTTTTTGACTAGAACCGAAGGTGAAAAACTACATGTGTGAGGAATTTTCTTGAGTACATGTACGCACACACACACAATCACATCCCAAATCCGGAAAAGTAAAAAAACAAGGTACTATAAAAAACTATTGAGTACAAGTACACCTGAAATTCAAATGGGCCAGAATACAAACCTCACTAATGAATAACTGGAAAATAGGAATGTACAAAAGAAACAATAGAAGATGTCTGCTAGAAATCCCACATGATGGGTAAGTTCATTGTAGTTTATGAAATCTGTAGAAGCACACCCTACCTACTTGGTCTCATTGGGAACCATTGGGTCCTAGTCCACCAAGTCCTCCATCAAGGTGGTGGTCGTCTGAACCAGACAAAACACATGCGTCCGAAGCCCGTACAGGGGTGAGTAACAATATATTCAGTAGGGACCCCAAAACAAAAAAGTAAAGACTACAAGAAATCCAAAAACCACCCACAATAATGATTAACAAGCATGGTCATGAAGCAGGATATCTCACACCAAGTATATTCTAGAGTAGGATGGTAGAACCATTATTCACATCATTAAACACCATGGGATGTTGGAGAACTCCTCCTCAATGATTACAGTGGGCCTATCAGGTCACATAAAAGATGATTCTCACTAACCTTAGGACTGTGGTAGTACTTATCCCTGATGAGTACCATGGTTATTCTAGGTCACACAGAAGCCACTCCCCACCGTGGGTATACAGGGTCAAAAATAAGTCACTTCCCACCTGGGGTCATACTGAGGTACTCCTCCTATCGAGTACCTTGGGTATTTCGAATCACAAAGAAGATTCTCACCATATTGGGCCTACCAGGTCACACAAAAGATGCTTCCCACTGTTCTATAATATCCAATTCGCATAGGGCCGCCCATCAACAATCTTTAGGTCTCAGGTAGCCGTAGGGTTTCTGCAGGTAGCACACTTGATCTCAAGGGAAAGGCTCCCCAAGCCAAGCCTTGAATTTAAAATTCCATGAAATCCTCTATAGAGTATATCATAAGATCTTCCTCATCACAAGGGTTCCAACACTACAAATATCTCGTCAATCGGACCTCCAGTTTGAAAGATACTGACGTTTTTTCAAAAAAAGGGCCGGTTGGATCTGGGTCCAGTCTGACCCCATCGGACCGACCCTACCTAACCCAGCTTGGGTCTGCTGACCCGACCCAGGTATGTTGACATGACCCAGACCCAGCTTGTCTTGGGTCCGATCCATTGGGTTATGGGTACTTCTCATGCACTGATCGTTCCTCCTAGTTGAGACACAGCTGGAAGCTGCGTTGGGCTCTCCTCTCACCGTACGGTTCACTGCGGGGTTGTTTCTCCCCCATGATCAAGTGACTGCGGCCTTTCTATGATGCAGCTAGCCAATCCGATTGGCTGGGATTCCTGTATGTTCTCGAAGAGTGCATGCCTCCAAGATATGCTACCTGTGGCTTCGGGATGCTCAACTGATATGGCTGAGGGGTCACATCTCTACCACCAGCTACCGGCCCATCCAATAGCTACTCCCTGTAAACCATCATGGTGCACCACCTCCACCACATGGCTCCTAGTGCGGGCACCTTCGGGCTCTTCTGCAGACCCCTGGGTCCGCAAAGATGGTTTGTTATTCGAGCTGACCATGTCTCCGGCCTCCCTGGGCTCCGCCTTCCCTACGAAGGAATTGAAATTTCCTTTCTATCATTTTTAATGTTCATTGAAAAAGAACGCACAAGGAGAAGGGGGTCTTACCTTGTTTGTGTCGGCCTTCACCCTCTACGTTAAAAGTTTAAATCTGCAGATGCTTGGGGTCATAGTTCTTCCAATAATAAGATTTACCCTGAATAGAAATCCCAAGAAATATTACTCTACCACAAGAATAGACGATCTATGGATAAACATGTTCATGGTTTGATCTGTGTTCATCATTTAAAATGATGATTGGGTAAAACAGAAACCCAAAAAAACCCTACCTCCAAGCAGTTTTCCATTAAAGTGGTCCACCTGTGAAGATTCAAGAAGTCGACGGCATTCATTACTTCTCATCTTCGTTCATTGAGGTGTGTGGAAGATGTTAAAATTCTGTTGGCGTTATTCGTTCATCATTGGAGAGAAAATAGGTCGATGCTTCTTCAGATAATTATATTCAATTTAATTCATTTTTTCCCCAAAGCATTAGATAATTAAAAAACCATATCGCAGTGTTTCTGATACGCTGTGATGTTGCATCCTTACGCGACACACTAACGACCCATTATTGATCCTCTCTTAATGTACCTCGTCGTTTCATCTTCCTCTCACTGTAGTTCCACCGTCAGCAGCTCAACAGTACGAAATAAAAGAAAATAATTTTTTAAGTTATTTTATTATTTTGCAAAAAGTCATAAAATTAACTTTTCTTTCTAACCCTTTCAGTTCAATGTAAATTCTTTTCTAGGTGAATCCTGGCATTCTGAGTTCAATGGTGCCCTTTTATTTTCAATCTGAGCACTGGTTCAAAAGTTAGAAAAACCTACTCACACCTTTCCTTAAGAGAACTTAAAAAAAGTTCAAAATTCCATTCCAGGCTCACTGGTCCTCGGAATCACATGTCATCCGAGTATGTGGTCTAAAAATAATTCCATATAATGAAAATATATATATACAGAAATTCTGAGACATTACATTCTCCCCACCTTATGGATTTATGTCCCTGAAATCCAAAATAAGGGCTAATCAAACAAATGGGGGTTCTAAGCACAAATCTGAGCCTCCCTCTCTCATGTTCTCTCATATAGATTCATGTGATTCCACTGAACATACACTAGTGGAGTCAACCATCCATGAAGGAACTGCTCATATTTATCCTCTATCTCAATCAGGAACTCTGTAAACATCACCCCATCATCAATGTTCAACTAAATCTAATTTATGACATGTGATGGAACATGTACGTACCTCCTCAGCTACGAAACATGGAAAACATTATGCTTCCGATGCATCTTTGGGGGAAGATCTAGGCAGTACACCACCTCACCAACTCTGTTGAGAATCAAAAAAGTTCTGATAAACCTCATAGATAACCTTCCACCCCATCCAAATCTATGCAATCCCCATTGGGGTGAGACTCGAAGGAACACATGGTGTCCCTCCTCAAACTCCAAGTGTCTCCATCTCCTATCATCATAAGGCTTATATCTTCTTTTTATCGTCATCATCTACTCATAGATGATCTACACCTTCTTAGTGGTAGCATGTACCAACTCTGGACCCATGAGTGTGGACTCCTCGGGGTCTATCCAGCAAAAAGGTGATCTACATGGCGGCCTGTACAAGGACTCAAATGGTTCCATTCCAATCATGGAGTGGTAGATGTTATTGTAGGAAAACTTTACCAGTGGTAGGTGTTCCTCCCAATTGTGATCAGAATCAAGGACACGATCAAGAAGCATGTCCTCCAAGGTATGTATGGTTTGTTCTATCTGACCATTAGTCTAAGAGAGAAAAGTTGTGTTCAAGTGCAGCTGAGTCCTGAATGCCTCCTGCAATCCCTTACAGAACTTGGATGTAAACCATGCATCATGGTCTGAGGCGATCATCAAAGTAACCCTATGAATCCACACTATCTCCTAAATGTAAAGGCGTCCCAAGCCCTATAACAATCCCTACTCCTGGAAGGGTGGGAAGTGAGCTCACTTGGTGAGTCGGTCAACGATCACCCAAATAGAATCGTGGCCCCTGGACGTGTGTGGTAACCCCGTCATAAAGTCCCTAGAGATACCATACTACTTCCACTTTTGTATCTCAAGTGGTTGTGCCAAGCTTGCTGGGAACTAATGTTTGACCTTCATATGCTGACTAGTGAGGCATCGAGAAACAAACTCTCCCATTACTTTCTTTATCATTGGTCAATAGTAATGATGTCGGAGGTCCGGTACATCTTCACCACACCAGGATGTACAGCTAGAGGGGATTTATGAAACTCCCTCAACGCCTCCACCTGTAATGTCACAGGTACTATGGTGCATCCAATAAAAAGGATGACGTGTTCCCCACCTATAAAAAACCCATCAGGAGCATGTCGTGAGGATAAAAGAGCACATCCAGCCTCACATTCATTATCCACAAGCTATTCCTCCCTAATTAATTGTAAGAGTGGGTGAGTGGCAATCATTAACTGAAGGTAAGATTGTCCATCATTATCCATGAAGGATGTCTGCATCACGGCTAGCTACTCTATAGCCTCGCTCAACAGCTGTAGACTAGACCTACTGCTGAACGCATCGACCACCACATTCCCTTTTCCTAGAGTATATAATATCTCAAAGCCATAGTCCATGAGGAACTTCAACCATCACCATAGTCTCAATTTTAGGTCCTTCTGGGAGAAGATATACCTGAGAATTTTGTGGTCAAAGTAGGTAGTAAACCGTTCACACATCAAGTAGTTTCTCCATATCTTCAAGGAAAAGTCCATCATTGCTAAATCCATGTCATGGGTTGCATAGTCTTGGCCATTCTATGTCAACTAAAGTGAGACATTTTTGATCACTTTCTACTCCTACATCAGGAAACAACCCAGTCCATTCCCTAATGTGTCATAGAAGACTACATACCCGATGCCCACTTCTAGTAGTCTCAAGATGGGGAAACTCATAAGTATTTTCCTCAACTCTTGGAAACTATACTGGCACTTTTTCATCCACACGAAGGGATATCCCTTTCGTGTCAATGCTGATAAAGGTGCTTCTACTCTATAAATTCTAGTCATGATCCTCAGGTACTATCCAGCCAACACCAAGAAAACACTGCACCTGAGTCACACTCCTAGGTGGCTCCCAAGAAAGCACTGCCTCTATCATCACTAGATCTACTATAATTGTAGCCTCTGAGATGATGTGTCATATAAAGTGGACCTCCTGAATCTAGAACTATCACTTTAAGAGCATACCATAAATATTGTTCTCTCAAAGTGTATCCAGGACTATTCTCAGGTGTGTAGCATACTCCTCTTCCAATGACAAGAACAGAAAGATGTCATCAATAAAGATTACGTACCAAGAAAATATCAAGGTAAGGATATATGATCCTATTCATAAGTCCTATGAACACTACTGGGGAATTGTTCTTGCTGAAGGCAATCACCAAGAACTCATGGGGGCCATACCGGCATCTGAAGTTTGTCTCTAGTACGACTTCATTTCATAACTGAAGCTGATGATAGCCAGATCTAAGGTCAATCTTCAAAACCCACCTCAGCCCATTTAGCTCGTCAAAGAGGTCATAAATTATCAATAGTGGATATTTTCTCTTCACATCACCTGTTTCAGGTTCCAGAATTCCATGTACAATCTCAAACTCTTGTATGCCTTCTTTGAAAACAACACTGGGGATGCCCACGGTGAAACACTAGGTCTCACGAAGCCCTTTTCCTAGAATTCCTCTATTTGTACCCTCAATTTGCGAAGCTCTACGGGATCCATCAAATATTCCAGTGTGGATATCAGTGTTGTCTGAGGGTATAGGTCGACGTAGAAGTCTACCTCCCTATGAGGAGGTAGTCTTAGAAAATCCTCAAGAAAGAAATATGTGTACTCTTACACCACTACCAAAAGGATCAGACTCCTCTCCTTCACCACACTGAGGGTGAGGCTAGCCAACTAGTGAGTGATCAGATACACCCTCCTCTAAGAAACTCTATCCTACACTAAAAAAGTTCACTTCTCTCTGGTGAAGTAAAACATGGCCCCATCCTTGTGGACACGCCTCACTTGGTGCCTAAAATAGTTGATCTATGCATGGACTTTAGATAACCATTCCATACCCCAAATGACATCATAAGGCCTTAATATAGCTACTAGGAGATCTCAACTGAATCCTTCAACTACAAGAGTAAGCTCAAACTACTGACACTAGTGTGTAATTGTCGAATCCCCTCCCGTAGGTGTCTCTAATCATGAGGATCGATCCAATAGATCCACCTGAATCTCTGAGCATCGAACGAGGTCAATGGAAAGGAAAGAGTGAATGGAACCTGGGTATATAAGAATTTTATCTAAGGTGGAGAAGACATAGATCATACCTCTAATCATCTCTGGAGCATCATGGTTATAACCTCCATTGCTTGAAGCTAGCCTCATCATTGACTTCCAGCTTCCTAATCCCATGGTGGACCAACTAGGGTTGGTGGCGGTAGCACCTCGAATCATCGTCCACCACCTTCTACTCGGACTTCTCCCCTTCCATGTCCTCCAATATACGGACCTACTCACTCGAACCTCTACCTATTCTTTGGCGGTCCCCTGACCATCAGCTGATCATCTACGTGGTGGGTCGGGCATTCACAAGCCATGTTTTCCTACCCACCACACAAGAATCACTGCCTGATTCCTTACTGAATCCCTCTGCTCTGGGAGCCCTGTACTATCGATTTTTAGTCATGTGGTCATCCCCTAAAAGACATGGCCCGATTAGGACCCCTCATCTTATCCCTGATACTCACCACTGAAGACTCTTCCTCCTGAGGTTTGCTGGTAGATCTAGATATCGGATACTACTCTGCTAGGAATCTCTCTATAAGAAGGGATCATTCCAGCACTTCAGCCTGAGTGGGGATGTTGAGAGACACCATGAATGCCCTGATCTCCCATCTGAGTCTAGGATAAAAGGTTCATTCTCTAAAGAAAGGGTCATTTACCACATTTGTAGAGTAGTGAGAGAGGTTTGTAAACCTTGAAGAGTACTCAACCACTGACCGACTACCCTGCTATAGGTGAAGCAGCTCATTTATACGCATTGAGTGCAAGGTCGCGAGGAAGAAATCCTCCTGGAAAGGTCGCTTGAATTATTCCCAGGTGAGGATCGCCTCATCATGCTTCTGGATAGTCAAGCTACAATGTCTCCCTACTGAGCCCTATAGAAGTCTCACAACCATGATCTCTACCTATTCAACCAGTGTTCTCACTATGTGGAAGACCCACACCATATCCGCCAGCCAGTCCTCAATGACCTGAGGATCTATCTCTCCCCTGAACATGGGAGGACACTGTCTCTGAAACTTGTTCAAGGAACCGATTATACATTTTTTCTATATTGGTAAAACCGATAGTAATATATGATCAACGGGTAGTGGAAACACCGGTGCACCACCCAGCAGGGCCACATCTAGAACTACTCCTTAAACAGATGCCTCATCGCTAAGAGGGATGTCCCCACGATCACGTATCAGAAGCCTAGCTAGATTTTTGTGTGGAAGAATCATAAAACAGATCTAGATGTTCCACATTCAAAAGATTATACCTAGGGAGCTGACTCTTATTCAAGAAAATCATTAGAAGAGACTTATGCAAACTGTTTTTTCATGTATAGACCAAAATGAAAAATTCAAGGTCTCGGTGTATGGATTTGTCGGCCATTGCACTAACACATGACTCCCCGAATATAAAAGTCAAATTTGAAACATTCAACATTTTTTTACAAAAAAACGGACTCTTGGTCTATGAGGTAGAACCAACCACCTCTGATGCCACTTTTTCACGACCCATTTCCTAGGGTCTGTGTCGTGACATACCCTATGTCCGCCTCCTGAATTCCATGGATTGGTGACTAGTGCTGAAGGTGTCAACCTGTAAGTGACAGGCATTTTCCTGGGTACATGTATTCACGCACACCCAACCATATCCAAAAGCAAGAAAAGTAAAACAAATAGGCCACTATAAATAACCAATCAGTATAAGTAAGACTAAAATTAAAATGGTACAGAATACAAACTAATCAAAATACTAACTGGAAAATAGGGAAGTATAAAAGGAAACCTAGAAGCTTTCTACTGGAAACCCCACCTGATGGGTAAGTACAGGGTAGTTTCTAGAAGCTGTAGAAGAACACCCCACCTTTCTGGCCTCACTCGGAACCACTGTGTCAAAGGCCACCAAGTTCTCCATCATGGCGGCGATTTTCTGCACCAGACACAACACATGAGGGCGAAGCCTATACAGTGGTGAGTAACAATATACTCAGTAGGGACCCAAAAACTACAAAAGAAAGACCACAAGAAATCCACAAAAAACCACAATCATGATCACAAATCCAGATCAAGAAAAAAGACAACTCACACCAGGTATATTCTAGAATAGTATAGTAGAACCATTAGTGACATCATCAAACATCATGGGATACTAGAGAAATCCTCTTCAACGAGTATAGTGGGCCTTCTAGGTCATACAAAATTACCTTCCCACTAATGATAGGACTTTTGTCGTACTCATCCCTAATTAGTATCATGGTTATGTTGGGTCACACAGAAGCTGCTCTCCACCGTGGGCATGTCGGGTCACACAGAAGCTGCTTCACACCTATGGTCATACTAAGGTACTCCTCCTCTCAAGTACCATGGGTCTGTCGGGTCACATAGAATCTACTCTACACCATGGGTATATTGGGTCACACAGAAGTCAATTCCCATTGTTCTATTGTATCTGATCCACATAGGGTCTCCATTCAACAGTCTTTAGGTCTCATCCAGGAGTAGGGTTTTCTCATGTAGCACACTTGATATCAGGAGAAAGTCTCCCCAAGCCATTCATCAAATTTAAACTTCCATAAAATCCTCCAGAGAGTATATAGAAAGATCTTACTCATCGCGAGGGTTCCAACTCCCCAAACGGCTCATCAATCATTCATATGGTTCGCAAGATATTGACTGTTTTCTAGAAAGGGGCCATTTGAGGCTGGGTTTGGTCTGACCCGACCCGACCCAACTCGGGGCCACCGACCCGACCTGGGTCCGCCCTACCTGACCTCGACCCAAAATGTCCTGGGTTCAGTCCTTTGGGCTACGGGTTCGACCTATTGGGGTAGGTCCATCATGCTCGGGTTCATTCGGCATGCGCCCTTCCTGGTTCGCCTGGATAGGACACGGCTGGAAGCTACATTCGACTCCTCGCTCGCACTGCAGTTTTCTGTAGAGTCGTTTCTCCATCACGGTATAGTGATCATAGCCTTGCTTCAACATGGATAACCAATCCTCTCAGCCTAGATTCCCACTCGAGATTAAAGACTGCATGTCTTTGAGACCCATGGTCAGTGATTGCGGGCCTCTCCACTAACACGGACGAGGGGTCGCGTCTCTGTCGCCAGTCGCTATCCCAACCAACAGCTCCTCTAGGTACATCATTGTAGCGTGACCCCTCTTGCTCGTGGCCTCCATCATGAACCATTTTTTCAGCACTGGTGGTCCATTCTTCACGCCGCTTTCTTCTCCATCCTCTGTGGGGTGACGCCTTCCCTACGCAGGCCTTGAAATTGCCTTGCCGGCATTTTAAATTTTCATGAACCAAGTATACACAATGAGGATGTGGGTTGAGCCCTGTTTGTGTGGGACCACACCGTCTGTGTTTGATGTTTAAAGTAGAGGAGGCTTTGGATCACATTTCTACCAACAATAAAATTTATCCTGAATAGAAATCCTATGAAACATCACCCACCCGCAAGAACGGATGAACCATGGATCAACTTGTTCATGGGTTGATCTGTATTCATCATTTTGAATGATAAAAGGAGAAAAAATAACCAAAACAAACCCCAACCTTGAAGAATTTTGATGTTGAAGTGGTCTTCCCATTAAGATTCAAGAAGTTTAAGGCGTTCGTTGCTTCTCGGATCCATTCATCGAGGTGTTTCAAAGTTTTTAAGTTTATACTGGCATTCGTCATTCTTTGTTGGAGACAAAACTCATTGGTGGTTTGTTAAAGAATTTTATTTCATTTAATTATTGTTTCCCCCAATGCATTACCTTATTAAAAGAAAACACGTCGAAGAATTTTTGTTACGCTACGACGTCGCATCGCTACACTACACATTAACAAGCCACTAATTATCCTCTTAAAATTTGCCTCACCACCGCCTCATCGCCGCACTACATCACCGTCATCCACCGCACAACGGTGTGAAAGAAAATAAAATAACTTTTAAAGTTATTTTATTATTTTCTAAAAATTCTAAAAATTATCTTTTTCATCCGACCCTTTTCGGTCATAATTATACCCTTTAAAGGAGAATCCCAGCCTTTGGAGTTCAATGGTGCCCTCATATTTTTGATCTGATCAATAGTTCAAAAGTTAGAAAAACCTGTTCGCACGCTTATTTAAGAAAACTAAAAAAAGGTTCAAAATTCTATTCTAGTATCACTGGGACTCAGAATCATGTTTCTTCAGAGTGTGTGGTCTCAAAATAATTTCATATAATTAAAAAAAATCTGAAAATTCTGGGACATTACATTCGGGGAGTAATTTCTTATTATAAATAACATTGAACAATTTGATTTATCCACAAGTCATGATAGAAGAACGTGTATTCTCAAATCAACAATATTATTCCAAAGTATAAGTATGTGATATCATTATACATTAAAAAAGAGTCAATGAGAATAATCATATGCATATAAAAATATTTAATGTCATTGAATCTTAGTATAATAAAAATATTTGGCTCAAACATATGAATATGAAATAATTCAAACAAATATTCTCATATAAAATTCATAGAAAAACTTTTGAATAAATCTTCCCACATATCATTCAACCAATAAATGGTGAACAATGTTTCACACATCTTATTAAAATATAAAACTTGTAAAACAAATCTTCCCACATCCCATTCACAAAACAAACTTGTGAACAAATATTCCTGCATCTCATTCGCACAACAAAATTGTTAACATAGCATCATGTATCTATTTCATGAAACATATCATCATCTCATATGATACTAAACCACAACCAATTCATTAGAGAGAGATATAGGACCCCACCCAACATATCAACATATACTGGGGCCATATAAAAATAAATAATTAACATATCTTAAAGAACCATTGGGAAAATAAAAGGATTCCCAATCATTAAAATGGAAATCATCCACTTTTTATAAATAAACTAGGAAAATAAAATGGATTTCTCAAAATATCAAAATGAAGTGAAATAACAACATTGAATAAATTGTTTAATACTAGAAACACGATCACCCTAAATAATCACATGACTAAAGAAAATATAGGGAGTAACAGGATATATAAATCCATTTTAGATAGATCATTTGAATATAATACAAACCAAATCATGAAAATAGATATCTAAAAACATTTTTTATTCATCATTGTAAAGATTTAAATTTATTAGTTTCTTTTCAAAAATAATCATTTGCTGAAAAAAAAAAGTAAAAAAACCATTCATAGAAATGGTTTTGGATTAAATAATATTTTTCACATAAATAATGAGAAATCATCATTTAAAAAATAAAATTTAGTGAACATATGTAAAATTAAATCATAAAGACATTGAATAACTCAATGGAAAAAAGATTAATTTACCAATTCCCTTATATATTTTGTAATTTTTTAATCAAAATTAATCAGATGCTTCAATACTACAAATGTTTTATAAATCACACTAATTTTATAATGGATTATGATAAAATATATTCTAAAGAAGTATAAACACCCTATAAATATGAAATTTGGGGTTAACATCAATGAAGATCAATTTTGATGGGAAACCCTAAGAATTTTTTTTATCATTCAAATCAGAGGCCAATAAAAGTTAAAACATGAGATGGATTTTTTAATCCATTTTATTTTAGGAAAATTATTATAAAAAAATGTTCATGTCCATTGTATACACAAAAAATTTGAAATAATTTGTGAATTGTATTCATATCTCAATAAATTAAAATTTTTATGTAAAAAACCTTATGGCTTAAGAAATATTCCAAAAAACCCAAAAAGGGGGTTTAAAGTTGGAGTTTAAATACCACAAATTAAATTAATTTCATGATATTATATATCCAATAGGTATTATAAAAACTATTTAAATTAAATTAAGTTAATAAAATAATATTGGTCTCAAAGAATAAATGTTTTAGACAAATCACTTACGTTTGATGTCTTTATCTGTATAGATTTATGAAACAAAGTTTAAAAAAGAAAATGTGACTTATAGGGTCGTTATGCCTACCACTGACCAATGTTACATATTGTATCCATTTTATATAATTTTGGTATATACTTTAATCTCATTACATGCATAGTTTTATTTGACAGCTATATTATATTTTGGTTTTATTTTCAAATAATCATAGTAATTAAGTCATTAAAATCTAATGGTTAACATAGTTTTATACATGTTTTCCAAACACAAAGTTTTATAAAATTGAATGTTATTCCATATAACATTGTATGTGAAACATATGATGAATGGTAAAATATATTTTTTATAATAAAATAATACTCTAACAAGAATTTTTAATTACAATATTGATCATTTAATTTTATAATTTTTTTATCATATTATATAAACATATTTTATTAGTAACCAAATTTCATTTCTATACCTCTAAGTAACATTTTTTATTATAAAATAAAATTATTTAATATTTTTTATTTTTATTAGAAAATATGATTCATATTATTTATTATTTATTATGATAAAAAATTGGTTTTAAATTTTTGATAATGCATTTTTTAAAAGTAAAATGGTTATTGATATATAATTTTGATCATAATATATAAAATTTATTACACTAAAACAATTTTCTCGATTATGTATTTGAAAGATATTTTACATAATTATATGAATAATTTCTTAAAAACATGTGTGTTTTAGATATTAAAATAATTAAATATAAATAATATTATATATTATTGATAATAGTTAATATAAATATAATAACTCAAAACAAAAGAAATTGTTTTATTTCTAAATAATTTTTTCCATGTATTATATGATTTTATTTAAAAGATAAATTCAAAAAAATAAAAAAAAATATAAAATGGACATAATTTTTTAAATTAAATTTTTAATAATATTTTATGGTGAATATTTTTGATTTTTTGGAAGAATTATCTTTATTGGTGAGTAGTGAGAATACATATTTTACAGGTATTGTATCTTTTGTGTCTTAGTTTCGATATATGATTAAGATAAAAATATAAAAAAAACTATTTTATTGACCATATATGTGTTTAAGAAGTAAAATAAATCATTCAAAAGTATTATGATGAATTTTGAAATCCATTCTCGGCCTTATGTGTCACAACCCATCCCCTAGGGCCCATGTAGTGACTACCCTAAGCCCGCCTTCAATAGGCCAGGGGCTGGCTACTAGCACCGAAAGGCGTATTCCATAAAACCGGGAAGGCATTGCCTTTATATCCAGTAAACTCACACAACCATGCACACAAAAAGATATGAACACATGTAAATTGTATAGAAAAAAGAGTGTGTACAGTAAGTAAAAGGGGCCAGAATACAAGCCCAACTAGAAAGTACAAGAAAACTGGAAAGTACATATAAGGCCCCAACCTTAAACATTACTTAATCTTGAGTTATTACAAGATTACACATTGAGGATATTTTCAGGTTTAGAGTTTTAGAGAATTAGATCATAAAACTTGCATTACATTCCACATTTAAACAAAGTGGTCACATAAAAGATAGTATTCATTTTTCCCCTCAACGAAAACATATTTAAAATAAAACATGGATTCTTTCTTGACACTTCCTTGACACTATCATCATTTCATGTACCTTTCCCTTGACCTGTGAAAAACATTTCAAAAAAACTTGGGATGAGCATAAAAATCTCAGTAAGGGTTATAAAAAATGGAAAGGAAACATGAGTTCATATATACATAAGAATAAAATCATAATTTACCCATAAAACATAGGCACTTTAACATACCTCATCAAATCATGAATAAATCATAGAAATCATAAGACATAAAAGGTAACTTGAGGCATTCATAACATTATTACATAGGGAGTAACCCTCTTGGTTACGTTTGGAATACCCACCACAGTATATTCCCAAAATCTCTTCGGAGAAACCTTAACATTTCACTCCTTCGCATTACCCAATGCATTGGAGAGCTATATCAGGCTCACCCGCCCTTAGTTTATCACGGAACCACCCTTCTTCATAATAATTCCCAAGAACCATAACATAATCGTATCACATAAAACATACATAAAGGAAACATAACATTTCCACATTTCAATCACATGATATCAATAACACACTGATATAATAAAAACATTATCAAAACCATTTTAAATAAAAAAATAAAAGAAAAGTAAAACATGGTATTTATTTTTCTTTTTAAAAAAAGTATGGCTTGTAGAGGAAGCTGAAACTCAAATAATAGTCACGGCGGCGGAGAAGTCGTTGTCGCCGCATACGTATGACAAAAACATTCCCTTTTGTCATTTTGTAAAATGCTTCGTATAAAAAGATTCCTTTTGGATAAATTTAAAAAGTCAAAGTGTTTTATACACCGTATAAAAGAAGGTTGTGTATAAAATAAAATATGCCTCAATGAAAGGAGATTGAGACGAAGTCCCATACAAAGATGGTATCCTTGGATTAAGGATAAATCAATTACATAATTATGTGTGACAAACTAATACACCAAATATAAGTGGATATTAAGCGTAAAACAGTCAGAGGTTATTCACACATATTCATATAACTACATATTCAAGGAGTACAAGCTTTTCCCAAAGAATCAAAATTGGGTTAAGAAGTTCCCTTGCAAAAATTTGACAGTCTAACGGCGTCACTACAAAATTCAGAAAATGAGTTGATGAGAGATAAAAAGGGCATCTCATCACTTGGACATAAAATTAAAATCACTAAGGATATATAATAACATATCCCAACATAATGTTATGTGAATTAAAAGACATAACAAAAGAAGTCTTTTAAAAAGAGGAGGGTGAAAGGTTCCCTTACCGACATGGGTATCTTTCGAAACATACCCCCGTGAAAGAAGGACAATACAATATTGATGTAAATACTCATAAATGAAATTATATTACACAATGAGTAAAATAATGGGCAGTAAATACACCACTCAAAAGAAATTGTGGCGAATGTAGCATAAATCTCACGGGAATAAAAGTAAGATGAAAAATCCCTTACGAAAAATCGGCAGCCTAACGGCACCACTTAAAACTTCCAAAAATAGATCGATGAGATCAAATAGGGTCTCTCATCATATTAACATAATTTTTACAACAAGAGTAATAAAAAATAACATCCCCCAACATAACAAAGAGGAGCTTAAAATAAGTGACATAAAGGAGAGTACTTAAAAAGAAAGAGAGAGGTTAGATCTCTCACGAAAATTCGGTAGCTTAACGGTGCCACTCAAAACTTCCAAATGGATTGATGAGAGAAAATAGGGTATCTCATAATATGAACATAATAAGTACATTAGGATTAATATAAAATAACATCCCAATCATAAGAAATATGATCTTAAAAGGAATGACATAAAAGAGTGTACTTAAAAATAAAGAGAGGAGTAGGATCTCTTACCTCAAGTCCAACTTGTCTTGTTCGTTTCTTTATATTCCTGAATAATAAACTTTGGTCAATTTATAATTGCTTAAGGACCTCCTATAAATATTATTATTAAGTTCATATCACATATTTTAATGTTATAATAATTTCTTAATAATATGAGTTCATATAAGACGTTTTTGTCGATGTTTGGTACATGAGTCCAAAATTGAACTTGTTGGAAAATAATTTTCCATGTAGTTATAGGTACATCATATCCAGAATAGTATTGATGTTTTAAATATCATATATATCCAGTATATATTCATTTTATACTATTCCATAGCATTTGGAGATAAAAATTAAAAGCACCGTTCATGGAGACGGTAGGTCGTACGTACGCATGAACGCTACTTTAATTTTTTGTCATATTAATGGAATTAAAACAAAATGAGAGATATATATATGTTATAATTCCAGAATGATATCCATAATTTAGACGTAATATATTACATATATATTTATTATATATATGTACTTATAATAGTACATAACATTTTGAGATAAGAAATGAAATGTACCGTTCATGGAGACGGTAAGTCGTACGTACGCATGAACGCTACTTCCATTTCTATTTCATATTTAATGGAATTAAAACATAATGATACATAATAGTATTTTAATTCTAGTATGGTATCATATATAATATCATTAAATATATCCTTTATACGTACCACATATGGTATTAACGAATCAAATCACTTTGAGGGGGCGGTAGTCCGCACTTCCTTAAATGAAGATATCGCGTTTACCCATAATGGAAACCATAAAGGTATGACATAAATGAAAAATACAGAAGCTTAATTAAAAAATAAACATATTATATATCATATATAAATATAGTGTCATCTTAATGGCCATCTTTTAAGGTGTTAGAAGAATGTTGAACAATCATCGTTTCGTGAGGCAGAAATTCACCATCCACAGAAATAGTATGTTCTTTAACCATTATATGTAGGTGTGTGTAAGTGTAGCTCGAATACTTCTTATAAAAACATCCTAGTATATTTAATATACTGGATTTGTTACAAAATAAATTAATAAAAAGAGTTTAGGGGGTTGGAGAAGCAAAATAAAACAAAAGGACACAAGTGAAGACATTACCTTAAAATCGGGTAACTCCCTTTGGTTTGAGCTCAAAGGCTTCCTTGGGAAGACTTTTTCCCAAAGTGAGGCTTCAAATAGTTATAGAGGGATGTGGAGAGACAAAATGGGTAGGGTTTGGCCGAGCCAAAGGCTTTGGAAGTGTGGGTAAGGAGGTAGAGGTGGGGGCCTTTTATAAGAGGAGAGGAGGGGCACTCTTGGAAAGTAAAGAAATGTTACTTTATTGTAGAATGAGTTTCGGATTTTAATGGTCCCACGTTGATTTGTTTCAATGATAAGGTGATAAGGGTTCTAAATCCACCCATACAATAGGTTTTTGACATGTTTAGGTCTTATATTTTACATTATCTTTCCATTTTATTTAAATTGTTAAATAATGAGGTCATCGCTGCATCATCATGATGTCATAAATAATTTAATTTATTTAATGTATAAAAATTATAAAAAAAATACTATGTTGTAGGAAATCTTTTTAGATTTCCAATTACTATTTATAGTAAAAAATCTGACTTGTATAACCCCATTTAAAAATTGTTTTAGTAAAACAAATCATGTTTGTGTCATTTTAATTTTAACATTAAATAAAAAGGTATTTATGTCATTTTCCAACCAAAGTCGCTCCATGGGGTCCCCAAGTTGACACATGGATTTTCTTGGTCGTTAATGACTCATCCAATGAGGGTAGGACATGTGACCAGGTCATTTAATATTATTAAAACATTATTTTTACCTTAAACTACACTAATCACCTCTAATTGCGATTAAAAACTTAATAAGTTACTATTCACGAAAAAATTATTTTAATCCCATTGAACCACATTTTACTTATTAATGATAACCATGTATGTAGGATTTTTGAAATTCAAAACACAAAGGTGGAAAATTTTCATTTAAACGGAAAATCAGTTTTTATAAGTACCACTTAGTGGTTTCACTATTCATCAAAAATTGAAGTTTTTCAGAAAATTACCAAAAATTCACCCTAAGCTATATTTGATATTCCGAATTAAAAAATGATGTCTATTTTACAAAATTAAAAACATATAAGTTGCATTAATTAATTTAATAATTAATTCCCACTGTCAAAACAAATAGCGTGTTTTATGAAACAAAATGTATCAAAAGATTGACACTAGTTTAAGCCCGATTTCAAAGTGAAATTAATTACAACGACCAATATTGGATTAAATGGTAAAAATATATTCTAATTTCACATTAAAAACAATTAAAAATATAATCTAATCATATAAATAAATTATATTAAAAAGAGGTTTTGAATTAAAATACAACATTTTTCACTATTCATTAAAAATTGAACTTCATCGGAAAAATACCAAAAATTTACACAAAGTAAATTTTGATGTCCCGATTCTAAAGGAGAATTTTATTTTGTCAAATATAACACATAAAATTGTCAAAAAGTGGATTTAAAAGAGGTTCACCATCAAAAGGCGGTTAATCGACATTTTAAAGAATATTAGAATGTTTACGCTTAAAATTGGATTCATTTGCATTTTTAATCCTCTAACATTTATTGTAAAAAGTAAAAATATTTTACAAACATATATAATCATTTTTTAGTTAGTTCTGTTCATTCCCACCATTACAACGGCTAGGCATTAACTACCATTTAAAAAAAAATTATTTTATTATTAGAGTGCAACGTAAGATTCCCAAGAAACTCGTTGTTGCGTATTGGGTACGCCATCGAGCATAGCGTCCCCTTTAAAGTAATATTAATATTTTATTTATAAATAAGGATAAATATAAAAATGTAATATTCTTTATTTACCTGGGGTGTTACATCCTTCCCCCCTTTTGGGAATTGCGTCCTCCCAATTTTAAAATTGGGCTTGGAAACATCCTTGAAAGTCCCACATCGGAACAAGAGTCGGTAAAACAATCACTTTAAAATAAAGAAAGATAAGTACAGAGGTCACCCATGTTAACCCATACTAGGATTCCATGTAGGAAAACATGGACATGGAGGAGAAAACATAGGGTCGTGTTCTGATGGAGAGTGATAGAAAACATGTTTAGGAGAAAGTTAACCACAAGAAAATCACAAACTTATGATGGGTTAAACGGTATTTGATTCCCCAGTAGGAAAAGTTAATAGAAAACATTTTTGTTTTAAGTTACTTTTTATTGAGGAATTTATTCATAAGGAAACATAATCACTTATCATGTTGACTTTCAACTTTTATTATATTCCTTACACAAACTTATATTTTCTCCAAAAGACGAGTATTTAGGAAGACTTGTTCACATTAAGAGTACTATAATCAACTTCTAGAGAATCACCTAATCCACCAAAGAGAACTATATACTTCCCATGTCTTTAGACTTTAACCAAAACCAAAACCAAAAAGATTAGTACAAGATCAGATAATCCAGAAAAGGATAACCCTTTAAAAAGAAAATCTATGCTTAATCTCCAAAATTTGTCCAACAAAACCCAAAGTTCAACGAGGACCATCTGATAAACAATTTGCCCATAAAATTCTTCAAAGTAAACCAAACTAAGATTTAAACCCAAATATTTTAAGGATTTGTTCACATAGTCTTCCAAGTTAAATCATAACATTTATCTCCAAACAACATCAGTTGCTCTTAATGTCTTGTATTGAAAATTAATTAACCTAATCACATATCCTCCATGATAGGTTAATAAATTTCCATAGATAACCCAAAATCAACTTACTCTTAATTCATAAAATCTTCTAACTAAAAATAATCAGTCAAACTAACCAGGTACTTCACGTAGTCCAGTGGTAGGTGATAAATACCAGTCGCACTTTGGTTGTGGGTTCGATTCCCACAACTTTGTCCGACGCGACGGGTTGTCACACGGTCTGCGTGTTGTCCTTTTTCCAAAACTACATAATTCTTAAAACATTCCCCAAAACGAGATAAAATCTTCAAAAATGATCATAACATATTTTAACCTCAAGTTTATCTCATTCCTTTCATTTTCCATCATATCAGAGAGTAACACATAATTTCCTAAAAAGTAAGGATCATATAAACCCTAATGGTTACCTTAATAATTATTACCTGAACTTCCACATCGAGTTGGACATCTCGTACATGATGCATTAGAGAACTCACCAAGGTTGAAGTGGTAGATCATGACACCTTGATAGTTGTTTTAGAACAACCATGATATTCCTCATTGAATCTCCCATTTCATCCAGTCTCTTAATCAGAGAACCACCACAGATTCCTTCAAACCCATTGTCACTTTGGTGCCTGCTAGATCCATCCATTTACTAAAACCAAAAAGGTCAGTGTGAGTATATCAACATAACCATCATGTACTAATGAGGAAGATAAAAACTAAGATATACTTACTCATTCACTTTATCTAAAAACTATGACTCTTTCTAAAATCCTAGCCAATATGGTAATGTCACTTATGCTTAAAGAATACTCTAACCTCTAAAGTTATCTAAACCGACCTTTGATAGCAACTATAAGGCCCAAGCCTTAAACCTTACTTAATCTTGAGTTATTAAAAGATTACACATTGAGGATATTTTCAGGTTTAGAGTTTTAGAGAATTAGATCATAAAACGTTCATTACATTCCACATTTAAACAAAGTTGTTACATAAAAGATAGTATTCATTTTTCCCCTCAACGGAAACATATTTAAAATAAAACATGGATTCTTTCTTGACACTTCCTTGACATTATCATCATTTCATGTACCTTTCCCTTGACCTGTGAAAAACATTTCAAAAAAACTTGGGATTAGCATAAAAATCACAGTAAGGGTTATAAAAAAAATGGAAAGGAAACATGAGTTCATATATACATAAGAATGAAATCATACTTTACCCATAAAACATAGGCACTTTAACATACCTCATCAAATCATGAATAAATCATAGAAATCATAAGACATAAAAGGTAACTTGAGGAATTCATAACATTCTTATATAGGGAGTAACCCTCTTGGTTACGTTTGGAATACCCACCACAGTATATTCCCTAAATCTCTTCAGAGAAACCTTAACGTTTCACTCCTTCACGTAACCCAATGCATTGGAGAGCTATATCGGGCTCACCCGCCCTTAGTTTATCAAGGAACCACCCATATTCATAATAATTCCCAAGAACCATAACATAATCGTATCACATAAAACATACATAAAGGAAACATATATTTTCCACATTTCAATCACAAGATATCAATAACACACTGATATAATAAAAACATTATAAAAACCATTTTAAATACCAAAATAAAATAAAAGTAAAACATGGTATTTATTTTTCTTTTTAAAAAAAGTATAGCTTGTAGAGGAATCCGAAACTCAAATAATGGTCACGGTGGAAGAGAAGTCATTGTCGCCGCATACGTATGACAAAAACATTCCCTTTTGTCGTTTTGTAAAACGCTTCATATAAAAAGGTCCCTTTTGGATAAATGTAAAAATTCAAAGGTTTTTATACACCGTATAAAAGAAGGTTGTGTATAAAATAAAATATTCCTTAATGAAAGGAGATTGAGACGAAGTCCCATACAAAGACGGTATCCTTGGATTAAGGATAAATCAATTACATAATTATATGTGACAAACTAATACACCAAATATAAGTGGATATTAAGTGTAAAACAATCAGAGGTTATTCACACATATTCATAGAACGACATATTCAAGGAGTACAATCTTATCCCAAAGAATCAAAATTGGGTTAAGAAGTTCCCTTGCAAAAATTTGACAGCCTAACGGCGTCACTACAAAATTCAGAAAATGAGTTGATGAGAGATAAAAAGGGCATCTCATCACTTGGACATAAACTTTAAATCACTAAGGATATAGAAGAACATATCCCAACAAAATTTTATGTGAATTAAAAGACATAACAACAGAATTATTTTAAAAAGAGGAGGGTGAAAGGTTCCCTTACCGACATGAGTATCTTTCGAAACATACCCCCGTGAAAGAAGGAAAATACAAAATTGATGTAAATACTCATAAATTAAATTATATTACACAATGAGTAAAATAATGGGCATTACATACACCACTAAAAGGAAATTGTGTCGAATGTAGCATAAATCTCACGGGAATAAAAGTAAGATGAAAAATCCCTTACAAAAACTCGACAGCCTAACGGCGCCACTTAAAACTTCCAAAAATGGATCGATGAGATAAAATAGGGTCTCTCATCATATTAACATAATGTTTAAAACAAGAGGAATATAAAATAACATCCCCCAACATAACAAATAGGATCTTAAAATAAGTGACATAAAGGAGAGTACTTAAAAAGAAAGAGAGAGGTTAGATCTCTTACGAAAATTCGGCAGCCTAACGGCGCCACTCAAAACTTCCAAAATGGATTGATGAGAGAATATAGGGTCTCTCATAATATGAACATAATAATTATAGTAGGAGTAATATAAAAGAACATATCAATCATAATAAATATGATCTTAAATGGAATGACATAAAAGAGTGTACTTAAAAAGAAAGAGAGGAGTATGATCCCTTACCTCAAGTCCAACTTGTCTTGTTCGTTTCTTTATATTCCTGAATAATAAACTTTGGTCAATTTATAATTTCTTAAGTACCTCCTATAAATATTATTATTCAGTTCATATCACATATTTTAATTTAATAATAATTGGTTAATAATATGAGTTCATATCATACGTTTTTGTCTATGTTTGGTACATGAGTCAAAAATTGAACTTGTTGGAAAATAATTTTCCATGTAGTTATAGGTACATCATATCCAGAATAGTATTGATGTTTTAAATATCATATATATCCAGTATATATTCATTTTATACTATTCCATAGCATTTGGAGATAAAAATTAAAATCACCGTTCATGGAGACGGTAGGCCGTACGTACGCATGAACGCTACTTTCATTTTTTGTCATATTAATGGAATTAACAAAATGAGAGATATATATATATATTATAATTATAGAATGATATACATAATTTAGATGTAATATATTACATATATATCCATTATATATATGTACTTATAATAGTACATAACATTTTGAGATAAGAAATGAAATGTACCGTTCATGGAGACGGTAAGCCGTACGTACGCATGAACGCTACTTCCATTTCTATTTCATATTTAATGGAATTAAAACATAATGATACATAATAGTATTTTAATTACAGTATGGTATCATATATAATATCATTAAATATATCCTTTATATGTACCACATATGGTATTAACGAATCAAATCACTTTGAGGGGGCGGTAGTCCGCACTTCCTTAAATGAAGATATCGCGTTTACCCATAATGGAAACCATAAAGGTATGCCATAAATTAAAAATACAGAAGCTTAAGTAAAACATAAACATATTATATATCATATATAAATATAGTGTCATCTTAATGGCCACCTTTTAAGGTGTTAGAAGAATGTTGAACAATCATCGTTTCGTGAGGCAGAAATTCGCTATCCATAGAAACAGTATGTTCTTTAACCATTAGATGTAGGTGTGTGTAAGTGTAGCTATAATAATTCTTATAAAAACATACTAGTATATTTAAGATACTGGATTTGTTACAAAATAAATGAATAAAAAGAGTTTAGGGGGTTGGAGAAGCAAAATAAAACAAAAGGACACAAGTGAAGACATTACCTTAAAATCGGGTAACTCCCTTTGGTTTGAGCTCAAAGGCTTCCTTGGGAATACTTATGCCCAATGTGAGGATTCAAGGAGTTATATAGGGATGTGTAGAGACAAAATGGGTAGGTTTTGGCCGAGCCAAAGGCTTTGGAAGTGTGGGTAAGGAGGTAGAGGTGGGGGCCTTTTATAAGAGGAGAGGTGTGGCACTCTTGGAAAGTAAAGAAATGTTACTTTATTTTAGAATGAGTTTCGGATTTTAATGGTCCCACATTGATGTGTTTCGAGGATAAGGTGATAAGGGTTAGAAATCCACCCATCCAATAGGTTTTGGACAAGTGTAGGTCTTATATTTTACATTATCTTTTTATTTTATTTAAATCGTTAAATAATGAGGTCATCGCTGCATCATCATGATGTCATAAATAATTTAATTTATTTAATGTCTAAAAATTATAAAAAAATACTATGATGTAGGAAATATTTTTATATTTCCAATGACTATTTATAGTAAAAAATCTGACTTGTATAACCCCATTTAAAAATTGTTTTAGTAAAACAACTCATGTTTGTGTCATTTTAATTTTAACATTATATAAAAAGGTATTTATGTCATTTTCCAACCAAAGTCGCTCCATGGGGTCCCCAAGTTGACACATGGATTTTCTTGGTTGGTCATGACTCATCCAATGAGGGTAGGACATGTGTCCAGGTTATTTCATATTATTAAAACATTATTGTTACCTTAAACTACACTAATCACCTCTAATTGCGATTAAAAACTTAATAAGTTACTATTCACCGAAAAATTATTTTAATCCCATTGAACCACATTTTACTTATTAATGACAACCATGTATGTCGGATTTTTGAAATTCAAAACACAAAGGTGGCAAAATTTCATTTAAACAGAAAATCAGTTTTTAGAAGTACCACTTAGTGGTTTCACTATTCATCAAAAATTGAAGTTTTTCAGAAAATTACCAAATATTCACCCTAAGCTATATTTGATATTCCGAATTCAAAAATGATGTCTATTTTACAAAATTCAAAACATATAAGTTACATTAGTTAATTTAATAATTAATTCCCGCTGTCAAAACAAATAGCGTGTTTTTATGAAACAAAATGTATCAAAAGATTGACACTAGTTTAAGTTTGTTTTCAAAGTGAAATTAATTCCAACGACCACTATTGGATTAAATGGTAAAAATATATTCTAATTTCACTTTAAAACCAATTCAAAAGCTAATCTAATCATATAAATAAATTAGATTAAAAATAGGTTTTGAATTAAAATACCACATTTTCACTATTCATTAAAAATTGAACTTCATCGGAAAAATACCAAAAATTTACGCAAAGTAAATTTTGATGTCCCGATTCTAAAGAAGAATTTTATTTTCTCAAATATAACACATAAAATTGTCAAAAAGTGGATTTAAAAGAGGTTCTCCATCAAAAGGCGGTTAATCGACCTTTTAAAGAATATTAGAATGTTTACGCTTAAAATTGGATTCATTTTCATTTTTAATCCTCTAACATTTATTGTAAAAAGTAAAAATATTTGAAAAACATATATAATCTTTTTTTAGTTAGTTCTGTTCATTCCTGCCATTACAACGGCTAGGCGTTAACTACCATTTAAAATAATATTATTTTATTATTAGAGTGCAACGTAAGATTCCCAAGAAACTCGTTGTTGCGTATTGGGTACGCCATCGAGCATAGCGTCCCCTTTAAAGTAATATTAATATTTTATTCAAAAATAAGGATAAATATAAAAATGTCATATTCTTTATTTACCTGGGGTGTTACAGTACAAGTAAACTGAAACAACTCCTATGAACACCCGCCAAGGATCCTACCTGAAGGGTAGGTACAACTCTCGAACGGTCATCTCTACGGTACACCTCATCTAAGTTCCTCCTCCGAGATACCTCCAGTCCTGGTACCCTTGTCCTCAGTCAGCTATGTTCGTCATCTGCTCCAAAAAAACAAGGTGCGGGCATAGCCCGTGTAGGGGTGAGTAAAACGATACTCAGTAGGGACCCTGAGACCCTCAAAGGTCTCAAAAATTCCACCAAGGATAAACCAAAAAGAATGAAATCAACTGACAACCCTACTTAGGTATACGCACATACATATACCTAAGTTATCAAGTATACCTATCTCATTCATGCGGAAACTCAAGGCCCAAATCCTTAGTCAAAGTACAATTGTTCCATGAAGGAAATAATACCATGAAGGTAACACCACAAACATAAGTACTACAAAGGTAACACCACACAGAAGAATACCACAAAGGTATCACCATGAAGGTAACACCACAAAGGTAAGTACCACACAGGTAATGCCACAAAAAAGAATACCACAAAGGTATCACCACAAGGTAAGTACCACAAAGGTACGCTACACAGAAGATTACCAAAAAGGTAAAGACTTAGCTCAAACCATGTATAACATAGGTATGGTAGTAAACATGATTAGATGTTACTACTGAATCATCTTACTCTATTAAGAGGCAGACCCATGTAGGATCCTAAATAATCAGACCCACATATGATCCTATATCATTAGACCCACATAGGATCCTAGTATAGCAGACCTACGTAGGATTCTAGAGTAGTCCCACATGTATTCCTAGAGAAAATACAAGAGGGATACTGGAACATAGACCCATGTAGGATCCCAAAACACAGACCCACATTGGATCCCTTTCTCAAGTTACAGCCAGCTACAGGGTTCCCGCACTAAGCTCGCTTGATTCTGGGATTATCTGCTCCTCAAGCCACAGGTCGATACTCCAACTGCCACGAAGTCCAAAGAATAAGTATCTCAATGGACCACCACTTAATAGGGGTCTCAACGCTACAGACGGTGTGTCAAACAGACGCCCGACCTGTAAGTTATTGGCCTTTTAGTCCCAAGGGACCGGTTGGATTCGTGTTCAATCCAACCCTTCCATACCCCAAACTTATCCAAACCTCAAGTGGGATATATCAAAAGGGCCTTCGCGATCCATGGTTTTCGGCGTCATAGACGGTTTGTCAAACTGATGCACGTATCTCAAGATATGGCCAAAAGAGCGAATAGGGTCAAAATTAATATGTGTCTGGTCTGACCCAGGCCGACCTGGCTGGGGCCGACCCGACCCAGCACGCTGGTTCTGGAACGGCCTGCCGGCGTGGCCTGGACCACTGGGCAGTCCGCTCACCTCGCAGCTGGCCGAACAACCATCCCTCCTCCACGTGGTGCGGTCGCGCGCCATGCCATCACCGACGGCCAGCAGTAAGCCGGTTTCCCCTCCACCATCGTCGTGGCCTTGCACCATGGTCCCTACACGTCGAACAGGGCTCACGCACGCTGCAACCACCGTTATGTAGCCGACCGTGTGTCGGCCACCTCCCTCACTCCGCCACAGCTGATAGGCCGCGGCCCTTCTCCAGTGGCGTGGTTGTGCCACCCCTGTCTTCATGGTCGGCCGGAGTGTCGGTCGCCGCTCCCGATCCCCACCGGTGCTGGTCACCGGCACGGGTCACCGATGATGTTCATCGGGTCACTGGGCGCACCCTGGTGTCCCTTTCTTCATTCCGTATACTTCCTCACTTTTCTCGGGACATCGCCATTGATTTAAAACCACTACAATCTACTAATGTTGCAGAGAGGTCGGGCCGTGTTCATTTGTCCCGAATCGTCCGTATTAGAACAGTAACAAGTGGCTTATTTGTTCTTGAATCATGAAGAATTTCAAGAACATATAAGAGGTATTCAAAATAACAAACCATACCTTGTCATTTTTTGGAGGATTTGATATGTATAAGATGAAGTTGTTGAAAATGTTGTCATTTGTTGCTTCTGCAAAGCGCTTCCGATCCAGGGTCGGGGTCGATTCCTCGTTCTTCATTGGAGAGTAAACGTTCTTCATTGCAGAGAACGTTTCACCACAATTCTCCCAATATCCTTTGCCAACAAAATCCTCCCACCCCAACAAAAATAAGAGCCAACTTTTTAAAAATAAGTATAAAAATTAATTAATGTTGACACATTTAATTAAATATAGTTGGCTCAATTTATTAATCAGAGAGTTGAGAGGTTTTCCCCCATTAAGAGGGGTTAGGGTGGTCCCCACCACCAAGAATTTAAATTAGGGGTTTTCTATCTTGGGTGGTCCCCACCTTCATAATTTAAAAATAGAGGTAATAAAAATAAAATAAATGTTATTCTTTATTTTATTTTTATTTCCTTGAAAAACATGAAAAATAACTTTCACCCTCGACCTATTGTGGTCGAGGTGAAAGTCTCTTTAAGTGAATAGCAGCACTGCGAGTTCAGTGGTGTCCTCATATTTCAATTCTGAGCATAGGTTCAAAAGTTACAAAAACCCTCCCACATGCTTACAAAACGTACTTAAAAAAGTTCAGAAATTCCTTCTGGGAACCCCGGACCTTGGAATCACACACCGTCAATTTTCGCGGACTCATAAAATTCCCATATATTTAAAAAAATACATGTAATTTCTAGGTCTTTAAATTCTCCCCACCTTATGGCTTTGCATCCCCAAAATCCACATCACAAAAACTAGGAAAACAAGTGGGGGTATTGAGCACGAATCTGAGCCTCCCGCTCCCATGTTCTCTCCTAGAGGTTCCCGTTCTACCAACATACATGCACCAAAGGTATCGATCTCCCACGAAGGACTCTCTCATGTCGATCCTCAATCTCCACTGGAACCTCCATAAATGTCATCCCATCTTCGATGTTCAGCTCTCCCCATTCAATTATGTGTAAAGGGTCGTGCACATATCTCCTTAGCTGTGATACATGGAAGACGTCGTGCACTCGGTGCAGCTGAGGTGAAAGAGAAAAGCAGTAAGCCACCTCACCAACTCTACTAAGGACCTGAAAGGGCCCGATGAACCTCAGATATAACTTTCCACCTTGGCCAAATCTATGAAAACCTCATCAAGGTGGGACCCATAGAAAGACTTTGTCTCCATCCCTGAACTCCAGAGGTCTCTGTCTCCTATCGGTATAAGACTTTTTCCTGCTTTGTGCAGTCTTCATCCGTTCCTGGATGATCTGCTCCTTTTCTGTGGTAGCCCATACCATATCTGGTCCAATGAGTGCTGAATCCCCTAGGTCAGTCTAGCCCAAAGGCAATTTGTAAGGTTGGCCATATAGAGCCTCGAATGGTGCCATCCCAATGGTGGAGTTATAGCTGTTGTTGTATGAAAACTCCACCAAGAAAAATTGATCCTTCCAGCTGCGACCGAAGTCAAGGATGAAATCAAGTAGCATGTCCTCGAGGGTCTAAATGGTCTACTCAGTTTGGCCATTTGTCTGAGGATGGAAGGCTGTGCTCAAAAGAATTTGTGTCCTGAAAGCCTCCTGTAACCCCTTCCTTATTATGGAAGTGAAACATGCATCAAGATCAGAGACAATCATCGAGGATACTACAAGTAGATGCACAATCTTCTACACATAGAGGCATCCCAAGCTCTCTACTGAACCTTTCTCTCTGATCGGTAGGAAGTGGGCCGACTTGGTGATTCGGTGGAAGATCACCCAAATAGAATCATGACCCCTTGATTTACATGGAAGTCTAGTCATGAAGTCCATGGATATCCCATCCCACTTCCACTATGGGTCCTCTAAAGGCTGAACTAGGCCTGCTGGTACCTGATGCTATGCCTTCACTTCCTAACAAGTGAGGCACTAAGAGACAAACTCAGCTACTACTTTCTTCATTATAGGACACCAGTGCTGTTGTCAAAGATCTTGGTATAACTTTTCCACTTTTAGATGTATCGCTAAAGGGGATGTGCGGAACTCCCACAAGACTTCCTCCAGAGGTGACACTGGTACCATGGTACGTCCTTTGAAGAGGATGATATGCTCCATACCTTCAGAAAATCGATCAGGGGCCTACCCTGAGTATATTTGAACACATAGAGCCTCGTAGTCAGTGTCCTCATGCTACCCCTCTATGACTCACTGATGAAGTGGGAGAGTGACTATAAGAGACTGAAGAAAAGATGCTCCATCTCTTTCCACAAAGGATATCTGTAAAGCTGCTAGCTGCTCTGTCGCCTCACCTAGCAGTTGTATACCAGATCTCCTTCTGAGTGAATCTGATACAATGTTCCCCTTCCTAGGAGTATAGACTATCTCGAATACATATTCCTGGAGGAACTCAATCCAACGTCATTGTCCCAGGATCAATTCCTTCTATGATAAGATATACCTGAGACTCTTGTGATCCGAGTAGGCTGTAAAAAATTCACCCATCATGTAATATCACCACATCTTCTAGGAGAAGACCACTACTGCTAAATCCAGGACAAGGGTAGCATAGTTCTATTCATGTTGTCTCAGATATCTATAACTATATGAAATAACTTCTCGCTCCTTCATCAAGACACATCTGAGCCCGATCCCTAATGAGTTGTAGTAGACTACATACCCAACACCCTCCTCTGGATGCCTCAATATGGGGTCACTAATCAGCCTCTGCCTCAGCTCTTGAAAACACCGCTGGAATATCTCTGATCACACAAAGGGTTTCCCATTCTTCATCAATGCTCATAAAGGTGCTACAACTATAGATAAATCTGGCACAAATATCCAGTAGTATCCATCCAAACACAGGAAACTTTGTACCTCTGTCACACTCCTGGGTGGCTCCCAAGAAAGTACCGCCTCAATCTTCACTGGATCCACTGCAACACTAGCCTCCAATATGAAATGTCCCAGAAAGTGGACCTCTCAGATCTAGAACTAGCACTTCGAGAGCCTACAATAAATCAGGTGCTCTCAAAGTGTGTCTAGAACTATCTGCAAATGATAATAATTCTCCTCCTCGGTAGACAAGTAGATCAGAATTTCATTGATGAAGACTACTATAAAGAGATCTAGGTATGCCTAAAAGATCCTCTTCGTGAGTCCCACGAACACTACTAGAGTGTTGGTCATGCCGAACAACATGACCAAAAAATCATAATGGTCGTACCAACATCTAAAAGTCATCTTTTTCACATCCTCGTCTCATAATCTGAGCTGGTGATAGCCTGATCTGAGGTCTATCCTCGAGAACCACCACGCTCCCTTCAGTTGATCAAAGAGGTATTCAATCCATAGGAGTGGGTAATTGTTATTCACGGTCAACTGGTTCAGGCATAGATAGTCAACACAAAGTCTCAAGCTCCCATATGCCTTCTTGGCGAACAAAATTGGGGTTTCCCAAGAAGAAACACTGGAATGGATGAACCCCTTCACTTGTAAGTCCTCCAGTTGTACCTGCAGCTCACGAAGCTCCACGGGAGCCATCCAATACTTTAGTGTAGATATCAATGTCATATTGGGGTACAAGTTAATGTAAAATTACACCTCTCTATGAGGAGGTAGACCTGGAACATCATCAAGGAAGACATCCGCGTACTGGTCCACCACTACAGGATAACTTGGACTCTCCACATCAACCACTTTGAGGGTAAGGCTAGCCAACTGATGAGTGATCGGCTGCACTCTCCTCTATGTAAGTCCATCATGTGCTGTAAAGGCTCCCTTATTTCCAGTGAAGGTAAACCTAGTCCCATATGTGAATACAAACCACACTTTGCGCCTAATACAGTCAATCTAAGCATGGTCTGTAGATAACATGTCCATACCCAAGATGACATCATAAGCCTCAACGTTGCTACTAGGAGATCCCAGCCAAAGCTCTCGCCTCCCAGAATAAGCTCACACTACTGGAACCAGTGCGTAATTATTGAATCCACTTCCATAGGAGTCTCTAGACATAAGGATCGAGCCAACGTCTCCATCAGAATCTTTGAGCTCCGAACGAGGGTCGTTGAAATGTAATAATGACTGGAAGTTGTGTCTATAAGTACTGCAGCTAAGGTGTAGTAGACACAACTCCTCATCTTCCTAGATCACCATCTCTAGAGATTCCACCTATCTAGAGTGCCATGGTCATAGGCCTTAGCATCCTTGATCTGAGATTGCCTCTGTCCACCTGCTCCTTGTGGTCGGGGTGGACCACCTGGTGGTGGTGGCAGTAACATCTTGAATCGTCACCCACCGCCTGTGGCATGGCCAGCTCCTCTGCCATGTTCGACTGCTCCCTGTGAACCTCCTTGGTCAAACCTATGTCTCTTCCCGGTTGGTCCTTCGACCATCTACTGATCATTCGTATGGTCAGGCAGTCACGAGCCATGTGACCCAGCCCGCCGCATGCGTAACACTACCTGCTCCTCACAAGACTGGCTTTGTCTCTGGTACCCCGCACAACTGACCCTGAATCCTGCAGTCGTCCACCTATAGGTCTTTTCCTCTTGGACCTCTCTGACATCGGTCTACTATCACCTACAAAAAAAATCTGCTACGTGATGTCTAGTGGTGGGTCTCGCTGCTGGCGACTGCTCAGCAAGAAAACTCTTCACTAAGAGGGCTCTCACTAACACCCCTGCCTACATTGGGATACTGAGAGAAATCATAGAAGACCTAATCTCCCACATGAGTCCCTGTTCGAAGGTCCGGGCCCGGAAGAATGGGTTCCACACCATATCAGTAGAGTAGTGTGAGAGGTCGGTGAACCTCACTGAGTACTGAGCCACAGTCATGCTGCTCTGCTGCAGATGAAGAAGATTTTGAATGCGCACTACGTGAAGGGTCGATGGGAAAAACTCAGCCCAAAATAGACTCTCAAAGTCTGTGCAGAGAAGTGTCACCACATAGTGAACCTGGAACATCAAGCCCCACCATCTTCCTGCTGCTGCCTGTAGAAAACTGGTGGAAAGGATCACCATGAGAACAGCTGTTGTCCTTACCAATTAGAATACTCTCACCACAGTCTCCAACCAATCCTCATCCGCATGTGGGTTCATCTCACCCCTGAACCTAGGTGGCCTATGGCGCTAGAACTCATGCAACATGCTCAAGCGACATGAACCCTCTACTACTGGGGCTGGTGGCATCAGTGTCCCAATAGGTAATGGTACCACATGTGCCTCTACTGGTGCCCCTACTGATAAAGGGACCTGCACCGAGGCCTCGTCTCCCGGTGGGAAAGCATCGCGTACTATACCCGAACCCTAGATGGCTGTCTGTGTGGAGGCATCCTGAAAAGAAAAAGGTGCACCATGGTCAATAAGTTATACCTGCTGAGCTGACTCAAAAAGATCAGAAAGAAAACTTTTCAAAACACACACACAATCATTATTTTCATGCACCGAGTCATAAATCAAAAGTCAGGGTCCTGGTGTATGGATATGTCAGCCGCCGCACCAATACTGGATTCCCTAAACTGATAACCACACTCACTAAACTTAACATTATTACTGTTAAAAAGTTATGATTCCAGTTTTATATGGTATAACTGACTCCTCTGATACCAATTTGTCATGACCCATCCCCCGGGGATCATGCCGTGACTACCCCAAGCCCGCCTTCCATAGGCCATGGATTGGAAACTAGCACCAAAAGGTGTATTCCATAAAACCGGGAAGGAATTGACTTTATATCCTATAAACACACTCAACCAAGCAGACAGTAGGATACGAACACAAGTAAACTGTATAGTAAAAAGAGTTTGTACAATAAATAAAAGGGTCCAGAATACAAGCCCAACTAAAAAGTACAAGAAAACTGGAAAGTACAAGTAAACTGAAACAGCTCCGGTGAACACCCACCAGGGATCCTACCTGACGGGTAGGTACATATCTCAAATGGTTTTCTCTATGGTATGACTCGTCTAAGGTCCACCTTTGATCTACCTCCAGTCCTGGTACCCTCGTCCTCAGTCAGCAATGTCCATAGTTTGCACCAAACACAACAAGGTGCGGGCGTAGCCTGTGTAGGGGGGAGTATAACGATACTCAGTAGGGACCCTGAGACCCTCAAAGGTCTCACAAAATCCAAAAAGGATAAACCAGAAATCATGAAAGCAACTGACAAGCCTACTTAGGTATATTCCCATACATATAACTAAGTTATCAAGTATACCCATCTCATTCATGAGGAAACTCAAGACCCAAATCCTTAGCCAAAGTACGGGTGTTCCATGAAAGAAAGAATACCATAAAGGTAACACCACAAAGTTAAGTACCACAAAGGTAACACCACATAGAAGAATAACTCAAAGGTATCACCATGAAGTTAAGTACCACAAAGGTAACACCGCAATGGTAAGTACCACACAAGTAACTCCACACAAAAGAATACCACAAAGGTATCAGCATGAACATAATTACCAAAAAGGTATGCCACACAAAATATTACCACAAAGGTCAAGACTTCGGTCACACTAGGTATAACATAAGTATGGTAGTAAAGATGATTAGATGTAACTACTAAATCATCTTACTCTGTTAAGAGGCATACCCACATAGGATCCTAAATCATCAAACCCACATAGAATCCTAGATCATTAGACCCACATTGGATCCTAGTACTGCAGACCCATGTAGGATCCTAGAGTAGTCCCACGTGGATTCATAGAGTAGATCCAAGAGGGATACTGGAACACATACCCACGTAGGATCCCAAAACACAGACCCACATAGGATCCCTTTCTCATGATACAGCTAGCTACAGGGTTCCCGCACTAAGCTCACTTGATTTCAGGAGGATCCGCTCCTCAAGCCACAGGTCGATACTCCAACTGCCACGAAGTCCCAATAAGAAGTATCCCAAAGGACCTCCATGTAATAGGGGTCTCAACGCAATAGATGTAGCATCAATCCGACGCCCGGTCTATAAGTTATTTCCCTTTTAGTCCCAAGGTCCCGATTGGATTTGTGTTCGATCCAACCCGGATGTACCCCAACCTTATCCAAAACTCAAGTGTGGTATATCAAAAGGGTCATCCCGATCCAAGGTTTGCAGCACTGTAGATGCGTCGTCAAATGGATGCACGTAGCTCATGATATGGCTGAAAGAGTGAAAATGGTCGAAACTGATTCGGGTCTGGTCCAACCAGGCCTGGGCCGACCCGACCCAGTTCGGGTTGACCCGACCCAACTTGGGTCTGTCCCTGGGTCTAACCTGGCCTATTGGGTCTGGCCCAACCCGCTGGGCGGTCCACTGGACTCGAGGCTAGCCGAACAAGAAGACCTCCTCCGTGCAGTGCGGTGGCACATCTCGCCATCCCTAGTGGTCAGCAGCAAGCCAGCTGCCCCTCCATCGCCTCCACGGCTTTGTGTCGCGGCCCCTGCAAGCCGAGCAGCGCAGATGTGCACCGCCACCACCTTCATGTGGCAGGTCGTGCGTCAGCCGCCTCCCTCGCTCCGTCGCGACCTACGGTTCGCGGCCCTTCTCTAACGGCGAGGTTGTTCCACCGCCATCTTCACAGTCGGCTGGAGTTCCGACCATCGCTCCCGATCCCCACTTGTGCTGGTCATCGGCACGGGTCTCCGGTGACATTGCTCGGGTCACCGGGCATGCCCCAGTGGCCCATTCTTAATTTCATAAACTTCCTCACTCATCTTGAGATATCGCCATTGATTTAAAACTAACACAATCTACAAAGGTTATGGAGAGGCTGGGCAGTGTTCGTTTGGCACAAACCCTCCACATTAGAACGTTAACAAGCGGCTTATTTGTTCTTGAATCATGAAGAATGTCAAGAATGGGTAAGGGGTATTCAATATAACTAACCCTACCTTGTCGTTAGTTGGATGAGTCAAGAGGTAGAAGATGAATTCATTGAAGAACATCGGCATTTGTTGCTTCAACAAAGCACTTTCGATCTGGGATTAGGGTCGGTTCCTCATTCTTTGTTGGAGAGGGAAATTTCTTCGTTGGAGAGAACATCTCTTCACAATTCTCCCAAGCTCCTTTTCCAACAAAATCCTCCCACTCCAAAAAAAAGAAGAGCCAACTTATCAAAAATAAGTCCAAAAATTAATTAAAGATGACACATTTAATTAATTGTAGTTGGCTCAATTTATTAATTGGAGAGTTAAGAGGTTTTCCCCCATTAAGTGAGGTTCGGGTGGTCCCCCCCACCAATAATTTAAATTGGGGGTTTTCTAGCTCAGGTGGTCCCCACCTCCATAATTTAGAAAGATAGGTTATAAAAATTAAATAAAATTTGTTCTTTATTTTATTTTTATTTCCACGAAAAACACGAAAACTAACTTTCACCTTTGACTTAATGCGGTCAAGGTGAAAGTCTCTTTAAGCAAAGATCGGTGTTGCGAGTTCAACAGTGTCCTCGGATTTCAATTCCGAGCACTGGTTCAAAAGTTACAAAAACCCACACACGCGCTTACTAAACGTACTTAAAAAAAGTTCATAAATTCATTCCGGGAAAATCGGCCCTCGGAATCACGCACTGTCAATTTTCGAGGACTCATAAAATTTTCATATAATTAAAAAAATTACATGGAATTTTTGGGTCTTTACATTATGGATCCTAAGTAGTATTTTATCTTAATTAAAACTATATTTGGATATTTTAATTTCATAATGTTTTTGGAAGCATACAATCAATTTTTTCATGACTATAATGTAAAATAAAAACAAATTAATAAATAAAATCTAAAATATTCAGTTAAATCACCACTACTCAAGAGTCTTGGCTAAAATAAAAAATAAATTAATTTTTGAACATGAAAATACTTTTTTTTCTAAAAATGGTTTTCATGAAATTTGTACATTTGTATTAGAATTATTATATTCCACTTTTAGAAATTGAATCATATAAAATTGATTCCATATTTTGAATCCTAATTTTTAACAAAAATTGTGTGGTTAATTTTCGTTTTGGTTCTAAAAAAAATTTATCCTAGAAAAAATTAGTTAGCATGATAAAAGTTATATTAAGGTTAAAATGTTTAATCAAAAGGAATGTAGTTGAATATTTAAAAAATAATTATGTTTTTATATAATGTCTTTCATGAACTCCTCTAATCATTCCCACAAAAAATCTAAATTGAGTTTCCTATTAACTTATTAATTAAATTCATTTTAATATTAAGAAATTATATTATAAAGAGTCCCACTCCTCTCATGTATAAAAGAATACCCTGACCATTTCACTTATCCTATAACATTGAGAACTATATATTGACCAATATTTAACCAAATGTATTAAAAACATTCCTCCATATATCTTATAGGTCCTTTCCACAATAAAATACCTTCATATTAAGGCTTAAGTATTAATCTAAAGAAAGATACTCAAAGAAGAGGTAATCATCATAACCAAATTTTTTCAAGTTTATTTATTATTTTCCCTCCAAAAAATATTCTATAAACATCTTAATATAATGAAACTATTTTATTTAATATACTATTTTTTATTTTATTGTACGTCCATTATCTATCTTGTTTCGATCAAATGTAATATCAAAGTGTTTCTCATGCATACATACAGACCGCCGTCTACTGAAAGTGACATGTTTAATTTTTCATCACCTTCTAAAATGTATATTATATTGATGGTTTTAATCAGTATGTATTCTATTTATGACATTAATATGATTATTTAAATTTAAATTATCATTTTTCTTCAATTAATTCCATCTATTTATAAAATGAAAACATCACTCATGCGAACGTGTAGATTATTTCCTCCATGAAGTGAAGTAATTAATTTTTCATATCATACTTACAAGGATGGTTTTAAAAGATTTTTTATTTATAAATATTATATATAATTAATTTTTAACATTATTTAAGTGATGATAACATGTCCATAGTTCAAGTATCTGAACCGATGAATCAAAACATGTATAAGAAACAAAAGAGTTGACACTTAAATAATTGGGTTTAACAATAAATTATTAGTAAATAGGAAAAGATAATATTTAAAAATTTGAAACATACCAAAATATATATAAACATGAATTTTATCTATATGAATAAATAAAAAAATTATCATAATTTTTTTAATGCCTTTGACCATGATAGAATTCAAGGTCAGAGTTTGTGTTATAATATCACTTTTTATCAGGATTGTTTATGTTTAAATTTCCATTATAGGAATTTTTAGGTTATTAAACTACTAACCAACCCCCACCAATATTCTTACACATGAGTTATGTATAGTGTTTAAAAGTATTCCCTCTATTTAAAAAAAATTGTACTCAAAATCATTAAAATAATGATTTTATGAAAATCCAAATATTTTTTTGTTTTCTCTACAAGAAATATATTTTTAAATTTTTAAAAAAGTAGAAAATGAATGAATTTTATCATTTACTGAATGAAAAAAGTTTTATTATATTATAAAAAATTAATTAAAAATACTCCCCTAAAAGATTCTATGGTTTTTCATAGAAAATCATATTCCCATTATTCTTTGAATGTTTATTTTTAAAATGTTTTTAAGAGAAGATCATATTCCCTCTATTTTTCAAAGAGAACATATAATGAATTAATAAAGCATTTTTTCATATATGAAAATATAATTTTAAGAAACTTATTATTTATTAGGGATATTATAAAATGATACCATACAAGTTATTTTTCTGGAAGGATTATGATCATGTTGTCTAATTTATTGATTGAGGAATATATTGGCATTATGTGTGCTAATTTTAAAATATAGTTTTTTATTAATGGGGAATGTTGATGATGTATTTTATATCTTATTAATTCCATTTATTTTATGAATTTTTTATACATAGTAGTTAAATGGATGTGGAACTCTATTGTATATCCCATTGATGCAATAGTAGGACATATAAGACAAACTATCATAGATATTTATCATATTCCATACATATTTCTATATGACATATTAAAATGAAGAGTTGATAATATTATTTTGATATATGAAATTGTACATTCAATAATTATCAAATAAGATATTTTTATCCATGTGATGTTTTCGGTTCATATTTAATCCATGGATATATTTAGTTTCATGATATTAGTTATATGCTTTACCAATTTATTGATTATGTCTTATATATGTATGAGTTTTATAACAACAATATAGTTATTTTAAATGATTTATATTAAGTATAAAAATATATTTTATATAAAAAATTCTCAATACCATTTATATTGTTCTTGTATTATGATAATGTCATAAATGAGACAGTGTTTAGTAAAATCGGTAATTTTTCACTAGTAGGGGGTTGTGTGTCGTTTGACTGAGGACATGGAATGATGAAAAATACACACTAAGGTCCTTAATGGAAATGTATCGACCTTCATTCCACTAGGGCCTTTAGACCATGTAATAATAGTCCTATGGACATTATCCTTTCATGTTCATTTAAGGTTTACCTCCTAACATTAAAAAAAGAGGACTTTCTTTCCTAATAAAAAGGCGCTTCATCCCCAACCTGTTAAGAAAATATTATTTCGGAAAACCCAAAATAAATCATCTTAATATATTTTTTTACTAAAGATAAAAAAATATTTTTTTTTCAAGTAAAATTAAAATTCCAAAATTTATAATTTCTATTTTTCAGTAATGTCTGAAAGTAAAAAAAACAAATTATAGGAAAATGTCATTTTTAAATTTTAACAATTATTATTCTTATTTATTATTAATTACTAAATAAATTTAGTTTAAAAAATTATTAATATAATTTATAATTTATCATCATTTTGTATATATTTCTTGAAATTTAAAATCATATATAATAAAAATAAACTTTTTTTTGAAAAAATTTTTTCTAGACAATAAATGATCTTTTTAGTATTTTTAGGTAAACTAATTGAATTTCATTCATATTAAATATATCATTAATTTTATTTATACATGTATTTAAAAAAATTATAATCCAATTCATTACTACTAATTGAACAACTCTATTTTAAACACAATACATAAATATTCCTATTTAATATAAAAATATCACATTTTATTTTATGTTCAGTGTTTTTTGTGGATTAATATATTGAAAACATTGAATTATTTAAATGTAATAATTATTAAAATCATGGGGTGTTTCATTCTCTCCAAAACCTAATTAATTAATTCCTCATGATTTTAATTCTAACTCACTAATGAATATAGGGAAGGGAATTTGGAACATATTCATCATTCGAGTTACAACCTTTAATATGACATCATTATGTTATATGATGCTACTTTTTTTTCCCAAACAACATTAATCATTCATGAAATCCTATACCCAAGTATATATATACCATTATTATATATTCTCAAGGAAATAACTTTCTAAAAACCATATGAATCTCAAAGACGTTACGACATAGAGAAATAACATATTTCTTTAAAAAATAACACTTATTTTGAACCACTAGTTCATAAAATCAAATAAAATTTAATATATAACATAATCTAAAAAATGAGATAAAAATAACCAAAAATTTCATGGATTACATTTTAGTTGAATCAATAATCATGTCCAAACCTATGAATACTATCTTAAAATTTTTTATCAAAATAAAAAAAACCCTTTGTTACCTCAACATCAATCATATATTAAAACTAAGAGTTGAACATACATAAATCATGTGATCAGTAATAGTTATCCTCAAAATATAACATCTTCATAAAATAGATTTTGATGTAAATTGATACCATTTAATAAAAATTGCACCACATTATAGTACTACTACTAAAGAAAAATCTTTAGATGATTCACATATACAATATAAATTTTAAAATATACAAGAATATTATTGATAAATATCACTTATTGATGAAAATAGCTATGAGTGTTAATAATTAATTTCAATTTTGGTATCGACCTAAATACCTTACGTAATACTAGGAAACTGATATTTACCATCCTAATATTCATATAGCATGATTCTAAACCATTTATGTATACCCCTTATTTAGTTTTAAGACATATTTGTTTCTGGATACATATATTTCTTAGCTTCATTTATGTGATCTTTCATCAAAAAAATCCTAAAACCAAAAATGGTTTTCAATATAATAAGTGTAAATGTTCATATAAATATGAAAAATCAATCCTAGTTTTTATTTTTCAATGGAAATATCATTTCAACCTTTTATACATTTGGTTCACCTTATGACTCTATTTATTCAATCCATGGTTATTAATGTTCACTTTCTATTTGTCCCTCTAAACTAATTATTTAACATAATACTTAAATAATTCATAATGGTTCAAAAATGGAATATGATAAACAAAATAATGTCTCATGGGTGTGTTTAAATAGAACTAAAATTATTCCTCATTGTCTTGACCTAGGTTATGATTGTGTTAATACCCAATCTTCTTTCTTCAGGGTTATTACACCTTGGTACATTTTTACGAGATCCTACATCCACTTGTAATATCCAAACCATGATATTATTTCTACAATAACTATAAAATATACACTCTAAAAAACATTATGATGTTATCCTATACTTATAATAAATTCTTATACTTATCCCTATGGTTATAAATGATGTTATCATATATTATTACCAAAAAAATAACAAAACTAATCCTCAAAAATAATTAAACTCTACTATGATACCAACTAAGATTCCCCCGACCCACACTCCCAAATCCAGTGCTAAAAACACATTCTTTAAACACTAACATTGGTATAATGTGAGATGGCCAATATATATTTTCCATAATTAAAAAAGTATAAGCATTAAAACCCAAAAATAATCTTATAAAACCATGAATGGAAGCTTTAGTATCTTTAAAGATCTACTACATAAGAAACATATTTTTTGATACTTGAAAATATTAATATTCATTCAAATCCATACTAGATATACTTCTAGGAATATATTAGGTTATACCCATTTTTATAACCTAGGTAATGGAAAACATAAAAAAGGTGTGAGTTCATATGGAAACCCTTCTCTTTTTAAAATATTAATCCATGATTTATTACATAAATGTACACATAATAAAACATGGAGGATTGAGAATTATATTGTATTTGAGAATTAGTAACATTACAAAAAAACTTAAAATAGGAAATTCATCACCATTTTTGAAAAGTTACTTAACATGATTATATCATTCCTTATTACCTAACACTGAATGGGATAACTTGGGGACATACTTAAGAAAGGGTTGAGTTATAAAACCTGGTAAAGGATTAAACAAGGCATAACATGAAGAAAGTAATACATGTTAGGAAAACTGAACATAAATGGACATGAAAGGGGGAACAATAGTAAACATGAACAGTGAGACATGATATAGCATGATAACATAAACTAAAAAACAAACCTTTAACAGTGAAGAAATTTATTAGCACAGATAAAAGTGTCCTTTTTCAGCCTAAAAAGTGATGATAATAGGTTTTTTTTATCAGTGCTATAAAAAATTGATTAATATTACCATTTATCACTATTTTTTAGTATTGATAAAGGGTAACCTTTATCAGTGCTTTAATGTATTGATGATACAAGGAACCCTTTATATGAACATTATTTTTAACGCTCATAAAGGTCCAAAATAAAATGAAAAAATTATTCGAATAAAAATTAATTTTTTTTAACAATTTTATTAATTAAATAATTATTGATAATAATGAATAAATTGAATATATATATATATATATATATTATAAATATTAATAAATAATATATATTAAAAAATTTATATGTAAAATTAATGAAATTAAATAGTGAAATAAAAAAAATTAAAATGACTAAATGAAGAAAAATACTAAACATTTTACTAATTAAATAAATATTGATAAAAATGAATATATTAAACATAAAACTATATAGATTATAAATATAAATAAATATTATATATTACATATAGAAAAATATAATGAATAAATGGTAATAATTAAACAAAAAAAATAAAAATGAATAAATTTTAATTATTAAAAAAAATATTAAAAATGAAGAAATGATGAAATTAGTAAAAAAAATTATTAATGAATCAGTTATTAATAAAAATTAATAAGTTATATATATATATATATTAATTATAAATAGTAATTAAAAATTTATATTAAATATAAATATATAGATGTAATAATAAAAAACATATTAATATCTTATTCATTTTTGATGTTCTTTGATTTTTCAGTTTAACATATATCAAATGTGTATTACATTGATTTCACTTACATATATATAATTAATGTATTTTTACATATAATGCATAGACAAAAATATTTACACAGTTAATGAAATATTATATAGAAACACATACACCTAATATTTATGACATTTATTCATAATTTAGTATATTTTTTAATTTTTATTATAAAATGATACATTCAATATATTATTTTTTTTAATGATTCAATTATAGTTACTATTTTAACATTATTATAGTTATGAATTATTTATTCATGTTTAAAATTTTCTACTTTTTATTTTTTATTTTGTTTATTTAATCATATTCTATTATTTATTTTTATTTATTTATTTACAAAGCCTTAGTATTTTCAATATGAATTCATCTTGAAATCAATATATATCCATATTATTTTTGATAATTTATATTTATTTAATAAAACTTATCCATTTTTTCATTATTTTTATGGTGTAATAATTTTTTATTTTTTATTTTCACTTCTGTTTAAAATGCATGAATTTCATATTATATATCAATAAATAATGTTAAAAATATATTTATAAATAAATATATTTATTATCTTTATAAATTTATAAATTTATAATTATTATAAATAAATTAAAATTATTTTTTAAAAAGTATTTATATAATTATAAATAAATAATTATATATTTTAAATTATTATAAAAATATAATAATTTTATTCAAATAATGAATATACTATATGTATATATATATCTATATCTATTTTATATATATATATACTTATATGTTGAGGTTGAAGCCTCAATTTATTCAGGGAATGAGGATATATTACAAAGAAAAGTAATCTACATACAATGGAGAGATGTACTCAGCGAGACTCAAACTCGTGACCTAACCAAGACCCATAGGGTCACCTCACACAACAATCCATTGTTTTGTGTATTAATAAAAACAAATTTATGGGTATGTGGTAATGTTACAAAAAGATTACATTATCACCAGAACATTCCCAATAAATACATTCAAAGACAACATACCAAAATCAAACATCAACAACCAAAATCAAATAGCACAGAGAATATGAGACCTTTGCCACCTTCACCAACCAAACAGGGTCAATCATTCTACACTGCCTCCACAACAAAAATAACTCAAAATTTGAAATTCAATAGTGGAAACAATCATATAGCCATAGGACCAAACCGAAACGAACCGCTCTCCATCTCTATAGACACATCACTAACCTAATCACCTCAAAACAATCACATCCATCATCAAAATATTGTCACCTATGTCACCTCCATCAATTCATGTCACCAAACCTCTCTGGTGAGACTCACTAGATATCATCATCATTGAAACGGGACCATCGTTGTCACCGTTGATTCACTCTCATCATCGTTAAAGAGTCGTTGTCGTCGGGCCACTGAGAGGACAAACATCAGAAAACTAGATGATTAACCTTCCTAGGCAGCTCACCCTAAAGCACCAAATACCTTAGTACCAATACAAAAAATCACCGGTGACATACGACATCCCCTGAACCCACCTCCAGTGCGATATTCCTCAAAAAAATAGAAATCCACCTAAGGAACATCACTGCAGGCACCAACAACACAGCACCGACAACACCAGGAAGCAACAGACACGAACACCAAAGAGATCTACAACGTAGGCCAATGAGGGAAAGAATGAACTTAGGGAAGAAACCCAAAAGGAAATTGGAATAAATGAAAAAATAGGGATGAAATATAAGCAGAAACCATAATAGGAAGAGAGAGAGAGGAGACCCAGGGTATGAAACCCTATTGACAATCAATCCAAAAAATTAGAAGAGATGGGAACGAGAATGAAACCCTAAGAGGATAACGAGAATAAACCCCTAAAGAGAAACCCAAAAAGAATAATGGGATCTGAAAGAGGGATCCACCAACTAATTTTCTCCCAATGCTCAAATCACACTGCCATAGTCCCAAACCAATCAAAGAAAACAACATATCCAACCAGGGTGGGGTTGTGTGCGTCGAGTAAGATCTACTGAGCAGGGTTAGAAGGGGGGAGAAAATTGAGAGACATCAATGGTATAGAAGACAGTGAACCTAAGAGACCGATACCAGATTCCTGGAGAGGGAGAGGTGATGTTAAGAGCCTGAGAAAGGAGAGATAGAAGGGGAGAAGAAGAAAAAGGGGATTTGAACCTTCCATAGAGGTAACAAATCCCTAGAAGGAATAAGTGAAGCTGAGATCCTGAGTGTAACATCCCAAGATTTCATAGTACATTATTTCTTCAAAGTAATTCAATAACTTACACTACAAGCTACACCTAGTTCAAGCGCACCATGACATTACCAAACTAGCCGTTCAAAAGCAGTTATGAATAGTATTAACTGAATTTTGAACATTATATAATCCTTATAATTTTAGAATCCATATTATGAGTTTCTTAGACATAATGTAAGAACATATTCATTTTTTTTATAAAAGAAGTATTTTTCAAAAAATGCAACATTACCGCCTTTTAATGGTGAACCCTTTTTAAATTAAATATTTGAAACTTTTATATATTCAATTTGACAAAAGGAACTTCTTCTTTAGAATCAGTACATAAGAATCTAGTTTTAATAAATTTTTGGTGTTTTTTGATAACTTTCATATTTGGGTGAATAGTAAAAAATACTATATTTAAACTGAAAACAACTTTTTTAATAAAAATAATTTATAGTGTTAAATTGTACATTTTAATGGTTTGGAAGTATAAATAGATTATATTTTTACCATTAAACCCAATTATGGTCATTTTAAGTAATTTCACTTTGAAATTGGACATAAACAAGTGTCAAACTTTTGATAGTTATTATTTCTTAAAAATAAGCTTTTTGGTTTTGACAATAGGAATTAATTTTAAATTAATTAATGAAACTTCTATGTTTTTAAATTGGTAAAATAGAATTAATTTTTGAATTTAGAATAACAAAATTAGCTTAGGGTGAATTTTTGGTATTTTTCTGAAAACTTTCAATTTTTGATAAATAGTGAAAAACATTGCGTTATTATTTTAAACCCACTTTTTATTTAAATAATTAATTATTTTATTTAAATTAATTTTTATTCAAAATAGATACATAATATAAATATTAGTTCAATGTAATTCATTGGAATATTTTTATAATAAATTAGATGTATAAAATTTTATGGAACTTTTTACCTTCTTTTACCCACCTTCTTGGAGCATTTGAAAATTAGTATAAAACTTATTTTTACCGCTTCAGTGAGTTGAATTTCAAAAATCCGAGTGACACAGTTAACCTTAGTATGTAAAATGTGGTTTAATTAGATGAAGATAATTTTTGGTGAATAGTAACATTTGACTTTTATTTACCATAATTAAAAGTAAATAGGGTAATTAAGGGTAAAAATGATATTATAATTATCTTAACACATGTCCTAATTCTATTGGATAAGTGTAATTCAGCCAAAAACAACCTTAGGAATTAAATATGACCCTTTAGGTCCACTTGGATTATATTAAGAAATTTATTATTATTTAATTTAAAAAAGAGTTAAAAGTGTTAAATTCAAGTTTTCATAACTAAAACATTTTAATATAGGGTTATAAATAAGATAAGTTTAACTATAAATATTCATTATGAAGATAAAAATATTTCCTACATAATGGTATTATATTTATAATTTTTATACATTAAATATTTTTATTTATTTATGACACAATGATGATGTGGTAATTACCTTATTAATGAATGATTAAAATAATTGATATTATAAATATCCAAATAAATGTAATTTAAACATTTTGATGAATTCTAGTAATTTTATAGGTTAATATTACATGTTAGGGTTGATTATATAAAAAAATTCTAAGTGATAAGGTTGTTATTACTTTCACAAAAACAAAATACCAAATAGTTTTAAAATTGACATAAATTAATTTTTAAAACAAATATTGTATTATTGTTTGATATAATATTCCTAAAAATCTAAGTTTCGGAAAAAGGGCATAAATATTATTATATATGTCATTAATTAACCACTTGATGTTATTTTGGATGTTTATAGTATGTTTATTAACCATATAGTGTAAGAATACAAGAAGACATGGTAAAAGTTAAATTATTTAACTTAGAGTTGAATCTAAAGGATAAGGTTAAAATGGTAACCTAAACTTTTATAAAACCTATTGGTTGATAGTATTTAAACCCATCCCCACTTTATATTCTAAATAAATCAATTTAGATCCATTATATACCGAATATGATTTTATTATAAAATAATATTTCAATCTTTTCCTAAGGTGCCCCTCACCACTCTTATAAAAGGGCACTCCCCCTTCTCTCAAATTCACACCTTCAAATACATTTGGCTCAGACAACCCCTACCAAAATATCTTTTCAACTGTCCTCCCTTCATCCTAGAGTCATTATTTTAGTCATAAATCCAACCTTAGGATCCCTTTTGATCAAATCTAATGGAAGAACCTGAAGAAGAGGTAAATATTTCATCACCTCTTTCAGGTTCTTTTCTTATTCCACTTCCTCTTTATTTGTTGTTTCCAATATAAAATAATAAATACAGTATCTTCTATATATTGTGATGTTATTATAAAAATTGTACAACCATATTTATTATTCTATCAATACTATAAATGAAAAATTCACCATACATGCGTACGTACGGATTACCGTCTCCACGTCGTGGTGTAGTTTGTTATTCAAACACTTCATCATTTGGATGGGTATAATAATGAGTATAAATGATGAAAATAATAAAATAAAATGATAATTATTCTGTATATATGATATTCCATCCAATTATATATTATTTTAATATCAAAATAATGATATTGTCACTCATACGTACGTACGGATTATCGTCTCCACGAACACGATGAGACTCATTCCCCATTGTAACCATTCAAGAATAAGTTTTATTTGATGATTAAAAATAATGTTTAAAGACTTGATATCATTCTGGATATGAATAAGAAAAATCTCATCCATAACAAACATTACTTATGTAAGAAATAATATAAAGGAAAACAAATCAGTTAACACCCGAAACGACGATAATACTAAAATATCATTAATAAAGAATTATTAGAAGATCATATATGATATAATGATTATGTATATGGTTCTTGTATAATTTAATAACAATGATTTAACTATTATACATGAGGTTAATGTACCCTCAACCAAGGAAAAGTACAAGGTAAGAGTTAATTCTACAATCTCTTCATTATCTGAGGTTGTTTATACGTAATTATCTACTGGGACCTCTTTATCATCCACATCCATGATTCTTAGAATGTATTTCAAAAGATTTTTAATATTTACTAGACAATGGGTTAAAGTAATTTATACCCTTATTTGACCTAATATTTTTTTTGAAAGTAATCTTTCTGTCGTTTTCCAAACAAGGTACTTTATAACCTTTTCGACAAAATGAAGGTAAGAATGTATTTTTTAACTTATACGGCAGGTGCGGCTATTTTCTTCTGTTATATCATCGTCGAAGCTTCCCTTACAAGCTTATAAGAATATTTTCAAAAAAAAAAATCTTTATAATTATGTGACTCTTAAATGATTTCAAAATAAAAAGAGATATTTCTCTCAAATAGTTTTGATTTCATCTATGTCAACATCCTTTGATAAATTTTACACTTGTTTGAAGTTGATTTATTATGATACAAATCTCACATATTATATTTAAGGATTTGTGATATTTTTGACTATGGATGAGTTATTTTTATTCGATTGATGGTTTATGGTTAAATTATTGACATTTCGTATGCTAGTTTTAATACAAATGTTTATGTTATATTTTAACCTTTTCTTAAGATGAATATATTGGAATACTATGTTCCGGTCTGGGGACCGGTAAAAGTAAGCTCTCAAGGTTGGGGTCTGGTTACAGTAGACCCTCTGGGTTGGAGTCCGGTTATAGAGTCTCTTCAGGTTGGAGTCTGGTTACAGAGGCTCTCTGGGTTGGGTCCGGTTATAATTAGCCCCTAGGTCCTAGCACGAGGCCTTGACACAGAAATTAAAGTCTGGTACTATACATTCTATCATTATGAAATTAGTTATTACATGTGATTATTCGACTAGTAGAATATCCATGTGAATGTTTATTTAGTAATTTTTGATTTATTTTTTTGATATTATGTTCAAGTTTATGTTTAAAAGGCTGTTGTTTTTATTACACATATTGCCTTAAAATTTTATAGCTTTTGATAAATTATTTACCCTTACTGAGCATCTGAGCTCACCCCTTTATTATGTTTTATTTTCCCTAGATAGCAAGAAGAGTTTTATGTTTGAGATGGAGGGTTAATCTAAGGATACAATGGTAATCTCAAAGGATTATTTTTTAGAGTTGTATTTTAGAATGTGTAATGTAAGGTTCATGTATGTAATCTATTTTTCAAGATTACTAAACTAATCGGTCTTTCGAGACTTGATTCCTTGTATCATGCCAATATTATATAATATTGCACCGACTCTGGGTAACTGGGGTCAGGGCATTATATTGAGAGAGGAATCTAGGGGAGTGAGGTGTCATTCAAGGGATGGCCACAGGGGAACCTACTAGGGAGATGCACCAAATATATATAATTTTATAATAATATATAATAATATTAATATATAAATATTAATTTTTAACAACATTCATATATTTATAAATTAAAAAAAAATTACTTAAAAAATTATAAAATTATTATTAATATGTTTAAATAGTTAAAAAATTATAATAAATATATTTAAACAATGAATAAATTTACTAAATTTATATTTTTATATATTATTTATATATATGTGTTTAAATTTTTCAATATTCATATTTATATAAATATATATATTGTTATAAATATATTTATAATTTTAAAATTATAATTAATATATTTAAATAATTAATATATTTACTATAATAATATTTATATATATTTATTAAATATATATATAATTATACAAACATACATAATGATATATCTATATATAATGATATAAATATATTTATAATTATAAATAAACAATTAAAAATATATTTTTAAATGTATATTTACTATATTATTAAAATAATATATTTATAATTATAAATAAAAATATATTTAAAAAAACTATTTATCTAATTATAAATAAATAATTATATATTTAAATAATTATAAAATATAATAAACAAGTATTTAATTATATTAATATATTTAAAAAAATTATTTATATTTTTAACTATAAATCCTTTTTCAATACTGAAAATTTATGGCTGATAAAGATGAATTTATAAGAATATTTTTAGCATTGATAATGTTTTATTATTTTTAGTGCTAAAAACGAATAGATGAATATGCCTCTTATTAGCGCATATCAATTTATCATATATAAAAGGAATATTTTTTTTGCTTTTTTAAGAGCTGATAAAAGTTCCCCCAATATATTTAAAAAACCATTACTCTGACTGATTCAGTCATGATTCTCAAGATATTGTAGAGCTCCCCTACTTCCTATGCTTCTCCACTACCTTCTCTCGAAAGAATCAAAGCTATAATCTTATGTATGTTATTTTCTCCCTCTCATATCTTGTTGATTGCTTGTTTGGGTTCTGCAGTTTTCATTTTTTTTCTATTCTCAACCATGATGAACCCTACTTCTTCATTAGATAACAATGAATCCTTATGCTTTATAACATTAGTATTTTCTTCAATGGGTTCCAAACCTTCTCCTGCTTCTTTCCAACCCCTCATCTGGAATCCCTACCCTTCTAAAATTCCCACATAGGGCAACCCTTTTTTCATTGTAGAATTATATGTCCACCACAGTATCCAATAAAACATGACCCATCCTCACTACCCACCTTAGAGATGTCATGTACATTTTCTACACCTTCCACTATTCCAATTTTAGGATTAATCATTTTTTATTGGTAGTCATCTAGCTCAAAACTCTATCATCTATGACATGTTGACAAACCATTATCAATTTTGGAATTCTAAGACATTAAAAAATATTTAAATCATGTAGGATACATATTATTTTGTAATTTATGAATTTTGGAGTATTTTTTGAAGGTATATAATTTATTATTTATTAACATTTAAATGTCTTATTCATGGTTTAAATAATTCAATACTAATTACATAACTCCATTGATAAGGGATTTAGATTCATCTTGAACATAATCAATGACAGTAAATGGTTTTAATTATATAATATTTGTGATATCATGGGTTATATCAAATATTGGTCAATTATTATATATTACACAAGCTATAATAGAAATATTTAAGTGATTATCATGTTTTATGATTCAATTAATGAATTTGATGTTTACGATACCAATTTTTTTATTGTTTTTATATATGTATTCAATATTTTATTTTTTAAATGAAATGGTTCATAATATATATATATATATATATATCTGTGTGTGTGTGTGTGTGTTTATAGGATAAATATATTCTTCAAATTATTTAACTATAATCATACACAAATATGATCCTAATAATCATTACATTGTAAAATGAACTAATAAACATTTATAAATAAATATTTTTTCTAAGGAAACTATATGAATTATTATAAAATGTAACATGATTTTTTTATAAACATTAGAATCTTAGGAAATGAAAAATTATGTTACTTTTATTTAGTAAATCTTCCTTTTTTATCTTTTTATACATTTTTTAATGAATGTTTAGATAATTATGTTACTTGTCTAATAATTTATTCTCTAGAGATTTTTTTTGAAAAATAATAGTATTAAACCTAATATGTAATTAATTTTTATTATTTTTTTGAGGTCTATTACCTTATAATATATTATTTTAATAATCACTTGATATTATTTGAAATTATTTTTAATATACCTTTCAATGTATGATTACAAAAATTTTCTACAAGAAATACGTGCATGGATATGATAAAAACAATTTTTTTCATATATTATAATTTATGGGTATTATGTGAGGGATGGGTGTGGTATGTTAGAATGTGAGTTAATATGGACATTTTAGTGATTCAATGAGGTATAGGGTGATGGATATGTGACATTTTTTTGCTATTTATTGTTCTTATTTATGGTGTTTCAGATGATATGATTAACTAATGTATTATTGAACCCATTGTGTAGTTCTTTCCTAAGTGAACCAATTGTGTTAGGAATTTACCATATTTCAAAATAACTTACAAAGGAAAATGGATATGTTATACCCATTTCAGGATTCAGATTAAATTATTACAAGTGATTTTTATCCCTGAGTGATAGTCAATGATGCTAAGGGTCTAAGATCGAATCCCATGGTACCTGCGATGTGGTTATTTATGGAGGGAGATAAATAATTTTTTCTCCTCCTATGATACAATTACTAACCTATTATTAGTGAAATTATTTGAATGTCAGGGAATGACCATGGTATAAAAAAATGTACAATTAGTATAATTCACTAGTATGAAATGAATTTGTTACATTCTATTATCATGGTGTCCTAGTTAGTACATAATTAATTGACTTACATTTTTAATTTGAGTGTTAATACATTTAATATATACTATGATATTTTCATTTTCATATATTTTAGGTGACTTTTTAGTATTTACTTGTTTATTTTTATACTCACCCTAGAGATAAAAATCAATGGATATAGATATCTTATATTTGAGACATAGGTTAGGGAAAAGAACCAGTAACATAGATTAGATCGATGTAGCTTGGTGGGGATGAGATGATTTTCTCATGGTAGTGTTCGGGACCATTTAGCATTTTCAAATGAGATTTGAATTTTTAAATTAATATGTGGTAATTTAAAAAAATTTAAATAGAAAATTATCATACTCACTAGCTTCATCTCATAAATTGTTATTATTGCATTTTGTTTCTAGAGACTCGTCCCCCATATATTCTTTATTGTTTGAACAACTCTGACCAGTAGTCATCCAAAATGATCACTGGTACCCGGTATGGGGTGAATACCACTTAGAGTAGTTCTAGAAACATAGGTTCATGTCTATAAGGAATTGATGGTGAGTCTTAATAAGAAAAATGTGATAATAACTATTCAGGATATCGAGATAACGAGGATGAAATTTTCTTATAACTTTCTCCTTTGGATGGATTCAGATGATAACATCAACCATAGTGGAGTAATTCTTTTCTTAAATTTTTTTACCCATTTCCTTCAAAATGGATGAATGCTAATCATTTAACAAAGGAGTAAGAATATGGATTGAAATAGATCATCATGTTTTCAATAGATCATGCATGCAACCCTCCTCAAATCCATTATATGTGTTTATGTTTTTATTATTCAAGAAAAATTAAATATTTAACTACTCATGCAGACAATGTTTTTTATTCATGATGATGTTACCAATATTGAGGAAGAATCAACTATTGATTATGAAACTGTATAATTTTTAGGGGATCAACAACCTATTGATGAAGAAAACAGTGACACAACCTTAAAGTGTTGAATAAAATTATCATGTCAATAATTAAAGTCATAAAATTTGAGGTTAGTTGGAATCTACCCAGCCAACCTTTAAACCAAATCTAGTCAATGTTCATTAGTTATGTGGGGGTCACAATGAGGATGAATATGTCGATTGATATTTATTTAAGGTGTAACATCCAACCTGTAACGAAGGAAACCCTTTTTAAATATATAAATGAAGTGTTAAGATATTAATTATTATATTTTACCGAAAAAATATATAATGAAACATTGGTATAATTTTCATTATTTATTATCAAGTTATTTTATTTTATAATATTTTAGTAATAAATTTTTATTAATGGTTACTGGAAAATCCCATTGAGTCTTCTAGAATTATCTTATGATGTTACATCTTATGGATTTTGAGGAGAAATTAAATCCCTACCAACATGTTTTTTATGAACACATTATAAAGTAAGAAACATGGACTTATTTAATTAATTGTCACAATAGTAAATCATTTCTTATGAATTGAAATTGATAAAATATTATTTTATTTATTTAATTTATCCAATTTATTCAAAATTATTAATTTATGAAATAGAAAAAGTGTGATGAAATTGAAGAATTTGTATCAAAACCCATGTACCCCTATCACAAAGTAAGAATGGGGTACGCTTCACTAGAGAATAAATATTTATGTATTTTAAATATACAGTAAAAGATTTATGTGATATGAAATAAAATATTTTAAATTTTTTATATGTAGAATGATTAATCAACATCTGAATTCACTTACATCTCATGTCATGTGCTATGGATAGAGGCTTGGATAAATAAGTATGGTAAACCAGTTAATGAAAATACAAAACTAGTATTTGAAGAAGGTGTATGTATGAAACAATAGTATTATGTTAATCCTTATAATAGTATTACATAAAAAATAGCTATTTATGTTAATTTTTTAATATAGTTTAGACACAAGAATCAGCAGTGACCGTACCAAAAGAAAAACTACTTTTAGAAGCATTGAAGTGGCCAGAACAATATGGTTATGCTAGAGGATTAGGTTTTGAAGTGTCTCCTAAAACATATTTTGAGAAGATAAAACTAGATTAAGATATATATAATATAGTGAGATGATTGTAGAAAAAAATTTAATCATTGGAATATATTATATTATGGTCTAGTTTTCCATTCTAATGTATGAGAAATGATCAATGTTAACCGATGGTTGAACAACGATCTACACATGAACCAAATTACCTCTAGCATTGAGGCTAGCCATTCCCCCAATCACATAACAATACCAATGTAATCATTTGTTTCATTAATGTTTCTCCTAATTATGTATAAAAAACATCTAGTAACATTATAATACTAAAATTCTATAGGGTATAGTTGTATGTGATTTATATCTAACAACACCCACACAACACCTTGTTAACAGGGGTAAGGTGTATAATATCCCAAAAGATAAAATATACAATAAATACCTTCCAAATGATCACATGATAGTTGGTATTGATGTATGCCACGATCCGATTGTTGTGTTTCATGTTCCACTTATAGATCAGGTTATTACAGTAGTCAATGGTGTTATTGGAAAATTCATAACATGGTTGTATAAACACTTAATGATACATGGGGTATGGATTTATAAAGTTCAAATGAGAAAATTATAATAATTGATCACAAAAGTTCTATAGTGAGGTATGAAATTACATATAGATAATATTATAGGGGTATGGAAGACCGGAACAAGAAAATCTATTAAAGTGACCATGAAATCAAAATGACCAACCATAAGTACATTTACCCCACCAGTTCCAGAGAAACATTTATTATCATTACAAATTCGTGTATACTCCATATTTAAAGATGAAAATATTTATTACATTCTATATGAAAATATATTATGGAACATTCATGACATATGTAATTGGTCTCGAGGATATAAATGAGATTCTCATGAATTAATGGATTGGTGTATCATTTTTTAATAAATTCATGTGGAAAATTTTTATAATACATCTATCCAAATAGTGAGATAAATATTGATTTAGTTAACAAATATTCTTATTTTCTATAGTTTTTTTATTAATACTATATAAACTGAAAATTGTGTGAAGAAATATTCGTATTCATTTATCCATCTATAATTTATATAGAAAAAAAATACTTTAGATGGTGAATAAATTATGAAAAAAATAGATGAGATACTCAATGTGTTAGAGAAAAAGTATTGGACAATTGAATCTCTTTTATTCCTACAATGAAGAAGAAATACTCTACAATATAATCACATAAAATATATTTTAATTTTTTCATTATATATTTGTTTTTTTGGAAACCCTAGATATAGATTGCAATCAATGTTGATACCCCAAATATTTATTTTTTGGATCCAATGTAAGGATATCAAACAATCTGACCACACATGATGGGTATTGTGAATTTTTAATACACTTAAATCAACATTTTATATATTAACAAAAAAATATATGTTTCATTTTATTTTGTAACTATAAATTTATTATGATAGGGAGGTAGATAAATATATGCTAAATTATAGCATAAAGTTAGTGTGTGAACACATAAAGCCTATGGATTATTAAAAACTAAAATATATTGAGATATATATAGAAATATTTAACAATAAAAAAAATATTTCAAAACAAATTACGAATTTTGTTCAATGTTTCTACAGTGTTCTAAGCATGATAATGGATTTGATTATAGATATTATGTCTCCAAATTTATTATAGAGATCATAAATCTTGAAAATACCTACATCCCCCAATAGGTAATTTTTGAAGATAATTAAAATTTCATTAAATATATTTCTTAATCATTTATTTGTCAATATTTTATCAAAACAATCATAATTTCTAATAACATTTGTACTAAAACAAATAATTAAATATTCTTATAGATTATTGGGCAGTGTACATGTTGCCATAATGATTTACAATAAAAACATTAGGTGATTACTTATTATGTTTATGGCATAGTATGAGCTATTATCATAGAAATATATTTGGTGTGTAAAAAATTAGTATCATAATGCCTGTATATTATTTTTGTTCTATTCTTCAAGGATATGTATAAGGATGGAAATCAATTTCTTTAGAAGCATTAACCTGAAAACAATGAAATTGTTCGACAATAGAAGAAGCGAAGGTGGTAGCAGAGGCCGAGTTCGAGATGGATATGGCATTGGCGACTATTCTAGAGGAGGAGGTGGAGTTAGAGAATGAGGCGGAAGAGTATTTGAATTGTTGGCATCCAAAAAATAAAGTTTTTAGGAAATGGAGTAGAATGAGTATCGTAATAATGTTTTCATTGAGAAAAATTGTTGAGAAGTTTCCATGACACTTTTCATTTAAGATATGAGACATTGTGAATGTTTTTAATGTGTCATATGGAAAAAATGTTTTTCACCACTTGTTTAGGTGATTTTATAGAAGAATTTATGTAAAGGGTTTTTTTTCAAAAACATAACAAAACATCACTTATTTTTTCAAAAATAATTATCATAGGCTATAATTTCTATTATAACATTAAAAGTACAGTAAACTATTACTGTTGTTTGGAAGATACCCCTACCAATAAAAACTAATGAACAAAAAAATTTACAATTGCTTGCCCATTACATCTCTACACTATAAAGAAAGGGTCTTAGTAGTGTAGCTAATATTCACTTGACAGTCATACAACACCAATCCAATAATTAAACATGTATACAATCCAACTCAAATTCATGAATAAATATGTTTATAATCAACCACTAAAGCTTTCATGTGTTTGACAAAACTTTTTGAGGCCACGCATCATTGACAGACTATTTTCACCGAAGAGGGATGATATTAAATGAATCATGACATAAAATGAAAAGAAATTTCCTTATAAAGAAATCACAAAAATGAAAAAACAACTTCAAATGAAATCATGAAATAATGAAAATATAAATGAATAAACCTTTGAAAAAGATGCTAATAGATTGTTCCAAAACCTCTAAAAACAAACAAATACAAAATTTCATCGACTATATCCTAAATTTTCTTAAAAGAAAAATATTGTGGTCTCACTTTGGTGAGTAGTGTAATTATTTGGGTTATTTGGTCATAAATTATATGTAGGATATAATATCTAAATTCAAGTGAAATCCTTACAAGTAAAAGTCATTATGCATGTTCCCATTCATTATGAAAAATGATCCATGTTCTGAAGCTCCATAATAAAAAACCCATCCTTATTATGAATAAAAATACATGAGAATAGGGATATTTACATTTTTATAAAAAAATACATATGATGTGATATTAGATTTTATCATCACCATGAATATTGAAAATTATATGCTAATATATAACAAAACCCAAAAGGACTTAATGGATTCACTATGTTTCAATGTAATTTGAATGCTATAAAAGTCTATAAGGAAGTATAATACTATCAAAATGGGTAAATAATTTATAATAGAGTTTAAAACCTTATAAAAATATATAATTGATCAAAATAAAGTTTTTTCCCTCAAAGAAGGTAAATAAATTATCATGGAGTTTATACTCTCTATGATGGTGAAAGGGTATGATAGATTTTATTATGTTCCCTCAAATATCATATGTAAATATTTATTTTAGTTCAATAAATGAATGATGATATGTTTACACTAATGGTTAATGTTTTCTTGGAATAATTTATTTCCTCAAAAAGTATGAATCACAAATGTAATATGATCATACAGTCCACAAGGATGATTCTCTCATGATGATGTTATTTTTATTTTATTCTCCAATGCGTTCAACATTATAGTTTATCAAACTATAATATTTTTAGATGTCCCATAGCATTGAATAAAATGTAGGATAAAAATAAAATGTGTAATCAACCATACCTCAAAGAAATACATTATGTACCTTGTATGACCCAAATTTTGTGGTTTTAGTTAAAACTTGACATTTTATTAATGTATAGTTTCATATTGATGTTTAACCTATTTCCTTATAGTTTTAGTAACATAGAAATTGTTTCATTATAATGGTGGATTCTTTTTCCCTATTTGGGGGTATTTTTTCAAATATTCTCTTTCTCTTGAGGGATTGGACTTTGAGGATAAAACTAAGATAGAAAAAAAAGAAAATGGCTAAAAAATGTATCGAACAATATGTTTTTAGTTTATAATTTACAATTTAGTTAAAAAAAGTCATAAAAAACTAAAATATGAGAAAAACAATTCATATTTTTTAACACTTTATAAAAAAATACATTAGTCATTTGTGATGTGTAAGAATTTACCACACCTCAATGTGATAGAATATGTGCTCGGTAAGGATCAAAGGGTCCGTTATTAATTTAAAATTGATATTTTAGTTCAAAAAGTGTCACTCACTAAAAAATTAAAAATAACCATTGGATTGTCTTGATAATTTCATAAAACAATTCATAATTCATTTTCATTATTTATGAGTTATTCTTACATCAAACCCACCCATGATGTGACTGGTATGACACAATGTGCATGATTTTAGAATAAAATGACATTTAAGTAAAAACACAAGGACATAATCAAAATTGGGAAAATGCATTTATATTATTCAAATAATTTATGAAAATGATTCATATGTAATTTTGGACATGTATGTATCATTATCATATCAATCTGACATATGGTGTGATTGATATGACTCCAAGTGTGTCTTTTTATTTAAAATTGACATTAATTTTACTAAAAGTACTACTAACATACTCAAAATTGATCAAATGAATTCATATTGTTTTAATACTTTAAGAAATTTATCAATATAACATTTTTGACATGTTGGAATTAGACACACCTTAATTTGATACATGAAGTGCCTAATATGACACAAATATTATATTACCATTTTAAATATGATATTTCAGTACAAAAAATGTGGTATTCAATGAAAAATGATAATACAAACATGGGTTGTCTAGATAATTTTGGAAAATGGTTCAAAATTATTTTTTGATGTATAGAAATTAGTCTCCTGTAAAACACACACACAATGTAACCTATATGACTCAGTGTGCATGTTTCTAGATTAAATTGAAATTTTAGTAAAAAACAGAAGTGGTATACTCAAGAAAAAACAAAAAAAAAGGATTGTTTTGATACATTAGGAAAATGATCCATATGTCATTTTAGATGTGTAATAATCAGATTCACCTCAATCATATGAACTGTGTGATATTTATGACTCCATGTGCATCTATTTATATAAAATTGACATTAATTTTACTAAAAAAGAACAATAACATACTCAAAAAAAATAAAACACATTCATATTTTTTTATACTTTAGGAAAATGATCCAAAAGTCATTTTTTATTCCAAGGAATCAACCTCACCACAATCGGATACACGATGTGCCCAATATGACTCAAAGTGTATATTTTCATTTTAAGATTGAAATTTTAGTATAAAAAGTGTCACTCACTAAAAACAAAGAAAAAATTCTCTAATTGTATTAATAATTTTGGAAAATAGTTCATAATTCATTTGTGATGTGTAGAAATTAGTATCCAATCAAACACACACATGATGTGACTTGTATGACTCAATGTGTGTGTTTCAATTTAAAAGGACATTTTAGAAAAAAAACACAAGTGGCTTACTCAAAATCGAGAAAAAACCTTTATATTATATTTATACTTCGATTTATAATTCAATTGGGTTGTGTAGGAATCATCCAAACTTTCAATCGATGCATGATGTGACTGGTATGACTAAACATTTTACTGTTTATATAAAATTGAAATTAATTTTACTAAAAAGACAACTGATGTATTAATAATCAAGAAAACACATTTGGATTGTTTTGATACTTTATGAAAATTATCCATATGTTATATTTGATGTTTAGGAATCAGTAAAACCTCAATTCAAGACATTATATTTCTGGTCTATCTCGACATTTAGTTTAATATTAACATTTTCTATTTAATTTATTTCTTTATATTATTAATAACATAAGAATTGTTTTCTTATATAGGTGTGTTCTTTTTCTCATGAAGGTGTGGTTTTTCTTTTATAATGGTGGATTATTTAAATATATAATAGTGTTTTTCTTGTTTTTTATCTATAAATTATATTTAATTGATAATCTATATTTGTATCTAATTTTCTAAATTTTTTGTGTTTTTTATGGTGCTATAGTGTGTTCTTACAATGAACTATAGTATTCCCTATTTTTTGTGTTGTGGTGTGTTATGAAATCACACTACATTATTCCCATTTATCAATGATGATAAAGGATTAATTTATCAAGACATTTATTAGCAATGATAAAGGGTGCCTTTATCATCACTAAATAAATATGCTGATAAATGTTGTCTTTTATCAGTGCTTCTAAAAGCGATGATAAAGGTAGCATTTATCAGTGCTTTTTTAGCACTGATAAAGGAACAATTCTTCAATTATTTTCTAGTGATAATAAAATCCTTTGCATTGTAATAATACTAAGGTACTCAATGTTTTTTGATCAATGATAAAGTCTTATCCTAGTGTTGTTAACGGCCTCTTTTGTTATAGTGATGAAGATAGTATGGAAATGTGGAAAAACAAATACACCACATCATAAACATAGGTAAAGTCTAACTTCTAAGAAATAATGATTAAAAAGTTACCATAATTGATTAGGTTAACTCATTAGTCCCTTTTATGACACCTAGTGAGACTACAAAATTAACCAATGCATTGGAACACTATATAATTTTGGGCACACCAGTCACTTATTTCATTTCCATGCTTATGTGTGATACATATATCATATTACATGGACTCATTCACCATAATATTTTATTTCTATATAAATGAGTGTGGAATACTAACATTTATTTACTAAATCAAGAATTATATGTTCATAAAGGTGAACACCCTTTATAGGAAATGGGATCGGATTTTCAATACATAATTGTTTGGCATGTAAAATCACTGTGAAATTCTTTCTGTATACGGGGGAACATGAATGTTCATGGGATGAATTAATTATATATAAATAGGTATCTAATTATTTAGACATCATAACTGAAGTATGGGGTATATGGAAGAACATATCCAAACATTAGAAAATGGGTTTAAGCGGCATAAGATAATGAAGATACTTGAATAAAGAGGAGAAGGAAAAGAACCCTTACCTTGAGTGTGTGACTTTGAATTCGTAGAAGGAGGTTTTTATAATATTGGGGAACTATTAGAGGACTCTATTGAGGGGTGGATAGAGTAATAAAATTCTACAATAATTTTTAGTGAAGAGTAATGAGAGCTTGTAGGGTTTATATAATAAATGAATAGGGAATTCTTTATCATTTCTCAAACATAGGTTTTGGACTCTATATAATAAAATAACCAAAGCCACAAACCATACCATAGTTTTTACAATGGTTTATAAAAAAGTGGATTGGTTTTATTTATTTAATTTTTTTAATTGATGAAATTATAAAAATAATACCCTTGCAGATTGGGAGGTGATTCATGTCCTTAATAAATAACTTTAAAACTATAACATATATTTTAAGTTTTGGAGGATTTATAAAATAAATAAAATAAACTAAAAAATAAATTTAAAATGTATATTTTATCATGGATACTATTTATAGTATTTATTACATTATCTTAGATCATTATAATGTCATAATACACAAAATATATTTATACTGTATTTAATTTTTACCAGAAAATTACACTTTCTTAGAAAATTATGAAAAAATAACCTTTATATAATTTCAACATTACGATTCAAAATTTCATATTCAGTTTATCAAAATAATGTTTTATATATTTAAATTTTCACTTTTAAACTAGAATCAACATTTATTTAGAAATGACAGTTTTTTTACAATAATAGTTTTCAAACCCTTAAAGAAATTATATTTGAATTCATAAAAGATATATGATAATTTATATATAATTAAAATTATTTTATGATAATACTTTATTAAAATATAATTTGTTTAAAAAATCCTTTAATTAATTAAAATAACCGTCTTTATTGGAATTGAATACAAATAAAATATTCAATTTGTATTTTATTGTATAAAAATAAAAATTGTTTATAAAGTAATAATAAGAAGTAAATATAAATATTATTAAATTAAAAATACAATATAATATTAAAATTAATATGGTCTTGATACAAATCCATTTAATACAACAGAAAATATCCTAAGGGTAAGGTGTGTGATGATGAGATTTTCATTGGGTGGTTCAGCGTACATTGTTTAGCTCGTGATCTCGATGAGCTTGAACATCTCCCATAAATAGTTTAACTAATGCCTAAGATATGGGATCTGAAAAAGGGATTGGTTTAGGGAAAATCATAGTGATATTACCTCCCTTGGGAGTTTTGATTAATGGGCTTCATAGTGTACGATTGTACTGTTTGAGGCAATCACTTACTTTTTATTTGAAAATTGGATTGGTTTGAACCCCATATTTATTTGAATCATATGATCATTATTCAATGGATATATTATCATATTTTATGATTCTTATAAATCTTTTAAATCTTCTAGGATATTATAAAACTAAATAATTTCATGTGTTTTCTATAACCATATTACATAATAAGACATTTAATTCAATCATAAGAAGAATTTTATTTATAAGATTTAAGGATGTTACAGTCTTCCCCTCTTTAGGAAACTATCATTTACTGCACTAACAAATAAGGTAAATTCTATTTCATTATATCCTCTATTTTACACATCTTTCTTCAATATTTTTTTTTATCTGCAGCACTTTGACCAGGTGAATTGACTTATATTGTTGAACATTGTTTCTATGATCTAATATCTTCACTAGATACCCCTAATATGATAGATCATTCTATGAAAGAACCACGTATTAATTGATTACATTTTAGTGGGTTTATATGTACTTCTTCCAGAGGGATACATGGAATAAATTACATATTTTATATAGGTTAGGTGGGAGTTCTAGCACATGATCCATAGCCCAGTTGGTATGGACTCTACAAGTGCATCTGGGAGACCTGGGATCAAATCTAGGTAGAGTCATTATTTCTGGTATTGTAGCAGTACTATAGAAGTACTGTAGCAAGTACTGTAGTGGGGAACTGTAGCGGGGAACTGTAGTGGGAACTGTAAAAGGTACTGTAGCAGGTACTGTTTGGCACTGTAGCAGTCAGGAATATGCCCCTGTTTGGGCCTTCAGGACACCGTTTTGGTCCCCGAGTCCTTTAAGGCCTTCGAGCCACCCAAGCCTTTGGGTCAGTAAGGCCTTTGGGCCACCTCAAGGCCTTCGGGCCACCTTAAGTGTAGATGCAAACCATATGACCTATGAGGAACAAGATCTACAAGGAGGATGAGTAAGGAGCTTTCACCATAGCAGAAGCTAAACGGATTGCAAGAATGGGAGGGTATGGCACCTGCCATCGGGATAATCCTGTTCATGCATGGGAATTCATAGTCGAACAGCCATGCGAAGGTGGAGAGATGATTACATGATGAACATACTGGGAAGGAGCAGTTCCAAGTAGTTAGTCTGGGTTGTATGTAATGTTTGAAGCCTACGGGAAAATGAATTCCTCTAAGGCCTATGGGCCATGTAATACTTACACCTACGGGCCTTGTAAGGAAGGTGGGAGTTCTAGTCAATCGATCACCACTCTGATGTGATCAAGGATATCAAAGAGACCGATGTATCATGGAATAAGCATTACGGTATTCCCAAATCTCATGAATGTATTCCATGTAGATATGTGGAGGAATAACATATCTCCAACATAAATATATAGGTATCATCGATGATTATCATCATAGATCTTATTTCGAATTTGATCAACCTTGATGTGATGAAGAATGGTCTTATACTTTTCCTCAATTTCCTAAACCAATTCAGGTTCTAGAAGTTTTCATTCTGCAATTTCATCAAAACATCGAGGTGTTATGAACCACTTTCTATAAATGGTTTCATAGGGGGGGTATTTGGATGCTTAAGTGGATACTATTATTTTATGAGAACTCAACTAGAGGAAGATGTTGGTATCATCCTCCATTAAAGTCAATTTAGAATGCACTCAACATGAACTCAAGTTTTTGGATAGTCTAAGCTGATAAGATATCAGTTTGGGTGAGATAAGCCATGATGAAGTTCAATTCAGTATTTAGATCATGTTAGAGACTCTTCCAAAACATGGAGGTAAATCTTGGGTCTCATTAGACACAATCTATAGTGGTCTTCCAATAATCCTCACAAATTTTCTAATGTATATCCTTTCATGATGATAGAGTGATAAGTCCTCTCAGATCACAAAAAATTGTGCATTATATTTAAGATGATCCACCACAATCGATATAATATTATATCCTATTCTTGTCTTTGGATAAACATAAAAATTTTCTGTAGCAATGTTTTTCTTTTTTCCATGTTGGTATAGTTAATGGTTGCATCATCCCTATAGATTTTTTTCTTTTCAACATTCACTTTCTAACATACAAGACATCTTGATATATATTCCATGAGATCATTCTTCATATTATTCCACCAATAGTGATCTCAGAGATCTTGATACATCTTTTTCATCATGGGTGTATAATTAACTTTGAGCAATGTGCATAATTTAATGACAGCTTCTTTAAATCAATATTTGGTGTTACACATAGTTTTGACCAAAAGCTCACATCTCATTCTTCATTAATATTGAACTCAAATGATTTCCACTTTATAATAGCTTATACATTATTTATAATTCCCACATAATTTCTTTGAGAATCCTTTAGCTTCTCTATAAGGGGTGGTTTAGAAATATTTTGTGAAAATGTTGACGATGATCCATCCTTTATGATTCCTATGTCCATCCTTTTTATGTCTAAGAAGATCAGATCCTTATTAATTCATATCAATGATAAAATTTCTGGATCATTTTTACTTTGAGAATCTTCCACTTTATTCTAGATTAGAAATTCATTATCCATGATCAGCTCTAACCATCATCACTAGTACACATTCAACACTTTCTGGGTGAATGTATACTTGTAGATCTTGTGATCGGTTTATATTTTACACTTATCCCCAATGAGGTAATGTCACTATATTTTCAACATGAATATACCTTCACCCAACTATAGATCATGTGTTGCAAAATTCTATTCATAAAATTTCAATTTCCTTGAATCATAGTCTATCACTTGGTCATTCTTCATTGACATACAACCAAATACCTTCTTTTATGCATCAGTGAATTCCAAAAAAAGTTCTCTACTTATGTGTACTATGAGTACAGGTTTAGTGATAAGACTCTTTTTTAACTTATTTAATATCTCTTTACATTAATCATTCTAATAAATCTTTACTCCTTATTATTTATCTTAGTTATAGGGTCATACAATTCAGAGAAATTTCCCACAAATCGATTATAGTACCTAGATAATCCCAGGAAACTATAGATATCATTCCCAATGGATGTCCTTGTCAATATTCCAATTTCTTCTATCTTTAAAGGGTCCAAAGATATCACATTATTTATGGTAATATTCCCCAATAATGATACTTCTCTAAACCATAACTCATATTTGTTATACTTTTCATAAATCTTGTCCTTTCATAAGGTCTTTATCATAGTACTCAGATTCCCATTAGGGTCATCATTTCATTTAGATTATATTAGAATATAATCTATAAATACTATCATAAATTTAAATAGGGAATCTCTAATTTTGGTATTCATTAAGTCTATGAATAGTTATGGAGTATTAAGGAGTCTGAATGTCATTATTATTAATTCATAGTGCTTGTACCTATTCTGATAAGAAATCTTTGGGATATCATTCATCTTCACCCTAAAATAGTAATACCTTAAACATAGATCCTCCTTGGAGAATTATTTTTCTTCACATAGATGATCAAAAATTTCACCAATCCATAGTAGAGGACACTTTTTATTTACCATGATCTTGTGGATCTCACTATAATCAATGAAAAGTTTCATTGACCCATTCTTCTTCTTGATGAAGAGGACCGTTGCACTCCTTATTGAAGCACGTTTACATATGAACCCTTTATCCAGATTCTCTTATAGTTTTTTACTTATATCATAATGTTCCACAACAACAATCCTATTTGGATTCTTGGATAATTATGACACCCTAGGTATATGGTCGGTTGAAAATTAAATATCTCAGCTCAGAGGAATACCATGAAATTATTTGGGAAACATTTCATCATATTCCCTCACAATGGGAATGTCTTAAATGATGATTCATTCTTTATACATAACCATTTGAGCTTGATATTCTTATTCACTAGGCAATAATATTCATTATTGAGATGTTAGTGCTAATGAAGATTCATCCATTGCATTGCATTTGTATAGAATCAGTGGATGATTCATGATATAGAGAATTATTTCCTTCTCATGAAAATTTATGCTTTCTCTATATAGAAAAAGACAATAAAATCCTAGAATTGCATCAAATTACATTAGACTGAGTATCACAAGGTTCACTAGGAATTTAACACCACAAATTATAATAGGGAAGGAGTTATATACTTGGGATGAAATAATTTTTCAACTTTTCATTTTCACTGATAGCCCTACTTACATGAATTTTTGTGGTGTTTGAATATTTTTACTAAACATTCACGATATAAATTAATGAAAAGAATTAGAATCAAATATATAATTTGTTATTTTTTAATGAATAAATAGCATACATATCACCATTTCATTATTGGGATCCACCTCAACGGTTGTGATGAAAAAATATAGACCTTGCTACATTTGAGGTTGTTGGTTGTCTCTAAAAACCATTAGCTTAGATAATTGATTTGAAAAGTTTCATGGTTTCTTTCCATTGAAGTAATAAACAGTGCACTTAGGGTGAACTAGATCATTTTTTAGTCAATCTGATTAGTGTGATTATCCTTTTGTAAATCACTATATAGGCATCATTCCCATAAAAAATGCTTTTCCTCGCCCCCCTTAGTCAATTCTTGGGGTGCTTCATTCCACACTATTGATAGGTGGGATATTAAAATTACATTGCACGGTTATATTTCCCCATCGGACTACTAGAATTAAACTCATCTTTACACTCCTTATCCCCATGACACCTTTTATATTCTTAGATCTTTATCTCAAATTTGAGGGAATATCTGCCAATTTCTTCATAGTTATCAATGACTTGGATCTCTAGGGATTTTCATAGATAATGGTTTATCCCACCAAAGAAGCAGTGAACATTGAAATTGATATTAATGACAAAGCTAGAGGTATATAATAAAATTATTTTGAAGTTTGGCTTGTACACCATGATAGATTCGTCATATTTTTTTCAAAGATAAAGGAAATCCCCTTCCATTTTATGTCTCTGATTGAGAGTAAAATATTTATCAAAAAATATTTTTAGTTATTTCAACCAACCCATCACTTTAATCTCTTCCTCGGACGTTGTATTATTGATTAATGTCCACCAATAATCAAATTATACCTCAATACAATAAATATCCAATAGAACTACCTCTTTCCAGAAGCATTGATGTTTAGAGAATATCTTCTCAATGGAGTTGATCCTTTGTTCTGTGATTAAGGGATTATATGATCTATTAATAATCAGAGGCCTTTTTTCACATAAAGGTCTATAATGTAGAATTATTTTCTTAGTGGGTTTTGGTAACTATTCTTAATCCATGTTTCTATTTAGAACCATATTCAGTTGAGATATTATCATCATAATGATCATGATTCTCGCTCCCACAGGGTTGAAAATCTTGTTGGAGTATTCATCACATTTTCGTCCACATTGTTTGTTTACCTGATTCCTCCTATTTTTGTCCATTGGGTAGAATAAAGTGTAGAATTATTGATTAGTCTTTTTTAAAATATTAAACACATAAAAATTTAACCAATTCCCTTTAATGGTATAACATTTAAATGAAATTTATTTCTTTACTTATGAATATTTATTCTTCAATCATTTTTATCCTTGATCTATTTACTAACATGGAAACTTATGGGAATTTTTGTTCCATTAATAATGGTTAATAATAAGAGTGTGAATTTATCAAAGAATGTCCCATAATATTGTCAAACTAGGTGTGCAGTAAGGACCTTTGGCATGAAAAAGTTCCTGGTCGAGTCTAGCTCAATGCGGTGTTTACAGGTTTTATGCCTATGTACATTTCTACCTGAGCCGCATCCACTTATAGTATTTAGAAAGGGATTTATTTTGTTCATAAAAAAACTTACTCTATAATTTACCAAATTCTAAGGATGTTTATTTGATATATTTTTTCTTCCTAAAGCTTTCTCCAGATATTTATAATCATAATCCCAAAATATAATTACACCTTTCCTTCAATTCCAACTATAACAACCCTTATTTTAATAACATTTTAGTTCATGATTTATTTCATAAAAGTACACATAATAAAAATTGGATGATCAATAAGTATTGTTTATTTTAGAATTAGGTAAATTAAATACAAACATAAACTAATAAATACATCACCATTATTAAAAACACCCTTAACATGATCATATTATTCCTTCATACTTAACACTACATGGGATATCCTAGGGGAATACATAAGAATGGGGTGAGATATAAATTTATTTAATGGAATAATCATTGAATAAAATGAAGAAATTAATACATGTTATGGAATAGAAATTTAAATGAAACAAAAAATGGGTGGAATCATAAATAAGAATAATGAGGCTTGATATAACACAATAATATAAAATAAACATGGGAAATTTGGAAACAACTTAAAATGCTACATCATAAACAAATGTTAAGGTTAAATTCCAAGACATCATGATAGAGAAACTCAAATTTGGGAATATATTAACTCCCTAATCCCTTGAATGATGTATCATGAGACTAAAAAATTTCCCAATGCATCAAAGCACTATATAATTCTGAGCGCACCTACCACTTTCATTTCATTCTAATGCTTATGGGTGCCACATACATCATACACCATTTATTCATTCATCTTAATATTTTATTAAATGATTAAGGAATGATTAATAAATTCATGATATTAAAAAATAAATATTTATAAGTAAAGAAAGTTGAACATCCATGATAGGAAATAGTTTTATATATTTAGTACACAATTGTTTGGCAAGGAAAATCACGGGGATATTTTGCTATCATAACGGGGGTATATGAATGTTCATAGGAGGTAATAATGAGATTGAAAGGCGTATCTCATTATTTTTAAATCATAAGGGAAGTATGGGTTGTATATAATGACATATCCCAACAATTTAAAATGGAGATAAGCGGTATAATAAAATTACGATACTTGTATAAAGAAGAGAAGGGAAAGAACCCTTACCATGAGAGTGTGACTCCAAATGCTTGGGAGGATCTTCTTGAGATCTTGGAGAACCATGGGAGGAATCTAAAGAAGGGAGGATAGAGTCAGGATGTGTTCCATGTATTTTTAGTGAAGATAAATGGGAGATTATGTGAGATTATATTGGAAATGAGTGGGTATTCTTTATCATTTCTCAAACATAGTTTTTTAGTATATATAATAAAATAACCAAAACAAAAAACCATGTTATTGTTTTTCCCATGTTTTATACCAAAGGGTAGTGGTTTTAAAAAAAATAAGTCTAATGGCCTAAGTGATTAAAATAATAACGTTGCTGATGTGGAAGTGGTTCATGTCCTTAAAGAAATTATTTTTAAACATCAAATTACATTATAAGATTTGTAGGATTTATAATGTATTTATAAAATAAATCAAAGAACATAAACATCATATTATTTTAAATGTAAAAATTTATTTGGTCTTGAATACCATTTATATTATTTATTACATCCTTTTGGGTCATTTTTATATCATAATACACATCATATATTTATACCATATTCAATTTTTTCCAAAAAAATCGATTATCTTATAAAATTATGAAAAAATCACTATTGGATAAATTTGAAATTATTATTCCAAAAAAAATATTCATTTTATCAATTAAATTTCTATATATATGAATTTACGACCTTTAAAATGGAATTGAAATTTATTCATATGTGATGGTTTTTTTGACAACAACAGTTTTTGAACCGTTAAAACAAATACATTTGAATTCATAAAAATTATATGATAATTTATATTTAATAAAAATATTTAATAATTATAATTTATTAAAATATTAATTATTTTAAAAATCCATTAATTCATCAAATAAATTTCGTAATTGGAATTGAATAATAAGTAAAAATACAATTTCTGTTTTGTTCTATAAAAATAAAAATTGATCATAAAGTAACGATAAGAAGTAAATATAAAAGTTATATTATTTAAAATAAAATATAAATATAAAAATTATTATTCTCTTGATACATATCCTTTTAATGCACTAGAGAAAACTCTAAGGGTATTTCTCATGATGTTGATATTTTTATTGGGTTGATCGACATACATTGTTTTGGGCATGATCTTAATGAGCTTTAACTTCCCACATAAACAGTTTCTATCATGCACAAGTTATTGGATCTCATCTTGGGCTTGGTCGAGGTCAAATACTAGTGATGTTATCTCCCATATTAGTTCTGAAAAATATGCTTCATATGGTACAATCCTATTGGTTGAGGCAATTACTTCCCTTTTATATGTCAATTGGACATGTTAAAAACCTATATTTATAATAATCATGTGATCACTATTCAAATTATATATTATCAATAGTTATGACGATTAATAGTATTTTAAAAATGATTTGATATAATATAACAAAATAAGTGAATGTGTTTTCTATAACCATATTACAAAATAAGTTATTTAATTCAATTTCAAGGTGAATTTTATTTATAAAAGGTTGGGTCATTATAGATCAAATTAATGATAATGGAAAACTTATCAACATTTCAACAAGGTTTAGATCAAAATAATATGTGAAAAAAAAATTGGGAGAAATTTATTATTGGAATAAACATTAACCAATTTTAGTTCTCTAAAATTCATGATAGAATAATATGTAATCTCAAATAAACAAACTTATTCTAAATAAGATGTGAGTAGTATCATTGGATATTTCCAAAGATTCCATTATCATAATAATAGGAATATAGAAATATAAAATTTCATTGAATCATAGTATGAAAAAAAATTATTGAAAATACATATGAATATGAGATCGTATGAACAAATATTCTCACAGCATGTATATACAATAAATTTTGAATAAATATTCCCACATGTCATTCAAACAAAATATTGTGAAAAATGATTCTCGTATCATATTCTGAAAAAAAATCATGTAAAAAACGTTACTGTATATCATTAAAATAAAACTTGATAAATAATCTTCTTGAATCTCATTCATACAAGAAACATGTATTCAAATCTTTATGTTTCTCATTCATGAAACATTTCATCATCTAATGTGATATTAAATCTTAACAAATTCATTGGCAGGAGATATTGCACCCAACAAATCATTATCTATATATATGAGGTCTATTTAAAATTCATTCATGATCATATCTAAATGAACCCATGAAAAAATAATTAGTTTCCCAACCATTAAAATGGAAATCATTCATTTTTTATGAATATTCTATGAAAATAAAACGGGTTTCTCAAAATATCCAAATGTTATAAAATATAATCATGGATTAAATCATTTTTTACCAGAAACATGATCTCTAAAAATAATCACATGAATAAAGAAAATATAGGGTAAAATATGAAACATAAATCCATTGGTTAATGAACATGTTAATATAATAAAAATCAAATCACAAAAAAAAGATTTTTGAAAACATTTTTTATTCATCATTGTAAATAGTCACAGTTTTGATTCTATTTTCAAAAATTCTCATTTGTTTAAAACACTTGAAAATAAATCCTTTCAAGGAAATGTATTTGGAGTGAAAAATATTTTTCCCATAAATAAATACATAACATAATTTAAAATGGAAAATGAATCGATCATTGGGATAATAAAATCATGAAAACATCACATAACTCAATGAAAGAAGTTTGATTTACCATGTTTCTTACCTATTTTGTAATTTTTTTAATAAAAATTCATTGGAAGATTAAAAATTATAATATTTATTTAAATCCCGTTAATTTTATCATGGATTATAAATAAGAAATTGGTGGATAACGTCAATGAAGAGAAGTTTAGACATAAGACACTTGAAATTTTGTTATCATTCCAATCTAAGGAAAATGATAGTTAGAACATGAGATGTTTTTTTAAATCCATTATATTTCGTAATATGAAGATAAAAATAAGTTTTTTTCCATTATATACACCAAAATAAAAAATAATTGTTGAATAATATTCATATCTCAATGATGAAAATTTTAGATTTAAAAACCTTATTTCATAAGAAACATTCTAATAAATACCCCATGAGAAAGGGGGATTTAAGTTGGATTAAAAATACAAATAATAAAGATAATTTCATGATATTATATATAGAATAGGAATTATACGCAATTGAAATGAAATTAGGTGAATAAAATAAAATGTGTCTCAACGAAGGTAATTTTGATACAAATCACTTACCTTTGACCACTTTAAATGCATAGTTTTATGAAATCATGTTCATAAAAGAAAATGTGACCCATATGGTCATAATTCATACCAGTAACCTTTGTTTCATATGGATTCCATTTAATTTTCTTTTTATATATACATGCATCTATTTAGATGCATATTTTTATTTGAAAACATAATCACATTTAGTTTTTATTTTCAAATCATTATAGGTAATTATTTCATTAAATTCGAATGGTTAACCTAGTAATATATAATTTCATTAAAAAAATTGTAACAAATTGAATGTAATTAAATATAACATTATATGTTAAACAAATGATTAAAGTAAAAATATCAGTTTTATATTGAAATAATACTTTATCATTAATTTTTAATTAAACTATAGCTCTTTTAATTCTATAAATGTTTTTAAAATATTATATACATATAAATATATATATATATATATTATTAGTCACCAAATATCATTTCTAAAACTTTAAGAAATTTGTTTTATTATAAAATAACATTATTTTTTTTATTACAAAATCTGATTCATATTATAAGTAGTTTATTATTATCAAAAAAAATTATAATGTTTTGATAATTCATTTTTTTAAATTAAAATGGTCCTTGATATATAATTTAGATCATAATGTATAAAATTTATTACAATAAAAATGTTTTATCTATTAAAAATTTTAAACCAAAATTCAACTTAATTATAATTATAATTACATAAGAAAATATATTTTTTTGAAATATAAATAAATGATCATAAATAATATATTATATTATAGATAGTAACAATTATAAATATAATCACTTAAAAAATCAAATGGTTTTATTTCTAAATATTTTTTTCATATATTATTTTATTTTATTTAAAAGATAAATTCATAAATTTTATAATTTTAATTTGATAAAATTCAATTAATTTTTAAAATTATAATTTCAATAATATTTTACGATGTGTATTTTGGATTATTTTTATGATCCTTATTTTTTTGTGAATAGTGTAAAATATCAGTTTTACAAGTATTGTAAATTTTATGAATTTTTTTATATAAGTATGAATGAAAAATATATGAAACCTCTCAATTGGTGTAATAAGTGTTTATGAAGTAAAATAAATCACTCCATGTATTATATTGAATTTTGAGACCCATGTCTGGCCTTTTGGAAGCTAAATATTATTTTATTTTAATAAAAAACTATTATTTGATATTGTCTTTTAATAATGTGGTTGGAATGTTCTATTCAGTTTTTTAATTATTATAATTTAAAATAATGTCCAATTATTTAATAAAATCTAATAAATTTAGTGGAAGAACCAATAATTAATATTCATGGCCTAAATAAGTATACATTCATTTTTTTCACATAATAATACTTTTTTTCTAAAAATTGTTTTTATCTATTTTTGGAATTTATATTAGAATTAATTTCATCCAATTTTAGAAATTGAATCTTATAAAATTAATTAAAAATTTAGAATATTAATTTCTAAAAAAATGTAACATTGTATTCAGTTTTGGTGGTAAATATAATTTACCAAAGTAAAAATATGTTTTCATGGTAAATGTTAAATTGAGGTAAAAATGTTTACTCAAGATGTAAGTCACTTGGTATTAAAAAACATATTTAAATGAGTATATATGGGTTTTAGTTACCTAAAATAATATTTCTCATAGTAATTAAGAATTTAGGTGTGTATTTCCTTAATAACGAAATCACTTTTATATTAATAAATTATATTTACTTGAGTTACACTCCTCTCACTTATAAAAGGATACCCTCACCGCTTCACTTATCCACAAACTTTGAGTAGTCTATATTGACCAATAACATTACAAATATCTTAAAAATTTCCTCATCATGTCCTAGATTCCCTTTACAGACTCAAATTTTATCATATTAAGGCTTAAGGATTAATCTAAATAAAAAACTCAAAGAAGACGTAACTGTCATAACCATATTATTTCATATTTATTTATTCTTTTACCTCCTAAAAAATTTATATAATCATATTAATATTGTAACACCCCAAACCTAGTTACCCAGAGTCGGTGCATTATTACATAACATTGGCATGATCACAAGAGATCAAGTCTTGAAAGACCGATTAATTTAGTATCCTTATAAGTACTAGACACATACGTAAGTTTTACATTACATAATTAAATAAAAAACATTGTGTTCCATTTGAACACACTCATATCCCTTATCCTATCCCTACAGGTCAATCATAATATACTTCTTCATATCCTAGGAAAAAACATAAGAAAAGGGGTGAGTTTAGATGCTCTGTAAGGATAACAATATAGCAGAAACTATCATAAATAAGCATTAACATTTAAGGCAATGTATAAAACTAAAACACAAGCCTTTTAAACATAAAATTCAGTATAATATGGACAATATAAATCAAATAATTCCATTTAAATATTCACATTGATATTCTACTAGTCGAATAATCACATGTAATATCAATAGCTAATTTCATAATGATGGAATTCATAATGTCGGACATCATAACCACATAGTCAAGGCAGCGTGCCAAGACTACAAATATGATTCTCTTAAGGCCTTGTGCCAAGACACCAGTTTGTATCATGAGACCTACTGATACATTTAGAAGATATATCAGGCGTCACCTGTCACTTACTAATTCCAATGCATTCCTCAAATGAAAAGTGTGAAACATAATCTAACCATTTATATTAAAACTATCATACGAAATGTCAATATTTTAACCCCAAACCATGAATGGTATAAAAATAGCACATCCATAGTCAAACGTAATTCATTCTATACAATATGGAAGATTCTATTATAATAAATCAACCTCAATCAAGAATAATGAATGATATTGACATAGATGAAAATAATATGTAAAACTATTTGAGATAAATGTCCTCTTTTTCTTGAAAACATTTAAAAGTCTCAATATTTATCAAGAAGCTGTTAAAAATAGATTTTTGAATCAATGTGTCCCATATCACTTTGAAACTTTTAAAAGTAATTTTAATTTTAAAACATTCATGTCCATATAAATAAATCCTTAAAACCATTTTTATAACATGGACAATAATGAGAAAGATTTTGAAGAATAAATCTTTAAAACATTTAAAATGATGTTTTAGTTAGAGTTCCTAACCAAATGAGAGATTCTTGAATAAAAATAATTGAGGTAATACAAACATTATAATATCATGAGAATAAATGGATTCATGATATACTATGTTATGGTACATTATCTACACCATATAAAAGTGTATTGGCACATAACAACAAAGAAGTCTCAATGGAATGTAAGTTGAGATGAAATCCCTTATAAAGACCATATCCTTGGGTAAAGGATAAATCAATGGCATAATTATGTATGAAAAATATTAATACACTCAATATGATTAGATATTAAGTGTAAATCAGTCAGGGGACATTCAAACATATTATTGTAAAAACAACACCAATGACATGGATGTTTAACTCAATGAATGGAAATTGAGTTAAGATTACTCTTATCAAGTTCATATAGATGACTTGAGAAATTATCAATGGAGTTATTATATGTATAAAAAGTATATCCACACAAAGGGGAGTGTAAAATACTATATAAATAAATAAATAGTTATTTCACACATAATATTGGAGTAAAATAATCAATGAAGTTTGCCTAAAACCCAATGAGTGGAAATTGAAATTAGAAATTTCCTTAACAATTTAGTAACTTATGAAACATACACCCCATGAAAGAATAAGAATACAATATAGAAGTAAATACCCATAAATTATATTATATTATACAATTAATACAATCATGGACAGTACATACACCACATAAAAGGAAATAGTGGCAATATAGAAAGAATCTCACAGGAATAAGAAGTGAGATGAAAACCCATTAGATTGTACTTTTCCTTACTAGATTGTATGTTAACCTCCTGTATAATAGTTAAATAATTTTTATTAAACTATACAACAACCACATACCTAAATATTATATCATATATGATATTATAATATAGCTTAGTTAATAATATTTTAGTAGTATCATTGTTTCAGGTGTTAACTGATTCGTTTTCCTTTATATGTTTTGACACATATGTAATGTTTGTTATGGATAGGATTTATTTTATTCATATACAGAATGATAATAAGTTATTAAACATAATTTTTAATCATAAAATGATAATTATTCTTGAATGGTTACGATAGGTAATGAATAACATCTCATTTGTGGAGACGGCAATCCATACGTACGCACGAGCGACAATATCATTCTATTGATGGTAAAATAGTATGTAATTGGATGGTATATAATATATATAAATAATTATTAACATGTTATATTTATTATTTACATAAGTTATACTAATTATTATACCCATCCAAATATTTAAGTGTTGAATAACAAACTACACCGAGACGTGGAGACGGTAAGCCGTACTTACGCACGTATGGTGACTTTGTCATTCATCGGATGGATAGAATAATGAATATAGTTGTAAAATATTTATAATAATGTCACAGTATGTAAAAGGTACTGGATTTATTACTTTGTTATGTAAACAATAAAGAAAGAGGAAGTGGAAGAAGAAAATAACTTTGAAAGTGGTGGTGAAATTATTACCTCTTCTCTGGTTACTTCCTTTGGATTTGATCAAAAGGGCTCCATATGTTGGATTTATGATCAAATTAAGTCCTCTAGGTTAAATTGAGGGTATTTGGGAGGATATTGGGTCTGGGTTTGGCCTATTCAAATGGCTTTGGATGTGTGAATTTGAGAGAAGGGGGAGTACCCTTTTATAAGAGAGGTGAGGGTCACTTTAGGAAAATCTTGAAATATTATTTTATTATAAAATCATTTTCAGATTCTAATGGCTCAAAATGAATTTATTTCATGGATAAGGTGGGTATGGGTTGAAATATTCTCTTACAATAAGTTTTATATAAGTTTAGGTCACCATATTAACCTTATCTTTTAGATTTAATTCTTAGTTAAATAGTTTAACTTTTACCATGTCTTCTTGTATTTTTAGATTTACATGGTTAATAAACTTACTATAAAATGCCAAGAAAATGTAAAGTGGTTAATTAATAAAATATCTATCCTAATATAAGTCTTTTGGACTACCCTTATATATTTAGGAATATTATATCATTTAATAATATAGTATTTGTTTTAAAAACTCATTTAAGTAAATTTTAACACTATTTAGTATTTGGTTTTTGTGAAAGTCAAAAAAACCTCATCACTTCTAAAAAATACATTAAATAAACCATAACATGTCATTATAACATAGAAAATTAGTTGAATGCATCAGAAGTCTCAATTTAAATTTATTGATATATTTATAATATCAATTATTTTAATCTTTCATTAATAAGGTAATTACTGCATCATCAATGTGTCATAAATAAATTTAATTATTTAATTTTTAAAAATTTTAAACAAAATATCATTATCTAGGAAATATTTTTAGATTTTTAATTAATATTTATAGTCTAATTTATCTTATGTATAACCCTATATTAAAAATATTTTAGTTATTTAAATTTGAATTTAACACTTTTAACTCTTCTTTAAATAAAATAATAATAAATGTCCTAATATAATCCATGTGGATTGAATAATATCATACTTTATTCCTAGGTTTTATTTGGGTCAAAATACACTTATCCAATAGAATTAGGAAATGTGTTAGGGTAATTATAATATCATTATTACCTTTAATTACCCTATTTACTTTTAACCGTGGTAAATAAAATTCTAAAGATACTATTCTCTAAAAATTATTTTCATCATATTGAACCAAATTTTACTTAATTATTTCATCCACGTCTCTTGGAATTTTGAAATTCAATTCAAAAAAGCGGTAAAATTATGTTTTACGCAAATTTGCAAATTTGCCTAGAAGGTGGGTAAAAGACGTGAAAAGTTCAAATAAATTTTATACATCTAATTTTATTATAAAATGACTTCAATGAATTAAATTGAACTTATATATGTATTATTTATCTATTTTCACTTAAAATAAATTAAAATAAAAAGAATTATTATTTAAATAAAATTTGGTTATAAACAATAATGTTGTGTTTTCACTATTCATCAAAAAATGTAAGTTTTCAAAAAAAATACCAAAAATTCACCAAAATATATTTTTGATATTTCGAATTTAAAAAAGATTTCTATTTTACAAAACTAAATACATTTATGTTGCATTAATTAATTTAAAATTAATTACTGTTGTGAAAACTAGAAAGAAGGTTTTTAGGAAGTAAAAACTATCAAAAGATTGACCTCTGTTTATATGAAATTTAAATTTAAAATTACTTTCAATGACCAAAATTATCTAAAATGATAAAAATATAATCAATATATACTCTAAAACCAATTAAGATTATAATCTAACAATATAAATAAATTGGTTGAAAAGGCAGTTTTGAATTAAAACACAGTATTTTTCACTATTCATTACAAAATGAAACATCTCATGAAAGTACCAAACATTCACCCCAATCTAATATTCGTATTCTAAATTAAAAAATTAATTCAATTTCACCAAATTGAATTTATAATAGTGTCTAAAATTAATTTTATTATTGTTCAAAAAAGGACATAAGAAGTAGTTCCTTTATCAAAATAGTAGTTATATTTTAATGAAACTTATACATTTCCTTATAAATATGGTTTATTTATGTGATAAAATTATAAATGGAATTTAAAATTTATTTTTTACTATTCATATTACTATATTTAATTTTTATGTTTTAAATATTTCATTTGAATAATTAATGTATTGTTTCGCAAAAACTCAATCTTCTATATAATGTAAGCCAAGTCATTGTTGTGTGCAGTATAATCTATTGAATTAATTTAATGATATAACTTACTATGAAATATTGGGGTGTTATATTCTCCCCTCCTTCAAATAATTTCATCCTCAAAATTTAAACTCGGAAACAAAAACTAGGGGTTTGACATTTCAAAACATATTCTTTGAAATCCCACATCGAAAAAAGTGTCAATAAAATTATCACTTTAAAAGAAAGAAAGATAAGTACCAAGGTTACCTGAGATAACCCATACTAGAGTTCCATTTAGGAAAACATGGATATGGAAGAGAAAACAAACCATCAAGTTCTGATGGAGAGTTATAGAAAACATGATCAGGAGAAAGGTAACTACTAGAAAACCAGAAACTTATGATGGGTTAAACGGTCTTTGATTACCCAGTTGGAAGAGTAAAAAAACAATTTTTTTGTTTTAAGTTCCTTTTAATAATGTTTTTGAAATTTATTTATGAGATTGAATAAGAATATAAGGATATATACTTACTTTTCAAGTAAAGTTTAATTCATTAATAAATTTCAACCACAAATTCATCTTTTCTCCAAATGATGAGTATTCAAGATGACATGGTCACACATAAAGTGGTAGAATCAAATTCTAGAGAATCACATAATTCACAAAAAAATGAACTATATATTTCCCTTGTTTTAGACATTAACCAAAACCAAAATGGTTAGTACAATATCAGATAATCCCCAAAAAGGATAATCCTTTACAGAAATAAATATTACTCTTAATCTTCCAAATTAAACACACAATACCCAAAGTTCATCAACAACCATTCAAAAAAACAAATTTCCTTAAAATTATCCAAAATAATCCAAAATATGTTTGAAATGAAAAATTCAGAAGTATTTGATCACATAGTCTTCCACGATAAATCATTACATTTATCTTTAAATAACATCGAGTACTCGTAATGTCACATACTTAAAAGTTATTAAACTAACCACATATTCTCTATGATAGGTTATTCATTTCCATAAATAACCCAAATCTCTATAAGTCCACAATAAAAACATACATTCTTCTAGTATAAAAATACACCATTACTCCTTAAATGAAATCCCATGGTATTATATTTTCCATAGGCATATAGTGTTTCTAAAAGATCGAATGTCTTCCAAAATAACATTTATCACTTAATCACCAAATCATTTTCCTATTGTAAGGATAAATCATAAGTTCAAAAAATCAACATATTATTGATCCATAAAATCATTAAACTAAAAATAATTAGTCATACTAACCAAGGACTTCACGCAGTCCAGTGGTAGGCAATAAATCCAAGTTTCACTTTGGTAGTGGGTTCGATTCCTGTATCTTTTTCTGACATGATGGGTTGTCACACGGTATGTGTGTTTTCTTTTTTCAAAAACTATATAATTTTATAACATTCTCAAAAAATTAGATGAATTCCTCAAAAATAACCATAACTTAGTTAAACCATAAATATTATCTCATACCTTGCATTTTCTTCCCAAAAAGTAATAACCTATAATTGACTCAAATTCAAGGATCATATAAACCCAAATGGTTCTTTGTAACTATATCCAGACAAGAAAAGATAATTCTTCCTCAAATATCATCTTTACATAACAAACTACAGGGTTACAAATACAAGATAAATGACTTCCAAAGCAATCCCATCAACAAATATAATTAATACTTTTAAACATTTCGCCATTCATTTTTTTCACATAGTTTCTTCCTTGACTTATAGGTTATCCTATATAATAGTATATTGACTCAGGTAATACCCAGGTCGCCTAAATTTATGGAAAATTATTGTAAATCGATTCTTAGGATCATTTTTTCTTTCATAGTACTTTTCATATTTCCTCAAAAATTCTTTACTTTTTGTCCTTATTTCCCACACATAAAGCATTTATTTGTCCCATTGAGACACATTCCTGGGTGTCTTCTTCCAAATTTCCTACATGATGGAAAATGAGTTTTATTTTCTCCATTGTCTACACTTCTGGAGCTCTTATCATTCCCCGCCTTTCTTATCTTTGTTGAGTTTGGGAGTTGGTTAATGTATATGTTTTTGAATATATTTTTTGAAAACCTATTCGGCATGAACACGATTTATTTTACACCTATGGAAATTCCATTTATTTTTCCCATTTCCACCATTGTTTCAACCTTGTTTATCATGTTCAATGTTACTATGAATTCCTTGGAATCCATCCATTGACTAAAACCAGAATGTACAGTGTGAGTAACAATAGTCATAAAATCATTTAGAGAATATCATAACACCTTATCTTCAATCAAAAACACCTTAGTATTAACCAAGGTTATTTATTCTGATCTTATATTAAAATCCTTCAAATTGTTTTTTATGGAAAATGTGAATTATCCTAAGCATATCCCCCAGGAGTGTCAACACCAAGAGTGCAGCAAGGCCCATTGTCATGTACCAAGACACCTAGGGTCAAGCCCTAAACTCCTTGTCAGATTTTTCACTTCTAGGTACATATGTGACAAAGCCACCTCTACCTGTTTGAATCCAGACAAGGATGTATTTTCATAGAAAACCCACATAATATTTACACTACCAAATTTTTTTGATGCTCTTATATACTAATCCTCAAAGTCTATCTTAGGTTAATGTTCTCTAATCAGAGTTTATCTAAATATATTTTCCAAGGTTTTTAGTAAACTTCCTCTGATATCAATTGTAATGCCCCGGCCCTATTTACCCAGAGTTTGTGCATTATTACATAACATTAGAATGATCACAAGAGATCAAGTCTTGAAAGATAGATTAGTTTAGTAGCCTTGGAAGTACTATATACATACATAAGATTTACATTACATCATAAAATATAAAAAACAACAACATCGTGTCCCATTTGAACACACTCATATCCCTTAGCCTATATCTGTAGGTGAATCATAATATACTTATTCATATCCTTTGAAAAATAAAACATATTAAAGGGGTGAGATTAGATGCTCTGTAAGGATAACAATATAGAAGAATCTATCATAAATAAGCATAAACATTTTAGGCAATGTATAAAACTAAAACACAAGACTTTTAAACTTAAAATTCAGTATAATATGGCAAAGATAAATCAAATAATTCCATTTAATTATTCACATCAATATTCTACTAGTCAAAAAATCACATTTAATATCAATAGCTAATTTCATAATGATGGAATGCATAATGCTGGATATCATAACCACACAGTCAAGACCTCATGCCAAGGCTGCAAATAAGATTTTATCAAGGCCTTTTGCCAATACACTAGTTTGTCTCATGAGACCAACCGATGCATCGAGAAGCTATAGTGGGCTCCACCTATCACTTACTAAGTCTAATGCATTCTTCATATGAGAATGTTGAAACATAATCTAAACATTCTTATTAAAACTAGCATAATAAATGTCAATATTTTAACCACAACCCGTGAATGGTATAAATATAACACATCCACATTCAAACATAACTCATTCAATACAATATGGAATTTTGTATTATAATAAATCAACCTCAATAAACAATAATGAAGTATATTGACATAAATGAAAATAATCAGTAAAACTCTTTGATAGAAATATTCCTTTTTCTTCAAAAAAAATTAAAAATCTCACTATTTATCAAGAAGCGGTTAAAAATAGATTTTTGAATCAAAGTGTCCCATAACACTTTGAAGCTATTAAAAGTAATTTTAATTTTAAAGCATTAATTTTCATATAAATAAATCCTTAAAACCATTTTTAAAACATGGACATTAATGAGAACGATTTAGAAGAATAAATCTTTAAAACATTTAAAATGATATTTTAGTGAGAGTTCCTAACCAAATGAGAGATGCTTGAATTCAAATAATTGAGTAAATAAAAACATTATAATATTATTAGATTAAAGTTATTCATGATATACTATGTCAGAATACATTATATACACCATATAAAAGTGGATTGGGACATAACAACAAAGAAGTCTCAATGGAATGTAAATTTAGATGAAATTCCTTATAAAGACTGTAACTTTGGTTTAAGGATAAATCAATGACATAATTTTATGTGAAAAATATTAATAAACTCAATATTATTGGATATTCAGTGTAAATCAATCAGGGTACATTCACACATATTCTTGTAAAAACAACACTAATGACTTGGATGTTTAACTCAATGAATGAAAATTGAGTTAAGATTACTCTTATCAAACTCATATCAAGGACTTCAGAATTTTTCAATGGATTTATTATTTTTATCAAAAGTATATACACAAAAAGGGGAGTGTAAATTACTACATAAATAAATAAGTAGTGATTTCGCACATAATCTTGGAGTAAAATAATCAATGAAGTTTGCGTAAAACCCAATGAGTGGAAATTAAAATTAAAAAATCCCTTACCAATTTGGTAACTTATGAAACATACACCCCATAAAATAAGGACCATATGATGAAGATGAAAATACACATAAATTTAAGTATATTACACAAGGAATACAATCATGGTCAATATATACACTACACAAAAGGACATTGTGGCAATATAGTATGAATCTCATAGGAATAAGAAGTGAGATGAAAACCCCTTACATGGTACTTTTCCTTGGTCGATGGTATGTTAACATCATGTATAATAGTTAAATAATTGTTATTAAATTATAAAAGAACCACATAACTACATATGATATCATATATGATCTTCTAATATTGGTTGGTTAATAATATTTCAGTAGTATCATTGTTTCAGGTGATAACTGATTCATTTTCCTTTATATGTTTTGTTACATAAGTAATGTTTGTTATGGGTAGGATGTATTTGATTCATAATCAGAATGATATTATGTTCTTAAACATTATTTTTAATCATAAAAGTAAAATTATTCTTGAATGGTTACAATGGGGAATGAATCTCATTGCGTTCGTGGAGACGGTAATTCATACGTACACATGAGCGACAATATCATTATATTGATGTTGATATCGTATATAATTGGATGGTATATCATATATTCATAATAATTAACATGTTATATTTATTATTTCCATCAGTTATACTCATAATTATACCCATCCAAATAATGAAGTGTTGAATAACAAACTACACCACGACGTGGAGATGGTAAGCCATACGTATGCACGTATGGTGACTTTGTCATTCATGGGATGGATAGAATAATGAATATAGTTGTACCATATTTATAATAACATCACATAATGTATAAGTTACTGGGGTTATTACTTTGGTATGTAAACAACAATGAAAGAGGAAGTGGAAGAAGAAAAGAACTTTGAAAGAGGTGGTGAAATTATTACCTCTTTTTCGGGTGCTTCCTTTTGATTTGATCAAAATGGATCCTTAGGTTGGATTTATGATCAAAGTAAGGACACTAGGTTGAAGTGAGGGTATTTGGGAGGATATTTGAGCAGGGTTTCGCCCAGAAAAATGGCTTTGGATGTGTAAATTTGAGAGAAGGGGAAGTACCCATTTATAAGAGAGGAGAGGGTCACTTTTGGAAAATCCTGAAATATTATTTTATTATAAAATCATTTTCAGCTTCTAATCCCTTAAAATAGATTTATATTGAAGATGAGGTAGGGATGGGTCGATATATTCTCAAAAAATAGGTTTTAGACAAGTTTAGGTCACCATATTAACATTATCTTTTAGATTTAATTATTAATAATAGTTTAACTTTTATCATGTCTTCATGTAATTTTATATTACGTAGTTAATAAACATACTATAAGATGCCAAGAAAACCTCAAGTTGTTAATTAATGACATATCTTCCATTATATAAGTCCTTTTTTCGAACCTTATATTTTTAGGAATATTATATCATTTAATAATATAGTATTTGTTTTAAAAACTCATTTATGTCAATTTTGACACTTTTTAGTATTTGGTTTTTTTTTGAAAGTCAAAAAATCTGATTACTTCGAAAAAAATACAATAAATCAACAATAAAATGTCATATTAACCTATAAAATTAGTTTAATGTATCAGAAGTCTCAATTTAAATTTATTTTTATATTTATAGTATCATTGATTTTAATATTTCATTAATAAGGTAATTACTCTGTCATCAATGTGTCATAAATGAATTTAATTATTTAATGTCTAAAAATTATAAATAAAATACCATTATGTATAAAATATTTTTTTCTTTCTAATGAATATTAATAGTCGAATTTATATTATGTATAACCGTATATTAAAAATGTTTTAGTTATTAAAATTTGAATTTAACACTTTTAACTCTTCTTGAAATAAAATAATAATAAATGTCCTAATATAATTCAAGTTGATAAAAGAAGATAATATTTTATTCCTAAGGTTGATTTTGGTAGAAATAAACTTATCCAATAGAATTAGGACATGTTTTATGGTAATTATTATATCATTTTTACTTTTAATTACCCTATTTACTTTTAACCTTCGTAAATAAAATTCAAAAGTTAATATTCACTAAAAATTATTTTCATCCTATTGAACCAGATTTTACTTACTGATGTCAACCATGTCTCTCATAATTTTGAAATTAAATTCACAAAAGTGATAAAATTACGTTTTATGCAAATTTTCAAATTTTTCTAGAAGGTGGGTAAAGACGTTAAAAGATCAATAAAATTTTATACATCTAATTTTATTATAAAATGACTCCAATTAATTACATTGAACTTATATATGTATTATGTATATTTTTTACTTAAAATAAATTTAAATAATTATTATTATTATTTAAATAAAATTCTTTTTTAAACAATAACGTAGTATTTTTCACTATTCATCAAAAATTGAACGTTTTCAAAAAAATACCAAAAATTCACCCTAAGATAATTTTTATATTTCAAATTTAAAAAAGATGTCTATTTTACCAAATTCAAGACATGTAAGTTTCATTAATTAATTTACAATTAACTCTCTTTGTGAAAACCAGTAAGCGGGTTTTTAAGAAATAAAAACTATCAAAAGATTGACATGTGTTTATATCCAATTTAAATGTGAAATTACTTATAATGAAAAAAAATTATATAAAATGAAAAAATATAATCTATATATACTCTAAAACCAGTTAATAGGATAATCTAACAATATAAATAAATTGGGTGAAAAGGCAGTTTTGAATTAAAATGCAGTATTTTTCACTATTCATTAAAAATGAAACTTCTCATAAAATTACCAAACATTCACCCTAATATAATATTGGTATTATTAATTCAAAAATTAATTCAATTTTACATAATTGAATTTATAATAGTTTCTAAAATTAATTTTATTATTATTCACAAAAGGACATAAGAAGTAGTTCCGTTATCAAAATAGTACTTATATTTTAACAAAACTTATACATTTCCTTATAAATTAGGTTTATTTATGTGATAGAATTATAAATGTCATTTAAATTTTATTTTTTACTATTAGTATTACTATATTTAATTTTTATGTTTTGAATATATCATTTGAATAATTAAAGTGTTGTTTCTAAAAAGCTCAATCTTCCATATAATATAAGCCAAGTCAGTGTTGCATGTAGTATAAGATATTGAATTACTTTAATGATATAACTTACTATAAAATATTGGGGTGTTAAAAATATAGTGAATCTATTTTATTTACTATGATTATTTTTTATGTTAATAATAAAACCATTCTATATCTCATTTCCATCCAATGGAAAATGAAAGTTTTTCTCATGTGTACGTATGGACTACCGTATGCATGATGTGACGTGTTTAATTTTTTATAAATACCTACAATGGATGGTTATAATAGTGGTTTTAATAAATAAATATGGTATTTTTTATATTATTATTATTCTAAAAATTTATAATATCATTTTCCTTCTATTATTTCCTTCAATGTATGAATGAAAACATTACTCATGCATATATGTAGACTACTACCTCGATGAAGCAAAGTAGATCATATTTCAAAACCATATTACATAAATGGTTTTCAAATATTATTTTTATATAAATATGATATATAGTACATCTATAACATTATATAAGTGATGAGACCATGACTATTGTGTATGGATCAGAACTGATGAATCAAAACATGCAAAAGAAACAAAAGAGTAAAAACCTAAAAAGATGGGTTTATAATGATTTATTAGTAAATGGGAAAAAAATAAGGTTTAAATAAGGGAAATATACCAGGATATATATAAATATTATATATTATATATATGATAAATAAAAATAAATTTATCATAAAATATGTTTTAATGCCTCCAACCAAAAAGTAATTCAATGTAAGGGTTTAAGTTATAATCTCACTTCTTATCAGAACTATTTATAAATAAATTTAAATTAGAAGAAAGTGTTTGTTATTTCTCAACTCAACCCCACCTATATTATTATACTAGGAATATTTATATTGTTTTAAAGTATTCCTTCCATTTTAACCCTTTTTGGTACACAAAATCATTAAAATAAATCTTTTGTGAAAATCTAATGATTTCATATTTCTTCCATAGAGGTAATATATTTTAAAATTTTAAAAATATAAGAAAATAATGGGTTTTCACATTTAAAAATGGCTCCCTTTTTCTGATATTATATAAAATATTTGTTATAAATAGTCCTTTACAAGTTTCCAATATTTTTAATTGAAAATATTTTTACCATTATTCTATAAATATTTATTTTTAAAATTTTTTTAATTGAAAGGTATATTATTCATGTTTCCTAAAAAACCTTCAAATGTATTTATAAGGTGTATTGTCATCTATTTAAAAATATTTTATGACTCTCATGATTCACTAGGGATACAATATAAGGATATCATACACCTTAATTCTTCGGATGGATTATGATCATTTTGTTCTATTTATTGATTGAGGAATATGATGGAATTATACATGTTAGTTTTCAAATATGAATTTTATTATCGAGAAATGTTGATTATGTGTTTTATATCTCATTAATTCTTTAATTTTAAGAATTAATTATACACAGTATGTAAATGTGTGGGAATATCTATTATATATCACATTGATGCATCAGTATGTCTCATAAGACAAACAACCCTGGGTATTTAGTGTATCCCTTTCTTATTTATGTGTGATTTATTAGAATTATGAGTTGATAGTATGGTTTTGATATTTAAAATTATAAATTCTATAATTATGAAACCAGTTATTTTTATTCATGTGGTTGTTTATGTTTTTATGTCATCCATGGATATGTTTCCCTTTCATGATATTGGTTATTTGACATATTTGGATATACGAGTGGAATAATATAGGTCATTGGTATTAAGGTGACTTTTGGATATCCCGAGTCTAATTCTGTAGGTCTTATATAATATGCGTGGTGGGAATAGGTATTTGAGTGATGAAATAGATAATCATACATATTTTGAGTGATTAGGTGTATCTTGTTAATATAAGATTAGAGTTTTGAGGGATGTGGGGAGATAGATGGGTTCTTTGAGTCTTGGTGGTTGTGATAGGAGGATTTCTATAGTTGTTTAGTTCAAAAAATCATTTTTCATACGTGTGTGATGGGAACCCACTGTAGGATATGGGATGCGGCTTCTTACAACTATGTAATGTTTTATGAAGAGGCTTATTGATTGAAAAGTTGTCATAGACCTTGGGTATTAAGACCATGATAGTGATTTAGGATTTGTTTAGGGTATGGGATCATTCTACTGAAGCTTTCACAAGGAAATTTGATCGGGTAGTGTGTTCGCAATGGGTTGATAGATATAGGTTTTTGTGAATGAATGGATATAGGGTTGGTTTTATGATCTATTATACACCTTCTCATGAAATATGGGAAAGATGATGGGTTTGATGTGATATACCATGTGTGATTGGGTTTTTCATGAGAATATTCTCCTATGGGGCTTGATTGATGAGGTGACATGCTTCATGATGTGGTGCTAGTTCACAAGTGACAAGTACCCAGGTTATGAGTTGGGTAAAATTTTCCAAATATTTGGGATTCCAGCTAATGGATAAGTCAAACTATGGTGTCTGTGTGGGATATTCACACACTGTAATTTTTTTATAGTATGTAAGTTTTATCTAAGGGACCTTACCTAAGGGGATGGTTTTACTTGTGTGAGAGGTTGGGAATTTTGGTGAACACATCATATTGCTTCTTATAATTCCCAATATGAATGAGATTATCTATATGACCTACCCCATACAGGATGGTTTTTATTATATGGGATGTTTGATATGTCTTTACCTAAAAAATATAGACTATATTTATATACATGATAACCATGGGATCTAACCTCAAGAGGATTTTCTAGGTTGTGTGAAAGGATGACTATCGTGATTCCCTCTTTACACAAAATGTTTTGATACATGTACATGCATGATATATATTGAAAGTCATCTGAGATTATGAAGAAACATGTTTCAGAAATTAGATTCAATGTATCCCTCATTTGATGACCTCTTATGATTCCTAAATAAGTGAGATAGCCATGGGATCTCATCCAAGGGGATGTTTTAGCTAGTCTGGTAGGTTGGTCATTTTGATTTTCCCATCATATATTTTACTATATAAAGTGATAGCTATGATGATAATGTTTTAGATGAGTTTTGAAATGGGACTTGGGAATCAATGTGTGGATATTACACTCTCAGCATGTTCATTATTCCAGGGTATATGAAGGATCATCATCACGTGATAGGATTCCAAGATACTTTGTATACCTTATTCTGCCCAAATTTTATCTTTTACCTTGATATAAATTATTTTAAAAGAGAAAAGAATGAACATGGATCACCAATGGTGATCAGAACTGACAAGATCATGTATCACAGTTCCCTTGTTAGCACATGATGATCCAATATGTATTCTTGTGCAGAGTTATTATTTTAATAATTTATTTTTTATCATGAATATACATATAAATGATAATGAATGTTAGGAAACATAGAATGAACCTATTGATATGTATTTTTAACACCCTAAACAACCTTAAATAAAACACCCTAAACTTGCACCCTAGTGTATATACAGACCTTATATCTTGTACTTAGGTCGAGCACAAGTTGTGTAGTGAATCAGGTTAAGTAGCTAGAAATGAATTTGTATATGGGATGGAAGTGATTCTTAGGGTTAGTGTTAGTTCCTATTATATATTCTACACATTTAATTTCACTATATATTTGATTGTATACATGGTTTTCCTATTAGGATTTATAACTAAATGAATTTATAATCATTTTTTATAGCATATATGATTGGATGATTTTGTGTATTGTAGTTATTTATTATGAATGATACTGGGTTTTTTATTTTTTATTTATTTATATTATATTAAGAGTATAATATTTCCATTTTTATCATATATTGTTACTGTTGGTTGGTATCCTATGTCATATGGGGAGGCATTCCTCACATTTTGTTGAGAACTATGCTCAAGTGTCAATCAGGTAATCCATTATGGGGTGTTACAATAGGTTCTTGTGTTATCTCAACTAATTATCTTGAATCTATCTTCTATTTAAATACATTATTTGAGAGCTCTTAGTAAGTCTTGATATTTGAGGAGGATCCCACCCTATAATTGGGTGACCATGATCTTCCAGTGAATAGAAAATAGAGGGAGGAATATTTTGGTTTCTTCATAGGTATTGTAAACAAATAGTGTGATTGAATAAAGGAGTGGTTCCCATCATCAATTTAAGGTACACATTTTTTACATTATCATTAACATGGATTCCAATTTATTTCATAGAGATCTTGGGTATTACATTTTGTGATGTCTTCCACTACTTGATTATGTGTTGTTTGAGTATACGAATCCCGTAAGTTGGGTTATAGATTTTTCATGTTTCTTGTATTTATAAAATCATGTAAAAATAATTAAATAATTTATGTCATATTAGATATGATTTACTATGGTGAAGATTTTATTTTTAATAATAAATATCATTATAAATACCATTAAATATTATATTACTTTTTTATGTGGTGTCCCTTATGATATATGATATTAGAAGCTGTGATATGGTCACACAATACAATTTATGGTAAGTGACACAGTGAATTTTCTTTAGTTTTCAACATATTGTAACATATCATATAGATAAATCTTACCATACGATGGAAACAAAATTACACTATTTTCATGCAGGAAAATCTATTATCATATAACATTAATGTTTTATATGTATGTTTTAAAATATGATTCCCCTACAATTGAAGAAAATATTGTATACCTCATATTCTTATCATAAGGCCCGATATAGGTGTTGAACTGTACTCGGATTTACAATATACTATATCATAAAATACAACTAAAAATGATCCACTATCTATCATATTCCACAAAAAAACAATCAAAAATCACAATATATGTTATGAATAAAGTCATGATGTTCTAATCATAATGAAAAATATCAGTTATGAAAAAAGGCACAACTTATGAATGACCATAGCATTAAATCCAATATGATTGAATTTTTTTTTTCTAAATTTTCAATTATTAATTGAATTATATATTTTATAAAATATTTATAAATTTTCGAAAAAGTTATTTTTGGATAATTATTTTGATTTATAAAATTTTTTAATTTAATTAAATCATATGTTTACATAATTAATTAATAAATTTTATGACAATATTTACCAAAAATAATATTTATTAAAACAAAAATACCTTTTGGATCATTGTAGGATTAATTATAATTTGGATATAATGTTTTTGTGTAGAAAATATATGGTAAATTATAATGTTTTCATAAATTAAAATATAAAGAAAAATATAATTTTGTTTATACTGGTTTTTTAATTATTAATAATTTAAAATATTATATGATTCCATGGAATAGTGTTATTTGAGAAAATTATTCACACCATATGAAGAAGAGTTTTGATAATTGAAATAATCTATGACCAAGTGGAATAAAATGTGTGATATTCTTATTCATAAAATTTTTTAATAAAAAAAATAAAAATTTAAACTTTTATATTTCAAATATCAAAGATTATGTAAATTCTATATAAAAAGATAATATAAATGATTTCATATTAAAAAATTATAATATTATTTCATTTATAATCTATCATACATGAATTTTAGGAGTTACATGATAGGCAAGATAAATGATTTAGTTAGGTTTTATAAACTTGATCAAGGATTATACTAGGTTATAAAAATGAATTAAGAAGTTATTTATAATCTCTACACATTAGGTAAATTAATTATGAAGTGATTGAGGACTATATTGAGAGAAGAAACAAGGGTAGAGGGTCTTTATGTCACAATGCTCATAGGCTCAGGAGCTTAAGCTCTTTCTAAAAAAGTCTGTGTTGTCTACCTGTCAGCCCATGCATACTATTTTGTGGATTATTTATTTCATATGATTTTTATCCTTTCAATTCATGCATTTTCTATACTTTATTAATTGGATGAATATAGATAATGGTAAATATGGTTATATTTTAATCTGGGTTAATAAAAGAATATATGAATTATGTAAATAGTTTCACACCTATATGTATTGAATATATTTATTTTGTGGAAGGATTATTGATTCAAAAATATATAATTTGAATCATTTATAAATGTAAAAGGAAAACATGATATACACAGGTGATATATTTAAAGACACAAAAATAAACTAAATGTTTGATTTTATCCAAACAAAACACTTTCAATGCCTCAATCAAGTAATAGGGTATGTCAAGATAATGTTGGGTCCTTGTGGATTAGCTAGTGTGAGGTAAAAAGGTTATGGGTGATCGTAATAGGATTAGGATCTTATATCTAGCATGATCGTTAGGTTATTCTTAGCTAGAAAACACTAATAGGATTTTTATATAGGAGGAATAATGTTAGGTGAATCTATATTATTGATTAGGAAAAATAGTTTCCAACTCAATTATCCTATAGTCACATCTGATATGATTGATATGATTTTTACCTATATAGATATGTGATTAAATTTACAATAAAGAACCAAAATCTTTGTGAAATATAGGTTGTGGGTGACTAATTAGTGTTATATTTTTAAGGGTCATCATTTTTGTGGGATTATATTTAATAAAGTCCTTATTAAATGAATGTAAAAACATGATACTCATTTAATACAACCCATTGACATAGAAAAATGGAGTAATCGTCATCAAACATGGATTTTAGATCAATCCTTGAGATGGAAAATTTTATCAATGGAATTTGCTTGAATAGTGTAAAAAATGAAGAATTACTAGTAAGTGACATGTAAAATTCTATGAGTTAGTGAAACTCCTTCCTGGATATATAGAATGTGAAGCTATCAAATAAATTAATTTAAATGTTAATGAGATGAATAAGAATGATTATTTCTATTTATCCACCCACATCATAGTGTCCATGGATCCTAATGTTAAAAAATTATATAAGGACATGGATTTATTAAAGACGATATAAAAACTGAAAAGGATCTATCGTGAATATTCTAGGCATGAGAGGTATGTGGTTTCATTGGAATTTTTATCACATTATATTTAAAGTAAAATCAATATCTAATCATGTTCTCAATATTATTTGGTTATTAAATGACATAAAGAGTTTGGGTTCATCATAAATACTTTATCCAGAGATAAAATTCATTATATAATCATTTTCAGAATATTTTTGATAGTTTATTCTTAAGTGAAATATGAATGTGTTCAATAAAAAATTACCCAATATTATAAATGTATTGAGGATCGGTGATTAGGAAATGGGAATCCCAGTATTGAGTGTTTTATTAATAAAATACATGGGTAAAATTTCTAACTATAAGAAAAACATATAATATATGGTTGTTAAAAATAAATTTGATTAATATTCTAACTAAAAGAAATAAAAGTTTTTTCCTAAAAAATAATATGGTTTTGTATCTCAGAATGATATTCTTTAAATTTTATAGTTATTATGATTCTGGTGGGAGTATGTTTGGAATTATAATTGTTCAAAGTATAAAAAATAAAATATTATATTAGTCATGATTCAAAGTGAATATAAATTTATATCCTAATTATTTTTACTGAATGATGGTAATAAAATAAATTTTCAAAAGAGTTTTATAATGTAACCATGATTATTGTAAATAAATTTTATGGAAAGGTTACAAAAATGATGTTGATTGAATTAGAATCAGTTCATAGTTGTTAATAAAATTTATTAATATCATAAAATTTCATGTTGTAAAGTAAGAGGATTTTGAATCATATATTTATGGAGTTAAACATTAAAAATATGATTCCTAATTTCACTATTTTTCAAAATATATTTCTTTATATATTTCACCCACAAAAGTTTTTTAGTGGGATTACATCGTGATGTGATGAGTTTAACAAAACCATAAATTTAGCAAACATGAGGTATTGTATAAGTATTTCATATGATATATAAGAACTGTTCTAATGTATGAATTTTTTTTTTGTTAAATAATATTGAGAATATAAAACACAAATTTTTATAAATAAGGAATATCCACTATATCTTTCATTAATGTGGGCCACATATGAACATAAATTAAAATGATAAATAACCTCTCTGTAGCGACTCGGGTTTTGGCTCTGTCAGACTTTTTAATATTCCTATTAATAATTCCAGAGCTAGGCACAAAAACGGCGTGCGATTCCGAGGCCCGGTGTGCCCGGAATTAATTTTATAATAATATTAAGTATTTTTATACTATGCACGTGGAGGAGGTGTGTTATCTCCTAAAAAGTATCTCAAAACAGGAATCTGAGGGCACGGTTGCGTTCGGAGCATGTCGTTTACCCTAGGCAGGGTGTAAACTTTGCGGGGCGTGGGCCTAATATGAGAAAAGCTACCAGGGGCGTTTTCGTTAATAAATGGAAATGTTTATTTATGAGCGTCCGCTCGAATAACTCCTGAACGGAGTCTCAGATCGCAATTATGAGTGCGTCGTTGCATTCAGAATGTTGTTTTTACCCTAAGAATGACATAATTTTAGTCGGCACCGGGTGCTTGGTCAGAGGCGTGATGGCGGGGAGATGAAATGAATTTTTTTTAATACAAAAAATCAATCACCTCCCCCCCCCCATTCCTCTCTGTGCACGGCGATCCTCCCTCCTCCCTCCTTGGTTTCTTCAACGAATCGAGCTGTAGCCATCCAATTTAGGCACCGATCGTCAACGGATCGAGCTTCAGGGTGTCGCGGGCGTCGTTCTGCACCCGAAGCTTCGGTGTTTCACCCGAGAGGTAGGCGGTTTGAGTTTTAAAATCCCGGATCCCGATTTAGTTGTTTTCTCTAGGTTTTGAGCGGGCAGATGCGTAGATCCAGTCCCGAGGGGTGCGTAGATGTATTCGGATACGCATTTGGACCCTCGGGGTGCCCCCTGCGGCCCTCGGAAGGTTCCCCGGCGCGGCGGCAGCCCGCAACGGCGGGCCACGGGATTCAATCCAGACTGCCGCACTGGCGGCGGTCCAGCGCCAATTACCAGTGACCCCTGTGGTGGGGGTCAACCAGGCGCACGCACGGGCACTGTGCCGCGCCGCGAGAGAGCGGACTGCCGACCGGAGCGGGCGGCGGCGGCGGCGTCCGGGTCGGCCAACGAGGGCCGGTCCGGCCCTCTCTTGGTGTACAGGGGTTTTAAAACCCTTCTATCTTGCTCCCTGGAGATCCGAATCGCGTGCCGTCTACGGCGACGCGACCCTAGCGACGAGGCAAACCCTTTGGTGTGGGTTCGGGGGTTTCAAATTTTAGGATTTTGGCTCAGGTTCTAGAAACGTTGAATAAAATAATGATATTTTAATATTATTCGACTTCGGGTCGTTGTATCTTCTACTCGGAGCGTCTGATTGATGTGTCGTCAGTGGCGTTGAGGCCCTAATGGTACATCGTACTTTTATTGTTGGTTTTCAGGTGTTGGGACCGAGTTTGGGGTGCGGGCCCCACGAGTTCGGGTTTGGGCGTTTACGGAGAAACGCAACTTGCTCACCAGGAGTCCGATTTTGGGAGATGAATAGTCGACCCTATATGTTTTTCGGAGAGGATCGCAATGGTGTAATCCATTCGATGTGTTCTGGGATTAAGGCATGGGCCCCACCCGAGCTGGCTTTGGTGAATAGTATCTTTTTCACCGGGTGTCCGTTTGGGACTATCGAGTAGTCGATCCCGTGTTTTTTCCGAGGGGATCACTGTGGTATGATCTGCTTGATGGGTTTCGAGATCGTAGTGTGGGCCCCACACGGGCTAGCTATGGTGAATAGTTCCTTTTTCACCGGTTGTCCGTTTTAGGTGAGTAAACAGCCTATCCTGCATGTTTTTGCACGTGGATCGTGATGGTGGCCTCAGTATCGGCCTTAGAGGTGTGCGGGGTGGTGTTTTGGTGGGTCTCTTGGGTTAGCGATGTTTGGACTAGCAGTGGTTGAGGGTACTCCCTTGGTTAGTTCCTACGAGGGTTCGCGTGACATCACAACCTTAGTATAGGTTTGTGATCCTCTCGATGGGATGTTTAATCTGTTAGAGTTGTGGCATCCCTCTAGTGGGCCCGGAGTGGGATCCTCTAGCATTGTTTCCCTAGATGGGGTTCTTGGTATCGATGTGACCGTTTATCCACGGGTGGCAATCCCCTATCTAGTAGGTTAACCCCGTAGGGATTGTGGCATCATTGGGAATATGATCCCCTACGCAGTGGGACGTGCTCAGTAGGGTTACGGTATCGTTGGGTATATGATCCCCTACTTAGCATGTGGTTTTTAGTAGGGTTGCGGTATCATTGGTTATATGATCCCCTACTTAGTGTGTGGTTTCGGTAGGGTTGGTGCATCGTCGGTTCGATCCCCTACATCACAACTTATACTAGATAGGGTTTCGGTATCGTCATGACCACATTTACACAGGTGACGATCCTCTATCTGAGTGACGTATTTCTGTCAAGTGTCAGATTGGGTTGTGGTATTCCCCAGCGGATCCTAGAGTGATCCCTTATCTGTGAGATCTACGAATGCCAGATCGGGTTGTGGTATTACCCAGCAGATCCTGGAGTGATCCCCTATCTGTGGGATCTACGAATACCAGATCGGGTTGCGGTATCCCCCAACGGACCCTGGGAGTGATCCCCTATGTATGAGATCTTCGTATACTGGTGTGGGTTCTGGTATCCCCTAGCAGACCCTAGGAGTGATCCCCTATCTGAGGAGTTTGGTTTTTATGTTGTTTCTGTGAGGTTTCCTCAGTGATGATATCCGACGAGCGTGATCTCTCGGGTGAGCGTTTGAGATGTTTGTGTGGGACCCGATGGAGTGTATCTCTCGGACGAGTGTCATCTGGGATGACAGTGATTGTGGAGTGTACTCTCCTGGTTGTGAATCGTTACTGGTGATGAGGTAGGTACCTCATGTACCTTGGTGCGCGATCTGAGTATATCTGGATTTTTCATGGTGTATGTATGGTCATACACCTGAGTTGTGCTGACTAGTTGTGTTTAGCCGAGGATGGTCACGAGATGGAGTTTCTCTCTCATCGGGGTTCCCTTTGGTTGGGATGAGTGGATTATTTCCTTTCAGTTGATCTCTTTTGTTTTGGGTTTTTTGGGGTGCCTACTGAGTATTGTTATACTAAACCATGCACGAGCTTTTCCAACACATTTTTGTGTCTTGTGCAGACCACAGGCCTTTCGACGGTGTCCTAGGAGGACCCAGAGTAGGCGGAGCTGAGTGAGCGGGACTGAGCGTGGAGTCTTACTGGAGCTGTGTCAAAGAGCTTTCCGGTGGTGCTTTTGGCAGCGTACCCCTTCTTCTGAGCAGGTTGGATGCTTTTGTAGTTTTCTTTTGGTGGGCCCTGTTTTTTCATTTTGTACTTCTGTTGCACTCTGGTTTGGGATAGTTGTATGCATGCATTTTCTTTTCAGTTTTTATATATATCTCTACACTTTTGCATGGAGGTGTATGTGGGTGCGTGTGTAAAGGTACCTTAGTCTAATGCCTCTCATGTGTGTGATAGATTTCTCGGCGCTAGACGCTATCCCCTAACCTATTGGAGGCGGGCTTGGGGAGTCGCGGCTCGAGCCCTATTGGGTCGGGTCATGACAGAGTGGTATCAGAGGAGGTTCCACCTTTGGGATCTCAGAGCGTAGCTGGTCTAGCTGTGAGTTTGGTTTGGGTTGCATAGCAGCTGTGTTAGGATATTCAAGTTCAGATTTCAGGCCAGGGACTCCATTGTTGGTGCGGCGGCCGACATTTCCATTCATTAGGACTCTGATGACCTGCCTTTCGACTCGGGATGTTTGGACACTATTCGTAGGGGAATAGCGGGACATGCATCATATAGGACTAGGGTTTTGGGTTTCCCTTTTTCTTATTGATTCATCTCTCCAGATATACTCTTTGACTATGGTGCGTCTTGAATGTATTTCAGGATGCCTCCACGACGACAGCTAGCGAGGGTTCCGCAGTAGGATTGTGGTGATGATCCGCCCTATGTAGAGGCTGTAGATCAAGGCGTGTGTTCTGAGGCTACACCTCTAGGTGGTCCACTAGTTGAGTCACCACCTGTCGAGCAGCTGGTTGTGTCGGGAGTGCAGGATGAGGTTGCACCCAGGCTAAGTGTGCTGCACGAGTTCCGAAGGAAGCGACCTCTGAGGTTCTGGGGTGATCCAAACCCTCAGGCAGTTGATGACTAGCTCGAAGCAATCACTTGTATTTTCCGCCTAGTGAGGACACCTCCAGATCAGATGGTGGTCTTAGCGGTGAGCCTTCTGCATGGTTTGGCCGGGCGATGGTGGATTTTGGTGACGCAATCCCACGATGAGGAGACGCTCATGTGGGCAGATTTTGAGTGGCTCTTCAGGGAAGAGTTCTATCTAGTGACGCTGAGGTCAGTGCAGATTCAGGAGCTTCTATAGCTTTGGCAGGAGGGCATGATTGTATCGGAGTACTCAGCGAGGTTTACACACTTGTCGCGCTACTCCCTGGATATGGTTCGAGACCCATTCTTTTGGGCTTGGACCTTCAAGCAGGGCCTACGCAGAGACATCTGGGCAGGTGTGGCATCCTTTTGTCTGCCCACCTATGCATGAGTGCTTGAGTGGGCCCTAGTGGTGTAGAAATTTCTGGTCGAGCAGATCCCACCTTTTAGTGATGGGCACGCGAGAGCTGATACTTTGTTAGTCGGATCGACATCTGGTAGCTGACGATAGACTCAGGGGCCCAGACGTATGCGACGTTTCAGGAGGTGACCCAGGATGGAGGATCTGAGGCTCAAGGCTCACAGGGCTCGCAGGCCAGTTTTGGTCAGCCACAGTAGAGGCGGTGTTATGCTTGCAACGATCGGGGACATCTTGATAGAGATTTTCTGACCCATCGTGCTACTAAGAGGGATCCGGTCGACATACCGCCTTGGCAGAGGCAGCGTCTCGAGCAAGGAGGTCTGCAGGGCAGAGAACGTGGCGACAGAGCTGGTGCAGTAGTAGGAGGTGGTAGGCGGTATCAGTTGCCACCACCCCCACCCCTAAGTGGTCCATGCCAAGCTCAGGGAGCTGGGGGATGAGGGTGAGGACAGCTGCATACCCTAGAGGCTGTTGACCTAGAGGCTCCGCGGATGGATAGGGGTACGTCTTGTGTCTTTTCTACTTTCTACAGTAGTTTGATAGACACTGTTTAGCGGTACCCTTCCTTTCTGTTTCTTGCTCGTGTTTTGTTCAGGGTGTTGGCAAGACCCCATGTGGGTGTTGTTCGACGTGCTTCGAATGCGTGAGGAAGAGGGATCCTTCCCCCACCGAGACGTGTTTTTGTGACGTGATTAAAATCGTGCGGGTGAGTCAGTACCACCCAAAGCAGATAGTGTTGACGTGTGGTGGATGAGTCCTTCTGACTTATGTGTTCGGGCATGGGTATTTTTTGGCAAACTCGCTGGCGTTAGAGGCACAGTTGAGAGTCCAGTTGCTTTCCTTGTGCTTAGGGCTTTTCGAGGACGAAAAGTTCTAAGGTTGGAAGGATGTAGAGACTCGGGTTTTGGCCCTGTCAGACTTTGGAATATTCCTATGAATAATTCTAGAGCTAGGTGCAAAGATGGCGTGCAATTTCTGAGGCCCGGTGTGCCCGGAATTAATTTTATAAAAATATTAAAGTATTTTTATACTATGCACATGGTGGGGGTGTGTTATCTCCTAAACGGTAGCTCAGAATGGGAATCTGATGGCACGGTTGTGTCTGGAGCGTGTCGTTTACCATAGGCAAGGTGTAAACATTGTGGGTGCGGGCCTATTGTGAGAAAAGCCACCAGGGGTGTTTTTGTAAATAAATGGAAAAGTTTATTTATGAGCGTCGGCTTGAATAAATCCTGAACAGAGTCTCAGATCGCAATTCTGAGTGCTCCATTGTGTTCATAACGCCGTGTTTACCCTAGGTGCAATATAATTTTAGTCGGCGTCGGGTGCCGGGTCGGAGGCGTGAGGGGGGCAGATGAAATGAATTTTTTTTAATAAAAATAATAATAAAGGAAATCAATCACCTCCCCCCCCCCAATTCCTCTCTGTGCACGGTGATCATCCCTCCTCCCTCCTTAATTTCTTCACTGAATCGAGCCGCAACCGTCTGTTTTCTGCGTCGATCATCAGCGGATCGAGCTTCAGGGCGTCACGGGCATCGTTCTGCACCCGAAGCTTCGGCGTTTCGCCAGCGAGGTAAGCAGTTTGAGTTTTAAAATCCTAGATCCTGATTTGGTTGTTTTTTCTCTATTTTGAGCCTGAAGATGCATAGATCCAGTCCCTGGGGGCGTGCAGATGTCTTCGGATGCGCGTTTGGACCCCCGGGGTGCCCCTGGCAGCCCTCGGAAGGTCCAGCGGCGACGGCGGCGGGCCGCGGGATTCAATCGGGACCGCCGCACCAGCGGCGGTCCGACACCAATTTCCTGTGACACCCGTAGTGGGGGTCATCCAAGTGCATGCGCGCGTGTTGTGTCGTGCCGCGGCGGAGCGGACCGCCGGCCGAAGCGACCGGCGGCGGCGGCCGGGGCGGCCGGTCCGACCCTCTCTTGGTGTATGGGGTTTTAAAAACCCCTGTATCTTGCTCCCTGGAGATCCGAATCGCATGTCGTCTACGGCGACGTGACCCTGGAGACGAGGCAAACCCTTCGGTGTGGGTTTGGGGGTTTCGAATTTTTGGATTGTGGCCCGGGTGCTAGAAACGTCAAATAAAATAATGATATTTTATTATTATTCGACTTCGGGCCATTGTATCTTCTACCCGGAGCATCCGATTGACGTTTAGTCAGTGGCGTTGAGTCCCTAATGGTACGGTGGACTTTTCTTGTTGTTTTTTGGGTGTTGGGACTGAGTTTGGGGTGCGGGCCCCATGAGTTCGGGTTTGGGCATTTACGGAGAAACGCAACTTGCTCACCAGGAGTCTGATTTTTGCGGATGAATAGCCGATCCTGTGTGTTTTTTCTAGAGGATCGCAATGGTGTGATCCATTAAATGTGTTCTGGGATTGAGGCATGGGCCCCACCTGAGCTGGCTTCAGTGAATAGTATTTTTTCACCGGGTGTCTGTTTGGGACGATCGAGTAGTCGATCTCGTGTGTTTTTTCGAGGGGATCACTGTGGTATGATCCGCCTGATGGGTTTCATGATTATAGTGTGGGCCCCACATGGGATAGCTATGGTGAATATTGCCTTCTTCACTGGTTGTCCATTTCGGGCGAGTAAACAGTCTATCCTACGTGTTTTTCTGCATGGATCGCGATGGTGGGCTCGATATCGGCCTTGGAGGTGCGCAAGGTGGCATTGTGGCGGGTCGCTCAGGTTAGCAATGTTTGGACCAACAGTGGTTGAGGGTACTCCCTTGGTTAGTTCCTACGAGGGTTTGCGCGACATCACAACATTAGTATAGGTTTGTGATCCTCTCAATGGGATGTTTAATCTGTTAGAGTTGTGGCATCCCTCCAGTGGGCCTGGAGAGGGATCATCTATCATCGTTTCCCTATATGGGGTTTTTGGTATCGCTATGACCGTTTATCCACAGGTGGTGATCCCCTATCTAGCAGGTTAACCCAGTAGGGTTTGTGGCATCATCGGGAATATGATCCCCTACGCAGTGGGTCGTGCTCAGTAGGGTTGCGGTATCATTGGGTATACAATCCCCTACTCATCATGTGGTTTTTAGTAGGGTTGTGGTATCATTGGTTATACGATCCCATACTCAGCGCGTGGTTTCGGTAGGGTTGGTGCATCATTGGTTCGATCCCCTACATCGTGAGTTATACCAAATAGGGTTCTGGTATCATCGTGACCACCTTTACATGGGAGACGATCCTCTATTTGAGTGACGTGTTTCTGTCGAGTTCCAGATCGGGTTTTGGTATTCCCCAGAGGATCCTGGGAGTGATCCCCTATCTGTGAGATCTACGAATTCCAGATCGGGTTGTGGTATCCATCAGCAGACCCTGGGAGTGATCCCCTATCTGTGAGATCTTCGTATACTGGTGTGGGTTCTGGTATCCTCTAGCGGACCCTATGAGCGATCCTCTATCCGAGGAGTTTGGTGTTTATGTTGTTTCAGCGAGGTTTCCTCAGTGATTATATCCAATGAGCGTGATCTCTCGGGTGAGCATCTGAGATGTTTGTGTGGGACCCGATGGAGTGTATCTCTTGGACGAGTGTCATCTGGGATGACAGTGGTCGTGGAGTGTGCTCTCCTAGTTTTGAATCGTTGCTGGTGATGAGGTCGGTACCTCATGTGGCTTGGTGCGTGAGCTGAGTATATCTGGATTGCTCATGGTGTATGTATGGGAATACAGCTGAGCTGTGCTAACTAGTTATGTTTAGCCGAGGATGGTCACGAGATGGAGTTTCTCTCTCGTCTGGGTTCCCTCTGGCTGGGATGAGCGGATTGTTTCCTTTCAGTTCCTCCCTTTTGTTTTGGGTTTTTTGGGGTGCCAACTGATTATTGTTATACTCACCCCTGCACGGGCTTTGCCCGCACATGTTTGTGTCTTGTGCAGACCACATGCCTTTCGATTGTTTCCCAGGAGGACCCGGAGCAGGCAGAACTGAGTGAGCGGGACTGACCGTGGAGTATTACCGGAGCTGTGTCGAGGAGCTTTTCGGTGGTGCTTTTGGCAGCATACCCCTTCTTCTAAGCAGGTTGGACGCTTTTGTAGTTTTCTTTTGGTGGGCCCTATTTTTTCCTTTTGTACTTTTGTTGCACTCTGGTTTGGGATAGTTGTATGCATGCATTCTCTTTTCATATTTTATATATATCTCTGCACTATTGCATGGAGGTGTATGTGGGTGCGTGTGTACAAGTACCTTAGGCTAATGCCTCCCATGTGTGTGATAGCCTTCTCGGCGCTAGACGCCAACCCCTGGCCTATTGGAGGCGGGTTTGGGGAGTTGTGGCTCGAGCCTCGTTGGGTCGGGTCGTGACACTCTCAAAGTTTAACATTAACTTAAACCTAATCACAGTTCATTATATAAATTTTATAGGATGTAATAATATTTTATGTTTAGTGTGAGTAATATTTATTATTGGGATATGAAATGTACTCCTGAGATATAGAATAAATTTTAGGTGTCAGATGGCTCAGGAAGTATACCACACATGGTGGAATTCACTATGTATTTTGTATATTATGGGTGCGTATTTCATATTTGGGTTACACCATTACCAGAGGTTAGAAAAAATATCTATCATGATAACCCTTATACTTTGATATTTTTCTAATTCAAACCATATGGATAATCAAATTAGGGGGTGGTTAGGTATTTTTATGATCATTTCATTGATTGATTTTAGTAAATGTGTGATTTTTACTCTTGCATGAAGAGTGTGACCTATAGTCCCATGATTGAGATTGAAAAAAAGCTGTGTATATTTTTTTCTAGATAAGTGACATGTAACTTGATTATCTATTGGATAATGGGTATACGATGAGATCATCCATTAGGGTGATTGATATGTTATGTGTTCATTTTCTTGGTTTATCTATACTTTGAGAACATGGAATGTATAATTAACTTTACATGATTGAAATTTTCTGTTTCACATGGATACTCAATGTTGTGGATAAATGGATCATATGAAAATGTATGTTTTTATATGATATAGTTAGTAGATAGAATTATTGAGATATAAGTATTTTTGGAGGCTATTCCATATCCTTCAGTAGCTTGTGTGTCGTAAATTATGTTCTACAGGATACTCATTTCTTATATTTATAAATTCATAAATCCATAATTATTTTCAAAGCTAGAAAGGCCCAAGGGGTCACACATTGTGGAATACTAAGTGGGTATTTTGTTTTATAAAATTTAATGCCTAAATCTAAAATTATATTTGAATTTATCCAAAAAGAATGGAAGTTTTTTAAAACAATTACATCTATGGTTATACTAGGTGAAGTTAATGATATCATTCCAAATGTTATTTAGAAGATGTCCATTTAGAATTTAGGATATGGTTTGTAAAGTTATTATATATGATATAACATCAGATGAAAAAATAAAAAATCTATATGGACTTAGTATATGTGGTATATTGATATAGATATTCCCTAAGGCATATAAAACATGTGATGTATTTTTTCAATTTTGTATTATATGATATGATATTTTTCATAATGTATAACACATATGATGATTATGGAATATTTTATGCATTTTATTTGATATCGTAAGGTGAAGTATATGAGATACTACACTACTTCCAAAGGCATATCTTATTATATTCTACAAATACATCTTAAATGCTAAAATTGATGTTGTAATTATGAATTAAATTTTATATTGGTTGCTGAATATTAAGGATTAAAATTCAGGAAATCACCCATATAATCTATCATTAATTGTATTAAATTAATATAGTGAAACACATGGAATAATAATTTAATTCATTTTTATAATAATTGCATATATTCGGCTAATTAAAAAGAAAATGTAAAAGGAATTCCATTTATATATGTACTTTATGACTATATGGTAAAATCCATGTAGGGCTCAAGGAGTGTCCATAAAGACTGTATAATGTGGTATATGATTTTGGAATAGTATTCTATCAAGTCTTGTGTACAATCCAATCAAACTATTTGTAATCACTCTTCATATTTTTCTTTTCAATGTGAGGATTTACTATACCATGTGAGTTCAAAATGGCCCCACCCCATTGTTGGGTAATTCTAGTCTGGCCATGGATAAATCGTGGGGGTAGGAATGTTTTAGTTTCTTTTGAATTACCTTTAATAAATAGTGAGATTAAAGTCATGAAATATTATAATAGTTAGTGTAAGGTACACATGTTATTGATTTTATTCATACTTGGTTTCAGTTTCATTTCATAGAGATCATGGGTTTTGGGTTTCATAATAAACTCTACTACTTAAAAAATTTATTTTGATTCCTCAAAAACCCAGCAGTGTAGTCAATAAATTTTATAATATTCTCATTGTGAATTTATATTCTTATAAGAAGAATCATCCTCCTTAAATCATATTATTTATGTCAAAATTATTTATTATCATTAAATATTAATAGTACAAAATTATAAACTCTTACCTTCATCATGAATGTACAACCATATTCAAGGGATGACCCTTCATAAGTGGTAGTCTAATAATCTATTCACTTCAATGATTTATAACATTATTTGTCATTACTATATTTTATAATTTATTTTTTTTATTCTTATTTTTCAATACCATATTTCCAATGTTGATTCTGTTTCATGTCCTAAATTATTAACATAAACATTTTTTAACCTAAATACAAATTTTATTTTTATAAAAACAGCATTTGAAAATTGATTTATTTGAAAGGATTTTTTTAATCTATTTTTTATTATCAAAAATATTTAAGAGGATCCATTATTATGTTTTAAATGATTCTTTGCCTTTACTATAAATATTATATCTTAACACATCAAAAAATATGAATTATCAATGTAGTTTAACCTCACTCTTCATTGATTAAGCAATTCATCAATATAATTAAACCAAAACCAATAATTAATTTTTACCACCTCATTATATATTTTTATTCTTTAATTACAATATCTTACAAAAGGTAAATTTGAAATCCCTCTCTAGAGTATCCAATAATATCTCAATAAGTAACCAATAGAATTAATTCACTTAATCACTTTAATTTATTAAAGAAAAATTATTATTATTATTATTATAATAAATTACACATTTATTTAATCATATTTATTTTAATTCACCTTTTAAATATATAAAAAAATCTCCCAAATTTGGTTTCATTGTTCTTGAGATCTCGAGAGGCATCCAATGAAATTTTGAATGTCCAAAATTATCCTAATATGTTCCCCCAGACATCTACAAAAGAACCAACCAACATGGGGGTGCCACATGGTAGCCCCTCTATGTGACAACTCCTACTTTGAGCCTCCCACTCCACAAGCATGGATGATGGATATTTGATCATTAAGTGGGTAACCCTGAGTCCTTGGAAAGTCTTGCACTGAGCCACCTCCCCAATTGGTTATGTAGCCAAAAATATTTTACCCACTAAAAATGATTGGATAAACCCATATTATTATGGAGTATTCAACCATGGGGTTGATGTATCCACTTGGGATGTCTCCAAATCATCATGATTGAATGGTCACATGTTCTCCATGCCACTTACTATGTCACTCTAGTTATGGTTTCTCTATAATAGCTTGTGTCATACAAGTAATCCATTAAAAAATTAATTGAGATTCAATGATTTTCACGGGGGTTCATGTAATATTCCCATGGAAAGAGCTACATTTCCGTAGCCATTCAATAGTAAATTAAATGGACAAGATCTCACTATCACCAATATCATTGTGAACCTCATTGGTTTCTTCCCACGACATATTCAGGAGACTAAAAATTTAAAATGGGGAACCAAACATCACTGATAAAATCTTCAAAATCCAATGATCCTAAATATATCTCATTTTTTGTTAAGTTGATTCATTTTATAGGTAAAAACTAAAGCGTAATTATGAAATCATTAAAATTTTACCTCCAAATATTATCCTAAACTAGAACTCTAATCGAGGTGATTCTAAAAAAAATTGATCCCTCCCATTGATATCATTACAATGATTTGTGGTATGATTCATGAATGATCTAAACGAAAACATTATCGAAAAAGTATCAAAAATTCCGTGGAAATGTCTCCATAATAATTTTATAATTGTATGTATCAAATTTACAAAATTATAAAGTTGCTAGGTTTATCTTGAAATATTTGATGTGGGATAAAAGGGGTATATTTTAATTCAATCATTAAGAACTTTGAATAGAAGAGTTAATTTTAGTCCTATAAAAAATAAATTTATAATTTATTATAATATATTAAATAAATAAATTATAATATTAATCTATTAAAACAAGTTGAGAATTAGAAAATCATACTCAAATTTCAAAGATTGATTGAATGTTTATGAAATCAAACAGTGAGAGGGAATTGATGACTCTACAATCATAAAAAATTGGGACTATATAATGTATATAAAATACCATAAACAAGATGATATGTCATTCTTTAGTGATTATTATCACTTGGGTGGTATCAACTGTACAATAGTACATTTACATTTATCATTACCTCATTATTCCTCTCAAAAATGATTATACAGTTTCCATTAGTACAAATAATACTTTATTAAATATTATTTGTTCTCTAAAAATTCATTCCACCAATGGCGCAATAACCTAAAAATGTCTGAAAATTACAGAAATATTATGTTAATTAAAATTCCATATTTGAGATTCAATGGAAAATCCAATCTCCCTATTCGATATCTGAACAAAGAAGAAATTGCTATTTCTCCCTTTTTAACGGAGAATTAATATTCTTTTAGACATTATTGTGGCATTCAACTAAATTAATAAAGTAGTTAATTTAATCAAAATGAGTGTTGAATAATTTTAATGAAAATAAATTGAGCATAAAATTTCATGTATATACAAAGTCATTCCATGGTGAAAACTTGTACTATTAAATCCCTACCCCCATAAAATATTTAATCCTTGAAAGGAAAATACAACCAACAAAATGATCATTACACCCACTCCATTAAATTTTTTTCTTTAGAGGGAGGAAAATATAATATTAACACTAACCTATTGGAAAAAATGTATCTCAATATGCATTCTCATCAATATCCCATGTAATAGCCATAGATCTTAGAGTGTATTTCCCTTTAAAAAATACAATGTTTGATATGTCATATTACAAAACCAATCAAAAATTATCCATGAAACAAAAAATGAATAATATTAGGAAGGTTTTAAGAAGATTAAAACCACTATTAAATAAAAAGATAGTAATAAATTAAAAATGGTTATATTATGAAGATAAATAATTAATAAGATTTAATATTAAAAAGGTTTCTTTTTCAATGAAATATTTAAAAAAAATGGGTATTTTATACTAATATTTTAATTAGTAAGTTTTAAAATATGATTATGCTAATATGTAATGTTTTAATGTATAAAAGAATATAATAAAGTTCATTTTAATTGTAACTGATATGATAGAAGAATAAGAACACTTATACTTAAAAATGCCATGTTTCAGTAGAAGTAGTTTTTATTATATTTTGTATTTTTTAAAATAATGAATTTTTTAATTTTTTAATTTGAATATGATGAAATGGAAACAAAATTTTAATTAATAATTTCTAAATTATCATAGGGTGAATTTGATTGGTTTTTCCGAAAATGTTGATTTTTTGGGTGTTTAGTGAAAAATACCAATATTGAAAACACCATCACATTTATGAAATTATCATAATATAAGAATAAATTTAATTTTCATAAAAAATGAAAAAAATAATTTATATTAAATAATTGAAATAAATCATTTAAAAATATTCTGTAAAATTTAGAAACATATGTTTTGCATTTTGAAAACATAAGTGATTTTTTATTCTAATAAAAGAACTAATTTTAATCCTTCTTTAAAAATTTACTAATTATTTGGTTAAAATCAATTTTATATTGGTTTTAAATTCACGGAGTCCCCATTTTTAGTTAGTAAACCAATAAATTTATGGGAATCAACTCAATACATTATTTTGGTGTAAATTCATTTTTATAGTTAAATATCATATTTCTAAAAAAACTATTTTTATTACGTTTATCAAATTTTATTGAAGGTAATTTATAGAAATTCCAGAAATGAAATCCTATAAAATTGATTTCATATATGGAAACAAAAGTTTCAAATTAGTTAATAATATCTATTTTTTGGTTATATAAATAAATTACCTAGGAAAATGTTTTCCACCACAGTAAGGGTGACAATGGTTTAAAGGGTTAAAACTAATGAATAAGGCCCCAATACATCCCTAAATATATATATAATCTTATTTTATGAGTTTATTTCAACTAACCATATCCAATATTCTAATTTTTGTTTCACTTCCCATTGAAAATGACTTTATTTTATTTTAATGTTCAGAACATTTACAAAAGTGTCACTCATACTTAAAAAAGAACCGCTTATCTCCTAACTTATCCATAAACACCGAGCACTTCAAATCGACCAATATATACATAAAAAACTTCCAAAAACTATTATAAATTTCTTAAAGGTCGTGTTTTCATAAAAAACCAAAATAATAAGGATTAATTTCTAAGCCAAAGGAATCTTTCAACAGAAGTGGTAAAATTATTAGCCAGGCTCTTCCCAGTCTCATTTGTATTCCACCTCCTCAAAGTATTATATATCCATAATCATAAGTATATTTAAAATTAATTAATGTTATTATATAAATTATATAACCCTTTTTATCTCCATTTTATCTAGTAGAAATTAGAACGTCACTTGTACGTATGTGGCGACTACCACCTCCAAGGAGCAATCCATTTCATATTTCATTACCACCTCACATTGATTTTTGTAATGATGGATTTATGGAATGAATATAATAATTATAAAATAATTTATATTATTTAATTACAATCCATTATCTACCTTTTTTTTACTTTCATCCTTCGAAAAATAAAAATGATTCTCATGCATACATGCACACTACCACCAATATGAAACAACGTATTTTGTTTTTCATTTCTGCTTACATGTATGGTTTCATGAATGGATTGAATAAATAAATATGATGTTTATTACATGATTAAGGCTATGTAAAAATAAATTTTCAACCCTATTAATGGTACTGACTGAAAATTAATTATTTATTATCAAAGCACTTTTGAGGAAAAAGTATGAAACCAAAAAGTCCAACAATGACCACATAACAAGAATAACATAAAGTCCCTAGAAATAACTATAGGATCAAATCCTCCCCAGTGAATGTACCATGACACAAGCCTTCACCGTTGCAGGACCCTTTAGCAAGCAGTCCCGTGCTGAAAGCACGAGCACAAAATCAATGGTCGAGTCATACCCTCTCAACATCAAAGTCCAAAAGACCTGAATTCGAGATCTAATTTTCATTTGAAGCTGAACCAAGTAGAGTGCTAGATGGAAACACATAACTAAGCCAAACGTAGACACATCTCATACCCCGATCAACTCAAACCAACCAACCAAGACCGCCAACTTAAACAAAGTCATGGAGTAATAACTTGAGATTACCAGAGTCCGCTTCCCCAAACAGTTTCCAGGAGAAACCTAAAACTTGTGTTTGAGACCTCCATCCTCAACTTTTCAAACTCAGAAGCCAGCTGATCCTAGGATTGTGTGTACTCCTCCATGCTGATCTTCCCTTTGTTGAAGCCCCCTACCAGGATAAGATCTTGTTTTTCAATCCATGAGTACTGTTTCTCATTGAGATAAACCCTTAGGGGCCTTCCCATCATTTTATTAGCCTCCTCCTTAGATGCGTTAAGCACTAAGACCTGCTCGGTTACTTCTTATTCGGAGCATAACAGAAATTCTAATGAATGAAACCCCTAGTCCCCAGATGCCAAATGTCTCAATGTCTCCAAGCCAAGCTTCTTGTTGTTCAACTTTTTGGAAGAGTGAGTCTCCAAAGGGGGTGGTAACGAGGAGTAGTCCTTCCTCCCCTTTCTTCTCCTAAGGATCTTGTTGCTCTTCGGGCTTGGAGCTTCATCGACCAAGAGTCCAAGATCACTCCCAAGGAGTACCTTTGCGATGTCCCCATCTTCCTCAACCGGTTTATCTGAACCATAACTTGAACCTACCTCTGCGATTCCTTCGAACCTATTACTCATGTGAACCGGGTCCGGATTAGGGAATCCAATCCCCCAATCCTCCCAATTGTATTTGACTAGGCCACATCCAATGTGCCCCCCCTGCTTCTCCTTGTTCGCAACACTGATGTCCGACCTTATCACCTCAACAGATGGACCGGCCGAGACAACCTTCTCACCGCCCACCATCTGTTCCATAACCACATTACTCCCCTTCCCATGAGTTTCCACATGAACCTCCTCAAGAAGGGGCAGCCCATCACCCTTCCGCGCACTATGATTGTAAGAGCCCTCCAGCTCCTACCTCAGCCTGCTGAACACCTCCGAAACCTTTGGGTTAACAGTATTCATCACAACCTTCTTTTCCATTACAGAACCAGGTGCAACCTCAACAATGCTGTCCGTTGGATTTCTGTCGGGTTGTTCCTCCTCCACCGCCCGCAACAACTGAGGTCCCCGACCTCCACCCTCACTACCCGAAGCCAACAGATCCGAGCCAACCTCCACATTAACATTAACAGCCTTACCTCTGTCACTGCTCTCCACCTTAACCGGGAACTGATCCCCCTGGAGACAAGAATCCCCCGTGTAACCAGGCCATTTGCATCTCGTACAAAAAACCTTGCCGAAGCCCCTGTCCAACAGCCTTGCACCCCGTCAATAGGCGTCCGACGAATTCCCCAAATGCCAACAGGAGGAACAAAACTCCATCCAATTCTCATAAATCACATGCTGCTTGCACCGATAATCATGACCGATTGTGATCCATACATAGTCAAAGGGAGCTTTAGAAACATCCATCACTACACAAACCCTCAGATTGACCGGATAGAAAACCGACTCTGTGCAGCAATCCGAACACAGAAACCTACCGAATAGATTACCAAGCATTCTAATAACAGACAGATTTTGAAATGGAAGAGGAAGGTTCGGGAAACTTACCCACACCGCAGCAGGAGGATAACGTTTCATGTGGAACTTAAATGACCATCAAAATAGGAAGAACCGGAACCCATTGCAGGTACAGGGTGCCCTCGACCAAGCGCGGATGAGGTCATCCTCTGAAGCAAAACGAAACATGATGTGCTGGTTGTCAAGTAATCCCACTGTCGCCCTGCCACGGAGATCCCAAAAACCAAATACAAACCTATCAAAGGCATCGATCGAAGGCCTCCACTGTTTGAAGCGTGCCACCAAGGTGAGATTCAACAGCGCCGCGATTTCTGTGAACTCAGAAGTCAAAATTTGAAGGTTAGGGAACCCATCGATGGGTTCTGGAAATTTAGGGCATAGCGATGCCCATGGGAACGAAAGGAGGATATCGGGGTTGGAAAATGGCCGAAAAGCAGGCTCAACTTGCCCCTTGGGCTTCGGAGATCCCTCCCCCGCCGTCGGGGGAGGGACCGACGCTTGAGCCGCCGCCGTCACCGGGGGAAGAAGCGCCAGGATCAAGGGTTCTACCCGCCTTAACGCTATTAATGGTTCTAATAATTAATGTTCAGTGCAAAATTTAATCTCCTAAATTGAACTTACCGATGCACTTTTTATGTAATATCCACTTACCATTATTTTTAATTTTTCTATTCATCTAAATATTTAGGAAACTAATTTATAATTTTTATAATTTTTTTAAATTAATAATATTCTAGAAAAAAGATAATTTTTCTATAAAATAATAAATTTTTACCTATTTGATCAATATAAAATGTTCATGTTCGGGTCTATTTTACCACATTCATAAACAATGTTATATTGTTTACTTCATGAATGGTTAAATAAAATTAAATTATGGTAAAATTTTAAAACAATGATTAATTTAAGAAGTTTTAATAATGTTGTATTTTTGAATAATCCATCATAAAAAATTGAATTAATAGTAAACAATGATGGTTATTTTAAACAATCAAAAAAGGCTTATCCAGAAAGAATATTATAGAAGTAACTATTTCATAACCTTTTAAATAATTTTATTTTGGAATTATATAGACTCTATAACATGACACATTCAAATATTATTGAACTATTTTGAAGTTATGAATTTCCATTAAAATGATACTATGTTTTTTAGATATCATTAACTAAAGAATATAAACATGGCTGATGTGAGCTATGTCGATTTAATACCTATGTGAAACATTATAATAAACTGAATACAGGGAATGCTAATAATGAAATTAAAATGGAAAAGGTTTTGAAGAAATTAAATAATTAATATTATGTTACTATTATGGAGGTTATAATTTATATGAAGTGAATCCAAAATTGAGGTAAGGGTTTTTTTCTTTAAAACCTTCATTTAATGCATTCATTCCAAATCATTCTCTTCAACTCCAAATTCATTTAAATGTTCCAAGAACGTTATTATTATAATAAAAATAAATGATTTAATTCAGTTTATACTATATTTCACTTTAATTACAATGGTTTCAAAAGGATTATTTTTATCATGTTATGCACATGTCAATTTATATTTCTTTATAAAAATGGGAAAAGAATGTTTGTTGCATTTACTACTTAATCACATATTTCTACCACTATGAATTTTATTATTAATAAGAATAAATTATAAGTTTACATTTATTTTAAATGATGATCCCTTTCCAATTATTTTTGGAATTTTCAGTGTTTAAATGATTTCAAATTAAGACTGAATTTATCCTTTATATTTTGTGAAAATTAAAAGTTCCTTTTCCCATGGGTTTAAATGAATATTCTTTTGATTTTTATAATGAAAATAAAATCTTAATTTTTTTTATATTGTTATGTTCATGGAGATTATATATTATGATCAGTTTGTCGGATACATCCCTCCAATTAATGGGTAATTATTTATTTTCTCAGTCTTATGATGTTGGATTTTACTAGTTAAGTTATTCCAATAAGATTTTATATTTGAATTAATTGTTATTTTATTCCAATATGATTACATGTTGGAAATAATGAGTCAATTTATTCCATTATGAGTTTTGTTATGTGGTTTTTCCAAGTAACTTTCATGGTTTATGCTTTCTTATGAGATTGTTTTGTTAAATGTTTTGATCAAAGAAGTTGATTTTCATATTTGACGGCACGTATTATAGAATATAAATTTTATTTTTTAATGGAATGAAGTTTTCAATGTTTTTCAAGTATTTAAAATTCCTAATGGGTTTTCAATGTTTATTATCTTCCTTACAAATCTTTTTGTTCTCATTTCATATTTATAAATGTTTTTAAAAAAGCCCAGAATGAGTATGACCTTTATAAAGTTCAATTTTTATTATTTGATGACTCAAGTTAAATGAATCAAATGTTTCATGTCATGAACCAACCTAGGTAATCCATCTATGGGACGCCTATATAGGTCCGTGTAAGGGCTTGAAGGTTGTTCATAATCAAAATGGGAAGGAATCTAGTGCCATGGAATTTGAGATACTCGAATGGGATCAATTTCAACAAGATAAATAATGTTCAACACGTGAATTTCACCCCAATGTTTTGCATGACCACACAATATTTCAAATTTCCATGAGTAGAAAAATAAATTATTTTAAAATAATAATAAAAAATTCTAATTATGAAATAACTGAAAATTTAACATACATAACAACTCCAGATGTAATAAATATAGAAACACAAGATTTGTGGTACAAGGCAGGATGAACTGGAAGAAAACATACTAATTATAATAAATAGGAAAACCTAAAACACCAGACATGATCTCTATGTTACCTCTTTGTTACCATCCATCCATAATACAATTTCAATCACTGAGAAAAGAAGAATGAACTAGAACAAAAAAATGACTCGAGTCTACCGACACCGAGTGGAATAGGTAGGGTGTGAGGATAATAGCTTAATAGGTAATCACTATAGAGTTGCCGTAATTACCTTTTCTGAGCTCTCTAAAAATTATATTTTGGAAAATTATTTTCATATAAGGTTTTCACCCATTTTTATAAAATAACTCATAACCTATTCTGAAACCTTTATTAATCCCAAAATGAATTTTAGGGAACCAGTTTCCCCAAAAAAATATAAAATAATCCATTTCAAAATTTAAAATACCCAATTCTAGAAACCCAATTTAAAACCATACAACAAAAATTACCTAAAATGAGAGAAACTGACATCATAAGAATCATCTAAGTAGAAACTATACTAAATAGAATCTACATCATGTAAATTAAATAAACTAAACACAAATAAAGGAATCATATTAAAAGTATCAAAAAAAAACATGATTATAAATAATGGTTGGAATAAGTAATCCATAAAGGTATATAAATCATAGGAAAGTCCTCAACATCCTATGGAGTGAACTAGGTTTTACTTAGATTGGAACTGTCTACTCTCTGATTGATGCATTCCTTTGTCCATAACAACCCGATCGCTCTCAACTAGGCTCACTAGTGGAACTTCCCTAAATAATTGGCCCATTCAATACCAAGGATGATCCAATCTATCATATATGAACTAAATTTTAACGTTCTCTTAGTCATTCACTAGGGTTCTAAGGATCCCCCTGAAAGGATTTGAAATAGGTGAGGAAACATTAGTGAAAAAATAATCCTCATCCCACCTATCAAAATTCCCTTAAGCTAGCTAACTAGATATATTGTCATGTGCTCATTTGATAACTTATTACAAAACTAGAATAACCATAGTAAACCAACATCTCAAGATCATATCCTAATGAACACTGAGTAGAGGTATGAAAATTATACATTTTTAAAGCTGATAAAAAGTGAAAATAAAAAATAGGGGATTTGTTTTTTAATTATTACTTTTAAAAGAGAAGAGTGGAAGATAAAATGGATTTGAATATACATTTATGAAATATTGGGGAAATTAAGGAAAAGGGAATGATGATTTTATTTCATTTAACATAATGGTTGTTTCATGTCAATCAAACTCATGCATAACTCCATTGGTTGGTTTTTTATTTCCACTGGGTATTTGGCTGTAACCCATGCCTATACCCACACTTCAATCCTGTAACACCCCGAGATTTTATGAAAAATATTCTTTTAATTTCATTAATGTCTTGTGTTGTATGCTACACCAAGATTACCTTGCGCTATACGCAACACCGTATTAGCTTGCAGTATACGCAACACTATTCTTGGATCGTGTTACACACAATTTTGATAATAGTTATTCTACGCAACATTGAGTATATATATATATATATATATATTCAATGTATAAATGAAATATGGTTGTATTCTGTTATACGAAACAATGAAGGATTCTTTCACAACACGCAACCCTGACTTGGCTTGCATTACACGCAATCGCGACTTTTCTCGATAGCGTGTGTTGTACGCAATACCGGGTTTTACTAAACAACGATATATTATTATAATATTATTATGAACTAGCCGTTATGAATAGTATTAACTAAATTTTTAATTTTATAACATTATTATTCATCTTACACATTTTCTAGAACATGGTATAAGAACAAAATAAATTTTTCGGGTAAAATAAGTATTTTTCAAAAAATGCAGTTTTGCCGCCTTTTGATGGCGCACCCACTTTAAATCTAGTTTTTGACATGTTTATAAGTTACATTTGACAAAATAAAATTATTCTTTGGAATCAAGAAATAAAAATTTACTTTGGATAAAATTTTCATTTTATTCTGATGACTTTCATATTTTAATAAATAGTAAAAACACGCTATATTTTAATTAAAAACAACTTTTTTCATCATAATATCTTATGTGGTTAAATTATAATATTGAATGGTTTTAAAGTATAAATAGAATATATTTTTACCATTTAATATAATGTATGTCATTATCATTGATTTTACCTTGAATTCGTAGGTTAAATCAATTCAATCTTTTGCAATGTTTTAAAGAAAAACCCATTTTCTTTCGACAACGAGATTAATTTTAATTTAATTTCTGCAACTTTTGTGTATTAAATTTGGAAAAATGGATTCCATATTTGGAATCAGTGGGTCCAAATTATGTTAATAAGCTACTTTTTATTTTTGGGCATTGTGAATAGTAACTACGGTAAATTTTATTTACTATAGTTAAAGGTAAATCAGGTAATTAAGGGTAAATATAAGATTATAAAATTACCCTAACACTTGAAAAAATCCTGTTGGATGACTAAAAGTCGGCCCATATCACCTAAGGGTCGGATTAGATTCATTTAATGGACTTTTTTTTCATGAAAATAATTTAATTATTATTAAAACCAAAGAAAGTGACAACACGTCACTCTCTTAAATACTATAAGTATAATAATTTTAAGTTAGTGATAAACTTCATGAATCTTCGAACATTAATAGTCTACAGAAAGCTAACAAAATTATCTACATCATTTGAATTTATTTTTAATTTTTTGGGATTAAATAATTATCATTAATTGTGACACAATAGTGATGCAGAAATTATTTATCTAGTGAAAAATCAAGAATATAGTTTTTATTAAACTAATAGTGACAATAAAAGACACAAAACCCTGACCAAAACTTATTGGTCATGTAAATTTAGACTATAATAATCCAATGGTCAAATATTTGACCATTTGGAGTCTTATACAAGCAATTATGACACTTATATTATTTTATTTTAAATGATGCCAAAGTTGTCACCTTCATAATTTAATAAATATAACAATTTAAATATTGTGATTTTAAGATGATAAATTCGAGTAAAAGTATTATTGTGAAAGGTAATAGATTTATCTTCATCATAAGAATTTATTTTAAATTTTTATGCAACAAATCAGTATATTAAATAATTATAAAAAAATGTTGTAGTAATTATTTTATTAAGAGATAAACCAAATAAATGGTTTTAAAAATAATAAAATAAATATTATATGAACTATTTAATGTGATCCACTAATTTTATAGATAAATATGACATTTTATAAATCTATTAAAGCTTTTATTTAGAACATATCTTCTGTATATATTTTATTTAAATTCAAATAAATGAATAGTGTCAAAATTGACACTATTGTTATTTTACAAAAATAACATATTATAAAATTGTTTAAAAATCGCAAAAATATTTAAAAATTATAAATTTAAATTTATATGGTCTATAATGTTATAAAGTAAACAACTATGTAAAATTCACAACAAATAAGTAATTATTTGTTATAATTTAAAATTTAGAAATTTATTACCACAAATAAACTTAAATAGACTAAATAAGGATAAATCAAAATTATAAGGTTTAAAATAAGATCCAAACATGTATAAATTTGATTGGTTGATGATATTAAAACCCTATCTCATATAATATTTGAATATGAGTCATTTTTGGAGGTTTTTAAGTGGGGTTAGATTTATTATAAATTAATATTTTTAAGAATTCCAAAGGTGCCCTCTCCTCCCTTATAAAAGGGCACCTCCTCCCTCTCCTCCTCACACCAAATTGACCCTTAAAGCTCGGCCAACCCCTGCCAAATTATCTTATACACTTCCCTAGAAACATCCTAGAGGTTCTGGTCTACTTTAAAGACCAATCTTAGTGCCCTAAGAGGAGGTTTCAAAGAGGCGTATCGAAGAAGAGGTAATTTCTTCTCCCGATTCTTTCAAGCTTCTTTCTTCTTCAACTTCTTATTATTTAGTTGTTTCATTATAAAGTAATAACATCAGTATCACTAATATACTGATTTGTTATTATAAATATGAAACAACCCCATTTCACCTTCTATCCATCCTACGGAAAACAAAATCACTGCGCGTGCGTACGTACGGAATACCATCTCCACGCCGTGGTGTAATCTGTTTTTCCACCAACACCTTACATGGATGGGTATAATGGTGTAAAGAATAAATATACATATTTATTATAACATCATACTGATTCTGATATATTGTATCGTCCACTCCAATTCAATTCAATAATTATGGAAACGATATCATCGCTCGTGCGTATGAACGGACTACCGTCTCCACGACACGATGAGATTCATTCTCCATGTTAACCATACATGAATGATCATAAAGTATATATAATGAATAATAATAAAATATATGACATAATAATGATACTGGATTTATGTATATATATATTTATGTCATCTACTTAATTCCACTCAATTCAATAAGGAAACGAAAACAGCATTCATGCGTACGTACGACCTACCGTCTTCATGAACGGTTTATTTATTTCCATTTATCGATCCATTATATATATGTATATTCTGAATATATATTATAAATCATTTTTTACATTATGGATTTAAGTAATCATGATCTAAGTAATCATATGAATAATTACAAGTTAAAACACGAACGACAAATGAGACGATTTTACCCAAAACGCTACTTTAACATGAATTTACAAAAGAACGGGTAATATAAAGTCATAAGTGAACCATATATGATATAATAACAATGAATATGATTTTGTAATAAGTCAATGACATTATTTAAATCATTATACAGGAGGTTCGGACACTTACGAAGTGAATCAGATCTAAGGTAAGGGAAAATATCACAATCTCATTTTATCCGAGATTGTTTATACATTGGTATCTACTGGGGTGTATTTTATCATCCACATCCATGTTTCCTAAATATGTAATATTGTTTCTATCCACCTAAATTTTTTTTTAAATCCAATTTTAACCTTCGGTGAGTTTTTAGTAAAAGATATTAAAGGAATCTGTTGTCGTTTTTCGTACGAGGTACTTTTTGACTTTTCCGACAAAAGTACGAGAAGAATGTTTTTTTAACTTATACGACATGAATGGATTTTTAAAACATTATTTCCAAGAATATTCCTTTACATGTTTTCAAGTTTATTTTTAATCAACTTCTTTTAGTTTAAAATTGTATGACATGTTAAGAAAGGAAAAATGTTTTTGAAGTAGAAAGGATATTTTTCTCAAGAATGGAGTTCAAGTGTTTTATCAAAATTATTTTCCATATAAGATAATATAGGGTTCTGTTTCTATCCCTATTATTACATTGATTTGATTATTTTGTGATGGAAATATTTTTATGAATTCCTTTATCTTATATGAATTGTTTTATGATGTCATGATGTTTAAGATTCCCATTTTTATTACATGGGTTATGCTATGATGTATGGTTTATGATTTTGTGGCACACCTAAGAATGGTATCATTATAAGATGGGTGGGACCTATATCTCCCTCCAATTCATTGGGTAAATATTTTATATCTCATGAGATAGACATGGCTGGAATGACAGGTTATACTGGTTCAGTGAAACATGACTGAAACGGGGAGTGAACTCGGTTCAGAAATGGACTTTGTCCACTAAGATAGTCTTGGCAATGAGTCTTGACTAACAAGAAATGATTATCTATGATTATGTGTGTATGACACAGAGTTTAATGTTTTAAGTTATGATTATTGGGGTTTACATTTCACTACTATGATTTATCCCATGTTATGAAATTATGATTTCTTTTGCAGGTTAAGATTTCCAAAAGTTATGTTCTTATGTATATGATGTGAATGACATTTATTTTGTTTACCCTTACTGAGCATTTGAGCTCACCCTTTTATGTTTTCTTTTCCCCAGGATATAAAGAAAGGTTTTAGGTAAAAAAAAGAAGATCTTTATGAGAGATGTTGAAGATCTTTCACCACGATTAGAAGATTATATTCTGAGTTTCCAAAGACACTAAACTATTACGGTCCTTGTGTGTGTGTTTTTGTTATGTACTAATTATTCCGCAAAAGTAATGTAATGTCCATGTACGTCAAGCTTTGGGTCTCTACAGTTGGTATCAGAGGAAAATTTTAGTCAACCTTTGGAAACTAGGATGTGAAAACGTTAGTGAGATCCCTAGAGATATTTCTAAGGTATGTCTAGGGATGTACCTAAGGATAAGAATACGTATAGGATATAGTCCTAGAACTATGGTAACGATCTTAGAATTTAACCTAAGATGTTAGATATTGAGGGTGCTCCCCCTTTACTATGTTGTTTTCCCTAGCATGATTTTTGCCTCTCACACTATTCTTTTTGGGTTTTAGAAAATGGCTGGAAATAGGAAGATTCATGATAATAGAGGATATGACGGACAATGGAATGATTTTCTTTATGAGAAACCAAATGAAACGGGATCTGGAAGTCCAAACATCGTTATTATTCCTAATCAGCAATCTCATAATATGATCAATAATCTCAACTTTGGTAAGTTTCCCGACTCAGATAATAAGAGAAAGATGAAGTTTCATGATGGTCATAGAGGAAAGAAAGTTCAATTTCCCTCATGTAAATCATGTGGGAAGAGGCATCAGGGAGATTGTTTCAAAGGAACTGGAAGATGATTTGGGTGTGGAAAAGAAGGACACAAAGCCAGTAAGTGCAAAGGAAAAGGTTCAGTTAACACCATGGACAAGGATAATGGTATTGCTACGACATCAACAATGATTAGATGTTTTAAATGTGGAATGTACGGGCATTATGCAAACCAATGCCCTAATGGAAAATCTCATGAAGAGAATCAACATGGTCATATGGGTAGTATTTATGTGGATGATGATGAGGAGACTACAAATGATATATGAGCTGAAAGAAGTGTTGAAGCTCAGTCGGTTGTTTTAGAAGGTAGTGGAATGATTGTATGTTTATCGAGAGTTATGTTGTATAGTTAATGGTACTATGGAATAAAGAATCATATAAGGATTGTTACACTATTGTTTTTCCTAAAAGTATTTGAAAGTATATGTTGAATGGTTCCAGTAACCATGGAATGTTATTCAGATATTTTTGTAAAGTAGATGATATGCGCATAATGAAGGAATAAGAAGATAATGAGATGTTTGATTGTATTCATGAGCTCATGATTGATATAAGGACTAAGTGATATCATGGTTTGAGTATATAGAATTTTGAGGATTTTGGTATGTGGAAAGTGTTAACTTTTAACTGCATTCATGTTTTCACTAAGGTCCAGTGGGTATTCATTTTTCAAGAGAATACATGATTAAGGCCTTCGAACGTTTGTAATGTGACCAACAAGACATATCTTATGATATATGGGGATCAAAGATGGTATTAACATGCTTCTTATATGAAATCTCTAGTAATCGTTTTCACTATAATATGACAATGGACTGCAATATTATGGATAAGCCTAAAGATTGTAATGGATTATGTTGTACATAAGTTAGTATTGTTTAAGGATAGAAACTTCTTTCGATATTATTGATGGGATGATATAGTAATGTAGTTTTAGAAAAAGGAAAACCTGCAGGACGGGCGACAACCCATCACGTCGGACAAGGTTGTGGGAATCGAACCCACAACCGAAGTGTGACTGGCCTTTATCGCCTACCACTGGCCTACAGGAAGTCCCTGGTTAGTAGAAACTAGTTTTATTTTATTAAAAGGTATGATATATGAAGTATAAGTTCATTTTTGGAACCATATACGATTAATCTAACCATAAGATGGACTTATAACTTTTGCTAACCTTTTGTTTGAAAGAGATGGAATGACCCATCATTCTATCACATGATCTGCTAACACATCACGAATAACAAATTCAACTTCATTTCTTTAAGGGATGAAGTGGAAATTGTTCAATTCACAAACAACAGTAAGATTGTACCAAAATCATGCAAGTATTTCTTTTAATTCATCAACTTTAGGGAAATGATCTTGAAAACCAAAAATGTTGTCTTAGTTCCCTTATATCCGATGAATCAAATGGTACCTTAGATCATCACAAATCAATAGCTTTGTGATTGTTGGCTTTTTCATAGCCATGTTCTCTACCACTCTCCATCAAAACATGATTTTTCTTCCATATCCATATTTTCACCTATGTCCTCCTACGTGGAAACCCAGTGATGAGTTAATTTGGGTAACCGTTACATTTCATACTTTAGTTTTTAAAGCCATTTTTTGGTATTCCTTTTTACGATGTGGGTTTCTATTAAACAAACTTTTGAGTAGTAAACCATTTATAACCCCGACGAATTTCGAGGGAGAAATTCATTTTAAGGGGGGTAGAATGTAACACCCCGAGATTTGATGAAAAATATTCTTTTAATTTCATTAATGTCTTGTGTTTTATGCTACACCAAGATTACCTTGCGCTATACGCAACACCGTATTATCTTGCAGTATACGCAACACTATTCTTGGATTATGTTACACACAATTTTGATAATAGTTATTCTACGCAACATTGAGTATATATATATATATATATTCAATGTATAAATGAAATATGGTTGTATTCTATTATACGAAACAACGAAGTATTCTTTCACAACACGCAACCCTGACTTGGCTTGCATTACACGCAATCGCGACTTTTCTCGATAGCGTGTATTGTACGCAATACCGGGTTTTACTAAACAACGATATATTATTATAATATTATTATGAACTAGCCGTTATGAATAGTATTAACTAAATTTTGAATTTTATAACATTATTATTCATCTTACACATTTTCTAGAACATGGTATAAGAACAAAATAAATTTTTCGGGTAAAATAAGTATTTTTCAAAAAATGCAGTTTTGCCGCCTTTTGATGGCGCACCCACTTTAAATCTAATTTTTGACATGTTTATAAGTTCCATTTGAAAAAATAAAATTATTCTTTGGAATCAAGAAATAAAAATTTACTTTGGATAAATTTTTCATTTTATTATGATGACTTTCATATTTTAATGAATAGTAAAAACACGCTATATTTTAATTAAAAACAACTTTTTTCATCGTAATATATTATGTGGTTAAATTATAATATTGAATGGTTTTAAAGTATAAATATAATATATTTTTACCATTTAATATAATGTATTTCATTAACATTGATTTTACCTTGAATTCGTAGGTTAAATCAATTCAATCTTTTGCAATGTTTTAAAGAAAAACCCGTTTTCTTTCGACAACGAGATTAATTTTAATTTAATTTCTGCAACTTTTGTGTATTGAATTTGGAAAAATGGATTCCATATTTTGGAATCAGTGGGTCCAAATTATGTTAATAAGCTACTTTTTATTTTTGGGCATTGTGAATAGTAACTACGATAAATTTTATTTACTATAGTTAAAGGTAAATCAGGTAATTAAGGGTAAATATAAGATTATAAAATTACCCTAACACTTGAAAAAATCCTATTGGATGACTAAAAGTCGGCCCATATCACCTAAGGGTCGGATTAGATTCATTTAACGGACTTTTTTCCATGAAAATAATTTAATTATTATTAAAACCAAAGAAAGTGACAACACGTCACTCTCTTAAATACTATAAGTATAATAATTTTAAGTTAGTGATAAACTTCATGAAACTTCGAACATTAATAGTCTACAGAAAGATAAAAAAATTATCTACATCATTAGAATTTATTTAGAATTTTTTGGGATTAAATAATTATCATTAATTGTGACACAATAGTGATGCAGAAATTATTTATCTAGTGAAAAATCAAGAATATAGTTTTTATTAAACTAATAGTGACAATAAAAGACACAAAACCATGACAAAAACATATTGGTCATGTAAATTTAGACTATAATCATCCAATGGTCAAATATTTGACCATTTGGAATCTTATACAAGCAATTATGACACTTATATTATTTTATTTTAAATGATGCCAAAGTTGTCACCTTCATAATTTAATAAATATAACAATTTAAATATTGTGATTTTAAGATGATAAATCCGAGTAAAAGTATTTATGTGAAAGGTAATAGATTTATCTTCATCATAAGAATATTTTAAATTTTTATGCAACAAATCAGTATATTAAATAATTATAAAAAAATGTTGTAGTAATTATTTTATTAAGAGATAAACCAAATAAATGGTTTTAAAAATAATAAAATAAATATTATATGAACTATTTAATGTGATCCACTAATTTTATAGATACATATGACATTTTATAAATCTATTAAAGCTTTTATTTAGAACATATCTTCTGTATATATTTTATTTAAATTCAAATAAATGAATAGTGTCAAAATTGACACTATTGTTATTTTACAAAAATAACATATTATAAAATTGTTTAAAAATCGCAAAAATATTTAAAAATTATAAATTTAAATTTATATGGTCTATAATGTTATAAAGTAAACAATTATGTTAAATTCACAACAAATAAGTAATTATTTGTTATAATTTAAAATTTAGAAATTTATTACCACAAATAAACTTAAATAGACTAAATAAGGATAAATCAAAATTATAAGGTTTAAAATAAGATCCAAACATGTATAAATTTGATTGGTTGATGATATTAAAACCCTATCTCATATAATATTTGAATATGAGTCATTTTTGGAGGTTTTTAAGTGGGGTTAGATTTATTATAAATTAATATTTTTAAGAATTCCAAAGGTGCCCCTCTCCTCCCTTATAAAAGGGCACCTCCTCCCTCTCCTCCTCACACCAAATTGACCCTTAAAGCTCGGCCAAACCCTGCCAAATTATCTTATCCAATTCCCTAGAAACATCCTAGAGGTTCTGGTCTACTTTAAACACCAATCTTAGTGCCCTAAGAGGAGGTTTCAAAGAGGCGTATCGAAGAAGAGGTAATTTCTTCTCCCGATTCTTTCAAGCTTCTTTCTTCTTCAACTTCTTATTCTTTAGTTGTTTCATTATAAAGTAATAACATCAGTATCACTAATATACTGATTTGTTATTATAAATATGAAACAACCCCATTTCACCTTTTATCCATCCTACGGAAAACAAAATCACTGCGCGTGCGTATGTACGGAATACCATCTCCACGCCGTGGTGTAATCTGTTTTTCCACCAACACCGTACATGGATGGGTATAATGGTGTAAAGAATAAATATAAATAGTTATTATAACATCATACTGATTCTGATATATAGTATCGTCCACTCCAATTCAATTCAATAATTATGGAAACGATATCATCGCTCGTGCGTATGAACGGACTACCGTCTCCACGACACGATGAGATTCATTCTCCATGTTAACCATACATGAATGATCATAAAGTATATATAATGAATAATAATAAAATATATGACATAATAATGATACTGGATTTATGTATATATATATTTATGTCATCTACTTAATTCCACTCAATTCAATAAGGAAACGAAAACAACATTCATGCGTACGTACGGCCTACCGTCTTCATGAACGGTGTATTTATTTCCATTTATCGATCTATTATATATATGTATATTCGGAATATATATTATAAATCATGTTTTACATTATGGATTTAAGTAATCATGATCTAAGTAATCATATGAATAATTACAAGTTAAAACACGAACGACAAATGAGACGATTTTACCCAAAACGCTACTTTAACATGAATTTACAAAAGAACGGGTAATATAAAGTCATAAGTGAACCATATATGATATAATAACAATTAATATGATTCTCTAATAAGTCAATTACATTATTTAAATCATTATACAGGAGGTTCGGACACTTACGAAGTGAATCAGATCTAAGGTAAGGGAAAATATCACAATCTCATTTTATCCGAGATTGTTTATACATTGGTATCTACTGGGGTGTATTTTACCATCCACATCCATGTTTCCTAAATATGTAATATTGTTTCCATCCACCTAATTTTTTTTTAAATCCAATTTTACCCTTCGGTGAGTTTTTAGTAAAAGATATTAAAGGAATCTTTTGTCATTTTTTGTACAAGGTACTTTTTGAATTTTCCGACAAAAGTACGAGAAGAATGTTTTTTTAACTTATACGACATGAATGGATTTTTAAAACATTATTTCCAAGAATCTTCCTTTACATGTTTTCAAGTTTATTTTTAATCAAATTCTTTTAGTTTAAAATTGTATGACATGTTAAGAAAGGAAAAATGTTTTTGAAGTAGAAAGGATATTTTCCTCAAGAATGGAGTTCAAGTGTTTTATCAAAATTATTTTCCATCTAAGATAATATAGGGTTATGTTTCTATCCCTATTATTACATTGATTTGATTATTTTGTGATGGAAATATTTTTATGAATTCCTTTATCTTATATGAATTGTTTTATGATGTCATGATGTTTAAGATTCCCATTTTTATTACATGGGTTATGCTATGATGTATGGTTTATGATTTTGTGGCACACCTAAGAATGGTATCATTATAAGATGGGTGGGACCTATATATCCCTCCAATGCATTGGGTAAATATTTTATATCTCATGAGATAGACATGGCTGGAACGACAGGTTATACCGGTTCAGTGAAACATGACTGAAACGGGGAGTGAACTCGGTTCAGAAATGGACTTTGTCCACTTAGATAGTCTTGGCAATGAGTCTTGACTAACAAGAAATGATTCTCTATGATTATGTGTGTATGACACAGAGTTTAATGTTTTAAGTTATGATTATTGGGGTTTACATTTCACTACTATGATTTATCCCATGTTATGAAATTATGATTTCTTTTGCAGGTTAAGATTTCCAAAAGTTATGTTCTTATGTATATGATGTGAATGACATTTATTTTGTTTACCCTTACTGAGCATTTGAGATCACCCTTTTATGTTTTCTTTTCCCCAGGATATAAAGAAAGGTTTTAGGTAAAAAAAAGAAGATCTTTATGGGAGATGTTGAAGATCTTTCACCACGATTAAAAGATTATATTCCGAGTTTCCAAAGACACTAAACTATTAAGGTCCTTGTGTGTGTGTTTTTGTTATGTACTAAGTATTCCACAAAAGTAATTTAATGTCCATGTACGTCAAGCTTTGGGTCTCTACAAATCCAATACCTGTTTTAGAAAATAAAAGGTATAATAACCCATGAACTATTAAATTATATGCATTACGATGTTCCATACATCCCCTAAATTATTTCTAGTATTTAAATAATATATGAAATATGAGAAATAAAACACATAACATCCATAAAAAATCATAGAAAAAACATTCTCTCCATCATTTCTACATCCCTTTTCTCAACACCACCCCGAGAGGTGGATTTACCCAGTAATCATTATAACCAGATACAAGGGTGGAATTTTAATGTCCCAAAAATTCCATATAATTTTTTTTCAAATTATATGGGATTATTTTGAGACCAGACACTCAGAAGTAACTCAATTCTGAGGCTCGGTGAGCCTGAAATGGAATTTTGAACTTTTTTTAGTTCATTTAAATAAACCTATGAGTGGGTTTTTCTAACTTTTAAACCAGTGCTCATATCAAAAATCGGAGGGACCCATTGAACTTGGAGCATCAATATTTTCCTAGAAAGGACTTAACTTAGATTAGTGAGGGTTGACCGAAAAAGATAATTTTTGGACTTTTTGGAAGAGAAATAAAATAAATAAAAAAGTTATTTTGTTTTCTTTTCCTCACCATTGAGTGGTGGGATTCCATCACTGTGGTGCAATAAATAGGAGGCGATGAACCACTTTAATTAGACTCTTTAAATGAATAGAAACAGATAAGTTGTTTCATTAATGAAACAACGTAATGACTTTGTGACACAGCGTAGCAGAAACACTACGATGCATTTCTCTATTAATGAGATAATAGGTTGGATAATCATAAGGTTGAATTTATTTAATGAATGGTGAAAGTTTTTCTCTCCAAAGAAGAATGTTGTTGAATCGCTAGCAACATCGTCATACTTTGAAGAATGGTTCTGGTGTGCGACAAACACCAACAGCTTTGAAGAACGGAATGTGGATTCCCATAGACGGGTCGATCTAGCAACAAAATCGATCACAACTAGGGGTTGATTGATTTGAATTCTTTTTCCTCATTCATCATTTCTAAAACGATGAACACAGATCAACCCACAAACAGGTTGATCCGTTGATTGCTCGTTCTTGTGGAAGGGTGCCCTTTTCTTGAGATTAATGTATCAGGATAAATTATTTGTTTAATATAACTTCAATCCTAAACATCCCCACATTTAAAATATAATGTGGAGGGTGTGGGCCGACATGAAAAAGGCCCGAGTCCCTCTATCTTTTGTGTTCTTCATGGCCGAACCTTCTAAATGGAAACAAGATGTTTTGAGACCTTAGTAGAGAAGGAGGAACCCCATGAAGGCCAAAGGCACAAACAACACGAAGAACGAACCACTAGAACGAACATCGTGGTCCGTGAAAGGCACCAGAGGTGGCCACAAGCGAGTGGAGGCGCAACATCATGGCGCGCCGAAGGAAGAAACCATGGCCGGAGGCTAACAGACAGGGGACACGACCCTTCGGCCACGTTAGTGGGCAGACTATGTTACATGGGCCACAGTACCCCATTGGCACGCAGTCCAGCGACCGCCTGTGGGGAAATAAACGTGGCCGACCTAGCCGGTCATGGAGCACCGAGCCGGACACCATTAGGTATTCAGGTTGAGGGAGGTCGGCCCACTTTTGTGGGCTGGTCTAGAGAAATAACATTGGTCTGCCAAGCGGCTCGGGCTGGGAACAAGCTGGCCCAGTGATTGTGGGCGGGGCCAGATAGAAGAGGGTCACCGAGAGACCCGACAAGCTGGACCCCCAAATGAACCAGGTGGGGTCCAGCAACACCCAATGGGATTGGCCTACTGGCCAAGCCAGATCGAGCCAGCCTAGACCCGAACCAGGTCGAGTCGGGTTAGTTGAACCAGGTCAGGTCATGCAGGTCCCTCTGGCCAGGTTTTTCGGGTCGGTAGGACTGGGTCGGACCGGGCCCGGATGAAACTGGCCCCTGTTTACTAAAAATCCAATATCTCTCAAACCATGTGTTTTATTTATGATTCATCTACGGCGTTGGAACCCTTTCGGTGAGCTAGATCTCTTGGCATACTTACCGAAGGCTTTTGTGGAATTTGGAATATGAAAAATGGATTGACGAGAGGTTTCTCCCAAAAGCAAGCACACTATGTGTGGAGATCCTACGACTGACTGAGACCTGAAGACTTCTAACAAGAGACCATATGTGGATCAACTATGATGGCCTAGTTGGAAGCAGCTATGTGTGACTCGGCAGGCCAACGATATAGAGCGACTTTGTGTGACCTGACAGACCCATGGTACTCATCAGGAAGGAGTTCCTTAGTACGATGGACGATGTGGGAAGCGACTCTGTGTGACTCGGCATGCCCATGGTGGGGAGAAACTCTGTGTGACCCAGTATACCCACAGTACTCGTTATGGATGAGTACCACAGTAGTCAAATGCTAGTGTGTATCGGCTCTGTTTGACTCAGCAGACCCACGGTGGGGAGAGATTTTGTGTGACCCAACATACTCACAATACTCATCAGGTAAGAGTACCACAGAATCCCAAGGTGTTATGTGATATGAATATTGGACTTGATTTCTGTACTCTAGATTATAGCTTTTGTGAGTTTTCTTGCTTTGTGATCATGCTTTTTGGTTTGTTTGTGGATTGATTTGTGATCTTTCCTTGTTGGTTTGGGTTCCCTACTGAGTATTTTGTTACTCACCCATACACAAGCTTCGCCCACACATGTTGTGTTTACTGTAGATGACCGATGACTTGGATGAGGACTTGGTGGCCCAGGACCAGGCGGTGCCCAGTGAGATCAAGCAGGAAGGACGAGATTCTATGACATCTGGCAGCTACTCTACACATACCCATCAGGTGAGGTTTTTAGCGGATGAATTTTTAGAGATCTTATGTAAATTCTTGTTTTTCAGTTTTTCTTTTGCTGGGTTTGTATTTTTCTCATTTAACATACACCTTGTACTTTTAATGAGTTGTTGTTTAGTGGCATGCATGTTTTACCTTTCCAGTTTTTTGGACATGGTTGTGTGTGCGTGCGTACAGTTATTCAGGAAAATGACTCCCATTTGCAGGTTGACGCCTTCTACGCTAGTCGTCAACCCCTATCCTTCGGGTGACAGGCTTGGGGGAGTCACAGCACGAGACCTGGGGGACGGTTCGTGACAGTGTTATATCAGAGCTGGTAGGTTCTACCTCAAAGATCTAGAATCTGTTGTTTTGTTTTTGGGAAATAGTGTTAAATGTTAGAGTTCGAATTTTAGATTCGGGGAGTCCAGTGTTAGTGCGGCGGACGATGTATCCATACACCAGGACCTTCAATTTGGATTTTCATCTCTATACATAAAAAATAGGTGGCATGCACATATAGGAATTAAGTGTTTCCTCATGTTATTCATGAATGAGAGTTAGCTCACCAGGTATAATCTATTGACCGTGGTACATCTAGATCTATTTCAGGATGCCTCCACATAGAACACCATCAAATATTTTGATATGTGGTCATGAAGACAGCCCACCTAGAGATGAGATGTCGGTTCAAGGATCAGTGCTAGAGATGGCCCCGTCGGGTGGTGCACCATCATTACCACCACCTGTTGATCATTAGTTACTACCGGTGTTACCGGTAGAGGACACACGAGGTCCCATCACCTTGCATGAGTTCTAGAGATAGAGACCTACCAGGTTTAGGGGAGATACATATCCTCAAGTCACTGAGGATTGGCAAGAAGTAGTGAGGCGAGACTTATGCTTAGTGAGGATGCCACTTGACTAGATGAAGATCTTAGCTATGAGCCTTCTTCAGAGTTTGGAAGAGAGATGGTTTAGTTTGATGATTCAAACTCATGATGAGGTGAACCTCTCTTGGTCTAACTTTGAGTGGCTATTACGGGAGGAGTTCTTCCCTACAACCTTACACTTTGTGTGCATACATGAGCTGCTTCACCTACAACAGGGCATAATGTCAGTGGATGAGTACTCTGTGAGGTTTACAAACCTCTCCCGCTACTCTATGGATATGGTACAAGAACCTTTCTTTAGGTCCTAAACCTTTGACCAGGGACTCTGATGGGGGATCAGATCATCGATGATTTCCCTCAGCATCCACACTTGGCAGGAGTGCTAGAGAAAGATCTACTAGTAGATAACTTCCTAGAAGAGCAGTCTTCGAAAACTGGATCCACCAGTAGAGACTAGGCGGCAGAGTCTATAGTGGTGAGTAGTAACCAACAGACGCAGATACCAAAGCGGGTTAGATATTTTTGGGGGAGACCCCAGGACTTAGCGTCGATAGTGCATGGATCCCAGAGTAGAGGGAGTATGTAGGGAGACAAGATCTTATTCCCATGCAACAGGCATGGACACATGGATCGTGGCTGCCTATCCCACCACAAAATATTATTAGCAGACGGTCGAGGGACCGCCAAGGAAAAGGAAGAGGTTCGAGAGAGGAGTTTCATGGGGTGGACACCATGGTAGAGGAGTATGCCTTTCAGCAGGTCATGGGAAACAGTTTGAGGGACTTCCACCACCACCTCCAGGTGGTCCACCACAGCATTAGGGAGGAGGTAGATAGGAGAGAGCTAAACTTTAAAAAATAGAGGCCTATAACCACATCACTTAAGAGATGATTAGAGGTATGATCTGTGTCTATTCCACCTTAGCTACAGTTATTATAGACATGGGTATGAGTCACTCTTTCCTTACCATGGACCTCGTTCAAGGCTCAGAGATTTCAGTGGAGTCATTGGATCGATCCTTACGATTAGAGACTCTTACATGATGGGATTCGACGATTACAAATTGGTGTTGCCAGTGTGAGATTACTCTTGGAGGCGAGAGCTTCGGCTGGGATCTCTTAGTAATGGTGTTGAGGACTTACGACGTCATCATGGGTATGGACTAGTTATCCACAGTTCATACTCAGATCGACTATATTAGGTATAGAGTGCTGTGTGTCTACAAATATGGGACTTGGTTTTCCTTCCCAAAGAGAAGGGAGCTCTTGCAGCATGGGACAAACTTTCTCGGAGGAGGGTGCAACTGATCACTCACCAGTTAGCTATCCTTTCCCTTGGTGTAGTGGACGATAGGAGTCCAAGCTTTCTTATAGTGGTGGATGAGTATAAATACATCATTCCTAAAGATGTTTCGGGACTACCGCCTCACAGGAAGGAAGGCTTCTGCGTCAGTATGTACCCAGGGATGACATTGATATCCACACTGGAATATCAGATAGCCTCTACAGAGCTTCATGAGTTGAGGGTACAACTGGAAGACATGAAGGAGAAGGGATTCATGAGCCCCAATGTTTCACAATGGGAAGCGCCAGTGTTGTTTGATAATAAGGAAAATATAAGTTTGAGGATATGCGAGAACTACCAATGCCTGAACTAGGTGACTGTGAAGATAAAATTTCCACATCCAATAATTGATGACCTCTTTAACAAGTTGAAGGGAGTGAGGTGGTTCTCAAAGATAGACCTCATATTAGTCTATCATAAGCTTTAGGTATGGGATGAGGATGTACCAAAGATAGACTTCAGATGTCGGTAGGGCCACTACAAGTTCTTGGTCATTCCCTTCAGCATGACCAATGCCCCAATAGTGTTCATGAGACTCATGAACAAGATATTCTATCCCTACCTAAATAATTTCATGGTAGTCTTCATTGATGAAAACTTAGTGTACTCGACATCTGAAGAGGATCCCACTACCCACATGTTGATAGTCCTGATTACACTCTATGATCACCAGCATTATGGGAAGCATTTGAATTTCCAGTTCTGGATTTGGGGGTTTTACTTCCTGGGACACGCCATCTTGGTGGATGGAGTTTTAGTGGATATGGTAAAGATAGAGGCAATTCTTGGTTAGGATCCATCCATGAGCGTGACTAAGGTGCATAGTTTCTTGGGGTAGGTTGGATACTACCAAAGGTTCATGACCGACTATTCCAGAGCAGTATCACCCTTATTAGCTTTAACATGGAAGGGATAGCCCTTCGTGTGGATGTACCATTACAAGAATAATTTTTAGGAGTTGAGGTGGAGACTGATGAGTGACCCCATCTTGAGACTACTAGAGGAGGGCATTGGGTATTTGGTTTTATGAGACACATCACAGAATAAAATGGGTAGTGTCCTGATGTAGGAGCGATCAGTGATCACCTACAGTTCATAGATGTTAAGGTAGCATGAGTAGAACTACGCGACCCATGATCTGGAGTTAGCAGTAGTGTTCTTTTCTTTAAAGTTTTTGTGGCACTACTTTATGGGTGAATAATTTACCATCTACTCTAACCACAAGAGTCTTTGGTATATCTTCTCCCAAAAGGAACAGAACTTGATACAACAGCGATGGATGAAGTTCTTACAAGAATATGACTTTGAGATAGTCTATACTTATAGAAAGGTGAACATGGTGGAAGATGCGCTCAGTAGGATATCCGGTCTGCAGCTGCTGAGTGAGGTGATGGAGTATCTTACCATCAGTCGATGACTGTCAATCCCACACTCTTACAGAGAGTTAGGGAAGCATAGCTTGTGGATGTTGATTGTGAGGCATGACATGATCATTTATCCTTAGGAAAATCTCCTGAGGGATTTTCGATAGGTGGGGATCACATAATCCTTTTTAGAGGGCACATAGTAGTACCAGTGGCGTTGCGAGAGGATATTTTGAGGGAGTTCCATACCTTCCCATTGGCGGTACATCCTAGAGTGGCAAAGATGTTCCAGGATCTTCGATGTCTGTACTAGTGTCCAGGGATGAAGAAAGCAGTGGTTGAGTTCATCTCACAGTGTCTCACTTGTTAGAAAGTGAGGGATGAGCCTCAGGTTCTAATAGGCTTGGAACATCCACTTGAGGTACCAGTGTGGAAGTGGGATGTCATCTCGACAAACTTTGTGATAATATTACCATGAAAGTCCCAGGCCCTCGATGCCATCTAAGTGGTTATTGACAGACTCACCAAGTCGGATCACTTCATACCCATCCGGGAGAAGGGATCATTAGAGGACTTGGGAAGCCACTAAATCCAGGAGATAGTGCATCTTCACAGGGTGACTTCGACGATCGTCTTAGATCATGATGCTCGCTTTACATCCCAGTTGTGGAAGGGATTACATGATGAATTTGGGAGTCAGCTATGCTTGAGATCATCTTCTCACCCACATACTGATGGTCAAACAGAACGTACCATGCATACCTTGGAGGAAATTCTTTGTGCTTTCACCCTTGATTTTGGTTTCAGTTACGAGGACCACCTACCAATGATTGATTTTTCATAAAACAATATCTATCACCCCAACATTTAAATAGAACCCTTAGAGTCTTTGTAAGGGCAGACTTTTAGATCACCTCGATGTTGGACATACCTAGGGGAGTCAGCACTCATGGGTCCAGAGTTAGTACGGTCTACCACCAAGAAGGTGAAAATCATATTAGTGTGGATGAAGATAGCATAAAGTAGGTAGAAATCTTATTCTGACAAGAGATGGAGACCCTTGGAGTTTGAGGAGGGAGACCGTGTGTTCTTTCAGGTCTCACCCTGACGGGGATTGGGAAGATTTGGCTGGGGCAGCAAGTTATCTCTGAGGTTAATCAGACCTTTCTAGATTCTGAGTAGTGTTGGCGAGCTTGTATACCACCTAGCTCTCCCCACATAGATGAACTGGGTGCATGATGTTTTCCATGTTTCACTACTGACGAGGCACATTCATGATCCATCATAGGTCATCAACTAGGGTGATCTGTACATTGATGATGGGGCAATGTTTGCAAAGTTCCCAGTGGAGATAGAGGATCGACAGTACTGAGTCATTCATGGATGGTCGATTCCTCTAGTGCGCATTCAGTTGAAGCACGAGAATCTCTAGGAGAACACATTATAACGGGAGTCTCAGATTCATGATCAGTACCCCCATTTGTTTTTAGCCTTGTTTTGGCTTATGAGGACATAAATCCCTAAAAGGGGGAGTAATGTAATGTCCCAAAAATTCCTTGTATTTTTTTCAAATTATATGGGAATATTTCAAGACCAAACACTCATACGAAACTTGATTCTAAGGCCCGGTTAGCCCAGAATCGAAATTTGAACTTTTTTTAGTTCATTTAAATAAAAGTGAGAGAGAGTTTTTCAAATCTTTAAACCGGTAATTATATCAAAAATCCAAGGGAACCGTTGAACTTAGAGCATTGAGATTCTCCTATAAAAGAGTTAACAACGACCGACAAGGGTCGACTGGAAAAGATAATTTTTATACTTTTCAAAAGATAAATAAAATAAATTAAAAAGTTATTTTATTTTCATTTCCTCACTATTGAGCGGTGGCGTGACAACACTACAGTGCGACAATCAGGAGGATAAGAAACACTTTAATGAGACTATTTAACTGAAGAAAAAAAAATATTTTTTTTATTAATGAAACAAAGTAATGACGCGAAAACACAACGTAACAGAAATTCTATGACACATTTCTCTTTTAATGAGATAACAGGTTGGAGAATCAGAAGGTGGGATTTCTCTAATGGACGGTGAAGGTTTTATCTTCTATGAAGAATGCTAGAAAATCGTTTGAGACATCTATGCACTTTGAAGAATGGGACCAGTGCATGATGAATGTCAATGGCTTTGAAGAACACAATGTGGATTCCGGTGGACGTATCGCTCCAGTGATAAACTCAATCACAAGTAGGGGTTGTTGGATTTGAATTCCTTTTACCTATTCTTCAGTTATGAAAATGATGAGTGTGGATCAACCCATGAATAGGTTGGTCTATGGATCGATCATTATTACGAGAGGGTGCCCTTTTCTTGGAATTCTGGTATCAGGATTAATTATTTTTTTGATAGAACTTAGATCCTAAACCTACCCATGTTTAAAATCTAATGTGGAGGGCACAGGATGACACAAAAAAGGCCCGATACCCACTTCTTTATGCGTTCTTCATTGAGGAAACTTTGAAATGGTGGAAAGAAGTTTTTGAGACCTTAGGAGGGAAGGTGGAACCTCGTGGAGGCCGGAGGCATTGATGACATGATGAATGGACCACCGGAGAGGACACGATGGTCCACAGAAGGCACCAACACCGACATCGATGGTGGCTAGTGGCGGCATCTGCGGGCGGGCGGCGACACACCATGACGGTGCGTTAGAGGTAGAAGTCGTGGCCAGTGACTGGAGGATAGGGGACGCGGCCCTTCAGTCATGTTAGCAGGTGGGCCACGGTTCTCTACTGGAAGGTGGTCCAATGACCATGTTTGGGGAACAAAACATGAATGGATTAGCTGCCCACCTTATGTGGGATAGGCCGGTGAAATAAAATCAGGCCACTGAGCACCTCGGGCTGGGAACAAGCCAGCCTTCCAGTTGCGGGCCGGGCCGGATAGGACTGGGTCGTTGGGCGACCCGAAGGGCTGGACCCCCATTTGAACCAGGTCAGGATAGCCCAAACCCAAACTGAGTTGGGTTGGGTCAGTTTAACGAGGCCGGGTCATGCGGGACTCACAGGCCAGGTTGGTCATGTTGGTCTGACTAGGTCGGATTGGGCCCTAATGCAACCGGCCCTGGTTTACTAAAACGCCAATATATCTAAAACCTGGCATCCGATTGATGAGATGTTTGTGGAGTTGGAACCATCATGGAAAGGCAGATATTTTTTCATAATCTAAGAAGTATTTCATGGATGTTGGAATACGAAGAATGGATTGAGGAGCAGTTTCTCCTAGAATCAAGCGCACTACGTACGAAGATCCTACGACTGATTGAGACCCGAAGACTGATGACAAGTGACCTTGTGTGGATCAGATTCAATGTCCCAATGGGAAGGGGATCTATGTGACCCTGCAGCCCCACCATGGGGAGCAACTCTGTGTGACATAGAGGACCAACTGTACTCATCAGGAAGGAGTACCTCAGTACACTGGCCAAAGTTAGAAGTGGCTCTGTTTGACCTGGATGGCCCACAGTGGGGTGCGACTTTGTGTGACCCAACATACACTCGGTCCTCATCAGGGATGAGTACCACAACAGTTTGATGCTAGTGGGAAGCTTCTCCATGTGATCCGGTAGGCCCACGGTGGGGAGTGACTCTGTGTGACCCAACATACTAACAATACTCATCAGCAAGGAGTACCCAAACAACACAATGTTTTCAGTGATATGACTTATGGTCTTTCTTTCTATACTCCAGATTAAACCTGTTATTATATGTCTTCATTTCTAAGAATGATCTATGGTTTGATTGTGGATTTATTTGTGGTATTTCCTTATTGGATTGAGGTCCCTATTGAGTATTTTTTTACTCACCCCTGCATGAGCTTCACCCATAACTATTGTGTTTGGTGCAGATGACCGACAACTTGGAGGAGGACTTGGTGGCCCAGGACCAGGTGGTTCTTAGTGAGATAAAGTAGGCAGGACTAGATTCTACAGATTCTGAAAGATAATCCACTTACCCATAAGGTGGGGTTTTCAGAAGATTGATTTTCAGATATCTTCATTACGTTCATGTTTTTTAGTTTTTCTTTTGTTTTGTTTGTATTCTGGCCCATATGACCTATATCTTGTACTTTTACTTAGTGGTTGTTTAGTGGCATGTTTGATTTAACATTATGGTTTTTTGGATGTGTTTATGTGTGTGTGTTCATATAGTTATTCAGGAAAGTGAATCCCATTTTCATGTTGAAGCCTTTGGTGCTAGTCACCAACCCTTGTCCTTTAGGAGGCGAGCTTGGGGGAGTAAGGGCAGAGGCCCCTGGGGGACGAGTAGTGATTGGAATTATAAAAGAATTTGATTTAATGAAATAATATTAGATTAAACATAAAAGTGAAACTAATAAATTGAGAGTATAATGAAATTTAAATTATAAAATGAAACATTGATTATAATAATTTTGAATTACAGAGTAAAATGGATTACATTTGAAGAAAATTAAGAAAAGTTATGAAGAGTCTTAATCGAGCTCAAGATAATTGGAAATAGACATCCCCTTGAAAAATTGAATAAATTATCTAAACCAATAGATAAAGAACATAAATATTGAATTTCAAAATTTTATGAGCGGTATATATCAAAAAAAGAAATATTTCATTTTTTTGTATTTTCGATGTAGTAGATGAGAAATTCAGTCATCGCCTCTATCCAACTAATCAAAATGGATCAATTATCAGTGGGTGATAGTACACGACATGTCACACCACCATGCATGGTGTAAAATGGCGTTTTATATGTCAAACCCAACCTAGGCATGCACTCAAAGTGTCTTATCTATGTGGATTCTACATTAAGTTTACTTAACAAGTACACATCATGTTATTTGTTTTCATCCAAAACATTCCCAAGATTTTCATTTAGATATGTAAATAATAAATATATCCAGATCCCCCTTAATGAAATATTTATGCATAAAAGAACAAAAAAAACACATTTAACTTGTAAATTTATCAATTTAATCATCAATAGATTATGAAACAAATGGGGGCATGAAATCCCCTATTTATATTCTTCTAGTTTCCGTCATGCGAAATCTCAACAACATATTAAACAGAATTCATTCCTTAATAAGTGAATAATTAAATTTAATATACTTTTAAAAATATATTCATAATAAAAAATGTCAAGAGAATAAAACTTTTCCATTTTATATTATTCTAATAATACCTCATATATATATTTAATTCAATACATGATTTTATATTTCATTCACATCATTCATATTTTTATTAATACTCATTCCACTTATTATTTTCCTCACCTTGAATAAATTTCACCTATTTTTCAAGTGTGAATTTTATTTTATGTTTTTATCATATCAAACAATTTCAAGGAATACCATAGCCTTTATGAAATCATAAATATCCACAAAATAAACAATTAAGATTGTGCTAATCATGATTATTTTTAATAATTTTCATTGAAACTTAGATTTAGTGGGTCAGAATACAAAAAAAATAATGATGAGAAATTTATATTTTCTAATTTAGATTATATCAATGATCAATCATTCAAAATATAGATGATCTATCATAAATTGAGCACAGAAGTTATTCACAAAAAACAAATTACCCTTTAAAATGATAAGACATGAAGTTTAATATATTAAATTACAATAAAATATTACTCAAATTAAATTCTTTCATTATACATATATAATTTATTGGAAAGTATTTTTTTACTTATTTTAAGAGGATTTATTTGAATTACACTAAAAAATAATGTGGATGTTACCTAAAATTATAACCAATATAAAAATTCCAAGGCAATGGAACTCATTTCCATAAAAATATATAAAATTACATAATTACTCCAAATTATCAATGAATTTTTATCATCTAGTAAATTCAAGTGTAATGGTTGGTCATGAATATATACATGAAACATTTCTATATATAAGGACATTCATGGATACTATGGGAAATCAAGGTATAGTTTATGTTATGTACAAAAGTGGTTTATAAAAGGGCTCAGTACTAAAAAAAATACCGTAGTTATACTAGCACATTTCATTGTTGAAAAAATCATTGATAGAGGATAAAACTATGTCATAAATCAAAAACAAAATTTGAGTTCACACAAGAATAATGGTTATTGGGTAGATTATGAAAACTATAATTTAGAGTACATCTAAGGATAGAAAATAAAACGCCTATCAATTCATAGAATGATTAAAAAGAAGCAGTCTAATAAATACAATTTTATAAAATTTAAAAATAAATAAATAAAATTATATAAGAAATAATTTTAGTGTTACTTAAAAAAATTAAAAAACATGAAATGTTAAAAATTTCCACACCTTTTTTTTATTATTTACAATCTTAATTAATTTAAAAAATCCAAAAATGTTAAAATATGTTTTCTTATTAATAATTCATCCATGATTAATCAAAAGAATTGACTTTTCTATGTCAAGATAACATCCCCCACTCAAAATATTTATCATGTTCCCACGTCTGATACCAAGAAGGTGAAGTGAGTTACATGAAAAAAACAAAGGAAGAATTGAAAGAATTAAATATAAAAACTAAATGAAAAAATAAGCAAAAAATACTTATATTGTGGAATACATCCATGAAGTAAGAAATAATGGTGTTGTTGATCCCAATTGGTTATTTTATATAAAATGTAAAAAAATTATAGGCATTCCAAGAATTATACTGATACTGAAAAGATATATATATATATATATATATAATATCTAAAATCAATAATATTGTAAATGTTGGTGGATGATAATGGTATAGTATAAGTGTACTGGAAGAATCTATATTTGGTGCGTCTAGAGTGTTTGAATGGGTCATGATATACATAGGATGATCAGGTCACTTGTCAGTACCCAAATCCTTTAAGAATATGTCATCTCCATAGTTAAAAGAATGGGATTAGTATGTTATGTAGAGAAAATGTGTGCAAACTGAGAGGGAAGTAAATTAATTCCTATATGCTAAAATAATATGTGCATCCCTACTTGAATATATGCCAACAAACCATCTATATGAGAATGATGAGTCTCTGTACGTGTGATTTGGACCTTTGGATAATCAATGTGGTGGTCCAGAGTATCCTACAGAGAGTATAATGATGATTTGGTTTAGTGAATTGGTTTTGGTGGGGTTCTGGATAGCCCAATGGTGGATAGTGGAAGGGTGGAAGTGTATGACACTGAAGAAGAAGGGAAAAAAGTTAACAACAATTGATTATTCGGTGGATATACTTATTTTGAGTGGGTTCACCAAACATAACTCATATATGTACTTTGATTTCCATTATATGTACATAGTTTTATATATACAAGTATTTTTCTTACAGTCATAGTAGATTTTCTTTCACATATAATATTTTTATGGTAATGTCCTTAGATTACATGTCATTTCTAAAGGTTACAGGAGTTTGAAGCTGTAATGAGAACATTAATATACCATGATAGTAATCTTAAACATATGACATATATTCATGATAAATAATTATGACTATAAATAGATGATATATGGTAATTATTATAGGTGATAGATATGTAAAATAGTAAGAGGGGAATATTTCCCTCAAAAAAATTAAAGTAAAAAAATCCATGTATAAATAAAATTATTTTAAAAAGAATAAAGATACTAAAACCTTTTGAATAAAATAAAAGAATAATAGATTGAAAGTGAAACAATATAAATAAAATAGTAATAAATAAACAAAGGGTTATTTTAGAATAAATTGATTAAGTGTGCTATATAGATTAAAAAAATTATGAAATGAATGATTAAAAGAGATAAATAAATTAAATTAAGGAAAGAAAATGAGAAAATATATTTGGTAAGGATGTTTATTAATAGTACCTGATGGTACCCCTACATCTCTTAGCTCAATCTCAAGAGGATTTATTATATTATTACCTTGGATTTTATAGTATCCAAGATACCAAAACTATAAATTTCATTTTAGGTTATAGTATGAAAAAAGATACAATACACACTTTCTCTTTGATGGGGAATATAGAAACCATAATAAGAAATAATTACATTCCATTTTAAAGGAAATGGAATGAAAACTATAGTCCATAACTTTAAAGGTAGTGATAACCAATATTAGAAGAAATATACAGAGGATAGGATTGTAAGTAGTCAATCACTTTTAAGCATAGCCACAATTATAACAATTAACATGATAAAAACTAGGAATGAATGAGATTTAAAGAAGATTGGGATTTAGTTATTACAATTTACTTCATATATTATAAGGATAAAGAATATTTAGAAATGTAATCAATTTAAGATAAATCGATCACATTGAAAAATTGAGAATGGTTGTCAAGGAATGTTGATGTACATTGCCATGTCCTATAAAGGACATAATTTATTGTATTATCACTCTTTAGAAATGTTCTCGAATACATATAGATTCATTATGTTGAAGACATTTAAGTACAATATAGTTTGATCCCCATTTGATAAACCATGCTTGATCCCTTTAAAAAAATTAACTCAACAGGGCTAAGGAAATCATTAGGAAATTAAAATTCTAAATGGAAATAATAGTATTACATAATTATAAAGGGGAGTGAAACATATTATCAACAATGAAACATTTTAAATTGAAAACCACTTGAAAAAAGAAAAATAATTTAAAAACACTCTTTATATTTTTAAAAAAAAAATCCATAATAATAGGTTAAATAAAACACATAAATCTCAAATAGTTTCAAACTATAATATTTAAAATTTTAGTTTTAAAATTCATTCAATATTTAATAATTTAATAACATCAAACATTAAATATACTACATAAAAATAGTAAAAAAAGTTTGAATAATATTTTTAGACTACAACAAGATTTTATAAACATTAAAATCAAATGAATAAACATAAAATAATGAATATAAAATATTTGAGTTTCATGATAGAATTAATTACATAAATGAATAATAATAATAATAATACTATAAATGAATTTAAAACATTGTAACAATACTTCACATAGATTCTATATCATTAATATAAATTTATAAAAACATTAGGATAATTAAAAGTTTTGTAAGAAATATTCAAAAAATTTAAACATCAAGAAAATCATGAAATAAAGTAAACTAGATTTTTTATATATACATGAGTGTTAAATAAAATGTTTTGTAATTTCAACCTAGAAAACCAAAATAAATAAAAAAATTTAAAAATAATTTATAAAGAGATATGAGAAGGTAATATATTCATTTCACATGTGGCATAATGGTAAGAAAAAAAATAAAAAAGCCTTATAAAGGTGGCTTGCATAAGGGTAAGAAGAAAATAAAATAATTTTCTATGGTTTGAGATCATTTATAAGTGTAAAATGAATGGTATGTAATGGTATAAAACAAATTACAAGTATTGTGTAATGGTATAAAAGATTTTCATATGGGTATATGAGCAATTTAGAATCCCTACATAAGGTTACTTTCATGCACTATGTATGGGTACCTATACTCTATAAGTGTAAAAAGTTATTTCTATACATTGTGTAAAGGTACCTTTAGAGTATTTTCATGGGTAGAATCAGACATAAATAAGTATAAGAGAACTTATGTAAGAATAAAATAAAAATTATAAAGCATTCAAATGGGTAAGGGGAGATGATATATAAGTGAAAAAAAATAATTGTAAAGCTCATGTAAGGGTAAAAAAATTCATAAAACTTATGGAAGTAAAAAATACTTTAGAAAGTTAATTTTTCACAATATTTTTTAAAAAATAAATATTAATAATTATAATAATAAAAATAATAAAATGTTAATAACTAAAAAACAATTAAATTCAATAAAATTATTATTATAAATAATAATAATATTTCTTTAATTTATCAATCTATTAAATATATATTAAATAGAAAATAATAAATAAATAAATAAATAAATAAATAAATAAATAAATAAATAAAATATAAAATAAATAAATAATAATAAATAAAATATTATTTTTGATTATCAAAATAATAAAAGTGGTCAAGGATCAACTACAACAATCTCCTACTTTTTGAAAAGTCTAAAAAATATAAATCCACTCAAAATATATATAAATTTTTTGGAATTATTCAGAAGGATGAATAAAATTTGATAATATTTTATCCCTTTTTCAAAATGCATATAGAAAATTATCAAATAATCGAACATATTTTCTTCCCCAAAATAAAATATTTTATCTGTAACTCCCTCAGATTTAAAATTTGTTCATTATATTTGGTATCATGTATGACACGAAACATGAATTGTGGAAGAGAATATAAAAACCCAATAATTTAAAATTTATTTTATATTTTAAATAAATTCAATATATTTTATATCTTGTAATGCACGCATCATTACTTTACCAAGTGTCACATGCAAGTTCGAGTTTTACCAAAAAACAATATACTATTAATATCTTTATTTAATATGATAGTTGTAACCTATCCATTAAATTGGACCATATTAATAGTGATAACTAAAATATTACAAATATATTGATATATTTATTTTTAATAAAATAATAATAATTTAGATGAAAAAGAAATATTTTATGAATAAATGTATTTTTCTAAAAGACGGTTTAATCACACCTTTTGCACATGAATTAAAATTAATTTTTAAAAGTTTTATAAAATTTATATAAAAAACAAATACATTTTTCTATTTTTTTTCAAAATTAACTTTGGTTAAATTATTTTTATTTTCTGAAATGTTTCATTTTTTGATAAATAGTAAAAAATACGGGATTTTAATTAAAAACTACATTTTCATTTGTATATTTTATAAGGTTAAATTAAATTATGAATTAGTTTTAAAGAAAAATGAGATCAATTATATATAAATTACTCTAATTTATGTTATTTGAATAATTTTCATATTGAATTTAGATATAAAACCATAGTTACCTTTTGAACATTTTTACTTTAAAAATTTTATTCCTCATCGTGTCTGTGAGATTATTTTTTAATTAAATCTTTCTGCCCATTTGTATTAAATTTGAAAAAAATGGATTGCATATTTTTGATCATCCTAATTTATAATTTTTAATAAGTTAAGATTGAATTTTCACCAAAATTTATAGTGAATGCCGTAAAAATTAATTACTACGGTTAATGTAAAATGGATTTACCATGGGGATAAACAAGAATGATAAGATTGAAAATGACCTAAAATGTTATCTAAATTTTATTAAAAGGATATATTTATACCTTTTCCATATTTTTATCTAAATTATGAAAATTCTTTATCACGTTCCTTGAATATGACCCATATAATAGTTTATGTATAGAAAAAAAATAAGTTTTCCCTACTTTTAATATCTTCTATGATTTGGGATAGGAAAAAAATAAAAAAATGGCTTGGTTATCCCAATTATTTTGAAATATAAATGATTTTTTAATCATAATAATTTTTATTTGAATTTCATATATGAAATAATTAATTTAAATGATTGTGAAATGTCTATATAGTAATTATTTAATTAAAAATAAAATAACATAAATGATACTAAAAATATTAAAATTAAAGTAAATTTAATTAATTAATACATTAATTTTTTATAATGAATATATCATGTTAAGGTGTGAAAATAATAATTTAAAAATCCATCATTTTCTTGATATTTTTAAATTAAATTTAAATTAATAATTTCAAAATTGAAATTGATTTTATTTTATGGCAAGTTATGTTATATTAAATGTTATAAAATTACAAAAAATGAAATATTTCGTTGACCTATTTTTAAATTATATTTAATATTAATTATTTTCAACTCATGGACTAATTTTAATTTTATAATGAATAGAATGACCCTTAAATAGTAAAAAGTCAATTATCATGGTTAAGGTTAATGTAATGCTTTTGCACATTACATGCTTTTCTATTAATGTGAATTTATAACAAAGATAAGATTTATATTTTATAAATTATATATAATATATACAATTAGTTTTTCTAAATTATTTAAAATTTCTCACTTTAATTAATTCTTAATTGTTAAATTACCGAAGTTAGAAAACTATTCACCGTAGTGAAACCCCAAAATGGTAAAAATAATAAAACATAGAAGTTAATGATTTTTTTAAAAATTTTGTCTTATTGTGTGTTTAAGGAGTGTATCAAAAATAAAATTCTTAAAACCACTTAATTATTAATCTTTCATCCACTTTAGGTAACGTTTACCTCCCAATAATTAATAATTTTGTGTATTTGAAAAAGTGCCACTCTTTGACAACTAAAAAAGGGCACTCAATCCCACAACTTCTTCACACCTCTCAAACCATTTGGCTTAAAAAAACCCTACCCAAATCACATTAAAACCTCCCTTCACTAATACTTTTGGAATTATTTTGGTCATAAATACAATGTAGGAAGGAATTAGTGATAACCAAAGGAGGATAACCAAATAAAAGGTAATGTTCTTCGATGGGAATCTTTATTTTACTTCATTATCCAAATCATTTAATTGTTATTAAACCATGAGGATATAATATCTATATAATATTCCATATACTTGCATTTTTATATAATAAGTGAACATCATTAATGATTGGTTTTATAAGTAAAATTGATGCATAAATATGATAACTATGTCATTATTATTATATATATGGTATAACTTTATAATATGTGCGTGAACCAAAACATTCATGATGAAACACACATGAGAAAAAAGGCAATTAATAACCTAAACAGTGAAGATAATGAATGATTATTAATTTTTGAGTAATAAGATGTTTTAAAATGATAATATTTTATATCATAAATATTGATATTTCTGTATAATAACATTTTTTAAAATGATAATATTTCATATCATAAATATTAATATTTCTATATAATATGTTAATAAATTTTTTAAAACCACTATAGTGGAGTTTATATAATGCTAAACCAAACAGTATCATGAAGTAAGGGATTTTATCTCAATTTCATTTTATTGAGGTATATTTAAATGTTATGAACCTAATTTATTTTATATGATGTATATACTTCCTCTTTTACATGTAATATCATGAAAAATTAATTTTACACGGTATTTTATGTTTTAAATTTTAATTATATCACCTATGTTGATTTTACTTCAAATTTACCAAGTGGTATGGGATTCCTTAACTCAATTTATATTTATTATGTTAATCCTCTATTTCAATGATTATATCATTCTAATATTTTTTTATAATGAATTTTTATTTAATTATGTTTTATTTAAACTTTGTTTATGTGGTCTTCTAGTTGAAACACATAATTGGTTCATTTATCAATCCTCACTTCCATGATACGATCAATCTAAAGGTTTATTTCACAATCACATTATAATCAATATTTTTTACACTTGAATTTTAGTTGAAGGAAATTAATTTACCATTTCATAATAATCCCAATATATTTTCTCATCCTTTGTTTATTCATGATATTTTCAAGTAATAATATCATTTTTCACTTATTGGTACTTAAAATATTTTATAATTTTTATTATAAAAATACGACTACATTTCTCTCTTATATTGGAAACCTGATTTCTTCCAAAACCATATTTTATAAAAAAATCAAAAATGTTTTTAATCTTTTAAAATTATTTTAAAAAGTTGATTTTTACCCTATTTATAAATTTTTATTAAATGTTTTTAATGGAATCTAATTTATTTTTCAATATAATTCACATTTGGCTTTTATTGAAAAGTGAATAGAACATTGTTATTAATGTGTACGAAATGAATGGAATTTCCAGCCATCATGATCTTTTAAATTTTTTATATCGAATTTTATACATTTAGAAGGTTATCTAAAAAGAAAAATATTTAAAAAATGTTTTGTGAATTTTTTTGAAATTTATTTTCAAAATAATTTTCCAAATGAAAAGGATATTTTACTCAAGAATTTTTTTAAATTTATTTTTTGTAATTCTATTAATCAATGAGAAACACACTTTATTATTACTCCAATAGGTATACACTGTATTGATACTATTATAATTATTTTTATGGATGGATTATGATAATTCTAACTAAATAAAGTATTGCCATTCACTTCCTTGATTCATTTTTGTAGTTAATAACTTTCCCTTGAAATGTTCACTTTCCTATGATCACTAGAAAATAAATATCCCCTAAATATCCAAATTATTTATCATGAGTATTATTATTTCTTAAACTATATATCATTTCCACTTATGATGGTTTGCTTTTAACTTTTATTTGATCAATATATTGATAAATACATATCGTTTACTCAATACAGATACTAGATGATAAGGCACATTTTTTATGGAATAAATTGATTATTAAATATATGCATAATGATCTGAATATGTATGGAATAGGTTGGGGAATGGATAATGAAATCCCCTCAATATATATATAGTCTCATGAGACAAAATTAATTGAAAAAACCGTATGCATTTGTAACCAGTATATTTTCAACGGTCATATGAATGGGTTTTGATAGTAGTATGCTAAATAGTCTTGTGAATGGTCTTCATGGGAAATGTATCATTTACCTGGTAAACATGGTTTCCAATAATTAATCATTTCCTTTTTTCAGTTATTATTATCCAGGATATTTTCATAATGTTATTATATCTTGATGTCTTTAATTCTCACATTATTGATTATATAGAGTGTGTGTTTAGTTATTTACCTTTCCATATTAATTATCCCTTATATTATCATGATATTAACGTTATTTAAATAGAATGTTTTCTTAGATATTTACCTTTCCATGTTTATTATTGTTATTGATTTATAATAGATTACACTGTACTTAACCCTTACTGATCATTTGAGCTCACCCTTGTATTGTTTCATTTAACTTGGATTACTTGAAGACTCATATACTTAATATCAAGGGATATATTAGAGGGAATAATTATATTTTCGAAAAACAATTGTTTAAATCATTGTATTAATATGTAATGGATAAATTAATTATGTATCTAGTTTACCAAGACTACTTAACTATTAGGTCAATTAGAATATGATTCCCTGTATCTTATTCCAATTTGTTAAAGTACATCACCTGCTTTGGGTTGCTGGATTTAGGTTCACAAAAATTGGTATAAGAGGAAGTTTAGTAATAACATTGGAAAATATATTTTGGAAAACATAAATAATGTAACATCAAAGTATGATTGAAATTAGGATAATTATATATGAATATCCTATTGTTTTGGTATATTGAAGATGATGTGGTATTTCCTAGAAATAAATCCCTATTAGGATACTTCAAGTGGACATGGTTATAGAAAACATTTACCAAGGGGTAATAACTCTTAAAAGGGTGCATTAGGCTTTACCTGATCATCACCTGGTGCACACCAATGATCCATAATGTGCACCTAGTTTGACAATACTTGGTTATATTATTAGGATAATTAACAATTTCTCTACTAACCATTATAAATGATTTGAAAAGATATTGATAATGAATAACCTTTCTAAACCCTATACTAAGGAAGGACCAATATGGAAATAAAATGGAAGAAGTATTTATGTACTGGGATTCAAAAAAATTAATTTTAAAAAATATTTTTACAAATGGTATATTGGTTATAAAAATCAAAAAACATTTTTGGATTCTGTTAGAATTATATATAACTTCATTAATATAATAGTTGATGAAACCATCATGGGTTAATGATTATAAAATTATTGATTAGTTTAAAATTATAAACATCCCTTAAAAAATTTCATTATAATTTTATAGGGTTAATGATTTTTTCAAAGAAATTTATAGCAATAAAACCCATTAGTTTAATACACGTTTTAGTGGAAATTTTAGTTGTTAAATAATGCATTTATATTTTATAGACATAATATTAAAGGTACTTATTACCATTAGGGATAAAATGATCATTAATGAAATTTTAATATTTGTAAAATAAGATTATTAAACATTATTAAAAAATTAATTTGTATTGAAAACCTCAGTAAAAGGTAATTTAATGATTTATGTTACCTAAAGGATTCCAATCAAATTTGTTTTGGGAAAATTATTGGAATTATAATTATATAGTTAAGAAGAAGAAAACAATGTATATTGGGTGATAACCCATTGTTTACAAAAATTCCATGAGACATGAACCTATGACTGAAGGATGATAAGGGTTTAGCACCCACCACTGGCCTAAGTGATGTCTTGGTTAATATGTCATAGTTTTTAGGTAAACTATTTGGAAGGTAAATATTAATAATGAACTACTGGTGTTTCTTTTATAGTATAGAGATTAATTTTCAATATTGCATATCTTGTAGTAATAATATTGGTTTTTTAAAATAGTTATAGTTTGACTAAAATACATGTCACTAATTTTTGGATCTTATGGTACGTTAAAAGTTAATTATAGTTCTTCGTGAACAAAAAATTAATTTAAGATATTAATTTATTGGATTATGTTAGGAAATTGAAATTGATCAAGGCAAAATAAAATGATGAAATTGGGATTAAAAGATAGAAAAATATAGTGTAATTATGTTTCCAGGTATTCTTATACATTACAATAATTCCATAACTTTTGGAAAAGGATAGTTAAACAAAACTATTATCGTGTTACATTCACATTAGATGAATCAGATGGTCATTAAAATCAAAAAATATTAGTTGTTTTAATCCCCTTAACAATACCATAATCATTCACTTTATTACGATCAATGAACTCTATCACTCAATATAATTATTTTTCATTTTCCACTAAGTCCATATATTCATTTTTCACTAATGTTCCCTAATATAGAGTCCTTGTTATGCGTTATTATAAATGACCATTTTACATCTATTTATCTCTTATTAAGAGGATATTTTATCAACCCTTATCACCATGTGGTATTTCAATAAAGGTATTTCAAAATTTCAAACCTTTGAGATTTAAAATATTTATTTAAATTATGAGGACACAATTTACTTAAGGTGGGGAAAGTGTAACAACACCAGATTTTTAAATACAAACATCATATTCGATAGCATTTATGAAATGAAACACAAATCATAAAATGAAATATAAAAACTCGATATTTTACAATATATTTATTATTTTAAATAAATTCAACATATTCTATAGCTTGCAATGCATGCAACACTAAGTTAACTTCCATTACACACAAGACAGAGTTTTAACAAACAACTATATACTATTAATTTTATTATTTAATATGATAGTTATCGCCCAACCATTAAATTTGAAGGTTTTAATAATAATAACTAAAATTTTAAAAGTATTATTATCTATTCATTAGTAATAAAATAAGAATCACTTAGAAATAAATTAAATATATTTTTTGAAAAATGTATTCTTTTAAAAGACAGTTAACTGCACTTTGTGAACATGAATTAAAATTAATTTATAACACTTGTAGAAAATATATATTAAAAACATAATTTAATTTTTACATAAGAATATCTAATTTATCTTTGGATTAATTTTTGTGATTTTATAGAAAAAGTTTATTTTTTATGCATTGAAAAAAATACTGGATCTTAATTTAAAATATTTTTTTATATAATCTATAACAATAAATTATATTTATAATTAGTTTAAAAGTAAAATTAGTTCAATAATAATTCAGTTAATCCTATTCAATTTATTGGAATATTTTTTATAATTAATTATGATTTAAAATATTTCTAAACTTTTGATCATTTTCACCTTAAAAACAAGTCTTCTAGTCATGTCTGCGTGATTAATTTTAAATTAAAATTTTCCACTTATGTGAATTTAATTTTAGAAAAAGGATTTATTTTTTTAAATTATAATAGTCAACATTTAATAAAAAATTCAACTTATTTTTTGAAAAAATAAATGTTGAATGAAGTAAAAATTAATTACCACAGTTAAGGTAAAATGGGATTTACCAGGGGTTAAACTAGAATGATAAGAGTGAAAATGATCTAAAATATTATCTAAATATTATTTTATGAAATTATTTAATCCTTGACCATAATTATTTATTTTATATTACAATTAATTTCAACTTTACTTTTAATATGACCAATATAATAAATTAAGTAAAGAAAATCATAAAAAACTAATTATCTTAATTTTAATATCTCTAAAACATTTTGATAGGGACAAAAAAAGTTTTTTGGTTATACATATTTTTTAAAATATAAATTTTTCTCTATCATAATAATTTACCTTTCAATTTTAGAGATCAAATAATTCCTTTAAAAACTTAAGAAATGCCAACACAATAATTATTTAGTTAATAAAAAAATAAAATAAATGATTCTAATAATATTAAAAGTGAAGTAAATTGAATTAATTATTGTCTTCCATTATTTTTAATATTAATATTTCATGTTACACAATTTTTATCTTAATAAATTCAATTTCAAACACTGTTTTTTTGTATTCAATTTAAGTGAATAATGTCATATTTGACATTAAAGTTATTTAATGATAAATTATATTTTTTAACTTATTTAAAATTACTAAAAATCCTATATAATTCCAAGTTATTTTTAAAAGATAATAAATATTATCTATATTCCATTAATTTATTAATTTTTATTTTATAATAAATATATTGTCACCTAAATAGTAAAAATTCTCATTGCACTTTTAAGGTTAAAGCGGTGTTTTTTTCAAGTTACATGTGATTTTGTTAAAGTAAATTTTCAAAACACATAGGTTTCGTATTTTAAAAATGATATATAATTTTTATAATCAGTTTTTCCAAATTATCTAGTATTTCTTACTTTTATTTATTATTAATGGATAATTTACCTATGTTAGAACACTAGTTACTGTACTGAAAAAATAAAATTTTAAAAATAATTATACATAGATGTTAAGGGAAAAAATGTTTAAAAAATGAGTTTTATTTTATGGTTCTGGTTTTTATTGGCCATATAATACCACCACCACATTAATTATCAATATTTGATCCACTAGAGGTAATATTAACCTCCAAAAAGTGAAAAATTGTTCATATTCTCAAAAGTGAAACTCCTCCATTATAAAAGGGAACTCCCCCACCTCTCACTTCTACACAATAATAAAGCCATTTTTATTTTCCAAAACTAGGAAAAATAACTTCCCAAATTTCTTCCCATGATCCTAGAATCCTTAGTTTTGGATGAAATCTATCCTCGGATGGTTATAACTCAAAATGAAGAATGTTACCCGAAGAAGAGGTAATGTTATTTAATGAGCATATTTATTTTACTTCTTTCTCCACATCCCTAATATTTTACTAAAACATTATTATATAATAACCTCAGTATAATTTATATAATGGTATGTTTTTATAATAACATAATTACTAAAACTATCTCGTCTTCCATCAAATGGGTTATGAAATGAGCCTTCATGTGTACGACGAACTACCACCTCATTAACTGATGCCATTCATTTTTCTATTTATTCCTCTAAAGGTTTGGTATAATGATTTATATAAAGTATATGTAGGATATTTATAACATATTTATACCTCTAGAGTCACTATATCATATATATATATATATATTATACCTTCCATTTCGTAGGAGAAATGATATCGTCCCCTATGTGTATAACGAACTACCACCCAATGAAGCAATGAGATTTATATTTCAAAAATGCTTCACATGGAAGGTTATAAAGATAATGTTGATGATTATTTGTGATATAAATTATATAAAAATTATATATATGAAATTTTTACCATTCATGAAAAATATATATATCATTTTATTTCTTTCCTTTTCACTCATGTGATGATAATAATATCATTCATGTATGTGTGGATTTCAACCTCCATGAAGCGATTTGACTCCATTTTATCACCCAACCAAACTGATATATAAAATTATAATATATGTTATATATTAAATTATGATCATTCTATAGAGGTAAAATTTTACATACCTCTTTCCCATAATGATCCTTGAAAAATTGAAACGTTTCTCATGAATTCGTATGGCCTACCACCTCTATGATCCTAACATACATCATTTTTCATAACCATCATTCATGATAGGTTTTAAAATTAAAATTGATGTTAAAATATGATAATTATGTATTTTTTATTATTCTATAGATGATATAACTATATAATATTTAAAAGAACCAGATCATTCATGAAGAAACAAGAATGATGAAACTAGGAAATTAACACTAGAAATAATGAAAATAATAAAGGATTATTAATGAATTAGTAATAATGTGTCATAAAAGGAACATATATGATATCATAAATATTAATATTTTTCCATAAAAAGTTAATAAAATTTATAAAACCACTATATAGGATGTAAAATAACATTAAATCAAAATGAGGCGTGGTGTAAGGGATTTCATCTCCACTTCAATTTGTTGAGGCGTGTTATAATGTTATGCACTTAATTTATTTTATATGGTGTATATACATCCCATTTTACATGTAATACGATGAATAATATGTTATTTATGGTATTTGAACTTTTAATTTGAATTATTTAATCTATTTTTTTTGAATTAAAAGATACCATGTGGTACGAAATTTCTTATCTCAATTTTTGTTCATTTGGTTAATGTTCTTCTTCCATGACTATGTAATTATGAGATTATGTGTATAATTATATTTGATTAACTTATGTTTTATTTAGAATTTTTATATGGATTTACTATTCAATCACATAATCGATTCATTAATTAATCCCCACTTCAATGTTATGATCACTATAAAGGTTTGTTTCGGAATTTCATTCTAATAAAGATTATTTACTCTTTAATTTTAGTTCATGGAAATTATTTGAACACATAATAATAAAACCATTTAATTTTATCCTCCTATGGTTAATCCTTGTATGTTCATGTAATAGTGACATTTTTTCAATCATTGGTACATAAAATATTTTATAAAATGATTTTAACAAAATCTCACATCCTTTCTCTCTTCTGCAGAAACCTAATTTCATCAAAATCCTTATTTTCTTAAAATTTAATATTTTTTAAAACATTTTGAAATGATTTATTAGATGAATTTTAACCTATTTTTTACTCTTTAAAAAATTTGATCAAATTAATATTATGTCATTTTAAAAAAACGCTCATTTTTAATTTATCAAATAAGTGAAAGAATACATTGTTTTAAAAATGTACAACATAAACTGAATTTCCATCCTTTATGAAAAGTGAAATATTTTTAATATTATTTTATAATTTTAAAGATTATTTTTAAAGAAAATTATTTTCAAAATGTTTTCTGAAATATAAGTTTTAAAACATAATTTTCAAAATGGTATTTAAAATAAAAGATATTTTCCTCAAGGATGTTTTTAATGATAATTTTTATGAAAATTCAATTCATTAATGAAAAACAAACTTCATTCTTACTCTAATTGGTATAAGTTGCATTGATACCATCTGAATTCTTTCTATTGATGTTTTATGGAAATTTTGACTATGGGAAGTGTTGAAATTCACTTCATTGATTCCTTTTTTATTCAATAACATTCCTTTGATATGTTCACATTCCTATGATCATTAAGCATTAAATTTACTCTAAATATATATATTATTTAACATGGATATTATTATTATTTAAATGATATCTCATTTTTACATACAGTGTCTACTTTGAAATTTATTTGATTAATTGGAGAAATATTAATAAATCAATATCCTTTACTCAATACAGATAACTGATGATAAGGCACATTGTTCGTTAATTAAATCTATTATTCAATATATATTTAATTAATTTTACTTGTTTAACATAGGTTTGGGAGGGTATAATATAATCCCCTCGATGCATTGATAGTCTCAAGAGACAAATTCAGTTGGAAAAACTGAATGTGTTTGTAACTAGTATGTTTTAAATTGTCTTGTGAGTGGTCTTGATCTTAATATTCCAAACATTCCTTTTAAATGTATTGATGATAATGGTATCATATTCTAGGGAAATATACTATCCAACAATTAATCATTTACCTTATTTAAGTTATTATTATTATCCTAGATATTTTAATAATGATAGTATCTCTTGATGCAATTCATTTTCATATTAAAAATTATATGGAATATGTGTTTAGTTTTTTAATTTTCCACATTTCTTATCCCTTTTGTTATAAAGATATTAATGTTATTTACATGGATTTTGTTCTCAGTTATTTCCATTTTCATTTTGATTATGCTTATTAATTCATAATATCTTTGGTTGTACTTAACCCTAACTAATAATTTGAGTTCACCCTTATTTTATTTCCTTTTCACAAGATTCCATGAGGAGTACTGTGTTTGATATGCAAGTATATGGTAGTATAAATAATGATATTGTCAAAAATAAATTAAGTTGTAATTTTTTATTCTTCTATAATGAATGAATCAAGTATGTATCTAGTTTACCATTACTACCAAACAATTCAATCCTTCGGGATGTGATTCCTTATATCTTATATGAATATAATAAAGTATAACACTAGCTCTATGTTGTTGGATTCATGGTCTCTATGTGAATCATAAAAAATAAACAATCCCTAAATTGAAGAATCACCAAAAAAATTAAAAGAGGCTTGGAAACATTTAATATGATATTAAAGGAATTATAAAATAAAATAAATTATTTTTTAAAATGTTTTTATAAAGAATAGTTTACAATTTAAAATAAAACATTTTAACAATATTAAAAAAGAAAATAAATATTTTGAAAAAAAATCATCATTAAGGATTTGTAAATATTGTATTAACAAACCATAACAAATTCCCTAAGAGTTTCCAAAAATGTGTTAAGTAAGGCCAGCTAACAATTCCCAATATCAAAAATGGTTTAACATACCCAATTAACTATTTTTAAGAAAAATCCCTAGGAGAAATATATATTGAACCACATCAACTTGTTTTATCTGGAAAGTAATTTTTATCTTCAAGTATCATAATCACTTCACATTGCAATAATTATGAAATTTTTGGTATTAAAAAATTCTAAATCCATTTTTTAATATAATTTCAAAAAAAAATCTTCCCATTCTTGACAAAATTTATGATAATTTGAAAACAAACATGAAAATAGAAAATATAAGTATATTAAAAAAATATAAGATTAAAAAATTTTAAAACGTTAAGAAATAAAAATATGAAAAAAAATTTAAATTTCCATAACTCCTTAAAAATATAATAATTATAGAGAGAATTAATTTTAAAGAATAAATGAAAAAGGAAAAAAAGGAAAAAAATGAAAATTTCAAAATAAGAGAAAAATCAATAAACATTCAATGTACTATTTTGATAAAGAAATAAAATATGAGAGGATCTATTTGGAAAAAAAGTCAAGGTTGAACAAAAAATGAACAAAGAACACTATTCCAATTAATATTAAGGTTGAAATCCAAATATTCTCTAAGAAGGAAGGAGAAGGGCTCCCCATAATGTAAAGAATAAAAATTAAGCTAGAGGTGGGAAAGAGTTGATAAATCACATTAATAGTTGAATTCCATAATTACTTATAAGAATCCACATGATATATTAATGAGATATAGTGAAAAATCACACTAATAAATAATTTAAAGGAGCCTTTTGGTACCCAGATATTTTGTTCGACTATGTGATCTAATATGCATTGATATGGAGAAACAATTTTGGGTCCACTAAGATTGGCCACTAAGGATTTCAGAACCCAAATACATTTAGAATGAGAATTTATTTTTGAAAATTTATAAGAAGTATTAATTATTTTTAGTTTACTATGTCTCACATTTTTATAGTTTCATTAATAAAATGGATTACCAAATTTTGTGCAATAGTTCAAAAATTTATGTCGAGAAATTCCCTTTACAATAGAAGTTTTTTTTAAAGAATTTTCATTTTATTTGGAAAATACAAAACCATGATTATTTCTTTTAATTCATTGGGAAAAAAAATTATTTTAATACATCATTCACCTAGGGTGAATTTTGAAAGGGATCTTTTGAAATCCTTTATTTTATTTTTGAAAACTTCAACATCTAGTTTATTTTTTAATTTCAAAATTAAATTATCATTTCCATTAAAAATGTGATCTTTTTCATTTGAAAGTATATTTTTCTCATCAAGAACACATTTATATTTCTTTGAAATATATTTATATTTTGGAAGGGTTTCTTTAAAAAAATCCAATTTTATTATTAGTATGAGAGGAGAATGAAGAAGATGATGAATAATAGAAGGAAGTGTAATGGGAAGGGTAATAGGAATAAACCTCTTCACCAACATTGATTTGGTCCATGATGCATTTAATAGTTGACTATCTAGTTTTATAAGTTGAAATTGATTCTTCATTATCACTCCATGTTGATAATTTTATAGTCTTTTTTACTTGATACTAGTATTTTTATATTTTTTTGAAGGAAAAATACACCTTGATGTGGCATTTAATTTTGAAACTAAACAACGTCACATCAGAAACAACAATTTGATTTGTCTTTTCTTAGAAATATTTCTCATTTCTATTTATCTTGTTTAATTTTTTCAATCTTCTCAACATGCATTCAATTTCACTTTTATTGTTAAACTACTATTCAGATGAATCATCATTTGTTTCCATGAAAGAAATTTCTCTTTTAGTCTCCTTGACCTCCTAAGCCATATTTTCATCATTCTACTCAGGGTTATCTCATATTTCATGAGAGAGCCTATATATTCTTGAACTGGTATGTTATTACCATTTTTATCTTTTTATATTGTGGTGACTTATGGTACACATCTACTTGGTAAATATTAAATAATTTTAATAGAAAAAATTTCAATTGAATTATTCCCACCAAGATCTTTTCATACATAAAAAAATGTCATTAAATCTTGTAATCATATTAGTGATAGAATTTTTAGTATATATAGAGTAACTCTAAAAAATATTTCCCATACAAGTCAGGACATGTATCCTTATTTTTAATTGAACCTTCATGCATAATCTCTATGAATTTCCAAATTTCATGTGATTTTTTTCTTGAAAAAACTCTATTAAAATCATTAACATTTAAACCACAATTTTATGCGTTTATATCTTTACCATCTTATCCAGAATAATAAATATCATCTGGGGTCCACATTTCTTATTAATCTATTGATATATTATATCCATGAATAATAATTTTATAAATATGATAACCAATAGATATATAGAATGTAAAAAATCTATATTTCCATTAAGAAAAATTAGTACTAATTAAAAAATATCATGACCCAATGATTGTCCTTCACGACCAACATGGGTTATTTAAAAATACATTTAAAAATGATATTTATTTGAAAACCCAATTAAAATATTTGATAGAATATGGAAAATGTTTAGTTAATGAAATTTAAAATATCATTTCATACTAAATTTTGGTTACATGTTGTTATAATAGAAGGGGGGATTCCCTATAATTTTTTTTATAAACTAATGAATGTTTATGAAAATTATTTTAAAAAAATTACATAAATTTAAATTTTTTAAATAAAATTAATGAATCAAAGGTTGAAATGAAAAAAATACAATTAAATGTTGAAGAAATAGAAAGTGTGGTTTTATAAAAAATCAATTAAGCATGTTTCATGGACTAATAAAATTATCAAATGAATGATTCAATGAAATAAATAATTTAAATTGAAGAATGAAATTGAGTCAATATATTTGGAATTTAATTTAAGCTATAGTACTTGAAAGTACACATCTGTATCCCAGCTCAATCCCTTGATGATTTAATATATTTTTCCCTTGGCTTCAGCAGTAGATAGGATACCATAAGTATACAATAATTTCTAGTCTAGATCTAGAAAATAAAAATGCTAAAAATTATCCCTTTAATAGAGATCCTAGAAAAAAAATATTCTATCACATTTTATAGGAAATTGAATGAAAACCAAATTACATCACCTTAAAGGAAGTGAAAACCTATATTAGAATAAATACGAAGAAGATAGAATTTCTAGGAAGCATTAAATTTTAGGCTTGGTCATGATTATCTCAATAAATATGACGAACACTCTGAGAGAATGGGAATAAAATAATATATTTATTTGTATATTTCAAATTTTCACAATCTAAAAGGACAATGAATATTAAAAAATAATTGTACTTTGATAGAAATTGAGCACGTTGGAAATTGGAGAATTATTTTAAAGAAATGTCAATGTAGATTTATAAGGCCACCAAAGGTATCTATTTATTGTATTGTTATACTTTGGTAATGTTGTGGAATCTATTGAGAGTCATTAAGAGAATTATATCCAAGTTAAATGTATTTATTCCGTTATTTTTTAACCTATATCCATCTATTTGAAAATAATTAACTGAACAATGTTAAAGAAACCATTAGGTAATTAAAATTAAAAATATAAAAATTATTATTCCAAAATTATCAAGCAATGAGAAAAAGATTATCAATAACATCTAGCTGAAATTAAAATCCATTTGAAAAATTAAATTTAATTAAAAAAATATTTATAATGTTTAATAGTGTTCTGTAATAATAGGACTAATAGAACTCAAAAATCACACACATTTTGAAACTATTCCATTAAAATTTTGAATTTCAAATTTCATTCCATATTTAATCATTCAATAATATCTATCTTTAATGTTACTACATTAAAAAATGAATAATTATTTCAATACTACATCATGATTTTTAAAACATTAAAATAAAATAAATCAACTCAAAATAATAGATACAAAATATTTGAGTTTCATGTGTCAAGTTCACACATAAATGTAGAACAATGTTATTAATTATATAAATAAGTTTAAAATAATTAAAATACTATGAAAAAAATTCAATATCAGTAATATGAACTAATAATTACATTAAAAATTAAAACATTTTTTGAAAACATGCATCAAATTAAAACATCCTGAAATTCTTGAAACATTATAAACTTGATTTTCGAGATTTATGTAATGGATAAATAAAATTATGTGAAAAATATACATATAAAACCAAAAAAATTATGAGAAGGTAAATATAAATTTAAAAAGAAATATGTAATGGTAACCTATTCTTCTCACATACAACTTAAAGGTAAGCTAAAAAATACAAAAGTGGAAAAAATTTATATTTCATAAGTGTAAGTAGAAAATAGAAGTGCTGCATTAGGGTAGAACCTATTACACATGGTCAAACTGAATGTTTTTAAGGTGAACTACAAATTAAAATCATCATGTAAATATGGTAAGTAGTTTTATAAGGGTATATAAGTAATTAAAAAAATATATGTAAGTATACTTCCATTCGATGTGTATGGGCGATAAGAAATATCTATTTATTGTGTAATGGAACATTTAAATATTATTTAAGGGTAGACGTAGACTTCCATAAGGAAAAAAGCACATACATAAGGGTAAAAATAATAATAAATGATATTTAATGGTAAAGAGGAATGTTATGTATGGGTAAGAATATAATTTTAAGTCTCATGCAAATGTAAAAAAATTAATAAAATCTTTATAACGGTAAAAATTAACTTTAGAAAATTAATTATCCACATTATTTGACCAAAACTAAATTTAATTACTAATAATAATAATTAAATTAATTGATGAATAACTAAAGAACAATTAAATTAAACAAAATTATTTTCATAAATAAAAATAAAAATATTTTTAATTTATGAAATCAAAAATAAATAATAATAATAACAACAATAAATAAACAAAATCAAAATAATGAGTGAATAATAACAAAATAATGAATAAATAAGAAATAAATATTAAATTAAATATTATTTTTAAATATAAAAATAATAAAATAGGGTCAAGGAACCAATCCTACAATCTGGTGCTTCAGGATCATATGCATCGAGACTTCTTATCATGAAGTTTACACTTAGTGATATCAAGTGGATGAGATCATGGGGAATGAACATCCAATTGGAATGCAACATGTTTTGGGTGTTATTGGTCGTTCATATCTCTGAACATGTATATTGGTATCTCGACATGAGATCCTAATCAATGAGTACCTTTTGATCAATTACTTTGATGTAAGATAAAATCCATGGTATTGAAGTTTTGGAATGGAAACATTAATTGGTTGTGTTATTACTTGTATGGAATTATTTGAATGATCAAGATTTTATTTTTAGCTTCTAAGTTGAGGAAGATAAATACCATGAAGAATTGACCATGATGGTAGAACCATTATTAAATTTATCTCCATAATTATTAAAGGTAGGTCCCTCTTGTAAGGTAAAAAAATAAATAAATAAATTATGATAGAAAGTGCTAATCATTCTTTACGAGATATCACAAGACAAATACATTATATTACATAGAGCATGTTCATGGGAGATTTTCATTTCTGTGATATTCTTTTTCTCTTTAGGGGTTACGATGGGTTACTGGACATCAATGTTCATATGTGAGTATGTATCACTACTATCAAGATAATTCACTAGAGTATCACACATTAAGTTGACGTACCGATCTGGGTTCCACACACCGGTGCCCCAATATGATCAATCACAAAGCGTCAAGCACACCAACTCAAATGGTAGAGGCTACTGACTAGAAGTGAGGGTCAAATATATCAACATGGGGAGGCTATACCATCTTTATCAAAGAATAACAATAACAGAAATGAATATAAAATAACCAAATGATAATAAACAAAAACCAAACAATTAAAATACCCAGAACAAGCCAGTATCACAGGATCAACCAAAATATGAAACATTATCCAAAACCAAAAATTAGATATTGCATGCCATAAAAAATGTCATTTTTTAATGAAAAACTAAAATAAAGAAACACTAAAACTCTAATTTTGGTGTGGACATCATGTTTGTTTCCATTATATATTCTATATCCCAAATCAGCTATATATCATAGGGTTATTACCCTTATCATGTCCTAAAAACATGAAATCTATTCACCTACTGATCAGGAAGACTAATTAGGGTGTGATTAAAACATAGTTGGTCACCACCAATGATGTCAAAAATAATATCAAACCTAAAAAACTATAGGTAGTTTTATAAAGAACAAATTACAATCAATAAAGAAAATAGTTTTCATATTTAGATATTATTTATTTAATCATATCTTTTTTTCGGGTTCAATATGTCACCCTAACCATTAATAACTTCATTGGACTACTTTAGAGTCTGATATATCCCCAAGGGATATCACATATCACATTACCATTATTAACACTTATTATTTTATTACAATTTATATCACATCTATTTGACACCATATTCTAATTCCAATCTCATGGGAAAAGAATGTTTTATCTAACAGTACACAGGAATTTGGATTATCAGTCCCTGTGGCACACCTCATGGGTATTTGTAGAATCTATCCCTATCCTATAAAAAAATATTCACATGTATGAATTTACTCCTAGAGGGCCATATCTAGCACCCCATTGGTATTTGAAACATCAGTCCATGTCCCACACCCTATTTCTCAATCAATCACATACATCACATATATCAAATTTAACAAGGTTAATCAACATTATCCCCTAATAAACAATTCACATCATGATATACCATTCCAAATATCAAAAATAAAATAATTTGTCACTTTAATAAAATGAAATAATATTAAAAATTCATCATTAAACCCTTTATCTACATTTAATCACATATTTCATTAACTCTTTATGGTTAAGAGAAAAGTCCCTTAATTCCATTAATAAATCAATTCAATACTCTCTTAATCTATCAATTCTACAATACCATCAATTTATCAATTACATAATCCCATTAATTCTCCAATTTCAAAACCCCATTAATCAATCAATTCCAAAATTGAGTAATTATTTTATCTAATTAATTAATTCAATTCAAGATGTAATTGATAACCCTGAAATATTGATTCCACAATTACATACATAAAATTGATATCAATACTTTGGTAATTGTATAACAGACCACCAATATCAAGATTGCTGGTGGGAACTCACCAATAAAAATCCCAACATTGAAGTGGGATTTTTAATAACACAATGAAGAATGAGATCAAGAACCAAAACCTAGACAAAAATTGAAAAGATTAATATCTATCCAAAAATAGATTTATATCCATCATCAATTGAGAAAAAACCCCTTCAAAATACGTGAGAAAGAAGAGAGAGATAGATATTGAGATGAAACTAATTAGGATGATATCTCTTAGAGGGAGAGATGAATATTTTTCAAATAGATCTTTGAGTCACCAAAAAAAGAGTTTGGAAACCCTTTGAATCCATTTGGGAGCCTAAAAAAAGATATAAATAATTTCAGGTCAAGTTGGGGTGTTTAAAGATATAATATGTGGGGTTCATTGTTTTTTAATTAGTTTTAGGGGTTTATTTTATCACATGATCAGTTTCTTGAATAGGTAAGATGAGTTTCCCAAAATGTGCACCAAACCATGCACCTATACTTAGGGGTCCGATGGTTACTAATAAGAGGGTGCACAATTTGACAAATTGTACACTAATTGAGAAATCTCCTCTACCTAGGGTGTCAATGTTTTTTGGTATAGGTTGCATGGTTTGGGAAAACCATGCTTTAACTGTGCAGTAGCCAAAACCCCAAAAAATACTATTTATCCTAAATGATCCCTAAAGTAAACTCCAAACAAGATATACCCCAAACATGGTAAAAGAGTAGTTGTAAAAGAGCTCAAAACATCACCATAAAAGGCCAGGATCATACAATCTCTCCACGTTATAATGACTCATCCAAGAACTATACTCCTTAAAATCTCTAAGATTATTGGGTAAAAAGATCAGGCCACTAAGCCCACATATATACTCCCCTCTCCCATGTTTATTCCAAAACATGACCATGTGGCCCCAATACATGAACTATAATTAGGGTTATTCCTTTCAAATCATTCCCATTATGATCCAAAAAAATTACCATATTCTTCTCAAAGGATACATCGATGTCATGCTCAACATAAACCAAATCAATCACATGAGAACAGTAAGTGTGATACCACTGAATTTGTTACACAAGGAAAACATTGTGCATAACACTATACCTCTATGGTAGAGCCAATTAGTATGATATCTACCCGATTCACTCTAGATCTTCAAATGGTTCAATAAACATGGGTTCCAACTTGACATACCTATAAATCCTATGGTGATCCAATATAGGCAACACCCAAAGGAACACATGAACACCCACTGTAAAGTCACGGGGTCATCGATGTCTATCAATATATAAATTTTGTTTACTTTGATCCATATCTGTATGTTTTTGAATCAACTGAAAAATTTCTGACTTCTCTTACACAAGACTCTTTCCCAATGGTTTTGACTCAACTATCTTCATTGAATATGGAGGTGATCTATATGTCCTACTAGAAGGATCCTCATATGGTCGCATCTGAATAGTTTCCTGAGAGCACTATTTATAGGAAAACACCATAGGCACTAAGTGATTCTCCCAAGACCAATAACATGAATGGATGTATGATCATATAATATCATGTAAACCTATTTAGTATAGTCTGAATTCCCATATATTTATGGGTGGAATGTCGTTCTAAAAAATTCTTGCATACCAAGAACCTTCTGCTAGACATTCTAGAAGTGTGAAGTGAAAAATGATTAATGATCTGAAACTATACTCTGAGGCACACCATGTAGGAGGACTATTTCCTTATCTTACATGTATCCCAACAAATCCACTAATATGGTCTACCATATAGTCAAGAACATTTCTACTATAATTTTTCATTCTACACCCACTAAAAATTACACCATTATTCTAAGTCTTCCTTAAGAGACCCACCAAAAATACATGGAAGTGTCATCCCACATCCATTTTGGAATGGGAAATGGATATAGTAACCCACCAAGTTGTTAATCCTCAGCCTTCACCTATTGATAGGTGTAAATTTGTGTCAAAACCCCTAAAATTTATTTTTCATGTCTAGAAACCAATACTATCAACATAGGTCATAGTACATTTTGGTCAAGCATGGATGCACCTCCCACTTTGAGTCTTGAATATCAATCATCATCTACTCCTATATACTCATAGGAATAATAACCTGATTCCTAACATATATTATTTCATCCTCATGTATGGTACAGTTTGAAGTTGACTCCCCACCTTCAAGGATTTCCATCAAGGATAAACATTCCAAATCCTCAAACATCCTCTCCCCAATCTGTTACAAAATGTTGACTCCACTACAACTGATATGAGATTCATCTTTTCATGGCCCCACTGGACCACAAAATGCATCTCATCTAGTAAAGTCATCATCTTCCACTCAGAGATATACCCATGAACTATATCAGTCTCTTTTTTCCTTCTTAGAGCATCATCAACACTATTTCACTTTCCTGACATTTATTCTAGCTCAAAATAAAATGATTGTATATAATAAACCCATATCTTCTACTAAATATTCAAGTCTCCATGTAGAAATATATAGTTAAATCTCTTGGTATTGGTATACAAAGTAAAATTTTCACCAAAAAGATAATGTCTCCAACACTTTAGTGCATAAACCACTCTAGCTAACTCACGATCGTTCATAGGTTAGTTCCATTCACATGTCCTCATCATTTATGACCCATTCACCACATCTCGATCTCCTGACAACAATAATGCTTCATGTTTAATCCTAAAAGCATAAAAAAGAACTATATACTCCACAACTAGCTCTTGTAGGATCAATATTGGTGCAGCTGTCAAAGAGTTCTTCAACTATTGGAAATAATTCTTACATGGTCCAGACCATTCAAGATTTATTCTATAGCGATCAAAAATTTTAATAATTAAAATTCATCTTGATATAATTAAATGTCTTATTATGTAAAATGGTTGTATAAAAGATATTCACATCCTTAGATTTTTGTTTTTGTATTTTAAAATACCGTTAAGCATTTTGACCGTTGCTAATATATCCATTGAATAATGATCACATGATTAGTATAAATATAGGGCTTTAAAAAAATCCAATTTACTCAAACAAAGGGATGACCTCATCTAGTAGAATTGCTCCATATTAAGCCCATTTGTTAGATCTCGGAAAGGAGGTGGAATCACTAGGATTATCTCTTGACCAATCCCAATATGACCTTCAACACATTAAGCTCAAACAAAACCACCTACAAGAGAAGTGGAGTTGATAGAGATTACCACCCGAGCGATGTTATACGAGCTACCCCAAGATTCTGTCACCATCACACACCTTACCCTTAGGTCTTATGTGGGTGTTATAAGGGGTTATGTAACAAGAACCTAGCACTATGATTATATACATTTTTTTGAATAGAATAAAGAATATACATTCATTTTATTATTAATATTTTGTAAATAGTTTTTAAAGCAGCAATAATATATTTATCAATTAAGAAATATATTTTGATGAACTAATGGATTTTTTAATTAAATGATATTTTAATAAAATATTATTACTAAATTAATTTTTAAATATAAATGATCGTATAATTTTTATGAATTCAATTGTGATTTTTATTATGGTTTGAAAGCCATTTTTGTCAAAACCCATGAATTTTCGATAAATGTCTATTTTTATGTTAAAAGTAAAAATTTACATATTTAAAAAATTATTTAGATAAAATGAATATTATTTTTGGAATTAGGACATCAAAATTATCTAATGATGAATATTTCATAATTTTCTGAGATAGTCGAATTTTTGGGTAAAAATTAAATACCGTTTAATCATATAATGTGTTTTATGACATAACAAGGACCCAACAGTGATGTAATAAAATAAAATAAACGGGTTGTTTGGCCAATATATTTTTTTACAATATAATAATGTGATTTTAGGTTTTTTTGATTTATTTTACAAGGCTTTAGTGGGCCCTCTAAGACTTATAAAATATTTTTACTTTTTAAAATGATTTCCTTGAGAGTGTGACTCATCTCCACATAATCAAGCCTCATATTTTAAGATGTTCAAACATTGGAATTTTAAAATAATTTTTTCCAATACCCTTTGGAAAAAAGGGAAAAAAACATGGGTTGGTTTGTGGTTTGGATTAGTTTAATGTGTGGTGTCCAAAACCTAAATAATAAATAATTCCCTCTATTTTCCTATATAAACCCACCCAAGCTTCCACTTCCTCTTCAATAAAAGACTTTGGGGATCTAACGAACTCTACCATACTCTCTATATAATCCTCTCAAGGTGTCCCAAGCTCCCAATAAGCCTCTCTCAAGACTTTCCCAAGCCTCTAGATCACACTTCAATGTAAGGGATTTCTTCCTTTCTCATTTTTTGGTCCAAATTTCATTATGTTGTTATACCATTTTGTTTTCAATTATAAATGTTGGGGTATGATTTCTCACATACCCCATACTTCCCTCCTTATGTTTTAATTATTATATACTCCTTTATCTCTCATCAATGCCTCTCATATACACCCGTTACCATGCCAAAATTCTGTAAGGGATTTCTCTCTCCTCATTTACATTCAATAAATTCTTTGGTATTATGAATCTAAATTCCATTACATATGATGGGACATGTATCTATATGACCCATTACTATCCATTTCATGTACATATGTTGAGACATCCCTTTATCTCTCATCAACCATTTTTATGAATTCTTATGACACACTGTTATGATGCTGAAATTGCGCCACGATTTTCCAAGCCAAAGTCATTGTATAGTGAATACCACACCCATTTCTCTATCAGGGGTATTCAAATTTATGAACATTTACTTATTGATTATATAGTTTAATGTATTAATTCCAAATTCATTTATCATGTAATAAATAATGATGTTTATTGGATCCATGTTATATGATCCACGTGGCACACTAATGCATGAAATGAAATGATTTTGAAGGGTGCGCCCTGATAGCACTCCAATGCATTGTGTAAATATTAGTATCACGATACATAAAGTGAAATTAGGGTTTAATCATGATAATTAAATTGAAATGAGGTTTTACTCATGCTCCATGGGCAATGAGCCTTGGATTATGCTAATATCATGTTAAATTTTGTTTCCACATTTCCATGTTATCATGTTATATCATGCCTTTATGTTCATGTTTATATTATGATACATTAATATGCCTATTTCCTAACATGTACTGTATTCTTCATGTTATTATTTGTTTAATCCTTTACTAGGATTTATAGATCACACTTTTCTTATGCATGTCCTCAGGTTATCCCATGCACTGCTAAGTACGAAGGAATGTGTATGGTCATTTAAAATAAGTTTTCAATAGAGATGTGTATTTTATGTTTTAAGTTGTTATGTAATGTTACCAATCCACAAAGACACAATAACTCTCGATCTTCTATATTATATAAAGTGAATAGTTTATGTAATAAATCATGTTTTTGTGTGTAATAAAGAGATGGGTTGTTACAGTTGGTATCAGAGGATATGTTTAGTTATTTTTGGGATTATGATTAGAAAACCCTAGTGAAATTCTTAGGGATAAGACTAAGTATAATAAAAAAATCTCTAAATTTTGTTGAGTATTGATTAAGTGGTTTATCAAGAAAATACATCCCTATCTAGATATGAGCAGGTTGAGGTGGCTCTGGCACAGATGTATCTTGAGGTAAAACTCGAAAACACCGCTTTAAGCTAGACTTGAACGAGAACTGTTGCACAACAACGGGCCTTTCTACACTCTTGGTTACGACACTTTCCGAGGATATGATTTGGTAAATTCATGAGCTTAGTATGAACCATTATTAAGGAAAAAAATTCCCCTTAAGAATATATGTTGGGATGTAGATCATGGATAACATGATTGAAGCCTAGAAATTCATAAGTTAAAGAAATAAATGTAATTTATAAGTTATACCTTTGGTCATTGGATTCCCCTTTATGTGTTACCACTAAATTTTATTTTATTCCATCCAATGGCCGGTAATTGGAGGACTCAGGATAACAACCGATGTGAAGATCAACGTAACAACTGTTCTAATGAGATGCCCAATCTGATGGGAGTGGGAATCACAAACTTTTTCACAATACTCTCTCAGATAACTCAAGTTTTGAATAGAAACATGGGTTAAGAAGAAACGTTCAACCCCCGTAATAATGAACAAATCTCAATCTAGAGCATTATGATACAAAGGCCTCCTACTTTTAATGGATTATCTGATCCCTCAATTGAAGAACAATGGATCAAATCCATTGAAAAGATATTCTCCATCCTTAAATGTTCTGATAAAGAGAAGGTTCTTCTAGCTTATTATCATATAGAGGTTGAAGCTGATCAATGGTGGAAATTTATAAATATATGAATCTTGAGGAGAAGATCGAGGCGTTGGAATGGAAGGATTTCTGGATAATGTTTTCTGATAAATATTTTTCTCGCACCCTCTAACTTAAGATGGTAAGATACTTCCTTTCTATCCAAAAAAAATATGTCGAATATTAGAGGTATCATGGGGATAAGAAGTGTAAGGTTGAATTTAATTCTGGCGGTCCAATGGATAAATAAAACAGTGCTAAAAAATCCTGCACCCCACTTTCCAAATGTGCGAAAAGAAGCACCCCATAAATTTCCTGAAGGGGATGATGAAATGATTTAGGTGTGGAAGAGAAGGGCACCTGGACATTAACTATCAACAAGAAAAACCTACGGCTACGATAGAGGAGAGGAATTATCCTTTTGACCCTCAACATGTTGTTCATTACTTCAACTACAAATAACCGAGTCACTTTACAAACCAGTGCCCTAGGACAAGGGTTTTCGGAGGCAACCAATAACCTCCAAGGCATCAAGGGAGAGCTTTTTTCCATCACTACCATTGAAGTGAACCCCGACCATGAAGTGGTGACATGTACGCTAGTTATTCATTCAAGAATATAAAACATACTTTCTTATTCTGGTTCTACACATTATTTTATATTCTGAATTTTTAGTAGAACAATCCCAACACCACCACAAATCATGGAAGTAAAGATATAGGTGACAATGGAAAATGGTTAAATCATTTCATCCCATGAATATAACTCCTTCCATGTCATAATTTGTGGATTGAACTTCTCAGAGATCCTCATCATGCTTCCTATGGTGGAATTTGACTCAATTCTTGTCATGGATTAACATTCCCTATATAGAGCCAACATAAATTTCCGTGAGAGGGAAATCACTCTCCGTTTGGAGAATTGACCCCAATTCTATACAAGTTCAAGGTGGATGATAAATCTTCCTCAGCATCATTATCTCAAGAATTGATATTATTGACCTATGAGAACATGTATCTTGATTATATAATTGATTCTAAGGAAGAAACCATCCTTTAAGACATGCCTATTGTGAGGGAATTCACTGAATTGTTTCCTGAAGAATTTCCTAGTCTTCCTCCAAGAAGAGATGTTGAATTCACAATTTATCTTATACCTAGGGCATTGACAATATCCAAGACTCCATATAGAATGGATATTGTGGCACTTGAGGAGCTAAAGAAACAACTACAGAAGAATGTGGATAAGGGTTTTATATGATCAAGTGCTTCACCATGGGGTGAACCAGTCCACTTCATCAAGAAGAAGGGTGGGTCAATGTGCCTTTGTATTAATTATCATGAGCTCAAAAAAATCACAATAAAGAACAAGTATCCTCTGCCCCAAATTGATTAATTGTTCGATCATCTTCATGGAGAACAATAATTCTCCAAGGTGGATTTATAGTCGGGATATTACCAAGTAAGGGTGAAGAGGGAGGATATCCCCAAGACAGATTTTCGTATAAGGTACGAGCACTGTGAATTCATAGAAATGCCTTTAGGACTCACTAATGCTCCATAAATATTCATGGAATTAATGAATAGATTATTTAGAGATTACCTTGAAACATTTGTGGTATTCTTTGTAGATGATATTATAATATACTCCAAAACTAAGGAGGAGCATGAGGAGTATCTAATCACTGTACTAGAGACATTACGAAAGTAGAATCTCTATGAAAAGTAAAGTAAGTGTGAGTTTTTATAGAATGAAGTCACATTCTTGGGTCATATCAACACAAGAAATGGGATATATGAGGATCCCTCCAAGTAAATTGCAATTGAGGGATGGACGAGGCCAAAATAAGTAACAAATATCTTTATCTTCCTAGGGTTAACTAGATATTATCGCTGATTTGTGAGAAATTTCTCACAATTTTCCAACCCTCTTACCAAGCTAACTCTAAAGGGAGTAAAGTTTTCATGGATAGATGAATGTAATGAAAGCATCAAGGAGTTGAAAAGGAGGCTTATCACTACACCCATTCTCACACTACCCACAAGTGGAGAACTTTTTGTGGTATTTAGTGATGATTCATAGAAGGGTCTGGGCTATGTGTTGATGAAATATGAAAATTTCATTACCTATGCTTCAAGTAAATTGAAATTTCATGAGAAAAACTATCCAAAACAAGTTCTAGAGTTGGCTGTAGTAATATTCACTTTAAAAATTTGGAGACATTACCTCTTTGGGGAGAAGTGTGAAATATATACAGATCACAAAATCCTCAAGTATATATTCATATAGAAAGAGTTGAATATACACCAACGAAGATGGATAGAGATGATCAAAGACTATGACTCCTCAATCCATTATCACCCTGGGAAAGTGAACAAGGTGGTGGATGCTCTAATTAGAAAGGACCCGATGATTCTATCATTGATGATAATTTAAAGGGATCAAATCTTCTTAGATTTGATGAAGATAGACATGGGAATCATAAATAAGGAAAAATCATCAATCCATTCAAAAATGATTTCTTAGTCGTCTCTTTTAGAAAAGTTAAAGGATGCTCAAAAGGATGATGTGGGAATTTAGAAGAAAGTGGAAACTATCAGAAAAGGGAAAGCCTCAGATATTAATGTTAATGAATAAAGAATTGTGAGATTTGAGTCAAGAATATGTGTTCCATCAAATATAGAGTTTAAGAAAGAACTTTTGGATAATGAACATAGCTCAAATTTCTCCATTCAACCAGGAAACACAAAGAAGTATCGAGATGTCCAAGAGCATTATTGGTGGGATAAAATGACACAGGATATCATTGAGTATACATCAAAGTCTCTAGTATGTCAGCAACTAAAGGCTAAGGGGCATAAGTCTAAGTGGATGATGAAACCATTACCCATACCATTATGGAAATGGGAGAACATAACCATGGACTTTGTCAACATACTTCCAAAGACATCCAAAGGAATCAATGCTATCTGGGTTGTTGCAGATCTTCTTACAAATACTGCACACTTTATTTCAATTTGGGAGGATTTCTCATTGGATCATTTGGCATGAATATACATCAAAGAAGTGGTAAGGCTGCATGGAATAACACTATCTATTGTATCTGATTGATATTTAAGATTCAACTCTATGTTATGTAAGAGTCTTCAACATGCTCTGAATACCGAGCTAAACTTCATTACGTCTTATCATCCTCAAACTGATGGTTAATTTGAGCAGACTATCCAAACACTTGAGGAAATATTGAGAGAATTCTCAATGGACTTCAAAGGCGTATGGGATCAACATCTTTCTCTGGTTGAGTTCTCTTATAATAATAGTTTCCACTCAAGCATCCAAATGGCTCTTTATGAAGCCCTTTATAGGAAAAGGTGTAGAACATCGACATGTTGGGAAGAATTTGGGGAGAGAAAACTCCTAGGTCTAAAAATGGGCGATGAAATGGTGGAGAAGGTTAAGACCATCCAGCAGCACATTAAAGATGCTCAGAGTTGACAAAAGTGCTATGCTGATAATCATTGAGGAGACCTAGATTTTGATGTTATATACATGGAATTCCTCCGTATGTCACCCTGGAAGAGAGTTATGAGATTTGGGAAGAAGTGAAATCTTAGTCCAAGGTACATCATCCTTTTAAGATCTTGATCACATTGGAGCAATGGCCTATCGACTAGCACTCCCACATAACCTATCTCAAGTACATGATGTATTTCATGTATCACTCTTGAGGAAGTACATACCTAACCCATCACATGTACTCAATCCAGAGGTGGTACCATTGGAGAATGTCCTCTCCTATAAAGAGAATCCGGTGAATATCTTATATCATAGAAAAAAAGTTCTATGAAATAAGGCAATGCCCCTCGTCAAGGTGTTGTGGCAAAACCAAAAGTTTGAAGAGGACACATGGGAATCGAAGGAAGTGATGAAGCAGAGTTACCCACATCTGTTTTAGTGTGGGGAAAAGAAATTTCTAGGGTTAGATTTCTCAAGGGGTGAATATTGTAATGACCCAAACTTTTATTAATAGAAATTAATCTTGATCTAATTAAATTCCTTATTATGTAAAACAGTTATATAAAACATATGCACTTCCTTGGCTTTATGTTTTTGGATTTTAAAATACCGTTAAGAATTTTGATCATTGATAATATAGTTGTTGAACAGTGATCACATGATTAGTATAAATATAGGGCTTTATAAAATCCAATTTACTCAGAATAAGGAATCTATGGCCTCATCTAGAAGAATTTCTCCATATGAATCCCATTTAGTAGGATTAAAATATGAATGTAGATGCTCAAATATAAGAGGGGTGTGAATTATAAGATTAAAAACATTCATTTTTAACCTTAAAGAAAACTATGTTTAACAAGGTTAACAAGGTAAATTCACAAGACCTCTTTTAGTCCTACAAACTTTCTAGGTTCTAGAAATATGGTTCTGGAAATGAAACTTAAGGAAAGTTTACAAGGAAAAGATTCTACCTTAAAGCATATAGAATCTATCTTATCAGAGTAAATAAAAGAAAAAGAAAGTATAAGAAGGTTATACTTTCTTCCTTTATAAAAAAACACAACGGCAAAAAACTTGAAACAAAAAAAGTAACAAGTATAAAATATTTTAAACCAAAGAGTAGGGTATGAAACAACCTTGGATAAAGGTCCTTTGATTTACACTTTCAAGAAATTATGTATTACCCGCACCAGGGTAATCCCTCGATAGGAATATCAGAATTTATCTTGCTATCCCCACAAGCCCTCGAACATTAAGGTAGTCGAAACCTCTATCTTTCTATCCATAGAAGTCCTCAAACTTTAAGGAAGTCGACACCTCTGTCTTCCTATCCCCAGAAGTCCTCGATTATACACAACAACAATCAGAGTCGAACGAAGCAAGATGAACAAGATTTTCATTATGCATATTTCATTAGAGTCTCTCTCTTTAGAAATCACTTTAGCATCATTCAATCACTAGAGTGATGGATTGGTAATGGGCTCATTCAAATGATCTCTTATTTATAGGAATTTCTCCAATGATCATAACCCTCCTCCAACGGTCATATTTTTTCTTGAATTTTGGAGGGACCTGCACACGTGTCACTCAAACAATAGTTAGTTAGAAATTGAATGTATGAAATCATTTCAAAAATATAAAAATTGTATGTAAAATAAGGTTTCTTAACCGAATATTTTTTTAGAGTCTAAGGAAAAATAAATTTTTGGAGTCTAAGCAAATAATAATTTGGAGACTATAAATCATGGAAATTTAGAATCTATTTTCCAACGAATTTTGAGCCATACTTCTATAGATTTTGTAATCCTAATTCTAATGAATTTGGAGTCTGAATTATTAATAATTCTGAGTCTGAATTATAAGGAATTCGGAGTCTGAATTCTAGGGAATTTAGAGTCTCTATTTTGAGGAATTGGGAGTCAGAATTTTGAGGAATTCAGAGTCTAAATTCAAAGGAATTCAGAGTCTGAATTCAATGGAATTCGTAATATGAATTATGAGGAATTTGAATTCTAATTTCTGATGAATTTGGAGTCTGAATTCTAAGGAATTTGGAGTTTGAATTCTGAGGAATTTGGAGTCTGAATTTCAGAGAATTCAGAGTCAGATTTTAAGAGAATTCAGAGTCTAAATTTCAGAGAATTCGGAGTATGGATTTCAAATAATTCAGAGTCTAGATTTTAAAGAATTTGGATTCTGAATTTCATAGAATTAAGAGTCTGAATTTCAGAGAATTTAGAGTCTGAATTTTAGAGAATTTAGAGTCTGAATTTTAGAGAATTCAGAGTCTGAATTTCAGAGAATTTGGAGTCTAAATTTCAGAGAATTTGGAATCTGAATTTGGAACCTGAAATCAGAACCTGAAAACAGAATACTCTAAAACTAAGGATTTATTATTCTGAGGTTTTATATATGAAATCAAATTTCACCCATTATAAATAAAAAGAGTTATATTTATAGAAAATATAAAAATGAACAATGAAAACATAGGTAAGGATAAAATTTCCTTAAGGATGAAAAATTTACTTACTAAATAAAGCTTAGGAAAAATATAATTTTCCATAAGATAGAGTGTTTGTGATTTTAAAAACATATAGGAATAGAAAAGTCACAAGGAAACCTTATTGGCTCAACAATATCCCTCTTTTTGGAAAGCACAAACATCCTTACGAAAAAAATATAAGAACTTAGAGTTTTTCTGTATGATTATAAAAGAAAACTTATCTCCCTTTATATATGAATCATAGTGAATACGACTAACTCCCCCTTAGGTTTTCAAATCCATAAGAATCATATTTCTGATTTCCTAAATGATATTTTACATTATCTTGAACATGAAAATCTTCTTTGATAAGAACTTCTCCTTAGATGAACTCCCCCTTAGGGAAATTTATCCTTTACTTATAATTCTTTTTATCATTCCTTTACCCACTTTTGTGATTTTAAAAAAGGAATACAGAGAATGGGGAAAATATGGTACCTGAAAAATTAGTACTAAACAACCAAATATATGAAGGAAAAAAAATTCCATTAAGTTTGAAAGAATTTGTACAAAGAAGAAAATATAAAAAAATATTAGATTTGGAAGAATTATCCTTCTTTCTCCTTCGGCATAAAATTCTTCACAATGGTTTTAAGCTTCTTAATCTCCTTATGATCTTCTTCAAAATGCTTCTGCAGTTGATCCTGATCTTCACTTTTCTTCTCCATGGATTTATTTTTTTCTTCCCGAGCCTTAAGACATTCTACCCGAGCCTTCAAGATTTCTTCTTGCTTAAAAATATTTTCTTCAAACTCAATTCTAAGATCCCTTTATCTCTTCCAATTAATAGCCATGGAATTAATATTTCCATTTATGTTCTTAACTTCTTGCTTCTGAGTTGTCTATTCGAGAGTAAGCTTTTCCTCAAATCTCTTAGTAAGATCATTAAGCTTACCAAATTCAGTTTCAAAAGAATCTTTCACATTATCTTGAAATTCATCAAAGAATCTGATCTCTTCAACTTTATTTCTTGAACAACTTGTAATCTTCTTGCATGATATTTTATGATCCCCATAGCCAATGAGAAAAGATTTGAAATCTGCCTCAAGTCTGACAAATTTATCCATAAGCATTGAAATTGAATCTGATTTATGATGGAATCAATGCTGAAGAAACTGGAATCTTGAATCTATACTCGGAAATAATGTAATGGTATCAACCAACATTTTCAAAGACTATAACATAAAATCATGTCCAAGAGAGGATGATTCCGAATCAGAGTGTTTTGTTGGTGATGATTGTTTTTCAATCTCTTCAACATTCCTCTTTGATGAAGCACCAACTTGTTTCTTTTTCACACAAAATTTACTAGGGGTATCCACCATCACCTTCTTTCCCTTATCGGTACTCAGAATGATTTCTTGTGCTTTGGGAGATTCATGCTCAATATCTGATAGCTGAACAATATTATCTTCCTAAAGCTTTTCTTTCTCAGCACCTGCCACAACATCCTTTGGATGAATAAAATAATTATTGCTACTATCTTCTTCAGATAACTTATTCACCTATTCCTAACCCTTTTCTTCTTTTCCAGGTGTAGAAAGTTTTGAAGACTCTGCTTTAGAAGTTCGGATTGAAAGTTTCTCAGAAGGACTCTCCTTCTCATGAAATCCTCTACTTGCCTTGTCATGTCTTCTGTATCACCACTTCCTTCTTCTTCTTCTTCTTCTTCCCCTTCTTCCTCTTAAACTATTTCTTCTTGTTGTTCAGGATATGGAATCACTAACTACTTTCCCGAAGTCATAAAAAGTGATTCTTTCAAAAATGATTCTGGTACCTGGTATTGTTCAGAGGCTTTCTTAGCATCTTTGATAAGAGATTGAACTATCTCAGCTTCAAACATCTTTTTTTCTTTGATTTTTTTCATTTTCTTGCTTCTCAAGATTCTCGGCAGCCTTCAACTTCAAGGATTTTGCCTTAGTAGGATCCAAGCCAAAAATAGGCTCCCCTTCTTTCCTGTTCATCTTGTCTTCTCTCCACTAAGACACTACTTCATCAGGGCAAGTCTTTTTCTTTTTTGGATTTGGAGGTATAGATTGGGTTTCCATAGCCACAGGAGTTTCTCCTTTCTCTTCCAGTTCCTTTTCCTTCCTCTTCCATCCACCCTCATTAGAAGTCTCAAACAATTTCGGTTTCTTTGAAATAGTTTTGATTTTAGATTCAAAAAATTCATCGAAATCTCCAGATTGACTATTAAATCCAACCTTCATCCTCCTTAGAGTATCATCACTCAATAAAATTACATTGAAATTCCTTGGCTTAGAACTACAAGGAATATTTAATGACTCAAGACAAATAACTATAATTTTTGAGAGTATAGCTGGATATATGATAATTTGAGACTTCAAATTTCCATTCTTGATGTTCCCAAACATAATGAAGATATACTTTACTAGGTTTTTCTTCCTGAGGTTCACTAAGAAATCTATAATATAGATGTCACTTTTCTTCAGGGACTCATTATCCCATTTTCTTGGAATGATAAAACCTTAAACCCACAATTCAAGAATCTAGAATCTTGTAGATAGATGAACAATCTTCGGAGTTTTCACACCTTTCAATAATAAAGAATTCCCTCTCTTTAACTATATAAACCCACTAAAGCTTTCACTTCCTCTTCACTCAAAACCTTTTTAGCTCGACCAACTTCTTAACTCACCTCTCTATAATCCTACCAAGGTTCTCCAGGCTCACAATAATCCTCACTCAATCCACTCTCAAGCCTTTGGTTGACACGTCCAAGTAAGGGATTTCTTCCTTTCTCATTTTTTGTCCAAATTTCATTATGTTGTTATACCATTTTGTTTTAAATTAAAAATGTTGGGGTATAATTTTTCACCTCCCCCATACTTCCTATTTATGTTTTAATGATTATATATCCCTTTCTCTCTCATAAATTCCTCCCATGTACACCCGTTACCATGCTGAAATTTCGTAAGGGATTTCTCTCTCCTCATTTACATTTAAGCAATTATTTGGTATTATGAATCTAAATTCCATTAAATATGTTGGGACATGTATCTATATGACCCCATTACTTACCATTTCATGTACATATTATTAGACACAACTTTGTCTCTCATCAACCATTTTTATGAATTTTTATGAGATGCTGTTATGCTGCCGAAATTGCACTGCGATTTTCCATACCAAAGTCATTGTGTAGTGAATACCATGCCCATTCCTATATCAAGAGTATTCACCATTATGCACATTTACTTATTTATTATAGAGTTTCATGTATGAATTACACATTAATTTATATTAGAATAAATGAATATGTTTAATGGATCCATGTTATATGATCCATGTGGCACACTTATGCATGAAATGAAATGATTAAGAAGGGTGATTTTTGATAGCGCTCCAATGCATTGGGTAAAGATTAGTATCATGATGCATCAAGTGCAATGAGGGTTTAATCATACTAATTCAAGTGAAATTATGGTTTACTCGTGCTCCATGTACAATAATCCTTAGCTCATGCTAATATCATGTTAAATGTTTTTTCAACATTTCCATGTTAACATTCTATATCATGCCTTTATTTCCATGTTTCTCTTATGCTCTATTGATATGCCTATTTCCTAACATGTACTATATTATTCATGTTATGCCTTTTTTACTCCCTTACTGGGCTTTATAGATCACCCTTTTCTTATTCATGTCCCCAGGTTATCCCATGCAATGCTAAGTATAAAGGTATGTGTATGGTCATGTAAAATAAGTTTTCAATAAAGATGTGTATTTTATGTTTTATGTTATTATGTAATGTTCCTATGCCCTAAAGACACTTGACCTCTCGATCTTCTATGCTTTATCAAGTAAAAATTTTATGTAATAAATCATGTTTAAGTGTGTAATAAAGAGAAGGGTTGTTATATATTACATTCTTGGTAAAGCGAAAAAGAGGTCATTAAAAGGGGGGAAATCCCTAGATGAACCTTTGATAATAGAATAAAAAACACAAGAAGCTAAAAATTTCAAAAAAATCATAGATCTCTCCTAAGAATCAACTGCTTTCACCTTATCTGGGTCCCCTAATGCAGATTATTCTTAGGTGGTTTAACCTAATAAATTTACTTAATTAATCTATAATTGAAAATTTGATAGCTTGAAATATAGAAGATGATCTATAAGTGGAGTAATGAATATGTCAAGATGTTTATCATGACCATCCTATGTCCTGGAGTAGACAATGATATAATCCACAAAAGCAACCAAAAATTGATCTAGGTATGGTTGGATGATTCTGTTCATCAAGGCCACATACACTGCTAGAGCATTCATCATCTCGAAAAACATCACAACAAAATCATAACATTCATACCTACTTTTGAAAGAAGTTTGAGGTATGTCAGAAGGTATAACTCTTAACTGAAGATACCCTGATCTCAAGTAGATCTTGGAGAAAAAAAATATTCCCTTAACTGGTTAAATTGGTCTTCAATATGCATAAGAGGATACAAATTCTTCACTGTCATACGGTTCAACTTTTGGTAATCAAAAAAAAGTTCAAACTTCCCTGAGCCTTCTTTGAAAAAAATTGGACAAATTAAAGGATACATACTTGGTTTGATAATCCATTATCAATTAACTCTTACAGTTGATTCTTAATCTCTCGATTCTATGTTGGTTCCATTCTATAAGTTGAAATATAAACTGGATCATCCCCTAGAATGATCTCAATTGTAAATTCTACATCTCTCTAAGGTGGAATCTTTGAGAATTCCTCAGGAAACACATCCATGAACCTCTCCACTATGGACGGAAATACTTTATGCTTCACACAACCATCATATAGTGATATAATTAAAAAATGGGTAGTGGGGTTCCCTAGTTATTAATGAATTGGCCCTGGATGACCCACCGTGATATCCCTCTCTATGCGGGTAACATAATTGTCACCCTCAGGAGACATAAAATTCACTCTCATGTGGGTGCAATCTTTGCGGGCTCAATATGCTACTAACTAGTCAATACCAAAAATCATGTCAAAACATGACATATAAAGGATGCAGAGATCCCAAAGAAAGTGATACTCCCCAACCATGAGAGAACACACCTTTCACAAGCATATGTATCTGTGTCAAAATCCAAAAGGTGTATTAATCTACATAACCCCACTAACAAAATCTATTTCTAAAATCAAACCATTAAAATGTTGTGAAATTAAAAAAGAAATAGATGTAAAAGTATCAAATAAGGCACTTGGAAGCATATAATCTACAAGAATAGAACGTCTAACTATCGATGATCAAGCCTTAACACCCACAAATGTTGGCTGAAAAATAAGAAGGTGCCCTACCCTTACTCCCGATGCGGAAATATGAGTCCCCTAAACACCAATACTCTACTGATACGGGTAATCCTACCTATAATCACTATGTACATTTTCTTATCCTCCATGGAAAATCAAACTATAACTTCCAGAATGATACGGGGTAGAAGAATCACTTCTAGTACTGTGATTATGTCTAGACACCCCATCACTACCCATCATTCATGGGTTCCTGCATAATCATTGTAGATATCCCATCCTTCTTCAAGATCGACACTCTACTGGTGTTGGGGACAATGTCTATAAATGTGACCCGACCTACCAAACTAGGGGAAAAGAACTTGAGTAACATTATGTGTAACCGAACCTTCACCCTAGCCACTCTTCCTGTTATCCCCATTGATGAAATTATCATAGATATGATTCCTAATCAAAGAATACATGCCTCCTATTTTTCTTGTAGAATCCACCATTGTTCCACTAGAATCCTAATTCAATTTACCCTCATAAATTAAAGCATGATTCACCAATCTATAGATGTTTTTTTCAGTTGAAATATATTTACCTGGGACTTAATATCACACATAAGGACATGTTGAAACCATTTTGTAATAGTATCCTCATCCCCACCAATGCTAGAATAAGGCATTTCAAATCTACAAGGCCTCATTCATATTCCATCATGAACATACCCTCTTGGGTTAGCCTAATGAATTATGCTACCCTCTCTTACATGGATGTCGTGGGGTAAACATGTTCTAAGACCTTATTCAGAAAGTCCTTCTACAAAATATTATCTAGCTTCTCATCCTGTGTATGTATGTCCCACAAACTCTTCACCTAACCACGTAACCAAAAAGTTGACAGTTTGCCTCTTTTTTCAGTAGGAGTTTCTATGTGGTCAAGTATTGTCTAGATAGACTCAACCTAGAATTCAGTTGCCTCAGGTCTACCCTATCCTATAAATTTTGGAGGTTGTTGCAACTAGAACCCCCTAGGACAGGTCGGACATACTATTCATAAAATTCCATAGGTATCTTTCCATAAATTCTATAAAGCAAGCAAAGTTCTCACAGAACTGTTCTCTGACTACTTCAACTAGCACTATTGATGCCTCAGGTTCCACCACTGGAGGCACATTTCCAGAGGTTTACTTTTGTCATATTATGAACAAATATCATCATGGATAAATATCTCAACATTTCCAAACATAGGGATTAGTACACATTATAAAACAATAACACAGTAACCTAAGAGGGATTCACAATAATCCATAACAATTCCTCCCCGTAACCCCACCTCATTGTCAAAATCGAGACATATCACTACACTCAGCCATCCATAATGTAGTTCATGGTTCACATAGGTTAAAAATTTTATCACAATTTAATGTTTCACATTAGAAACCCATTTTACAGATTTTTTATCATTTTAAAATTTTCAATTTCATATTAGGAACCATATTCATTTCAGTTACACAAGGAAAAACATTTCAATTTCAACTAATTACCCAGAACCTTCTCTTCCCATGTGTGCCTAAAATGATGTAGTTCACAAAACATCTTGAGTTCCTAAAATGATTCATATATACACAATAACTGTGCCATACCAGTCCATGATTAAAATCTCATAAAATCATATAAAACAACAATATCACACAATTAGTGAATCACTCAAGGTGAAAGAATGTCTAATTGTAATGATAAACAAAAATAACAAAAAAACCACCTAGGGTATAGGGATTTTCCCCATACAAGGGTTATATACTACCCTGAAAAATATCATGTCCAAGGATTGAATCATCCTAGTCTCTTATCTACCGTTCCCAAATAGTAAGATAAAAAGTAAAGAAAGTAAAACTCCACTGATACCAAATTTTGATGCCCCGACTTGGGTTCCACACACCGGTACCCAAAACTTGTCAGTCACATGACCTAAATAGTGCCTCTACATACACTAGAGGCTACTAAATAGTAGTGAGAGCCTAATATATAAACACGGGGATACTATACACACTCTTTATCAAAACATCACAATAGTGGAAATAAATTAAAAATAACCAAATGATAATAAAAAACTATATTAATACAATAACTATAACAAACTAGTATCATAGGTTGAAACAAAATAGGAAAAAATATCAAAAACAAAATAGTACATATGTCATACCATAATAAGTGTCAAGTGTTAAATGAAAGACTAAAATAAAGACAAACTGACACACCCAATCAGGTCCCAACTTCATGTCTGGTTCCATCATCTATAATCTATCCCAAATAATCCATCTATAATAATGCTCTTGATCTTTTCTTGTCTTTAAACCATGAAGTCTATTTGAGTTCCAATCGGGAATCCCAAGTAGTGTGTGAGTACAAATCAGAAGGCCACCACCAATGTTTTCTAAAATAATATATCATATATAACAATATATATAGTTATATAAAGAATAATATACATTCAATAAATTATAAATCTTTAATATTTATTTATTCCTTATTTGACCACATATTTTTCTTAGGTTCATAATGTCACCCGAAAAATCCATAACGTCTTCTACCCATGCTTGCATCCGAACTATCCATAAGGGATATCACAAATCACAATACCATGGTCAACATTTATCATTTCATTTTAATTCATAAGATGACCATTTGAAACCATAATCAAACACCAATATCATGGGTGTAGAACATCGTGTCTAACACCCATGGGTGTTTAGAGAAACATTCTATATCCCATACCTCATGTGAAATTAGATGATTAGTCATTTTTCCATTCAATAATATTCAAATGCATGCATTTAGGCATAGAAAAGCATGTCTAGAACCCCGTGGGTATTTGGAGAATTGTCTATGTCCCACACCCAATTTCTCTATCATTCCCATATACCATGCATATTATATTTAATAAAGTCAATCCACATTAACCCCTTAATAATAAAGTCACACCATGATATACAATTTTAATAAAAATACATAACTATTTACTTTAATCACTTGATATGTTATGAAAAATTCATCCTTAAATGCTTTGTCAACATTTAATCAAATAATTCATTAAACCTTAAAGGATAAGATAAAAATCCCTTAATTCCAGTTAATCAATTAGTTTGACATTCTAGTAAAAATTTAATTACACAATCCCATCAATTGAACAATTACACAATCCCATTAATTTACCAATTTCATAAACCCATTAATCAATCAATTCCATAATTAATTAATTAATTAATTATCCAAATTAATTAATTCAATTCAATATGTAATTTATAAATGTGAAACAGTGATTCCAAAAACAATATACATGAAACTGATATCAAGTCCTTGTGAATCGAATAATATACCACCTAACTCATTTTTTTTGAAAGGTTATCACCAATGAAAATCCCCAAAATTAGAACGAAACAATATATTTCACAATGAAGAACATGATCAGGATCTAAACAATAGATCCAAAATTGAACAAATTAATATCTATCAAAACATAAATCTAGATCCATCACCAATGTAGGAAAATATACCTTCAAAATATGAGACAAATATGAGAGAGATAAAGAAAAATAATCAGGATGAGATCTTTTACTGGAAGGGGTGTAAATATGTCAAACAAAACATTGATTCACCAAAAATAGAGTTTTTAACCCATTGGAATCCATTTGGGAGCCCCAAAAATTGGGAAAAACAAGTTACGATCTAGACAGTGTGTTTATGGATATAAGATAGGTGTTCAAGAATTTATTAAACAATTTTCATGTGTTTTTTTGTGCATGGTTTCCTACAAGGGGTGCACAATTTTCCCAAAACATGTGCCTAACTGTGTACCTCATCTTAGGGGTCACACGGTTACTGCTAATATAGAATATGGTTTGAAAAAACATGTTCCAAAAATGTAATCCCCCATTGCTTGGGGTGGCACGATTTGTTGGGGTGGGGTACACGATTTGGGAAAACTGTGTCCCAATCGTGAACTTCCCCAAACCACTCCAAAATATCAAATTTCTCCCAAAATCTACCCAAAGTAAAACTCAAACAAGAGATACCCAATACAAGGTAAAATAGTACATGTAAACGATCTTGATACATTACCATAAATGGTTAGGATCTTACAAAGTGTATTTATAGGTTACTCTAATTTTATTGAATAGGAATTTATGATCAAGTGGGCCCCTTGTGTGGGGGATGATGAAGATATTAGTGTGAAATATCACAAGTAAAATAATTCAATTATATTATCAAAGTTTATAAAAATAATTCTTTAATTAATTTATCAACTTATAAAAAAGTTATTTAATTATAAAAGTGAATATGACAATAATTTATTTTTTCAAACAAACATACCATGTTCAATGTTTGTTAAATTAATTAGAGAGAATAAAATCCAGGTTAATAGTTATTATTTTATCATATAAAATGTTAATGTATTAAAAATGAAGGATAAAATACTTGTGACATTTTGGACAGGTTTAATTTAGACATATGTTTAAAAAATTGTCTAAAATGAATGTTATAAATTTATAGGGACCAAAGTGAAATTTTCAAAAGTAAAAACTATGTATGAAATCTATTTTTACCCCCTTTAATCATATCCTCCATAGTTTTTATGAATTTATAAAGAGGATATACCCTCTCCTCTCCTATAATTCATATATAGAGTGAATTTAAAGGAAGAAAGGATGAATTGATCCCACTTTATCGAATGAGTCTGCATGTGTCACGTGATCGAAGGGAAGTCTTAATGCGCATTGATTTTCTATGATACCACCTAGTAATAGATGATATTTGATCCAATTTTCATGGTACATATGTGAGTGATCTATAGGATTCATATCTTGGCACCATAAATCCATGACATGCTAATTGTGATATAATAAAATATACAATTTAAAATTATGAAGGTTTAGTTTACAGTTTCATTAATTTTTTTTCATGATAAATTTTAATTTCTTGTTATCCTTTGCAAAATTTTGGTTAGAGGTATTTTTTGTTTTTTTTTGAATATGAATCTAAACCCAACATTTCATGGTTTATATATTTCACGCTTCGGTTATGCCCCAGGTTCATTCAATTGGTATCAAATGGTACGTGTAATTATTTATGATGGAAACCTCAATATTTCTGTTAAATTTTATATGATTCAGAAATATTGTTTCAATACATTCCTAACACAATTGGTAGTGTGTTGATCTAAGTTTGTATGGCCAAGAAATTGTGATTGAAAATCGATAAGTGTTTAATATATATTGTGATATTAATGAATATATATATTTTTATGTATATTTGATATAAATATGTAAATATATACATTTATAGGAGTCAGATATTTGTATGGGGAGGAATTAACATTCATGGAAAAGTGGGACTTTTTCTGGGAATATCATTTTTAAATGAGACAAAACACAATGAAAAAAAAGTGTTATCTATATCCTTTATAATAGGATGTGAAAAAAACCGTAAGTCCCACCCCATTATGGGGAGGGTATATATGTAATATATTATAATATATATATATAAATACTTGTTTTATATATATATATAGAACCCAAAATGGGTATGCTCGGCCTTTCCCCAGCCAGGGTTGGGCTGAATCATCCTAGACCCGACACTCCCAACACATTAGACCCATCAGAAGCTTTAAATTAATTCCCAAAACTATTTTTAGGTAAAAATGGACCTAAAGTTTTCAACAAACATTAAATAATTAAATTAAAATGTATAATATTTTATAACATTATTTTGCGTGTCGTAAGATGTATCAATAATTAATTAAAATTATTTTAATGTAAGTTAAAACATTTAAAAGACCCTCAAATTATAATCTATAATTTTTTATTATTTTTATTATACAATATAATTTTATTTTTATTGACCATGACTTGAGAATGATCTGTGCAATTTTAGTTTATTATTTATTTATTTAATTACTTCTTATAAGTTTTAAAATGTTATATTTTTTATGATGATCAACATTTAATCCCTATGATTTTAATTGTACAAGGGTATACATGTCTCTACTTTATATATGAAATGTAATTTCCTATCTCAAGTTCCCCTCACCTATGTATTTATATACTATGTAAATATAAAAGGGTTTTGAAATGACGTGGTTCATGTCAATAGGTGGTTTAAACAAAATAAGTGATGTGCATGAGAGTTGCAGGCACTATAATTCCAGAAAGGTATCAAACTAAAGAATTACCCTTGGTTATCATTTTTTCCATTTATTGATTAACGAATTAAATTATAGTTAATGAAACCTAATCATGCCATAATTTATTTATTTTATCTTATGCAAGGTTTATTATTTTATGAATATGTATTTATTATGTGTGATCACATAGTATAATAAAAAACCATAAACCATAGATAAAATGAAAATGTATGTTGAATGGTTTTTATTTGATGCATTGTAATGTTGTAAGTGCGATCAAATAGAATAATCATGTTAAATATAAATAGATTTCATTTACTAAGATAAATTAACAAAATTAATCAAAATTATATTAAGTCAAAACACCTTTCTTCATTTATATATGAAAAAAAATACGTTTTAGGTGCTCATCAAATATAGATGATAGTTCATATTACTACTAGTGGGTTCTAATGGCATATGGTGGGTCAACATAGCTAAATTTGGAAGAAAATAAAGGGACTTAATTGACATGTTTAAAATTTAGATATAATGTTTATATCAATGAAAAGTAATCGTTGGTAGGATATGTGACATCACTAAACATATCAAGGATCCATGAGTTAAAAGAAATTCCCATAAAAAGGATACCTTATACTCTAGGATAAGTGGTGATTCCATAGATCAAGCTATAAAGATATGATTAAGGATTATTTCCACTAGAATACTCAAGAAACTGAGTAATTTTAATCTTATGGGAGGGAGAAACTAGTTTTTGATAAAATAATGGGTTACATTTAAAATTAATATTTTGAAAACTTATTTTGGTAATAAATATAAGATATTAATCTGATACAAATTACTTGTTGTAGATCTTATGGTGAAAACCACCGATTTAATTTTTCTATAATTAATATTTCATAAAGAAAATATATGGACCGTCCAAAACAACCAAGGGTAGTGTAGCATATTTCACATAATACTATGTTGTGGAAGACATATTTATAAGTTATAATCCCCACTAACTTATGAGCCTCCTCAAATATAAAGAAAGATGGATGCATACAAATACAATAAGTATGTGGATGATACACCAAATGCTTAGTGCTTCATGTTTTCATCCGTGTTCAATGTTCCATGGGAAATGCATTAAGGAAAATATGAATTCCAAATAATTTCTTATCTCCTAGAGTTATAACATGAGTGAACTTCATAATAAATATATGAAATATATATTTCAAAGTATAGATAAAGGCTGATACAAGTGAATCTGGAGGGAACTCATGCACTCAATATGATTGGGTATATTGAGAGACTAGATATCCTTGGGTTCAAACTGAATCTAAAACTAGTGAATGATCTCATTCATTTCTCCATGTTGACTTTATTTTTTTTACATTCATCATTAATTATAATTTGAATAAAATGAAAACTTTACTCCTTCATTTGTTATATTTTGTTCCCTAATATGAAAAATATATGAGTATTTCTAACTATTCAATATATATGGTAAAAAAAAGAAGGAAAGTAAAGGCTAATGTGCCAAAGAATAAGTCCAAGTCAAAGGCACCAATGAACTAACCCTATAAGAATCTAAAAATCTTGAGGTCAAGAAATGATAAAGTAGTGGTCTATTTTTAAAGGGACAAGATATTCTAATCATAGAATAATTATACAAATTAAAAGAATAGGCATGGTGATGCTTCTAATATATGACTATTTATAAGATGGGAATCAGATACTATATGGGACTCATAGATTTTTATTTAAATACATTAAAAAAGTTTATTCATGATAGTTTCCAAATTTGAAGTTGATCTCTAAGCATAAAATTGTATGATACTAGAATTATTAGCAGTAGGATATTATCATCTTTCTTTTCCGAGGGGTTTGGTTCTTTTATTAAATATTTTTTTTATATACCTTTGATTAGTAGAAACCTAATCCCAGGTTCAAGATTAGAACCTATGGGAATTTATTTCAAGATTGTGAATAAATTTTATCACTTTTAAAAGGATATAATATCTTATTGTGTATTAAATCTTAACAACGGATTATATATAAATAAACATTAAAATTGTGTTTTTTAATCAATAATAAATCCATAAAAAATGAATCATATCGTACCCACCAATAGAACATTAGGCAAGGTTATGAAAACGAAAAAATTAAGTAAAATAAATCTTGTAGGGTATTAAACTCTATTAATTTGAAAACCTTATATGTATGTTACACTTGTTTACAATATACAATGACCAAATCACATTTTATTGGGAAAGGAGAAAGAGACGCTTGAATACTTGTATTGATTCATACAGACGTATATAGTCTATTTAAGGTAGAGGTAACATGTATTTTCTCTTATTTTATTATATTTAATAAGGAATTTAGTAAGCATGATTATATATAATTAATGATATATGAGGTAGATTTGTTTTAGATGTCTAATTAATATCAAAATAAAGTAAATAATTATCTTTTTAAAAAGATTATGAATATACACTCAAACCATGGTAGGGAATATCTAAACCCTGAATTTACTGATCACTTAATGGAGAGTGGAATAGTCTCACAAATATATCCTCCTTATACACCATAATGGAATGGTGTTATTGAAAAGAGTAATTTTACATTACATAACATGTTAAGATTGATAACGAGTCATGAAACTCTACCATTGACCTTTTTAGGATATGATCAACAGACTGTGGAATACACAATACATTGAGTACCAACTAAAACATCAGATGAGATTCTAAATGAGTCCTATTATGGAAAGAAACATTTTATATCGTATATACAAATATTGGGATGTGATTTGTTTTTGAATAATATTATTAATGGAAAACATTCATCTCAAAATAAGGAAGTTCATCTTTAGAGGTTATCATATAGAAAATAAATGATGTAACCTATGTAACTATTCTTATAGAAAACTGATTGTGGAAATAAATTCCATATTTATTGAAAGCGAACACATATCCAATGTAATTAGTTGGAGAATTATAAGAATTGATGAATTTGATACTCTATATGCACTAGAGTTGGTATGTAAAAAATCTCTACAAGACACAGTGGGAGGTGAATATTTTCCTGAGACACAACTACTGCATAGGTCTATGAGAGAGGTTAAAGAACCAGATTAGTATGGTTTAATTTTCATCAATTCAAGTGACACATTACTCCTAGTGTAAAAGTATCCATTAACATATATGGAATTAATAGATGGAAATGATGCTACTAAATTACAAGAAGAACTGATTTCTGATATGGGTGCTAGGTTATATAATCATGTTTGAATTTTTGGATCATCTAAAGATGTAATACCTATTAGGTGTAAATTGTTATTCAAGAATAAGATGTACATGGATGGTTATGTAAGTAACTATAAAGCATGATAGATTTTAAGATTTTCAATAAATTTCAAGGCATTGACTATGATGAAACTTTCTCTCAAGTCATAATACTAAAATCTATACGAATACTAATTTCAATAGATGCCTTCCATTATTATAAATCGTTGAAAATTTATTTCAAAACTTATTCTCTAAGTGGAAAGTTGGTTGAATTATCTTTAAAATACAACAATATTTTTTTATTATTTTAAAGAGCTCCAAAAAATACTATAAGATATAGAGAACTATTTATGGGATGAAACAAGAATCATAATCACAAAATGTTAATTTTTATGAGGCTATAAAAGAATTTGGTTCCATTAATGATGAAGGTGATCCATGAATCTATAAGAAAGATAGTGGGAATGAAATTGTGTTTCAGGTATTACATTTTCCCGACATATTAATAAATTGAACTGATGTAAAAGTTTTACAGTCAGTGAAGAAAAAGTTAAATGAAATATTATCTATGAAAGAATAAGGCGGAGAAACCTATATTCTAGAAATAAATATAAATAAATATTTATATCAGAGGTTTCTTAGGCTAAATGAAAATATATATATCAACATGGTAAATAAATGGTAAAATATATAGAAATAAATGAGAGGTTTGTTTCCAATGTCACATGTCATTAATCTGTCAAATAAAATATATCTATAGACACAAGAGGAGATTAAATGTAGGAGTATAATCACTTATGATTTAGAAGTGGGTTCTATTATATATGACATTCTATGTACTAGGTTTAATGTTTCATTTTCTATAACCATGGGGGGAAGATATCAAGACAATCTACGAGATATGAATTGGGAAGAGATAAACATTATCCTAAAGTACATGAAACATAAAATGGATATGTTTCAGGTGTATGGAGGAGTTGTGGAGAAGGTAATTATGGGATACACTAATGTTATCATCCAGATCGATCAAGATGATCTAAAATCATAATCAAGATGAAAATTAATCCTGAATGGTGGTTGAGTGAGCTTGAGAAGCTCGAAGAAATCTATGGTCTCCAATGCCACAGATGAAGCCAAGTATATAGAATCTTATGATGTTCCTAAGGAAGGAGTTCAGATGTGAAAATTTATTTTTTTGAGAATAAAATTTTACATATTACTGTTGACCCTAGTAAAATTTATTTTCCTGATATTGTGTTTTTGGTACATTCAAGGTAACTTATGTCACACTAGAGGAAAAAGAATATACATAAGAAGTTTCATCTCTTGAGATATTTTCCTAAGATAGGTGATTTTATAGTTAGTAAAGTAACCACATAGGATAACATGGAAGACTCCTAAACTATAAATTTCAAAATAAAATCATGAATCTTATTTGAGAGATAGAGGGTTAAATGTTTCTTGCAGTTGTCACTTGTGTGTGCGGGACTGTTGTGAGTGGGTTCCCTAGACCCAAATCTTTTATATACATTTATTTCCACTTCATGTAAACAAGATCATATATACATGAATATTTATTACACATGTTTCACTAATTCAGATGAATATAAGTTTACAATGATGTGGACCCCACATGTGGGGTCCAGCGAATATCCGGGTGAGATATATTTTAAGTAAAACAATTAAAATATATTATTCAGGTCTATAATCATAATGATTGAATTAATTTTTAGGTTATACATAAGTTATTCAATTATAAAATTGAGTGCTAAATAAATATAAATTTTCAAATGAACTTCACATGTTCATGATTCATTAAATTATTTGATGAGATTACTGTTGACTTAATGGTTAATATTTTAGAAAGTGGACTTTTAATGATTTACATATGGATAATAAAATATTAATGAAATTTATTACAATTTTAATTAATTCATAGGTGTTCAAATTGGTATAAAATGATGTTTATAACTTTACAAGTACCAGAGTGCAATTTTGGAAAGTATAACCTATGAATAAAATCTCATTTTATCCCCTTAAATTGTATTAACCATAATTTTCATGAGTTTAGAGATATTATATCTCATATAATCTCATATAAATCATATACAGAGAGAGAATTTTATGGTATAACATGGTCATATTAATCTCACTTTCTTGATCAAGGTTTCATTATTCACACAATTGAAGGGAAAACATAAAGAACATCGATTTCCCACTCTCAAACCTAGGAATCAAAGACTGAATATATTAGTGACGTGATGTATCTTTGGATGATCTATATGATTCCTTAAATAGTTCCTTTGATCCTTGAAAAGTTAATAGTGAGTTAATCACATCATTCATAGAGGATCATGTTAGAACTTACGGTTTCAATTGATTTTTTTCATCATGATTAAATTTAATGGCATGTGATCTTTTCAGAAATTAATATAAGGGGTTTTGTGTTTTTTACATTTTTAACAAGAATATGAACCCAAAATTTTAAATTACATAATTTTCACACTTACTTTATGCCTCAGGTTCCTTTAGTACCCCCTCATGAACACCCTAAGGATTTATAGGGACCTCAATAGCCATTGTTTTGGGGTGCTCTTACATCAGGACATAAGTACTACCTTGAATTTGGATTATACCCATGATCATAATAATGAGGAAATATGTCTTATGTAGGGTAACTAGGGTTCCATATAGGGTGGATGCCGTAAATAATCCTTGGTATTATTCTAAATGTGTAGAATAAAATCAACCATCTGGGTTACCTTGACAGTTAGTGAACATAGTATGAAAATATGCAGTAGAAAAGAAGTAGATGTCGATGTAGTCATGTTGATAAATCCATGTATGGATTTCTATGTACCTTTTAGATAAGAAATCCCTATAACCATGATGTGGTAACATAATAGTTCTAAAATAGGGGTGTAGAATATTGAAGGTGTGGGAAATGATCAATGTTCTATTCTATGGGGTAGTAGCATACTATAAATCTTATCCAAGAGGCTCTTGTAAAAAATATAGAAATTCTGGATGAACAGGTCAAGTGATTGTGACTATATTTTTTGGGTTTTTTGGGTGAGTATAGAATCATCACCCATGAAAAAACTTGGTTATAGTCAATATAAACTATCAACCTCCTAGTAGGAGTTGGATATAATGTGTTGTGTCACTCATATCTTCTCGATGTGAAGGCCTGTCAAAGTCGAATGTGGTTTTGAATCCCCAAAATAAATTTGAAAATATAGGAGTGTGACCTAAAAAGATCAATTAGGTGAGTTTGAAAAAATATATCTTCCATCTCATTTATGATTTTGATCCTCATAAGGATAGATTTTTCTAATAATTGACAGATCAACTAGATAGTTCATCACGATAATCACTACAAACGATTACTGCATAGGATCCTAGGGTGACAGAAAAGGTATGGGTGTGGTTATAAATATTTAAATATAGGATGTGGTCTCAATCATTATCTAAATACTTATGATTATGGGTTATATAGTGTGGAAACTTATGGAGTCAGTGGCAGTGTTACTTTTAATGACGATAGATGGGCGGATAATCCTGTTAGAGGAGGAATCACCGTATGTGAAGGATACTATTAAATAAAAAAGTTTACTGATGGATGTTCCCCCTATACCTTAATATTAAGAATTCATGGTTCTTGATAAAACTCTAATGGATACATGTTGTGGTACTTATCTTCTGTTTAAGTATAGTCTTAATCATAAGTATCCAATGAAAATGAAAATGAAAATTCAAAAGTAAAATTAAATGAAAAAATTTTAAAAATAGTTTTTAAATACTATATGGTGTGTGTATAAAGGATACATAGTGATCATATATGATTTATCTCTCTCCATTGTACTCTGTAACATTCCTCTAACTCCCTATGTTAATTCAATATAGGGTACATGATTTGTATTTAATGAATAAGATGTGTGTGGGAATGTGGTACCTTGAGTTGTGTAATGTATGTGCATGACCCATGTCTAGTATTTGGAATATGTAATTATGTATAGGAGTATTGCATGTTATTTGGGAAGTTTCTATTCACTTTTTATGTTTGGTATAAACTAACCCAAAATCTTAAAAACCTAAACACTAGTAAAATCAAAGAAATAGAGTTGGTGGAAGCTCATACATGGACCTGGGAACAAAAAAATGAGGGATTCAAAGTGCTAAAACCCTATTTATTGATGGATGGAAGGGGAATTAATGTAAGGCTTCTTCAATCTGAAATGGGAGAATAGAGGTAATGTAAGAGAATGAGGACAAAAATTTTGGGACTTGAATTTAAATAAATATACATGATAGGTATGGATAGACCCACATTGTGTGTATTTTTCTTAGTTTAAATTTTCCCTCTTTTATTATTATTATTTTTTCATATATTTATGGAATTTTTTTTAATTATATATTTTTCACTAATTTTTTATAAACATTACAAATACATGATTTTTAAAGAATAAATACATGACCTATAAAAAATTACAATATCAATATGATGAATGTGATTTTCCATTGTTCTTAGGGAGGGGTTTGAAATGGTGACCGGTTGATACCAAGGGTTCCCCATAACCACTAGGGTAATGTTTTTTCTCTATCATTTTAGTATTATTTTGGTATTTTATATTAATAAATAGATTCTCACACTACATGAATGACTAAATTATACACTATGTGTGCATTTAATTATTTATAAAATTGATGTAATTGAGTTTGTTGGGAGGACTCTAACCAGTGCCTTTTAGACACTGAGTTTCCATCCTTCATACTAAGACACCCAAACATGAGTTATTTATGTTTTTTTTATTTTAATATTTATGAAAATAATAACACAGATTACACATGAAAAATTTGGTTACACACAAGAATTAGTTTGATTTTAATATAATTATCAAGTTTGAGAGATTGAAAGGAGTTGATCCAAGGTCTTTTGGAAGCCAGGTTTCTAATATTCCTATCACCTGATATCTTAGATCATTTAAAATTTTATTTTAATAATATATTTAATATGTATGAAAATATGACATACCATGTATTAAAAATAAAAAAACTAACACACTCCTTATATATCATGTAAGAACTAAATTGATAGAAGTTAAATGAATGTGGATCAACTTGTAGGGGTAAAACACCAATTTGTATATGGTTTGATTCCATGGAGTTCCTGAACTAGTAGAGTCCCACTCATTCCCCTATAACATTATTATTATTATTTTCATTTTAGAAGTATTTTTAACAATGTAAAAATTAATACATTACATGAAAAAAATAACAAATTACAAATCATGAACTAATGATCAGAGTTGGTAATCAAATCAAGGGATGATCGCTCCAATCATAACACTGAATCCATCAATAAGAATTCATTCTAGGTTTTTATTCATTTATTATAAATTTAGATTTTTATTAAAATATTGTTATATTATATTATTTCTTGATTTTTAGAAAATAGTTATATATATACATTTATGTAACACGATTTTTTAATTTGAATAAAAATATGCGTACTATATATACTTATAAATATATATTATTACATGACAATAATATCTTAATTACATAGTGTGTATTTGTTTATTATATATTGAATTAACTGTATACTAATATATATACTATAATTTCCTAGAGTATAGGTCTAAACCTCTATAGAATAGCCTCAATCATTAATTATAATTTTAAAACTTTCATGGGGATAATACCGACGATGTGAAAAAACTCACACATCACCTCTTGGTCATACATCCAAAAAATATCATGAAATTTAAGGAATATATTTAATGTGGGGTGACATAGTATAAATGATAGGTAAATTATTTTCACAATTGGGATAGGTGTTTTGTATTAGTGGGAGAAAAAACAAAATAGGAATGTTATTGAACTAATTTATCTACTCATGTGATTCATCCTTAGAAGAGGATTCCGATTTTACAAGATGGGGAGAATCATTTCTAGTCAATAGATCCTGAAAATTAAAAAACAATTTAATTAATAAAAATGCGTGTCATTTTTTATACTTTGTAAATAATTTTTCTTTATTTTTTTTTATGTTAACATGTTTATTGAAGAAAAATATATTGGGGATCTTAGAGGTAGTGAAGAGAGGAAAGAGGTGGATAAGTGACATTGGGGTTCCACACTGTTGGTTTGGGTGAATTTCCTCTCTCTCAAACACTATAATGTAGTTTCTATAAATATGTTAGCCCTCAATTTTTATTCAAAAAGGAAAGGGAATAAAAAGTAAAATATATGAAAATTGTACATGAAAATAAGAAAAATGAAAACAATAATTCAACATGGAACCCCATGAAAATGAAACCAAAATTATGAAAATATGTTGTCACACACCCAATTGATTGTTTATTTTAAAACTATAATAAGTGATTTAAAACAATAACTCTAGGTCTTCTCAAAAATAATTTTTAGTCAAGGTATGGAAAATGTATTTTTTTATAAGTTGAATAAAAGTTAAAATAAAAAATGCAGGTTTTTATTTTTAATTTCAATTAATATTATTGGAAAATAAGTTGAATTTTAAAATGGTTTTATAAAATCAGTGTGAAATTACAGAAATGGGAATGTTTCTTTGATTTCATTGACCATAATGGTTTTTAATCCAAAATCAACTTCCACTTAATTACATAGTTTGGTTTGTATTTCCACTAAATCTTTAGTTATAACCCAAGTTGAGACCTAATCTTCTATCCATGACCAAATACCAAAAATGATAGGTCCAATAACCATTGTACTATTACATGTCCAGGTTCTCCAAAATCCATGAATTTGTTTAATTTAATTCCATGTTCCAATAATCCAGAACATTATAAATGGGAAAAAAATAAAATTGATAAATAATTTCAGAAAATAATGTGCTCTACATTATTCCTCCATCCCTACTCTTAACACCAAACCTATAGGTAGATTTATGCAATCATCATTATGAATAGATAAAATGATAAAATAGTGAAAAATGTAAATAAACTAAATATATGTGTAATAAATATTAATTTTAAAGAAGGAAATTTATATTAAAATGAAACTAAAATTATAAAAGTAATTTTTTATTATAATAATAATGAATTATAAACAAAAATAGATTATATATTATAAAAATAAAGAAAAGAGAAGTAGATGATAAATTGATCCTGATAGAATATAAAATGGGCATCACTTTTCCCCTTTGAAGGAATTCTCTAAAACAATAGATGAATAATTTATTTATTGTATTTAAAAATTACGTGACTTGTATTGAAATACACATCGTGTAATTCCTATTTCTGTAATTTTCCCTACTATGGCTATGAAATTAAATCATCGCATCTATAACTATTATCCAAACTGGAAATATTTATATCAGTACTGGTAAATAGTGTGTAGTGCATCCAAGAATGGTTCAGAAGTGTTATCTTCAACCACCAACTAAACCTGAGTGTACACTCTAGATGTATTCTCTGTGTGAAGTCTACAGGATATGTACTAAATAAGTAAATATAATATATATTTTTATTTTTTCTAAAAAAATATTCCAAAGGAAATAATTTATCTTTTAAAACCTAAAATGAAATCCAAAACTCTAGAAGGAAATATTTTACCTTAAATGAACATTTACCTGGCATTAAAATAGTTTTTACTCAATAAAAAAAACATATTATACCAATAATGTGTGCATCACTAGACCTATAAAATATACCCAAAAACATTATCAATAGTTCCATACCAATGGTTTAATAATAAACTAAAACACGGTCATATAATATTGGTAAATATTGGTTAACGAGGGTTCCAACTGAATCATAGATTCGAACTAGTATTATTATTTAATAAATAACCCTTGAAAATAAATTTATAATAAACAAACATTCAAATAATATATTATTAAGGTGACAAAGGTGAATATTTAGAAATAAATTAATATTCAAGTTGGAATCCTTTTATGAAAACCATTTTTAAAAAATATATTCTTGGAAACACCATCAAAGTAAGGGGTAAATTTTATTTTGAAAACCATTAAAACCAATAAACAAAGAAAATCCCAATAACAAAACATCACAAAAAATTATATAATTACCAAGAAAATATATAACAATAGGAATCATAACAATAATTCAATAAACATAGTAAAATATACCAAAGAATAAATTCTTAATGAAATACCTTCAAGAACTAATTAATTTTCAATGTGAAAAGGGTTAGGATTTTCCAAACATATTGAAAACAAATTTTTATTTTAAGAAAAACCACCAAACACCATAAATGATACATAATTTACGTAATATAAAAGTGAAATATTTATTAGAAAACTCCTCCATATATGGAATTTTATAAAAGGGGGAAACAAGGAAGCAGCTAACTCAAATAATTTTTAAATGTGAATGAACTATGAAAAATGGAAGGAATAGTGATAAAAAAAAATCACACACCCTTACATCGTAGGACATAATAATTTCAGTTAAAACCACACTCTAGATTTTATTTAATAGGTGTCTATAATATTTAAAGTATATAAAATAGTAGGAGATGGAGAAATAGAGGGATAATAGGCCATACCTTAGGAGGAAGACCAAGAAACTAAGTAGAAGGAAGAAAAAACATAAGGGGGTAAATTAAGAGGTGTTTTATAGCCTCTCTCATGCACATCATAGAACTAGGGGATAGGGTAGGTGATTTAGGTTTATAAAATATTTGATTGTACTCTAAGTTATTATTAATTTTAAAGATATAGTTGACCAATATAGTTTACCTACTCGTGTGATAACTTTGTAAACCATACTTAAAACATCATGGAATTACAAAACTAGTCTACATGGTTAGAGTAGTAATAATTCAACCAAAAAATAGATCTATTAAATTTTAGATCATTCATACGGTTTCCACATGGTTCATACTAACCATGTGAGAAAACATTTCATATGTCACAAAACCTCCAAAGATATTTTTTTATAAACCTTGACTCAAAATTCATAGACAATTTTTACCTATAAAAAATAAAAAAATAAAAGGAAAATGAGGTTGATGGTGTGAATTTTATTGAATTAAATATGATTTTACACTTAAGTACATACCTTTGTTGAATAAAGTAGAATTCGTGAATGTTTTCACTCTGTTTTGTAATTCTATTACTACTTCTCTAAAAACACAAAACCTAAATTATCATGGGAATATAAGAAATAAAAATCTTTACTTTTAAAATCATAATACTGGGTTGGTTATATACAAGTTTTTATAGTTGGTATCAGATTAGTGGTTTAGATAAAATTTTAGGTTTGGAAGTTAATAGATGATAATAATTTAAAAAAATTAGAAAGTTTATAGGAAAATTTCTTTGTTAGACATCATAAGATAAAATTCCTCTAAATCAAGTGGTTGATGTTTTTTGAAAAATAAATATTAATTCAGAAATTGTATTAATATATGATTTTTTGGTGTTTTCATGTAATAGTGATTCATGGAATTTTTGGAAAATTTTAGTATATTTTAGAGAATATATGATTTGGTTATATATATATATATTTAGTTATATTACCATTTGAGCTATTAATTTTATTTTTGGATAAAATTTAAGTTCATTTTTCAAACGTGTGATCATGTTTTTTGATTTTTGGGTATGGAATTTGGTCAGAATTTTTTTGAAAATTTTTAGATAATTTTGTAAAAATTTATGTTTAACTAATAATATTATTATTTATATTTAGTTTTTTGGGATTCAATTATTACATATTTATATACTAGGTTATTACTACTTGTGCTAACCATCTAGTTTTCAGTAGTCAAATAGAAATAGTAGGAGTATCTTTACACATTTTCATAGATTCCATAATCTTTTAAATGGTGGGTTTTCATGGATTAGTCATGAAAAAATCATTTTTTTCATTCATCATTGGAATGTGAAATCTGTTAGAGGTGAAAACATATCAAACACAAAACTGAATGATTAAATAACGCTTAGTTAAATTGAATGAAATAAATCGAGCATATTTTATCATTCTCTAACTTGATTCTAAACTAAATCCACAAAAACAAGAAATGTCAAGATAAATATATTGAGTCTTATGTGGAAAAAATCTCTTAGTTACAAGGAATTCTTGAAAAAAGTCATTCATAAATTTCATTCGTATAATGAAATATACATGGTTTTAGAAATAATTAATAAATAAAAAACTAAAAATCCTAGTAGTGACATAGAAATTAATTATCATAATAAAATATAAATATAATTACTATGACTGAATAAACCCATTTTTTAAAATAAAATATTAATATTTTGATGATGCACATTCTTTGGGGGGTGAATATAAGACCCTGAGATTTTAGAATATTTTTTCCTTTGAATAATTCTTTGTTTATTAGTTTTTTTCACACACAACAAGAACCTAAAATGATCCAAAGAAAATTATATGAATATTTTTACGAAATTTATAAAAATAATAAAACTTATAGTAAAAAATAGTAATCAATTAAAAATTAGTACATTTATATGATCAATAATTATATAATTTAATGTTAAAATGATTATTTTTCAAACTATTTTTAAAGTCTTGTATTTTATCCAAATAAATTATATTTATATCTTTTAAAATATTAATATGATAATATGTGATATTTAAATGTATGAAATAATAAATTAAAATTATTGAAATTATTAATTCATATGAAATTATATGAAGAACACTTAAACATGAAAATGTCCTTTTTTTTATAATAGAAATTTTCACTATATTTTTTATTTTGATTTAAAATATAAATTTTATAATTGAAGAATGTTAATTTTATGAAATAATATTTACATTTTAATTAATATCGTTAAAATTATTTTATGGTTACTTTTTAGGATTTTTATGAAATGGTTAATTTTTTAGTGAATTGTGAAAAATACCAATGTTTAAAAAACTCACATTTTCAACACTATATTTATATAAGAATGAATTTAATTTTTATGAAAAAAAATTCATTAATATATATAAAATAATTATGATAATTTAATTTGAAATATAATGTGACATTTAGAAAGTGATGTTTGTCATTTTCATAACCTAAGTGATGTAATATTCTAAAAAAAACAATTTCTAATCCTTTTATAAAATTCATTAAAAATGTCAAATTATTTTTTATTGGTTTTAATATAAAATATATCTTTTGATTCTTAAACCAATAAATTTCATTATAATCAATTACATAAATGATTTTGGTACAAATTCATTTTTGTGTGTAAAAAGTCAATTTTCAGGAAAAAACTATTTTTGTTGCATTTTAGGTCTTTATATTATAAGTAATTTTTATCACTTCATGAAATTATATCATGTAAAATTAATTTCATATTTGGAATCATGAGGTTATTATTACATAATAATATCTGTTTTATCTTTGTACGTATAAATATTTTACCTAGGTAAAATGTTTGTCACAATGATAAGGGCTAATTTTTTTAAAGGGTTAAAACTAATGGATAAGACCCCAAGATATTAATAAAACTTACTTATAATAATATTTTATGGTCTTATTTAAGCCCTACATATTAGATAATTTTATTTTATTTTTGGTTTCCCATGAAAATTAATATTTAATTTTAATGTTTTTAATATTTACAAAAGTGTCACTCCTCTCACTTATAAAAGGAAATCTCATATCATCAATTACTCACACACATTGAGATATTAATATTAATAAATATCTAACAAAATCACTTACAAACACCCTTATATACATTCTAGATATCCTTGTCCCCCAATAGTCCAAACTAAGTAAGATTAAGGTGAAAGTTAATGGGGGATTTTTAAGAAAGAGGTAAAAGTCTTAGTCATGTTCTTTCAAGTTCAATTCTTCTTCCACCTCCTTAAAATAATTTATAACTATAATAAAATAATGAAATTAGTGGGTTTAATATAACTTAAAATTATCATGTTGATTATGTGACCATATTCTATCTCTATTCCATGCAATAGAAAATGAAAACACCACTCATGAGTATTTGGGGACTACCACCTCTAAGAATTGATGTATTTCGTTTTTCATCACCACCTCACATGGTTGGTTATAAATATGGATTTATGTAATGGCCCGGACCTCTCCGGCCCATTCCTTTGTCAAAAGGAAGGTCACAAAGTGTTCTGGAGGGTAAAATGGACTTTTCCCACACTTTCCAGAATTTTGTAAGTACATGCCGTGTAGTGTGAGTACACGTCGTGTATCACCCTACCGGGTATACCCCGTGTTGAAGGCCGTGTCCTTGCCGTGTGAAATAAATGAGTACATGCCGTGTATCCAATACTACACGCCGTGTAGTCCCTCCCCACGTACGCGTTACCCTCAAACCATGTGTTGACCAGTCAACGGCCATGTGCCGTGTTGGAGCTGTGTCCTTGCCGTGTGAAATAAATGAGTACACGCCATGTATCCAATACTACACACCGTGTAGTCCCTCCCTGCGTACACGTTACCCTCAAACCCTGTGTTGACCAGTCAACGGCTGTGTGCCGTGTTGGAGCCGTATCCTTGCCGTGTGAAATAAATGAGTACACACCATGTATCCAATACTACATGCCGTGTAGTCCCTCCCCACGTATCCGTTACCTTCAAGCCGTGTGTTGACCAGTCAACGGCTGCGTTCCACGTTGAAGGCTGTGTTGGAAGCCGCGTGGTGACCGTGTGAAATGGCCGAGTATACGCCATGTACCATAAAGTACACTCCATGTACTTTTGTTTTTCTCGCTTATAAAAGGAGGGGTCCCCTCCTCCTTTTCAACTCACCCCTCTCTTCCCCATTCCTCTGAGCAGAGCTCTCCCAAGAAACTTGAAGGCTCTTTTTCTTCCATAACTTCTTTGTACGAGCTCCGATTTATGATTCGTCAGTGGCCATGGGATCATAACGATGAGGCAGAACTTCTGAGCTTGGACCCATTGTCTTTCCTTCGGCCTTTCCTTTCCAACTTCCACCTGAGGAGGTTTTTCCGGGACTCGACAGAAGTGACAGACGCCGACGGACGTCTTCTAAAGTTGATCCAGGGGAGCGTTGTGATCATAACCTATTGAGGTAGGGATCTTACCTTCATCTCTCTAAATTTTGTATCATGTGGGGTGGGTATCCTCTTGTTTTCATGAGAAACGGTTGAACCAATAAACGAAGATAATAACTGGTTAAAGAACGAGGATGGGGAAGTTGTTATGTTTATCTTTATATCCTGTGATATTATGTTGTGAATTGAATGAGCTTATTCCTACTGAAAATCACGGTCGTTTGGGGCCTTTGGTTACACAATTAAATGTTTCCCTATCTTTCTAGACCATTTTTTTGGATGGAAACTTCATTGAATGTGGAAATTTGGTTAATCACGTAAAGTTGGCTGATTAAAATATGGAACCTTTGTGTGATCACCCCGGTTGAACAAAATGGAATAATGAACATGTGGATGTTGGCTTGGATATGTGGCATGTGAAGGGGATGTTTTGTGGGTTGTTGTGGATTGGGTGAGCAGTGGGATGCGGTTGGATTGGTTGTGGGTTGGTGTAAATGTTATGTTGGTGATGGGCAATGGGGCTGTGATAAATGGTATTAAAGGGATAATTATGTACGGGTATCGGTGTGATTATGGTTATGGTGGTTGCCAATAGGGCAGCAGGGATGGGTTGGAATGTGAATGAACTATGGGTTGTGAATAATAAATAAAAAGTGGAAGAGTTAATGGATGGTGGGTCATGGTAATGGAACAATATTAATAATCAATGGGTTGGTTGGTTAATAAGAAGGGACTTGTTGTGCTGCTTGTGTTTTCCTAACTTGATTTGTGGATGGCAGGGATATGTTTCGCGAACGATTGATATGGTTGGTTGCGGTTGGTTTCCCAGTAGATAAGGAACTAAATAAACTAATTCTGCTGAAATCTGAAAACCTAAATGGGGTTTGGGTTGTTTGTTGTATGCATGATTCGTAGTAGCAGTACCGAGGCACGTGCTCAGTTTCTCTGTTTAGAAGCCATAGGTTGGGCTGTGTGTTTGGTATACATATATGTATATGTATCTTTTGTGTTTTATTGCAACCCAACCATGTTGAGCACTTAGTGTCGAACACTCCCATTTCATGGGAGAGGGTGTTTTCCCCTTAGTTACTAGCTCCTTCCTGCTCATTATTCCCTAGGCTGTGATGGCTTGAGGCGACATTACACCTAAGATCGTTCAGGTAGGTTTCGATTGGGGTGGTTTTAGCCCAAGAATCTTCGGGCAGGTTTTACTGTTTCCCAAGAATCTTCGAGATGAGGCCCAGGTGTGTGCGGGCGGGATACATGGTTGTGAGGCCCAAGTGTGTGCAGGCGGGATACGTGGTTGTGAGGCCCAGGTGTGTGCGGGCGGGATACATGGTTGTGAGGCCCAGGTGTGTACGAGCGGGAAGAGTGTGGTAGCGTCAGGACGTTCGCCATTAGGAAGTGCAACTAACTAATGAGAAATGGTGCGGGGTACCCAATACTCTTGTTCTTATATACTACTACTACCAGTTGTGATTGTGTTTTTGGTGAGTGTGGCTGGTGAGGTTGGGTGGATATAATTCCACGCTAGGTTTCTTCTGTTATTCTCACGGGACATTAGGATGTCTCCCCACTTGTGCACGAGAGCTTTAGGTTTCCCTACTGAGTATACTTGTATTCTCACCCTACGTTTACTTTCAGGTTTCCAGGAGGACTACCAGGGCCGTGCGGGACCCTACTAGTCAGACATTTGGAGTTTTTTCAGTTGCTCTACTCCTGTTTTCTTTTGGTATTGTACTTTGAGCTTTCTTGTACTTTCACCTTGTTATAAAATTGTTTAAACATGCATGTGGGCTTGGTTTGGGATTGTTTTTCCTTCACTTGTTCTTTTTTTGGTGTTTGACTCATCCTATTTCCCGATCTTAAAATAATAAAAGGGTAATGCCTCCCATATTTGTGAAAACTCATATGCTTGGTGCTAGTCACCACTCCGGGGCCTACTGGAGGCGGGACTCGGGGGTCATTATCTCCCTTTCACCATTGCCAGCTTAGGAGGGGCATCTTTGGTGGGAGGGGGTCGTGACAGAATGGTATCAGAGGCGATGGTTGAGAGATAGGATGGAGTCTGGAGTTAGGCACAGTGATGATTGCATGTGATGGTAGGGCAACAGTGTTGGTTAATCTTGGTACGTGACATAGGCCAGGGAAGACCGACTAGGACACGAGATTTTAGGGCCCCTGGGATCTGATGCAAGGACTCTGAGCCTACCGAATGATCAAGTGAGACTACATTGATTGCAGGGTAGCGACCCTAGGGAAGGTACATGCATCATCATGATTGTGTTTTTACTTGATTTGGGTGTTCTGGGAAAGAAATTGAAATAAAATGATAAAATAAAACCTCGAGAAAATTTCCTTGCTACTCGGGCTTAGGCATTCTTTGTTTACCGTACCGCTATGGCACCTAGTCGACATCAGAGAAGCAAAGGAGTTGGGTGTGGACAGTTGCATGCAGCAGAGTTGGCAGCTCCGACAAGACCAGAGGTGGTGTGAGGTGCGATTTGTTTGTTCAGCACTCTCGTTTCTGCTTTGTTCGATTTAGGAGCTTCGCAGTCCTTTGTTGCACCTGGTCTAGCCCATGCTTTGGGACTAGACGTAGAGATACTTTCTGTACCACTGGTGCTGAGTACACCAATTGGAGTCCAGACCAGCGTATCTTGTGTTTTCCAGGGATGTGGGCTGACGTTGGGACTACATCGATCTAGTGGGGACCTTCTTCTGTTACAGATGCAGCCATACAATGTCATCCTAGGCATCGATTGGTTGTTTTCTGTTAGTTCCGTTATCAACTACTTCCAAAGAAGGGTTGTGTTCTCTGACGTGGATGGGCAGCGTGTAGATTTTGTTGGCGAGAGGATCTATCATGTGGGAATCCGGCGTGTGAAGCCTCTCCTTTCCTTGTTAGATGGCTTATTAGTGGTTCCATCTGATACATAAATGATGGATGTCCTGGAGGTTGTTGGGGAGTTACTCGATATTTTTCTCGAGGTGGTTGTGACTCTACCCCCCTGACGTGACGTTGAGTTCGGGATAGACTTACATCCTGGTGCCCGTCCGATTTTGATGGACCCTTATCGAATGGAACCTTCAGAGTTGCGGGAGTTGTGGATTCAGATTGAAGATCTGATGGAGAAGGGTTTTGTTCGACCCAACGTATCGCCATGGGGTGCTCCAGTTTCATTCATGAAGAAGGTAGATGGTGGTCTCAAGCTATGCATAGACTACCGAAGGTTGAACCAGGTAACAGTCAAGAACCGTTACCCCTTCCAAGGATAGATGATCTCTTCGACCAACTGAAGGGAGCATGTTGGTTTTCTAAGATTGATCTACGATCTGGATATCATCAGCTGAGGGTAAAGGTTAGTGACATCTCGAAGATGACTTTCAGGTGCAGGTATGGGCACTTCGAGTTTGTAGTGATGCCATTTGGAGTTAAGAATTCACCGTCTGTGTTCATGGGACTTATGAACTTTGTCTTCCGAGAGTTTCTGGACCGGTTTATCATTGTGTTTATCGATGACATCCTGATCTACTCAAGATCAGAGGAGGATCACATTGAACATCTCAGGGAAGTCTTGAAAGTCCTTCGACACCACCAGCTTTATGGTAAATTGTCGAAGTGTACTTTCTTGACACAATAAGTACACTTCCTTGGGCACGTATTGTCTCAGCATGGAGTGTCAGTGGACCCGTCGAAGGTGGAGGCAGTTGTTTCTTGGGCAGCAACCAAGAGCATGGCAGAAGTTCATAGTTTCCTAGGGTTAGCAGGTTACTATCAGAGGTTCGTTTCAGACTTCTCTCGAGTTACTGCTCCATTGACATCTTTGACTAGGAAGAACCAGGTCTTCCTATGGAGCGAGCAGTGCCAAAAAGCTTTCGACTACCTGAAGGAGAAGTTGGTCAGTGCTCCCGTACTCAGGTTTCCAGAGGAAGGGTTGTTATATGAGGTGTTTTGTGATGCTTCTGGCCTTGATCTGGGGTGCGTGCTGATGCAGAAGAAGGGAGTGATCTGTTATGGGTCTAGTCAGTTACGTCCTCATGAGCGTAACTATGCCACCCATGACCTAGAGCTTGCAGCAGTAGTGTTCGCACTAAAGTTGTGGCGACATTACCTCTTTGGGGTGTGCTTTGTGGTCTTATCAGATCAAAAGAGCCTGCGTTATATCTTCTCTCAGCGTGACCTGAACTTATGGCAGCGGAGATGGGTCGATTTACTCCAAGACCATGACTTCGAGATCTCTTACACTAAAGGTAAGGGCAACATTGTGGATGATTCCCTAAGCAGGAAGTCACATAAGGAAGTGGTTCGGGAATCCGCTGATGCTTGGAAATCGATGGGAGAGTTGGATGCCTTGCACTTGGATGCCAGGGTAGAAGGTTTTAGAGGCTGTTTGTTTCAAATAACATTGCAATAATCCTTGTTGCAGTAGGTGGAAGAGTCTCAGTGGGGGGACTCCGAGGCGGAAGTAATGCGGGATCGTGTCGATCAGGGAAACGCTCCAGAAGGATGGTCAGAGGACAGCTGACATTGGATGTTTTTCCATGGAAGGTTGTTTGTTCCGGAGGGGATGCGTGAGGGAGTTCTCCATGAGTTCCATAGCTCAACCTTGGAGGTAAATCTAGGAGTTTCAAAAATGTACCGAGTCCTGAGGGAACAGTTTTGGTGGCCCGGTGTGAAATGGTAAGTGGCAGAGTTTGTGGCTAAATGCCTGGTGTGTCAGCAAGTGAAGGATGAAAACTGTGTTCCCAGTGGTTTGGCGCATCCTTTAGATGTCCCCGAGTGGTAGTGGGATGAAATCTCAATGGAATTTGTCATAGTACTACCCAGAGCTCAGGTGGTTATGATGCTATCTAGGTAGTGGTGGATCTACTAACGAAATCAGCTCACTTCTTAGAAATTAAGGAGTCAAGCTCGGTGAGTACCTTAGCACAGAGGTACGTAGACGAGGTTGTGCGGTTTCATGGAGTTCCAAAGACTATTGTCTTAGATAAGGTTACTCGGTTTACCTCACGAGTCTGGAGGGGGTTACAGAATGCTTTTGGTACCCAACTACGACTTAGCACTGCTTTCCACCCCCAGACCGATGGGCAGACATAGCGGACTATCCAGACGTTGGAGGACATGCTGCGAGCATGCATTCTGTATTTCGGAGGATCATGGGTACGACACTTGCCTTTAGTAGAGTTTTCCTACAAAAACAGCTTCCACTCTACTATTGGCATGGCACAGTTTGAGGATTTGTATGGAAGACCATGTCGTTCACCCATTTGCTGGGTAGAGGTTGGTGAGATAGGTGATCTTAGGCCAGAGGTAGTGCAGAGCACCACAGAGAAAGTCCAGCTTGTATGTGAGAGGATAAAAGCGGCTCAGGATCGACAAAAGTCTTATGCTGATCGTCGGAGGAGGCCCTTGGAGTTTGATGTGGGAGATCATGTGTACTTGAAGGTTTCCCCTCGACGGGGGCAGCAGAGGTTTGGGAAAGGGAGCAAGCTCTCACCTAGGTTCATCGGACCTTTCGAGGTGCTGAGGCGATTCGGCGAGGTACCATATTAGTTGGCCCTTCCAACTCAGTTAGAGAAGGTTCATGACGTCTTCCACGTCTCCCAGCTTCGTCGATACTTACAGGACGACTCTCACATTATCAACTGGGGAGAGCTAGATATGGGAGACTACGCGACCTTCGAGGAATGACCAGTCAGAATTGAGGATCGTAAAGAGAAGGTGCTCCGTGGATGAACCATCACCTTGGTTCGTGTGTTGTGGAGGCATGGTGGCCTCAAGGAGAGAACTTGGGAGCGGGAGGCCCAGATTCATGCTTAGTACTCGGAGTTGTTTTGACTTGTGTTTTCCCTTTTTCTTTTGAGATTTGTTTTGATGTTATCCTCTGTACCTTTGATATTAAATTCTTGGATTTTCGGTTATGAGACCTTTTGTTTCCTTATTCTCGGGAAGAAAAACCGGACTCTTAATCGAGATTCATTAATAAGGATGCGATAGAACCCGTGTGGGCGAGTCAGTGCCGCCTAAAGTGGATAATATCTCGACATAGGAGAAGGAATTTTCTCCAAACCACATGTTCGGGCAGTGTGTTGTTTGTGTGGTGTTGGGGGTAGTGAAAGTTGGAAAACATTAATATATGGAAGTGGGAAGGCCCAATCCTTAATCAAGACGCATTAATGCGGATGCGATTAAACCTGTGCAAGCGAGTCAGTGCCGCCTAAAGCGGATAATATCTTGACATAGGAGAGGGAATTCCTAACACCTATGATTAGGGTTTTTGGTTGGGTTCCTATTATAACTAGAACCCTAAGAGGTATCTTGTTGGGTTCCTCTGGGTTGGTTTTTGAATTCTCAGGAACGAGAACATTTTAAGAGGTATCTGATGTAATGGCCCGAACCTCTCCAGCCCATTCCTTTGTCAAAAGGAAGGTCACGAAGTGTTCTGGAGGGTAAAATGGACTTTTCCCACACTTTCCAGAATTTTGTAAGTACACGCCGTGTAGTGTGAGTACATTCCGTGTATCACCTTGCCCAGTATACCCCGTGTTGAAGGCCGTGTCCTTGCCGTGTGAAATAAATGAGTACACGCCGTGTATCCAATACTACATGCCGTGTAGTCCCTCCCCGCATACGCGTTACCCTCAAACCGTGTGTTGACCAGTCAATGGCCATGTGCCATGTTGGAGCCGTGTCCTTGCCGTGTTAAATAAATGAGTACAGGCCGTGTATCCAATACTACACGCCGTGTAGTCCCTCCCCACGTACGCATTACCCTCAAACCGTGTGTTGACCAGTGAATGGTCGTGTGCCGTGTTGGATCCGTTTCCTTGCCGTGTGAAATAAATGAGTACACGCCGTGTATCCAATGCTACACGCCATGTAGTCCCTCCCCGCGTACGCGTTACCTTTAAGTAGTGTGTTGACCAGTCAACAGCCACATTCCACGTTGAAGGCTGTGTTGGAAGCCGCGTGGTGACCGTGTGAAATGGCCGAGTTCATGCCATGTACCATAAAGTACACTCCGTATACTTTTGTTTTTCTCTCCTATAAAAGGAGGGGTTCCCTCCTCCATTTCAACTCACCCCTCTCCTCCCCATTCCTCTGAGTAGAGCTCTCCCAAGAGACTCGAAGGCTCTTTTTCTTCCATAACTTCTTCGTCCGAGCTCTGATTTACAATCCATCAACGTCCACGAGATCGTAACGACGAGGCAGAACTTCTGAACTTGGATCCGTTGTCTTTCCTTCGGCCTTTCCTTTCCATATTCCACCCGAGGAGGTTTTTCTGGGACTTGACAGAAGTGACGAATGCCGACAGATGTCTTCTAAAGTTGATCTGGGGGAGCGTTGTGATCAGAACCTATTGAGGTAGGGATCTTACCTTCATCTCTCTAAATTGTGTATCATGTGGGGTGGGCATCCTTTTTTTTTTTCATGAGAAACGGTTGAACCAATAAACAAAGATAATAACTGGTTAAAGAACGGGGATGGGGAAGTTGTTATGTTTATCTTTATATCCTGTGATATTATGTTGTGAATTGAATGAGCTTCTGCCTACTGAAAATCACGGTCGTTGGGGGACTTTTCTTGTGTAATTTAATGTTTCCCTATCTTTCTAGACCATTTTTTGGATGGAAACTTCGTTGAATGTGGAAATTTGGTTAATCACGTAAATTTGGCTGATTAAAATCTGGAACCTTTGTGTGAACACCCCAGTTGAACAAAATGGAATAATGAACATGTGGATGTTGGCTTGGATACGTGGCATGTGAAGGGGGTGTTTTGTGGGTTGTTGTGGATCGGGTGAGCAGTGGGCTGCGGTTGGCTTGGTTGTGGGTTGGTGTGAATATTATGTTGGTGATGGGAAGCGGGGCTACGATAAATGGTATTAAAGGGACAATGATGTAGGGGTATCGGTGTGATTGTGGTTATGGTGGTTGGAAGCAGGGCTACAGGGATGGGTTTGAATGTGAACGAGATATGGGTTGTGAATAATAAATAAAAAGTGGAAGAGTTAATTGATGGTGGGTCATGGTAATGGAACATGATTAATAATCAATGGGTTGGTTGGTTAATAAGAAGGGACTTGTTGTGCTGCTTGTGTTTTCCTAACTTGATTTGTGGATGGTAGGGATATGTTTCGCGAATGATTGATATGATTGGTTGTGGTTGGTTTCCCAGTAGATAAGGAACTAAATAAACTAATTCTGCTGAAATGTGAAAACCTAAATGGGGTTGGGGTTGTTTGTTGTATTCATGCTTCATAGTAGTAGTGTCGAGGAACGTGCTAAGTTTCTCTGTTTTGAAGCCATAGGTTAGGCTGTGTGTTTGGTATAAATATATGTATCTGTATCTTTTGTGTTTTATCGCACCCCACCCATGTTGAGCACTTAGTGCCGAACACTCCCATTTCATGGGAGAGGGTGTTTTTCACTTAGTTACTAGCTCCTTCCTGGTCCTTCTTCTCTAGGCTATGATGGCTTGAGGCGACCTTACACCTAAAACCCTTTAGGGAGGTTATGATTGGGGTGGTTTTAGCCTAAGACTCTTTGGGAAGGTTTTACTGTTTCCCAAGAATCTTCGGGATGAGGCCCAGGTGTGTGCGGGCAAGATATGTGGTTGTGAGGCCCAGGTGTGTGCGGGCGGGATACGTGGTTGTGAGGCCCAGGTGTGTGCGGGCGGGATATGTAGTTGTGTGGCCCATGTGTGTGCAGGCGGGATGTGTGGTTCTTGAGGCCCAGGTGTGTGCGGGCGGGAAGAGTGTGGTAGCATCAGGGCTTTCGCCATTAGGAAGAGAAGCTAACTAATGGGAAATGGTGCAGGGTACCCAATACTCTTGTTCTTATATACTACTACTACTACCTGTTGTGATTTTGTTTTTGGTGAGTGTGGCTGGTGAGGTTGGGTGGATAGAATTCCTTGCTAGGTTTCTTCTGTTGTTCTCACGAGACATTAGTATGTCTCCCCACTTGTGCACGAGAGCTTTAGGTTTCCCTACTGAGTATACTTGTATGCTCACCCTACGTTTACTTTCATGTTTCCAAGAGGACTACTAGGGCCGTGCAGGACCCTACTAGTCGGACAGTGGGAGTTGTTGCAGTTGTTGTACTCTTGTTTTTTTTGGTATTGTACTTTGAGATTTTTTGTACTTTCAACTTGTTATAAAATTGTTTAAATATGCATGTGGGATTGGTTTGAGTTTGTTTTTCCTTTACTTGTTCTTTTTTTTGGTGTTTGACTCATCCTATTTCCCGATCTTAAAATAATAAAAGGGTAATGCCTCCCATATTTGTGAAAACTCATACCCTTGGTGCTAGTCGCCACTCCGGGGCCTACTGGAGGCGGGACTCAGGGGTCATTATCTCCCTTTCACCATTTCCAGCTCAGGAGGGGTATCTTTGGTGGGAGGGGGTCGTGACAATTTATGGAATAAATATTAAATTCATAAAATAATTAGTACTCTATATAGAAAAATCATTATATTCCATATTTTATTTCCATCCATTGACAATTAATTTTTTTTCCATGCGTACATGGTTACAACCACCTCCATAGAAAGAAATATATTATTTTTCATTAAATCCTTACACGGATGGTTTAAAAAATTAATTGAATAAATAAATCTGATAATTATAACACTATAAAAGTTTTGGAAAGATAGTTTGAGAATATTATTATAGTTCCTTATGATTGTGAGAACCAATGAGAATGTAGGGGGTTGAATTTGTGGTGATATTTTAAAATTTGAGATCTTTAGAAATTAACCATTTCAAATTTCTATAGATATTTTCCATTCTCAATTTATATAAAAACCTAAAAAAATTAAATTATGATAAATTAATGTAATTAATTCAATATTTAGAAGTTTATCTCTCAGTGCAGATGACTACATTCTTTCCTCAATAACTCGCATTGGTTATGGAAATTCACTATTATAGAAAAGTGAATACAATGAGCCAACTCTCGTTAGACTCCATATATCTCCATATAGGTATAATTATAATGATTCTAATAAATTTAAAGATATTTTCATATAATAATGATCCAAAAAAAGTATAAGAATATTTTTCAACAAATCCCCACAATATCTTCTTGATATCGTATATCCCATTTCCTCCACCATGTAAGTGTTGATACGGTGCACCCTACCATAATCTAGTGTAGTTTGTTTGTTTTACACACTTATTTCACTTCTATTAAATGTTATATCCATTTCAAAAAACTAAAAATATTTTTTTAAAACATTTCTCTTATATGGACTCATATCAATGAACAAAACTCATGAATATCTAATGTGTTTGGAATCTCAATCTGATTACTCTATTTGGTGTAATGTCCAATGTCACTGCTTGGTAAGACTATGTCTAGTAACTCTGTACTAAAACTATTAATTATTTCTTAGAACTAAATATTATGTGTTATGACTCTAACTAATATTATCTTTACAATAACTTATTTAGTTAGAATCTATCACTACTAAAAAATGTCAACATATCAACCTTTAAAACTGATTAACATTGTTAGTGTGGTCTTACTTACATCCTATTTCTCTATGTTAATCCATATGAGAAATGGAGAGATACAAAATTAATTTTCCCACTCACCTAAAATTTTATGGACACTTCCCAAGCATTATAGATCCATATTTAATATTATTAAAACATTATGAAGACTTATAATATTAAATAATCCAGAACTTCCTTAACCACATTGTTAAGGAACATATTAAATAATCATTATCTCATATAGAAATGTAAAAATAGATTGATAAACATAGAATTGTAAAATTTATGAGACTTTAAAATGGTATGTAAATATCCTTAAAAAACTATTTCTAGAATTTGATTGACCAATGACATTATTACAAACACTCCATTCGACTCTTCTCTAACATCATTATATCTGATCATCCTACCTCAACATAAACTATGCATAAAAAAACTTCTTAGAATCATTGGTTTGATGGCATTGTGAATTTTTTTGATATTAGTATATCTTATAGATGTTTTTAGATGGATTTTATTGTGATGGAATTGATCTGATGAAATTCCTTCAAAATTAATCTCTATGATATTTCATCATTTAAAATAATAAAACAAGTAAAAAAAAATTTAATCTTGAATGAAATTCAAATTATCTATCTTGAAACATCATCAGCCACTGTGTGGTAAAAATTATTCTCTTGTTTATTGGAGGACCTTTTATAGGCTTCTATAGACTTCTGTCAATGATTATTCTCTATACATTTCTTTTATTTGTTAGTAGCATCAAATTTGAAAAATTTCCCAAACATTAATATTTTTTTTATAATTTTACTTTCTATTGGTTTTTAATTATTATAATATGTACAAATGTGTCTGAACATAGAAATAAATTCGTCTTAAAACCATTATCCAGTAACATCAAATATTTCCCATTCAATCTCTCTATCATTTTTCTTCAGCTAGTAGACTTCAGTCACCTTGATACATTGGGATTACTTACCTTAATTAGAATATTTTTTTCCTTTATATATCATTCATATACTCAGGGTGAACCTTAGGTAGAATTTAATAATTTAGTGTTACCCTTATGAAGCCTCTATAATTCCACTAAAAATTAGTAAGGACATTCTTTCTAGAAAACTGTATCTGGTGAACTATGACTAGTTATCTACATCTGTTTGCTCAAACTTTGATTCCTTACAAAATATCTACCTAGAATCATCATCACTGGTTTTTCCACTATACTATTGTGTTTTACTCCCATTTTACTAAATTTTACAAAAAATTTCTTCAATCCTGAATATCATCATGATTTTAGGAACATTGAGTACAACTTAACAATCTATATATTCAGGTATGTTTTTTCAACATTATTAAGGAAAACCCTCCTTTAACTTATATATCAACATCATATGAATATATTTCATAACACTATTCATCAAATATTTATCACTTATTTAAAAATATATTCATAACATGATATTTTTTTAACGAAAATAATATATAGAAACATCCCAAAGTATCTTAAACCCCCCCCATTTTTATTTTTTGGAGACATTCACAACAACTTATCAACATTTTTTACCAACTTTTTTTCTCCAAATATTATAATTTTATCAAGGCACAACCTTTCTCATAAAGAATATACATACACCAAACTATTGGATAAATCAAGGTTTTCGTTGAATTCCATCCCTCTATGAAAACCCATATTTTTTCCATGATAAGATAAAATCCCCCTCAATTTTATCTTCTCCGCCATTTTATAATAATAATAGATTTAGATTCATAAAACAAAGTGTTGTGATTTTTTTATATGTAGTTATTTATTCTCACCCTTTTTCAACATAATCTAAATCCTAGTGGGTTTTTTTCTTAAGAATATTAATAATTCATTGGTGGGGGATGAAAATATAGTTTTAAGCTCAATTCCACCAACCTTTCACTTAGAATATAATTGGTGTAAACATCATCCATTTGATATTATTTTGAAATTTACATAAGCATAGAATCTCCACAAATAAAATATTATTTCATTAAGTGATACTTATGATAAATGCAAATTGATATCTAATGTTGTACTAGATTTTTTCAAAGATTAATAGCAATTTTTTTATCAAAAATTATCTTCAATAGTTTAAAAATATTCACCAAAAAAATATTACAATTAATAAATTATCCATATAATGTTTATACAAGATTGGGTGGTGGTAGCATATTTTATATCCACTCTACTCAAAGAAATATAATTTTTTTTCTCACTATGCCATCTCACACATTATTCACCTAAAAAATCCTCCAAATTTATTTATTAAATAATCAAAATATCCTTCTCAATTATTATCACTATATACAAGAGAGTTTAGGTCACAATATATTCTATACAATAGGCCATAAGAAGAAGTTACTTTAATAGAACTCAATATTATTTTTTACTTCCATAAACTATGATTATTTTGTATCACTTTTATATCTTCCACATATTATATACACATAAAAAAATTCATATCCTTGAATATATATGATAAATAAATATTCCTATCAAATTTTGGAAGACTTTACAATTCACAAATTTCATAGAATCTTCCTTACTCATCTTCATGGAAACAAAAATTTGAGTAGAAACTTATTTGGATTCTTAGAAGCAATAATTCCATAAAAAAATATTTTTTATAAATTTCTAGTGATAAAAATATTTTTTTTTTGAACTTATAAGTATTGAAATAAAGTTACTTCTCTAAGAATTTACATTTTTATGTTTTTATTCATTTTTTTCTATAAAATTTTCGCATTTTTTACCCTTTCAATTGAAAATAAATATCATCAACATAAATAATGACAACAACGATACATCTACTCAATTTCTTAACATATAGGTTTCTATCAAAATTTACTTAATAAAAGTTCATTTTCTTCAGGAAACTATCAAATTTAGAATACCGTGTACGAGGATCTGGATGCAATATATGTAATATTTATTCATATTATACACCATGGTTCCATACATATCAATTAAGAACACACTAAGTATGTCAATATAAACCTTTTATTCAATTAATCCTTTTATGAATACCGACATGACATCCATATAGAAAATAATGTAATAATGATGTGCAGATAAAACCATGAACATTCTTGTATTTTTTAATCACCTAAAATGGGTGACTATTTCTTTAAAATCAACACCATACACTTATGATTATCCTTTGAAAATAGTTAATTTTTTCTTGATATTTGTTTATGTTTATTGAGTTTATTTCTGAACACTATGTTTTTTCATATAACATTATTTCTTAATGATCATGGAATAAGATCATTTTTTTTAATTTTACCTAATTATTCAACCGTATCATGAACGGATTCTTTGTATTAAATTACCTATGAAATTAAAACGAATTCCACCTATGAGATAAGTGATTTTCGATTCCCTAATATTAGTTTTATTCTACTCTAAAGTAGATCTTTGACATTTCCATTGATGTTTTCAGAGAAAACCTATTTCTATAATGTATTAAATTAAATATTTTATCTTCTTATCTCACTTTCCACATCCCCAGACTAATATGAGTCACATTGAACATGTTTTTCTAACATTAATATTTAAATTTTTTGTTGTCAATATTTCATATATCTTCTATAACATATTCAATGAATTTTTCTAAGGATGTTATATTTTTTAAAAAATTCACATCATAAGAATCCTCCATTGATTATAAATGTTTATTCCAATATTTAAAACTCCTTCTATCATATTAATATACCATGAAAATACTATACTAAAATTTTTCATCAAACATTTAATGATATAAATTTTTTATCATAATAAATCAATCACTCACAAAAACATTGAAATATTTCACTGAAGGATTTTTATTATACCACATCTCATACAAAATCATTTTAAATTATTTTTGAAACAAACATATGTTTTTTTCATGAAAGAAAATCAGAGTGTTTCTCTCTAAAAAACATAGAATTTTTATATTCACCAAGTATATATATTCCCATTTCCAATTAACTTAAGAATTTTCTTTACATTACTCTATTTCATTGATATGTGTATAGAGGACTATTTTTTTGTTTGATTATATAACTCATCAGATATAGTTAAAAATATGTGTACTGTTTTATGTTGTCAGTTATTTGTTTTACAATAAAATCACAGATCCCTCTCTTAGCTTCCCTTCTAAAATGTCAAAACATTTTTGTGGCCTCTGATTTATTTTTGAAGATAATTATATTGGCCATCTGAGTGATGCAATCAATAGAATTAGTGAATTAAAAATCACCTTTAGTTTATTGATAACTCATCAGTCCACAATGATCATAGTGAATGAGCTCAAATATTCTATTGGATTTAGTTTCAAATTTATTATGTTTTTCACTAACCATCTTCCTTCTCTGACAAGTACTATACAAAAATCATCTTTAGTATTTAGCTGGGGTATGTTTCTTTCAAAATTTTCTTCAAAAACTATTCTCACACCCTTTTTTCCAATATTCCCATGTATTTTATGCCACAACTTATTTTCACCCTCAACATATAAGTAATATGAGTTAAAAAGATCTCCAATATTGAATATAATTTTTTTGGTTCAATATAACATTGTGAAACCTTTTCCATATTTGAAACTTATGATGACACAAGAATCCTTCCTAAAGATTGTAATAAGATTCCGTCTTTCATACTTTTGTAATTACCTTTCTTTTTTTGATCAATAAATTATGCCTTGGTCTTTAACTGAGGCACCACCTCTTAAAAAAATAATCCTTCCTAAATATTACTTCTTTACCATCCTTACGATATTTAATAACACTTTTCATTTTTTTCAAACTATCATCATTAAAAAAATCTAGTGATTTTAGTCTCCTAGTTTCTAGCTCAATTATTCATATTACTATGATTTTTAAGGAAATATAATTTACACACACAAAACTCCTAATCCGTCCCAATTTTCAACATCATTATGTTATTTATATCACCTTTCAACTATGAGAAACATCCACATTCATTAAATAAATGTTTTTTTTATTTTTATTCCACTTAGAGTTGTCTTAAACAAAAAACACTATTTAATTAAAATTTTTCATTCCATATTCATTTTCCATTTAGCATAGGTAATTTTTCCCAATATATTTTTCAAATATTCTTTAGCATAGTAATAATTTTGGGTGCATCTTTTGTAAACGTCATCCAGACATTCAAATCGGTCTACATTGAAGAAATTCTAATATATAATGATTTATCCTTTATTTCATTCTATATATTAGTAATGTTACTCTATTTCCTTCACTCTTACTACCCCTTAATTCATTTCTATTTCTAGGGATAGAAATGTTGCTCGAATATTTTTATTCTTTTCTCCCATAAACTTCACAACACCAAGAAAACCCAATTGAATCTCAATCTTCTTTAGAAAAATGATTTTTCTATGTGGAATGTTCTCTAAGGTTCATACCTTTTTTTGTAAAAATACATTCATGGCATGGAGAATATTTATTATGGAGGTAATTTTCAACTTTTTATAATGTGATTTAGTTTCCAAACACTTTATTAATCCATGGATTCTTAAATTTTTCTTTAACACCAGCTTGGTTAGAAAGGTCAGTTGATAATTTATGTTTAGTGTGTAAAGATTTCAAACAATTCTTGAGAAGAGTTTTCTCAGAAACTCAAGATGTTTCATTTTTGATCTATGAATCTCTGTTGTAATTTTAAATCATATACTTTAAGGAACTTTAAACCTCATGAAATATTTATTGTATTTTACAAACCTCATATTATTTAGTAGTAGGATCCTTATATATATCTTCCACCACATTCTTTATTTTAAAACTTTTATTTTTAGGTTTTTAATTTACTCAATGTACACATATTACTTTTTATGTAACTATTTAAATCCTATATTATTTTTCACACATTATTTATTCATCATTCTGATTTCTTTCTTGAGTTTTGTTTTTTTTTCTCATAAAATTAAACATTTTATAATCTCAGAAGATATTATCTGTAAGTTTTGTTGCCATATTGTATTATAACATTTGAGGAATCATCCATGTTTTCAACAATTTCATGGAATATTCTGATTTATTCTAAGATTTCATCAACTGATGAACCATTTTTAGTAGAGTCATAATCAACTTTCTTAGTCAATGTACATTATTTTTTTCCATCAAACTTCTTCTTATATCTATTTGATATTTTTTATTCCTTATAAGTTTATCTCTATGTCTTCCTCTTAGATTTTCCTCAATATTATCTTCATATTCCTTAATTTTCATCTGAGTATAGTTTATGGGAAAATTATCAATTAATACACACTTGAAATATTTAAGTGGGAGTTTGCCTCCATATTTTTCATTACCCATATATTAATTAGTAGATATTAGAGAAATTATTTTTAATTTATTTAATCATATTTCTTATCTTTAAAATCATTGTGACCAACAATATCAGGATCAACATTTTTGTAATTTCCAATTTATCATTGCATCAAAATAAATTTCATCCTTGATCATTTTTTAATTCTTAATCTTTTATCCTCACAAATTAAATAATAAGGTTATGTAATTCCTCCAAAGATAAATCATATTTATCTTATAATATTGAGATTTTAGAGTCACAAATTATAAGGAAGTTTCTTATTTGTTTCTTGACAATGGTAGAATCATCAAATACATCTCTAATTCATCTAATATTTTAGAAATCATCACTAACAATAGTCAAGTACTATCAAATAGTTTCATCTTATTTTATTATGATAATTTCTAACATTATTTTCCATATATGTAGCTTTTCTTTCATCACATTGACATTTACATCAAATATACTTATATGTTTCCCCATATTTCTTTAACTATCTTGATCCCTATCAACTTCATAGAAATATTTACATAAAAGAACATAAAAATTTGGATTTCTAGCATTCCTATAAGCCTCACCATTAATTTTGTCAAAAAATTTCATAATAGAATCATTCTCTATGGGTGGAAACCCAATTATTTCTGTATCAATAATCATCAATACAAGAGATAGAATAAAGGTATTAATTCTATTTTGCCAACCATGATAATTTTTTTCCTTCAAAGATAGAAATACCTTAGTTATTCACTTAGTTGGGATTTTACATGATAACTAAAAAGTAGGGGATCTTTCCTTTGATACCAACTATAGTTTCTTTGGATCACGAGAACCAATGAGAAGGGGAATGGGGGTTGAATTGGTTGTGTAATTTAAACTTTCAAATCATTCAAAATTAACCCCTACAATATTTTAGACATACTGTTTCAGAATAATTATATTTAACAAACTCACAAGAATAAAATGATAAGAAAGTAAATCATGGAATAAAAGAATTACAATATTCTCTCTCAGTGTGGGTGACTATATAATTTTTTTGGAAGCCCCCATTAGTCCATAGAAACTAACAATAATAGAAATGTGAATTCAATGATTTAACTCCAATAAACGCCTTCAATATTCTTATAGGTATAATTAGACCGACTCCTACCAATTTACAGTGTACTTATTATGAAACTAAACCAAAAAAAGTACAAGAAACTATTTAAATAGTACCCAATAATATAATCTAAAAATTATCTATCCTATTTACTTCATCCAATAAGTGTCTATTTGGTGTGGGTAGCCTTCATCTAGTGTACTATGTCCAGTGAATCTAACTGTTTTCAGTTCTGTTTGTTACATTGTATATTAAAGAAAAACAAAACGACACACTGAAAATTTTATCCCTAATATGTGATATTTCAAATAAACAAAACTCATGCACCTATAATATTTTAAAAAAATATTTTCGATTACTCTGATTGATGCTTTATCTGATGCACTACCATAGATCTGAGAAAGGGATGAACTAAATTTTATTAGCGATGAGAAAAAATAGCTGATAAATGGATGATTTATCAGTACTATTATTATCACTGATAAAATTTTTCAATAAAAATATTATTAATTAATATAATATTATTATATTTATATTCAAAAATAATTTTTGTTTCTATACGTTAAATAAAAAATGTTTATATCCAATATAAATTTTTTAATAATTCAAATATATGTTTAGAATGTTTTGAAAAAACATATTTATAAGATTATAATTAAATAAAAATATATTTAATTAATAATTAGATTTTAATAAATTTCATTAAATAATAAACATATTTATTATATTTATAATTGAATATTTATAATTATATATGAAATAATTTTTAAATATATAAATTTATAATTATAATTATAATTAAATATTTGTTTCAAATGAATTTGGAAAATAAATATATTGATGCATGAATATAATTGATGTTTATATGTTATGTATTCATAAAAAATGTTCATTTACACATTACACCCTCATTATTATTCATGACGTCCATATATATGTGATGAATCAAAATTTTTGATCTATACTTTACTATGTATATATCTATATATATTTAATAATTATATACAAATATTTAGAAAGATATTTATAATTATAAATAAATATATATGTGTAAAAAATTATAAATTTATAATAAATATATTTAATATTTTTATAAAGTTATAAATATATAAAATTAAATAAATATATTTATAAATATCTATTTTTTCTTATTTTCATTATAAAATATATCCTTATATGGCGTTTCAAAAGTGTTTAATCACTAATTGGACTTTTTAATTGTTTTTTCATTGAATGGTATCCTTATATGTAGTAGCCTAGTCCAACCCATGATCTTTATATTGTTTACTTTAGGCCTATCCCACACAGTTTTGTTTTCCTTCAGCTCTGGCCATCATGAATCTCCTAGGAAAATGACTCATGATGAGAGAGGTATTCACACCACCTTATAAAGGGGTGCTTCGTCCACCTCCTCCTTCGATGTTGGATAGCCATAATCCACCCCCTGAGAAGGGCCCATCGTCCTCGTTGGCACATCAAATGGACCTTGTAACTTCCCGACCCGGCTCACCTCTAAGACGGTGGCCGGACCGATAGGTCACATGACCTCAAGTGCATCTCCCCGAACACCAGAGGCTTCTGACTAGTAGCAAGGGACCTTTTTGTGTCTGTGGGGAGACTATGCCCTCATAGGTAATAGATAATATCACAACGAAAGTAAACGACAACAAATAATAAATAGCAGAATCATGTGAATGAATAAACTACAGCAGAAGCAATATAATAATCAATCTGAATAAAGATAATCAAGTGCGGAAGCTGACAAAAGGATGTCATTCCATGATGTATGTCTAAAATGGAAGTATGGAAAACAAAACTCAAACACACAATCAACTAAAAGAAAATGCACAAAGCAGCAGCTACATCATGATCAAGGCCTAATCCTCTGCCCTAGAATACTCAATGAAATCGAAAAATTCCACTTGCTTAAGGTTAACCTTTCCCTAAGGTTTACTATGAACATTATGGTGAAGAAATTGAACGACTAACGAAGGATATAAGGCCTTCCAAAGGAGGGTGAGAGGGGTGCTCCACCTTGGGGGAAGAGGGGTGCGACGTGAGGAATGAGAGAGGAAAAATGGGGAGGAAAAAAAGAAAATAATGAAAAGAAAGAAAAAGAAAAGAAAATAAAATTAAGAGAAAAAATAAAAGAAAAGGGAAAAAGGAAAATAAAATAAAAAATAAAATATAATAAAAGGATGGAAATGAAAAATGATAAAAATAATTAAAAATGGAAATCTCCCATTTTAATTATTTTTTTTATTTTTCCCGTAACCCCTATTCTATTTTATTTCAAAATTTCCTTTTATCCTTTCCTACTTTATTTTAAATCTTCTTTAAATCTCTTATTACTATTTTTCAACCCTTAATTAATTATTTTAAATCCTGAACACCGCACTAACCTGTGACATAACATTTTTCATTAAATGTATTTAGTTATTTAAATTAATTAAAAAACTGCCCGGGACCTGTAGTGAGGTGCGCACCCCGGGTCACTTAATTAATTAGATTGCACTAAATTAAAAATGGTCCATACCTGATTAAGGTCGGGATGTCACAACCTCCACTCCTTAAGAAAACTCTTCCTCGAGTTGCCATTCAGAGGGTAGTGGAATGTCGCCAGAGAAATGTTCTAGCCACTGTGCATGCACATCCGTCTCTCGCTCCTAGGTCTCGTCCTGAACGTGTTAGTGTTGCCACAACACCAAGACCAGAGGGACTGACTTTCCTTAGAAGAATTTCATGCTACGGTCAATGATATGGATTGGATTCTCCGCAAAGGATGAATAAGCGTCCTGCTCGATGTCGTGAGGGTCAAAAGAATGAGATGGGTCTGGATGATATTGCTAGAGCTGAGATACACAGAAAACGTCGTAAATGGAATGGTTCCTCTAAGGTAGCAATAACCTATAGGCTATTGGACCAACTCTCTCCATTATCTCGAATGGCCTGACGTATCTCAGTGATAACTTCCCCTATATCCTGATACACTTATGACCCAACCTTGGAGAAACACGCAGAAAGAATCGATGTCCCACCTCGAACTCCAGAGGTCTGTGGAGATGATTGGTATAAGTCTTTTGTCTAGACTGAGCTATAGTCATATGCTTCTGAATCTGTTAAACTTTCTCAGAAGTCTCCTGAATGAGATGAGGACCCAACAGAGCTGCCTCACTTGCTTCGAGCCACCATAATAGTGAACGACACGACCTGCCATAGAGGGCCTCATACGGAGCCATTTAAATTATCTCCTAGAAGTTGTTATTATAGGTAAACTCAATAAGTGGTATATTATTCTCCTAGGAACCTCCAAAATAAATGATACACTCCCGTAACATATCCTCTAACACTTGTATGGTTCTCTCGAATTTCCCATCGGTCTGAGGGTGATATGTAGTACTCAGAAGTACCTGTGAACCCAGTGCCTTTTTCAACCCATGAAAGAACCATGAAGTAAAGCGGGAATCCCTGTCCGAGACAATAGAACTAAATACCCCATGAAGTCTCACAGTCTCCGAGATATACATCCTTCCCAACTCATCAGACATAAAGGTATCTCGGATAGGCAAGAAGTGTGAAACCTTGGTCAACCTATCAACAACCACCCATACTACATCGCTGCCTTGAGGAGATCATGGAAAGACTATAACAAAATCTATGGGGATGTCATTCCATTTCCATTCAGGAATGGATAGAGGCTGTAGGAGTCCAGCATGTCACTGGTGCTCTGCCTTCCCCTGTTGGCAGGTGGAGAACTGAGTGATGAAACTTGTTATATGCCTTTTCATATCAGGCCACCAATACTGTCGACACATGCCTCTGTACATCTTGGTCAGCCCAAGATGATCGGCCCAAACGGAGATGTGATATTCCTTCATTAGATATTCTTGTATACCTAAAGGTACCCATACACAGCCTTGGTAAATGAGAGTTTTACTGCCATCAACAACCCAACCCGGAGGTGGGTTCTCTCCTATAATGCTTTCCCTCAAAATGAGCCCCTCCGGACCAGTCAACTATTGCCTGCAGACTTTCTACATAAGAGAGGATGTCACTGTAAGAGCTACTAGAACCAGTTTTCCACTCTGCTCCTAAACCTCTAGATGAATTTCTAAAAACAAGGCCATCATTTTCCACTCACTACTGGCTACATGCACAACCTATGTCTATGCCTTTTAGATTAAAGTGTCTGCCACAACATTACCCTTACTAGGGGTGTAAGCAAGCTCAAATTTGAACAAATACAGGTATTCGACCAACCTGCATTGCCTTAAGTTCAAGTCTCATTAAGGGGAGATATATTTTAAGTTTTTATGATCCATGTAAACAATGAATCTCCCACCAAACAAATAGTGTCTCCAATAGCGTAGAGCATGAACCAGATCTGCCAACTCAAGGTCATGGGTAGGATAGTTCCGCTCATGAGGTCTCAACTAGCAAGATCCATAAGCCATGACTTGATCACCCTACATCAAAACTACACCCAGTCCGATTCCTAAAGCATCACAATAAACTGTATATCTCTTAACTGGTTCAGGTAGAATCAGGATTGGGGATGAGGTTAGTCTTCCTTTAAATTCCTAAAAAGACTTATCACCATCTTCTAACCATATGAACTGTACACCTTTCTTAGTCAAGACCGTATGAGGTACTTCCAAGTTAGAGAAATCCTGGATAAAATGCCGGTAATATCTAGTAAGCCCCGAGAAACTACAGATGTCGGAGATACTCTTGGGATTTTCCCATTAAACCACGATGATCACCTTTTCTAGGTCAACTAATACCCCTGCTTCAAATATAATATGACCCAAGAAGTGTACCTTATCAATACAGAAGTGGCATTTATTGAGTTTAGTGTATAGATAATGCACTCTCAGTGTACTCAGCACGATCTCAAGATGGGTTTCATGGTCGTGTATGGAATACGAATACACTAAGATGTCATCCACGAAGACTAACACAAAGGAATCAAGATATGGATGAAAAACCTGGTTCATCAGAACCATGAAGGCTGTCAGCGCATTCGTGAGGCCAAAAGGCATAACCAGATACTTGTACAAGCTGTACCTGCTTCAGAATGCCGTACACGGTATGTCAGATGGTCGCACATGAACCTGGTGATATCCCGACCTCAGATCAATCTTGGAGAAAACAATTTCTCCCCAGATCTAGTCAAAGAGATCATCTATATGAGGAAATGGATATGAATTCTTTATCGTGAGCTGGTTGAGTCGATGATAATCCACGCATAACCTAAGGGTACCGTCTGCCTTCTTGGAAAAAGGATAGGTGAACCCCATGACGATGTTCTTGGTTGGATGAAACCCTTAGCCTCAAGGTCTTCAAGCTTCTTTTTGAGTTCCTATAGCTCTTTTGGTGCCATCCTATAAGGAGGAATAGACACTGGTGTCACACTTGGCACGAGAACGATAGTGAACTCCATGTCTCTCATATGAGGTAATCCAGAGAACTCGTTAGGGAATACATCCCTAAAAAGGTCCACCACTGAGAAAAATTCAACTAGGAGTATTCCCTGATTTCTCATGAAGAGACTTTCCAATTGGGCTTTCACTCTTCCAAACCCTGCATATTTAGGTTTAGCTCGGTCTTCCTGTATATCCCATTCTTCTTTGTGAATATATGTGTCACCCTCAGGGGATGTAAAGGACACTCGATGACAATAGCAATCCACTTGGGCACGATAAGGATCAATCCAGTTCATACCTAGAATGACCTCGATGCTAGACATATCAAGGATATGGAAATTCCAAACAAAATGGTACCCAACTATATCAAGGGGGAACTCTTGGAACTGGCGTATGTCTTTTGCCCTGACCCCAAGAGGAGTGTCGAGAGACATGATGCCGCAATGGTACTCAATTGGAAAACCAAGACTTTAAACAACAATAGTAGATATAAAGGAGTGCGATGCACCAGTATTAAAAAGGTTAGAAACTAATGTAGAGGCTACTAGAATAGTACCTCTCACTGTAGATGGTTCTGCACTCTGTTCCTCTGGTGTTGATTGCACTGCATACATGAGACCTGAGCCACGACCCTGATACGTTGCCTGGTTGGCCTGAGTAGGTCCACTCTACTGATGCTGATAATCTAGAACTTGATTTCCTCGACCACGACATCCACCATTACCTTGGCCTGATCGACCATTGGAAAAAGAACTTCTAGACTGATGTATAGTCATATATCCCATACATGATGAAGGTGTCTGTGCGGATCATCTACCACTGGATGCTGAAGAGAAGGAACGACAAAAACACTGAAGGTGACCCATCCTATCACAAACTCGGCACTCCTTTGGATATCTCGTGCATCGCGGCTTCTTGTGACCATACCCAGTGCACTGATAACATGTGGAAGAGCTATCAAGATGTGCTGTTTGGCTAGGATTTTCCCCCACGTGCACTTTAAAAACGGCATTTCCTAATGCTAGAAGAGCCATCACCCTATCTTGGAACTGAACCGCCCTGGCTCACTAGTTTAGCTTCCCTAAAATTTCACTCTGAGATCAGATCCTGATTCACGATCTCTGTAATAGTGGTTAAACAAAATACATTTACCTATGAGTGGATATTATACTCAAGTCCATACTCAAAATTCCTCGCATTAGTCTGTTCATCGGTAGTCATATATGGGAAAAACACTGATGTTTTGTGAAATGATTAGAATACTCTAACATAGTCATAGAGACCTACTGAAGATGTATGAAATCCAGCGCACAATCATCTCTTAGAGTTTGTGGGAAAAAGTGGTCATATAAGGCTTCTTGGAAGTCATCCCAAGCTATGTCACTGGTTTGCTCAGCCTGAGAAACAACGTACCACCAGCGCTTGGCGGTGTCAAAAAGCATGTAGATTGCAAGCTTGAACCTCCGCTTTGGAAGCATCTCAAGGAGATTGAAGATAAACCTTATAGATTCTATCCATGACTCTGCTGCATGAGGGCCGCCACTCCTCGAGAAGGTGGGAGGGTGTTGCTATAGAAATTCCCACATAAGGTCTTCCATAGACGGGGAAGGACTTGGGATATTGTGAACCGAATGCATAAACCTGAGGATAGTATCCCTAAACTAAGCATCAGGGTCCCTCGAAATATCAATAGGTGGTAGTGCCACATGAGGCTCTATGAGAGGTACCACTAGTGGTTCAGGACCCACCATCTCTGGAATGTTCTCATTACCACTCTCCTAAGGCATTCCATGAAGACGTCACGACAAAATTTTTCTAAATATCCAAAAAAATACATTTATACAAGGAGTAAATAAGGTGAGAAAAACAAATGATGCGTAAAAAGAGGTTAGGTACATAGCCTGCCTCTGAGCACTAAACAGCAGACAACCCACCTCAAGAGATGGGTTTCGATATATAAGAAAGAACTCAAAATGATTACTAAATAAGTTCAACAGTCCACTCCCTGGTTATGTCAGGCTAACATCTAACAAACTATCACAACTTTATATTCAACAAACCAACATTTCAAAATTTTACCTCTAGTCATAACAACACTCACATACAAAAAAGGAAAATGCACGCTGGAAGTAGATATGGCATGAAAATATGCATGGAATTTAAATCCTATAGTGCCTATTATGATGCATGGAATGAATTTCCCTCATATCATTGGGTTGTAATGGTAAACCCATTATCTCAACAATACCAACATAATAACAATTCAATACAAGTGAGTCACCCAACGGTGAAATCATATCAACAGTAACTGGCATAATCAATAACAGCAATCCCAACCCAGGAATTTGAGTTTTCCCCTGTACATGTGTTAGCTACATCCAAGTACAAAGTACATCCCAAATCCCTATACCCTAGTCTCTTGACTAGCCCAAATAGTAAGTCAAAAGGAAAAACCAGATCTGATACCACTTTGTAATGTTCCGACCCGGCTCACCTCTAAGACGATGGTCGGACCGATAGGTGACATAACCTCAAGCGCATCTCCTCGAATGCCAGAGGCTTCCGACTAGCAGCGAGGGCCCTTTTTGTGTCTGTGAGGAGACTATTCCCTCATTTTTAATAGATAATATCACAACAGAATTAAAAATACAAATATTAAATAGCATAAGCATGTGAATGAATAAACTACAATAGAAGCGATATAATAATCCAACCGAATAAAGATAATAAAGTGAGGAAGCTCGCAAAAGGATTTCATGCCATGATGTATGTCTAAACTAGAAGTACGGAAAACAGAACTCAAAAAAATAGTCAACAAAAAGAAAATGCACAAAGCAGCTGCTGCATCATGAGCAAGGCCCGGTCCTCTACCCCAGTCTCCATCCTAAGCAATAAAGAACAATCAAGCAACAAAAGCAGCACACTTCCCCCAGTCAATACCCGTGATCATGTAATCTACTCAGGTGTCAACAACACCTGAGCAGGGTTTGAGATAAAATCCCAGTAGGCCGGCACCCATGGTGTCTAAACCTTTTCAATTCATGCAATGATAAAAATGCAGTGTGCCATTAAATAACAATTTCAGATAATCAATTTAAGTGCAATGAAATAAAAAAGTCGGCCCGAGTTCCAAATGACACCCGTGCCTAATCACCAACTTCTGCCTAAGCTGTTAGTCTGAAAGGGTACCTTTCAGAAGAATGCACGGATACACACACACACACACACACACACAAAACCCAGAAAGCAAGGTAAAACAAGGAATAAGTAAATCCCAAGCTTGTGCTTTAACATGGGGTCTATGTCAAGTATCAACCAGGTGTATTTTCTCATATCAGAAGAATATATCAATTCTCAAGAGACTCAAATAGAAATAATATAAACCTTAAGTGTATCATAATTAAGGTTCAAGTTGAGAGTTGGTGTCTGAGCCCGTCCCGAAGGTATCACTACAGATCATCTGTCAAATTATCCAATACCACTGAGCCCGTCCAAGACAATATTTCAAAAGACCAAGTATCACTCAAGGAATGGATTTATCCTGAGTCCATCCTAATATCACAAAAATGGGTCGAGTGTCAGTTGGGGCTGGCTTAGCCACATTGTCAACAGATCCGTCCTCATGGGCCCTTTTGAAACCGGTATCACTCATAAGTATTAGAAATCCCGGGGAAGTCTCAGTCCGACAAAGCCAATGACACCTCCCCCCAGCACATAGAGGTAACCAGTCAGGAATAGAGAGTCTAAGAGTGACCCTTAATATGGGACCCACCTTCTTTCCCTGCCCTAAGTTTAATTAAAGTTTTCACCACAACAGATATGACATAGTCAACATATAAAATCGCAGCATGAAAATTAACCAGATACACCCGTACATCACAAGGTATAAATTTAACATTACAATATGGAAACTTAATAAGGCAATATAACATATCAACATCAGCAGATATTGCACTTTTTAAATAAATAAACAATTCAGTAAAAGAAGTACCAATGATCCAATAGTTCACGTTCGTGTTGAAAGCAAACTATTTATTTAATTTAATTACAATAAAAAGGGTTGCACAACGCCTGTAATTAATTAAAATATAAACCCGACTAATGGAAAAAATACACCGACCATGTCAGCATGCCCAAAGGGGTGTCCAACCTTGTTGCAAAAACTCAAACAACTATTTATTTAATTTAAAAATAATATAAAGGGGCTGCAAAATACCAGCAGTTAATTAAATTATCAACCCGGCTAACGGATAAATACACCGAACATGTCAGAATTCCCAAAGGGGTGTCCGACCTTATTGCAACAATTCAAAAAAAATAATTTAAGATGATTAAGGCTATAAAAATTAGGCAAAATAATTAAAGTGATTAAACTGGGTAAAATTGCACAAAGCCGGTAGGCACCGACTAACGACACAAAGTTGTGTTTTTATAAATCATAATGAAACAAAGGAAAAGTGAGTAGGCACCATACCCTATAGTCATAGATGGATCTAAGATCCGAGGTAGGCTTTTATTTGACCTAAAATGGAAGAAAACAAAAGATTTTAGAAAAACCCCAAAATAGGGTAAAAATCTTCCGTGACGAACTGCGCGCAGAATAATCCATGAAATCGAACAATTCCACTTGATCTAGGTTAGCCTTGCCCTAAGGTTTACTGCACACCTAGAGACAAAGAAATAGGATGATGGACAGAGGAGATACAACCTTCTGAAAGAGGGTGAGAGGGGTGTGCCACTTAGGGGGAAGAGGGGTGCGATGTGAGGAATGAGAGAGGAAGAGAGGAGAGGAAAAAATAAAAAGAAAGAAAAGAAAGAAAAATAAAAGAAATGAAAAATAATAGAAAAAATAAAAGATAAGGAAAAATGAAAATAAAAGAAAAAATAAAATAGAATAAAAGGATGGAAATGAAAAATGATAAAAATAATTAAAAATGGAAATCTCCCATTTTAATTATTTTTTTTATTTTTCTTGTAACCCCCTTTTTATTTTATTTTAAAATTCCTTTTTATCCTTTATTTATTTCTTTTAAATCTTCTTTAAATATCTTATTACTCCTTTTAAATCCTTAATTAATTATTTTAAATCTCGAACACCGCGCTAACGCGTGACATAACATTTTTCATTAAATGCCTGCAATTATTTAAATTAATTAAAAAGCTTCTCGGGACCCGAAGTGAGGTGCGCAGGTGCGCGCCCCGAGTCACTTAATTAATTAGAGTGAAATAAATTAAAAACAGTCCATACCTGATTAAGGTCGGGACGTTACATTATACATGATTTGATTTGGTGTCATTTTTGTTCTTCCAAAATAGAAAAATATTATATTGTATTATATTTCAATATATTTATTTATAGTTATAATTATGAATATATATATATATATGTAAATAATTATAAAATAATAATAAATATATTTATTATACTTATAAAGTTATAAGAATATACAATTAAATAAAAATATTTATAAATATATAAAAATATTTATAAATAAATACAAATATTCATAATTAGAATTCTAAATAATATTGATATATTTAAATAATTATAAAATTACAAAAAATATATTAATTATATATATTTTTCAATTTATAAATGTAATAAATATATTTTTTATGATTTTATAATTATTGAAATTTGGAAATAAATATATATTTATAATTATAATTATAAATAAATATATATTTGTTATAACTATAAATAAATAGATAAATTCTTATATTTATTAAAACTATAAATAATTATTTATAAATTTATGTTTTTTATGAAGACATTGAGATTGTGAGGGCTATGCAATAGAACTCGAGTGATGGCCTCTTGGGTTTCGTTGAACTCTTTTAATCCACGGTGTCGATCCTAACTGTTTCCTCGGTTGATATTCGCCATGATCTCTCCTCGTGCGAGAACCAGATCCATGTCCATTTCTTCTGCGATAGATCCTGTTCTCGGATCACGAACTAGTGACAACTTTATAAGGGATCTTTATTTTGGATTGGATGACGCATTTTTCTCTATTCTTGATGGAGGATCTTTAGAATCTGGGGCAATTCAATTCTCATAGGGTTGGCACTGCATTTGCGTCATATCTTTTGGATCTAGTGGATCCGTCGATGTCTGAGTTGAAGGGATGTCACCACGCAACACCAGTTTTTATCCGATTACACACGTAGGTGACTCTTAGATCTAGTTACAAATGCTATTTTTAGATTTGGTTTTAGATGATGTTTCACACACATAGTTTTTTAATACGTTTTAAAAAAATAATTTTTAAAAATGCATGGGTTTAATTTTTATTTAAAACTGCGCCTCAAAGGCGGCATCACAGATGTCGCCTTTCCAGTAAAACCAAAAAATATATATGTATATATATATATATTTTAAAAATTATATTATATATATATATAAACAAAACAAAACAAAAACAAAAAAAAAATATAAATTTTTCTGCATAATTTATCCACTATTTAAAATCCAACAGTACTGCCTTTCCCGCAGTCTAGATTCTGACCGAAGCTCTCACCCATGACTCCCTTTTATAAGAGGTCTTACACTAGAAATCATTCTATATTTCCGATGTGGGATTCTGATTTTCACTTTCCTGTGCAAAACATTCTATATTTATGATGTGGGATTTTGTTTCAAGCACGTGACTTTGAAAGACTGTAAAATATAAACAATAAGACCAATATAAATGAAACTTAAAATATGGATTGAACATATAAAAAATAGGTGAAAATAAAAAGAATTTCATAAAAAATGATGATAAAAAATAATTTATAAGCTTTAAAAGACACATACTTGAAACATAAAAACGTTTCAAGTACGTGACTTTGAAAGCCTATAAAATATAAACTACGAGACCAACAAAAATGAAACTTAATACATGGATTTAACATATAAAAAATAGTTGAAAATAAAAATAATTTCTTAAATAATGTTCATGAAAAATAATTTATAAGCTTTCAAAACCACCTACTTGAAACTTAAAAATGATTCCAGTATGTGACTTTGAAAGATTATAAAATATAAAATAAAAGAATAATATAATTTAAAGTTAAAAAATGGATTAAATATATAATAAATTATTTAATTATTTAATTAATATTATTAATAATTAATTATATAATAATCAATTTTTTAATTAGTAATTATATAATAATATATTAGTTAATTATTAATTATTAATTACTTAATTATTAATTAGTTAATTAGTGATATAATTATTAATTATATAACTATTAATTGTATAATTATTAGTTAATTAATTAGTAGTTATTAATAATTAATTAATTAATAATTAATTAGTTAATTAGTAATATAATTAGTTAATTAGTAACATAATTATTAATTATTTAATAACTAATTATTTTACTAATTAACTAATTATATTAAAAATTAACAAAATAATTATTATATAATTAATTATTAATAAATACTAATTAACCAACTAATTATTATATAATTAATAGCTATATAATTAATAATTATATTAATAAATAATAAATAATAAATAATAAATAATAAATAATAATTATAATGAATAATTATAATGAATGATTATAACGAATAATTTTATTACAAATTAACTAAGTAATTATTATATAATAATTTTTAATAATTACTAATTAATAATTATAATGAATACTTATATTAAAAATTAACTAATTAACTATTATATAATTAATAATTATATTACCAAATTAACTAATTAATAATTATATAGTAAATTTTAAATAAATACTAATTATTAATTATAATGAATAATTATAATTTATAATTATATTACTAATTAACTAATTAGTTGTTATATAATTAATGATTAATAATTACAAATTAACTAATTAAAAAATTATATAAGTAATAATTATATTACAATTAACAAATTAATCATTATATAATTAATAATTATATTACTAACTAACTAATTAATTATTAAATAATTAATAATTATATTGCTAATTAACTAATTATATTTCTAATTAACTAATAAATTATTATAATATTAATTATTAATAATTACTAATTAACTAACTAATTATTATACATTTAATAGTTATTTAATTAATAATTATATTACTAATTAACTAATTAACAATTAACAATTAACAATTAACAATTAATAATTATAATGACTAATTATAATGAATAATTATAATGAATAATTATAATAACTAATTATTCTTTATAATTATATTAATAATTAACAAATTAATTATTATATAATTACGAATAATATTGGTAATAAACTAATTATATTACTAATTAATTAATTTATTATTATATAGTTAATTATTAATAATTACTAATTAACTAACTAATTATTATACAATTAATATTTATATAATTAATAATTATATTACTAATTAACTAATTATTAAATAATAAATAATAAATAATAATTATAATAAATAATTATACTAAATAATTTTAATGAATAATTATAAAGAATACTGATAATTTTTAATTATATTACTAATTAAATAACTAATTATTATATAACAGTTTTTCATAAATAGTAAATATTAATTATAGTGAATAAATATAATTTATAATTATATTACTAATTAACTAATTAACTATTATATACTTAATAATTATGTTATTAATTAATAAGTTAACCATATATAATTAATTATTAATAATTAATAATTAAGTAATTAATTATTATTAATTAAATAATTAAATAATTTATTATATGTTTAATCCATATTTTAACTTTAAATTATATCTGTCTTATAATTTATATTTTATAGCCTTTCAAAGCCACGTACCTGAAGCATTTTTAAGTTTCAAGTAAGTGCCTTTGAAAGCTTATAAATTATTTTTCATCATCATTTTTTATGAATTTTTTTTATTTTCAACAATTTATTATGTTTTTAATCTATATTTTATCTTCAAATTATATCGGTTTTACAGTTTATATTTTATAGGCTTCCAAAGTCACATGCTTGAAACATTTTTAAGTTTCTTGTCGGTGTCTTTGAAAACATATAAGTTATTTTCCATGAACATTTTTTACAAAATTATTTTTATTTTCAACTATTTGTTATATGTTTAATCCATTTATTAAGTTTCATTTATGTTGGCCTTCTCATTTAGATTTTACAGGCTTTCAAAGTCACTTACTTGAGACATTTTTAAGTTTCAAGTAGGTGGTTTTGAAATCTTATAAATTATTTTTTATCATCAATTTTTATGAAATTATTTTTATTTTCACCTATTTTTTATATGTTTAATCCATATTTTAAGTTTCATTTATATTGGTATTATTGTTTATATTTTATAGCCTTTCAAAATCTCGTAATTAAAACAGAATCCCACATCAGAAATGCAGTATTTTTTTCATAGGAAAGGGAGAACCAGAATCCCACATCAGAAATGTAGAATGATTTCCAGGTTAAACTCTCTTATAAAAGAGAGCCCTGGGTGAGAGTTTCTATCAGAATCCAGACTGCTATAATGGCAGTACTACTGGATTTTAAATAGCAAATAAATTTTACTGGAAAATTTTGTTTTTTTATTTATATTTATTTATAAACAAAACAATATAAAAAAACAGAAACAATTTTTTAGATAAAAGGCGGTAATGGGGTTAGCGCCTTTCAAATTAACCCAAAAGGCGGCAGCACCGCTGCGGCCTTTCGCCCGAACCCTAAAGGTGGCACTTGCGGTTCCACCTTTAGGGAACATTTTTTAAAATAGTTTTAACCTAGGATATTTTTATAAAATATATTTTTTAATAAAATTATTTTTAAAAAAAACTATGCGCACACATGTTCTCTATTATGGGTCGCATCTAGACTGGAAGCTGGTCCTCATATGTGCCCCATTCAGGCTGTTCATAGGTCTCTTGAAGCCCAAATAAAGGTCTTCTCCCCTGATCTAGGTGTGAATTGAACATGGGTTGGATCCTCGAAGCTGCATGGTGCCAATTGTGTTTCCTTTTCTAATAAGTTGAATATGAATCGTGTGTTCACTGATTCAAAGATTTCATCTTCTAGGGTCACGAAAAATGTTTCATAAGAAATTGTTGAATCCAATCAACAACTGATTGTGAAAAGACTTGACATATGAAAACACTCTATTGTTTCTTGATTGAATTCTCAATGTTAGGATAACCCATGAATGTTTGATGATCTGAAGAAGTGGTTATTCAAATATGGGGAATTGGTGGGTGGAAGATTACCTCAATTGGTAACCAGTTATTTCATATCATGTTTACATCTAATGAAATTAAATCTACAGCATAGGGATTGGGCATTATTTCTCCTAAACCTTGTATTTTAAGGATCCAAGATTGAGATCCCTTCTTCAGTCCCTCTGTGATGAATAACTACATCACTCAGAAATGAATACAAATTCATGGCATAGAATGGTTTCTTTGTCACTCTCAGTTGCTCTGGGATATTTCCTCTGATGTTGGGGATCCAATTCAATTTGACAAGGAGACAAATATTTCAAAATTTGGACATTTTTACAGAGAACGTGTTGAAGTTTACTTGAGTTCAACTCTTATGGTGTCAGTTTTGTTTCCTGCTACTAATAGACGGTTGGAAATATCAAGAGTTTGAAAACTAGCATTATTTTTAAAGATATGTGGTAATATAAGGAACTTAGACTCTGAATGCTAAAGAAACTTTTTTTCACCATCTATAAGAAGAATGGTCACTCTGTGGTAAACTGTAAATTGGGTATTCATGTTTGTGGTGTTTTTGAAACTACTACTTCACATGAAGCCAATGAGGCTGGTCAGTGTACTATTAATGAGGTGATATAGGTCAATTGTCTAGACAACTCCCCTGTATAGTTAGTGACTGTGCCCGATGTTTCTAAAGATGATGAGTATATGATTGAGCACACCATTTTTGTTGGTGTTGTGCTGGACAACAACCATGTTCAATGTTCTAAAAGCATAAAGATAACCCCTCCTAATTCTTTCCCCACACCTGAGAAGCGATCTGATAGGAAGAAATTATGGTCAGAAATTTTTGTGGATACTGAGCTCAAAGCTTGTGTGGGGACCCTGATATCAATGAAAATGGATTAAAATGAAAGTGATAGTGTCATGGATACATATTCTTTGTTAGAAAGGATGAAATTAATAGAGAGGGAAGCTGTTGTACAAAGCAAAGGGAAATAGATTGTGGATAATTAAGGGTTTCAAATGATTTCAAGAAAAATAGTTATCTACACGAATCACCTACTGTTGTTGAGTTAGAAATTTATCTAGAAACTGTTACTGAGGTCAATAGTTTTATGGTTCTTTCTTATCTTAATGAAGATGTTATTAATGGGTCTAAGGATATGCATGATATTAAAATGGATATTCACAATGTGGCTATGCATTAGCAGACATGGAGAAGGAGTAGGCACCCAAAGGGTCATGGATGCGGACATGGACAAGAGGATGGTACTTGAGAGCATGAACAAGGTGGTTCTTGTAGATTTTCCAAGCTCACACCAGAGCAGTTGGCACTTATGGATAAGAACACTACACTTTTCATCTAGACTACCACATAGTCAGATTGGTAATCTACTTATGTTGTAGACTCTGAACATGACTCTGATAATGATTATAGTGATGTTTGATGTGATGTTTTTGATATTTGGGGGCTTTCTGAAGTTTTCTCCCACTCTCCTCCTCATGTATTGTTTTCCTTTTTAAATAAATAGGCATCTTCCATAAGCTATATGAGTATATACATTTATTGTTAGTAATTAATTATAAACTTTTAATAAATATATAAAAATATAATTCTTAGTAAATACAGATATATTTAAATAGTTTTAAAATTATAATAAATATATTAATTGTATATAATTATAAATATAATAAATATGTGTATTTTAAATTTATAATTATAAATAAATTTAGATTTATTATATATGTAGATATAAATAAAAATATATTTATTTATAGTTATTATTATAAATAAATAAATATTTTTTTATTATACATATAATTTGATAAATATATATAATAATATAAATAATTTATTATCAATATAGTTTTATTAGCACTTTTAGCCCATATTAAGACATGTTTTATCATTGCTTTCTATTTTAGTACTGACAAAACATACATTTATTAGTGCATTTTAGCTAGCATTGATAAAAAAATTACCCTCTTTTATAAATAAACCCTAACAGTCTTTTCCTTCTCCCATATGCCTTAAGTTCTTGTAGAAGCCGAACCCTACTACCGACTCCTCCTATATGGCTGCTGATTCCTCATCCTCCTCCACCGCTATGAATCCACCCTCTTTCGTGAAGCCCTCTTCCACCGTGAACCTCACCTCCACTATCAAACCCCATCTACTGTGAACCTCACCTCCATCGCGAACATCACCTTCACCACATGTCGAACCACACATCTAGCCTGAAACCTTCATTTTTCATGAAACCGGCTCCTCTTCATACCCAACCTCTACTGCTGAACCCCACCTATGCTGCAAATACCTCCTCTTCTATGAACCCACCTCTTCTGTGAACCTATCTCCTTAGGTGATACCACTATGAGTATTATGGTAATGCTCTTAATATTTCCTTTGTATTTTCTCATTGTAAAATTTCCATGATCAATTCGATGTCTGTAACTTTTATATTTCCAAACGATATGGATTAGCTTCTAAGGATATAATATGTATTTTACAAATAATCATGTTTAATCAATTTTTGGTGTAGATTTTTTGTTGATAATCATATTGAAGTGGGACTTGGTGCATTATATATATTTCAACTATTGATATAATACTCAATTAATATTCATGATTAGGACTTGATACCTTGCAATAGTTATATAGTCAAGGATATCTTGGGTGTGGATCTAGGATGCCTAGGATATACTCTATAGATCATCTAAATAAATTGGGTAAAATAATCATGTTCATTTGATTGGAATTATATTGGTAAGAAATATCTTTTTATAATCTTGAGGATTCAAATTGTTGACTTGTTAATTTTTTTACAATGCATCTTTATTTCCATAATGTTGTTATTTTAATTAGATAGTGCTTCTCATTTGATTGATTTTTATTTTCATTGAAAATTAACTACATAAGTAAATTTTATATTGATATACTTTTATTAATCTAACATTATAAAAAATGATAAATGATAAATTTGAGTTACATGAAAACTCTGAGTCTATTTTGAGACTACAATTAAAACCCCCCATGTAGTGATTTATCTGTTGTATCAATTATTGTAATTGATGGGTGGAATTATATTTTTTTAGGGTGATGATTTTGTATAAATTGGAGGGTTGGATATGAAAAATAGTTATGTAGGGCCAATATTTCTATAGTTGGGTAGAATCATAGCCCATTTTTCTAGTGTAATTTCGGATGATTGAGAGAAACACCGATCAGTATGTCCTACTGTCATTGATATGTTCTTAGATGTATTTCCCAATTATTTTTCTAGGTTAACACCCAAGGTATTGGTTGAGTTTATGATTTTTTTCTTACCAGGTGTGGATCATATGTCAATTCCACCATATAAGATGGATCTTATAGAGCTAAGAGAGCATAAGGCTCAATTGAATGACTTCGAGGTTCATATGAATGGTTATGTCACCTTGGGATGCCTTAGTTTTTCTATATAAATTAGAATATATCATTTAGAATATGTGTGAACTATTAGAGGTTATTATAAGTGATAGAAATTAAGTTAAATCCACTTCTACATATTGATGGAATATTTGACCAAGTTAGAGGTGCTAAAGTGTTCTCTAAGATCGATTTGATATCAAGTTATCATCAGTTTATAGTGAGGTATTTTGATATACCACATAATATATGTAGGAGTACATATGTATTGTATGGGTATTTAGTGATTTCATTAAGTTTAAAAATACGATGGTTGTGTTCATGACTGAGGTGAATTGGGTGTTCCATCATTATTTAGATAATTTTATAGCCATAATTTTCAATCATATCATCATGTAATCCCAGTTGAGGGGGGAACATGGTCTATTTCTGGAGATCATTTTTATAAAACTTAAGGAGCATCAACTATATTCAATGATCTCAAAGTGTATGTTTATTATTGATAATGTACACTTTATGGGGAAAATGATATTAGTTGATAGCATATTTTTATAACATGAGAAGTTCAATGTTATGGTTTATTTAGAGATTCCATAAAATGTTTTTGAGATGCAAATATTTTTGGTAATTTCTATTTATTACCAAATGGTTACATAGATTCTTCCTGATTTGATGTTTTAATAAGGCCTTAACCATGAATGTGGTATGGTTCCTTTTCATTGATGTTCCTGAGATATCCTTTTAATATCTTAATGGGAGATTGACGAAAACACCAATATTAACCATAAATGAGTTGGGTAATGAGTATAGATTATATTTTGATGTATCAGGAGTTAGGATTGGAACAGTTCCGGTCTAATGGTCTTGTATTTTCTTATGGGTCCAAAAAAGTTATGTAAATATAAGAGAAAATTCCCAAATCCATTCTTAGATTTGAACATATTGGTGTTGTCCATGAGGCATTATTGATAATATCTTTAGGGTGCAACATTTTTGGAATCCACTAAAAAGTGTTTAAAATATATATAATCACAAACTAAAAGGAATGATTGATAGTAGAGAAGGTTTGAGTACATATAGTCCTTTAACATTGAACTAATGTATATCCTCAAGAAGTGGAACATTTTTTCTAATGTACTGTATTGGAAGGATCAAGTTTAGGTAGTAAATTATTCACGCATCAAGTGGAATAGGGTTACCCAATTTGAAGATCTGTGACTTTATTTTCAAAAGTCTCATGGACAAGTGGAACTTATGTATTTATCTATAAATTATTCACTCCTCAATAGTATTATGAGAGGAACCTTTATAATTCATACTATTTATTTATGAGAGACATTATAAACATTTTATAGCATTATATTTTATAAAATTTTGGTAATTTTGTATTCATGTATCATTTATAAAGTTCCTCTCATAGAATTTATGTCTATGTGAAAATTCCTAATTGGCTATTTTAAAATGATTCATGTGTTTTGGAATATATCTAGAAAAGTTATATGTGTTCAACATACACTCGTTTTGTTTTAAATAGCTTTAAAATTATTAAAATAGTTAGCATTGACTTAGGTTTCATGCCATGTGTTCGTTAACTCACCATATTGTTTTTCATAAAGGGGTGTGAATGTTTTGAAAGCATATTTAATGATGGTTTCATTTAAAAAGGGTGTGTTATTATAAAGAGGAATTTTTGTAAATGGTTGGTTTTTTGAATGGGATTTCAAGTGTGATTTTATAAATATTTTTCAAAGTAATTTGGTGTTAGATTTTAAGGGGACATGTCTCATACAAAAAAAAAAGATCAAAAATAACTATCATTCAAATGTTGAGTTACCCATATTTGAAATGCACCATTTGTGTATTTATAATTTTAAATATTAATATTACCGAATCAAATAGGATGGATATAAATAAAGAATGTATAGATTCCAATAATCTGAAAAAAGAGTATGAAGATGGAATTAATGTGTTAATAAAGTTTGAAAAAGATCATGCATATAAACCGTCTCAAATCAATTGTCCATGTTTACATTGTTTTTATTCAAGTCAAATTAGTCCATAGGAGTTTGAAGAACATGTGATCATTCATAGAATAGATCGATGTTATACATGCAAGAATAAACATGTGGATAAAGAAAATGTAGCTATTTTATGGGATAACACTGCATTTTATGGATCATATAATATGATTACACATGTGGAAAATGAATAATATTGTGTTGATGATATCATTGTAGACGTGAATAATGATGAATATCATATTGTGGAAATGATAAGGATAGTTCAAGATTAACTTTTCTAATGCCCAAAATTGTAAAATCAGTTAAAGAGTTGTGTAAAGATTTCGTTGTATGGTGATTGAACTAAATATTCAGAATTGGAAGTTGTACTAGAGTTATATAATGTGAAAGCAGGAAATGAATGGAGTGATGCCAGTTTTATCGAATTACTTGATCTCTTTAATGACATACTCCCAGAAGATAATGAGATCTCAAGCCAAAGATACAATTCCAAAAGAATGATATGCTCGATGGATATGATCTCTAAAAGAATACATGCCTACCCAAATTAATATATAATATTTCACAAGGACCACAAATCTCTGATAGAATTCCAAACATGTGGTGCTTCTCGATACAAGAAAAATGAATCTGGTCTTACGAACATTGTATGGTACTTTTCAATCATTCAATGGTTTATGTGCATTTATGTAAGTGAGGAGGCTGTAAGGAAACTGATGTGGCACACAAGAAAAATAAATAAAGATGGGGAACTATAACACTAAACAGACTATCCTTAGTGGAAGAGAAGTCATGAGTATCCTGAATTTGGAAACAAGCTAAGAAACCTTCATCTTGTTTTATCTATAAATGGAGTGAATCATTTTGGTTTTCAAAGCAGCTCTCACAATACATAGATAGTTATATTAGTGAATTATAACTTTCCCTCATGGTTATGAAAGAAATGAAAATACATGTTGTTATCTATGCTTATATTAAGATCAAAACAACCAGGTAATGATATTGATTTTTATTTGGCTTCATTGATCGAGGATTTGAAATTTCTATGAGATTCATGTATTATGTTGTATGTTGCTTACAGAAATAATGATTTCACATTGAGATACATGTTTTATGGGATGATAAATGACTTTTATGCTTATGGAAATATTTTAGGATATAGGATTAAAGCAACTCAAGAATGTCTTGTCTACAAATAATGTACATAATAAATTAAGTTGGAACATTCATCGAAAACCATGTTTCTAAGACATCAAAGATTTATACCCCGAAGACAAAAGTACCAATCATGGATGACATCATTCAATAGAAGTTTAGAATAATATACAACACCATCTCAACTAAGAGGTGATCAACTATTGGAGAATCTAGAATATGTGGACATTGATTTTGGTAAACCGTTTTCAAAAAACCTTATGAAAACCAGTTGGAAAAAGGGATTATTTTTTTGAGTTAGTATACTAGAATTTTATGTATATAAGACATTTTCATGATGTTTTTCATGTAAAAAAAATATATTTGATAATGTCATCAACACATTGCTAAATGCACCTAGTAAAAAAGGATGGAATTAAGTCTAGGTTGAACATGGTTGAAAAGGGAATATAAGAAGATTTGGTTCCAGTGAAGGGTGAAATAAGAACTTTTCTTCCTTCGGCTGCTTATACTATTTCCGGGTTGGAGAGATAATAGTTTTTAAAATTCTTGAATGACATAATGGTTTTATATGTGAATTCATTGAATATCAAGAACATCGTTTCAATGATCAATTTAAATTTAAAAGTACTGAAATCACATGAATTCCATGTTTTGGTTCATGATCCAAATCCTATAGATTTACTTTTCATTTTTCCCAAGAATTCCCATAATAAATTTACCAAAATATGTTTCTACTTAAAAATCTATATACAAAAATGTAATAGACCCAGAGAAATTTCAGACTATGGAAAGAAAAATCTCCATCATATTATGTGAATTAGAAATGTTATTCCTGTAAAAACTCTTTGATATGATGGTTCATTTTATGGTTCACTCGGTGAGAGATATTTGACTATGTGGTCAAACACACTATAGATGGATATACCCCATTGAATGGTATATGAATATTTTTAAAGGGTATGTCAAAACTCAGAGTCGACCAATGGTTGCATGGCAGACTGATATGTTGTTGAGGAAGCCATTGATTTCTGTACAAAATACCTTTATGATGTGGCAAGCATTGGTCTATAAAAACCTTGTCACATTGGGTGGCTTAGGGTTGAATGAATTTCTATAAGAGATGTTGTCACAATAAATATTATAGTTTGGGATCAGGCCCACCATTATGTTTTTCATAACAGTTTGGAGGTTTCCCCATTTGTTGAAACCCAGCAAAAATTTATTAGGAATTTTATTTAATCAACGACTAAAAAATAGATATGAATTAGACATAACAGTGAAGACATTACCAAGAAGAATAGTTGAGTTACAATTATAGATGAGGCGATGCATGTTTTTGGTACTAAGGGAAAAATCCAATTTACTTGAATATGTCATACTTTGGAATCATCAAACAAATATGACAGTTGGATTATACAACATTCCAAGTGCTTATATTTCAATGAATGTGGGTTCATAAGAGAAGTGTGATTAAAATAGGTAAATTAGGACTCCTAAAAGTTGATTTCAGTAAGGATGGGGAAAGAGAAAAAACATTTATAATGTCTTCATAGGAAGTATAAGTATTATATGTTCCAGATCTCACAAACAGAAAGTGGTCAATTTTTCTGTTATTGACCCAAAGCACTGAAGGGTTGGAAGAAAATTCAACTGAGGATGACCCTTTCAGTTGGAAATAACAACCATTTCATAGTGGTCCCAATTTAGACAGTGTTTTGTATGTCATAGGAGACCACAATGAAGGGATTTGGACCGTTAATAGAGGGGTAAAATCCCTTCAGTCTTTAAAAAATATAAAGAGATTTCAGTTATCGGGTTGTATTTTTTTATACTATACATCATGTTACCTCATGTTATTTTCTATTTTCTGATGCATTTATGTACACTAAATTAAATGTTAATCCACTTCTACAAAAATTGATTCATGCACATGCTGGTGCTCTCAATCCCAGGGAACAATGGGTCTCTCAACCTACTACTGCTCACAGTGTAAAGGAATGACCCTCTGCATGTGATGGTGATCTCATTCATTAGGAACACTAGGTTTATCTACCTACTACTACTCCCAGTGCATAGTTACAATAACCATATGTACATGATGATGCTACCTTTCTAGAGGAACATATTGATGATGATTATTCTGGGGAAATGGTAGGTGATGGAGGACCAGTGATGTAGAAAAAATAGGAGTGTCTTAGTTTAGTTTTTTTGCAAAAAAAAAATCATGGTGAAAGATAAAGACATCAAATATGAGGTCAGATAGATTGCATGAGGCCATCATGTTAACCACATTAAGGCCATGTTCAATAGTTATATTAGAACCGTCACTCGAAAACGCATGTTGAATTATGTAGATTCATGGATCCCTGTTATTCCTAGGCATAAGACACTGATATGGAAAGACATTATAGTAACATTATGATATCATATATTTATTTTACTAAAAAATAAAATAATAAAACATTGACTTACTATTCATCATCCATTGTAGTGTGAATTTATAGTAGATGCCTCCCATAAGAAATATGTATTGATTCTTGCTGAAAGGATTCATAGAGGATTTTTTTCAATTCAAACAAGACATCATCTTAAAGATATTGAAGGGAAAATAAAACTGCACCCACAACTTATTTATGCACACATGATAACCCAAGAAGCATGGGATGAATTTACTAATCGTCATGTAGATGTGTATATTTAGGTTCATTATGGATAGTAATATATTCTTTGAAGATACGTGCAATCATCATTTTTAATGAAAAATTTTTATTTATGAAAAAAATGTGTGCTGGAAATAAGGAATGAGCAGCAAAACCAGCATACCCCTACTGTAAATCAAGTATATGGTATGGTTCTCTTGAAACAAATTGGTCTATATTTTAAATCTACCATAATATTGTTATGTGACAAGACACAACACCATCTCATGCCATGTGGGATACATGCCTTGTGTTATAGAATGTGGAATGCGTAAATAAAGATGGGATACTAATAGATGAAAACACACAAAAAGTGTGGGAAACATGTGTATGTATTACATAATATAAACATGTTTTTATTTAGATCTATCTTATATAAAAATGATCATTTATTTTCTTGTATTTTCTATCCAACATAGTCATATGATTCAAAAACACCTTCACCATATGAACACATACTCTCTGTGGCCTTGATGTGGTGAGAACAATATGGCTGTGTTAGAGGTGCTGGTTTTTGGGTGACACTCTAGTCATATTTTGAGAAAAAAAAATAAGAGGATCACAGATAATTAATAAAATAGATGAGAGAAAGAATATATACTCTTGAAGAATAATTCTGGAAGACAAAGATGATGGAAACTTTAATTGGGGGAGTCAAAGAGAATAAGAGACTAAAAAACATCCACTATGTGGAGATCCCAACCCACCCCCCAGAAATTAGTAAATCCATTCCCCTAAAAGAGATGTCTTAGACACAATAATCAATGTTCTAATAAAATTTTCTATGAAATATGAATCATATAGACAAAAATACCTTTCATGTACCGATACTCTATCGGGTGACAATGACTGTGATTTATATCTAGGAACACTCACCCATCGCCTTACAGTAAGGGCTACAATGTTCAATATTCAAAACAACATGCTACATAATAGGTCACATCCAATAGTTCATCTGTGAGAGTCTATTAGCAAATCCTATGAGTAGATCATAGAGCTATCTGTTCCCATTGATGAGGAAGATATTCATATGGTCAAAAAATTTGTTGTAACATTCATCGCATGGGCATCACATCTGGAAACAAATATGTCGACAAGGTGGTATTCATTTCCAATTTACATTTCAAGCTAAACCATTAACAATTAATGATAAAAGGTATGAACCAATGAATGTTATTACAGACAAACAAATAGAAGGAGATGAAATGAAAGTCCACCTCAAAACCATCTAAAGGAATGACCAACTGGTAGAAGAGATATGCTGAAATAACCATTACCTCACTCGTTCAGTATTCGCATTTACTATCAGTGAAGGTTTATGTCGACAAAAAGTTAAAATATGGTCATAATCACATAGTTGATTTTGAATAAAATATTTATAGAGAGAAAAATCAAGGCTTCATTGGTGTTGAGAGTGTATGTGAATTCCTTAAATATGATTGTCTAGGTGGATCATTTATAAATGTATACATGAGGTATGTTTTCATGATTTGATTTTCCAAAATCAAATATAATATAATAATTATTAACAAATACATTTATTTTTTTGGAATACGTATATATGAAAAAAAATTGAATGGATTTTCCCAAGGAAAAAAACTCTCCTTGATTAGTCCTCACATGTACTCTATAGAACAAATAGAAATAGATAGAAACAAAACAATGAAATAGTGGCATGACTAATCAAATAATTTCAAAGAAATATTTTGGATGATTGACTCTATTTAATTATAATGATTTAGGGATAAAAATATACAATTTTATAATATCAAATATATTTTTATTTATTTCATTACTTGGTCCTTTTTTAGTTTTTAGGTAGAATTGGATACTCATTGTGGTAAAATTGGATACTCCAAAGATATATTTCCAAGATTCAATGCATGAATATCCAACAAAAAATCCACACATTATGGAGTTTTTCAAAATTTAATACAAAAAATCCAACATTTTATAAATAAACCTCACATTATTAAATTTACATTATCTTTTAATGAGGATTCTATTATGATAGGGCGGTGAATCACTCTAATGAAAAAAGGAATAAGGCCAGGGGATAAGCTCAAGGAGGAAAAAAATTTCTAGGACTAGATATTTATTAGGGTATATATAATAATATTTCACTATCCAAACAAATATCAAAATATATTACTTATTCTACTTAATGTTTCTCTAGCCTCCAAAAAAATCTAATGGAAAGATTTTGGTTATTATGTTTTTAAATTTACGAGAGAGATCGTATTATATGAACAAAATAGAATCCCTGAAGATGTGTTTTCAATGATAATTACTAGTTCATGTAAAATATTTATTAATAATTTTCGTATTTATATTTTTACTACACTACTATGAATGTCAAAAAAACTCATATTCACCAGATGATATAGATGTGCTCAGAAATGAATGGGAAGCATACATGGTGGAAGAATATACCTAAATATAATGAATATGTGACTTCCATAAAAGTAGTGTATTGTTTCATCTTTATGTTTTATTTAATTATTTTTAGTATTACTCAATGAAGAATTGATTTCTTATATATGTGGATTCCTTTTTTTGACTTGGGGTGGTTTGTTCAAAGCTGATCATGCTCATGAGATATTAGACTTCAAAGCTGCAAATCAGAATTAAATGGGAAGGTAATTTTTTTAATATACTATGTTTTTATTCAAAATATTATATGTTCTCTACTTAATTAACATAATAAAAGTTAAAAGTTTGACTACTCATACAAAAAATGTCTTCTATAGACTTACTCTCCCTCAAAATATTATCACCCCTTCATTTTTTTCATTTATCACTTTCCTTGAAATGAAGTAGAGGGAACATTAAGGAAAGTGATAAATGTCTAAAATATAGTGTTTACATTTTGAGAAAAATAGAAAATGGAAATCATGGTAACATATGATGTGGCCGGTATGACTCAAAGTGTGTCTTTTTATGTAATTAATTAATTTCTCATCATTTTATCTATTATTTGTAAGCTATTTTCCTTATATGATCATTGATATCTACCTTTTTTTTACACTTATTAAGAATATATTATCACCCTTTATTATGATTCATATCCTTAGTTTATTAATAATGGTTTTAGAAATGATATTCCTATGAAGGTTTCTAGTAAATAATAACTTAATGAGAGACTCTTATGAACTAGTTCTTTATGTTTCCATGTTTCCAATGCACAACACCTAAAATATTCTAGAATGGATCATTATGTTATGTAAGGGATATTAATATAGTAAAATTTTACATCTATATAAAATTTCTAGGTCAATTTAGTTGGTGTTAGAACAACTAAACAACTCAAAACTGAGAAAAAAGAACAGGTGTCTCATATCACTCAAATTGTCTCTTTTAATTTAAAATTGAAATCACTTTTAGTAAAAGGAAAATGTGATGTACTTAAAACTGAAAAAATTCATTCATATTATTTTGATAGTTTAGAAAAATGATCCAGAAGTCATTTTTGATATGTAGGAAAGAATAAAATCTCAATCTGATGCATGGTGTGATCGGTATGACTAAAAGTGTAAGTTAACAGTTCAAAACTGACATTTTAGTTCAAAACATGTAACTCACTAAAAAAAAAATTATATGAATGCCTTGATAATTTAGTAAATCAATTCATAAGACATTTTTGATGTGTGTGAATTAGTCTCACATCAAATCAATGCACGAAGCGACTGATGTGACTAATAATGTGTGTTTTCAGTTTAAAATGACATTTGAGTAAGAAAAAAACTGGCATACTAAAAATAAGAAAACACACATGGATTGTTTTAATAATTTAGGAAAACAATATATAAGTCATTTTGATTTTTATGAATCATACACACATAAATAAGATGCACAATGTGGTTGATATAACTCAAAGTGTCTCTTTTTATTTAAAATTGACATCAATTTAAGTAAAAACAACAAGTGACATACTAAAAACCAATAAAACACATTCATAATGTTATAATATTTTAGTAAAATGATATATTCATCATTTTTGACATGTAGGAATCAGCCTTTCTTAAATACGATGCGTGGTGTGGCAAATATCAGTAAAAGTGTCTCATTTTATTTTAAATTGTGATTAATTTAAGTAAAAAACAACAATTTACATACTGAATATAGAGAAAACTCATTCATAATGTTTTAATACTTCATGAAAATGATCCATGAGTCATTTATGACTTGTAAGAATCAAAAACCCCTTAATCCGACATGCGGTGTGACCGATATGTAAAAAATTGTTCGTTATCACTTTAAAATTGACATTTTAGTTCAAAATGTGTGACTCACTGAAATCCAAAAAAAATGTTCTCTAATTGTCTATAAAATTTTGGAAAACGATTATTAAGTATTTTGTGACGTGTATGTAGTAGTCTCACATCAAAACGACACATGATGTGATCTATATGAATCATAATTCATGTTTATAGTTTAAAAGGACATTCTAGTAAAAAAATAAAACTCACATACTAAAAATAGAGAAAATGAATTCGGATTATTTTGATACTTTAGGAAAAAAATCCATAAATATTTTTTTATTGTAAGGAATTAGCCGTACATCAATCTTATACCCAGTGTGACTGGTATAATTCTAAAATTTTCATTATTTAAAATTGACATTAATTTTAGTAAAAGAAAAAGTGGCATACTCAAAACTGAAAAAATGAATTCATATTGTTTTTATATTTTAAGAAAATGATACATAAATAATTTTTGACATGTAAGAGTCAAATACACCACAATATGATTCATGATGCAATCAATATACCTCATAATGCATGTTTAATGTTTGAAATGATATTTTAGTAAAAAACACAACTGGCATACTGAAAACTGAGAAAACACATTCAGACTAATTTCATATTTTTGGAAAATGATATATTTTTCATTTTTGATGTTTAGGAATTTGGATCACCTCAATACGATCATGGTGTGGCTGGTATAACTCAAATTTTATTTTTTTAATTTCAAATTGACATTAATTTATGTAAAAACAACAAGTGACATACTGAAAACCTAACAAACGCATTCGTATTTTTTTATATTTTAGGAAAATGATCTCTTAATAATTTTTTGATGTGTAATAATAATCTTTGCATCAATATAATTCATGATGTGTCCAATATAACTCAAATTGTCTCTTTTTATTTAAAATTTACAATAATTTAAGAAAGACAACAAGTGACATACAAAAAATTGAGAAAACACATTTGTATTGTTTTAATATTTTAGGAACATAATTTAGTTGTAATTTGTGATGTGTAGGAATTAGTTTCACCCTAATACGATGCATGTTGAGGCCTATATAACTCAAAGTGTCTCTTTTTATTTAAAATTGACATTAGTCTAAGTAAAAGCAACAAGTGACATACTAGAATCCCAGAAAACACATTCATATTGTTTTGATACAATAGGAAAATGATCCATGAGTAATTTGTGATGTGTAAAAGTCAACCATACACATTAATATTGTTTTTATATAATAGGAAAATGATCCATGAGTAATTTGTGATGTGTAAAAGTCAACCATTCCTCAATCTGATGCACATTGTGACTGGTATGACTAAAATTTACTGTTATCAGTTTCAAATTTACATTTTTGTTCAAAATGTGTCACTCACTAAAAAACAAGAAAACATGCTATGATTGTCTTGATACTTTAAGAAAATGATTCATATGTCATTTGTGATGTGTATGAATAAGTATCATGTCAAAATGATGCATGATGTGACTAGTATGACTCATAATGTTTGTTTCATGTTTGAAATGATATTTTATTAAAAAACACAACTGACATACTAAAAACAAAGAAAAAACATTTGGATTGTTTTTATAATTTAGGAAAATAATCCATCAATAAAATTTGATGGGTAGGAATCAGATGCACCTCAATCCAACACATGGTTTGACTGATATACCTCTAAATGTGTAATTATTTAAAATTGACATAATTTTAGTAAAAGAACAAGTGCAATACTCAAACCTGATCAAACGTATTTAGATTGTTTTGATATTTTGGGAAAATTATCCATAATTTATTTGTTATGTGTAAAAATCAACCCCACCTCAATAGAATGCAGAGTGTGACCAGTATAACTCCAAATGTTCCATTTTTATTAAATGTTGACATTTTATTAATGTATTCTTTCTTATTAATGTTTAATTTTCTTTTCTATAGTATTACTGACACAATATTTTTTTCTTATATAAAGGGAATATTTTTCTTAGGTTGAGATTATTTGTTCAGAAGATGATACAATGGGAAGACATTTTTGAGAGGGAATCATGGATGTCAAAAGATGAAATGTTAATGTTTTAGAATGCTTGTTGGATAATTGTAAATGAAATTATATAAAACAGTTTGTTTGAAATGTAAATTGCAGTGTTTTTTTATATATCATGGGTGAAAATTTGTGTATTCATGAAGTCAATTAAATTTATATAGCATTGTTTATAATTATAGCATTTTTTGAAATTACAGGTTAAATATATCATTTGAAATTGAAGGTTTTTTCAGATGGGTTTGTTTTTATATTAACAACATATTTTGGGAGGCTAGGCCTTTATTAGTACTAAAAATAACACTGATAAAGGGGGCCTTTATCAATACTAAAGTATCACTAATAAAGGTAGTCCTTTATCAGCACTTTTTTGAGAATGGATAATTGATCCCCTTTATCAGTGTTTTTTAGCTGGATAAAGGGGACCCCCCTAGTATCATTGTGGTGATTAACAACACTTTTTTAGAGTTGTTAAAAGTTGATTTTCATGTTGTTAAAGAGAATATGTGTAGTAGTGCTGCCTTGTTAATTTCCATTCCATTTCCTCCTACACAAATATTAAGGTCTCCCCTCTTTATTGTATCCTTTATGATCACTATACTCTGTGCATTGTCAGGGAACTCAGGACTAATCAGGGAGAGTGTTTCTTATTTTCTCATATCTAGATGGATGACTAAGGCTTCCAACACATAGTTAGGGAATCCTAGAACAAACCTTTATAGGAATGTGAATGGAAAAGACTTCACAAAAAAACATTGGTGTATTAGGGGAGATTATCAAATTTTGATTAGAAACCACCCCTAATTTTTAGGACATGTAAGAAATAAACATAGATATTGAAAGGCTCGAATCAATATTGGCATATAACTAGAATGATGCCTTATTCGATGATCTTAACTACAAGAAAAATTTATTCATTAACATGCCACATAAAATGAGTGTATAGCTCATGAATAGTCAAGGATTAAATGGTTGTGTGAATGGGATCGCAACTTGGGAATAATCCTTTCTTGTATCAAAGTGAAATGGCACACCAGGAGGCATAATAATATCATGGAAGATGGTTCTTATTCAGATTACCCTGACATGATTGAAAAAATAGAATATTATTTCATTAGAAAACTACTTTCTAGAACCAAAACCAATCATGAAAAAATAATACCTGAGGGGGAGGGTTGAGTTCATTGAGGAAATACCTTCCATGACCACTAGGGATTTTAATGTGTTTTTTAGGACACTTCTGATAAGAAGGATATTAGGGAAGCTACATGGAAACATAATACATATAATGCAGCAGGGCCTAATGGATTTATGGGGTCTATATATAGGACCTCTTGGGATTTGGTTAAGTAATAGTTGATGCAATTAGTGCTGGATTTATTTATAGAATTTAACCTTCCATGTATTTCTTGTGCCACTAAACTTGTGATGGTACAAGAGGTTAGGACTCAAATTATATTCAATAGTATAGAGAAACATGAATTTGGATCTTCCCTTATAAATTTATGTCTTTCATCTTAAAAAATGAATGTATTTTTATATAACCTATTGGATTTATGAAGAGAAACAATGTTTTATTAAAGGGGGATCAATTCAGGGGGGCATTGGGTTGGATCAATTAGTGATTGGTGAAATCTAACATAATTATTTTGGTTCAAATATAGAAATTAAACTATACATGACCAATGAATATGAAAATATTTAATGTAATTTCATACACAAAGTACTATACATAATGAATTTATCTATATGGGATATCTATCTTCTATTCTGGTGTGTCAATTCCACATATATATCTCCTTCCTTCATTGGTAAAAAATATGGGGTTTCAAGACTGTTTGGGGACTAAGGCAAGGATATTCAATCTTCCCACCCTCTTTATTATTACCTAGGATTTTCTTTGTCAGCATATTAAAAATTTCATTGTGTTATGAAACATCCTTCCTATCATTTTAGATACCATTCTTATGGTATATCTCACCTTATGATTTTGGATGATACAATTGTGTTTGTGAATGGTAAAAGTAGATCCATCAGGGGAATTAATGATATCTTGAAGACTACTGTAGATGGAGTGTCCAAGTAAATAATAGGGAAGAGATTAGTATATTCATCTCAAGTAGGTGTTCTAAAGGTGGGATAGATTCGTGGAGGGTAGACTATGAATAAGAAGAGTGACCTTCCCTATGGAATATTTTGGTGATCTGGTCTCACCACGAAATCTACACATTCATCACTTCAATAAGAAGGTAGATAATATATCATGGTGAATACTAAATTGAAAAAATAGATTCTTTTACATTAGATGATAAATAAAACTTTTCAATAATGAGATATTTTCTATTCCAATGCACATCCTCATGTGCTCATGGTCCCAAAAGAATCATTTGACAAATAGAGAATATTATAGATTCATTCTTATGGGATGAAATTTTGGAAGGTTAGATCCCCTAGGTGGCTTGTTATAAGCTTGAAAGACCTCTTTTTGAGGGTGAGATAAATGTTAATAGCATCTCATGAATAGTGTAGGGTCTCCATGAAAAGATGAACTGGGTGGTGATTGAGGGAAAGATGATTTGGGGAAATCACATGAAGGCCATGTATGGGTTTGACATGGGTAGTCAGTGTGGCTGATCTTCTTCTACCAAGATCATGATCCAACCTTATTTATTTTATATTTATTAGTACACTCGATGGATCATGTGTAGAGGAGACATCAATCTCTAGCATCACAACTGGTTTGGAACAAGGCAATGGTTTCTGGGATTTCATGCCCTAGACATCACCTTTAGGCAAGAATGTTCTCATCAGGACATTATTTATGATATCCTAGATAGGGACCAATAGACCATATTTGATAGCATATTGATGAGTTTAGAGCTGTATAGATGTGTCTTCATAGGATCCCCCTTGAGTGTCTTCTCAACCAATGAATTCCATAAAATACAAATGGTAGACCATGCCCATGATGAATGGGGTAAAGTGATCTGGCATAAAGATATCCCAATGAAGTTTAGTTTTATAGTATAGAGGGTTTAGAACAATTAAATCCCTATATAAGATAATATCAATATCTATCATGTGAGTATAACTTCAATGTTCCCCTGCTGTATGAATCAAAAGACTGAAATGAATGGGTGTATATTTTTTGAAAGTGAATGGGCGAGACTGGTGTGGCATGAATTCGATGGTTTCGCTGGATTATATTCCCAACAGGCCTTGATTATGACCTTCACCAATTAGTGGTTCCAAGGGGTGGGGAGTCATAGACCTGTTTAACTAGTTTGTGTTCTCATCTTAATGTGAGGGTACTGGTGTATGTGGAAGGAGAGGAATGAAGCATGACATAAGAGAATACCAGGGTACAAGATGAGGTCTGCAAAACGAGTAATGTATTAACTGATTTAGTTTAACTCTAAAAATCAAGTGAGGTATATCCCTCTATTATACCTCTTCTTGTTGGCACCTATACTCATGGAAATTCCCACAATATTATTCTGGGGATATGGATAAGATGGTACCCTCATCATGTGGGCCTAAATATGAACACATATGGTTTATAAAACACAAGTCTTATATGAGGTGTTGGGTGGTATAAGACACAATGGGGTCTAAGTTCCTAGATTTCTGCACATTAATTGGTTGAGTAGATTCCCTTCCTATGGAGGCATAAACAATACTCACTAAACTCATACTATGTTGCTTGAATAATATACACCTTGTAGCTATTGAAACCGACTCACTTACCATTTACAATGATCTATGTGGACTTGAACCTACCCCCAGATCCATCGAATATGCCATTCAGAGGTAAAAAGGAATCATAAAAAACTATATTTATTTTTACTATACATGGAACAATGGGAATTATGTCACTGATTTTGTTTCTTCCAAGGTGATTCAAGGTGTGCATATTTCTTTTTTTTCAAGTCTTAGGTCTTTCCCCCAAAGGGAGTCAACCTATTTTGAGTGGATTCCCTTGTTCTTTATTACATCAGACCCCCATGATCTATTTCCTCTTTTTTTCAATGATTCTTTATACATCCATTATAATTCCTTTTATAAAATAAATAAAAATTATTTTTTGTTGTTTCATCTTTAGAAGACTCAGTGCATAAAACATCAAAAGAGATTAAAAAAGAGAATATTTAAGTTGTATTTTTACTTTTAAGAATGATCATTATATCAAAAATACCATATTATTTATTTAAATAGACTTATATATAACATTCATGTGATATGGTGATGAAGAATAATTAACATTGCTTCGTTGATGTGGTAGTCCACACGTACACATGAACGATCTTTTCATTTTTCAGTGAATGTAATGTTAAGAAAATATATGATATTTTAGTTTTAGAAAATTAAAAATATTTCCAGAATATCATATATATAAATTTAATCCATCATTATAAATAACTATGATTGGTGATTATATAAATGAATTATATTGTTTTGCGAGGTGGCAGTCTATCATAATCACAAATGGTGGGGTTTTTCTCATTTGATGGAAGGGGATATGAATGTAGGTTATTACAATAACATAATAAATTATAATTATATTGTATATACAGATTTTATTATATCATAATGGTTGAACAATATTTTTTGAGGTGGAATAATAAATAAAGCAAATCGCTCAGTTAAAAACAATGTCTCTACGTTAGAAATCCTCTCTAGGTATGCCCCAAAATCCACCCATTTAGGTTTTTATTTTCAAAACAAGAACTATAGTATTTTATAATGGATTATTTATTTTATTATTTCAGGTATTTTAAAAATAATATGGTTTTTTAGTTTTAAGAAGATATGAGTGGAATTTCTCTTTATAATTGTGAAAGAGTGACATTTTTTAAAATACCTAAAACTATTTAATAGTGGGTAGTCACTCTTAAACCATGATCCTAAAAAATTGATAAATAACAGATGCTATGGAATATAAGTTCAATACACACCTACACCAACTAAATATAAACATTTTTTTAAAATATGATATTCATTTAATGTCACTCACTTTTACCATCAGATCTTTATAGTGACAAGTAATATTTTTACCTCGGTAAATTTTCTTTGAATACTACTAATAAAATGGAAATTTTTATATAATTTTAACCCAATGATTATAGATATTAAATCTAATTAAAAAATAAAAAAATATGTGTGTGTAAAATTTATTTTAATGCATACGCATTTAACGCTCAAAACCTCATTTTAACTTTAACAACTATAACAATTATTTAAATACTAAATTGTAAATAATGTTATTTTAAATCTAAAAATTACTCATAAATGGGCCATGTATTATATTTTTAAACATATACAATTAAATTTTAAGAATATATGTTTTTTTAGTTTTAAATTATTTAAAAAAATTATTTACTATAAAATACGAGTCATGTTAATTTTGACAGTATTCATTTAATATGACTTTAAAAAAATCATGAAAATGTTGGAATTAAAATATATACCTTTAATAATTCCTCAAAATACTATATTTTCTAATAGATTTTTTGAATACAATAATTTATTCAGATTATAATAATTTTAATATGTTCAAAATCATTTATTTTATTTTTCTTTCCTTTAAATAATTACTAATTCAGTGTTGCATAATCATGTAATATAATTATTTCATTACTAAAGATTAAATATTTATTACAATTATTTAATATATTTATATTTAATATTAAAATTTGGGACAAAAAATATTTTATTTTTATCCATTTCACAAAATATTAAAATTATTAAAATCAAGAAAGTGAAAATTTTGGGTTTTCTTAACATTATGTAATATAAAGGACACAATAATGGACATAAGGAAAAAGGAAATATATTCTAATTTTGGATGATTATAGATGATATATACTAATTAAATAATAATTAATCATGTTTTATGATAACATTTTAGTCCTTATAAAATTTATTTTACCCTTAATTATCCCATTTTACCATTATAGTAGTATCAAGTATTTACTACAGTTACTATTCCTAATTATAATAGTTAAAAGAAAAATATTTACCAAATATCAAAATATTTATTACCATTATTGAAAATTTTTTAAAATATTTAAAACATTTAATTGGAATAATTTAATTTAATATTAAACTGTAAAAACTTTTTGAAAATGGTTTTTTGAAAAATTAAATTTTCCTGCAATATATGTTCTTATATTAACTCTATGACAAGATATAATCACTATATGAATTTAAATTGATATAAAAAGGTATATAATATAAAAATTTCATTTAAATATTTTCTTTTTAGGGGTTATTTTAATTAATTGAATTGGATAAACTTTATACTCATAAAAAATAGTTTCTAGAAAACAACTTTTTTAGGCATAAAAATAAACATATACTAAAATCATAAAAATTGATGTTTAAAATGAAATTATTTATATTAATCTAAATAAATAGTTCATATGTAAAATTAAATTCAAATAAAAAATGTAATTTTTCTTTTAAATTACTTAATTTAATGAAAAGAAATCATAGTATTAGAAAATATGTAATTCTATCTATTCATTAAAAAAATCAGTATTTTTAAAAAAATATTAAAATTTCCCCATCATTTAATTTTAAAATGATGATTATAAAATTTATATATATTTTAAAAAATAAAATTTCTTAGTTTTTCCAAACTTAATTATAATATTTTCTGACATAAATCATTACAACACATTTTAAAGAAATTTTATTTTTGAAGTATAAAATTACAATCCTAAAATATTAATTGATTATTTACTATGAATTTATCAATAAATTTATGTTTAGTATGAAATTTATATGTATTTCACAAATTATTTTATATTATTCTTATCATCTCATTTAACAACTATGTAATAATGGACCTATTTAAATAATACTATTTTGTTTTTCTTTTAGGCTCGGTAACGGATGTCATATATACAATCATAATTTTCATCATTTGAAATATTAGGGTTCTACATAAATGATAGATATATGGGATATAAAGTATTAAAAAATTAATGTGAATTATTATCCCTCGCATTTTTATATCTGGGATGTTTGAGGGATCACTTCTCTCCACCTAAATTGTGTTAGAGACGTTAGAGGAATTTCACATCTCAATGGATCTTTTAGTGGGTATACAATCTTAATTAACCAGGTTTTTTGGGTGAGTATAAGAATATATTGATATAATTCATCATTAGTCTCTACCCAATTCATTTGTTGGGAATGGAAATGGACATATTTATCTCTCTATAATCATAGTTAAATAATGTGTGTAAAGGGATCCATCGAGGTATCTTTTCAAAATCACTATTTTCAATTATTTCACTACATCATGTCTCAAAGTGAGTGATAGAACAAAACAATAACTTCACTCAAATAATAAATCCTCATATTAGTTATTAAATAATCTCCATTAATTATTGTAGAACTACTAAATAATTTTCAATGTATTCTTATATTGAACAAAAACTTAATACTAGTTTTTTGAATAATCGTTTTAGCCTGATTATAAAAAATTCAATATCATAATTTACATTAAATATTACATTTACATCATTAAAAGTGAAATTTTGTTATTTCACTAAATTATCAAATATTCTCAAACTTTAACTAAATTATTTCTAGAAGTATCTACCCTTTAAATAATATCATTATTTTCAAAATTGTTTATTATTTTCATTAATTATAGTACATTCATTATTCATCCTTATCTTCAATATGAATATACATCCCTAATTAAGGAATAATCTATTATAATTTTTATTGTTTTTATTTATAATGATTAATGAATTACAACATTAATTATCATTAAAAAAGAATAAATTATCTCAATAACCTTATTTATCATTACTATATTTCCTGTGTTAATACTATTTCATGTCCTTTATCATAAAAATATATATTTTTTCTATTTATCATAAATACCAATTTCATTTTTCATAAAACCAACATTTTAAAATTCATTTACATAAAATGACTTTTTTTTATACATGATATGGTGTAAAACATCACTAAAAATTATCATTTATATGTTTTAAATGGTTATTTACCTTTAACATCAATATCATATTCCATCCTATCAATATATTTTACTTGTCGACATAGTTTATCACCATGCATCCTTGATCATGTAATTCCTTAGTATAATTAACCATCAATCCATTTTTCATGCCAACACTAAATCATTATATATAAATTTTATTAAATAAAAATAGATTACATAATTTAAATTTGAAATCACTATTTAGTAATTCACATAACATTACATTTCTTAAATTCATTTTTGGTAACTGGTAGAAATCATTCACCTAATCACTTCAATTTTTCAAATTTAAATTATTAATATTTTTTATAATAATAATTTACACAATTATTTGACCATCTATACCAAACATCTTAAAAATATCATAAAAATATTTTTATTAGGCCCACATTGTTAAGAGGAGTTTAATAAAATTTTTGGTGTTAAAAATTCCCCTACCATGCACCACCCATGTACCTTGGGAAGAACTATCCATTCTGAAGGTTACATGTAGCACCCCTATTATATTCTTATGCTAATCTAGTCACTCCACATGGATCACTTATGGATATCTAAATAATGGTCAGATGAGACTGAAACTTAAGAGGACTAGTGAGAGGGGGTGAATCTGTGTTGGGGACTTTTGATACCAATCCCAAATTTCTATCCTTATACCTCTTGACCTATTAGGATACTGATTCTCTTATTCTCTTTTCCCTATCTCTTGTAATAATAGAAAGTAGTAAAAATATTCATTAGATATTTTTACAAGGTTCACCACTCAATAAGAGAAAATACGTACTTTCCAAGAATGGTAATGACTAGTGCATGGATTCTACACAATAATGAGATATGCTATTATAGTGGTTGACTAGGAAAAAAATCCACCAATTAGTGTGGATCCCTACACCTGGAAGGGGTGGGGGAGGAGATAATCACTTCCCACTTTCAACAAGTATGATATGACCTTACACTTACTAATTCATTATACTGCCTCTAAAGATAGTCTTCTTACTTCTTGAATAAGGTGGGTTCTGCTCTTAATCTTCTTCAGTTCTATTCACTTTCTTTCTCGCAAAGTAGTAGGTAAGAAACTCTCCTCTTCTTCTCTCTTCTTATTTTTAGTGAAAACCAACTATAGTAATTTTATTATTCTTCTTCTTTAGTTCAACAACTGACTGCACTACCTCTTCTTCAGTTCAATAAAGAAATGAACTCTTCTTATTCTTTCTTGTATTGAATCACATAAAACAATGTGAATGTTATGCAATAATAATTGGATCACTTGGCATCGTTAGAGTCATATTCTTATCCTTTGTTCATGAATGCATGTGATCATACATAATACATTTAGGTTGAACCTGTCTTCCCTTTCTTTGTTCATTTTGTTTACGCATGTGTACACACTTGTTTTGGTTCTTGGTTTAAGTTATTTCTTGTATGCATGTGCATGCATACAAGCATGCACTCTCTTCTTTCTCTCTGTGTGATAACCCTAATGGGTGTGGTTCTTTGATCACACACACAACCTCCTCTCCCTTTCCTCTCCTTTATTTTTCTTTCTTCCTCTTGCACTTGATTAGGGTATTTATTTATGTTTATATGTATATATTTTTTCAAACCCAAATGGGTGAAACCCTTTCTTTGTGCGAGCTACTTCTTCAATTTACCACTCAAGGACTCAGGCTTTCTTCAAACAATACACATGCGTGCATGCATGTGTGATTTCCTTCTCTTCTTATTCACCAAATCATGAAACCCTACAAATTGTAGTGTATAAGTTTGCGTACCTTAGAGGGTTCTTCTTCACCTCATAAAACTAGGGTGGCCACAGGTTAAGTTCTTCATGCATGGATGCACAACTATTCTTTGCACATGAGGTGCACATATTTTCTACTTCACAAATCTAAATGAGACTGAATATTAAGAAATGGCTCATGATGGTGCAGCCTTTACAAATCACATCAAGGGTTTTTAGAAAACCTATCATGTTTTCACAGTAATCAGTTCTTCACGAAGCTATACAAGGGTACGTAGAACCTGTCAAATGCTTTTGGGATCTCTTCCTCGCAGAGCCTTGAAGACTCGTTGTGATCTTCTTTCTCTTCGCAAAGTGATGCTTCGGGGGATACACTTATTTTTGAAAATAGGAGCTCTAGGGTATGTGTGAGAATCCAAATTCTTAGTCTTGGGATCCTCCTTTTATAGGAAATGAAAAATCCTCTTCCACATTCAAGATCCATGTAAAAATCCACAGAGATCACGAATTTGAATGCTTAAGATTTCCGGGGTTTTGAAACTCTTCAAACCCACGTGAAGATATGTCGTGATCCCTAGGTTGTTTCCTTTCCTAATGTGGGATTCCTAAACATGTGCATGCATTTTATACTTGAATTTATCTAAATTTTAAATCAGGCATGAATCATCCATGAATCTCAGACAAATGTTAAGGCCTCACACATTTGTTTTCTTTGGCCTCATTTGAGATATTTTCATGCATGAAAGATGTAGATTGCATGCATGGTCTCAACTCAATCATGAGACACTTCTTCGATGACTAGGGATCATCCATGGTGGTCGGTCTTCATCTTCGATAAGAGAATTGTTGTCGGTGGGTGGATTCGGTGTCAAGAGGTTGAAGACGATGATGTGGGATGGATCAAATGTCATGGGAGGATCAGACAGACTTGGTTCAAACACACACGATGCGGGATAGATGAGTGGTGGTGATTAGATCACAGGATGAAGATCATATGTGTGATTAAGATTCCTTATGCGTTTTTAAGTTGTAAACAATAACTTCATTTCTTTATCTCACATCGAAACATATATACTGGAGAGGCATGGGTTATAAATCAAGTCATCTCAGCATCAGTTCAAAATTATCCTCCTATCTCCATAGTACCACCTTATACCATGTTCACCGTGGGTGCGCTTTGTGCCAAACCTCTTCTCCCTTTCCTCTGTGTCACCCCACATGGTGGCTCATGCTCGGTGAGTGCTCTCTGCAGGAGCACTTTTCACCCACTACATCTCTCGAACCTAACCTCGGCCTGGATTTCCCATGGGTGCAGTTGACCCCTAGTGGTATCGCAAAAGACTTTGGTTGAACTCTGGCTAGCTAGCTCAAGATTTGGCCCAAATTTGTTTAAGCAAAAAATAAACCTTCTATGTGAAATTCACGGGCATAGGAAAATATTTGCATGGTCTCCTCAAAATCAGAAACCCATTATTCATCCTTATTCTTCCTTCTTTCCTTTTTTGTTATTAAATCCAAAGTACTTCAATCATCCTTAAAAGGATTCTACTTCAATGTTGTAAATGTTGTATCACACATGATACAAGTTCTTTGAACTTTCAAGATCAGTGCATTAATCGTCTAATTTCATCAACATGGAAAATTTCCCAAGCATGGAATCCAATTCTATGAATCCATAAAAAATATCTAGGTATCTTCACTTCAAACAATATCCATTATCTTAAGAGTCCCTTCTTCATTTTGAGAATTATTGACACTTGTTGACAATAAATACAACTTATACTCAAATTTGTCCCAACAATATCCCCCTTGTATTTTGTTTTCAATACCTTAAAACTTCTCCTCAAAAGAATGTTTCAATTTCAAAATGAGAATATTCTTCGAATATAATTTCATTTCACTTATCTCCCCCTTATTGACAAGAAATACAAATTTCATAGTAGATATGGTATCATTCCATACTTAAGAAATGTTCCATCAATCATTTCAATCTATGTCTACATGAGAAATGCTTGGTGTAGAAAACAAGAGGATATGATTTAGACAAAAAAGTTGTCCATTACCCACTTAATATGAAACCTCATGAGATGAGAACTCATGTAACTATCTTCAAGGGATTTATACTTTAATTATAGGCTTATTATAAAAAGTGTTACATGAAATAATCAACTTGGAACTCCTGTACTCCTTTTAACAGAAGTATCAAACGCATTCAAGTGAAATTGTTAGGATATGTGGCATTTGGGCACTTTCACTCTTCTTATGTCACTGATTAACTTTTTTAATCCCACTTTGTAGAATGGTCTTTATTTTGAGTAACAAAGGATGAGAGATTAAGGAATAACATACCTTTTCCAATGACATGATCTTCATACAATCTTCAAATTAATTGAATTTTATACCAACTGATGTTGATATTGATTGAGACAATGACTCTGGCAGCTTATTCATGTGTCTCCCCCTCATGGTAAAACTTATTATCACTAAATATCAGGTTCTCGCCATGATATCTTCATTTTCCTTCAACTCCCTATATAATAAGAGAAAATACAATACAAAAATATTTAAGGGAATAAGGTGGATCCTCCTTGCTTCATCAATATGAACAACAAGGCTGTGATGATCTTCTCAATCCAAATGCTCAATTTTCACACATTCACAACTGATCTTCAATGATGAATATGATTGTGTGGACCTCACAATTTATTCCATATCTTTATGTGTGAAACTTCTTTCTTCTAGGGATTCCAGAACACTAGAATATTGTGGTGCAATATTCATCTTCTTGAGGAATTCTTGTTGGGCCAGAGTAAATTCAAAGCATCTTCTAACAGTGTGACCAGCCCTGTTGAACCTCACACAAAGAATTCCATTTCCTTCATGTAAAATCTTTTTTTTGTCTTTAGAACTAGCCTTAGTCTGTGCATATTCCATTTTACTCATTCTTTCCACATATTTTTTTCCAAACCACCAATATGTCATTAGGAGATGAGGCCACAAGATTGGATCTTCTACATGGCTTCTTCTGAGTGGCATCCTTCTTAGTAGTTCTTTTGGATGAAACACCCTTTACCTTCATGGACATAGAATCCAAGGACTTCTCAGATTTTATATTTAAGGGTTTGTACCAACAAACCAGTGCACAATATCCAAAACTTTTACAGCACCATCATTGACCAACAAACCTTGACTTATTTCCATATTATTTATAAGGTTGTTGAATATTATTCTTGGCATGTTGTGTATTTTGTGGGGAGCTATATTCTACACTCTTCCCCCTATCCACCATATCCATGGTGGTAGGTTTCTTCTCAATTTTCTTCATCCATACTTGTTTATAAATTTTCTTCCAACCTGCACTTTTTGTAGATGAAATTTAAGAAACATTAGTAAAATTTTGTATGGATGGTACCTTAACTTTATCAGATACTTATGATGGATCAATGAGTGAAGCCATGATATAATTATCACATGTTAAAGGTCTTTTGATAGTATAATCCTCTAGTGATCATTGAGTACTGTCAGCAGCTATTTCCTTCTTTCATGGAGACTCAATATGCGTCTTCTCATGATTGGTCAACTGAACTTCCAATTCTAGACATCTCATATGGAAGATGGCTTCTTGGTCTTCAATATTAGTCTCATTCTCTTCACAAGACTTATTTAATCTTTCAACTTCATCTTCACACATCTTTAATTTTTTTTTGTAACAAAGTGTCAAGTTCTTTGATCTACTTGGAGTCTTCGTCCAAATATACCTCCTTGTCTTCATTGCTCTTTTTCAGCTCATCTTCAAGTGCATAGATCTTATCTTCTAGAGACTTGTTGACACCCTATTTCTCTTCAACATATTTGAGCCACTTTGAAGAACTTACTAAAAACCTCCAATTTGTTGTTTCAAAGGATCCAACCTATCCTGAGAGATTTTAACATTCAACAATTTTTTCTTGTAATCCTTTCTCCAAAACATTAGTTTCTTCTTCCAGATGAGTGATATTTTCCAACATGCATTGAAATACTCCACAAACCAGGGATGTGCATTTTTCAAGAATACTATTCCGAATAATTCTTAATCTATGAACTGATATTTATTGAGATGTTGTAGATTGATTATCAAAACTTGTTCTAGAATTTTCATCATGAGAATAATTTTCAAATGTACTAACGCATAGATCTTGATCAGTTGAGGTAGGAAGGTTGTCCATCTTCTTGGTGGGGACTTGATCCACCTTCTCATTACTTTCCAAGTGGGGGTGTGTCTTCAATGTTAGCCAGATATGGAGAACCAGATGCTTAATCTTCTTTAGATAAGAGGGAATTATTCTTCAACTTTCTCTTCTCCTTCTTTTTTCCTATTCATCATGGTCTTGGTTGATATAGACTTCCACTCAGATATAAAAAAATAATCACTAAAAGTTCACTTCATTGATAACTCAGGAAATAAACTCAAATTTTAACAAGATAATAACTTCACTATAGATAATATAATAGAGGTTAACATGTCCCTTTGATACCAATTGAGAGGACCAATTTGGGATATAAATTACACTGAGAGGGGGGAGAATCAGTGTTGGGGACTTTTGATACCAATTACATCATTTTATCCCCGTACCTATCGACATGTTTGGATCATGATTTTATTATTCTGTTTTACCTGTCACATGAAATAATAGAAAGTAGTAAAAATCTACACATGATATTTTCAAAAGGATCACTAGTTAATAAGAGAAGCTACATCCTTGCCATACATGGGAATGACTAGTGCATGGATTCTATACTATAATGGGATACACTATTACAATGTATGTCTAAGAAAACAATCCTCTAGACTGTGTGGCTCCCTACACCTGGAGGGGGAAAGAGATAACCACATACCACTTGAAACAAGTAGGATATGACCTTACAAGTTTTGGCTCATTATACTGCCTCTAAAGATAGTCTTCTTCTTTATTGAATAAGTTAGGTTCTTCACTTTATCTTATTTAGTTATCTTCACTTGGTTTCTTGCAAAGTAGTTGGAAAGAAACTCTACTCCTCTTCTCCCTTATTCTTTTTAGTTGAAAACCAAATGCACTAAATTCATTATTCTTATTCTTTACAGTAACAACAGACTACACTACCTATTATTCAGTTCAATAACTGGATGTACTCTTCTTCTTCTTTCTTGGTTTGAATCACGTATAACTATGTGAATATTATGCAATAAGGATTGGATCACTTGGCATCATCCTAGTCACATTCTTCTCCTTTGTTCATGAATGCCTGTGATCATTCATAAGATATTTAGGTTGAACCTTTGTTCCCTTTATTTTGTCTTTTTGTTTAAACACGTTCACACACTTGTTTTGGTTCTTTGTTTAAGTGATTTATCATATGTATGTTCATGTATACAAGCATGAACTTTCTTCTTCCTATATTTTTGTGAGAAACCTAATGGGTGTGGTTCTTTGGCACACACACAACCTCTGCTCTCTTCCCTTTTCTTTATTTTACTTTCTTCCTATTTCACTTGGTTAGGGTGTTTCTTTATGTTTATATGTATATGTTTTTTCAAACCAGAATGGGTGAAACCCTTTCTTTGTGTGAGATTATTCTTCAAAAAACAACTCAAGGTTGTGGTCTTTCTTGAAACAATACACATGTGTGCATGCATGTGTGATTCCCTTCTCTCCTTATTCACCAAATCACGAACCCCTACAAGCAGTATGGTATAATTATGTGTACTGTAGAGGGTTCTTCTTCACTTCATGAAACTAGGGTGGTCACGGGTTATGTTATTCATGCAAGGATGTGCGGTTCTTCTTTGTGGATAAGATGCACACATTTTCTTCTTCGCAAAGCTCAATGAGAGTGAATCTCAAGAACTGGCTCACAATGGTGTGGCCTTCGCAAAGCACAATAAGGGTTTTTAGAAAATGTTTTGCGTGTTCACGAGAACTAGTTCTTCAAAAAGTTATTCGAGGGTGTGTAGCACCTTTAAAAGGCTTGTGGGATCTCTTCTTCGCAGAGCCTTGAAGGTTTGCGGTGCTCTACTTGATCTTTTTGAAGTGATGCATAAGGAGATTCCCTATTTTTCGAAAAGAGGAGCTCTTAGTTATGTTAGAGAATAAACATTCTTAATCTTGGGATCCTCCTTTTATAGGTGAGGGAAAATCCTCTTCCATATTTGATATTCATTTGAAATTCCATGGAGATCACGACTTTGAATTCTCGAGATTTATAGGGGTTTTAAACTCTTCAAAACCACGTGAATATATGCCATTATCCTCAATTTTTTTCCTATTCAGACATGGGATTCTTCCTGATCTTGTGCATGCATTTTAGATTTCCATTTATCTCATTTTCAAATCAGGCATGAATCATCCATGAACCTTGGACAAAAGTTAAGGCCTCAAAAATATGTTTGCTTCGACCTCCTTTGAGATATTCGCATTCATGGAAGACGTAGATTGCATGAATGGTCTGAGTTAAATCATGAGACACATCTTCGATGGCTACCAATCGACCACAGTGGTCGGTCTTCATCTACAGTGAGAGAAGTGTCATCGGTGGGTCGCAACGGTGTCGAAAGGTTGAGGACGACAGTGCAGGATGGATCAAATTCCACGGGAGGATCGGATGGACCTGGTTCAAATGTAGGTGGTGTAGGACAGATGAGAGGTGGTGGTTAGATTGTGGGATGCAGATCAGATGTGCAGTTTGGATTCCTTCTGCATTTTTAAGTTGTGAAGAATAACCATAATTCTTTTTCCCACATCTAAATATAAAAAGAGGAGAGGCATGGTTTATCAATCAACTTGTATCAACATCAGTTTAAAATTCTCCTCCCCTCTACATAGTACTACCTCATACCATGTTCACCAGGGGAACGCTTTGCACCCAAACTATGCTCCCTTGCCTCATTACCACCCCAAACAGTGGATCACGCTCTACTAGTGCTCTATTCGGGCGTGCTTTGCGCCCAATGTCTCTCTTAGGACTAGCCTTGACCTGGCTTCCCCACGGGTGTGGTTGATCCATAGTGGTCCCACAAAATCATTTGGTTGAATGCTGGTTGGCTAGATCAAGAGTTGTACCACATTTTTATAAACCAAAAATCATCCTTCTAAGTGAAATGCATGGCCATATTAAAATACGCGCATGGACTCCTCAAGATAAAAGACCCCTTCTTTAACCCTCTTCTTCCTCCGTTCCTTTTTGTATTATTAAATCAAAAGTACTTCAATCATTCTTAAAAGGATGCTACTTCAATATTGTAAACATTGTATCACACATGCTACATGTTCTTGAAAATTTCAAGATCAGGGCATCAATTGTCTAATTTCATCCAAATAGAGAATTGCCCAAGCGTGGAATCCAATGTTATGAATCTATAATAATTCTCCAGAAATCTTCACTTCAATCAATCTCCATTAAATTTGGAGTTCCTTCTTCATTTTTACGACTATTGACACTTGTTGAAAATAAATACAACTTATACACCAAGTGGTCCCAACAAAACTTAGGAACCTATCACTACAATCCACCTCCCTACATCGAGATGGGTCCATGTGGGTTATCATTTGACTAAAATGATCAAACGACCTTCTTTAAAGGGGAAGTGTAAACTTGCATGGATGATATTTCCATAGTATATTCTATATGATGTTTATGATCGTATGACCATGTGTTCTATACATCCCATAGTATATTGTTCCATGTATGGATAATTTGGTTGATCCTGCACCTTCTTATCACTCAATCAGACGACTACACAAGGCCCACCCCCACCAGGTGGTGAGGCACCCTATGACCACAACTAAGGCTATGCAGAATGGGTTTGTTTTTAGCTTTTTTTATTATAAATCAGATAACCATGATTTCATTAGTGCATGTTTCTACCATTTTCATTGTCACTTTCATCCACCATTATAAATGATAGATTCTTAAGTGAAAAAAATTATGATTAGCACCAAACTTCACCATCATATTCTTATCAATCAAATGATCCACAATATGTACGTGTTTTAATAAAATTAATTTGTTTATTAGGATATATGTTATAATAGTGGGTACCCTAGACCCAACTATACATTACTTTTATATTACTATTTAATTTATATAGTTATTTATACATGATTTATTCCTACCATTATAGTGTATACTTTTCTTCACCGACTATGGAAATGTTAACATCCATTGATTAATTGTTGTATCAAAAGGTTATAAAAGATGATAGGATATAATGAGATCCTCACGATGCTCTAAAAATAATCTTAAAAAAAGTTTCTATTATCTTGAAACATATTACTAACTCGAAACAATATATATTTGACTATATGGTGTTGGGGGATCATAAGCATTGAGACTTTTTCTCATGAAGTTATCACTTAGTGATATATAGTAGGGAGACAAGAAGGATAGACCATCCTATAGGAAAACCATAGGATTTGGGTGTCGTTTCTTATTACCATTTACATAAATGTGTATTAGTCTTCTCCCTTGAGAACATTACTAGTGTCCACTATTTTATCGCATACATTGATGCAAAGAAAAAATCTTGATAATGAAATTTTCATGAGTTATCTTGTGTTGCATGCATCATTGGTGGTATGGTATTTGGATGAATGGTCAAGAAAAGAGTTTTCTATTTCTGGTGGAGGAAGAAATATATCTCGAGCTCTATTGATCAAGATGGTATTAACTTTATAAGATCTTGGCCAAGGTAGTAGATGGTAAATCAATTTAGTTAGATAAAAAGAATAATGTCGGAAAAGGGATACAATAAAAGAGTGTGTCATACAATATGATATATGAAAGAAAAAGAGACTATAGAACAAAATACGTGTTTGTAGTTTGCTTGTCTTTTATAAGGCTTCCTTATCTCTTAAGGGGTCTTGGTGTGTTATTATACTATGCTCTTGTTTTGTGGATTTTATTCACTGTTATTGAGATAAGGGCCTAGTGGGATACACATAATAGGATATTCAAGAATCCACTCTATTTAGCTGAATTGGTATATTGGACATGGTGGGCCCCACCACAGGGTCTGACTGTTGTCCAACTTATCAATCATTGATAAATGAATAAATTCTTTATTATTCAAGTGAATATTTATTGGTTTGAATTTATTTATTGTATTCAAAATTTAGGTAAATATGAGAAGTAATATTATTCGAACAAATATAATTTTAATATTCCATATTTGTTTAATATTAAGTGGGAATGACGAGTCTTGTTAAATGTCTTAGTTTAATCAAATAATCTATATATTATAGTTATGTGAAAAAATAGGAACAATATTAATGATGCAGTTTAGTTCTTCATAAAATTATTTATTGCTTTTTTAGTGGGTGATATATTTCCCAGGACTGGGGAACCCATCTAGTTATTTTTACTCCTACTATAAAAGTAAGAGAGAAGATAATTATCTTTGTGCTCTTCATTTAAAAAAAGTGAGTGCCTCTCTCTCCTCTTGAATTTTATAGAGATAAAGCTTCTCCTAAAGCACCAATCCAAGCATGGCTTTGACAGATCAAAGACAATAGATCAGAGTGATCCTCATGACGCCAAAGGACTCATCAGAACTCTATGATGGCACCCTAATTATAGAAAATGTCATGTGCACAGATTATTGAAGTGTGTGTGCATAATATAAAGGGATAATGCTAAGGTTCATTCAAGAAGTGATCATTAGTGTCATGAAAATGTTGAGTAGGTCATCAGATCTGAACAATTGGTGTGTTTATTTTAATTTCTTTTTGCTCAATTTAATTTGGGTGAGATCATCATACCAGAATAGAGCTCTAATCCTCATAACCAACAAGTCTCATCAACCCAACGATGAAATTTTTTAACAAATATATCCCATCAACTTCCATTGTTACCCCGATACATTCAATAAATTTATGGGAGGACTTGATATCCCCTAAATCCTATCTCTAATATTTCTTATAAACTATAACATTGATTGGGGTGATTCTAAATGAATATGATTCCTATCATTGATTGACTTATAATAGTATATAGTAGGTTTTCTGTATTATTCAAATGAAAATATTATGACACTAAAATAAAAAATGTGGTTTTATAGTGGTTTAAACTCCCAAAAAATGATGCATGACACTTTTAAAAAACATCACGTATTTGCGTGTCAGGAATCTTTTAAAAGAGGGATATTCATGGTGGATTTATTGAGCAGTGGATTCTTATTTAAAATATATTGTTTTTTATTATTTATTATTATTTGTAAACTTATTATTATTTATTTCTTATTTTTTATTTAGTGTTTAATTTTTTTGTTATTTATTTTTTACTTATTACTTATTAATTATCACCTCTTAGTTATTATTTATTATTTACTATCCTGACCCCACCCAGCCTAGCCCCACCACACCTTGAGCCACCATACCCACCCTCTAAATTTAAGAATATTTATATATCTCGGTGTGTATGTGTGTTTGTGTGTGTGCATAGTGAGATTTGAACATCTTGCCTCTTGTTTATTCATAAAAACCTTTACGAATTCACCAAGTCCATCATGTGGGGACTAATTATATTTTATTGTACTTATATGTATATAGATAAATACATGTAAATGAATATATATTTTTACATATATTTATTCATAATTTTGAAATACATACACAAAAATAATAATGACATATACATTTATGCATATATATTGATATAATATATATTAACATATATAAATATTCATAAATAGATATATCTATCTAAAAAGATATATTAATATGAATAAATTTAAATAAATAAATATATATACATATAAATGTGTATATATATATTATTAATTAATATATATATATGCCCACATAATTTATATAAATAAATAGAAATACAAGAAATATTGATATATAAATATATATATAAATATACCTAAAATACATATAATTATATATCTTTATATATTAACATATATATATATATATATGAAAATGTAATTATATATATAAAATATATACCAAAATACGTATATACATATGACTATATATAAATCCAAACAATACAAATAAATATATATAAATATAAATACATTACAATATTTATAAATATCTTTAAATATATATACATATAAATATACATAAATATATATAAGTAATATTAAAAATAATTATATATATATATATATTTATACACACACACACACACACACACACACATATATATAGTAATAATTAGAGATACATAAATGCACACACACACACATATATAGCCACATAATATATATAAATATATATAAATATTGATAAATATAAATAAGTATATATATTTTCACATAAATACATATAAATATCTTTAAATATATATTAATATAAATATATTTACACACACACACACATATATATAAATACACCCAAAAATATATAATTGAATATAATTACATATAAAAATGGTCTCAATAATTCTTTCTAGGAATTCATGACATTTATGCATCAAATTTTGAAAATTAAAAATTCAACAGATTTTTTAAGAAATATAATATTGGTTAAAAGGGGTATGCTCAAATTAAACTATTAATACCTTCTAATTAAATGAAGAAGTTAAAACCCCTAAAACATCTCTCTATAATATCTAATAATTTGTTTTTTTCATTGATGATATCATTGGGGAATTTGAACCATAGTTAGAGTTATAAAAACATGCTAGAATTTCATAGAATGATTCAATGATTATGTAATGGAATAATTAGAGAGAATCTAGGGCTGTAGATTTATCAAAATAGATGTACAAGAATAAAAAAACTAAATTTTGACCACGATGATCAATTGTTCTTTAGTGATTATTCTCCCTCAGGAGGTAACCACTCAGTGAGGGAACTCCAAATATTATCATATCATCACCATTCCTCTAAAATATTCTTATATAGAGGCAATTAGGTCAAATAAAATTTTATTAAATATTGTTGTTATCTAAAAAAATCCCCTACTGACTATACATTGTCAACATTATTTATTTATTCTATATTAAATGTCTAGAGAACATACATGGGTAACCAGACACAAATAGAACTAAGGCGACCTATAATAGTTTAACCTAAGGGCATCCCATATAACAAGAATCTCCCCCTCAGGCCTCAAAAAATCTAATCTTGTCAAGCGAGTAATACTAGAACCCAAAATATCTATGGATGAAAGATAATTTGCAACTATGTTTCCTTCAAACCATTTATGAAACACCTGGGTATTCCTATGAAGAATAAATTTACACATTCTGATAATGTAGGAGATATACCATGGATTATTCCCTATACCTTGAATGGAGTTTCAAATTATGGTGAATTTGGTTTCCACCTTTTCTAGATCTATGATTATCTCCTAGAAAAGATGAAACTCCATGAGCATGGGGATAACTTCAGCCTAAATAGAATGATCCCCTCCAAAGTGAGCTATAAAATACAGGAGTATTGCTTCCCTAGAGTCACACACAACACCCCCTCCATACAGGTCACCAAGTATAAATGAGTCATCAGTGTTATGTTTTTGTCTAGTTGCTAGATGGATCCACTGAACCCATTTTCCATGGGTATTTCTAGTTGGAGGATGAGACATATGAGGAATTACCTAAAGCGTCCTCAACATAGGATCATCACACAAATTTTTGATAAGATTCACCAAGTGAACTAGCATATTCTATGTTCTGATTATAAGACCCTTCCCAGTTAGAAACACCCCCTCCTAGAGAAAACTATTTCATGTATTCTATATACACCAAGAAATGATGATAAACACCATAGCTTGTGCTATATGTTTGGGGCCTGCATCCCCCACACCATGGAACCATTGATCCACGAATGGCATGTTTTGATTATCTAGGGAGGATATAGCTGTGAAATCACCAAATAAGGTCAAGATTAAATTATCTCAAGTACATTTAATGAATAGATGTCTTGATAACTCCCCCTATGGGTTTCTGCAGCATGCGTATCTAGTTGTTAGGGGAATACTCATATGTTTAATGTTATCATCGGTTGGTATGACATGGTTCATTGTTCTCCATATTAAGAAATTATATTTTACATGAAATAATTTTCACCAAAAGAGTCTCATTCCATTTGATATTCTGGTATCGACTGAACATCTCCATGTGTAAGTCCTTTAAGTAGAAGATTCATGTGCTAGAGGTAGTGAAAATGAAATATTTTGGCTCTACATTCAGTTCAATAATATCAATGAAATTGGGTTGATTCACATCTAGGACTACCTAAGTGAAATAAAAATAAGATCTCGCCTCACTAAACATGATATTAGGGTCCAAAAAACTAGAGAAACCAAGGTGTTACCCAACCCAATTAGTTAATGTAGTTCCTTATTTAATCAAATGTGTTCTAATAAATTTTTATGAAATTAAAATCATCATTGAATTCTAGGTATACTTAAATTCATTCTTAGTTAAAAACCCATAACATTACAAGGAGAGGTATAATAAATAGACTTCTATATTCTACATCTTCCTCATAGCTAATCAACATTGACATCTATTGGATGAGGGTCCTAAGTAGGTACCTCCTATACACTTGGTATAAATTACTCAATGATATTTTCATTTATATCATGAAGCATAAATAGACTTCATCTAATATATAATGGTACACTCCCTAACCACATACATCACCCTTCATAGGATCAGACATATGAATAATATAATTCACCCAACATGTCTTAAAAAATGATAAAATAAAAAAGTCTAAAAAATAAGATAATGTAAATTAATTAAATTACATTATCCAATATTCTTATACTATGTCACATAAGATAAAGTGCATAATTAAATTTATGTAATGTCACATACTCAAACAAATGTGATTGTAACACCCTAACCTAAGCTACCAGGTATTAGTTGTGGGTTACACACAACCTCATGCATGCCCCCCTTATGCAAGAGTTTGATGAAAAGTTTCAAGGACCTAAAGTATGGAATGGGTGGACTATTCCCATAGTACTAGGTGAACTTCAGTTTAATGAAAATTATAATTTAATTGATAATAAGAACCAAAAAATAAGTAACATGATATAATCGTAAAAGTAATATCATAACCAAATAAAACCCATATAGTATCAATATTTTATGTCTTGAAGGTAAAAAAATAATGGATGCAATATATGAGGTAAATACTATATCTAAAAGACGCAACAGACATCCATCCTAAAATCCATCCAGAAATGTATACATCTTCTTGCTAAACCTACTCAACCATATACCATAGGTAACATTCAATTCACCAGATCCCTAGTCATGAAATATATAATCACATTGAAATACCTGACCATGTTGTGAGTACAATACTTGTTAGAACACTAAAAAAGACTCTAAACATAAGTACATAAGTTATAGAGGTGCACTAAATGAAAATAAAAAAATAATATATATAAGAAAAAATATATCACACAAGCATTAAACAAATTTCACATCCTTAGAGATTGGATCTATGTGATTTAGTGCCTTACAAAAAGTAACATGAGTTACTCTCCTGATATATACCCCTCGATGGGATAAACCGGGAACAAGGGTGACACATCTTGCTGGTTTGGATTGCCTAACTACATATTGAATAATGTTTGAAACATCCCTCTTGGGGGATAGTAAAAAAATATTAACCTAGACACTCAACATTAGAATACAAAAGAACATCACATACATATGATATGAGATAAAAATCATAGATCAACCACCATTTAAAATCAATTATCTATCCTAAAAATAATAATCTATATATCAGAAATACAAAAAAGGTAAATAATTGTGTGATTAAGCATAAATATAGGTCTGTCTCATGGGGCTGGAAACACACACTAACAATCATGCCAAAACCCATAAAAACATGAGATATAGTCTATGGATTTCTACCTTTGGTGAAATTATGTTTCATGATAGGGGTAACGATCCATGTCCATGAGAACCACCAAAAACTAGGAAGATCCACTTCTAAAAATGATCATGGTCTAAGGATTTTTCAAATACCTAAACTCTCAATCCATGTAGAGATTATATCAACGTTCCATGAACACCTTGTTATATCTCATATAAATCCTTATACTAGATCAATAAATCAATAATCCAATTAGTTTTTATCAAGGATAATAAGGGATGATTGATCTTGATTAAGATAGAACTTACTATATTGAAATCATAATATTAAAATGATGTATAGGAAATGAAAAAAGGACGAAGAAGGGGAATATATATCCCAAAATAACCTTGAGGTAGCCCAGGGTTTTAGGAGGAAGAAAATATGTGAATAAGAAAATAATTTAGAACTCATGGAATTAGATATATTGTACTGACTACATTCATGATGTGAATTAAATATTTACATTTTCACCTTTTAGATTGTCCAATATGCATAAAAATTCATCGTGCCGACTTAGAATCCAAAAAATTCATTCATGTCATCAATTTTCCTTCCAATTTTTGAAAATATTTCATGTCCCAAAATAAAATTCCTGGACTCCTCCTCGAATCTATTCACATAATGTATAAATATTCATGTTGTGAACCAATCCAATAGACAAATTTATATCCTTGTTCTATTTCATTCTCCAAACACTACTAAAAGAACTCTATATTGTTTAATTACACCATTTATATGTTAAAAAACATCAAGTGAGGTGTACAATGATAATGAATGTGTTACGAATATCCCCCTCCAATGAATTATCATCATAAAGAAGTGAATCCAGAGTTCTTCTCAAATAAATCGGGCTACTACACCTGAATGTCATCCTCCTGCTCCCACATCTCTTCCTGAACATCCATGTGCTTCCATTTAACCCAAACTAGATGAACGATACTTCCTTTTAGAAACTTCTTTCTTTGCCCCATTATCAGAATAGTTAACTCCACAAAAAATGTATTTGGTCCAAACTAAACATCCTCACATATGAGAACATGTGCAAGAATGAGATTGCACTTCAAAAGATAAGAAACTTTGAGAACATTGTACATTATGTGGTATCATGGAGGAGGATCGAACTGATAGGCCACTTTAATGATGTTTTGTATGATTTTGAATGGTCTAACTTACCGAAATTCCAATTTCCCTTACCTCTTGAGATGTTTATTCACCATCTAAGGGGAAAGATGCAAGAAAACATTTCATCCCACAATTAACTACATTTTTTTTACATTGGTCGACATATACTTATACATGTTTTGATCCATAAGAATATATTTCTGAAATAATTGTACCCACTCTGAGGTCACTTGTATGATACTCATCTCATCCAATAATGATACACCCATCTCATTCCTAATGATTAGTGAATGGAAATTCCTCTCATAAAGGTCCTCAAACAATGCCATCCAAATCATGGGAAAATAGTTATTATTATGAGATATATCCATGATATCCATTTGATAATACCATTATCTTATGTAATATAGAATCCATACTCAATTAAAATTCTTTAATGTTTGGATTATTATCTCTAACTGCACACTGTTCTAAGGATTAAAGGTTGTGATCAAATTCAACTAATTTCCCAACACCCTCTTTAATACTTTCCAAAATGACGAGCTAAACTAATAATATCTATTAGATTTTATGTTCAAAGGTACACTATGAATACGCACGATCTCTTAAATGCAAAAAATCCATAGATCATCAAGTATATTTTTCTCCCAGATCAATATGAAGTGGTCTACCATAGTTAATTGATCTGCTACCACACAAAAGTATTCTAATTCCCTTGGGGCTGTGGGAAACACTATCATTAATTCTACGACCACATCATCCCACATCCATAAAGATAATGAATGTAGCTAGAGTAACCCACTAGGTCTCTAAGGCTCAGACTTAATTCTCTATCATGTCAGGAAACAAGTAGAAAAGCTACAATGTATCTCTTCATGTCATTCCTCCAGAACATTCTCCTAACATCATAATACATCTTGGTATTACCCATGTGTAATTTCCACTATAAAGAAGCCAAGGATATCATCATTTCCTATCACAAGGAAGAAGTAACCACCACCCTACCATAATCCTAAAGTACATCTCTTTTATCTAATTTACACTACAAAACAAAATAGTTTCCTACTAAACTCTTCTGTACAGAAACACAATCAAATTGAAGATCTTTAAAGGTCATTACTTATTCGACCAATGAGGATGTGATCAACAAGTGTACAAAAAACAGACACCCCTTGATCCTTAGGTATAGGAACCTATTGGTCTTCCAACAAATCCATGAGACTCCATTATTCTAATGACATGTGTTTTACTAGTTCCTGCATCTTACTACTCTGGGAATATAAAACTAAAATTAAATTTCCTAAAGGATATTCTACCTAAAATTCAATCATTTTTATGTACTCTACTAAACTCCCCTGAAAAATATACAAGTTACTCTATGAAAATATATAACATAGACTTGTATGGTGTGTGTATACAAAATATCTATCTAAAGAGGTAATTTCAACAACATTTCAATGCATGAATTTCTGTCACAAACTTGTAGTAGTGGTTAGGGTAGTTCTACTTCTTGGGTCATAGATAATGAGACCCATATGAAAATAAATTATATCCATGCATTAGAAACCTTCTTAAACAACCCTATATGTATCATAATACATTATATATCCAACTTTAGGCATAGTAAAAATTAGTATTGGAGCCAACATCAACATATTTTCCATCTATAAGAAGACTTAGTCACCTAAATATATCCATTATAACATGACTCCCTTCTTTTTTATCATAGTTATGGGTGATTCTATATGATAAAATTACTTAAAGATATTTATATAGTACCCATTTGAACTAAGAAAACATTTTATCTCAAATACATTCCTTTGTTTTTCCCAAGAAATTACTATATCAAACTTTTATAGATCAACTAACACTCCCTCAATGTGAAACTTCTTTCCCAAGTAACTACACCACATATACATCCAAAAGTGACACTTCACGTACTTATCATAATGTTGACGTTCCCAATCGTATTCAGTATTATATCTAGGTGTCTCAGATGTGATTTCAACATATTGGAATATATAAGGATGTCATCAATGATTCAATGATGAAGGAGTCCACGTATGGGTAAAATACCTTGCTCATGAGATATATGAACACTAAAAATGAATTTACCATCCCATAAGGAATAACAAGATACTCATACAACCCATTACTTCTCTTAAATTATATATTTTATAAGTCTTCCTATTCAATAGAAAGAAGATGACATCTATAATTTTTTTTATATCTTAGAGAACCATTGGGATCCCCTCTACTGATTAAACTAGTAATATATTCTTAGAAATGGGAACCTATAATTTACGATGACCTGATTCATATTTTAGTAGTCCACACAATGATGAAGACTACCATTCACCTTCTTGGAAAACCACACCAGAGCACCTCAAATGGAATGTTTCAGTATAATGATTCCTTAACCCTCAAGATCATCTAGATATTCTTTGATCACTTTCAAATCTAGTTTTACCAGTTGATATAGTTGAATTGATATGGGTTTATTACTAGGAACATGATAAATATCAAATTAAAATTATATGTTTGAGTTAACCATGAGAAATCATGTGGAAAGACATCACATTATAGGGCCACAACCGGAGGAAAAGTTGTTGCAGTCATAGAATACTTCATTATTTGGATCATAAGAAACACTTACACTGAAATATCATTTATTTAATGATGATTTGGACCAACTCATCCAACCTCAATGTCCCAGTCATGGGTCAACAATAACTTTTTCCCTTTTAGGTGACATGAATGTTACCCATATCTAATAAAAATTGATGTGTGCATGATAATTGGCCAACCAACACATGAAAAGGATCACATTGAAACCTATAATATTCATAATTATGAGGATTTAAATATTCATAAATTTATAAAATGGATTTGGATAGTCTTGGTATATTTATATACAATCCATATTATTCTGTATGGTTATTTCATTAGACATAAGATCCAATTAAATTTGAATTAATAAATCCAACCAAGAAACTAATTGAGATAATATAAATTAATGGGAATGTCCTGTGTAAAATAATAAAATCTATAGAGTATAAAAAATTTGGACCATATCTTACACTCTAGAAGTTCTCTATCCACCATCTATTGAAGCCTGATCAAAAATGTATATTCTACAAGACACTACTCCTTGACACCATAGAGGATCACGAGTCCATTGATTTACTAACTTTTGGGGGGTTTTTAAATTATTCTAATGTCTTAAGAAAGATCCTATAATACATATCCTCAATTTCTAATCATATAATTACTTTATATGCCCATGCATTACCACATCAATGAAAAGTTTTGAGATAATATGTACAATCATTGAGAAAACTTCCCTTCATTACATAGTTGTATCACCTAGAAGTGTCACCTTCCTTAGAGGGAGTTGAGGAACCTCTGTTATGCTTAGCATTCCAACTTTCACCGTGGTTTATATCCCATTAATTTCTATTCTTCTTCCTAGAATAAGAAAATAAGACAAAACTAGAGAAAATGTTTTCCATCCTCGAATATCCTTAAGAAGAGAAACAATTTTGTCTTCTTCAATTCCCCTATAGATTGTCAGTGCCTTAAAATTAAATGCAACATAGGTTCTATATTGATGTTCCTAACATGAAATATCTTATCTAGGATAAGACCAATTTCAATACTTATGGACTTTTATGCTTCGTTTTGTACCATAAGGGGTGAAAAGTGATTAAAATCTATGAAATATGATGAGTATTAAGACACCATCATTTACCCCTATTGGGGATACATGATCTCATAAAAATAATAATTCTAAGGTGTTTCATAAAAGAACTCCCTGAAAAATATATCATTAATGGTCTTCTATATCAACCATTCACATCTACCAGCCTATAGTAGGACATCCCCCCATCATCCAGCTACTTCATGAAGCCTAAAGGTCAGCAGACTCACCTTCTGATCCTTTGGGGTCTCTACTAGATCAAATATCCTCCCAATGACCTATTTCTAGTCATACACAACCTAGTGGACTCCAGTTCCCTAGAAGGATGGGGTGATAGAGATTGAAGTCACATGCATATTCAACCATAGTCATCTTGCCCTATGGGATCCTCTTCCATTAACAAGTACTGGCTAAAATATTCATGATTGGTATGGTTCTATTTCTTTAACTATTAGATAAACTAAGGTAGAATACTCAATTTCATCCCCCTATATGATATGGGTGAAACTGGTTTCATAAGACATATGCAAGGAAAGATTTATTGAAATAAAAGAACAAAACTTATTAAAATACAATTGCTTAATCAAGGAAACTGATAACCATAATTAGGAACACATAAGGGTTCAAAAAACATTCTACCAATGATTATACCCATAATACTAAGGAATAATCCCCTATGAACTAAAAGAAACATAATCCATGACTCTAATATATTTACGTTTTTCACAACTATATATATACAATCAAGAAAAGAATTAAAAAGTTAAAATAGAATAATGCTTGAAATAATACATGAAATTACATATCACAATTTCAATAAGAATTTAATTATATATGCTCTATCTATTAAAATCAGTGAGTATAGATGGTATATGAACCTATGTGACTAGAATAATGCATGGATGAACATGAAATCCAATAAATCAATATATCAACATCATTTTCATCACCCATTTTGAATTTAATCAATGGTAACATAAAATAAAAAAAAAATAAATTCCCATAATATGGAAGATCTGAGATCCACTACATTGTGTTTTCCTAACACTAAAATAGATCCCATACCCATGTCTCAACCATACTATAACCTATCTAACCTATCAATAATCAAGGTTTAGAGAAGAAAAAATTTATTGAACCTAGTGCTCTAATACCATTTTATAAATCCATAATACAAACGACTAGGTCCAAGCTAGGGGTACCACATGACCACATACATGCCTCCTCATATGAAAGTGGTTACCAAATAGTGTTGGATTCATATATAATAGTTTTGTGAGACTATTACAACATTACATGGTGAAAATTAGAGTAATAATAATATTTATGGAACCAATAAAAAGAACCAATAAATAGAGAATAATAAATAATCATCTGAGAAACAACATAACCAAATAAAGACCATATAGTATCAATATTGAATGCCAGTTATATGAATGAATATAAATAAAGGATCCTATAGAATGGGTTAATATAATAAATAAAATAAAAATAATACCTACAAACTCAACTTCAACCATTAGCATCTACATACTCCTACTAAACCTTCTCAGATGTCCACCATAGGGCCCTTTTTATTTTTCGGATATATAGTCATTAAATCAACAAGTGCACCAAAATAGTAGAGTCGGGTGTGAGTACGAGACTTAGTAGGACTCCACCATTGACCCTTAACATATGTTCAAAAGTTATAAATGTGAATGTAATGACAATAACCAGAATAAATTTATACAAAAATATATCACATAAGAACAAAATTGATGTCAGATCATTGGAGAGTGTGTCTACATACATCAGTGCATTTTTGGAAGGAACATCAATTGTCTTCTTAAAAAATTACCCTACATGGGGTCACACATAAAGATGTGAGACACATAAATATAGTTAGTAATGCCCAATTACACCCTATCCAATGTATGAAATGTCCCTCTCAGGGTATAGTCCAATAGCCTCAACCTGCACACTCAACTGATAAAGAAAAAAGAACAATACATACATATGATAAAAGATATTAATTAAAGATAAAGTATCATGAAAATTAAAGAATGTACCATATCCATTCGAATAAATATGAAAGAAACACAAGAAAAAGTTAACAATCATGTGATCAAGCATCTACACAACTTTCGTAGGGCTACAAACACATGCCAACAATCATGCCAAAAACCCATACAAAAACTTTTCTAAAATCAAGGGATTCATACCTCAGGAGTAATGAATTTTTATGAAAATGGACATTATAAAAGTACAAGATAACCACTGACACCTAAGAAAACCCAATATTGAAACATTTAGGGTCCAACAGGCACGCATACACCAACACTCACAATCTGGGTGTTAGTTTTATCAAAACCTCAAGAATCCCTTTACAGATCTCATCAAAACCCATAGATAAAATCAAGAAAATAATAATTTAATTAGATTTTATTAAGGATAATATGGGATAATTAATTTATATTAAGATATAACTTACCATATTTGAAGTATATGATTAAACCATAATATCATCATAAAAAAATGGGATAGAAGGGGATGATAGAGCTTAAAATCCCTTCGAGATATCCTAGGGTTCAGGGAGGATGGAAAGAGTTGAATGAGAAAATAATTTTGCATTGAATGTATTAAATATAACTGGACCATGTTTATTCATGTAATTAATTATTGATTCGAGTCCATGGTATAAACTACACTTGTATGTAAATTTTTCTCCTTTGAGTCGTTTCCTTCTCCAAACACCCCTAATATGCTTCAACTTGTTTAATTATAAAATATATACGTGAAAATACATAAAAATAGGCATACCTTGATACTGAATATGCTACAAGGATAAATATATTTACATCATAGGTGTGCCTGATTTTTAGCCTATTGTGGGGCCGCAAATCAATAAATTTATAACTCCTTTGTGTGTTGGTAGGGAGTTAACCCCATGATTGTATCTCAAAAAGAAAACCAATCACTCACTATTATATTTACTTATTGATGTTTTTTTAAATATTTTTATAAATAAATGTATATATGGGGGTGTTTTGTTGTAAGTTCATAAAAATAAATAGAGAGAAAGTTAAAAAAAAGTTTGTAGGGAAAGGGGTTGGCCTTGTGATTGGAAAATTGGGTCCATCATTGCCCATTTTAATTGAATTGTTTTGTGATCCAATCAATATAATTCATGGATAAACACTCTAAACTAATACCATGATGCTTAGTATGGTTCTAGTGATCTTCTAGACACACCAAGTCTCCCATTTTCCTTAGTGTTATGTGATGAATATGTCATGATCGAAGACATACCACTGACTAAAAATTCTATTTTTATTTGATTTTTGAAAACGGGTTTTTGGGTGAGTAGGAACCATAAATGAGATTAACAGATCATCAAAATCCAAAATCTGCATAGAAAAATTTCACATTTGATCAAAATTCAAAAACGTGGCCGACAAACCACCTCGGGACATGGATCCATGTTCAAACTCCTCGAGCCTTACCCTCGACGACATCATCATCGTCGCACCATCAGCAGAACAACAAAAACATCATCACCTTGAAAATAGTTGTTGTCACTTCCCATCGTTGGAGCCGGTGACCGGAACAAACAAACCGTAGAAGAACATCCAACCTTAGTAAACTGCCTTCATCGCTGCAGCCCTTCCACCAAATTCAGTCCATCACCAGCATCACACACCAACCAAACACTGCACAGAGTATCAAACATTACCACAAAAATGAACCCCCACATAAGGTATCAGTAGATCCAAGAGAAGATAAACGATCCGAAACTCGACCCTGCTTCTGACGAATCACCGCCGCCAGGTCAACGCATGAAGACATACCACCACTCTCCACTTGACACCATCATACATCATTCATATCATAGACCGCCATAGTTCATCATATATAAGATTAGTTGAGATAATGGAGGGGTAAAATGATATATTATGGATGGAATGAGTTGGAGTAAAATGTCATAAGAATGTGAACAATCCCCACACTAAGTCTCGGAAAAAATATGGTACCATATAAAATGAATTTAAAGACATATTAATTGATGATTGAAAACCTGGTAACACCATAAAAACTATACCAATATTCATCCTTGGGATATCACTCCACTATTATAAATTTTGAGATGTTGTATGGTTGAAGAACACAACAAAATGAGAGAAGAAGAGACTAAACTACTGTAAAATACACTCTAGAAACTATATATTAAAATGCATTAAAGGAATTATAGTAGGAAATAAAATCAGTAAACTTACACTATAGGGGAGTGATGATATATGAACTAGAGGTGTAAGGGAACTAAATTGGAATTCAAACTATAAATATCTCTTCTCATCTTATAGGCATTGGAAGTACTTGTCCAAGAATCACATATCCCTGGTATAAACTCCTAGTTTTGTTCAAATGGTATGATTCATCCATATATAACATCCATATCCTTCCTCAGGATGTTATTATCCCCATGATTTCTAGTCACCTATTTTACTTGATAAAGGCCACATGGAAATGTAACTTAGGAAATTCCCACTTCGGATGTTGGGATGCATGCCAAATGCATCGACTCGAGATATGTTTGATGGATCTAGGTGCTCTAAGAATGTTGATGAAGCATGGAAATGGATCGATACTATGTTTCATGGAAATGGATGTTATGTTATAGGCCGATATTACATTTCCTAGTGAATGTATCATGGTTGGGGTTTAATCAATCATTTAAAGTGAATAAATCAAATGTCTGGATTGTAATGTAGCACTTCATGGATAATGTATGATTCATTAGAGACTAAGATTTCATTATTATTTTAATGTATGATTAATTGATACAAAAGGCTCTATTGGATAGAGTTTTAAAGATGGGAAAGAAGTTGGGTTTTTAGATAAACATGATCCACGACACTAATGCAAAGAAAGGATGAATAATGTTACCTCTTTTTATTTTGAGAATTTGATATCATAGAAAGGGAATTGTCCAATAAAATTGATAGAGAAATGATATTTATTTCATCTTGAACAAACCTTACAAAAAATCTTACAAGGAACAACCCCCATCTCCCTCTCATAGATCTTTAAGGCTCTATATTTTACATTCCTTTTTTTTCAAAGATGATTATAGGGGAAGGCACTCTTGGACATATTTTTAAATACCTGGGGATAGTATCAAGTTTGATAGAAATTTCCATGATCCTCACTGACCTTCAACCATGAAAAGATATACATTCAACACGTCTCAAGACAAATAATGAAGTAGCCAAGGGGTTGGTGGGTTTGGTGAACCAACCATGGTAGTTATAAATATGAATCAATTCTCCCCCTCCATTTTCAATCTGCTGGAGAATCTATAAAGTTGTCACTTCTCCTCAGAATCCTCCCTTCCAAATATGGCTGTCAGGTTTTCCATCATGTGGATCTTCATATGTCTCAGCATATGTTGATCCATCACTTTTAATGTCCAATGATAGTGAATGTCGATGTGCTTTATGATATATTTCTTATTCCCCCACTTTATTCAGAAATTAGTACTTTGACTTCAAATATTTTATTGATAGAATCCTTCCTCAAAGATAAATAAATATTTAAACAATAATTTATCAATAATTTAATAATAAAACATAAATTAATATATAGTATGGAATAAATAAATGAATAACAAATAACAAATAACAAATAACAAATAAAAAATAATAAATAATAAATAATAAATACTAAGTAGTAAATAATAAATACTAAATAATAAACAATAAATAGTAAATAGTAAACAGTGAATAGTAAATACTAAATACTAAATAAATAAATTATAAATAATCAATAGTAAATAATAAGTAATAAAAAAAATAAAAAAACAGTTAATTATATATTATATATTATTTATAAATAACAAATAAATATATAAATAACAAATAATAAATAATACATTAATCATAAACAAAAAATATATTAAAAAATATAAACAATAAATAAATAAATTATAAATAATAAATATATAAATTAATAAATATATAATAAATAATAACTAACTAAATATTCAATAAATTATAAAAAAATAAATTATAAATATTAAATAATAGATAACAAAAAATTAATACAAAAATTATAATTTAATAATAAATATTAATTAATAATAAATTTTAAATATTTTGTAATAGTATATATTAAATATATAATAAATATTAAATATTGTAAATAATAATTTATCAAATAATAAAAAACAAATAATAAATGAACAAATAATAAATGAAAGAAATAATAAATAATAAATAATAAGTGAAAAAATGTAATTAGATATCTATAAATATATATACGTATATTGAAATTTACATAAATACATATACACTAACAATTTTTACCTAAATATATATAAATGCATATATGTATATATATGTATATTAATTAATATATATATATATATATATATATAAACACAACTAAATTTAAATCAATATATATATACCTATATAAGATATAAAAAGTTATAATCATAAATACATCTTCATATTTACAAATGTATAAAAATATGGAAAAATACTCATAAATACCTATAAATATCTACACATAAATACACTTATTAATTATTTTAGATAAGTAATGATAAATATAAATAAATTATAATAAAATATACATAAATTTAGCTAAATACATAGAGACACACAAATATATATATATATATATAATAGAAAATAATTCACTTAAGGAGGAAAAACCAAAAATATTTAAACATAATAAGATCAATAGGAATTTAAATCCATGAAATAGAATCAAGGATGAACTGAAAAGTATACATATACACTCTTAAACAAAGATGAAATATCATCCAATTTTTAAAAAACAAGGTATTTAAACCGAACACATAGTTTTTGAGGCATTGTTGTCCTTTTTAAATAAAAAAGTTACCAATGAACCCCCTATTCCAAACTATATAGATCCCATCGTTGGATTTGATTTTATATGTGGTAGAACCTAAATGGACACTCAGATCAAAATTTGTTATCATTTTTAGTTCAAGTTTGATTTTCAAAAACTATTAAAACTATAAAATTTTATTCTCTTAATTATTACCAAATTATTATATAATTTTGATGTATCTAATTTTAGAAGATTCAATTGACTAGTTTTGGAGTTAAAACACACACTCAGATCAAAAGTTATCTTCATTTCATGATGAAGTATGATTTTTAATTATCCAAAATAAATTTATGTTTCAAATAATTACAAATTAGTAATTATAAATAATAAATAGTTAATACATTATAGTTAATTAAAATTGTAAATAATAATAATAATAATAATAAAATACCATAAATTATCAATAATAATTATTGGTAATAAATCATAATTAAATATTAAATATTAAATTTTTTTTTCATTAACTATGTGACATGTTTTTAAAAACTTCTGCCATTTCATTGCGGGTTTTATAATCTTCCACTAAAAATTTATTTAAGTTTTTTTAATAAATAAAAAATTTGATTTAGAATTTTTTTTAAAAACTGAACAAAAAAATATAATTTTTTTAAAGAATAAAATTTTATTTAAGAGAGTTTTTAAAAACCACCATGAAATTATTTATCATGAAACATTTTGTGTCATTTTTGAAAAATGATAGAAAAATATTTTTTTATGTACTACCTTAAGTGAAACATGGTACAGGTATATGTATTGGATTATTAATTTATTCATCGAAACTTTCCCTTCAAGACATTCTATGATTTTGAATGTCATGATCATATTGTTTTTATGGAATATGAAATCTCTACTTTTGATCACCTTTATCTCTTTTATGTCCCACGTATTGTATTTAAAATCCTCACCTCCAAATCGATTGATGGTTAATGGGGTATATCTCACATCTAGTTTCTTCCTGTGTTCTTTGTAAATATGTGAAAATTCAAAACATCCAAATTCTCATAAATAACAGATAGGGATGTTTACTAGACTATCTATTCTATGGAATCATAACATTTAGTGTTATTGATAATTTTTTTAACATGGTTGAATGAATCCTAAATAGTTTCTCCCCAAAATGGCTTAGATAGCTCAGAAAAACTCATCATGCTTCTAAAATTATCTATTATGGTTCTATTCATCCTTTATGCATCTTTGTTTTGTTGTGGGGTGTGTGGGACTATCCACTCATGTTGGATTCCGTTACTCCTAAAATAGGCATCAAAATCCATGGAGGTATATTCCCATTTGTTATCTAAAATATGACATGAAATATTCTTTCTAGTATCACATTCTACTATGGGATGGAAAATCTTGAAGTAGTGAAATACTTAGTCCTTTCTCTGTAAGAAGAACACCCACAACTCTCGAGATGTATCATCAATAAAATATAGGAAATATTTGTCACCTCTTAGTGAATACACCTTCATTGGACCACATACATTAGAGTACACCAATTCCAATAACTCTAATATGATTGATTAATAGGTATTTAATTAGACTCCATGCTATATCCCATTTGATTACTATTTCCAAGGATCAAGTGATACATCCATGTCTTCACTAATATACTTATTCTTCATACGAGTAGATAAACCTATTTCACTCATGTTCCCGAGTATCCTATACCATAGATTGGATGATGTCTCCCCTTTTGACGTCTTCAGGATGTTAACACATTTAATCACATGATTTTTGTACAACATACCATATATGTCCTATATGTAAATGTCAATGTATCTTTTTTTCTTAACTATACACCATTACAAGGATATTGTCATAGCCTTATCTATCAATGGATATTCCTAATAATCAGTTGAGTTGAAGAATAGGAACATATTAGAAATATATTAGGGTTATTGTGTACCCAACATGCATCTTTTCTTGGATATTACCTAGACCAAAAAACTCCACAAAATGGTTATTCCCCATCTTGATTTAACTGAAGTTACCAACATAACATGTCATGAAATAATCATGATGTAGTGTGAAATGGTATCAGGATGTTGTGTCAACCAACCATTCCATGTCATAGGATGATGTTTGAAAGAAAGTATCTTCTTTATATTTAGTGTAATGAATGAATTATCTAGTTATTATTACATGATAATATCCATTTATTATTTGTGGGTTTCTACATTGGCCTTTTTTAGAAAATTTTACCCATTATTATTCATGTGTCCCTCAATTACACAATGGTATCATTTGTATGATGGTTTTCTACCAAATTTGATCTTTCCGTTTCTCTTGATTCTTCCTCTACTTATTTCCCCTTGTCCACCTTATTTTTGTCTCCCATGCTTCTCTAGGTTGAGAGGTTTCATCTTGTTGTAACACCCGTCCTTCCTTCGGGCCTCCTCATTGAATGGTGAATCCTTTACCATTTCCAAGGATTGGTTCTCTCAGGGAAGCAAGTAGCTGAGGGAGACCACTAGAAAATTCCAACTTTTAATAAGTTCACAATATTGGTGGTTCACCTAATCTTCATCAGCAAATGTTTTTTACTTTTTCCACCAGTTGATTCAATAGGTTCTGGAACTCATTGGTATGTTTTCAATAGAGATTTCACAATGTAGTTTATGATTCATCAATCACTCCAACAATAGAATCTTATAATTTATTTTTCTTGATAGTTAAGTATTTTACAACTCAATCAATCACTCTTAAATACATGTCTCTTGAGCAACGTGGTGATAGACGATGTGATCAATCCATGGGTGGATTTGAATAATTGCCTTTTTGTTTATATTTTTTCACTCAACTTCCTTAGTGACATTTAGTTTGACTCCCCTATTTTCAATGTGGTAAAAAATATCGATATCATGATGGATATCTTCCATTCGAGACTTCCAGAAAGAGTAGTTCAAGTATGTCAATGTAATCATCCCTTATATGGAATGTACCTCAATATAATTTCAATTTCAAAAAAATGTGGATCATAATTTTAAAAAATGGAGTGTTACATTGTGTCTATAACAAAAAAATGTGGAATTCAATATTGGATCATCGAAATCAAATTCTTATTTATCAAAATATGATCACATCAGTATTAACCACTGAGATCGACCAATGAAGTTGCATCAACGTGGTGGTGACTCAACAATAATACGTCACATCGAATCAGATTTTGAAAATTAAATTGAATTTTCATCAGCACTAGTATAATGATGTATTATAATACCCTATTTTTTTATGAAATATTTTTTTAATAAATTTAAATACATTGACAGCTCGAGTTACATGAAACACTAAGTTTTAACGAAATGTGACAAACTATTAATATTATTATCTAAACCTGATTGTTTTTACTTATACATCAAAATTTTAAGAATGAATAGGAATTGAAAAAAATAAAAAATTAAGCATAATGGGTTTTTATAATGAAATCATATTTCTAGTTTTTTTAAAAAATTATATGCTTCAAAAATAGATTTTTGTAAAAAAAATATTTTTATTGATTTTTGTGAACAAATAATACAAAAAATCCTCTAATTTTAGAATTTTTTTAAATAAAATAATTTAATTTTCTGATTAAACTTATCCAAATTATATAAGGGTGAATTTTTTGGATTTTTCGCAAAATTTTATTTTTGGATGAATAATGAAAAATACAGGTTTTTATTAAAAAATTCTTTTTATTTTAATGAACATATATGGAAAAATTTTATTAAAATGGGTTAAAATGATAAGTAAGATAAATAATATTATATTTAATAAAATATATCTCATTTTAATTGATTTATTACTTAATTTTTATATAAAATATTTTAAAACTTTTGAAAATATTCTCTTTTTAAAACAACATTTTCACCGCTTCTTCATGGTTAATTTTAAAATAAATTTTACCCTTTAGTGAATGGAATTTTAAAAATGAATTCAATATTTAGAATCAGAATAATTAATTTTTTATAATAATTTAAAATTAATGTTTGGTCAAAATTAATACTAAAAATAGTAAAAAATAATTGTTGTGGTTAAGGTTAAAACTACTTTACTGGGAGGTTGACCTAAAAAGATATCGGGTATGATGACCTATATTTTTGTACAACACCAATTTTATGGGATTATTTCGAACATATCACCTCTAAGTATTGATAAGGACCCATTTTAGAGTATTTTTCATTTGAAAAACATGATTTCAATTTATTCATTAAAACTCATCCATGTACATCCTCTCCCCCCTCTTATAAAAGGCCATCCCATATTCTCCCATCTTCACACATCCAAAAACCTCTTGTTCCTCCAATAATATCAAAATTATCTTTATTAAATATCTATCCATGTATTAGAGGCCTTTTGTATTAGTAATACCTCATAATGATGCTTTAATTATAAACCTAGAGAGGATCACTGAAGAAGAGGTAAAATTCTTAAACTTCTATTTTTGATTTATTTATTATTCCACCTCCTCAAAATATTATTCAAATATGAAGATTTAATAATAACACTATATCCCATATATTGAGATATTATTATTTTAATGGATAAACTATATCCATCTATACTTCCATCAAACGGGAAACAAAACCATCGATTGTGTATATTGTGTACTACTGCCTTACAAACCGATGATATACATTTTCCATGACCACCTATTATTCTTGGATGTAATGATGGATGTAATGATTTTGAAATATATTTATGAAATTATTATACTTATATATTTATAATACCCAATATAAAATCTTACTTTTCATTCTATATGAATATGATAAAGTTTCTCATCATTGGAAATACATCATTTTATGCACATATATTCTGTTATGATGTGTATATATAGAACCTTTTAAATTTAGTATAATTTATTTATTTATTATAATTATATATAAATTTTCATTTATTTTTATTTTTTTCATGGTTATTATTATTCAAGATTACCAAAGTGATGTGGGTTTTAAAATATAATCTCATCATTAGTTAGAATTTTCTATGTTTATGCTTCCAAACATGAAATGTTGTGATATATATCCTAAGAAACTAACTAATTTTCTTCTCATATAGTTATTTCATGAAAATAATTATATTTCATTCATTTTTGTCACTTTTAAGACAACAAGAGTTAAAAAAATATTTTTATTAAAAATATTCTTTTTATCTCTTCAGTTGAATATATATTTTGTTTCACAACCTGATTTTTAATTTTTTTTAAATAATGTTTTTAGTTCTCTAAAATAACTTTGTAAATAAATTTTTACACTTATTTTGATATTTTTATTATTTTTTAAAGGAATATTCCTGTCATTTTCCAAACAAGGCATGTTTGGGTTTTTTTTGAAAATGTGAATGGAATCATTTTTTTAATATGAACGACATGAAAAAAAATTTCCTCAGGAATGAACACATAGTATTTTAAAGCTTAAATTATATATTTCAATTTTTATTTTCAAAGAAAATAATTTTCATGATGTTTTATGATTTTTTCATTTAAAAAATGTTTTTTTCATAGTGTAGAGGATATTTTCCACAAGAAATGTTTTGATTGATATTAAAAAAATCCATGAAATATGAAATCCTTTATTGTTACTTATCTTTTACTACATTAATAGTCCAATGGTCCGTCCTTATTATTTCCCTAGATGGTTTATTTTTATTTTGAAAAGATATTTATGAAACTCATCCCTTTCTCTTGGGTTATGCTATGATGAAATTTTGAAATGATGATGAAACTCATTTCTTTTCTATTGGATAGATACGAAGGAATGACTGTGAAACCCATTTATTTTCATGGGTTATTATAGGATTATGGTTTTATGATCTTTTGTAACAAAAATATATGGTTCATGCGATGGGTGGGACCTATATCTTCTTCAAATTTATTGGGTACTAATTAATGTTATATAAGCTCGAAGGGTACAAGGTAGGTTATCCTAAGCCTGAATGGGGGTACATGAGAAGTTATCCAAAACATGAAATATGGTACCTATGAATTTATCAAAATATTGAAGGAAGATACAGATGAAGTTATCCCATGCCTGAAGTAGGTACACTTATAGTTAGCGCAATCCTAATGTGTTATGAATGTTATGGTGAATATCTTTGACATAAGGTCATCTATACTTATGTGAAAACAATAAATTCATGTTTTATGCCTATGTTATGCTATCATGGATTATGTTATTTGTTTCTATTATGATTCATGTCTTATAAACATCCATTATTTATTTAATGTCTTAGGTTTATGATCTATGATATGAAGGGTATGGTTTTCAATATTTATTATCACAGTATCATACCCTTATTCTCATTTTATATTGATATATCCCTTATTAAACCTTAACAATAATAAGATATCAACCTATATAATGTTTATTTTCCCTAGTTTATAATGATAGATATTACATGGGTCATGTCTAAAAAGGGTTTTAGTAATGAGGAACTGAGTGGGAGATGATGTAGAACTCTTATAAACCAGTTTTTATTTATAGGTTTCCAAATTCACTATAGCTAAATGATTTTGGTATGGATCATTAATTTATGTAATGAATATTCATATATTAATATGTAATATGTATGAGAAGTTTGGTTCATTATGAATGGTATCATATAAACTTTTATTTTAATTTTTGAAATTATGATGAGAAAACTTTAGTGAAGACCACATATAATGATTCTCATTGTGGAATAAAATTTTAATGATTGGTTTGTAATATATTATGAGGGTTTCCATGTAATATATAACTATTTAGATAAAACAAGTGGATGTGGTTCTGGATCAAATGTAACTTGGGGTAATAACACAAAAAAAAAGTGTGTTTGGATTGTCTCGATCATTACCTAGTACATTACAGTAAGCCATACTACGCACCTGGTTTGAAACTCTCTTGGGATATTCTTTGGTTGACTCAAATTATTTTACGGACCATAAAAAAGTATTTGAATAGATTATGATCATGGATGAACTATGGTAAACATAAGGATTCATAGACTGAAAATAATTTATAATGATTTAGAACTAATTTATTTTTCATGACTATGTGTTTTCCATAGTTATTAATGTTTATCAAACTATGTTTTTTGTATTCATTTAATGGATGGAAACAAAATAAAATTTGATAAATTTGAATGTTATTTAAAACATGTTAAGGAGAAAATAAAATTGGATGATCACTAGAGAGAATTATATTATGATTATCCCTCATCATCATTTTCAATAAATGATAAAAATGTAAGTATTAGAGATATTCGTAATGCATCAATTATGTGGAAGATAGTCTTTAATGAAATGCCATGTGTTAATGAAAATAGTGGAAAAAATATTTTGATACCTACATGTCATGAATTTGGGACGAAGCATCATGAAGAATATGTCAAATGGAGGGGAAGATGTTATCTATCTGAAAAATAAGGATATATATTGATGAATTGTCAAGGAGTTCAATATATTATTTATCGAGAACATGGGAATTATATGTGTTAATTCTATAATTCGAGAGTTTACTTCTTGAAAAAATAATTACATATTCATTTTCAATCATTTAATTAGATGGATTTATGTTATTATGTATTATGATTGAATGATTGTTTTATAAAAGTGTTTTTACAAATGGTATTTGGGATCTAAGAATCCTAAAACAAATAAGGATTCCTTTTATTTTGGAAGAATATATGTATCCATGTAATATTAAAATAAGAGTTATATATATCATCATGGGTTTATTATTTTAAGTTTTAGCATATGTTTAATGTCTTATACACATGTTTTAAGGTTTTAAGTGATACGAGTTTATCAATATTAAGGATATTTTAGGATATATTTAGATAAATAAAAAACATTGGTTTTTGAATATGTTTTTGTAAACAATCATTAGATGATTTTATAAACATAAAAACATTCCATACAAGGTATAAACACTATGAATATATAGTGATGTCCTTTAGTCTTTCTAATTCCCCTACTATCTTCAGTGATTTAATGAATAGAGTCTTTATAGACTACATTGATATGTTTGTGGTAGTCTTTATATAAAATATTCATATCTATTCTACGAGTAAGGAAAATTATAAAGATATAATGAGATTATTTCTTATGACCTTATGGAAGGATAAATTGAATGAAAAATTCACAAAGTGTGAATTTTGGATAAAAAAGGTTTAATTTTTTGGCTTATATAATCTCATGTGATGGCGTATTGGGGGATCCATCAATACTGAAGGATATGGAACGTTGAAAAAGCACAACTATGGTTATTGAGATCCAAAATTTTCTATTTTTTGATGAATATTATCTTTGGTTAATGCTTAATTATTCATGACTATCTAATCAACTAACCAAGTGAACTGTAAAGGGAGAAGAGTTCCTCTTAAAGAATGAATGGGAGGAAAATTTCAAGGAACTTAGGAGAAGATTAGTCAGCACACCTATTATTACATTACCATATAGTGGATAATGGTTTTTAGTTTGTAGTGTTGCATCTAATAAAAAATTAGGATGAATTCACATGAAAAAACACATGGTCATAACTAATTCCACATGAAAATTGAAGTTTCATGAGAAGAATTACCCAAACCATGACTAAGAGTTACGTGTGGTAATTATTTACTTAAAAATATGGAGGAATTATATTTAAGTATAAAAAGGCGATATATAAAAAATATATATTCTAATAAAAAAGGTATAAAGTATATATTCACATAGAAGGAGTTGAACATGTGGTAGAGAAAAAGAGTAGACTTTATTAAGGTTTATGAGTGCTCAATACATTACAACTTAGGGAAAGCGAACAAGGTAGTCGATGATTTGAGTCGAAATGATCATTCTAGATTATCTTTGATGAGGATAAAAAACACCTAATATTTATATATTTGTAAATATGTAACTTGAAATCATGATATTATGGGATATATCTCATCTTTCTCAAACTAGAGTCCAACCATCGATACAAGCGAAGATCAAAGAGGTACAAATGGGAGATATAGAGCTTCTGAATATGTTGAGAAATGTTCAGAAGTTTAGAGTTGATCATGATGAAATGATAAGGTTCAATATTAATGTCTGTGATCCATCAATACATGATTTTTTGAATGAGATATTATAATTTTGTTGTGGTTCTTCATTCTATATTCTTTCATGAAGTAAAAAAAATGTATAAAAATTTGAAATAGTATTTCTGGAGGGATAGAATGAAGATATATATTTCATAGTTTGTATCTTTATTCTTAGTATGCCAGTTTATTAGACTGAGAGACAAAAGTATATGGTAATTTTATAACTATTACACATTCCATAATCAAAATTGGAAAATATCACCATTTATATTGACTTTGGAGTCCCCAAAACATCTAAAGGGAACAATGTTATATGAGTTGTTGTCGATCACCTTACAAAGTCAGATCACTTCATAAAAAGAAGAGAATATTTCCCTCTGATTCAACTTTCAATGATATACATTAAGTATGTGGTATGTTTTCATGGAGTAACATATTTTATTATACCTAATCAGGATCTGACATTTACCTTAATGTTATTGTGAAGTTTTCATCGACTTATTGATATATAGTTATGTTTCAGCACTGTGTATCAAGATCAGATAGATAGTCAATTTGAGAGAGCTATTAAAGCTAGATAATATATTTTGAGAGATTGTTCTATGGATTTTGATGGTGGTTTGGATCAATACCTTCATCTAGTTGAGTTTTCTTAAAATGATGGCATTCAGATGAGCATTTATATGGATCCTTATAAATCCCTCGTTGGAAACAAGTACCAAAGTCCAATACAATGGGATAATGTAAGAAACTGAAAGATATTGGTACCTCAGATAGATAATGAAATTTTAGACATGTTTAGGGCCATTCATCAACACATAATATAAGTATAATGTAAGAATAAATTTTATACTAAAAATCTCTAGAATGATCTGGATTTTGATGTTTGTGATATAGTGTTTCAAATAACTTATATATAGAATAAGGTAATGAGTTTTGGAAATAATTTAAAACAAATACCTTGGTATATAAATCCCTTTTAAATTATTTATCCAATTTGGATAGTAGCATATCATTTGGTGCTTCCACCAACCCTCACTTTGGTTCACGATGTGTTAAATGCATATCTCCTGAGGAAGTATATACATGATCCTTCACATATGATGAAATCAGATCTCGTTACACTAGAGTGTGATATTAATTACAAGGATCAATTGATGTTTATCCTAAATCATATAGAAATGTTCAATATAACAAGACCACTCACATAGTCAATGTTTTTTTGGTGAAACTAACTATTTGAAGAAGCTATAAAGGAAACTAAGGATGTGATGAGGTAGAAGTATCCTCATTTTTTTTATAAGAGTAATGAATTTAAAGAGTGAAATTAATTTTAATGTGGATATAGTTTAACACCCCATGTTTTTATAATTGTTTTCAAATAAATTTTATTTATTCGATTGCTTTCGTTACACACCACACCAAGTTGTAATGACCCATGACAAACTATTAATATTCTTATTTAAACATGAATGTTACAACATAGAAACTAAAATTAGAGGCATGAATAAGAATAATAACATATTGAAACATAACTATAATGTTTTTTTGTATAATTAAATCATATTTATAAAAAATTATTCAATTTTTATACGCTCCAAAAATGCCTTTTTTTCAAAATAATGTTTTTATTATATTTTGGAAAAAATAATAAAATTAATTTTTTCAAATTTATTAATTTTTATTTAAAAAATAACATCATTTTTTGAATCAATAAATCATAAATTTGTTAGGGTTAATTTTTCGGATTTTTTGAAATGATTAAATTTTTGATGAATAGTAAAAAATATAGTATTTTATTGAAAATTACATTTTAGATTAATGAATTTATAATGTTATTTTTTTTTGAAATAGTTCAAAAATTAAAATTATATGAATTATATTTTAATTAATCTAATATATTTTATTGGAATCAATTTCATATTGAATTTTGTTATAATTTTTTAAATACTTTTGAATCTTTTCTCTTCTGAAAACCTCTTTTTCGTCGTGTCAGTCAGTTTAATTTTGAAATATACTTGTTTCTAGTTTTGTGAATGGAATTTATAAAAATATATTTTATATTTGGAATCATTATAATTAAAATTATTGAATAACTTGAACTTAAATTTTGGTCAAATGAATAGTAAAAAAAGTAAAAAATAATTACCATTTTTAAGGTTAAAAGAGGATTAATTGAAGGTTAAACTAAAAATATAAAGGGTTAAATAAACAAGGATATTATATAAAACCAATTTTATGGAATTATTTAAACTTTAAAACCTATAATTATAAATAATGACACATTTTGGATCCTTTTGGAATGTGAAAAACCAGGGAACACTTTATTCTTTTCTAAAATTCAATGTGTGTCCTCTGCCCCATTTATAAAAGGGCACCCTCTCCTACCCTCTTTACACTTCCAAAACCATTTGGTTAATTCAAGACATGAAAAAATATATTTATTTTTTGTCTCCCTACTTTTTATAGGCCTTAATTTTATTATTAATTCATCCTAATAAGGCTTTAGGTATAAACATAAAGAGGGTCTCTGAAGGAAAGGTAAAATTCTAAAACATGTGTTTTTATTTTATTCATTCTTCCAACTCATTAAAATATTATTAATATATTATGATACAGTAACACCAGTATATAAAAAATAATTATATATTATTTCATTAATGTAACAACAAATATCCATCTCAGCTTCCATCAAATGGAAATCAAAACTATAGATTGTGTATAAGGAAACTACCACCTCAAGAACCGATGTTATTCGTTTTCCATCACTGCCGCTCATGAAAGTATAAAATTATAAATTTATTATTTACATGATATATATATATATATATATATGATATCATTATGCTTATTTAATTACAATATCACTTATAACTTCTTAATTTACATTACGTGGGAATACAACAACTCCACTCGGGTGTACGGGGGACTACAACCTTGTGAAACAATGTGACTAATTGTTTATGCTTTACATAGAAGGTAATAAGGGTATATTTAATAAATATATTTTATGTATAGGACATATAAATTATTATTTAAAATTATTATATTATTTACCTTCATTTCATTTCTACCATCGAGAGAATCTAGACAACATTCATCCATACGTACGACCTACCACCATCATGAATAGTGTAATTCATTTTATATCTCTAAAATTAATGTATTACTATAAATAAAAATATAATGAATATATATTTTATTTATATCAAGATAAAAATTATTTATATGATGGAACCATGATAAAAATGAATTTATCGAAGACACCAAACCATGAAATATATGAATTAAAATGTTTTTATTACTTGAAATGTTATTTGAACTATTAATTGTTAGTAAATGGGTAATAAAGTTCATAAGTAAATAATATATGGTATGATTCATAACATTAGGTTTATATAATAGATTTATAATAATTATATATTTATTTCATAGGTGGTTAAAATTTTTACAAAGTAAGTTGATATATTATGTATTGTTTTATTTTTCTAAATTTGTGTTCTTTGGGACACACATTTTGTTATGAAAATATATTATTTTATGATGTTTATATACAACCCCTTTGACATTAAATATCATGAATTTTTTATTCTCATGATATTTTATGTTTCATTTAATTTTATTCTATCATGGAACTTATGATTCAATAATACCAATGTGGTAAGGGTTTTATGATAAAATATCATTGTTTATCATGATTGATTATGTTTATTATTTTTATGATAATATATTGTGATCTATCTTTAAATAAATCATAATTTTTTTATTATGGCTATTTCTTGAAAATAAATGTGTTTAATTTATTTTCCTCTAATTTATAACTCAATGGTTAAAAATAATGTTTTCATAAAAAATTGAATTTATTTCAATTTTTGGTCAAAAATATTTTTTCTTCCATATACTTATTTTCAAAAATATATTATAAAGAACGTTTTAAGTACTGTCCAATGTTTTTTAAAAGAAAATTTTATTCTGTTTTCACTTTTTTGCTATATATTTTAAAATTAATCTTTATTTTTTTTCCAAACATGGCCCATTTTTATTTTACTTAAAATATAAAAGGAATCATTATTCTATCATACATTACCTTAAAAGAATTTCCTACCATATTGACCAAACAATGATCTAAAGCTTCTATTATACATTTCTAATTTTTTTCAGAGAAATATAATTTTAAAATGTTTAAAAAAAATAGTTTAAAAAATGTTATTTCCAAAGTGAAAGGGTTATTTTCCACAAAAAATGGTTCGAGTGATATTTCAAAAAAAATTTCCATCATAGAAGAAATTATTTGATTTCATTTATGTTTTACTATGGATATAATCCAATGATTACATCCTTATTCTTTCTATAGATAGATTATGTTTATGATGATAATATTTTTATAAAACCCAACCCTTTAAAATGTGTAATGATATGATGTAATGTTGAAATTTTTTAGAAAAACATTTCTTCTCCATAGGTTATGCTAGGATGAAATATATATAAAACCCATTTCATTTCATAGGTGATTACATGATGAATGTTTTTTGTTCTTATAGTACAAAAAATTATTGTTTATAAAATTGTTGGGACATATACTCCCTCTAATGAATTTGGTAGTGGTTAATGTTATCTATGCTCAAAGAATACATAGGAGGTTATCCCATGACTGAAAGATAGTACATGAGAATTTATCCAAAGAAGAAAAGAGGGTACATAGGAAGTTATCCCATGCCTAAAATAGGGTACACAAGAAGTTACCACAAGCCCGAAGAAGGTACATTGGTAGTTTTCCCATGCTTAACATGTTATGAATGTCTTGGTGGGTATCCTTAACATAATTTCATCTTTATTTATGTTTATATCACAAATTTATGTTATATTAATACATTATACTCTCTTGGATCATGTTCTTTGGTTAATTTTTTTATTCAAGTCCACTGAACTACTAAGATTTATGTCATGTATCAGGTTTATGATATATGATTTGAATTGTTTAGTTTTCAATTGTTATTTATATGTTATCATACCATTATAATCATATTATACTAATATATCCTCAGTTTACCTTTAATAATCATTTGATATCAAACCATTTTATGTTTATTTTCCTAAGGTTATGACGTTTGATATTACGTGTGATATGTTTAGGAAGGGTTCTAATTGCGAGGAACTAATTCTAAGAAGATATACAACTCTTTTCAACCAGTTATTTATGTTTCCATGTTTCAAAAGGAACTATAGATAAAGAATAAAGTAATGGATTTTTATGTTATGTAATGAATATTTATCTATTAGGATATAATATTAATGTATGATAATTTTGGGTCATTTCACATATTCTCCTAAAATGGGGTAACTTAGCACCCCAAACATTGTCCAAACTATGATCAGGACTAGTGATATTTTTTTAACTCTATTTATGATTTAATTTATGTTATTAAAATCACATCAACATGAAATATTAATAATTTGGATTCAAAACATGAATCCCGACTACTATAATTTTTTTATCATTGAAAAATATCCACTTCTCTCAACCATTTCACCAAAATGGTTCTAATTCCACCTATTATTATTCATTGATCATATGTAAATATAATTGGGGAAGAAAATTTTAAGAAAAATGGGATTTGTTATGACATAGAAAAATATTAAAAAAAATATCACAAGTCATCACCCCTTATCTCTCTCGTAGCTCTTAAATAATCTTTCCTAGATTCACTTTAGAGCATGAATATGATGATTTTGAAAGTCTCTCTGTCCATACATTCAAATAAATGGTAATACATGTCATGTTTTACACATCTCTCCCAAATCCTCACATACCGTTAACCATGAAAACATGAACATTCAGCATTTTTATCATCCAATGTTGAATCATCCAAGGGTCTGGTGGGGTTGGTTTACCAAACAATGATGTTGTAAAAATCCATCTCCTTTGAGATTATTCATATACAATTCATGTTAAACCAAGGATAATCATATATGGGTGCTCTTCATAGGGGTTATTCATAAGTAAATTCCTACCACATAGTAACTCTTACATATCTCTTTCTTTTGGTGGATATTTTTCCCCTAGTCCCCTTTATTCTTCCATAGAAAATCCTTAGTGGTAGTTCAATCGCATATACCTATTAACCATGAAAGTTAATGTGAAAAAATAGCTAATATTTCTTAATCACATAAAAGCCTTCAAAATTAATACTTATTTGTACATTTATACTAAAAAATAAATTTATTTTTACTAGATTTTCACAAAAAAATTATCAAATTAAAAAGTAATAGTATATTTATTTAATTGATGGATAATAATAATTTCACTAAAGTTTGTATTTTACTCTATATTTTCTTTCATCCAATTATTTTCAATATAAAATTAAAATTAATTTATATAAAATATTCTCAAGTAATATTTATATTAATTATATGAAAATATATACTAAAATAAAAAAATATGGATGCATCACTACCCTATAAAATAATTATTCATTATCCTCAAGGAATAAATCTCAACCATATTATTCACGTAGAATCAATTTATTATTATTTTAAATAATAATTTAAATGAATATTAACTCCTAAATATTTTTGTATGTCTTAATATTAAAATGAAACATCATTTTCAATTCCCTTTTATTCAATACATTCATATCAATTTGAAATTTTCCGAACATTAATTCATTTTTATATAATTAGATTAGAATAATTACTTTTGAACTTGTTCATTTACATTCAGTACTCACCTTCCCTTCCACCTCTATAAAAAACCAGTAACACATTCACACACTTTTATTTAATCCATTTGTTTCAATAAAACATATTAAATGTGTATGGATAATCCATAAAAAAATCATAAACACCCCCAAAATTATTTTATATAAGCTAGGTATTGAAGTAGAATTTGAAAAACAAAATCTATGATTACATGAACTCTTTATTTGTGGATTTTTATTTTTCACACATATACACTATGATATTGTGAAGTATTAGAGAAATGTGTTTGAATAAAAATTTCATAAACTACTCCAATTCAAATGAAAAAATGCAATCTGTTGTTTAGTGGTGAATCTTGGAATAATTATTTATTTAGTATGTGGTTTGACTTAAATTAAATTTCTTTATTCTATTTTATAAGGTCGAAGTATAAAAAATTACATAATATTTCTTTTTTATGTTAGGTATCGATCTTCCTAAATTATAGGATCTTTATGGTTTAGAGTTTTAGATAATTATTCTATAACCCTCGCAAAAATAAATATTTCATCACAAAGTGGACACTTCCACTTATTATACATTTTTACCCTAAAATAAACCTTTTATCATAGAAAATGATTTATTTATATAAAATAGCATCACAATTTTCATCATGACCTCATCATTGTACACACTAATCATTAAAACCACATGATATATTTTAAAATGTGGGATGGGCACAAAAATACCATCAGGGGAATAAACCTGATAAGTAAGCCTAATGTGTAAGTCAAATATATAACACGATATCATAAAAAATAAGGTTCATGAGTAATAAAAAAAGATAATAAAATAAATAACATGATATCATAATAATTTTTAAATATAATAAATGTGGTAGTAATAAAAAACCTAACATAAGTACAAGTCAATGATAACTGTCAAGATAACATTACATGGTGGACAGAGTCCCCTTACGAATTATGTTCACTCCCTCATCTGAAACATAACGTCCCATGAGACAAAAACATTATCCAATGAATTGGAGATATATCTTTTTGAACTGATCATAAAATGTATATGATTATGTGTTCCAAAAAATGAAATCAATCATAAGTCATAAACATAAGTGATACTCATGGAATTAAATAAGTTATATAATCTTTCCTCGTAGCATAATAAAAGAAGATTTCATAATGATGGTGTTAGAAAAATGAACATAAGGCTCGAATTTCCCCCTAAAAGTAAAGGATAGGTTTTATTTTAAGAATGAACTAATTTCTATAAAGGAAGATAAAAAATAATGTATCAGTTACAATGGTGGAAAATACTTTGAATAAAGGAAATTTAAAAAATAAAACACTAAAACATTTAATATGAGTTTTTTAAATTAATGTTCCCCTTATATAAATCTTTAGAAATATTAATTTATAAACATAAAGTAAAAACTAAAATATGATAAAAAGTTATGTATATAATAAATATACTAATAAATAATAAATTTTATGAAACATTTCGAATAACATGGACATGGAAGAAAAAGAGTTCGAAGGGAAACATTAAAAGATGATTTTTTAAAAGAAAGACTCATTCCTTGAGTTTAAATCATCACATACATTCTTTACCATTGTAAATACAAAACTTTGTATAATTATTTACATTTATAAGAACAGTTCTCAATTTATTATCAATTTTAATTTATTTATTATCATGTTATATACAATTACATAATCATTTTGGTTTATGTCGAATGTTTTGATCATATTCGACTCATATGTCCAAAATCACGTTGGTAAGTCGACTAAGGTCCCATAAAAAATTTTATTCATAATAATAAAATAATAATAATCAAATATTTATAATTTTTATACAAAAATTATAAATTTAAAATCATCCATTAAATATTGTTAAGAAAAATGAACTACTTTACAATCCTGATGAGAGTAGGCCACACATACACATTAGTGGTGTTTCTATATTTCAACAATCATGATGGAAAGAAGGTGGTTATTATATTTTATTTAAATAATGATAATTATATAATAAATATCATGTTATTTCATTAAATATACTTATATATACCATTCATGTGATTTGGTGATGAAAAATATATCACATCACTTTGTGGAGGTGGTAGTCCACATATAAACACGAACGATGTTATCATTATTCAATGAAAGGAAGGGTAGGAAAACATATGATATATTTAATTTAATAATTGTTAAAATTTTATTAATATCATATTTTACTTTAAATCCATCATTATAAATATATTTTAAAGGAGGTGATGGAAAATAAATTATATTGGTTTGTGAGGTGGTAGTCCGCTCTACACACTAACAATAGATTCATTTCAAATTTGATGGAAAGTTAGATTGATATAGGTTATGAAATTAAAAAAATAAAATTAATTATATTTAATATGTGTATTTTACTATAAAATCATGGTTGAATACGATTTTAAGGAGAAAGAATAATAAATATAACGAAAACTTTGGGTTAAAATCTATACACCTTTTTTGAACATTCTCATTTTCCTTATACCTTAAACCTTATAAGTTTTGTATTCATAAAAAATATAACTATATAACAAGGGGAGGGATTTTAGGAATGTATTTTTTTGGTATTTTATGAAATATAAGTATTATTTAGAGTGAATAAAATAGGATAAGAGGTTATCTTTTATAAGCGAGAAGATGGGAAATTTTGAAATTTATTGAAGTATTAAATAATGGAAAATTATTTCACAAAGAGAAATGGCTCCAAAATGTTATATTTTTAATATAATATGAATATATTTAAAGATGATATCATAAAATAAAATTTTAAGAAGTTTATAATATTTTTTCTATTATCTTTTTTTAAACCATTATTAACCTTTTTGACAATTATGGTGATAAAATATATTTTACTTTCTAAGGGTCATGATAATTACTATAAAAGTAAAAAATACCTATAGATTGAAAATGGTTCATATTTTCAACCATATACGTATATATTTGCATAAGATAATTTTTTTTTGAATTTTAAATCATTTAATAAAATATTATTTGTTATAAAATATCATTAATGTGATTTTTTGAACTATTCAATTAATTTAACTTTGATTATAACATGACAAAAAAGGAATCGAAATTAAATAATTTCACCCATCCATAAAAAGTTATAAATATATGAAATTTTTTAATGTAATAATTCATTCCAATTATATTAATTTTAATATTTTTAGAATCATTTATTTTATTTTTCTAATAATTAAATAAAAAATTATTTGGTGTTGTGTAAAAATTTAAGGTAATTATTTCAATAAAAACATTAGAAATAAATTACTAGGATAAGAACACTATATATATATCTTAAATCAAAATTTAGTACTGAAAATAACAACTTTTAATCATTATGTCAAAAAATTAGTGATAATAAAACAAAGAGAATAATATTTTTGTCTTTTCATTATATAAAATTATATAAATCTGAAAATAAAATAAATATGGAACCAAGCTTACATAATTTAGAAATATGGATGGAAATTTCTGAAATAAAATCATAGAATATGATAAATGCATGTGTTAAGTTCATTTTTTAGTCCATATCATATTATATTTAATATTAATTACCCGATTTACCCTTTTCAAGGTGATAATTGTTTATATTGGATACTATTCATAATGACTAAAAATAAATATGACCTATTTATAAAAAAGTGAAATCCCTATTAAAAATATGAAATAATTTTTTAAACTCATGTTATAAAACTAGTAGATATAAATTAAATATTGAAAGAAAAAAATGAAATGAACAAAATTGAATTTTATAAAAATTTATTTTTTAAGTATAAAAATGCTTTTATACCAAGTTCAAGTATAAAATTCATTCTAAATACTATAATTAGATTTTTTTAATAAAAAAACTAAATAAATTTTCATCCTAATCCAAAATTGAATTTTAATTTTCATGTACTTTAATTGAAAATATTGTCTTCAATAAAAATAATTATTTTTCTCTATTCATTAAAAAATCAACATTTTTAGAAAAATATCAAAATTTGTTAATGAGATAATTTTGATATATATATATTTTTTAAAAATATTCTTTCAAAATAAAATTTCAAAAAGTGTGAAGAAATTAATTATAAACTTTTATCATAAAAAGTAATAAAAACCATTTTTGAAGAAAACATATTTTTAAATAATAAAATGAATTTACTAAAAATTGAGTGTTTATTTTCTGAGAATTAATACATTTATATTTAGTATTACCATTATATATATTTCACAAATACTTTAATCCTATTTTAACATGATAATTTAATGTTTTAGTTGTAATAGATATATTTTAATAATAATATTTCATGCTTTGTTTAGGCTTAGTGTTGCATGACATATATTCTATCAAACACAATTTTATTTTAAAAATATGTGGTTTTTATGTTCTCTAACCCCCGCCCCCCACAAATTGAATCCTCACAATGCTACATTAAAATTGATAATCAAAGGGTTGACATGTGAAAATATGTTTTTTATCACACATTGTAAAAAGGGTTCATAAAAATTCCTTTTGAAAATAGTAAAATAATATGAAGGTAATAAAGATAAATAAACAGGTTTACCAATCGAAGAGAATTATTGGGATGTGATAATATATAAATAGAGTAGAAACGTAATATCCCAATAATAATGGATATTAATTGAGATAATTGATCACTTGAATGTGAATTATTGGGAGAATGTTAATGATCGTAAATCAATGGGGCATGAAGAAACATTAATTCATCATAAAATAAGGTAATAAAATAGAATTTCTATTTCAGGATACTTTTCCATGAGTGGATAAATTCATATACCATCTAGACTATGAACGTAAATAATTATACATGGAAAGAATATTTTCATACTATAATCAATTTCCAACCCAATCTCGTCTTCTGATCTAAACTATTAGAATTGAAGATGATATTTTGATGTCTGAAGCAATAAGATCAAGTTCAAACTAATCACATAGTCTAAAAAATTATAGAATTATATTAACTACTTATATACACATTAACTAAAACCAAAATGGTTATCACAAGGTTATATAATTCCCAAAATGAATAAACCTTTATATGAAGCAATAAAACATTAATCTCGAAATGCTCAATAATAACACCAAATGTTCAACTAAGATCATTTGTTAAATAAGTAACTATAAAAATCTTAAAATATTATAGACTAATATTGATACCTAAATATTATATTTTATTGATAAAATATTATTTCATGATAAATTTAGAATTTATCTACAAATAACATCAATCACTCTTAGAGTCTCATACCAAAAATGTATGTTCACCAATTCTATGAAATTATAATCATTTCAAAAAAATAATCTGAGTCGCCAAAGAGACAAATTAGAATAAAATATGTTTCCAAAATATATATAAACCATAATTAATCGAATAAAATTACATGATATTAAAATTTCTCTAATCATATGATGTTCCCCATATTTATAGTGATATTGTTTCTAAATAACATCAATTAATTAATCACAATGTCAATATTCAATTCCATTGTTATATATACAATAAAAGCGATTTTCCAAATTGTAATAAAACATAATTTATATAAATAGTAATTTTTATTAATACCTTTAAAAATATTTCCAAAAAATATAACCTAATTATTCCTCAATTAAATTTTCACTAAAATGAGTACTAAACTGAAGGGTTATATTAACATAAATGTCTCTCAAAAATAATCTAAATCATCCTAGAATTTCATCCCTTAAAACCTCAAAAGTGGAATTTATTCCATTGAATATGTTTTCAACCTTAAACATATAAATCCATTAGGGTATCAATAACTCTTAAGTTAACATCATATGATAAAATATATGCTTCCAAATATTAACACAATCTCTATTTATCATATAATTTTGATAATTTCCCATAAATACTAAAATGAAATAGTATTTATCAAATAATACTTAATCACTTTGGCATTAAATTACTAACCAGTTCTATGGTTACCAATACTATCCCATTTACTTCATCAATGTTAATCATCGATTTATCCCAAATAATCATTATTAACTCCATAAAATGCATATATTAAGGGTTATCTTTCCATTAATCACGTTTTTTCAAAAAATATCACCTTAACACTAAATAAATTTTATTGTTAATCAGTACCATTAAACATAGGTTTTCTAATTCTCAAAGAAAAATTATTATGTAACAATACTCAAATGTTTCATGATTCTTATTACTAAAATACCATTGATAAAAATACTTCTATAATATAATTTCCAAATCCCAATATATAAATACTTAATTACTTTCACTTCAATTATTCATAATACATAAGTACTTCCTTGGTCATAGAGTTAGAAAATGGAAGAGGGAATTGACTCAAATAATTTCCATGATCCCCACATTTAAGACACTGAACAATAAATGGATCTCTAGGATGAAATTTATTTCCCTTTGTTTAAATCCTCATTTTAATTGATAATTCGTTTCTATATAACCTTATATTCCACACATAAAAAATATTCCTATTCTTTTGAGACATTTTCCTTGGTGTCTCTCTTCCAAATTTCAAACATGAAGGAAATTGAGTCTTTTTTCCACCATTGTCTCCACTATCAGAGCTTTTAGCAGACTCCATCATTCTCATCATTGGTGAGTCCAAGAGTTGATTAAGGTACACATTTTTAATCATATACTGTGATAAAATATTCGGAATAATAAAAATATGTTTCATTTATATCATTATCCCATTTTTATTGTCATAATCGCATCATCTTCCATCACATTCAATTATAACATCATTTCTCTAGGTTCTAGCCCTTTATTATACCCAAAAATATTGATTTGAGAAAAAATAATCATAATCATGAAAAATAATTTATAGGACATCTAAATCATGACAAATTATTTTCCACCTATAACACATTAAGTATACTACAAGCATCGAGAGATAGAAGTTTTGAGAATTCAAGATATGGTCCCGGCAAGACAAGACATTTTTCATTATGATAGGGGTCATGTGCAAGTTCTGTGATGCTTGAAGCTGAGGCATCTTACCAGAATGGTATAATTAAACCTTCTTCATGACATGATTAATTTTATCAAGAACAATCCATATTTTATTTTTTCATCATTCAATTTTTTGACAACAAAAAGAATCCAAAAACACTTCTTAGCCTACCTTGGATAGAGAGGTAGGGGGAGTGGAAGTAGTATCCTCTGACCTTTTAACAATAAGAGAATGTTCCTCATAAATGAACCATTATTTCATCTATTCATTCATTTTTTGATATTCTAGTGTCCTTGGAATTGAGGAACCACACTAATCCATATCCAACAAGATTTTTTAACTCTGATACGATGAAAATAATATAGGGGAGGTACTATGGAAAAATAGGTTGAATATATGATGTTCAAAAGCATAATAACACTCATTCTATATACGACTTCATCAATGCATCATCTTGTTCTATATAGTCTATAGATAACTTTTACATCTTTGTAACCTGAAATTAAAGTGCCTGGGGAGAGGAAAGGGGTGAAGTGAGGGAGGGTACTACTTAGAATAGAACGAATGGAAATGGTCATATTGCTTAGAGGATTATATCACATTGCTAAAAACAATTGTTTTGGGGGTTTTAATCACCCCTCACCCACAATAGGGGAAAATAATCTTATTAGGGGTAGGAAAATCATGATCGGGATAATGGTCCCAGAAAAGAAGCAATGGGACACAAATCTTTTTTTAAATGGAACTAATTACTGATTATTTTTAGTGATGCTAAAATCAAGAATAATTCATTTAATATAGTTTGTGAAAAATGGTCCATTCAGTAGATTGTTCTGATTTGATACATCGTATAGTCCTTCAGCCATGATTTTTGGGATGAATAGCATAAAAATTCAAAGTTTTAAATTTTCCTCATAATTAATATGTTTGATCACGGTCATTGTGGCCTCTCATAAGAATTGATGTCCTCATTACTAGTATACAACAAGTTATTATTTTAATTGGCAACTAGTTATAAATATTCCCCCCCACCCAGGACTATGGAATAGAGGATTCTCTTAGAATTTCATGTGGTATGGTAATTCTCAAATCATGTGGAAAATCATGTGAGTCTATAGAAAATAGAATGCACAATCAAAACATATAGGGAACTAAATATACATACTCTTAACAAGTGGAGAACGCCTCTTATTTTCATTCATATTTCACAAGGAATGAATCAAAAAATCTTCCTAATTAGTATTCAAAACTATGACCAATCAGTTAAGAGTTGACTGATCAACCATGGAGCTACTGAGGAAAAATTGGATATTGGATCTAATAGAGTGAATTCCTCAACCCAACCCACATAATAATTCCTTCTTAACTCCAAAATTTTTTTTGTTAGTATCCTCATTATTTTCATTATTGAATGAGTTAACTCAAAATAGAATATAAGGAATAATTATTTCTTAATATACCATATAGATTATATATTCATTATTATAATATAAAAATAATCATATATAATAATCAATCAATTTTACAAGTGTTCTCCCCCATCTCTTACTCAGGTATTTATGAAATAAGTCTTGTGATGGGAGGAGAAATAAGGTGTAACCTTAAAAGACCCTCTAGTAAAAACCCTAGAAACTCGAAGATCCTTTTTCAAACATGCTCCCTTAGTGTTAAGAGATAGAGAAATAGACACATCCCATTCACTGATTGGGGGTGCTTTTAGTGACTAAGAAGTGTGTTGAAGACCACAATAAATATGTTCTATATACCAAGAATTATTCTCACGACTAGTTACAATCTCCTACTAATGGAAAACCATAATTTCATGTGATTTATTTTGATAATGTATCCAAACCCCCCATGAAAAGACTGAAAAAAGTCTCGAATGGTATGATCCATCTGTCACCTTAGAATGATGAAAAGGGTGATCCCTTAGTTCTTGGAATGTGAATATGAATTTTTAGGGGCACCATTTAAGTTTTCCATTGAGGAATAACCTCAACTATGTGAGAGATAGAATTCTATACACTGATAAGGGATGTATAGATTACTGAGGAGAGAGGATTTGTGGTCCTCCTGGACCTCTTAGATCCCATGAGTGAATAAAAATTTGGATCTAAATTATTCAATCTCACCTGAATCATATCATCTATCCTCACAAGGAAAACTTTAGTTTCAGACCTCATGTGGAGTAATTCATGATAATGTGCCTTATATGATAAAAATATTAGGGGTTAGGAGTTGATGAGCACATGGAACAAGCATGGAGGATAGCCCTCAAATCCCAGGCATAATGACACAATTATTAGGGACATTCCCTACCACTGAGAAAATGGACCGTTGTGCAGGATGCCTCCTCTGAAGGTGGAGTCCCTCTATGCCTAATATGTGAGAGAAAAGAAACCAAATCCCTCTCTCTCTTTTCATTTGCAACTCCATGTCACCAAAACAGACCATTAAGGGGATCATATCTAGTTGTTGTTTATTGGTCCAACCTAGGATCATAAGAATCTCATGATCTTGGGATTTACTTCACCATTGAGAAATGAAGGAATACTTCAATCACCACTAAGTTGAACATAGACACCACCTACTTTTTGGGTGTGAAGTAGTGTCAAACGAAAATACTCAATAAGCATTAGCTATCCTAGAAAATGAGGTGATCTAGATTCTCCTTCTAGTATAACTACGTTGTTCTGAGTTTACTCTATTAAGTATACCTTACTTCATAATCCCTCTCCTTGCATCTAATGGAAATAATTCATGCATGGACATCTCCCATAGTGTGACTGGCAGTGTGTACAAGGTTTGAGAATTAATTCACCCCTGTATGTATGACTGAAAATTACTAGAATTTCTAGATTCATGAAGGAATATTACAACCTTAAATCCAAACCGATGATGGAAATTGAGTTAGATCCCCCTCATAGGATCACATACCTTTTTCCTAGCCATTGTAGCATGTGTGTCGCCCAGAGAATAAGGGGTATGATGACTTGATGTCATCCTCAACTTCCACCGACTTATCACCGACAGTCTTCTAAGGGTTCAAACCTCTATGATGGAAACTAAACACGAGGGTTGAGTTCATTGGGGGACTTAATCCAACACCTTACGACAGAAGTGACGATAATCATTCCCTACATTCGTGTTCCCGAAGGCACCCCCCTTTAAGAGGATTAACATCATTTCAAGATATTTACTCTTTACACTCTTATTCTTTCATAGCACAAGACTTTACTAATGAAGGTACATTATATACTTGTCACCCATATATCTCATGATCCATCATGAGAGGAGATTTTTCCCATGGAGCTAAATTTTTGTTTGAGATTACAATTAAGAATATTATGAGGATAATGTCTTGGTATGAATGTTAGACCATAAAGAATCTATAATATCCCATTTTAGTTAGGTCAACCAATTTCTGGGATTCCATACCTTGGGAATTTATGTTGATAATGATATAATGCTTTATTATGGTACTCTAGAGAAATAAATATTGATCAAACCTATATTTTCCCAATGGGTACAATATCCTCATAGTAAAACTACATATGGGTTTGACATAATTTTATCTTCAACATATATACATACATTTAATGCAGGTAAAAACATATAGTTTCCCAGATTGTTAAATGTTATTAAGGAAGAAAATATTAATTCACTATTCTTAACAATAGGTCTTGGTGACTTTTTAGTTCATCATGATATTTATCTGGGTCTACATAATACCACATTTATATTATCCAAAGGTGATTTAGATACATGTAGTTTTATGTTAATGCTAGATAAAATGGATTTCAGTTATAGTTTTCCTTGTAATGGTCCAAGGTGGGGTGGTACTTGTGATATTTCTTCTTAGGATTCATTTTATTTAGATGTTTTTTTGATATTAAATAAAATTGGACTGGTTACTTTTCATTTGAATTGAAAAAACATTAAATTATGGCCGAGTAATGATTCATAGTTTAATGAATCTCTTACTTATCTGATGGGATGGTTAAGAGATTATATATGGTTAAACTCATCATAATTTATTAATGGCTATACGCCTTTTGGTATGAGTAGTTTATCATTCTGGACATGGATTCCTTTTTGGACATCTTCTTTGGGAGACATGATTTAGGTTCATAATTTTTTTCATAGATATGGTCAATAATTTGTTGAGATGCTAGCATGGGTTCATGAGCACATAACATTGGTCTATTTGATTCTATGGAGAGATAAATTGGTTTCTATTTCCATTATTCAAGAAATATTAGTTGTCTTAGCCTATTTTTCTATAGAATATATATTCATATATGCATATTTCTTGATTTTATCCACATGAGGAAAATTTGGTTAACTCATTAGTATCATTTTTTAGATTTGTATAATTTTTATGAGTTGTATTTTTGAAATTATCTATTTTGATAGAATGTAAAACTATCTTCATTAGAAATATTTTTCTACATCTAGGATCCAACCTCATTGATACTAAAAATAGGAATAAACCATTATGGAAAGAAAAACATTAATTCAGAGAGAAAATAAGGGACATCCATTATCATCATTTATTTAAATCCTTCATAATGGTTCATAAATAAAATGTGAATTAACCAAATCATATCTCTTGGGAGTTTCGAAATAGGTTCACAGTAAGGGTTAACTCATTGTGCACCAGAATGATGACCAAGATATATTTTACTAACTCTTTCTGAGGATGTTGCCCCAAGATGAATATGTTCCACAACCGTGTCCACTTATAGTATCTAGAAAGGGTTAAATTTACTGTAAAACAACATATTTTCTATCATATCAAAAATTTAGGATATAATCCTATAATTAGGATTGTCCTGAGGGTTTTTTAAAAAGCTCTCTAATAATAATATCCAAAATTTTCTAAACCATTCCTGTAGTTAAAACTCTAAGTACCCAACCTTAAACATTACATAATATTTCATTTTAATTCACAAATTTATTCTCATACATTTGAGGAACATTATGGTTTAGAGTTTTAAAGAATTATTATATCATCCTCAAATTAATAAATACCACATCAAAAAGATGGAACATCCACTTAGTATCAATTTTTTGCAAAAAACAATACTTTAATGATATAAAATTCTTTATTTTATAGACATATCTTTTAAATACTGATCTTGAACTCATCCATATTACTAAAAATTCTAAAAACTATGTGAAAACATTTTAAAATGTTGGATGAGCATAAATATATCATTAATAGAATAAACATGATAAGAAATCATAATGTGTGAGCTAAATATAGAAAATGTCATCATAAAATATAATCCTCAGGAGTAGCAACATGGGATAATTACACAATAAAAATGGTATAAAAACATGAGAATAATGGAAACGCAGAACAGACAAAAAACATGACATAAGAATAAGTCAAGTTAACTTCCAAGATAATATTACATGGTGGAAAAAGTACCATCATGGATTAAGTTTACTTCATAATAACATATATAACATCTCACGAGACAAAAAACTAACCCAATGCATGGGATCACAATCTGTGTGAAACCATCATAAGATGTAAAAGATTAAGAGTGAAAAAAAAGGAACTCAATGATAAGGATTAGACATAAGAGATAATAATGGAAAGAAATTTTCTTTCTAATCTTTCATCATATCATAATAAATAAAGATTTCATAAAAAATTAATTTGAGAAATGAACATAAGGAAAGTATTATTATGTAAAAATAAAGGGGAATACTTAATTGAAGAAAAAATGGAAAGTTATAAAGGAATTGAAACATCAAATATCTGTTATCACAGAGAGAAAATCCATTGATTACATATATGTCAGAAAAAAATATTATTTTTTTGTAAAGAAAGTCATAAGTTTTGGATAACAAATGTCAAAAGATTACATTTAAAAAACAATGAATAAAATATATAAAATATAGTTTTTAATTATTTTATCAACATATAAATACATAAATTAATTAATTTTTTATAATATTGATAAGGAAGGTGAATATTTAGAATATAAAAAATTAAAACATTTAAAATGAGGTTTTTATTGTAACGTTTCTCTTATGGAAAATCATAAAAATATTTATTTTTAATAATATGGTATATAAAGTAAAATATGGTAAAAATGACCTCTAAAATCCATTAAATTATAAAAATTAATTTTATAGAATCATTTAGAATAACATGGACTTGTAATAAAAAGTGTTCAAATGGAAACATTGAAATAATATTTTTTTAAAGAGAGTCCATTATCATATATCCGACTCATTACGTACATTATTTATCTTCCCGAATAATATTATTATGTTTATTATTTAATTTCCTAAGGAAATAATTTGAGGTTTATTATGCCTTTTATTTTATATATTATAATGTTATATTTAATTATTTAATCATTTAGGTTCATGTCAGTTATTTGGACGATATTCAGATCTTGTGTCCAAAATACCTTCGGTAGGTTGACTAAGTTAAGAGGGATAATTATTTCATTATCTTCAAGATAATAATAATGAAATAATTGTATTTCTTATAAATAATTTATAATTTTGAAACCAATAATGAATGATGGTAATGAAAATTTAACTACATTACAGTCATGGATATGGTAGGTGGGGAGCTACTATCATGATGCAGATGCTGGGGAGGGGCAGTTTCTTGTAGATAGTCTGGTTCAATTCCCTAAGACCTTCAGGTCATGTAATCTCCTAAGCCTATAGGCCATATAATCTTTGAGACTACGGGCCTTGTAAGGGTTCCCCCTCATCCCTTGAAAGTGGGGTTATGAAAAATCAATAAAAATGAAGGACTTCGGGCCATTCACAATAAATATCATATAATTTCATTAAGTATTATTATATATACCATATACGTCCTTCAATGATGAAAAATGAATCACATCACTTCATAGAGGTGGTAGTTCACACATATGCATGAACAAAGTTATAATTTTTTAATGAATAAAAGGGTAGAGAAATATATGATATATTACTTTTACATAATGATAATTATTTAATTAATATAATATATCTACTTTAAATCAACCATTTTAAACATACATGATATGTGGTGATGGAAAATGAATTACATTGGTTTGCGAAGTGGTATTCCTCCATACACTTGAACAATGGTTTTGTTTACCATTTTATAGAATATAAAGTGGATATAGGTTATGAAATTATCATATAAACATCTAATAATATATGATATATTTATGTTATTATATCATCATTGTTTAATAATATTTTAATGATGTGAAATAATAAATAGTACTAAAACATTCTGTTAAAATATATTCAACTTGTTCAAAAAATATCCTTTACACCTTAAGCACTTTATGATTGGTATTCCACATATTCAATGGCCTATATAAGAAGGGTATAGTTTTTAGGAATGTATTTTGTCATGTATTGTATGAAATAAAATTACTTTGGAGTGTAAATAATAGATAAGAGGTGGTTCCCTTTTATAAGGGATGGGAAGGGCACATTTCGAATTTCTTAAAGTATTAAATTAATATAAATAATAATCCTAAAAAAATGGACCCAAAATGACATGTTATGAAGATATTATTATTATGGGTTGAAATATTCTTATTAAATAAAACATTAACAATATAATACCATGTTTTTACCCTAATATTTTTATTTTTACACATGTTATCCTTTTTGATAATTACGATGTTAATAAAGTTTTTTACTCTTTATGGGTTATGATAGTGACTATAAAAATAATATTATACCATAAATGGAAATTTATTTATATTTTAAATTATCTATAAATCACTTGGCTTAAGATATGTTTTTTTTGTATTTTAAAATATATTTTTAAAAAAAATATCATTATAAAACATCATTAATATCAATTTTGAAATTATTCGTTTAATATGACTTTGAAAACAACATAATTATAAAAAAATTAGAATTTAAAAATTCTATAAATCCAAAAGATGTTATATTTCAATATATTTTTTTGGAAAACAATAATTCATTTAAATTATATTTTTTTAAATATTTTTTGAATCAATTATTTTATTTTATTATTAATTGAATAAATATCATATTAGTGTTGCATAGTAATGGAAGTCATCATTTCATTAATAAAAACAAAAAATAAATTCAAATGATAAAAATAAATAATTTATATCTTAATTGTGAATTTATAATTTAACATATCCTATGTTTATCACTATTTCAAAAATGTAGAGACAAAAAATCAAAAGGAATGTAATATTGGACATTTCATTACCAAGAAAATATAAAGAACAAAATAATAGAAATATTTAAACAAGTTGTAATATTTTTGAAACATGGATGGAAATAGCCAAAAATAACTAAAAAACAGGATAAATTAAAGTTTAAGGGATATAATTTTGTCCTTACCATAAAATTTTATCTATAATTACCTGATATACTATTAATGTGGTGAAAATTATTTAGCATGGATTCTGTTTATAAAGACCAATGATAAAAGGAAACTATTTAAGTAAATTAATTATGACTAATTCTGAACATGGAATAAAATATTCAAGAATCAATTTTTTGAGTGGAAAAAATTAATTTATGACTAAAATGAAAAATGAAATGAAATAATTGTTTTTTAAAAGGCATCTTAATTCTAAAAATGTTTTATAAGAAATTAAATTATAAAATTAAATCAAAATACTATAATTGTATTCAATATAATCAAAATATACTGATTTAATATTAAAAAATTTCCTAAAATAAAATTTTACTTTGTAAATACACTATATAAAAATATTTCTTTAAATAAAAATTAGTATTTTTCACAGTTCTTTGAAAAATGGAAATTTTCTGAAAAATATCAACATTTCACCATTATATAATTTTGATACTCTGATTTAAAAAATGATATAATTTTTATTGAATAAAAATTATAATATTTTTAGAAATTAATTATTACATTTTCTCACAAAATGAATTAAAACCCATTTTTGAAGAAATCATATTTCTGAAAAATAAAAAGGATTTACTAAAAATTGTTTTATTATTTAATAATAATTTTTAAATACCTTTATATTAAATGTAAAAATTATATATATTTCAACAATTAGTTAATCCTATTTATACCTACCAATTTAATGGAAAGGTTATAAAATCCATATTAAAAAAATTATATTTCATGGTTCATTTCGGCTCGGTATTGTGTGTCATATATGCAATAAAAAATAGCTTCCTTTTTTAAATTATAGTGAGTTATGTAGTTTATCATAACCAAACATCCCCAAACCATAAAATAGGTCCTCCAACCTCAGGGGTCTTCTACAAAATCTTGGTCTCCTTCCAATAATTCCACATTCTATTACCCTCCAAGGTTAATTATGAGACTAATGAATATCCCCATAGGCCAAAACATGTTATTTCAGTGTGTTTTTACTTATTCACACGTACCATGAGAAACTACCCAGAAGGTCCCTATCCTAATTCTGTAGCAGTCCAATCCCTGCTTAATTGTTGAGTTCTAATCAAGTAGACTCTTGAAAGGAAAGGTTTCACTTTTTAAATGATTAGAAACATTTATTCTTTAATTATTAGTTTTCTAGGGGTTGTTCGCCCATTATAAATCACTACAACCTTGTTGTGGACCCTATAAATCAAACCCAAGCTATGCTACTACACTTCTATTTGTGTATTGGTTCTAATACCATTTTTAGGACCTGACCTCCCCTGCCCATGAACCTCATGAACTAACCTCCGAGGTTTCCTATAATATATTTTATTTATTTCCAACACAACACATCATATTACCCATAAAGGACACCTATAACAATAATGATTATCACCACAAGAAACACCTTTTCTTTAAATGTGGGTTTTCATCCCTCAGACACACCAATGAAAGCTTCCTTGAAGTTCACACACATAACCACTACTCCAAGGCAAGCCTAAATTTACTATGGTGTTCTAATGAGGAAGACCCCTTAAATTAAATATACACCTTATTGATAAGGGTTGTTACATTTATTCTTTTATATATATCACTTTTTTCCGCATGTTATATAGTTTATGTTTTTATGTTGTTGTTCACTTAATTCAATTTCAATTAAAATTAATTTCCCAATTTTAAAACAAAATAAATCCTTATTTTATAATGTGAATCATGTCTCAATGAGAAAAAAATAGGATGTACTTAAATGGGGAAAATCATGTGAATAAATTTAATAATTGAATAAAAAGCACTAAAAATATAAAACTAGTTGAAAATATCTTATAACTAAAATTACCAACCTAATTTAATTAAAAAATATATAATAAAGGTAAGTGATGAATCTAATGTGTTGGAAAAATAAAAACTCTTTATTTGATCAATTGTATGGACTTAAGGTCCAAAATTACACATTCTTCATCTTATAAAATAAACAAAAGAAAAAAAGAGTTTTATTTATTGGAACATTAAATAAGAAAGTTGGAGAGAGAAAATTTATTGTTTAAACCCCCTTGTGGGTGTTGGGTTTTAATACTTCTAGTTAGATAGTACTTGTTTTTTAACCCTAATTCTAATTTTAATGGGTTTGTGTAATAATAACCACCACCCTTTATTTTTCATATTTCCATTGTGTAGATACCATGTTTAGTGAACCCGATAACATAAAAAAAATTCATATCCAAAAAAATATAATAATAAAGTAAGAGTATATGGGGAGAGGAGGTAGGGGTACTCCTTGTATTGAACATTTGTGTCCTCCTCTAATATATCATTTTGTTTTTGTAGAGAAGGAAATAACACAACCACTTTCCCATTAGGATCATCATATATCACCACCTCTTGAATGTTATCTTCATTAAACTCAATGAACATAATTTACTTGCTGGTGGGGTCATCTTAACCATCATATACACTCTTTAGGGATAGGAATAGATCAAACAAATATTTATTTAAATAAAAAAATAGAGACATAATTCAACAGAATTAGTGAATATTGAAAAATAATTTAATCAAGGGTAATATCGAGCTACTTCAGGGTTTCAACCAAGAGTTATTTCTCTCTTAGTAATTCCTTTCGGAGGATATCAATAGAATATTTGAGTGAATGGATTCCCAATACAACTTATACCTCCATGATATGTTCCTAAATAGTGGGAGTGAATGTTTCATTGTGTAACTTGGTTTGATGCTAAAAAATTAAGGGATGTAGTGGGTGATAATAGCTACATCTTAGGAAAAGGATTCTAGAAGTTGTGGGTTAGGGTCTTCTTTTGGTCCCCAATAAACTCGTTGAATTCATCTTCACTATAACTATATTTGGATGAACCCTGTAATCTCCCTTGAAAATAGATGCATAGTTTCATTAATGGTAAGGGTGAAATTCATATAGACACTATTTTTATTATATTTTAAAAATTAATTAATAACGATGAAATATTCCCAAATTGATCATGAAATGTGGGTTTCAAACCTAGTTCCTTGGAAATGGCAACTCTGTGATTTGAGGACCATCATTAGACCTCAAATTTCATTAGTTTATTATAACAATGATTGTATACACAAGACTTACCACACCGTCATCTTTTAAAATTATGTCTAGTCAGTCACTATTATGTTCACTTATTTATATTTTTATATTATTTCTCTATTTTTTAAGAGAAATAGAAATATGGGGTTTTGTGTTTATCTATGATAACTTGAATATAAACCGAATACAAGTAAAGTAATGAAATTAGGAGAGAATGGGGTTGGTTCGAGGTTTGGAAACATGGTTCCTTCATTTCGTATTTGGATTTCACAATTTATTTTTTGATAATATAATAAAAATTATTCATGGATCATCATCCTCAATTAATATTTTGAGTCTTATAATGACTTTGTAGATATCTTAGGAATACCATGTGTCACTACCTTTATAATGTTAAGTGATGAATACTCCATGATTGTAGAGTTTCCACCACTCTACATCAGATCCAATCATACATTATTAATATCCCAACCTACCTTATTCTATCATATATTAAATGATATTAAACAATTGTGAGATAAAATGAATGGTTAAGGATGTAATGAGCTAGTGTGAAATACCTTGACAAAGTGGAAAATCTTCACAATAACTCTTGGAAAACATATTATCCTTTCTATATAGAATTATAAAAATATATGGGGACATGGTAATACTATGTAAACCTCCCACGTGATTTATCCTTTAGTTAGAACTCCATAGTCATGAATTCTTAGAAGAGTTATAATAGGTTAACACAAAAAATGAGAGGATAAAACTTTATTACTCTATAATAATATAAATGACAGAGAACAATATATTAAATGAAATTAAATGAATTATGAGTTAATATGTATGCAGTAAACATAAACAACTGGAGAACCATGACCAAAGTATATGTGGGTATAAGGTATCAAATGGTAACTCAGAAAAGGAAGTCATACTCTCCTTTTACAAGCATTAATAGCTATTCTTCAAGAAACCTCTATGAATAAAATGAACTATTCATGTTGGATAAAGGGTGAAATTTCATCAAATATAAATTTTGGATCCTTCCATGGTTAGTTATTCTAACTATAATCATCATATCCTCTTTTGTGGGATGAAGGACACCTTGAGAAATAGTTTGAGAATTTCCAGATTTGGTCAGGCATTGTGTATGTTGGCCTGAAAGTTGAATTTGTTTACACTAGATATGAGTAATGGGAATAGGTTCTCTACATAAATTAGGATGTGTGATGAGGATAAAGATAACATTTCATGGAAATATATGATGTATTGAATGTTTAGGATACATTTCAAAGAGAATTCATGTTTCTTTTGGGTATAAGAAAGCGTTATAGAGAAAATTGAACCTATATTAGTACCCTGAGGAAATGTTGTTTGGTGGAAAAATGAAAATATTAGGTTTTATGTATTTTTGAGGACCGAATTTATATAATGTTTATCTTCATGGATTCATTGGTGTGTTTTCAAAAGCATAATGGGTGGTTGATATTTCAATGGATGAACATGGGCCACATCAATAAGGTTGAGAGATAATGAATAGTGGTGCATCTCTTTGAGATTATTTTTACATAGATCATGTACTAATAGGGGTAGTATAATATGAGAGCCTAGTATGGGGGTTATTTATTCATAATTACCCACCAAAGAGGTAATATTATATATCTTTTTCTCATAATAGTTTCTATTATATAGGTTTCACTATATTTTTCTATATATTTTATTTCAAATTGGTTAAATCTTATATAGATCTCAGCCACATTAGTTAAAGTGAAAGAGAAATAGGGATTCAGTTTTAATAACAAACATGCCAACAAAATTATTCCTTTTTAATATGAAGCAACCCAAAAATTCATTTACTCTTATATTATCCTATAAAAACAACAAAATATCAATTAAAAAATAAAATAAATTAATGCAAAAAATTATATCAACACCACTAAAATCCATATTTAATACCATATTTTTAATAATATCATTATTTGAACTCTGAAATAGAAAAAATTAATTGATAATATTCCTATATAATATGGAAGTTAATTATAGTAAAATACATACTAAATATAATTGGAAATACTAATAAATTGGTTCCCTCTATAAAAAATATCATATGCTAATACCATATATTGATATATTGTGTGCGATATTTCCTCTAGTTTAACATATTCTTCCAAGCGAGTTTCATGGAATGAAGCACTGGTAGTTTTCTCGGTGCGGGTGGAATATTTTCAACACATCCAAAGTCTCACAGGAATTAATCAAGGTGGTCCCAATAAATAATATTATTTTTTTATGAGAGGAACCATATCACTGGAATCATCTCTCTCAGTTACGTAGTATAAAAGAAACTGGTGGAAGAGTCCCCAATATGGAATCCATGAAATTATTAGTGATAAATTACATTATTTAAAAGTAGATTTAAATTTTTTTAGAAACTATATTATTATATTATTTAAAGTTCAATAAAAAAAAGATACATATATACATAAAAAGTTAGTATATTTTAAAACATGAGACAACATGCTGAAAAATTATGCCCAACATCATGACATAATAGTATTATTGACATCACCTGTAATATAAGATATGAAAATGGAAAGTTAAAAACTATTATGTGAATTTTTAATCTTAGTAACATTTAAAAAATTTAAATATGTGAGGTCATACCATCGAACCTAGGGAGTTTCTTAGAGAAAATTAATGTAACGATTTAAAATAGAATAACAAGATCTAGGGAAGGGATGTGCTCCCATGCCCACATCAAAATGTGGATGAAAAATCCTTTAATATCATTGAAATATGATTGGGAGACCATGAATAATGATCTATACATGCACACTAACCATATAAGGGCTTCACTATATCTTCAAATCTGATTGAATTTATCGAGTATCATAAAATACATCATTCTGACATACATGTTTGAGTGATGAAAAAACAATGACTCTTTTGAGAAAAAAATATATATCCATACAAATAAAAAATTTTAGTATACTTGTCAGTATCATCAGGTAACTAGTCTATAAACATGTTAATCCATCCTATTTATAGTTTTCTATCATCTATAGTTATCTTATCTCCCTTAATTTTGAGGTCTAGTTGATAGTTTACAATATAAGATGAGTCTCTATTGGTCTTTCTCATAATCTTATAAACTTGAATATGAAGATCCATAATAAATTATATATACTCTACGTTGATAGTATTCTCCCCTTAGGTGGAAGGTTTGAGTCAGTGGTCTCCAAATCTTGAAAATAGAATCTATTAGATGTTTATTGAAAGATGTGAAATGAGAAATAGTGATTCTTAAAAACATAATGATATAGATACAAGATAATAAATGGGGGAGGAAAAATATGATAATAGTAATGTTTCATAAATACCTTTATCCTCCAAACATAACACCCCTCTCAAATATCTTGTGAAACATGTCTGTACTACTCATCGAGTAACATAGAATCGTCCATACCTATACATAAAGTTGAAATATTTTTCAATGATTTATAAATTTTATTTAATATTTTTTTTTAATAGAATGTTGTATATAGATGTTGAGGAAACATCTTTTATGATTTAATTAAATGAGGGTTAATGAAATGGGTTTTTATATGGGATTTTATGGTTATATAATTAATTACTTATTAATAGCATTATATATGATATGGAATGAAATCAAGTAGCAAAAAAATATTAATTTTACTGAAATATTTGTATACATCAATTTAATCATATTGAAATACATCCTTACCACATAAAATTATAACTCAATCATAAATTGTTAGCAAATCTCTTCTTATTGTGACTTTCTCCCCATTATATGGGACATCTAAATCATTGTTGGTGTTCTTTAGGACAATCTATCTCCTTCAAAATGTGGTAAGAGTTTGATATTCCCATTAGAGGAATCCGAATGATTTTTTTAGACATAGAATGTTCTCACATTAATGGTAAATGTCAAAAATACCATATAGGAATCGAAGATAAAATTTCATCTTTATAAATGGTGTCTAACCGAAACTCTAGATTGATATATGGTCGAGAAGTATATTCACTAATACATAATCTATACTAGTTTGTACACATGAAAAAAATAAAATATTGACTTTTTTTACTATGACAATACATGTTATCCTATAATAGGTTCAATAAACTAGTATGTTTATATGTAAATTATGCAGTCCCTTGAAGATTATGTTGATGTAAATTATAATATTTTTGGTCATGCTTTCATTACTATCCGCCAGCTTATTCCAAATAAAATTTGTCTTTTAGAATCCACATCATATAGTAAATAAATTAACAAGTTATCTGTATTGATTCCATCTAATAAATACTCAAAACATATCATATTAGGATAATAAGCTAAATAAAAAATTAAAAAATAATTGAAGGAGTAATATGATGATGAAATTTAGACTATAAATGTTCACAATAAGTTCATATAAGAAGTATGGGGGGGGGGGGGGGTACTAGCTTATTGTATTCATCATGAAAATTAATTTAGACATTACAGGAAAATGTGTAAAACACTATACCAATGATTTGTTTTTTTGAATCTCTATGTTACCACCATGCATTGATTTTTAGAATGATGTGTTGCTAACAATTTTGTATCAAAGTGGCTCTGTGGATGTTTATGAAATGTTGGGTGATTTAGGAAAAACCCCTACTCCACGAGTCTTAATTTTATTTTTTTGATAATTAAAAATACAATTAGAAATGTGACATTATTACCATATTTTGTTGTTTCAATCAATATCACATTGTCTGTACTTACAATATAGAAATGTTCAATTAATTAGTGTAAGTTTTTTTCAAAAAAATATGATAATACTTGTTACAAATTCAAAAAAATCTGAAATAATACACAATACTTATCTACCCAGTTATACTGGGGGACATGTTTATTTGTGTTAAGTGTTACACAATATTGTTTTTACCTCCCAATGTAGATATAAATTTCAGTAAAACTAGAAGACAATCATCCTAGTCACAGAAGACTTTCAATATTTCCTTCTACTTCTTCCTCCAAACCTACCCATATAAAATTATGTCACTAAAACATTTGTATATCTTCTTTTATAAGGGCTATACAAAAATTACAACATGTTTCAAATATGTTGAAAATAATAGTAAACACAAATTCTTTATCTAAAGTTGTATGGTCTGATATAAGTTTGATTTTTTTGTATGTATGAAGAGATTTAATCTCAATGATATTTCAACATCAAAAATAAATATCATCTCTCACCCTCTAGAGTATTTTGGAATCAACATTATACTTTTCATACCTTATGATTTATTTTCCCTTTATTATCCTAAATTATATGTTTATATGGTCTGTCTATATGATATTGGGTGCATATTCATATGTAAATCCACTTTCAATATATTGATATTTCATTTTTGAACCAATATAATCTTCTAGAAATATAGTAAATTATCTTAATAGTTTGATAATATTCCATTTATACTTTGATAGATATGGAAGAGATTTTTTCAATGATAGAAATATGATTAGATGGTTAATGTTACATTAAAGTTGGTGTATAATGAATGGATTTCTTGTAGTTTCTACATCATTTTGTTTATTTTCATCCTCCTCATTCCTATCATCCCCTTGAGTTCCATCATCAAATACATCAACATCATAAAAATTATTATGACACATATTTGTAGTCTCTAATGATTTGTCTTCCTAAAAAAGTAAAAAAATATCATAATCTTGGTTTGAACCTTCTATAACAAATCTAGAATGTCTTTATTTTAGTCTAACTTGATGTTGATGATAGATAATAGAAAAAACCATGTATAATTTGTTAATCCTTTATTAGACTATTGGTTTACTAATGGTAATTCTTACACACTACAAGAGAAGTATATTTAGTGATGGTCTTAAATATTTCCACAAATGTTTTAATTTTTTGTTAGTTGTTTTATAAAATTATTGCTAATTCACAGTGGATTTTTATAAACTACCATCATTTAGCAGTGGTTAAAATCACCAATAAATTTAAACTGTTTTTGAGAAAATTTAGAAGCGTTTTTTTAAAAAACTCCATGAAATTAATTATAATTCACAATTAATCATATTTAATTAGTTAAAATTGTAATTTATTATTAGTAATTGATATTTTAAAATTTTTATTACTTATTTATTATTTAATTACTATAATATATTATTTTCACTCAATTATATTTTATTATTTAAAATTTTAATTAATTACTATTTTAAAAGTATTAAGAACTTATAAGTATTAATTATTAAAAATTTAAAAACTAAATAATTAATAATTATTAATTATTTAGTAATTTATAATTATTTACTAAGTCATAGTTATTAATATCTAGTTATCAATTTTTAATTATTTTTATTTGTATATTCTTATATATAAACACACACACGCATACATACATATACATATATATATATATATATATATATATATATATCTTAAAACCATGGTCGAAAGAACCTCAATTAATTTTTTTAAAAGAATATAAAAATCATATTTTAGTTTACAAGGACTATAAATTTTCCCTTGAGTGTCTGATTATGCTTTATGAAAAATTTAATCAATGCTTATGAAAATAACTATACTCATATTGGATAGAAATTTGATAATAATTAATAAAAAATTAATAATGTTGTAAGGGATGTTGAAAATCATACATCAACTTCAAATGACCGTAACTTTTGAATCGGGTGTCTGGTTTGTTTCCATGACCTATAAATTGAATCTTATGAAATAAAATATGTTTTGTAATATAATTTGACCCTGTAACCCATTATCTATTGATTAAAAGTGGTATAAAAAGCCTTTAAAATTAGTTTTAAGTTCAAGTACTTTAATTTTTTATCATCCAGTGGTATTTTTTCTTCGTTTAATAGTGTATTATTTTCCTTATTTTGGTGGGGTATAAATTTATCTTCTAGGATCACATTATTATTGATATTATGTTGTTGCAATTTTAGTGATCTTCTCTATTTTTGGGATTTATTTTTCTGAGGTTTCTTATGTCACATAGATTTCCATAGTATTCATAGAAATTTCTTATGATGGGAAGTTCAAGGAAAAGGAATTGGTGTGTGTGTGTGTCTAAATATATATTTATATATTTATATTTCAATATGTATATATATATAAATTTATGCACATTTATTTATCTATTTATATTAATTTATATATATCCATGTGTGTATATATATACTTATATTCAATATTATATGTGTGCGTGTTTATATATATTTATGTCAATTTATTAATAATTATAAATATTTATAGATATTAATAGGTATTTATATATATTTATGTATATTTATATGTATTTTTAACACCCCAACATTTTAGAATATATACTGTTAAAATAAAATTATGTGGTAGTTATCAAATAGACTTTAAATTAGAAGGTATGAAAATGTATAATAAAATTATGAAATTTTGATAGTTAAATATACAAAAAATTAATTCATTGGTTATCAGTTAATTAGAAATAAAAATAAAAATTATATGAAATTAAAAAATATGTATTTTTTTAGAATAGTTTTGATGGGTGCAATGCATTTTTATCTTAATAAATTAAATTAATCACTATTTTTTTTATAATTTATAAAATTTATATAGTATATATTTATCCAAATGTTTTAACATTCCTTTAATATATTTTTTACGAATGTGATAAAATAAATGATGTTTTATTCTTAAAATGTATTCTTCCTAAAACCGATTTTTCTCATGTTTTGAATGATTTTTTAAATTAATTTGTTCGACTTATTGAAATTGAATATTTAAAAATATATTCCATAATGGATTATTTTTTTAGATAACTACCTTTTTGTTTCAGGAATTATGAATTGGAACAATGGTAAAATTTATAACATCGGTAGGGTAAATCAGATTTATATTGGTTAAAACTAAGTGTGAATGTCACCATTTTCATATAAATTCTTATTTGAGTGATTTAATTCTTCCCTTTCAACTATAGAATAAAACTTTAACTGTTTAAGTGACAATTTTTTATAAAAATGACATATATAATATTGAAAGAAAATAAAGATTCAAATTTTCACTCTCTTAGTTATAATTATCTATTATGTTTCAACATAAGAAAAAATGGAAGATATAAATTAATATAAATATATATTTGTGAAAAATAATTTATTATCATTTTAGAAGATTATTTATAGTTTTTAGTAATTATTTTTTTACCTTAAATACCTATGCGGTGACAACTAAGTACTTATTCAATTGATTGAAAAATGAAATTAATGATTTTAAAAATATTAAACAAAATATAATTTGAGTGAGTTATAATATTACAAGAATTTTATTAATAAATATAACATATTAGTTATTTGAAAAGTTATTATATTCTAATTCAAACATTTTATCTCTGTATATTAAATCAAATTAAATAAAAAATGTGAAAATTAATATTAATGATTTAATATCAAAATATTATTTTATTAAATAAATTCAAAAAAAATTGAAATAGTACATGGTGGATAATATATAGACTAAATTTTTTTACATAATCCATTTATGAACCAATAATTATCTTATATGTAAAATTTTAATCCATTAATTGTAAAAAAGTTGTTATTGTGGTTAAGATTAAAATTGGTTAACCAAGTGGTTAATCAAAACAATAGGTTTTAAAATGAAACTAAAACCATGGAAATTGTATTGGTTGATAGGAAATAAAAATAATCCTACATTATATTTGAATCCCTATACACTTTGAATCATTTTTCGAGATAATGACTTTGTTATATTTTAATCTTCAAAAAATCCTTACAGTGCCCCTCCCCTCAATTGAAAAAGTACACCCCGTCATTGAATTACTAAAACCACATTGATCTTTATAAATAAAAAATAACCTTCCAAAATCCATTATAAAAATCATTATCCAAATTATAGATGTTATCGTCTTCCAAGAATTAAAACCCAGGATCCTAAAGAGAACTTATATTTTTTTTTTCAAATTATAGGTAATCGCCTTAATGAATAACTTTCTTCTTAATTCTTATATTACCTCATATATATTAGTTATATTAACAATAAAATAATTAATTAAATATAATAAATATACTTAAATGTTATTATGATCAGGAAAAAACATTTATTCACCCTCTTTCTATCAAATGGGATGTGAAATTATCGTTTGTGCAAACACACGTCTTACCATCTCCAGGCAGCAATACAATTAATTTTTTCCATAACCATATTTCCATTTAGGATATTATAATGGGTTTAGTTTTTAAATATAATATATATAAAATAATTATACATCTTAAATTTTAATATCATATCTACTTTCTTACCTTTTAATCCATTGGAAAATGATAATGTTGCTCGTGTGTAAAAATGGAATAAAACATTCATGAAGTGATGAAATTAATTTTTAATTTCCACTTTACATGGATGGTAATGATGATAGATATAATGAATAAATATGATTTATAAGATATAATAATTATTATAAATGTTTAATTATTTCTTACCATTCTTTCCTTCCATCTGTCGAAATGTGAAAATGACTTTCTTGCATACATACAATCTACCGTCTCCATGAACAGCGTAATTCATTTCTCTATATCTATATATTATAAATTATTCTAAATATGTATATAATTTATATATATGATATTTAAATAATTATTAAAATTATGGATATTATGGAATATTGATCAACATACTAGGTTCGAAACTACTGAATTGAAATTCTCTTGATAAATGAAATAGTTAACACCCATAAACGACGATTAAAATTAGGGATTAAAAATGAATTTTCAAATATTATAAACACATAATATATAATATTATAAGTATATAAATGATTAAATTATAGAATTATAATAAATTTTAATTAATTATACAGTATGTTATAGTTTTTTAATGTAAGTGGAACTCGAGGTAAGGTTTTATCATCTGAAATTATCATCTTTAGGAAATATGTTATATCACCTATCTTCTTTTATGAGGTATAAATACTAACTTTTTAAGTGTTATATCATGAAAAAAACTTATTTTAATGATATTTTCTTTTTCATTTTAATTTATTCTTGTATTGGGATTATGATTCATATTTTACCAATATAGTAATAGTTTTTTGTTATAATCTCAATTTTTATCGGGATTTTTTATAATTAAGTTTATAATGATAGAATATTTTGAAATTCTGCCTAATAAAATCATAAATTTTCTTATAATTTTATTTTTTCTTGATAATACATGTTTTCCTTTCATTCTACCCACTTTATGTACTAAATATACAAAAATATCTTTTTTAGGGTAAGATGAACTTAGTTCTCTGTTTGACCAAAAATCATTTCTCTTCCATGTCCATGTTTTCTAATTTTTTTTCAAGAGTAGTTTAACCATTCTCTAGTGATTCTAAAAATCCATTTTTACCCATGTTTTAATTTTCATAAAATGGATTAAAATTTATCTTGTTTTCATTTTTTGAACAAGGTACATTTCACTTTTTTCAGAAAATGTGAAAAGACTATTTTTTTAACATATAAGGAATGAAAGGAATTTATTTACATTATAAAAACTAAATTATTTTAAGAATCATTTAAAAATTTTAAAGGTTTTCAATGAAATTTTGTTATTAATATTAGAGAAATTTTTTATTTTTCTAAATATGTGATATAATTGTGAAATGTATATTCTACCAAATATATATTTCAAGTAATATTTTAAAATAAATTTTCAACTCAGATGAAATCATTTGTTGTTTGATCATCATTAATAAAAATATGATCTAGTGATACCATCCTAATTCATTCCCCAGATTATTTATGAATATGATGAAAATATATTTATGAATCTCATACCACTTCCATGGGTTATGATGTAATGTTGATGAAACCCTTTTATTTTACTCAATTTATGACATGATAAGATGTTTATGAAACAACTTCTTTTTTTACAGTTTATACTATGAATAATTGATGAAATTATTATGAAACTCATTTCTTTTCAACATTTTACTCAATGATGAAATAAAACCCATTTATTTTTATGGTTTATGATATGATGATTGCTTTATAATATTATGGAACATATATATATGAATTTCATTATGTGGTGGGTGGGTCTATAGTTATATATCCTTTCAATGCATTGGGAAATGATTTATATATCATGAGATGAGAATTATTTGAATGGGTAGTGAACCCATTTCAGCATGGGAACCTTCCCACTATGATATTCATGGGGGTGATCTTTGACTACAATAATATATTGGGGAGTGAACCCGATCCACTATGATGGTATCAGTAGTGATCCTTTTCTACTATGGAAATTATTTTATATGATTTTGTGTATTCCAGAAAATAATGTAATATTCCATTGTTATTCTATCATGAATCATGTTATTTTATTCCTATATGATTAATATCTTATAAACTTACATACCATATTCCATCAATCAATATTATGATCTATGGCATACCAGGTTTGATTTTCAAATGTTATGATCATGTTCTCATGTCATTATGATAAAGTTACAATAAATATATTATTAATATATCTCTTTTATACCCTTACTAAGAATTTACGATCACTGTTAGTTATGTTTCCCTTTCCATAGGTTTTGATTAAAGGTACTTTGTATGATATTTATAAGAAGGGTACTAGTTTTGAAGACTTTAGTAGGAGATAATTTAGTAAACTTATAAACCAGTTTTTTATGTTTTTGTGATTCCAAAAATAATATAATTATATGTTTCAACCATATAGTTTTATATAATGTAAATATTATTCATATTATAAGATGTAATATCAATGCATGAAATGTATGTGTCACTATATTTAGTTTGAGAGATAGGTTTAGTTAACCTTTTGATTATAGAATTAGAAAACATTAGAGAGAACCATGGATATACTTATAATTATAGAGTAAATCCTTATGTTTTTATAATTTTCATAAATGAATTAGGTTAAACCTAAGGTGTCATATATGAAAAATAGGTTTCTTTATTTAGACATCAAATAAATTATTGTTCATAACTATTTGGTTTCCTACTATGATTATTGTTTCTCACAATATATTTTTTCATTTTTTTTAAAGACTATAATCCAAAATGAATCATGTAAATACCGAATAAGATGGAAAATGCAATGATTTTCCAAAAAAGAAACCAAATTTCATGGGTGATGGAATTATAACATTCAATCTTACACTTACTTAGATATTTTAATCTATTAACCATGTTGAGATTCTAAATGTGTAAATGAGGTAGAAACCTTCTATTGAGTCATCCATAAGGAAACATCCACCTTAATTTTGTTGGTCTTATGATCCAATAGTTCCTGAGTAGTAGAATAATACAACTGAAATAATATTTTTGATTTTACATAGATGAGAACATGAGAAAGTATTATTACCTACCTATCATTTGAAAGGGAAATCAGATCAATGATGCAATTTAATCAAGAACACCAGGCTAAGAAAAGAAATTGACTCCATGGGGTGGGATGAGTTTTATATATTATTATTTAATAAGTAATTTACTCATATTCCACATATGAAAATGGAGAAGTAATTCCAATATATAAAGTAGAAGAATGATAAATATGTTAGTACACCTGAGGAAACTTTTACAAGACTTGTGATTTACACTTATGGTATTATCATCCAACCAGAATATAAAGACAATAAATTATTTAGTGGCATAAAATAAAGTATTCTATGGTTTTTATATATAAGAAACTTTATTAGAAATAAATAAAGAGCTTGATTTCCAATCAAGTTGGAAATTAATATTGGACTTACCAATCCATCTCATAGTTTTGACAAAAAAAAGAATGATGACATTCAAAAGAATATCTAAAAATAATGGAGAGAAGAAGATGGTATTTACTTTATTCTTGAAGTGTGGAAGGAAAAATTGTTTAAGTTGTATGAATTATACTGGTAAATATTTTATCTATTGAAAGAAAGGTCATCAGGTAATTGAATGCTAATGTGATGTGACAAAGTTAGAAAATGATGGGGAAAATCACTATTGAATGCACTACCCAAAATAAAATGTTTAAAATGAAATATACATTATAATTATTCTAACATGTTATAAAACCTGATGTTTAATTATTTTTACTAACATTAGGGACTAATTAATCCCATATTCAAAGAGAAGTCTCATGCGATCACTATTGGCAATGTGGAATATGATAATAGAGTGGTGAAAAGTACACCTCACATCAACAATAGAAATTTTAACGCACTATTTTATCCTAAATCTATGCCTAGTTTTATATATAATGAATTTGAAATGGAGAATAATGGAATAAATGGAAAATATTGAAATGTAAGAGGATGATATAATTTAGGAAAGAAGATAATTACTCTTAACAACATAAAATTTTATGAAGAATATAATTAAGTAATGATGATATTTTTTATGTAAAAATTTTATTCCATAGAAAATAATTATGATTTAAATATAATATATCAAAGTATATAATTAAAAAATATTTTAAAACCATTGTCAAAGAGGATTAATTAACACTAAAAAATGATGTTTAGCCAAGAAATCCTCATATGCCCTTAGTAATACATGAATCAAAATTTTCTTTTAAAAATGAATACTTGTTATGGATTTGTAAATCACTTGAATTCCAAGAAAGGTTTCATAAAACTCATCTATAGGTAAGTATATATACTAAAAAAAATAAAACAAAAATTAAATATGGCATATATATCAAATAAAGAAAATTGAGATGAGAAAACCATTACCTTAACTCTTAACTTCCTAAAATTCCCTTTAAACTCTCATATAATAAACATAACCACCTTAATAATTTATTTTGGAAAAAAATTCATATATAACCTTTTATACTATTTATGTATGACCATTCATTATACATTCATTTTCTAGTTAATGTTTATTTTCATCATCAATTGTTAGTATTTTTTGTTTTTTGGCTATGATTTGTAATAGCGGCATCCAACAAAATTCATTGATATTGTGTTATATATTCCCAAATAAAAAAATATTTTTAAATCATTAGGTCTCAATTATTTATTCCCCAATTTAATATTTGAAAAACTATGGCCAAGGTTTCAGTGAACTCCACCCATGATATGCTTATTTCAGACAGTTTATCGATACCAACAGATTACATTATAATGATCACTTATTTTTAAATTTCACTTTTCCTTTGTTGTTGAACTTTTCCACAAAAATTATTACATAGTTAATGGATTATTTAATGATTAAATGTTTTTAAATAATAATTTTTGAATATTTTTTCATTTTTTATGAATTTATTCTTCCTTGAATTGTTTGAAAAAATTTGAATTTTTTGAAGTATTATTACTCAATTGTTATATTCTTAAATTTTAATATATTTTTTAAATATTTTTTTCTGATCTATGTAAATAATTATTAGTCATAATTTCCAATTTATTTTGATGAGTCCAAGTTCATGGATATATTATTTCATTCATATGGTGATATTTAGAACATTGTTATTTCATGACATTTAAATCATTGTTATCAAGTGTGACGAATCATTTTTTCTTCATTAATTTTGAAACTTTGACTCTAATTAATTTAAATTGAAAAATATATTTTTCATAAATAATTAAATTATATCTAATCGATAAATTATTTTCATAAAAAATTCCATATCTTTGTTATATACCTTACTTTTTAATTAAATGTTTTTTGAAAGAGGTAAAATTCATTGATTTTTATTTTCATTTAATTATTTATTTTTTATACTCAATAGTAGGAAATATGTGTTTATGTTTTCTCATCTATGATAAGTTAGATCTAATTCTATTCCTAGATAATCAACCATGTTGGTGTGATTATGATGGTATAACCATGCAATCTGTGACGATGACTTTTTAAAAACTGATAAAGGTGATTGATTATGCCATCTTCTACCATGTCATTGTGATCATAAAGTTGTGACTATGAAATATGTTACCATGTTAGCTTAAAAATTGATACTGGTGAGTGATAGTCCCATCTTCTAACATGCCATGATTATATTCCCCATAACCATGATGTGTGGTTGTTCCCAACTATCATTATATTATGTGGGACTTGTACATATGCCCTTATTTAATAAATATTTGACCATTCCATGTCCACCTTCATATGTGACTATATGTATTGACCATAAAGAGTGAAAACTTCAATTGTTGCAAACATAACTGACCATAAAGTAAACCAGATCGATCGTGCTTCTAATTTAAATTGAATATTTCTTGTAAAATTAGATTGAATTTGAATGAGAATTATATTAGCCATTATAGAATTGAACGAGACCATCGATGAAACTGTGATCATATCAGAATCAATGGAGACCAAGTGAGATTCAAACTTCAAAAGTTATTATTAGTCTTGAAACTAATCAAGGAGCACTCTCAATTTTTATTTAAGTAATAAGTAATCGTTTTTGAACCTAGAAAAAAAAACTAAATTAAAAATACAATATTGAATTTTATAGACTTAATTGGGAATTGGAATTAGTCAAACTGATTTTCATGTGATCTGATCAATATTGAAACCACTAAAACAGGGAGTGTGATAAAACCTTTCAAGTGAGATACAAAACTAAGATGTACATAGACCTTCATGATCCTAATAATCTGATCAATATTGTCGCAGAATGCATGCTAGATGATAAATAGAATTTATTAATGATGTATCAAAGTTGTTAAATGTCGATGATTTAATTATTGGTTCATATATTTATGTATAATTCAATTTCAACACTGGTATGAACATGTTTATTGGAACTAGTCTTTAGGATCATTATTCATGTATGAATCTATTATAGTTTGATCCTAGAAGTGTCGCAGTGGTCGAATTAGTGAAGATCATTAGACACTAATATAATGAATAACTAAGTATAAGTTAAAACATGTTTAGGAGTGATGATTCATGAAGTAAAAAAAATGAAGTAGATCAAATGCTCCACTATAATGGACAAAATAATAATTAGAGTTATTATTTGTTTGTTAATTGTAGAACAAAAAATTACTCAAACAAATTCGAGATAAAGGTTATCATAGATGGGTTTTTGGAGGTATATTTTGTGAATATGGTATTCCTTGATTCAATTACATATAGAGATCATTTTATATTTCTTTCAAGGGTTTAAATTTGGAAGTAATTATAATGGGTTTGCAAATCCCCAGGTACATTGGGGATGCTTGGGAGGAGTTATGTAATATGGTTATAGAGTGGAAATTTTAAAAAGTAATATGTGCTTATTTTTTATAGTTTAAATAAGTCCAGGTCATCTAAAATTAAAATGAACATCATTTAGTATTCATGTGATTTTTAATGTTATAGGAAGATGGTGATGTAAAAAATAATCATTGATTTATCACCAAAAAAATGATTGTAGGAAACACCATGTATATTCTCATCTATGATTGGAATGTTCAATGGTAGTTTGTTTATCTTGGAGATGTTTAATTAATCTTTCACATGGGGTAAAATTAATATGAGCATAGGGGGATGCCACATACCGTTAGAGTAGAATTTCTGCACTAAGAAGGGATTTCACTTGAAGCCGGTGAAAATGATTTGGAAACATACCAAGTGGATGATATATCATGATAGATTAGTTTTCTCAATTATTCTATTTCAAATAAATGGAAGGGTGTCATATATTTTCTTATAATTCCTTGAAATGAGAATTGATTCTCAATTTCCAATGATTAGAGATAATTCAATTTCACATCCCTCACTTCTCACACATTATATTTATATCATCCTCCTTTAAATACAATGTTTTTTGTTGTTCTACCCATTTTTTAAGATCTAAAACTTTTATTAATGAAGGGATAATATACTATTCAGAGATAATAAGTAATGATTTTAGCATATTATATTTAACTATCATATAATCATCACGTTCTTATTTACATTTGGAATTTAATAATGGATTAGTAGTGATGAAATATAAGATACTGTCATGACCCATCCTCGGGGTCCATGTCGTGACTACCCCAAGCCCGCCTTCCATAGGCCAAGGGCTGGCGACAAGCACCAAAGGCTTAAATCCCGATAACGGGGAAGGCATTGCCTTTATAAAACATAAAAAAATCCAACCAGAGTACAAGCATAAGTAATACACTAAGTACAAAGAAAGTGATGAAATGTAAATGGTCCAGAATACAAACCCAACTGAAAAGTACAGCTACAACTAAACTAAAGTACAACAGAAAAGACAAACAGCTGGAAGATGGAAGCATCTCCTAGGTCGTCCACCTACGATCCTACCTGAAGGGTAGGTACATATAGAATCCTCAACGCTCTCGCCCGTCAACCTCCACCATGAACCATCTCATCATGAAATCCACCTCCAGATACTGACTCGTCCTGAGGTCCACCTCCGGGTACCATCCAGTCCTCGAACGCTTGGCCTCCGTCAGTGCTGTCCGTCGTCTGCATCCAACACAACGAGGTGCGGGCATAGCCCATGTAGGGGTGAGTATAATGATACTCATTAGGGACCCCGAGACCCTCAAGGTATCTCTAAATCCAACAAGGATGACCACAAAGAAGGATCTCATCAGATAAACCTTACTTATGTATAAGCCCATACTTATACCTAAGTTATCAAGTAGCCCATCTCAAACATGAGGTATCACATAGATATGAAATCAACGGATAACCACTACTTAGGTATATGACCATTCATATACCTAAGTTATCAAGTAACCCATCTCAATCATGAGAAATACACAAAGGTCATTGACTCAGCTCAAACTAGGATTTTCATTAATGATACCAAGACCACAAATGTTGGAGAACTCCTCCTCTGTCGAGTACAGTAGCCCTGTCACGACTCTGAGGTGCTACTCACTAACCTTAGACTGCTGAGGTACTCCTCCTATCGAGTACCGTGGGTCCGCACCCAAACACATTAGTGCTCCCCGCCAGGGGTCTGCCACCCAAACATAGTGGCGGTTCCCCTAATAGCCTACAGAGGTACTCCTCTTGTCGAGTACCGCGAGTTTGCTGCCAAATACCGGGCACTCCTTCCGCCGTGGGTCTGCCGCCAAAAACCGGGCACTCCGTCCACTAGGCTAGTTGACTCACTCCTAGTCGAATCAGTCAAGCAGTCGTCAGGTCCACAACTACTAGGTCTCCGCACTCCGTATGCTTGTATCTAGGAGGATCCACTCCACGAGCTACTGGTCGATACTCCAAGTATCAAAAAGCCACACAAGGAAGTATCACAATGTACCGCCTCATCGCAGGGGTATCAACGCATCAGAAGGCGCGTCAATCGGACGCTCAGTCTGTGAGTTATTAGGCTTTTCATCCCAGGGGCCCAGTCAGTTTCGTGTACGAACTAACCCGACCGTTTCTCAACTATGCCCCGAACTCTCATGGGTTATACTAATAGGGGCCGTTTCTCAATGTCATTTCCAACGCCGTTGACGGTTCGTCAAACGGACGTCCGGTCTGAAAGTTATCGGCTTTTCCATTCTAGGGGCCCGGTTGGATTTCAGATACAATCCAACCCGGCCTTACTCAAAATGCGTCCAACCTCAGTTAAAGTATACCAAAATATCCGTCTCAACAAAAGGAAACCAACAATGTCGACGACACGTCAATCGGACGTCTGGAGCTCAAGTTAGAACTGTTTCCGCTCCGAGGGCCCGATTGGTTTTGGGTTCGAACCAACCCGGCCATGCAAAAAATTTACCGAAATCTGGAGTGTAATATAACGAAACAACCATCTTGATCCAAGGATCACAATGCAATTGAAGTTGCATTGATCGGAGGTCTGTAGCCCAAGATATGGTCGTTTGAACGAATCTATTTGAAAATAGGGGGTTTGGGCCCGGTCCGACCCGGTCCGACCCGGCCCAATACCCCCTGGGTCAGCCCGAACTTGGTCGACCCGACCCGGGTACGACCCAGTTGTGCCCGGCCTGGCCTGGCTAGTGTGGCCCGGCCCGGCGTGGGCGGCCCGGCCCGACACAGGCGGCCTGGCCCGGCCGGTTGAGGCTCGGCCAGTGTGGCTGAGCGGACGCGGAGCGGGGGGGGGGGGGTGTTGTTCCCCCCGGTTGATAGAGAACCAGCGCGACATTAAATCCGTGCCTCTTAAATCCGGAACGGCTTTGCTGTTCTGGTTCAGCTCCTGCTGCCACATCTCAGTCGCAACAATCTTCTCCGGCAGCATGCCGCCGCCGCTTTCCGCGTACCACCGGACGCGCACCGGTGGTCCGTTTTGCCTGTCGTCTGTGCCTAAGCTCACTACGGGACCCGAACTTCACTGCGGAGACTTCAAATTGCCATTGCAGCCCGTTTCATTGTCGCCCGTCAATCCACACATCAAAAAACAATCTGCAGATGGTCGGGGCTTGTTCATTAACCCGTTCCCTCCACGTTAGAGATTTTCAACCAGGATCAAACTCAAATTCATTCTCAAAAATTAACTCTACAACTAACCCACATGAACGAACGATCCGCAGATCTACCGAGCAAAGGTTGGTCCGCGCTCATCGTTATTTTCTCAAAAGATAAAGATAATATCAAATAAAATTACCCTACCTCATGTCGTTCATCATTTATTGATGATATTGAGAAAGGGAGCGGGCGTCAGTTTGTTGACGTCGGAAGGTGACGTCGTCGTTTGCAAATTCCCCGCGGTGGTGTCTCCTCTCTTGATGGAAATCCGGGAAGTGTTCTTCGTCGAGAAGGATAGTCGTTCTTCGACAAAGTAGATGAACCATCCTTTATCGGAGGAAGAAAATAATGGAGATCTGTTCTTCGTTCTAAGATTAAGAACTTCAACAAAGGAGGAAACCACTTCTTCTTCTCAAGAGTTCTCTCCCAATCCTCACACAATACGGCATCTCAATTAAAATAAGGCCTTACCTTATTTTAATTTACCTTGACATGCATTTACAAATTCATAAACCAAAACCCTTAATTAATTAAAAGTAAGTTAGTTTAATTAATAATAGTAGGTTGGAAACATTAATAGTGTGAGGGAGGGAGAGGAAAGGTTATTCAAATAAAGATGAGTTAAATAAATTAAAGAGGGAGTTAGGGAGTTAAGAGGGAGGTGAGGAGTTATGGGAAATGTGAAGGGGTGGGGCTCGTGTGGGCCCCATATCACCAATATCCTCACATGGGTAGTTAAGGGCTTGTGGGTCCCACACTAACCACCACATGTTGGATATAACAACCAGGATAAAGAATTAATTAAAAATTGTTCCACAATTTTTATTCAATTCCTTATTAATCCACAATTTTTTTAACAACTCCTCCCAAGAAAATGCATCTTCGGTAATTGTCCTCTTAAGTAATTATCGACGCTGTGGTTTCATCGATGCCCTCAAATTTCAATTCTGAGCACCGGTTCAAAATATAGAAAAACTTGCTCATTCATTCACTGAACGTACCCGAGCTAAACTTCAGAAATTGATTTCGGGCACACCGGGCCTCGGAATCAGGTGACGTCTGAAACTGCGCACTCGCAAAATTCAAAAGAAATTATGAAAAAAAAATTTCCTTGAAATTTCTGGGTCTTTACATTACTCCCACCTCTGGGATTTTCGTCCTCGTAAAGCTATACACAAAACCAGGGAATCTAAAGGAGGTACCGAGAATGTATCTAAGCCTTCGGCTCCCATGTGCTCTTCTAGGGGTTCCCGTGCTTCCAGAGAAAGTGAAAAAGAGGAATTGACCATCCCCATAGGACCTGCTCCTATCGATCCTCAACCTCCACTGGAACCCTTTGAAAGTCACCCAGTCATCGATGCCCTCTCTCTGTGGTTGATGATGACAGATATGTCATGTATTTATTTCCTCAGCGGAGATACGTGGAAGACGTCTTGCACCCGATGCAACTGAGGTGGTAGAGCCAGACGGTAAACCACCTTGCCTACCCTGCTGAGGACCTGGAAAGGTTGGAAGAAATGCAGAGATAATGTGCCACCTCGGCCAGAAATACATAGACGCCATCGAGGTGAGACTCGTAAGAAGATGTGGTCATCACCCTCAAACTCCAGTGGTCTCATCTTCTATCAGCATAGGACATCTGTCTGCTCTGTGCAGTCTTCATCCGATCTCGGTTGATCTGAACCTTTTTCATCGTAACCTGAACCATCTCTGGTTCTACACGTGCTGACTCCCTAGGGTCAGTCCAACATAGAGGTGATCTGCAAGGTCAATCGTACAATGCCTCGAATGGTGCCATCCCGATGGTGGAGTGGTATATGTTGTCGTACGCAAACTCCACCAAGGGTAGGTGATCCTCCCAGCTGCGACCAAAGTCAAGGACACATGCAAGGAGCATGTCCTCGAGTGTCTGAATGGCCCTCTCCATCTGGCCATCCGTTCTCACAGTTGTCACATCCTTCTTCATACCCGGCCACCAGTGCTGTCGTCTGAGATCCGGGTACATTTTCGCTACTCTAGGATGTACTACCAATGGGGATGTGTGAAACTCACTCAGCACCTCCTCCTGTAACGTGACTGGTATCATGGTACGTCCTCTGAAAATATTGATTTGCCCTCCTCCTACAAATAATCCATCAGGTGCCTGTCCTGTGGATATCTGTGTACATCGTGTCTCACAGTTAATGTACCCATGTTGAGCCTCTCTGACCCACTGAAGAACTGGAGGAGTGACTGTGAGGAACTGTATGGAGGGTGCCCCATCTCTATCCATGAAGGATATCTGCAATGCGGCTAGCTGCTCTGTTGCCTCTCCAAGTAGCTGAATGCTCGATCTCTTACATCAAGACACACCTGAGACTATTATGTTTAGAGAGAATGTGAACCATTTGCTCAATGAACAATGATTGAGACTAGACAACTAAGAACTCATCTCCAACCTTCATTGTTTACGTTCTTCAAGAGCTGCTGAGATTTTTCCAATACCAAAAAGAGAAATCTGGTCTCATTCCTTGAATGAACCACGTTCTTTGCCTAATACAGTCAATCCTGACATGAACGACACTATTTCATGCCATGGATGACGTCGTAAGGCCTCGATGCTACTACCAATAGATCTAACCCTTACTCTCACCTCCAAGGGTCGAGTCACATTATCAGTAGTAGTGTGTGGTCACTGGGTCTCATCCAGTAGGAATCTCAAAAGTGAGGGTCAAGTCAATGGTTTTAAACTAGAACCTCTTAGTATCAACCATACAGAGTGGATATAAAAGTAAACGTCATAAAGAAAGGTGCCTTTTATTACTGCAGCTCAAAGTAAAAAGACACATAAAACCACAAAAACAACAAAAAGGAAGCTAGGAGCACCAATAACAAAGGCCTCCATGCCTGTATCTAGTCCCGCTCCTATATGCCTGCTTCCGGAGCTCCATGTGGTCCGCCTCGATCGAACCTATGCCTCTGCCTGGGAGGTCCTCCATCTACTGCCTGCTGGTCATCTGTTAGACAGGTCGGGCAGTCTCGATCCAAGTGACCCTGCCTACTGCATGCATAGCACTTCCTACTCCTCATATGGCTGGCTCTGTTTTGTTTGCCTCGCACAACCGAATCTATAACCCAAGGTTGCCCACCTGTAGGTCCAGTCCTCTTGGACCCCTGTATCATCCGTCTATTGCCTACATATGACTCAGCTTCTGATGGTAAACCCTGCGGCAAAGGCATCAACTCTTGAACATGCTCAGTGTGTAGAGTCACTAGTATAAACTCCACCTCGAATAAGGTCTTGAAGTCTCCCCAAGTGAAGGTCATCTCATTGCAAAACTGGAGCATTCGGCTCCACCATCTACCTGCTGCTGCCTGAAGGAGGTTGGCAGCAAGGATCACCATGAAGTCTGCTTGTGTACCTACTATCCTGAAAACTCTCACCATAGCCTCCAGCCAATGCTCAACTGCCTGTGGGTCCATCTCTCCCAGGAACCTGGGTGGCCTTTGGTGTTGTAACTCGTGCAGCACGCTCAAGCGGTGTGCATCGCCTGCTGCTGGGGCTGGTGGCATCAGTGGACCAACGTATGATAGTACCACTGGTTCCTCTGCTAGTGCCTCAACTGAAATAGGGCCCTATATTGAGGCCTCACTGCTCGGTGGGCTGTCAGTACGTACATCTCTCGGGGCTCTAGATAGTTGTCCGCGGAAAGGAATCCTGAAAGAAACAGATGCGACACGTTCAAACGTTTATACCTGGTGAGCTGACCTGGTTTGAGCTGTTTTAAGGGGAAAATTTTGAAAACACTCACGCAATTAGTGTTTTCGTGCACTGAGTCAGAAATCATAAGTCAGGGTCCTAGTGTATGGATACGTCAGCCGCCCGAACCAACACTGGACTCCCTGAACTGAAAACCACACTCTGTACCCTTAACACTATTGCTTCACAGAAAAGAAATATCAGAGTTATAAGTTCTATGGTAGAACTGAATCCTCTGATACCAATTTGTCATGACCCATCCTTGGGTCCCGTGCCGTGACTACCCAAGCCCGACTTCCACAGGCCAGGGGATGGTGACAAGCACCAAAGGCTTAAATCCTGATAACTGGGAAGGGATTTCCTTTATAAAACATAAACACATCCAACCAGAGTACAAGTGGAATTAATACACTAAGTACAAAGAAAGTGCTGAAAGGTAAATGGGCCAGAATACAAAGCCAACTGAAAAGTACAACTACAACTGAACGAAAGTACAACAGAAATTACAAACAACTGGAAGATAGAAGCAGCTCCTGGGTCATCCACCTCAGATCCTACTTGAAGGGCAGGTACAAATATCCTCCTCAATGCTCTCACACTTCAACCTCCACCATATACCGTCTTGTCATGAAGACCACCTCCGGATACTGACTCATCGTGAGGTCCACCTCCAGGTACCGTCCAGTCCTTGAACGCTCGGCCTCCGTCAATGCTATCCGTCGTCTGCATCCAACACAACGAGGTGCGAGCATAGCCCGTGCAGGGGTGAGTATAACGATACTCAGTAGGGACCCCGAGACCCTCAAGGTCTCTCTAAATCCAACAAGGATGACCACAAAGAATGATCTCAGCAGATAACGCTTACTTAGGTATAATCCCATACTTATACCTAAGTTATCAAGTATCCCATCTCAAACATGAGGTATCACATAGATATGAAATCAATGGATAACCACTACTTAGGTATATGACCATACATATACCTAAGTTATCAAGTAACCTATCTCAATAATGAGGAATACACAAAGGTCATTGAATCAGCTCAAACCAGGATCTTCATTAATGATACTGAAACCACAACTGCTGGAGAACTTCTCCTCTGTCAAGTACAATAGCCCTGTCACGACTCCGAGGTGCTACTCACTAACTTTAGACTGCGGAGGTACTCCTCCTGTCGAGTACCGCGGGTCCGCACCCAAACACAATAGTGCTCCCCGCCAAGGGTCTGCCACCCAAACACAGTAGCGGTTCACCTAATAGCCTACAGAGGTACTCCTCCCGTCGAGTACCATGGGTCTGCTGCCAACTACCAGGCGCTCCGTCCGTAGTGGGTCTGCCACCAAAAACTGGGCGCTCCATCCACTGGGCTAGTCGACTCACTCCTAGTCGAATCGGTCAAGCAGTCGTGAGGTCCACAGCTACTAGGCCTCCGTACTCAGTATGCTCATCTCTGGAAGGATCTCCTCCATGAGCTACTGGTTGATACTCCAAGTATCCTAAAGGCCCACAAGGAATTATCACAAAGGACCGCCTCGTCACAGGGGTCTCAACGCATCAGACGGCGCGTCAATCGGATGCCCGGTCTGTGAGTTATTAGCCTTTTCGTCCCGGGGGCCTGGTTGGTTTCGTGTATGAACCAACCCGACCGTATCTCAACTATGCCCCAAACTCTCATGGGGTATAATCATAAGGAACTTTTATCAACGTGATATCCAACGCCGCTGACGGTTCGTAAAACGGACGTCCGGTCTGAAAGTTATCGGCTTTTCCATTCTAGGGGCCCGGTTGGATTTCAGATACAATACAAACCGAGCTTACTACAACTGTGTCCAAAACTCAGTTAAAGTATACCAAAAGATCCGTCTCACCAAAAGGAAACCAACAAAGTTGACGACACATCAATCGGACGTCCGAAGCTCAAGTTATAACCGTTTCCGCTCTGAGGGCCCGGTCGGTTTTGGGTATGAACCAACCCGTCCGTATACAAAATTTACCAAAATCTTGAGTGTAATATAACGAAACAACCGTCTCGATCCAAGGATCACTATGCAACTGAAGGTGCATTGATCGGAGGTCCGTAGCCCAAGATATGGTCATTTGAACGAATCTGTTCGAAATAGGGGGTTTGGGCCCGGTCCGACCCGGCCCAATACCCCCTGGGTCGACCTGACCCAAGTCCGGACCGATTGGGTGCGGCCCGACCTGGCGTGGCGCGGGTGGCCCGGCCCGGCCGGCGTGGCCGAGCGGACGCAGAGCGGGGGGGGGGGGGGGGGGGCGCTGTTCCCCCCGGTTGAGTGTTCTTCATCGAGAAGGATGGTTGTTCTTCGACAAAGTAGATGAACCATCCTTTGTTGGAGGAAGAAAATAATGGAGATCCGTTCTTCGTTCTAATATGAATAACTTCAACAAAGGAGGAAACCACTTCTTCTTCTCAAGAGTTCTCTCCCAATACTCACACAATATGGAATCTCCATTAAAATGAGGCTTTACCTTATTTTAATTTACCTTGACATGCATTTCAAAATTTATAACGACCCATACTTTACATACATTGTTAATACCTCAAAATTGAATCACACTTATTACAACATATGACAAAACCACAAAGGACCGTATAGGTATAGTGTCTTTAGAAACTGGGAAACATAAACAACTAGTTCATAAATCTTCTACAGTGTCTCCCATTTATTTCATCATATCTAGGGTCCCTTTTAGCATATTCTATTTAATATCCATCTTCCTGACCTGGGAAAAGAAAACATACAAAAAATGGTGAGCTCAAATTCTCAGCTAGGGCAAATAAAGGAAATAAAAATCATATCATATCTTTTTGAAAATCATAACCTGCAAAAGAGATCATAATATCTTAACATGGAATAAATCATAGAAGTGAAAATGAGATCCCCATAATCATATCATAAAACTTGAAACTTTGTGGGATGCACACATAATCATGGAAAATCATTTCTTGTTAGTCATGAATCATTGCCAAGACTATCTTAGCAGACAAAGTCCATTTCTGAACCGAGTTCACTCCTCGTTTCAGTCCTGTATCACTGAACCGAAATAACCTTCCATTCCAGCCATGTCTATCTCACGAGATATAAATCTTTACCCAATGCATTGGAGGGAGATATAGGTCCCACCCATCTCATAATGATACCATTCTTATGTGTGCCACAAAATCATAAATCATACATCATTTCATAACACATATAACAAAAATGGGATTCTTGAAACATCATGACATCATAAAACAAATCATATAAGGTAAATAACTTCATAAAAATAATTCCCTCAAAACATAATCAAATCAATTTAACAATAGGGATAAAAACAGAACCCTATATTATCTTAGATGGAAAATAATTTTGATAAAACATTTGAACTCCATTCTTGAGGAAAATATCCTTTCTACTTCAAAAAACACTTTTCTTTTCTTAACATGTCATACAATTATAAACTAAAAGAAGTTGATTAAAAATAAACTTGAAAACTTATAAAGGAAGATTCTTGGAAATAATGTTTTAAAAATCCATTCATGCCGTATAAGTTAAAAAAACATTCTTTGTACTTTTGTCGGAAAAGTCAAAAAGTACCTCGTATGAAAAACGACAAAAGATTCATTTCATATCTTTTACTAAAAACTCACCGAAGGGTAAAATTGGATATAAACTACTGTAGAAGGATATAAATATTACATATTGAGGAAACATGGATGTGGATGATAAAATACATTCCAGTAAATACCAAAGTATAAACAATCTCGGATAAAAATGAGATTGTGATATTTCCCTTACCTTAGGTCCGACTTGCTTTGTACGTGTCCGAAGCTCCTGTATAATGGTTTAAATAATGTTATTGACTTATTACAGAATCATACATATTGATATGATATCATATATGGTTATATTCTTAGCTTCTTATTAGTAATATTTCATTGTTACTTGTTACTCATGTCTTTATTGCCTTTTGTTCTTATGCGTGTTTTGCCGAATAAATTCTTATTCTTATTTTAAGGTTATAGATACCTTATATCCAGAATGTTATTAGTGTAACATATATCATATTTATTCATTCAATTCATTTATATAATTACTATGTAATGATGATCATGTAGAACGAGTCGCATCACATCGTGGAGACGGTATTCCGTACGTACGCACGAGCGATGATATTGTTCCCATGATCGTGGAATTGTATTTAAGTGTATTTATACTATTTTAGTATCAATTTCACTTTATAATAATCATATATAGTTACTCATTACACCATTATACCCATCCTTGTAAGGTGATGGTGGAAAATAGATTACACCACGGCATGAAGACGGTATTCTGTACATACGCACGCGCGGTGATTTCATTTTTCCGTAGGATGGATAGAAGGTGAATTAGGATTGTTTCATATTTATAATAACATATCAGTATGTAAGTAATACTAATGTTATTACTTTATCATGAAACAACTAATGAAGAAGAAGAAGTTGAAGAAGAAAGAAATTGAAAAGATCGGTAATGGATATTACCTCTTCTTTGAAACGCCTCTTTGAATCCTCCACTTAGGGAACTAAGATTGGTCTTTGAAGAAGACCAGGACCTCTAGGATTATTCTAGGGAAGTGGAGAAGGGATTTTGGCAGGGGTTGTCCGAGCTTGAGTGCTCAAATTGGTGTGAGGGGTAGGGGGAGGAGGTGCCCTTTTATAAGGGAGGAGAGGGGCACCTTAGGATATCTCAAAATATTATTTTATATTAAAGTCAAAATCGGTTTATAATGGTTCCAAAGGGTCTTATTTCGAAGGTAAAGTGGGGATGGGTCGAAATAATATCAACCAATAGGATTTAGACAAGTTTAGGTTATTATTTTAACCTTATCAATTAGATTTAACTCTAAGTTAAATAATTTAACTTTTACCGTGACTTTTTGTTTTCTTACACTATATGGTTAATAAACTTACTATGACATGCCAAACGAACCCCAAGTTGTTTATTATTAATATATATATCCTTATCTAAGTCATTTGGCCGAATATTAGATTTTTAGGAATAACATAACAATTAATAATATAATATTTGATTTAAAAACTATTTTGTGTCAATTTTGACACTATTTGATATATGAATTTTGTGAAAGTCATAACAGAATTATATGTTCGAACCAAGTTGATTACATCAACACTAATATATCATAGTAACCTATAAAATTAGTGGAATTCATAAAAAGTCTCAAATTACATTTATTTGAGCATTTATAACATCAATTATGTTAACATTTCCTTAAAAGGGTAATTACTGCATCATCGTTGTTTCATAAATAAATTAATTTATATAAAGTCTAAAAATTATAAATAAAATATCATTATGTATGAAATCTTTTTAGATTTCTAATGAATATTTATATTCGAATTTATCTTATGTATAACCCCATATTAAAAATGTTTTAGTTATTAAACTTTGATTTTAACTATTTTAACTATTCATTAAATAAAATAATATTAAATGTCATAATCTAATCCAAGTGGACCTAAATGGTCATATTATATTCATAAGGTTGTTTTTGGTCGAATTACACTTATCCAATAGAAATAGGATATGTGTTAGGGTAATAGTAATATCATATTTACCCTTAGTTACCTTATTTACTATTAACCGCGGTAAAAAAAGTTAAAAGTTACTATTCACCAAAAATTATTTTTATCTCATTGAACCACATTTTACTTACTGATACCAACCGTGTCTGTCGGATTTTCGAAATTCCATTCACAGAAGGGGTAAAATTAAGTTTTATGCAAAATTCAGTTTTTAACCTACCACTTAGTGGTTACACTATTCATCAAAAATTGAAAGTTTTCAGAAAAATACCAAAATTTCACCCTAGGCTAATTTCGGTATTCCGAATCAAAAAATGAGGTCCATTTTGAAAGATAAAATTTCAAAAAGTGGTTATTACTATTCATAATGGCTATTTTAAATAATATTTTAATAGCATATCGTCGTTTAGTGAAACTCGGTATTGCGTACAATGCAAGCTATCGAGGAAGGTCGCGATTGCGTGTAAAGTAAGCCAAGCTAGTGTGTAGTGAAATATTCCTTTGATTATATATATATATAACATAAAAACAAAATATTACTCATAAAAATCTCGGGTGTTACATTCTACCCCCCTTAAAAATAATTTCGCCCTCGAAATTCATCACTTTGTAACAAACAGATGAGGATACTTCTCCCTCATCATATCCTCAAGCTCCCATGTAGCTTCTTCAAGTTGGTGGTTCCTCCATAAAACTTTCACCAATCGAGTGGTCTTGTTTTGTAGGACTTTTTCACTACGATCCAGAATCTCTATCGGTTGTTCTTCATAAGAAAGATCTTGCTCCAGCGGTACAACTTCTGAGCTGAGTACATGTGAAGGATCAGGTATGTACTTTCTCAGGAGAGATACATGGAACACATCGTGAAATTGAGAGAGATTCGGTGGAAGCGCCAATCGGTAAGCTACCTTCCCAACACAATCCAATATTTCGAAAGGACCGATATATCTAGGGCTCAACTTCCCCTTCTTTCCAAATCTCATAACCCTCTTCCAGGGAGATATTCCTAAGAACACTTTATCACCCACTTCAAACTCTAGGTCTTTTCTTTGGTTGTCGGCATAACTTTTCTGTCGACTCTGAGCTGCTCTTATGTGTTGTTGAATAGATCTGACCTTTTCTGCCATTTCATCAATGAGATCAGGTCCTAATAGCTTTCTTTCCCCAACTTCATCCTATCAAGTTGGAGTCCTGCATTTCTTTCCATAGAGAGCTTCATAAGGAGCCATCTGAATACTGGAGTGAAATCTATTATTATAAGAAAATTCCACCAAAGGTAGGTGTTGATCCCAAACTCCTTTGAAATCCATAGAGAAAGCTCTCAACATATCTTCTAGGGTTTGAATTGTTCTCTCAGACTGACCGTCTGTCTGAGGATGATAAGCAGTGCTGAAACTCAACTCTGTATCCAGAGTATGCTGAAGACTTCGCCAGAACTTTGAGGTAAATCTTGGATCCCGATCAGATATAATAGAAAGTGGTACTCCATGCAATCTTATCACTTCCTTTACATATATCCTGGAAAGATGATCTAGAGAGAAATCCTCTCTAATAGCAATGAAGTGTGCAGACTTTGTAAGACGATCAACTATGACCCAGATAGAATTATTGCCTTTGGATGTTTTAGGAAGTCCTGTGACAAAGTCCATAGTGATGTTTTCCCATTTCCATTCGGGTATGGGTAATGGTTGTAACATCCCCTTAGACTTCTGTCTCTCAGCTTTAACTTGTTGAAAAACCAAGCATCGAGAGACATATTCAGCAACATCTCTTTTCATGCCATCCCACCAGAAGTACTCTTTCAGGTCCCTATACATCTTCGTGCTTCCAGGATGAATAGAGAATGAAGAACTATGAGCCTCATCCAGCAGCTCCTTCTTTAATTCGGGGATGGTAGGAACACAAACCCGATTCCTGAACTTTATTATCCCATCACAATCAAGGTTGAACTCAGGAACATTTCTCACCTTCTTTTGAAACTTGACATCTTTTTTCTGTGCCTCTTTAATCTTCACATGTATAGATGGTTGAACATTCATTTGAGAAAGATAAGATTTTTCCCCTTCCATTATAATTCCAAGATCCATCCTTTGTAAATCCATAAATATTGGATCTTTTTTGATCCTCATCATGGATAAACTATCATGGTCTTGTCGACTTAATGCATCTACCACCTTGTTTGATTTCCCAGGGTGGTAATGGATTGAGCAGTCATAATCCTTAATCAGCTCCAACCATCTTATTTGACGCATATTCATCTCCTTTTGTGTGAAAATATACTTTAAACTTTTATGATTAGTATAAATATCACACCTTTCACCATAAAGGTAATGCCTCCAAATCTCTAATGCAAAGATTACCGCAGCTAACTCCAAATCATGTGTTCGGTAATTTTGCTCATGGATTTTCAACTGTCGTGAGGCATAAGCTATCACCATATCATTTTGCATAAGAACACACCCCAATCCCTTCTTGGATGCATCACTGTAGATCACAAACCTTTCTCCACTACAAGGCAGTGTGAGCACAGGTGCACTAGATAACCTTCTTTTCAACTCCTTGAAATTCTCTTCACATTCCTCTGTCCAAACAAACTTAACTCCTTTCCGAGTCAAATTGGTGAGTGGGTTAGATAATCGTGAAAAATCTTTTACAAAACGTCGATAATATCCAGCCAAACCAAGAAAACTTCGGATCTCAGTTACTGTTGTTGGTCTCGACCATCTTTCAATAACCTCTGTTTTTGCTGGATCCACAGATATCCCCTCTTTTGAGATTATGTGACCCAAAAATGAATCTTTTTGAAGCCAAAATTCACACTTGGTAAATTTGGCATAAAGCTTCTCCTTTCTCTGGGTATTCAATATAATTCTCAAGTGATCTTCATGTTCTTCCTTGCTCTTTGAATAGACAAGAATATCGTCTATAAAGACTACCAAAAATTGATCAAGATAGTCTCTAAAGACTCTATTCATTAGATCCATGAAGATAGTAGGGGCATTAGTAAGACCAAATGGCATCACTATAAATTCATAGTGTCCGTACCTTGTACGGAAAGCCGTCTTTGGTATATCCTCCCGTTTGACCCTTAATTGATGATACCCTGAATGAAGATCAATCTTGGAAAAGTATTGAGCTCCGCGTAGTTGGTCAAATAGGTCATCAATGTGTGGGAGAGGATATTTGTTCTTGATAGTGATCTTGTTAAGTTCTCGATAATCAATGCAGAGTCTCATTGATCCATCTTTCTTCTTAACAAATAGAACAGGTGCTCCCCAAGGTGACGCACTAGGGCGTATGAATCCCTTATCAAGATTCTCTTGGAGTTGCTTCTTAAATTCCTGCAACTCAATTGGGGCCATTCTATAAGGTGTCTTTGAAATAGGCAAAGCACCCGGTACGAGTTCTATTGAAAACTCAACTTCACGATTTGGTGGAAGACCCGGTAATTCCTCCAGAAAGACATCATAAAACTCCCGTACGATGGGCATATTCTTAATCGTGATTTTCTCACCAACCATTTGAGATAAATAACCTTCATTTAGTGGAATCAAGACCCATAAGATAGAAGAAGTTTCCACTGGAAGGTTATGTTCATCCTTTCATTGATAGACGATCATAGATTGATCTGGAATATGAAATGTGACTTCCCTTCTTTGGCAATTGATATGAGCTCTGTATAAAGAAATCCAATCCATGCCAATAATCACATCGAATTCCACTAAAGGAAGGATCACAAGATTTGCAGGAAGCACTTTCCCACAAACGTCAATTGAAGAAGAATTATAAACTTTTGATGCGATTGATGTGCCATTAGGTGTTGTCACAGCTAACTCAACATCTAATTGTTGAGGTAATACAGTGATACCCTTAGAAAATTATTTAGAAATAAAAGAGTGGGTGGATCCAGAATCAAATAAAACATTTGCTACTTTAGAGTGGATGGTAAGTGTACCTTTCACCACATCGTTATCATACTCCACATCGCTGATAGAAATTGCATGTGACTTTCCTTTGTCTTTAGCCTTAAGAGTTTCTTGACTTCGACCATCATCATCAACCCTTGGATTTGGGAATTGATTGGCATAATGCCCCATCTCCTTGCACTTTAAACATTGAAGTGTAGTAGGTTCATTCTGTGTATCCCTTCCTTTGTTTGCATCATTAGACATCTTCTTCCCATTATTGTGGCATTCAAATTCCCGATGACCTTCCTTTACACATTTGAAACATTTACTCGTCCCTTTAAGACAAATCCCTCCATGTTTCTTTCCACACTTTGAGCATAATGGAAAGCTCATCTTCTTTTCAGTGTGCTCTTTAGATTTTCCTTTGAATTCCATTTTCCTCTTCTTATCAAACCCATATGACTGATGGGTTACTCCAATCTCTATCTCAACTTTGAGAGCACATCAAACGATTTCCTCGTAGCTATTGAAGTCCCTTATGGCTAACGCCCTTCGAAGACTTGGTTTTAACCACAAAAGAATCGATCGATCTTACTCTCAGGTTGGATAATAATACCAGAAGCGTACCTTGCAAGTCTTGTAAAATTTGCTTCATAGGTACCAACAGATTCATCATCCCTTTGCTTCAGTTCAAGAAACTCTTTCTCCATCTTTGTTCGGAGAATATGAGGGAAGTACTTATTGAAAAATAAGTTCTTGAACTCGTCCCATTCCATGGAGTCAATTTCATCCCTTTGCCTTGTATTCTTAATAAGATTCCACCATTGATCAGCATCTCCTTCCAAACGATACACTGCTAGGATGACTTTATCATGTTTAGAACATTGAAGAACTGAAAATATCTTTTCAGTAGTACTAATCCATTGTTCAACAACTAATGGATCAGTAGACCCGCTGAAAGAAGGTGGACACTGCCTCAGGAAGGATTCAACAGAATGTTGCTCCTTCATTTTCTCGTTTGGAAGTATTGAATGATTCATAGCTTGAGAAAGTTGTGTGAGCATGGCTACAAGATTTTGCATTCCAGCTCCCATATCATTTGGTTGCTCAGGGGGACAATCATTGCATTGCCCATCGCATTCTGTATTAACACGGTTCCTTCGGGTTCCAGCCATTGACTAAAACCAAGAAGAATAGTGTGAGCAACACTAATTATAATAGGAAAACTACATAATTCAAGAATAAAATTTTCATGCTTAAGGACTTATCCTAGGTTATTCATGGCCATTTCTAAAACACTAAGATTGTGTTCTATGCTTAGACTTATCCTTAGGGTTCTTACTAAGGATTTCACATCCTAGTTTCCAAAGGATGACTATAACTTTCCTCTGATACCAACTATAACGACCCATACTTTACATACATTGTTAATACCTAAAAATTGAAGCACACTTATTACAACATATGACAAAACCACAAAGGACCATATAGGTATAGTGTCTTTAGAAACTGGGAAACATAAACAACTGGTTCATAAATCTTCTAAAGTGTCTCCCATTTATTTCATCATATCTAGGGTCCCTTTTAGCATATTCTATTTAATATCCATCTTCCTGACCTGGGAAAAGAAAACATACAAAAAAGGGTGAGCTCAAATGCTCAGCAAGGGCAAATAAAGGAAATAAAAATCATATCATATCTTTTTGAAAATCATAACCTGCAAAAGAGATCATAATATCTTAACATGGAATAAATCATAGAAGTGAAAATGAGATCCCCATAATCATATCATAAAACTTGAAACTTTGTGGCAAGCACACATAATCATGGAAAATCATTTCTTGTTAGTCATGAATCATTGCCAAGACTATCTTAGCAGACAAAGTCCATTTCTGAACCGAGTTCACTCCTCATTTCAGTCCTGTATCACTGAAGCGAAATAACCTTCCGTTCCAGCCATGTCTATCTCAGAAGATATAAATCTTTACCCAATGCATTGGAGGGAGATATAGGTCCCACCCATCTCATAATGATACCATTCTTATGTGTGCCACAAAATCATAAATCATACATCATTTCATAACACATATAACAAAAATGGGATTCTTAAAACATCATGACATCATAAAACAAATCATATAAGGTAAATGACTTCATAAAAATAATTCCATCAAAACATAATCAAATCAATGTAATAATAGGGATAAAAACAGAACGCTATATTATCTTAGATGGAAAATAATTTTGATAAAACATTTGAACTCCATTCTTGAGGAAAAAAATATCCTTTCTACTTCAAAAAACACTTTTCTTTTCATAACATGTCATACAATTATAAACTAAAAGAAGTTGATTAAAAATAAACTTGAAAACTTATAAAGGAAGATTCTTGGAAATAATGTTTTAAAAATCCATTCATGCCGTATAATTTAAAAAAAACATTCTTCGTACTTTTGTCGGAAAAGTCAAAAAGTACCTCGTACGAAAAACGACAAAATATTCCTTTCATATCTTTTACTAAAAACTCACCGAAGGGTAAAATTGGATATAAACGATTGTAGAAGGATATAAATATTACATATTGAGGAAACATGGATGTGTATGATAAAATACATTCCAGTAAATACCAAAGTATAAACAATCTCGGATAAAAATGAGATTGTGATATTTCCCTTACCTTAGGTCCGATTTGCTTTGTACGTGTCCCAAGATCCTGTATAATGGTTTAAATAATGTTATTTACTTATTAAAGAATCATACATATTGATATGATATCATATATGGTCATATTCTTAGCTTCTTATTAGTAATATTGCATTGTTACTTGTTACTCGGGTCTTTATTGCCTTTTGTTCTTATGCGTGTTTTGCCGAATAAATTCTTATTCTTCTTTTAAGGTTATAGATATTTTTATATCCAGAATTTTATTAGTGTAACATATATCATATTTATTCATTCAATTCATTTATATAATTACTATGTAATGATGATCATGTAGAACGAGTCGCATCACATCGTGGAGACGGTATTCCGTACGTACGCACGAGCGATGATATTGTTTCCATGATCGTGGAATTGTATTTAAGTGTATTTATACTATTTAAGTGTCAATATCAATTTATAATAATCATATATAGTTACTCATTACACCATTATACCCATCCTTGTAAGGTGATGGTGGAAAATAGATTACACCACGACGTGAAGACGGTATTCCGTATGTACGCACGCGCGGTGATTTAATTTTTCCGTAGGATGGATAGAAGGTGAATTAGGGTTGTTTCATATTTATAATAACATATAAGTATGTAAGTAATACTGATGTTATTACTTTATCATGAAACAACTAAATAAGAAGAAGTTGAAGAAGAAAGAAATTGAAAAGATCGGTAATGGATATTACCTCTTCTTTGAAACGCCTCTTTGAATCCTCCACTTAGGGAACTAAGATTGGTCTTTGAAGAAGACCAGGACATCTAGGATTATTCTAGGGAAGTGGAGAAGGGATTTTGGTAGGGTTTGGCCGAGCTTGAGTGCTCAAATTGGTGTGAGGGGGAGGGGGAGGAGGTGCCCTTTTATAAGGGAGGAGAGGGGCACCTTAGGAATATCTCAAAATATTATTTTATATTAAAGTCAAAATCGGTTTATAATGGTTCCAAAGGGTCTTATTTCGAAGTTAAAGTGGGGATGGGTCGAAATCATATCAAAAAATAGGATTTAGACAAGTTTAGGTTATTATTTTAACCTTATCAATTAGATTTAACTCTAAGTTAAATAATTTAACTTTTACCGTGACTTTTTGTTTTCTTACACTATATGGTTAATAAACATACTATAACATGCAAAAAGAACCCCAAGTTGTTTATTATTAATATATATATCCTTATCTAAGTCATTTGGCCGAATATTAGATTTTTAGGAATAAAATAACAATTAATAATATAATATTTGATTTAAAAACTATTTTGTGTCAATTTTGACACTATTTGATATACGATTTTTGTGAAAGTCATAACAGAATTATATGTTAGAACCAAGTTGAGTAAATCAACACTAATATATCATAGTAACCTATAAAATTAGTGTAATTCATAAAAAGTCTCAAATTACATTTATTTGAGCATTTATAACATCAATTATGTTAACATTTCCTTAAAAGGGTAATTACTGCATCATCGTTGTGTCATAAATAAATTAATTTATTTAAAGTCTAAAAATTATAAATAAAATATCATTATGTAGGAAATCTTTTTATCTTTCTAATTAATATTTATAGTCGAATTTATCTTATGTATAACCCCATATTAAAAATGTTTTAGTTATTAAACTTTGATTTTAACTATTTTAACTATTCATTAAATAAAATAATATTAAATGTCATAATCTAATCCAGGTGGACCTAAATTGTCATATTATATTCATAAGGTTGTTTTTGGTCGAATTACACTTATCCAATAGAAATATGACATGTGTTAGGGTAATAGTAATATCATATTTACCCTTAGTTACCTTATTTACTATTAACCGCAGTAAAAAAAGTTAAAAGTTACTATTCACAAAAAATTATTTTTATCTCATTGAACCAAATTTTACTCACTGATACCAACCGTGTCTGTTGGATTTTCAAAATTCCATTCACAGAAGCGGTAAAATTAAGTTTTATGCAAAATTCAGTTTTTAACCTACCACTTAGTGGTTTCACTATTCATCAAAAATTGAAAGTTTTCAGAAAAATACCAAAATTTCACCCTAGGCTAATTTCGGTATTCCGAATCAAAAAATGAGGTCCATTTTGAAAGTTAAAATTTCAAAAAGTGGTTATTACTATTCATAACGGCTATTTTAAATAATATTTTAATAGCATATCGTCGTTTAGTGAAACTCGGTATTGCGTACAACGCAAGCTATCGAGAAAGGTCGCGATTGCGTGTAAAGTAAGCCAAACTAGCGTGTAGTGAAATATTCCTTTGATGATATATATATAACATAAAAACAAAATATTACTCATAAAAATCTAGGGTGTTACAAAATTCATAAACCAAAACCCTTAATTAATTAAAAGTAAGTTAGTTTAATTAATAAGAGTAGGTTGACAACATTAATGGTGCGAGGGAGGGAGAGGAAAAGTTACTCAAATAAAGATGAGTTAACAAAGTTAAAGAGGGAGTTGGGGAGTTAAGGGGGAGGTGAGTAGTTATGGGAAATGTGAAGGGGTGGGGCTCGTGTGGGCCTCACCTCACCAATATCCTCACATGGGTAGTTAGGGGCTTATGGGTCCCACCCTAACGACCCCATGTTGGATATAACCACTAGGATAAAGAATTAATTAAAAATTGTTCCACAATTTTTATTCAATTCTTTATTAATCTACAATTTTTTTAACAACTCCTCCCGGGAAAATGCATATTCGGTAATGGTCCTCTTAAGCAACTATTGGCGCTGCGGTTTCATCGGTGCCCTGAGATTTCAATTCTGAGCACCGGTTCAATAGATAGAAAAACACGCTCATTCATTCACTGAATGTACCGGAGCTAAACTTCAGAAATTGATTCCGGGCACACCGGGCCTCGGAATCAGGTGCCTTCTGAAACTGCACACTCTTAAAATTCTAAAGAAATTAAGAAAAAAAATTTCCTTGAAATTTCCGGGTCTTTACAGATACTCTCATTGGAAGTTTTTTCTACTTTATATATCATGATATGTTCCCCCTAACACTATTTTATTTCTAGATATTAGTACCTACAGTGTATTTTTTTTTCATTATATCATGAAATCCACACAACCTAGATGAAATTATTAGTTTAGGTGGTCAAATTGTCCGACTCTTTTTCTCTTTAGAGAGTTTCTATGTTCTAGAAGTTATTGTGTATATTGGATGTCAATGTTTTGGGTGGGAGATGTGTGTGAGTTGGGTATTGAATATGTACTTGTTGAGTGTGATGGTTGATAATCTGATCTATTACCAAATCCATAATATCTATTTCAGAGTGGATAAACATGGAGCATTTATTGTTTTAGGAGATCATTTATTTCATTATATATTTTGTTTTTGTAGTCTTCAGTCTTTATTCTGTATTTTAAACATTTTTATTTCCATCACACTCAATTATACTATGATTTTCATCATCATATTTTCTTTTTTTTTCATTTCCCTCTTTTAAATAGATAAACAATATGATATTTGGAAGATCACTATAATTAGAGACTCATATTACTTGAGAGAAATCCATGGTTTACCGACCGTGTTATATCTATATATAATATAAATGAATCATTTAACTCCCCTTATGGAATGGGTGGAATCATATTTTTTCATTGTTCATGGGGAAGAAACAATTTTTTTATTTTTTCTTTAATAATTAATCTTTCAAGAGTTATGGACATAAAAATTTCTGATTCAATGTCAATGTTAGAGTATTTTTCAATTCAAGAACTTGTTTTGACCATGAAAAAATTTATATACTGGGTGAATGAATGAAAAGATCAAGAGGCCACCTGTGAAAAAATGTCTTATTATTGTATGGTGATGAAAACACTTCTATAATAGTTCTCTAAATATAAGGAAAACCAAAATATTAAGAAATAACTATCAAAACCCACTGAAAAACATTCTAGAAATATACTGTGTATAAAGTAGAGAATAAATTTAAGAAATAAGAAGTTATAGATACCTATTTATTATTTAAATATCCTATATATTCAAGGATAGAAATAAAATATTCACATTCTGAGGACTGTTTTATTGGTTAGTAGGGGATAAGTCAAGTAGAACCTGAGGAATATTGACATAATTTATAGGATCTTTTTTCTAGTACTGTATTTGATACTTTTTTAGGTTCTCAATTGCTTAATAAATTTTCAATGAATCTAAACAATAAATTGATAGATAAAATCCAATCCCTAATCTTAGGAAACACTAAAAGATGATGTGGTTTGTTTTGAAGAGTGTTTGGAGGATACAAAATACCTCACTCATAGATTAGGAGCACGATATAACCTTAATGATGTGATAGATGCAAAAATTATATGATTTATTCACTAAATTTAATAAGAATTTATTTTATTTTATTTTTTCTATAATAAATATGATTCTATTGTTTCTTTACACTATATAGGTTCTGATGATTTAGTTTATCTATGTGATTACTTATAGAATCATATGAAGAGTGCACCTATAGAGTAATTTCTAGATCTCCCAGTTTGTGACGAAAATTATTATTTGGAATCTATTTAAATGGATAAAGAATCTCTAGATTTGTGAACATTATTGAATGAGGTTTCTGAAACATTATTTATTGTCTAATAAAGAAGAAATAATTTTTGGGGCAGAAACATTATTATTGTACCACCTTAAAATTTAATTCTCATAACCTATGGACATTACTCTACATAGTAAGAATATGGGTCTGGCCACCATACCATATTTCCCTCTCAACTTCTCTATAAAATCTAAAATAATGATGGGGGGTACTTTTAATAAGTTGTACAAGGGTCCCTTAAAATGTTTTAAATAAATTATGTTGGGAAAATAACAAGCTTATTTTTCTTAAGGATGTATGAACTACCTCCTTCTGAATGGGGTTCTCCCAAAGAGATTCTAACTATTGATTGTTCAAATAAAACTCTTATTTGGGGGTTATACCAATATTATCTTGTTTTTATTATTTCCCCTAGTTTCATATTAAATTTTTATGATTTTTTTGTATTTTTCAAATAAATAATCATACATAAAATTAATATGGGGCATGATTGAGTCTTGTCACCCAATCAAAAGATGAGGATCGACTATAGAAGCTAAAATAAAGGTTTATTTTTCAATTGTTTTCATTTCCTAAAAGGTATAATTTCTAGAAAAATCAGTATAAAAACTCCCATAACATCAAAAATTTGTTGATTACTTTCTAAATAATTTCATGCAGTATACTAATGATTTTTTTCATTTATATGATAAACAATGGGCGACCAATGGGATCTTTTTCAAAAAAGAGGGAGATTGAATTTGACTGAACTAACATTTTACATCTTAAATATTAATGTGAGTCTCATTCTAATCTATTTATTTAATTAATTCTAAAACAAATTTTTTTTTGAATTATGTTTGGGGAATCCCCTTTATAATTTTGAAATAAATTATTTGAATATATTTCAAGGGGTTTGGAGTATTGATATCTAGATAATTGAACATAAAATTGGGTTGAATTTAAAAATTGGATGAAACCTTAAATATTTGATGTGTTATTATTCATCATTGTTCTTAATAATGGAAATATGATCCTAAATGATAATTTGTGTGTCTGTGACTCAATAAAAACCATGAAATGTACATTTTTTTGGGAAAACAGATGTGGATATGTGAAAATTATTATTTTTTCAACATGATTTAACACATCTAATAATATATGTACTTTTGAATCGTAAACCTATTTTGAATTAAAATGTTCTCCCACATTATTATTCAAAATTACTGATAGTTTTGGGTTTTCAATGGGGTGAGAGGAGTATCTCAATGTACTAAACTGTCCTTCAATTATTGTACAAATGAAAATTCTTTTATTTTTTTTTTTCAAATTTAGCGTCGTTAAGATACATTTTCCAATTTAATATTTTCATGCTAAGTGGATAATTGATTTTCTATCTACGAGGTTGACATTGGTTCTAAAATTGTTATATTTTAATGATTTTATAGTGATGTTTCCAAGTATATTAATGAAAATTATATTTTGAAATCAGAAAAGGGAGTATGGTAGGAAAAAATATACATTAAATTAGAATTAGAATATTAGGAAATTAAATCTATGAACTCACACCTAGGTGACTCAGTCTTTTTGAAACAAACTATTTAGGAATAAAACTAAAAAATAAGCATACATGTCCTTTGAACTTGGAGTGAAATATGAAATCGGGATCCTGAAGTTAATCTTTGAAACATTAGGTAATAAAAAACCACATATTCATCTAGTAATTTATTTTCAAACTCATTGCTTAAAAAACAGAAAATAAAAAAGTGCTTGAGTATAAAAAATGAGTTCCTTATGGTAAAAAGCATATGTAAATAAAATAAAGAAGCTGGTAATAAACCTATAAGATAATAATTTTCATTTTATAAATTAATGAAAAAATGGATCTTTATTTTCTAGATCTCAAGGGAGAGGGATAATTGAATGTTCCTCTTACTATGGTTTTAGTTATAATTAAATTTAACTTTTTATTACTCCCAAAATAGAGAAATGAATTAAAATTAATGTATGGAAGTGAGTTATTTTCATATATAAGGCATGAAAATATCAATGGTTGATGAATTTGTGAATCCTTCATATCTAGTGTTTCTTTTTTAATCTAAGAAGGACTTGTTTTGTATATTCCTTAAAAAGATTATGAAATCTCAAAATATTATTATTTGTAAATAAATGATTCAAAATTATTCATTTTGTGTAATTTGTTAAATCATATTCTCTATGAACAATGTAAACCCATGGGTTTTTATGGTAAAAACAAATATTTATATGTGGAGGAGTTTGATGGGGAGTGTTTATGATGTATTTGTTTCACAAAAAAATTATGTAGTTAATGGAGTATTTAATGCATAAATTTGTTTTAAATGAGGATTTATATATATCTATCATGGTGTTACCTCTCTTTATCATGATGTTTTGTCAATCAAAACATCCATATTTGTATATAATGGTTTCATTAAAGTGATTCTATATTATATCAATTAAATATGAAGTCATGTTTTTAATTGACCAAGTGATGTATTTCAAATACATTTAAGGATTCTTCTTAAAGAAAATGTAGAGGAATTGATGATCATAATGAATTAAAAATTTATTTCTTGGATTCATGGTTGTAATTAAATGAATTAATTTAAGACATTATATGTTTATCATGGTACAAAAGTAGATTTGGAGAAAAAATAGGTTGCATAAGTTATCTGGTTATGAAAGACACATTTACAAACATGTAGAAAGTCCACTATACAACTAATGGAGGGGAACCAAATAGATTTTTTTACAAATATAGTCCCATGAAACCTACAAAATGTAAACTATTTATCCAATAGTGTCATGTGTCTAGCTAGTGGTTTTGATCCAACTTAGTTATAGTGCACAAATTTCTTGCTTTAAAAAAATTTACCTGGCTCATTGAAGCCTTGGATTGATCCAATAAACTCCCACCTCCTATTAAGTCTAAAAATAGGGAATAAAATAAGCAAGAATTAAAAAAATAAATATCCACAATGAATATTTCTTATGAATGATTCCTTTCTCAGTCAATGAATTTTTCAAGAGATATTTTACAAAGTCCTCTTTAATGTTAATATATTATTCTCCACTCTCAAATGCTCTCTTCACCATATCATGTCTATTGGTTTACTCAATTTTAATATATCCATCTTGTCACATAAGGGAGAATAATTTTTATATATTTCTATCAAGAAAATATTTTTCTTCTTCTAACTTACCTTCAACAATTGGTTTATTGTAACAACTAGTGAAATGAAGTGGGGCTGGTGACTACTGTCATTGAAGTTAGGGTGATAATTTTTTTACCATTACTGCCAAAAATAAATGGAGGATGGGTTTATTGATCATCATTAAAATTAATGTACAATTATACCGACCTCTAAACATGAGGAGAGGTGGCATATGGGCTCACACCAAACTATTTATCAAATAATTTATTAATTATCCCCTACCACTCTCACTCATTTTACTTCATAAATTATACAATATTTTATCATCTTTATAAATATTTCATAATTTAGATGCACCAATAATTATAATATTGAAATTGTTACATGATTAATTGTCCTTTATAAATCATATTGAATTTATCATGATCTAATAATTGATTTAATTGATGATTATTTGATCACTATTATCATAATTTTATTTAATTTTTGAGTGAATTCATCAACTAAATATGAATATCTCTGTATTACTATTTAATTTAAATATTTCTTCATCACAGTTTCTATTTAAATTTATTATTGTTTACTTTTATAATTTTTTTCTCGTTATCTTTTTAATTTCATAATGGGAATTCACCCCTCATACCATACCACTTAGGCCAACATTTCACATCACAACCAACTTTAAACTAACCAGTAATGAGTTTAGATACATGATTTAATAGGATGGAAACTTCCACATACTTTCAATGTTCCCCCAATGTAAATTCATTAGGGTGGGATCCATTATTTAATGGTCCAAATATTCCTTTTTCATAAAATCACATTTCTATCTATCATAGTAATATTGTTCATTCTATTTGGAATATTGTTATATATGGTTACAGTCCTAAAATATAATCAGAAGATAAGTTGACAACTCAAAATATTGTATCCTATGAACTTAATAGAAATTAAATGAATTATATTCATTATAGGCTTGACCAAAATGAATTTAAATAGGTATATACTTGAAAAAAACACTAATTAAACATGGAAATTACATGAATTTCCACTTAAAGGAATAGAAAAAGTTAATGATACTAGATTTAATATGATGAAACTATACTTTGAATTTTTTTGTATCCATGGAAATGAATCTAATACCTATATAAATACATATTTTACTGAAATTTTAAATGTAAAAAGTATCTTGATGATGATTTTTCAATAAACCTATGAGTTAATTAAATTATATATATCTTACCAAGCCCTATTTAACCAAAGGTGACTACTATATAAGAATAGAAATACATAAAAAATATAAAACTTTAAGACCTCATTGGATCACTCATGATATATAAAATTACCATGTATCATTGATCTAAAAAAGAAACTAAATAGGGAAATTAAGCTAAATTATAAAAATTAAACATTATGTTGATAGATGTTGATGAAGCTGATTTAATTAAAAGTTATGCTAAAGATGAACATTAGGCCAAGAAGTTTAACAATATCAACAAGCTGTCAAATATCCATGACAAAGATCAAAATAAAATTCATTTTATAGAAGTGACATGATATGAATAAAAGTAAAATATTAAAATAAAAATGAGACAATATGATTCATTTTCAAATGATAACATTGGTGAAGAGAGATAACTTGGGAATTGAAGAGAAAGAGAATATTTGGGAAGGATGTGAATTATAATTAACATAATCAAATTTTATGAAAAATAAAATCCTTTAAAGAAGATATTTTTTATCTGAAAGTTGGAAAATAATATGGGAATGAAATATAATATCATCATAGGATATAAGGATTTTTTTTTGTAAAACTATATAAAATTAGAAATATTTATGACTTAAGAATAGAATTTGAGTCAAGAAAACCCCTTACATATTTATTAATAATTGATTATATTTTTTAAAATGAGTAATTGTTAGGGATTTGTAAATATCATGAATTTTATGATAGGTATAATAAAAATTACCTATAGGTTAGTATATACATCACACATAAAAAAATCAGTGAATATGGAATATATCTCAAAGAAAGAAAATTGAGATGATAAAAACTCTTACCTTAACTCATGACTTCCCCAAATTCACTTTAACCTCATATATAATAAACATAACCATAGTAATAAATTTTTTCAAATCATTACTTATATCAATACCATTTTTCAATAATTATATGAAATTATTTATTATCCATTAATTTTCTATTTAATTATTATTTTCATAAATGAATGTTACTACTTTTGACTATTTCCCACATGATTTATAATAGCTACTTGAAACTCCATTCTTTGATACTATGTTCATCATTCCTAGATTATAAAATATATTTAAATCATTTATTTACATTTATTTATCTATCCCCATGTTCATTTTATATGGGCATGGTTCAAGATATTGTGACCCATGATCAACTGGTTTCATGTAATTTCCCAATGCCAGTGGATTACATTATAATGTGAATTTATTTTTTACACTTTTCATGTACTATTTTTTATACACATTTAGATTGAAAAATTTAGGGAATTAATAGTTTATTTAATGAAGAATAGTTTTTAAAATGATTATTTTTTAATATTTGATCATTATTTGTTCAAGTTATGAGTCCTTGAATAACATGATAACATTATCATTATTTGGATTATTATTACTCAATTATTCTATTATTTAATTTTCATACAATTTTTAAATAAACAATTTTTATCTAATTTTATAGTCTTTGAACATAGTATTCAATTTATTTTGATTATAGTCGGTCCTTTTATTAACGTTTTCATTATATGACTTTATATTTTAAACATTATTTTGTTTTAATATTTAAATCATTTGTAACATGTTTTAAAAATCATTTTTCTCTTCGTTAATTTTGAAAATTATGTCTTCAAGAATTTAAAATAGAAAAAAATGCATTGAATTATTTTCTTTTCAATGTCTAAATTTAATTTCTAAAAAAAATCATCTTTGTAATATATATTATTTTTAAAATTTAATATATTTTGAAAGTGGGAAATTTCATTGTTTTTTATTTTCATTTCATTATTTATTTTTATTCACAACATCCATAAATATGTGTTTTAGTTTTTTTCTTCCATGATATGGTAGAAATACTTCTATTTCTAGACAATCATCTGTGATGGTGTTATCATGTGGGTGAGACAATTAAAATTGTAACCATTCCTTCTTAAATGTTGATAAATGGTAGCAAAAGTGTCTTATGCTACCATGCCCTACTTTTATTCCCTACAAACATGAAATATATTGTCGTTCCCCACTGCCATTCTAGTGGATGGTTCATTTGAATGTTCGTCATTTTCATCAATATTTCACCATGCATTTCCCCTATTTATATGCCTATATGTATCAACCAAAAATAGAGATTCATTCTATAGTAGCCATCCCAACTGATTGAAAAGAAAAATAGGATCAAATGTGCTTGAAATTTGATTTGACTGTTCTTTATGTCATTAGATCAAGTGTGAATGGGAATTAGATTGATTGTAACTCAATTACAAGTGACTATGGGCGAATCTTATATTGTAATTTATTTGAGGAGGTCCAAATGAGATGAAAATATGAGTTGTTGTTAGTTAAGAAATCAATTGAAGAGTCCTCTTGAGTTTCATTAGAGTAAGAAGTAAAGATTATTGAACCCATTAAAGAAACCTAGTGAATATTTCTATCTTAAATTTTCTATACCAAATAATGATTTGGTATTACTAAAACTAATGTTCATGTGATCTAATTGATCTAAACACACTTAAATCACGATGTTTGCTCGAACATACCAATGGAGATATAAAATATGGTTATACATAGAGCCACATGATCCTGAGAATCTAATCTTGGGGAAATTTTTTGAATCTTTTTTAAGAAAATGAAAATTATAGATTAAGATAAAAAAACATTGAAATTCATATGATGAGTAGAACCATCCATGATTGACTATCTACAAGATGGTTGTGATGTTACAAAATGATGAACGAGACCACAAAACCCTAATATGATATGATTGAGATATTATAGTGGAATTCATTTTGGATGATCGAAGGAATTTATTAATGAATTATCTATGTTGGGAAACATAAAATATTTAATTCTTGGTATATATGGTTATGGATGAGTCAATTTCAATACATGCATCAATATGAGTTTTATTTGTAGGCACATGGAGCATGATTCTTGTCTGAAGTAGTTTTGGTTCGATCCTAGAAGTTTTATCATGGTTAAATTAGTGGATATCATCAGAACACAAATTAATATATAATTAGGTTTAATTTTAATCATGGGTAAGAATTCTACCACTATAGGGGAAAAATAACATAAGTAGTTAAAATTCGCATGTTTGATGAATAAAATATGAATTAGAGTTTTTAAAATTATGTTTATTGAAGAAAGAAAACCAGATAAAAAATACATACTCAAGCTAATAATAGGAGGGTATTTTGTGGTTGAAGATATGGGGTGGTCATACATGTTCCGAGTTCGTTCTGGAATCAATTTGTGTGGGGTTTCAAAGCCTTAGTTTCATTGGCATAGCTTGAGAGGAGTTCATCTATGAGGTTATAATGTTAGATTTTGACATAGTAGTACTTGTTGAATTTTTTTGTTGAATTTGAATAATTCTAATTTATCTATAACTAAAATTAATATCATGTATTATTCAAATTAGTTTTAATATTATGGAAAGAATAGGATGTTAAAAATAATTATTGGTGTATCCCCAAAAAATTTAAGGATATAAATATAGAGAAGATTTTAATATATGTTGGAAATGTTCAAGGGTAGTGTTTTGATCTAGGATAAATTTTTAGATCCTTTTAGTTAGGTTAACATAATTCCCTGAATGTGGGTATGTAAAATATAGTTATAGGGGAAGTTTTTCACTCAGAAGGGATTTTCCACAAGGCTAGTGAAAAATCATCTGGAATTGCACCATGTGGATGAAACAACCTGATATATAGGTTTTATCAATTCAACAATTCAAAATTTGGGTAAGGGGTTCAACTACATTATGAAAATTCCTTGAAAAGGGAATGGATTATCGATTCCATGATATAGATAGGAATTCCATTTTCATCTATAATTGATCATAATTTCTAAATGTAGATTCCTCTTATAAATACAATGTTTCTCATTATTTCCCCCCTATGTTTTGATATCTAAACTTCATCAAACTAGGGATAATACAATGTTAAGAGCTAGGGAGTGAATATTATTACTTCTTATATATCCACATCATATGATTATACCCTTCTTCATCAATCATGGTACTTAATGATAGTGAATTAGAGATGTGATATCAGATCCACTCAGTAAAAGGTTTTTTATTTTATATCCATTGATATGTTTAACCTTACACTATTAGATTTATTAATATCAGTTTATAATGAGGTTTATTGAATGATTATCTCAATGAAACATCCTCGATCTGGAAGATACTCTTAGTTGATGTGGTCAGATTAAGTGATCCTTTTACTTTTTGGAGAGTTTCTATGTTACAAAAGTACTTTTGTACATGGGAAATCAATGTTTTGGGTTTGAGATTTGTGTGTGGAAGGTATGAACTATGTATTTAGGGAGGGAAAGTATTAATAATTTTATCCATTAGTGTATTCATGTTAGAAACTTGAGATTGTTTCAACTTGGATCTTTCCTTGTTTCCTGATAATATTAATTTCATTATTTTTTCTTGTTTTATTGATCTTAATTATTAATTCACTATTTCATGCATTTATATTTCCAATACACCCATTTCCTCTATGATTTTAGTCACTTTATTTTTCATTTTTTTCATTTCCTTATTATAAATATTTCTTGAAAAAAGATATTATAAAGATAAATAGATAAAGAGACCCATATACCTGGAGAAAGACTCATGGGGTTTCATAATGTTATATATAAGGAGAATATAAATTAATCAATGACCACACCTTTATATATGGTTGGGATCGTATTTTATCATTGTTTATGGGAAGAAATAAATTTCTTGTAATTATTAATTTATTCATTATTTATTAATCTTTCAACAATGGTGGAAACCAAAGTATCTAATTTAATCAAACTATTATATTATTTTCCAATTTAATAACTTGAGGATGCTATAGAACAATCTCAACACTAGGTGGAAGAATGAGATATTCTAGGGATTATCAATGATAAATGTATCATTATTATCTAATAATGATTTTTTTTAAAATGTGTTCTATAAATATTTGGAAAACCCAAATTAAAATGTAGAAATGTATAAACCCACTAAAGAACTTTCCACAATGCAATTGACAAGTGAATTTAAAAAAATAAATAAATAAAGAAGTTGGAGTTGTATATTTTTTATCTTCATATTGGCCTATATTCAAGGATGGAGATGCAATATTCACATTCTCTGGACTATTTTAATGGTTAGTAGGAGATGATTCAAGAAGAACCGGAAGAATCTTGAAATCATTTAAAAGATCATTTTTAGTCCATTATTTGATAAATTAATTCTTTGTTGTCTAATATTTTTCCAATTACTCAATAAAATAAATCAGCACATGCTATTAAATCCCATTTCATGGAGGAAACCACAAATGAGGTGGCCTATTTTCAAGAGAATTTGGAGGAGGATGACTTCATCTATACTGACCCTAGAGAATTATATTCCCTTAAGTAAGAGAAATATGAAAAAATTAATGTGGTTATTCACTTATGTAAATAAGGATTATATTTATTTTATTTTTACTGTAATGAAGTTAATATTGATGATTCTTCACATATCTAGAATCTAATGAGATATTTAAACTTTTATATTTCCAATATTATCATGAGAGGACTATTTCTTTTAATAAATTTATTACACTCTATTTTTTTTGAAAAATCATCATTGGAAGCTGTTAAAAATGAATAAGAAAGGTAAGATTTTTTCACATTATGAAAATAGTGATTTGATATATTATTTACTATCCAAGAGGAAGAAATAATGTTTAGAACTGAACCATAAGACATGTCTCACATTAAAATTGAATTATCATAAACTTTTTACACTAATCCACAATGAAAAGAAGAAGGGTATACCCCTATATCATATTCCCATCACTACTGCATCATAAAAGAAACAACGATGAGGAGGGGTAATTTATAGAAGTTGTACATGTGGTCCTCCACTTGTTACAAATACTAAAGTTGGGAAGATAATAATTTTATGGTTCTCAAAGAAGATTCCACTACCTATATTAGAATAGAATTAACCCAAATACTTCCTAGCTATTGCAATTCAAAATGTGACACCCCATTAGGGGGTTATCCCAGGATTATCTTGTTTTTATTTTTTCCCTTAGTTTTTCTAAATTTTCTATGAATATGTTTTTGTTTTATTTTTATAGGAAATAATACAGTTGTACATTTATATGGGGAAATAATGGTTAAAGAAACCTGAATAAGAGATGATGATCGATTGTAGTAGCTGATATACATATTCATTTTGTTTTTGTTTTCATTTTCAAGAGAATAAACTTTCTAGAAGCATATGAAAAAAAAATCACCTAAATTGAAACTTTTTTTAACTTCAGTCTAAATAATTTCTTACTACATACTGATTCTTTTTTTTAGAATACGAAATGAGAGACCAAATGAAAAATTGTAAAATAAAAATGGGGGAGTGGAATTTAGTAAATCAAAATATTATAGCTTATAAATTCAGTGGAGTATAGTTCTAATATTTTTATTTAATTCATTCGACAGCTAACATTTATTAATTATGTGTAGAGAATCCCCCTTGTTGTTTTGAATTTTATTTCTTGAATATTTAAATCATGGGTGTGGATTAAAAATATCTTGATTCTGGAACATAAAATTGAGTTGAATTTAAAAATTGGCATGCACCATTAAATGTCGTCTGTTACTGTTCGTCATTGTTCTTCATGATTTCTTAGTGAGACTAAATTTGAATTATTGTGTTATTACTTAAATAAAAACAATAAAATTTTCCTCAAAAATTAAAAATTGATATGGATATATGGAAAACGTTGTAACGTCTTGGCCATTATTAGGTACAAACCATTTTTAATTTATTATAGTCTAATTAATTAAGCGACCTGGGGTGCGCACCTGTGCACCTCACTACTGGTCCCGGGTAGCTTTTTAATTAATTAAAATAACTGCAGACATTTAATAAAAAATGTTATGTCGCATGTTATCACACTGTTCGTGATTTAAAATAATTAATTAAGGATTGAAAAATAGTAATAAGATATTTAAAGAATATTTAAAAGAAATCTAGGAAGGATTTTTTTTGAAATAAAATAGAGAGGGGGTTACAGGAAAAATAAAAATAATTAAAATGGGAGATTTCCATTTTTAATTATTTTTGTCATTTTTCCTTTCCATCCTTTTATTCTATTTTATTTTTTATTTTATTTTCCCGTTTTCCTTATCTTTTATTTTTTCTCTTATTTTTCATTTCTTTTATTTTTATTTATTTTTCTTTCTTTTCTTTTTTTCCTCTCCCCTCTTCCTCTCCCATTCCTCACATCGCACCCCTCCCCCTAGGTGGCACACCCCTCTCACCCTCCTTTGGAAGGATGTATCTCCTTCGTCCATCATCCTATTTCTTTGCTGCCAAGTTATGTAGTAAACCTTAGGGAAAGGATAACCTTGCGCAAGTGGAATCGTTCAATTTCGTTGAGTATTTTGCGTGCAGTTCATCACTGAAGATTTTTACCCTATTTTGGGGTTTTTCGTAAATCCTTTGTTTTCATCAATTTTAGGTAAAATCAATGCCTACCGGAGATCTTAGAGTCATCTACGACTACAAGGTAGGCCGCCTACTCACTTTCCCTCTGTTTTTTTGCGGTTTATAAAAATGCACTATTGTGCAGTTAGTCGGTGCCTACCAACTTTGTGCAATTTTACCCAATTTAATTACTTGAATTGTTTTGCCTAATTTTTTCTTCCTTAATCATCCTAAAATAATTTGTTTTATTTGTTTCAATATGATCAGAAACCCCTTTGGGCGTGCCGACCCAGTTAATGTTTTTTTTCCATTAGCCGGGTTTATAATTTAATTAACTGCAGGTATTGCGCATCCCCTTTATATTATTTTCAAATAAAATAAATAGTTGTTTGAATTGTTGCAACAAGGTAGGAAACCCCTTTGGGCATGGCGACATGGTCAACGTATATTTCCATTAGTCGGGTTTCTAGTTTGATTAATTTTAGGAGTTGCGAAGCCCCTCTTTATTGATGTTAAATTAAATAAATAGTTTGATTGGAACACGAACTTAATTTGTTGGATCATTGGTACTAGTTTTGCTAAAATGTTTATTTATTTAAAAAGTGTATTATCCTGTAAATATCAGTAAAATTCAAGGGAAATTTTTTCTTAATTTTCTTTGGGATTTTACAAGAACGCAGTTTTTGACGACACCTGATTCTGAGGCCCAGTGAGCCCGGAATAATTTTTCGAAGTTTAGCTTGGGTATGTTCAGTGAACGAACGAGCGGGATTTCCTAACTTTTGGACAGGTTCTCGGAATCGAATTCCGAGGGCAACGATGGAACCGCAACGCTAGTAATTGCTTAGGAACACCTTTTCTGGAGTTGCGTTTGCTCGGGAGGAGATGTAAAAAAATTGGGGAAGGTAAAATAAAATTGAGCTTCAATTTTATTTTATTTTCACTAAGTGGTTATCTGTTATGTGGAAGATGGGAAACTATATTAGATAGGTTATGAGGGCGGTGGGGCCCACACGAACCCCACCCCTTCCTATTCCCTAACTCCTTCAACTCACCATTTAATTAGATAACTTAAGTTAATTAAATGTGTGAGTTTAATTTCCGTGTTTGAAATTCAAATACTTAAGGAATTGGTAATAAAATAAGACTAAACACTTATTTTATTTTATTTTGTTGGATCTTGTGGTGTTGATAGTGGATTGGGGGGAAGAAACTCTAAAGTTATTCTTCATCATCGACGAACGCGAAGAACGTGAGGAACACACTGATCTCCGACGAAGAACGCCGAATCCTCGGAGATCGACTATGCGACGCCGTATACTGAAACGCCAACGACATTCCTTCCACGATGCCTTCTTCCGTGACGATCAATTCCGCGAGGTTCTTTTCCACGATGAACCTTTGTTCATCTCGTTATCAAGGTAGGGGTGTGTTTTTATTTGAGAAATGCTGATTCTTCCTTCCTTTTTTTATCTTGACCCGCTTTCTAGTAAACTAACGTGGAAGGACCGGGCCAAATGAACACGACCAGATACCTCCGCTGTTTTTGTGAATGTTTGGTGGGATCTTCGTGTTCTTCATGGGTGACGAACACCGGAACGTTGCGAGTTTGTTGTGCGATGCAATGATCCCAATTGAAGAACCAACATCACGACGTCATAGCGAAGGTGCGATGACGATAGCGGGCGACAGATCAAACCGGAACGGGAGGGACCGTCCCTTGAATGTTCTTCGAGCGGGTGAATCAAATCGTGATTTCAGAGCCGATCGGAGGCCTGAAAACACCGGATACGATTACGGGACATCGGGGCAACTTAGTGTCCGAAGTTTCGTGATGAAAGGACAGTCAGAACGAAGAAAGGACAACACGCGAGGCACGCTGGCCAGAGGCGTCGGTTCTAGAAAATTCCAGAATACACGACGTGTACCTCTGACGAACACACCGTGTAGTGTGGGTGTACTGTGGCTTGAGTTTTGGGTTTAGACAAGTAACACATGGCGTGTGACCCCGACCACACGACGTGTAATCTCTACGCAGAATAGCAGAAACAGCTTCGCGAGACATGGCGTGTATTATGGAAAATACACGGACACGAGCAGCAATACACGGCCAAGAGGCACGACGTGTATTCTCTTCACTGAAGGGCAGAAGCGGCTTCGTGGGACTCGGCCTGTATTCCGGGGATACACAGACATAGAGTGGAGTACACGAGCATGTACTCCACTACACGACCAGGCATGGCCAGCATACACGGAGCCGACTCCAGATGTTTGGCCACAACGTGTAACCATACCACACGCCATGTACATACTTTTTACACGAACAGACCATCGACACGGGCTATGGTACACGGACAGAACCCGTGGATAGAAGACACGGCATGTAACCATACCACACGCTGTGTAGGTTCTTTTTTCACACGACCAGCCCTGCGACACGGGCTATAACACACGGGCAATACCCGATGTCGGATGACACAACATGTATCGTATATCTACATGTCGTGTACTTTTGGAAAATGGTTTGGTCGTCTTGTTCATGGTGACATGGGCACGTTTTTCTTGGTTTTCCTCTAAGAGGTGGGAAAGAACGTTGGGTTACATCATCCCTAGTCTTCGTGACAATTGATGTATCCATCCCTTTAACTTGAGGAGAGGATCCTCCCGAAACGAGCTTGCTATGTGCAGGAACCCTAGAGCTGGCTGCGACTGCGACGTCGAAGAAGACAGCACGGGAATCCTCCATGGGTTCGAAAACGACAACTACAACACTCAGCGTGTCCCTGTGGATCAGTGCTTACCGATCCTGTGTGGATCAGATCCTGTGTGGGTCAGCACTCAGTGGTCCTGTGTGGGCCAGCGCCTACAGATCCTGTGTGGGTCATTGCCGGGGTTAGTTACCTATCGATCCTTTGTGGGTCATTGTGGGGGTTAGTTACCTATCGATCCATTGTGGGTCACTGTGGGGGTTTGTAGCTATCGATCCTGTGTGTGTCTGATGACTTAGATGAATCAGTGGCTACATCTGATCATCTCTATCGTCTTACGAAGATGTACACCTGTGTGAGATGAATCTTGACTTTCAATCTTTATCTTCGATGTGATTAACTTGATTTTCTGTGTGGATTGTGTTGTTCTATCCTGTGTGGATGTTATCGAACTTGGGATCAGATGTTGGATCCGAACCAGAATTGATGACTTAGGTATATGTATGGGCATATACCTAAGTAGTGTCGGATGTTACTTCGTGATTGTATCTTTCCTCTGTGGATGATCCTTTGTGGATTCTGGGAGACCTTCGGGGGTGTCGGGGTCCCTACTGAGTAGCTTATACTCACCTCTGCATGGGATATGCCCACACAACATTGTGTTGGTTGCAGACGATGGACAACGATGATCGTGGTTGAGGCTTGCGGAGAAGGACGGTACCTGGAGGTGGACTACTGGGCGGGACATACACGGAGCGGACGACTAGACCCGAGGAGCTATGGAGGCTATCTGTACCCACCCTTTAGGTGGGACTTCCAGTGGACATCTCGAGGTTGTGGCTTTACTTTTCAGTTGCTGTACTCCCTTTTTCGGTTGTACTTTACTTTCAGTTTGGGTTTGTATTCTGGACCACTTACTTCTCTGCACTTACTGTTGTACCCAGTTTTTACTTAGTGTTTACTTCTGCTTGCTTGCTCTGTGGTGTTTGTTTACTTTACAAAGGCAATGTCTTCCCTTTTTACCGGGAATTACGCCTTGGTGCTAGTCGCCAGCCCCTGGCCTATGGAAGGTGGGCTTGGGGTAGCACGGCATGGGCCCCGAGGACAGGTCATGACAAATTGGTATCAAAGGATTTCGGTTCTACCGCATAACTCATGACTCTGATCTTTTTCTCTGTGAAGCAATAGTGTTAAGAGTATTGAGTGTGGTTATCAGTCCAGGGAGTCCAGTGTTGGTGCGGTGGCCGATGTATCCGTACACCAGGACCCTGACTTCTGATTTCCGACTTAATACACGAAAACATTGATTGCACGTGTGTTACAAGTTTTCTTTGTGATTACATTGTGTCCGCTCACCAGGTATACTGTATTAACCGTGGCGCACCTGTTTCTTTTCAGGATGGCCCCATGACGGCAGCCAGCTAGGGTTCCGAGTTTTGTATGTGACGACAGCCCACCGAGCGACGAGGCCTCGGTGCAGGGCCCTATTACTGTAGAGGCACCAGTGGTACCACTACCCATCGAGACACCGATGCTACCAACCCCAGCCACTGATGATGCGCGTCGCCTTAGTGCACTGCACGAGTTTCAGCGTCAGTGACCGCCCAGGTTCCACGGGGAGACGGACCCTCAGGTAGCCGAGGATTGGTTGGAGGAATTTGTACGAGTTTCCAGGTTAGTGAGGACACCATCTGACCTCATGGTGATCCTCGCAGCGAGCCTCCTGCACGCAGAAGAAGGAAGATGGTGGATCTTGATTCTCCTGGTGCACGACAAGGAATCTCCACTCTGGACGGACTTTGAGAGCCTCTTTCGCTCGGAGTTCGTCCCGGTCACCCTCCGTGCGGTGCGCATCCAGGAGCTTCTATAGCTGCAACATGGCAGCTTGATAGTTTTCCAGTACTTGGAGAGATTTACCGATCTCTCGCGCTATTTGACGGACATGGTACGAGACCAATTCTTATGGTCCCAGACCTTTGAGCAGGGATTGAGGCATGAGATCAGGGCATCGATGATCTCCCTCAGCATTTCGACACAGGAAGGGGTACTGGAGCGAGCCCTTCTGATCGAGAGCTTCCTTGCCGAGCCTACATCAGCAGCGAGACCTACCGCAAGACGGAACGTAGCAAAGTCTTCTGCTGCAGGCAGTCGACGGATGAATCATGGGTCCAGGTAGACCATACCCTCAGGCAGACGACCTCAGGGCACTGGCTCAGAGGTGCGGGGCACACATCGTAGAGCCAGTCTTTCGAGAGGCAGATAGTTCTACGCATGCGGCGGGCAGGGCCACATGGCTCGTGACTGCCCGACCCGCTATACCGAGGAGTAGCAGATGGTTGAGGGACTACCCAGGAAGAGGCAGAGGGTCGACTGTGTCAGTCCATAGTGAGCAGGTAGATGAGGAAGAGGAGCTGGCTGAGCAGCAGGTGGTGGGCGATGCTTTGAGGCTCTACCACCACCACCACCAGGAGGTCCACCCCGACCACAGGGAGCTGGTGGGAAGAGACAGACACAGCTTCAGGCAGTCGATTCCTATGACCACGACACACCCAAGATGATTCGAGGTACTATCTGTGTCTATTCCACCCTTGCTATAGTTCTTATAGACACAGGAGCGAGTCATTATTTCATAGTCGCTTCCCTTGTTCGGATCTCAGAGATTCTGATAGAGCCGTTGGCTCAATCCTTACGGCTAGAGACTCCTATGGGAGCAGACTCGACAGCACTGGTGGCCTGGCATGAAGAAGGATATGGCAGAGTTCGTTTCTTGATGCCTCACATGACAGTAGGTGAAGGCGAAGTACCAGGTACCAGCAGGCTTGGTACAACCCTTGGAGGTCCCGGAGTGGAAGTGAGACGGGATATCTATGGACTTCGTGACTGGAATTCCACGCACTTCCAGAGGTCACGACTCCATTTGGGTGATAGTCGACCGACTCACCAAGTCGGCTCACTTCTTACCCATCAGAGAGCAGGGCTCAGTGGAGAGCTTGGGACGCCTCTACGTTCAGGAGATTGTACGGCTTCATGGTGTGCCATCATCTATCATCTCCGATCGAGATGCTCGCTTTACTTACCGGCTTTGGAAGGGATTGAAGGAGGAATTCAGGACGCAACTACGTCTGATCACCTCCTTTCACCCCCAGACAGATGGTCAGATGGAGAGGACCATTTAGACTCTCGAGGACATGCTCTGCGCATGTGTCCTCGACCTTGGTCACAGCTGGGAGGACCACCTACCCTTGGTGGAGTTCGCATACAACAACAGCTACCACTCCACCATCGGGATGACACCATACAAGGCATTGTACAGACGACATTGCAAATCACCTCTATGCTAGATAGACCCTAGAGAGTCAGCACTTGTGGGACCGGAGATGGTCCAGGCCACGACATAGAAGGTCCAGGTCATCTAGGAGCGGATGAGGATAGCTCAGAGCCGGAAGAAGTCTTATGCTGACAGAAGGAAGAGGCCACTGGAGTTCGAGGATGGCGACCACGTCTTCTTGTGGGTCTCACCTCGACGTGGATTACGGAGATTTTGCTAAGGCATCAAGTTGTCTCCGTGCTTCATCGGACCATTCCTGGTCCTCAGCAGGATTGGCGAGGTGGCTTATCGCCTGGCTCTACCACCTCAGTTTCACCGGGTTCACGACGTCTTCCACGTATCTCAGCTGAGGAGATACGTGCACGGCCCGACGCATTTCATTGACCATTGGGAGCTATAAATAGACGATGGGGCGACTTTTGTGGAGGTCCCAGTGGAGATCGAGGATCGACAGGAGTGGGTCCTACATGGACAGTCGATTCCTCTAGTGCGCATCAGATGACAGCACGGGAACCTCCAAGAGAGCACTTGGGAGCGGGAGGCTTAGATGTGTGCACAGTACCCACATTTGTTCCCCTAGTTTATGAGGTATCTTTACGGGGACGTAAAGCCCTGAGGTGGGAGTAATGTAAAGACGCGTAAAATTCAAGGCAAATTTTTTCTTAATTTTCTTTGGGATTTTACAAGAACGCAGTTTATGAAGGCACCTGATTCTGAGGCCCGGTGAGCCCGGGGTAATTTTCCGAAGTTTAGATCGGGTACGTTCAGTTAATGAACAAGGGGGATTTCCTAACTTTTGGAACGGTGCTCGGAATCGAATTCCGAGGGCACCGATGGAACCACAACGTCGTTAATTGCTTAGGAACACCTTTTCCGGAGTTTCGTTTGCTCAGGAGGAGATGTAAAAAAACTGTGGAAGGTAAAATAAAATTAAGCTTCAATTTTATTTTATTTTCACTAAGTGGTTATCCGTTATGTGGAAGTTGGGAAACTATCTTAGATAGGTTATGAGGGCGGTGGGGCCCACACAAACCCCACCCCTTAATATTCCCTAACTCCTTCAACTCACCATTTAATTAGATAACTTAAGTTAATTAAATGTGTGACTTTAATTTGAGTGTTTGAAATTCAAATACTTAAGGCATAGGTAATAAAATAAGACTAAACACTTATTTTATTTTTTTTGTTGGAGCTTGTGGTGTTGAGAGTGGATTGGGGGGAAGAAACTCTAAAGTTATTCTTCATCGTTGAAGAATGCGAAGAACGCGAGGAACACACCGATCTCCAATGAAGAACGCTAAATCCTCAGAGATCGACTACGCGACGCCGTATACCACGACGCCAACGACGTTCCTTCCGCGACACCTTCTTCCACGAAGATCAATTCCAAGATGTTCTTTTCCGTGAAGAACCTTCGTTCATCTCATTATCAAGGTAGGGGTTTGTTTTTATTTGATCAATGCTGATTCTTCCTTCCTTTGTTTATCTTGACCCGCTTTCTACCAAAATAACGTGGAAGGACCGGGCCAAACGAACACGACCCGATCCCTCCGCCATTTTTGTGAATGTTTGGTTGGATCTTTGTGTTCTTCATGGGTGACGAACACCGGAACGTTGCGAGTTCATTATGAGACGCAACGATCCCAATTGAAGACCCAACATCACGACGTCCTAGAGAAGGTGCGACGACGATAGTGGGCGACGGATCAAACCGGAACGGGAGGGACCGTCCATTGACCGTTCTTCAAGTGGGTGAATCAAATCGTGATTTCGGAGCCGATCGGAGGCCCGAAAACACCGGAGATGATTACGGGACATCAGGGCGACTTAGTGTCTGAAGTTTTGTGATGAACAGACCGTCAGAACGAAGAATGAACAACACGGGAGGTGCGCTGGCCGGAGGCATCGGTTTTGGAAAATTCCATAATACACGGCGTGTACCTCTGACGAACACGCCGTGTGGTGTGGGTGTACCATGGCTTGAGTTTTGGGTTTAGAAAAGTAACACACGGCGTGTGACCCCAGCCACATGGCGTGTAATCTCTACGCAGAATAGCAGAAACAGCTTCGCGAGACATGGCGTGTATTCTAGAAAATACACGGACACGGGAAGAAATACATGGCCAAGAGACACGACCTGTATTCTGTTCACAGAAGGGAAGAAGCGGCTTCGCAGGACTCGGCGTGTATTCCGGGGATACACAGATATAGAGTAGAGTACACGGGCATGTACTCCACCACACGACCAGGCATGGCCAGCATACACGGAGCCAACCTCAGATGTTTGGCCATAACATGTTACCATACCACACGCTGTGTACATACTTTTTACACGATCAACCCATCAAAACGGGCTGTGGTACATGGACAGTACCCGTGGACAGAAGACACGACGTGTAACCATACCACACCCTGTGTATGTTCTTTTTTTACACGAATAGCCCTACGACACGGGCCGTAACACACGGGCAGTACCCGGTGTTTGATGACACAGCGTGTATTGTATATCTACATGCTGTGTACTTTTGGAAAATGGTTTGGTCGTCTTGTTCTCGGTGAATTGGGCACGTTTTTTTGGGTTTTCCCTTAAGATGTGGGATGAAACGTTGGGTTACATCATCCCTGGTCTTCGTGACGGTTGATGTATCCATTCTTTTGACTCGAGGAGAGGATCCTCCCGAAACAATCTTGCTGTGTGTGGGAACCCTAGAGCTGGCTGCGACTGCGACGACGAAGAAGACAACACGAGAATCCTCCGTGGGTTCGACAGTGACGACTACAACACTCAGCGATTCCCTGTGGATCAGTGCTTACCGATCCTGTGTGGATCAGATCCTGTGTGGGTCAGCGCTCAGTGGTCCTGTGTGGGCCAGCGCCTACAGATCATGTGTGGGTCCGATCCTGTGTGGGTCATTGTGGGGGTTAGTTACCTATCGATCCTTTGTGGGTCATTACGGGGGTTGATTACCTATCGATCCTTTGTGGGTCATTGCAGGGGTTAGTACCTATCAATCCTGTGTGGGTCCGAAGGCTTAAATGAATCAGTGGCTACATCTGATCATCTCTATCATCTTACAAAGATGTATACCTATGTGAGATGAATCTTGACTTTCAATCTTTATCTTCGATGTGATTGACTTGCTTTCCTGTGTGTATTGTGTTGTGCTATCCTGTGTGGAAGTGATCGAACTTGGCCTCAGGTGTTGGAGCCGAACCAGAATTGATGACTTAGGTATATGTATGGGCATATACCTAAGTACTGTCAGATATTACTTCTTGATTGTATCTTTCCTCTGTGGATTATCCTTTGTGGATTCTGGGCGCCCTTCAGGGGTCTCGGGGCCCCTACTGAGTAGCTTATACTCACCCCTGCACGGGATATGCCCGCACAACGTATGTTGGTTGCAGATGAAGGACAACGCTGATCGTGGTTGAGGCTTGCAGAGTAGGACGGTACCTAGAGGTGGACCACTGGGCGGGATGTACTTGGAGCGGACGACATGACCTGAGGAGTTGTGGAGGCTATCTGTACCCACCCTTCAGGTGGGACTTCCAGTGGACAACTCGAGGCTACGGATTTACTTTTCAGTTGTTGTACTCCCTTTTTCAGATGTACTTTACTTTCAGTTTTGGGTTTGTATTCTGGCCCACTTACTTTTCCTCACTTACTGTTGTACCCAGTTTTTACTTAGTGTTTACTTCTGCTTTCTTGCTCTGTGGTGTTTGTTTACTTTACAAAGGCAATGCCATCCCTTTTTACCAGGAATTACGCCTTGGTGATAGTCACCAGCCCCTGGCCTATGGAAGGCTGGCTTGGGGTAGTCATGGCACGGGCCCCGAGGACGGGTCATGACATATCCACTGATGTTGATATGGTATATTTCCTTGTTAAGTTGTTATGATGCAATGATTAATTTATACCTTGTGATGCATGAATGTATCTGGTTAGTTTTCAATCTGCGAGTTGATATGATGATTATGTTATATCTGCTACTATGAAAACATTAATTAAATTCATGGTGGGTAAAGGAGGTGGGTCCCATATTAAGGGCCACACTAAGACCCCCCGTGCCTAACTGGTTACCTCTATGTGCTAGGGGGAGGGGTTATTGGCTTTTCCGGAGCGAGACTTCCCTGGGCTTTGTAATACTTATGAGTGATACCATTTCCAAAAGGGAACATTGGAAAAAATCTGTTGGTAATGTGACTAATCCATCCTTGGATGACACTCGACCCCTTTTTGTGAGATCGGGACAGACTCAGGGTAAAGCCATGCCTCGAGCGATACTTGGTCTTTCGAAAGATTACTTTGGACATGCTCAGTGGTATTTGAATAATTAATGGATGTTTCATAGCGGTACCTTCGGGACAGGCTCAGACTCCAACTCTCAACATGATCCTTAATAATGATGCACTTAAGGTTTATATTATTTCCATTTGAGTCTCTTGAGAATTTAAATGTTCTTATGATATGTTTAAGTGCACCTAGTTGACTTTTGACTTAGACCCCAAGTAAAAGCACAAGCTTGGGGTATACCTCTTCCTTGTTTTACCTTTTCTTCTAGGTTATATATATACACGTGTATGTGCATTCTACTGATAGGAACCCTTTTAGACTACCGACTTATGTTGAAGCAGGTGATTAGGCACATGTGCCATTTGAAACCTAGGTTGACTCATTTATTTTATTGCACTTAAATTAATTATCTAAAAATTTTATGCAATGGCACACTGCATTTTTATCATTTCATGAAATGGAAAGGTTTAGACACTATGGGTTCTGGTCTACTAGGACATTATCTCACACCCTACTTGGGTGTCATTGACACCTGAGTAGATTACATGATCACATGTATTGAAAAGGTGAAGCATGCTGCTTCCAATTCTTGATTGTTCTTTACTACTTTGGATGGAGACTGGGGAAGAGGACCGAGCCTTGCTCGTGATGAAGCTGCTGCTCTGTGCCATTTTTTATTGTACTATGTGTTTGAGTTCTGTTTTCCGTACTTTGAGTTTAGACATACATCATGTCATGGCATACTTTTGTGAGCTTCCCACTTGATTATTATTATTCAGTTAGATTTATTTATATTGCTCTTACTATAGTTTATACATTCACATGATTTTTCTATTTATTATTTGTTTATGTTTACTTCCATCATGATATTATCTACTACCTATGAGAGAATAGTATCCCCACAGACACAAAAAGGGCGCTCGCTACTAGTTTGACACCTTTGGCATTCAGGGAGATGTGCTAGAGGTTATGTGACCCACCAGTCTAGCCACTGTCTTAGAGGTGAGCCTGGTCCGATGTTACAAAGTGGTATCAGATGCAGTTTTACTTTTTTCTTACTATTTTGGTTAGATAGGAGACTAGGATATAGGGATTTGGGATGTACTCTGTGCTTGGAAGTAGCTAACCCATGTATAGGGGAAAACTCAAATTCCTAGGTTTGGATTGCAGTTATTGATTATTCTAGTTACTATTGATATGATTTCACCATTGGGTGACTCACTTTTATTGTGTTTTTATTGTGTTTGTATTTTTGAAATAATGGGTTTTACATTGCAGCCAGATGATATGAGGGCAATACTTTCCATGAATCATAATACACACTATAGGATTTAAATGCCATGCATTTTTCCATGACATATCTACTTTCAGCGTGCATTTTCCAATTTTCATGCGAGTTCTATTGTGCCTAGTGGTAAAATTTTGAAATGCTGGTTTATTGAATATAAAGTTGTGATAGTCTCTTAGATGTCAGATTCACTAAATCAAGGAGTGGACTATATAACATGTTTAGTAATCCTTTTGAGTTGTCTCTTCGATATCAAAACCCAGCTCTTGAGGTGGGTTACCTAATGTTTAGTGCTTAGAGGCTGGCTATGTACCTAACCTCTTTTTGTGCCTTACTTGTTTTTCTCACCTTCTTTTCTCCTTGTCTAAAGGGGTGTATTTGGATATTGTAGAAAAATGTCACAGTGACGTCTTTGTGTTGTGCCTCAGGAGAGTGTCAATGAGCACATTATAGAGATGGTGGGTCATAAACCACCAGTGGAACCTCTTGTAGAGCCTCTTGTGGCCCTACCTCCTATTGATCTTCTGAGGGACCATAACACTCAGTTCAAGGATAATCTCCTCAGGTTTATGTAGTCGGTTTAGAATATCCCCAGACCCGCCCCGTCTATGGCAGACCTCACGTGGGACTTCCTGCAGAAACACCCTCCCACCATCTTGGGGAGTGGTGTCCCTCATGCTTCAGAGTCACGTATAGAATCTATAAGGTCTATCTTCGACCACCATGAGACACTTCCAGAGAAAAGGATCAAGCTTGTAGTCTATATGCTCTGTGACTCCGCCAAGCGCTGGTGGGATGTTGTTTCTTAGGCTGAGCAGACCAGTCACATTGCTTGGGCCGACTTCCAAGGAGCCTTCTACGATCAATTTTTCCTATAGACTCTGAGAGATGATCATGCAAAGGAGTTCCTACATCTCTAGTAGGGCTCTATGACTATGTTTGAGTACTCTACTCATTTTACAGAACTTCGAAATTTTTCCCCATATCTGACTGGCGATGCGCAGACTCCTACGAGCCATTTTGAGGACGGACTTGAGTATAATATCCGCTCGCAGGTGAACATCTTCCGTTTGAACATTGTTACAGAGATCATAAATCAGGCTCTAATCTCAAAGCGAAATGTCAGGGAAGCTAAACCAGTGAGCCATAATGGTTCAATTCCGAGAGAGGGTGATGGCTCTTCTGGTAGTAGAAAATTCCATTTTGAAAGTTTTTTTGGGGGGAATCCTATCCAAACAGCACATCTTGATAGCTTTGTCACATGTTATCAGTGTGGCAGGGATGGTCACAAGAAGCCGTAGTGCACGAGAGATCCAAAGGAGTGCCGAGCTTGCGGCAGGATGGGTCACCTTCAACATTTCTTCCATTCCTTCTCTTCAGCATCTAGTGTTAGATGATCTGCACCTGCACCTATATCATGTATGGGATATATGACTCCAGAACATTCTGAAATTTCTTTTTCCACCGGTCGATCAGGCCAAGGTAATGGTGGAGTTCGTGGTCGAGGAAATCAAGTTACAGATTATCTGCATCAGCAGAGTCGACCTGCTCAGACCAACTAGGTAGCGTATCAAGGTCGTGGCTCAGGTCTCATGTACGCAGTGCAATCAGCACTAGAGGAATAGAGTGCAGGACCATCTACAGTGAGAGGTACTATTCTAGTAGCCTCTACCCTAGTTTCTTATCTTTTTGATACTGGCACATCACACTCCTTTATATTTGATGCTGTTGTTCAAAGTCTTGGTTTTCCAATTGAGTACCATTGTGGCGTCAGGTCTCTCGACACTCCACTTTGGGTCAGGATAGAGGGCATACACCAGTTCTATGAGTGCCACCCTCGAGATAGGTGGGTACCGTTTTGTTTTTAATTTCTATATCCTCAATATGTATGGCATCAAAGTTATTCTTGGTATGAACTGGATTTCTCCTTATTGTTCTCTAGTAGATTTCTATCGTCGTTGGGTGTCTTTTACATCCCATGAGGGCGACACATATCTTTACAAAGGATAATAGGATATGTAGGCAGATTGAGCTAAGCCTAAATACACAGGGTTGGGCAGGGTGACAGATTAGTAGGCAAGTCTCTTCATGAGCGACCAGGGAACACACCTAGTTGAATTACCTCCAATGGTGGACCCTTTTAGGGACATCTTCCTTGATTATTTCTCTATATTACCTCATATGAGAGATGTGGAGTTCACTATCGAGCTCGTGCCAGGTGTGGCACCATTTTCTATTCCTCCTTATAGTATGGAACCAACCGAGCTACAGGAACTCAAAAAGCAGCTTGAAGACCTTGAGGATAAGGGTTTCACCAGACCTAACACATCGCCGTGGGGTTCACCTATCCTTTTTTCCAAGAAGGAAGATGGTACCCTTAGGTTATGCGTGGATTATCGTTGACTCAACCAGCTCACGGTAAAGAATTGATATCCATTGCCTCATATAGATGATCTCTTTAACCAGCTATGGGGAGAAACAGTTTTCACCAAGATTGATCTGAGGTCGGGATATCACCAGGTGCGTGTGCAACCATATGACATACCATGTATGACATTACGAAGAAGGTATGACTTGTAAGAGTATCTAGTTATGCCTTTCATCCTAACAAATGTGCCATCACTATTTATGGATTTAATGAACCTGGTTTTTCATTTGTATCTTGATTACAATATGGTAGTCTTCTTGGATGACATCTTAGTGTATTTGTGTTCTAGACACGACCATGCAACCCATCTTGAGATCGTGCTGAGTACACTAAGAGAGCACCAGCTATACACTAAGCTCAGTAAATGACACTTCTGGATTGATAAGGTACACTTATTTGGTCATATTATATTTGAAGTAGGGGTATTGGTTGACCCAGAAAAGGTGAGAATTGTGGTTTCATGGGAGCAGCTCAAGAGTGTCTTCGACATCCGCAGTTTCTTGGGGATTTCTAGATATTACATGCGTTTCATCCTCTATTTCTCCCAATTAGCAGCGCCTCTTATGACCCTGAATAAGAAAGGTGTACATTTCATATTGTCAGAAGCTTGTGAAATGTCTTTTTAGGAATTGAAAGGAAGACTAACCTCAGCCCCGATCTCGATTATTCCTAAACATGGTAAGATCTATACCGTTTATTGTGATGCTTCAGGAATTAGACTGGGTGCGGATTTGATGTTGAGTGATCGAGTCGTGGCTTATGGATCCCACCAGCTGAGACCACATGAGATGAACTCTCCTACCCACAACCTTGATTTGGTAGCTCTGGTTCATACTTTATTATGTTGGAGACAATATTTTTCAGGCAAGAGATTTATTGTCTATATAGATAGTAAAATCTTAAAATATATCTCTACTCAATGAGACTTGAACTTAAGGAAACACTGGTGGGTCAAATACTTGGAGTTGTTTTATTTTTATCTTTCTTATACCCCTATTAAGGGAAATGCAGTGGTGGATGCATTAAGCCACAAGACACAGACACAGGTCGTGCAGGTAGCCATGAGTGAGTAGCAGATGATGGCGTTGTTTTCAAAGATTCATCTGGATGTTCAAGAACAGAGTGGACAACCAGTTCTAGCAGATCTTACTGTGACATCCTCTCTTCTGGAGAAAGTTCACATGCAACAATTGACTGATCCTGAGGGGCTTGTAATGAGAGAAATCATTACAGGAGAGAACCCACCTCCTGGTTGGGTTGTTGATGGTAGTGAAACTCTCCTTTACCATGGTCATGTATGGGTAACTTCAGGTATATGAGAATAGATGATGAAAGAATACCACACATCCATTTGGCCAGTTCACCCGAGGCTGACCAATATGTACAGAGACACGTGTCGACAGTATTGGTGGCCTGGTATGAAAAAGCAGATAGCAGGTTTCATCACTCGGTGCTCCACCTGCCAATAGGTGAAGGTAGAGCACTAATGACCTGTTGGACTCCTACAACCTCTATCCACTAATAAATTAAAATGTATTGACATCACCATAGATTTTGTTATAGGCTTTCCAAGATCTCTTCAAGGCAACGATGCAGTATGGGTGGTTGTCGATAGGTTGACTAAGGTTGCACACTTCTTGCCTATCCGAGAGACCTTTACGATTGATGAGTTGGGAAGTCTATACATCCGAGAGATTTTGTGACTTCATGGTGTACCTAGTTCTATTGTATTATACAAGGATGCTCACTTTACTTCATAGTTCTATCAAGGGTTGTAAAAGGCTCTGGGTTCATAGGTACATCTGAGTACAACATATCACCCTCAGACCTATGGGCAATCTGAGAGAACTATACGAGTGTTAGAGGATATGTTGTGGGTGTGTATCCTTAATTCTGGAGGTTCTTGAAAGAAACATATAACTCTTGTTGATTTTACCTATAATAACAGATTCTAGGTGATAATTCAAATGTCTCTGTATGAGGCCCTCTATAGTAGGCCATGTCATTCACCTTTATTCTGGATCGAAGCAGGTGAGGCATCTCTTTTGGGTCCCCATCTTGTTCAGCATACTTCTGAGAAAATTCAGATGATTCAGAAGCGAATGACTATATCTCAGTCCAGAAAAAAGTCTTATACCAATCTTCGCTACAAACCTCAGTAGTTTGAGGAGGGACATAAAGTCTTTTTGCGTGTTTCTCCGAGGTTGGGTCACAGGCGGATCAAGAGGTGGGGGAAGTTATCACTGAGATACGTCGGGTTGTTTGAGATAGGGGAGAGAGTTGGTCTAATAGCTTATTGTTTACTTCTACATCAGAGGTACCATTCCATACATGGAATTTTCCTTGTATCTCAACTCAAAAATATCATCTAGACCCACCTCATTCTTTTGACCCTGACGACATCGAGCTTGACACTGATGCATCCTTTGTGGAGCATACAATCTGTATCGTCGACCATAGCATGAAAGTCCTCTGTGGAAAGTCAGTCCCTCTGGTCTGAGTGTTGTGGAAATAAGGACGTGTTCAGGATGAGACCTGGGAGCGAGAGACAGATGTACATGCGCATTGGCCATAACTTTTCTCTGGCGACGTTCCACTACCCTTAGAAGCGAAACTCGGGGATAAGTTTTCTTAAAGAGGGGAGATTGTAACATCTCGACCATAATCAGGTACATACCAATTTAATTTATTTAATTCTAATTAATTATGTGACCCAGGGCGCATGCCTGCTCACCTCGCTACGGGTCTCGGGCAACTTTTTAATTAATTCTAATAACTATAGGCATTTAATGAAAAATGTTATGTCGCGTGTTAGCGCGGTGTTCGGGATTTAAAATAATTAATTAAGGATTGAAAAAGAGTAATAAGAGTTTTAAAAAATATTAAATAGAAATAAGTAATGGATAAAGAGAAAATTTAAAATAAAATAGAAAGTGAGTTACTGGAAAAATAAAAATAATTAAAATTGTAGATTTCCATTTTTCATTATTTTTATAATTTTTTCGTTCAATCATTTTATTAAATTTTATTTTTTCTTTTATTTTCCTTTTTTCCTTATCTTTTATTTTTTTTCTTATTTTTATTTTATTTTATTTTTCTTTCTTTTCTTTCTTTTATTTTTTTCCTCCCCCCTCTTCATCTCCCATTCCTCACATTGCACCCCTCTTCCCCCTAGGTGGAATACCCCTCTCACCCTACTTCGGAAGGTCGTAGCTCCTTCGTACGTCATCTGATTTCTTCACTATCAAGTGCATAGTAAACCTTAGGGAATTTATAAACTTTCTCAGGTGGAATTGTTTGATTTTGTTGATTATTCTGCGTGCAGTTCGTCACGAAAGATTTTAACCCTATTTTGGGGTTTTTCTAAAAGCCTTCATTTTCATCCATTTTAGGTCAAATAAAATCCTACCATGGATCATAGTGTCATTGGAAACTAAAAGTTAGGGTGACTACTTGCTTTCCCTCTATTTTTTTGTGATTTATAACAACACACAGTTGTGTCGTTAGTCAGTTCCTATCAACTTTGTTCAATTTTACACAATTTAATTACTTTAATTGTTTTTCCTAATTGTTTCAGCCTTAATCATATAAAATTAATTTTTTTATTTGTTGCAACACGGTCGGACAACATTTTTGGTGTTCCAACATGGTCGGTGTATTTTTTCCGTTAGCCGGGTTTATAATTTAACTAACTGTAGGTATTTTACAACCCCTTTATATTATTTTTAAATTAAATAAATAGTTGTTTGAATTCTTGCAACAAGTTCAGAAAACGTTTTGGGGGTGTAGACATGGTAAACATATTTTTATTTTATTCGGGTTCATATTTTGATTAATTCCAGGTGTTGCGAAGCCCATTTTTATTGATGTTAAATTAAATAAATATTTTGCTTGGAACCCGAACCTAAATTATTGGATCCTTGGTACTAGTTTTGATGAACTATTTATTTATATAAAAAGTGCATTATCTACTAATGTTGATAAGGTATATTGGCTTGTTAAGTTGTTATGCTGCAATGTTTAATTTATACCTTGTGATGCATGGGTGTATCTGGTTAGTTTTTAAGCTGCGAGTTTATATGCTGGTTATATTATATCTGCTGCTGTGAAATCATTAATTAAATTTATGTTGGGGAAAGGAAGTGGGTCCCATATTAAGGGCCACTCTTAGACCCCCTCTTCTTGACTGGTTACCTTTATTTGGCGGGGGCAGTGTCATTGGCTTTGCCGAACCGAGACTTCCCTGGGCTTTCTAACACTTATGAGTGTTACCAGTTCCAAAAGGGCCCATCGAGATAGATCTTTTGGCAATGTGGCTAATCCAACCTCATATGACACTCAACCCCCTTTTTGTGAGATTGAGAAAGACTCAGGGTAAAGCCATACGTCAAGCGATACTTGGTCTTTCAAAATATTACCTTCGACAGACTCGGTGGTATTGGATATATTGACGGATGTTCTGTAGTGGTACTTTCGAGATGGGCTCAGACTCCAACTCTTAACTTTAACCATAATAATGATGCACTTAAGGTTTATATTATTTCTATTTGAGTATCTTGGGAATTGAAATGTTCTTTTGATATGTTGAAGTGCACATGGTTGACTTTTGACTTAGACCCCAATTTAAAGCACAAGATTGGGGTATACCTATTCCATGTTTTACCTTGCTTTCTAGGTTTTATATATATGTGTGTACATGAATTCTGATGACAAGTACCCTTTCATACTTTCGGATTAGGCTGAAGAAGGTGATTAGGAATGGGTTCTGTTTGGAACCTAGGATGACTTATTTATTTCATTGAACTTAAATTACTTATCTGAAATTGTTATGTAATGGAACACTGCATTTTTATCATTGCACAAAATGGAAGGGTTTAGACACCGTGGGTGCCGGCCTACTGGGATTTTATCTGACACCCTGCTTGGGAATCGTTGACACATGAAAGGATTACATGCTCATAGGTATTGAAAAGGGGAAATATGATTATTCTGATGCTTTATTGTTCTTTACTATTAAGGATGAATACTAGGGTAGAGGACCGAGCCTTTCTCGTGATGCAGATACTACTTTGTACTTTTTTTAGTTGACTGTGTGTTTGAGTTCTATTTTCCGTACATTTAGTTTAGACATATATCATGGAATGAATTTATTTTGTGAGATTCTACACTTGATTATTATTATTCAGTTGGATTTATTTATATTACAGATGCTGTTGTTTATACATTCACATGCTTCCTCTATTTATTATTTTTTGTTGTTTACTTCCACAGTGATATTATCTACTACTTATGAGGGTATAGTCTCCCCAAGGAAACAAAAATGTCCCTCTCTACTAGTCAGTAGCCTCTGGCATTCCAGGAGATGCTCTTGAGGTTATGTGACCCACCATTCCGGCCACCATCTTAGAGGTGAGTCGGGTCAAACATTACAAATGTTCTATTTAAAACATCATGTAACCTAAGTAACAATATGTTTACTACTGAATTTACAACTATTTTGAATGTAAATTTTCTCCCAATTTTTGATTAATCATTGGGGATAATGTTGGGATTTATGTGTGGGGGATATGATTCTTTCAATATACTGATTTGTGCTTCAATGTTTTAACATATTTTCCCCATGATTATTCTCATAAAAAATCAAAAAAAATCAAATTTAGGGTCTTTAGGTAAAAATTTTCACTTAAATTCAATCATGACTAGTGGATAATAGCATTCTAGTTATTTATGAGGACATTGGTTCTAAAATTATTACATTTTAATGATTTATATGTTAATTATCCAAATTTATTTATTAAAATTCTTTTTAGGAAGTAGAAAAGTGATTATGATTGGATAGTTCATTATTGAATTTTATTTAGAACATATAGAAATGAAATATTTGAACTTGAACTGAGGGTAATAAGGAGTTTTGAAAAATAATATTTATGTAGAAAATAAAAAATAATATAATATAAGTCCTTAAAATATGGTTTAAAATTAAAAATTTTGATCCCATGATGAATCTATTATTCATTAAAAACTAAAAATTCCATTTATAGATGAAATAATTTCTTTTCACATTCATGCATTAGAAAAATAAAATAAAACAATAAAGTTACTAAGTGTAAAAAATGAGATCATCATGTGAGGGGAATGTTGAAACCAAATTAATATGGGGTTAATTTCTTTATAAGATAATCATTTGAGTTTTATTAGTGAAGTAAAAATTGTAATAGTGTTTTTTGAATCCTATGGTTGAGTGATAATTGAATGATCCTTTGGTAAAAGTTTTAATCTTAGTCAAATTTAAATTCTCTCTATTCCCAAAGTAGAAACTTGAATTAGAATTAAAGTAAGGCGGTGAGTGATTTTCATAATAGAGGCATGAAAATATAAATGGATAATGAAATTTTTCATCATTGATTTCTGGTATTTTTATTGGAATCTTGGTAGGACTTGTTTTTTAAATCTGTTGAAATTTTTAGACTGTCCAAAAATATTGTTTTTATTAAATCAATGATTCAACCTGATTCATTTTTAGCTAATCAGTAAAATATTAATAACTATTTAAAAATTATAAGAATGGGTTATTTGAGGAAAAAAATATTTATGTATGGGGGAGTTTGATGTGTCTTATTTGTATGCACATTTCCACATTATGTTTTTGGGAATTAATGGAGTACATAATGTCGAAAGGTGATTTAAATGAGAATTATTCAATAACTGATAATTTTTGTTTACCCCTCTCTCTATAATGATATATTCATTATAAAAAAACCAATAATTGTATCTAATGGTTTCATTTAAGTGTTTTTAATTTATATTAGTTGAATATCAAGTCAAATTTTTAATGGGACATGTGATGGATCTAAAACACATTGAGGTTCCATATTAATTTAATTTTTGAGTTATTTGGGATCTTGATGAATTCATAATTCATTTATTGAATTCATGGAAGGAATTCCCTGAAGTAATTGAATATTTTGGAATATTTTTGAAGATTCATTAGTGGATTTGTAGACAAACAAGCTACACTGACTAGTTGGTAGTGATAATTAGATTTCCCAACATACAGAAAGTACACCAGTAGTCTTGTGGAGGACAATAAGACAAGTAGTGGAAGAAAATAGTGAGATTAAACCTTTAGAAAGTGCACTGTATTTCTAGTGGTATCTGGTGTATTTGATCCAATATAGTCATGGTTTACTAATTTATAGCATTAAAAGGAATGAATTTGATCATTAAAGATCGGCATTGACCCAATAAATCCCCAAAACCTATGAAGGCTATAAACAGATACTAAAGGAGGCTTAAATTCAAAATTTATGATCTATAATGAATCTTTACTATGAAATATGATATGATCATTCCATGATTTTTTCAAATATATCTTATCCACATACCTCTATAGACCCAATTTACAATTCTCTAATCTTATAGGATATAATCTCCATTTCTTCTATATCTGTATACTAAATTTTAATATATCAATCTTGATAGATTAGTTAGAAAAATTGTAATATATTTTCATTAAGAATTATTTTATTCTTATCACCTACCATCTAAAATGGGTTTCTTTCTACAATTGATGAAATTAAAGGGAGGTGGCCTCATAATACCATTTTAGTAAGGGAGAAAGGATTCTTGCTACTACTACCGAAAATTATTGGAGGTTGGGTTTCTTGATCATCATTAAAATTAAGAGATGAATATACAGACCTCTCAACTCAAGGGGATTAGACACAAGGTCTCAAAAAAATATATTTTCAAAATCATTTATAACATATCTCACATCATATCAATCCTTTTAATTATAATGTTGCATCATGTTTTACCATCTATCAAAATATCATATAATGTTTTACAATGATCATTATAACTTCTGTTTTCTTACATGATTAATTATCTTTTATAAATAAAATCAATATTCTCAAAATTGAATTAACTGATTTAATTGAGGATCATATTCTCACTCTTATCCTAATTGTAATTTAAATATTGATCACATTCATCAATTAAATATAATTATCACTTTAACTTTATTTAATTTTAATATTCATTCTTCACATATAATATTTAATTTTATTATTTTTTAAGTTTATAATTTTCATTTCTCTTTATTTTTTTACAATTATAATGAAAATTAACTCTTCCATTTCCAAACTACATGGGCCAACATTTGGAATCTACACCATCTTTGAACTAATCCTTAAATAGTTTCAAAGAAAAATTTAATAGGATGAAAACATATTTGTATTTTCAATGTTCTCCAAAGGGTAATTATTTGGGATGATCCCCTTTCATTAATGGTTATAATTTATATTAATTGATAAAAAAACATTACTACATTTCTTAGTATCATAGGTGAGGCTATTTGAAAAATTATTATTTAGGGATACACTACCACAGAAGAATCAGAAGATAAGTGGAAATCTCTAGATATTATAGCCATTTAATTTAATGATAAATTAATGAACACTCTTCTTTATGAGATTAAACAAAATGAACTTAATCACATATCTACATGAGAACTCACCCATGAAATATATAAATTACTTGATTTAAAAAAAGGCACAAAAAAATTTATGGTACTAGATTGTATATGATTGGACAAGACATTGAATGTTTTAGTACTCAGGGAAATGAATCTATTACCAATATGTTCACATATTTTATTAACATTATCAATGGATGAAAGTCTATTATTGATGAATTCTATACCAAAAAATTATTAATGAAAATTCTATATGTCTTACTAGGCTATTGAGAACCTAGTGTGACTATTATACTAGAAGTGAAAGACAATAAAAATAAGCTTATTGAATACCTAACTAGATCCCTCGCGATGTTTGAAATTTCCCAGAACCATCAATCCAGAAAAGAAACTATATAGGCTAAGGAATCTAATGAACCCAAGAAGGCCATTTATTTCAAATATATTTACGAAAAAGAATCATATTAAAGTGATACCAAAGTTGATTTTTTTTTCAAGAAGTTAAATAATCTCAAGAAAAAAATCTCAATCTCCATGATAATGTGAAAAATAAAATTCACATCCCCAAAGTGAAATGTTATGAATACAAGAAAAATTTCCTCATAAAACTATAATTCATTGATTATAAAGAGAATATTAAAGAGAAGAAGAAAGTAAATAAAGACCATGTGGTCTCAACATAAATTGCTAACATTGACTCCATTAACTCAATCTCTACCACCTCATCAATAAATTAACGTCCCAAATGAATAATTATAGATATTTAGGATGGTAATGATGATTTTTCTCTTAGTTTTTTTTCTTCAAACTATTATTCTAATTCTTCCTCCACTTATTTCTATTTCGTTTAAAAAACCATCGTAAGAATTTATTTTTGTAACTAATTTATAAATAAAAATATATTAAAAATAAATTCTACCCATGGTGTTACTGATTTGGCCGAGACAGAGTCCACTATCCAGATGGCTATTGGAAAACAGGTGAGTGCTCCTTTGGGTGGGATTATTTCTCACACTCTACCCTTAAGTGTGCAGGTCGTAGCACCCAAAAAAACATCATGAAATGGAGCATCTGACAGTGGTTAATAACACTGACTGGGATACTAATCCTAAAGACATGAAAGGTGACTCATGGAAATAGGTTAGAACCCATATTCAAAAGAAACATGCTAAAAGAATTGAAGAAGAGAAAAAGAAATAGGTGGCAGAGGATGACAGTTCAGATGAAGATCTGGAATCTCTACTTCACAAAGTGCAAGAATTAGAACACCGATACAGTGGAGGGAGAGGATGGAGGCGATGTGGGCGCATTGATGTCAAACTATGGAATGAGTTGCGGGATAAATAACGGTTAATCACTGATAGACTTAGAAAGAAGATTGGCCATCCGGAAGGAGGCACTTGAAATTACTGTCCTTTGAATATGGTTGTACTTGATACTCCCCTGCTTGGGTTTTTTATATGATAATTGGGGACTAATCCCCCACCTTTAAAAAAATATATATTACAGATAAATTCAATCAAGTTCTTAATGATAAATATCGACTTATTAATAATATTCTTTCTAAAGAAAATGTAGAATTGTTTTTGAAATTAATTGATCAACCTAATTTTGAAAATTTATAATTTCCAAAAAAATATCTTAATTATAATATTTCTGATTTTACATAAGTTTAATATAATATAAATATTCTTTTGGATTAATTTTTTTTTACAAATGGTAATTCGTGAATTGTGTTTTCAAATTAAAATAATGTTTCTAAAATTTTTTTATAAAGGGATGTTTCCAAATATAACTTGATGATATTGTCAAATATTTTTAAATGTTATTGATGAGTGAGATTTAAAAAATTAAATATGCTATATACCTAAATATATTTTTCTTTTTTCCTAGGTCTCTTCTAAAAAATATCATTCCCAAAAAGTTTATGTTCCAAAATCATTATTACCTAACATCGCTAGAACAAAATTTAAATAGTTATATAAAGAAATATGCAATTGATATTTTACAATACAACACCATTTATATTCATTTTCATATCATATAGTGGCTTCTCATAAACTGAATTAATCAAATCTAATGAATTTTAAGGATAATCCATCAAGATTAAATATATGTCGATTATTTTTATATATTTATAACTTCATTTTAAAATATAACATTGTAATATATGGGGATTAATATAATAATTATATAGTTCTTATTATCCATGTTTTATATTCTTAAAATATAATGCTTTTTATTATAATATCTCTTTTTCTTAACAAGTACATCAAAAGTCTTACATCTTAGCATGATTTTAAAATATTACTTCTTGATGTTTATTTTAAAAGGTTTTTATGAAATATCTCTTTAATTATTTTTCTAAGGGGGAATTCAAATTTTAAAAAACAATCATCATCATTTTTTAAAATTGGAAATTTTTTGTCTTTGTAGATTTTATTTCCCACTTGAATTATTTTTAAAATATTTTTTTTTGTGAAAATTTTATATTTATTTTTATCTCTATATAATTTATTATAAAATGTATCTTGAAAAATGTTAATATTTTTTTAGATTTCACTCATGAAATAATAGATATTATTATTACCCTAACCCACTATTTTGGGGAGGTTTATTTTTTTACATATTAATCGATCCAATTTATAGGGACCCTTGTCAAGTGCAGTTTGGTTAGGTCATCTTCTTCATAGGGAAAAAGTTATTCTTGTATTCAAATTCACCCCTAAATTGTTACTATAAAATAATTTTAGGGGATGATATATATGGAAATTGTTTTTTCAACTACATTAATTATTATTTATATCTTGAACCTCATTTATAGATATCCCATTTTTTCTCTCTCTCTCATATTTGTTTTCACATTCCTTAATAGGGGGGATGTTTTGGTGGTTTATATTATGAAAATTATAACTATCTATTTTGGGGATAAAATTTCTAATATATATAGTGTGAGATAATATTTCATGTAATTACTTTTTACCTTATGAGAAATTATCCTATTGATATAGTCTTCTTGTTTTCTTTCATTGTTTTATTTACTAATAATCCCTATGGGGGATAAAATTTTGGCTAAGGGGAAGAAGTATTAATTTTGGAATTGTATATCACATTTTGGGTGAAATGTGTTTCTTTAATTAACAATTGGAATTTATTTTTTATTTAGTTGTGCTATATGTACTTCATATTCTTATTGAATATATTTGTATATAATATCTTGAATTACATTAAAAAGCTATCAAATATTTATTTACAATTGATATATATTCTAATATTATGTTTTTTAATCATCATAAATTAGGGGGAGGGGTTGTTTTACCTATCTCTCATGTGTTTTAATGATCACCAACATTCATATTTATATCTAATGGCTACATTTATGAATTTCTTATTTATGTCAATTGAGTATCAATTCATGTTTTTTATTAAAAAGTGATGGATTTAAAATAATTTTAAGTATCCTTATTAAAGAAAATATAGAGGCATTGAATATTTTCAGGTTGTCTCAATTCATGTGTTGAATTCATGGAAGTAAGTCCATTAATTCATAAAAAACAGTGGAAGGTTTTCAAAGGATCATAAGTGGAGTTGGCAAACCAACCAAAAATTATTTATTATTAAAGCCCACTTGAAAACCAATATCAAATTATCTATTCTCATATATTCCCTTCTCTATTTCCACTATATCACTCCACTAAATTTGTATCTATCCATCTTGAGAGATAAGAGAACAACATTGTATTTTATTTTCATTAAGAAAACCATTATCTTCTTCTCACATACCTTTTATAATGTGATTCTTTCTAAAACTAGTGAATATCTAGGGAGATGGGTTCTTGTTACTATTGAAGTATGTTAGGAAAATTTCTTACCAATAATTCCAAAAATTAAGTAAGGATAGGTTTATCCATCACTATTGAAATCTATGGGGAATTAAAAAAACCACTCAACCCAAGGGGAGGAGACATAGAAGACCACATTGAGCTTTTTCCAAACTCATTTAACACACAAACACACACACACACACACATATCCTTTTAAATTATTCATTTGATCATCTTTTATCATTGGTATACATATCCAATAATTTTGATAGACCGATCCTTATAATCTCTACACAGTTACACGCTTAATTATTTTTATAAAACGTATCGAATTTATTATGATCACATAATTTATTTAATTAATAATGGTGAAATATTTTTTACCATAAGACCATTTTTATTATTGAGTGAATTTATTAATAAAATATCATAATCACTTTATCTATATTTTATTTTAAAATTTCTACAACACATATACTCTATAATATTTTTATTTTTTTATTTCATATTTTTCATAACTCTATATTATTTTTATTTTTTAAATGAAATTCACCCCCTCTTTTCATACTATGTCGAATAAAAAAATTTGTTGAAGCGATAAATTCTTGAATATCATGATAAAATTATCATTTCTTAGAGTATTATTTATCAATTTTTCTATTGAAATTTTTTCATATAATTTGGAAATAAAGAATTATTATGATCATATTGATTATTCATTAAAAAAAATTTCAAATGATTTTGATGAGGTTGAGTACATGGATTAACTATTTCATTTTCCATATTTATATTTGGAATATTATTTTTTAGACAATTTAAATACTTTGAACCATTATTTGGAATTCAATTTTTCTTATTATTTTTGAAAATTTTGTCAACAACTAATTGTAAATAATTTTTTTGATAAAAATAATTTTTTTGATGTCCAAAATTACGTTTTAAGAAAATTTCTTAGCTTCATTATATATGTTATTTTTGAAATTGATAATTATTCAAAATTGTGAAATTTAATGGTATTTTATTTTCATTTTATAGTTTATTTTTTATTCATTGTATGGTGAAATATGTTTGTTAAGTCCTTATGTTATGAGAATGTGTCCCTACTAACTTGAATGGAAAATAGGACATGATGGTGAGATCATGAAGGTGAAATTATGATGGTACTTCCAAGAAATATGTGATTGTTGCTACATAAAAATTAAGAAAAGCGAAGGAATATATCAGTTGATACCATTCCCAATATTCATTCCCTATAATACTTTAATATGTAAATGTTCCCGACGACCGTTCTGGAAGAGGGGACTTTCAGTTTTGTACTACTCCCATGATTGGTATATCTTGTCATTACTTCATCTTATATGCCAATATATATCAACATTAGAGAAAGAATGATTTGAATTTGGCCAGCCCAACTGAACGTAATGGAAATTTGGATCAACCATTCGTACAATTTGAATCGCTATTCCTTGCATCATTTGATCGACTATGGATGGGAATTTTATAAACTATGAATAAAGTCCAAACAAGCATGGGTAGAGTCAATATCATACTAGAATTGGGGAAGTCCAAATGAGATGCCAACCTGAGTTGTTGTTGTGAGAATTTAAACCCATTGACGATTCCTATAAAGTTTAAGTAGAGGATGTATTCAATCTTGATGATCCAAATAAAAAATCAAATGTTTTTTATGATTTCAAATTTGAGAGGGTGAATCAAGATTTGGGATTTCATGAACCATTGTTCATGTGATCCAATTGGTATATACACCATTGAAGTTTGTTGTGTGCTCAAACCTAACCGAGGAGATGTAAAACCATGTTTTACATGTATCTAAATGAGTCTTATGATCTAATATAGGTAAAAATGATTGAATATAATTCAATTAAATGAGAAAAAAGGATTATGATCAAGAAAAAAATGATGGTAGTAGGTCTATTAGTTGGAATCATGGTTGAATATCTATTGGATGATCATGATCTTATTAGAGGATAGGGAGGACCTCAACGCCTCTAATAGCTACATTTGAGATATTTAATAAGAATGAAGGTCAGGTTATTGGATAAATGTCTCAAAGAAGTCCAAGATTTGTGATACATTGAAGAATTAATGCTTGGTTTAGATATTTATGGGTTATTCAATTTGAATACTGGTAACGAGTTGAGATTTTTTATAGCTATTAGGAGCATGAATAACATCATAAGATATTCTGGTATGAGCTTTGAAGTGTTGAAGTTATTGAATTAGTGAAGATCATTTAAAATTGATGTACTATATAATCAAGTAAATTTTAACAAATGGATGAGAGTGCTATGATATGAAGTAAAAAATCACTAAAGAAATTATAATACCATTTTGTGCCAAAAAAATCAGAATTTTATTTTTCCTTGGATTGATTATAGATGAACATAATGCATTTTGAAAAAAAATCAACAAAAAACATTTCAAATGATGATATTTTGTGGTTTATTCTATGAATAATGTCTTCCATGTTATGAGTAAATATAATGACCAGTCTAGATTGTAGTAAATGGATGAAGAGTGGAATCCATAATATTAGGTTCACAAAATTAATACTTTGAATAGGCGAGATTTAGAGGTGTTTAGCAATGAGTTTCTACTATCGTAATTTAGAAAAGAAGTATATGCTAACAATATTTCGTTAAATTTAAATAAGTAATTGAAATAAAAAATTGATATGAATTTAATGTGATGTTTAAATGATATTTAAATTTGTAATAATAAGATGATATTAAAAATAATCACTGATATATCACCCTTAGATTGATGGTTGGAAATATCAGGAAGATTGAAAAAACTCATAGACATGTTCAAGGGTATTTCATTAAGATGGTGGATATTTATAGAATCTATTTTTTGGGGCCAAATTATGATAATCATGTTGGGTTTTCATATAATGTTATAAGAGAATTGTTTCACTCATAGGGGATTTCACTCGAAGATAGTAATGATAATCAGGGAAACTAAGTGGATGAAATTTCATGTTAGTATTGTTTTATTATTTCTTTAAGATCAACTAATAATACAAGGTTCAACTACATTTTGGTAATTTATGGACATGAGAATCGATTATAAATTTATAGAGATAGGATTTAATTCCATTTTAATCCCCTATTTCTCACACATTGTAATTGTTCCTACCACTTATATATACAATGAAGTTAACTCTTCTTCGTCTTATTTTTTGATCTCCAACCATTTAAAGTGGAAGGAATATATGTTCTTCAAAGCTGGGAAGTGAGGTTCATTACTACTTAGGTAACATCATAATTTAATTTTATCCTTCTTCTTATCAAAGAGATGACAATGATGGTCAAGTGGATATGCATCATCAAATACAATAATAAGAAGTTTTTTCATGTTTTTATCCCATTTTATGTTCACCCTTTCAATCACAGGTTTATGAGAAAAAATATGGGGAGGTTTTTTGATCGACGAACTAAGGAAAATCACATCACCCTAGAAGATATTCTTGGTTGATCTGGTTATATTGAGTAAATATTTTACTCCCAATAGAGTTTTTATATTACAAAATTAGTTATGTACATGGGAGATCAATGTTATTTGTGAGGGAGGTGTGTGAGCCATGAATTGACCATGCATTTACTAAGGGTGAAGGTTAATAGTATGATCCTCATTAGATTTTAGATAATCATTTGAGAGTGGAACAAGCAAGATCTGAATGTGTTTCTCTGGTAACATTTATTTCATTATTTTCTCTTTTATTCTTGGTCTTCATTCTTAATTCTACATTTTTCGAGTCCCTACTTTGCATTTCACCCACTTCCTTCTTTATTTTCATCACTATGTTTTTCTGTTTTCATTTCATGCTTTTAATTATATAAAAACATAAAAAATATTTTAATAAGACCACCATCATTATTATGGAATATTAAATAAGTTATTATCTACCTAAATCCTTTATTATTTAGTAAAAATAAATTTATTTCATTATATAAATTCTTTTGATCATTCAGGTTGGTTGGTGATGAAAACAATGCATTATTCCATAGTGGAAGTAGTCTTCACATACAGATAGATATATTTTTTCCCACAAAATGAAAAGAATGTTAAAAATCATTTATATTTTAGGAATATTAATAATGTTATAAATAATATATTTATTAATTAAATACAACCTATTAACCAAAACTTTTTATTTACTATAAAAATGAAATAGTTCATTTTGTGAAGGCAATTGTCAGTATGTATTCATGCATGAATGACATTTTAATTTTTCTAATGGAGATGAGTAGATAATGATTATGAAACCAATATAATATAACTTTAGTATAGTGATGATAATAATGTTGTTATATTAATATAGTATAATAAACTTTGATGTAAAAGCATAAGTGTAGAGACCCAAAGCATGACGTACATAGACATTACATTACTTTTTCAGAATACTTAATACATAACAAAAACAGTCACACAAGGACCGTAATAGTTTAGTGTCTTTGGAAACTCAGAAAATAAACTTCTAATCATGTTGAAATATCTTTAACATCTCCCATAAAGATCTTCCACTTTTTGTTTCCTTACCTAAAACCTTTCTTTTAATCCTGGGGAAAAATAAAACATAAAAAGGGTGAGCTCAAATGTTTAGTAAGGGTAAGCATGGATAAAATAAAACATACCATACACATTTGAACCTAAAAACATGAACATAATGTGTAAACAACAAAATCTTGAGCAATGACTTAAAACATGGAAGTACATAAGGCATAGATCATAATGGAACACAAATAATGATAACATAGCATGAGAATAAGAAATGTAATTGTGGAATCCATTAAGCACATGTAATGATTTCCATAGTAGCCAAGGCATTGCTTCCAAGACCATCTTAGTGGACAAAGTCCCATTCTGAATCGAGTTCACTCCTCATTTCAGTCCTGTAACACTAAACCGGATTAACTTACCGTTCCAGCCATGTCTATCTCATGAGATATAAAATTTTTACCCAACGCATTTGAGGGAGATATAGGTCCCACCCATATCATAATGAAATCATTCTTACTTGTGCCACAAAATAAACATACATCATTCATAATAACCCAACGAATAAAATGGGTTTCATAAACATCATCCCATAATCACATATATAAAATAAATGGATATCATTTCATAATAAGAAAATTGAAACCATGTAAATCATAGAGACATTACACTTGAAACATACACATATGAAATAATTTCATCTTAGATGGAAAATGGTTTTGATAAAACACTTGTAATGAATTCTTGAGGAAAATATCCTTTCTTCTTCAAAATCAATTTCTTTTCACAAAACGTCATGATATTTTAAAAGAAAGAGATTTTGTTGAAAATAGTTATGAAATATTTTGGATAAAGCTTCATGAAAATAAGGCTTTATAAAACTGTAAAAATCCGTTCGTGCCGTATAAGATAAAAGAAAAATATTCTTTTCGTACTTTTGCCGAAAAAGTCAAAAAGTACCTCATAACGTAAGCAAAAGAAAGATTCCTTAAATACCATGTCGTAAAAGTAAAAAATGGGTAAAAAGAACTTTAAACATACATAAAAACACTTTTATAAAACATGGACATGATATAAATAGCCCCAGTAAATACTTACGAATAAGCAATCTTGGATAAAAATGAGATTTGCAAAATTATCCCTTACCTTACGTCTGATATGCTTCGTATGTATCTGAACCTCCTGTATAATGATTTAAATAATGTCATTGACTTATTACAGAATTATATTCATTGTTATGATATCATATATGGTTAACTTATGACTTTATATTACCCATTCTTTTGTAAATTAATGTTAAAGTAACGTTTTGGGTAAAATCGTTTCATTTGTCGTTCGTTTTTTAACTTGTAATTATTCATATGATTACCTAGATCATGGTTACGTAAATCCAGAATGTAAAACATGATTTATATATAATATATATTCAGAATATACATATATATAATAGATCGATAAATGGAAAGAAATACACTGTTCATGGAGACGGTAGGTCGTACGTACGCATGAACGCTGTTTTCGTTTCCTTATTGAATTGAATGGAATTAAGTAGATGAGAAACATATATAAATAAATCTATTATCATTATTATGTCATATATTTCATGATTACTTATTATATATACTTTATAATCATTCATGAATGGTTAATCATTGAGAATGAATCTCATCGCGTCGTGGAGACGGTAGTCTGTACGTACGCACGAGCGATGATATCATTACCATGATCCTGGAATTGTATTGAAGTTTATGTATAATATTTCAGAATCAATATAACTTTACAATAATTATATATTGTCATTATTTACACCATTATACCCATCCAAGTAAGGTGGTGGTGGAAAATAGATTACACCACGACGTGGAGACGGTATTCCGTACATACGCACGCGCGGTGATTTCTTTTTCCGTAGGATGGATAAATTGTGAAATATGGTTGTTTCATACTTATAACAATATATCAGTATATTATTGATACTGAGGTTATTATTTCATAATGAAACAACCAAAGAATAAGAAGTGGAAGAAGAAATAAAGTTGAAAGAATCGGTAACGAACATGACCTCTTCTTTGAAGCGCCTCTTTGAGACCTCCTATTAGGGCACTAAAACTAGTCTTTGAAGAAGACCAGGACCTCTAGGATGTTTATAGGGAAGTGGAGAAGAGAATGTTTCATGGGTTGGCCGATCTTGAAGGCTCAAATTGGTGTGAGGAAGAGAGGGAGAAGGTGCCCTTTTATAAGGGAGGAGAGGGGCACCTTTGGAAATATAAGAAATATTAGTTTATATTAAATCCCAACCCCACTTAAAAACTTCCAAAATGACTCATATCCTAATATTAGATTATATAGGGTTGTAATATCATAAACAAATAAAATTTAGACATGTTAGTAATTTATTTTAAACATTATCAACTTGATTTATCCGTATTTATCAATTTAATTTTATTTGGGGTAATAATATTCTCAATTTTAAATTATTATAAATAATTACATATGTGTTGTGAATTTTCTATAATTTGACACTTTATGACATTTTCGACCATATAAATTTTAATTTATAAATTTTAAATATTTTTGTTATTTTTAAACAATTTTATAATATCTTATTTTTATAAAATAACAATAGTGTCAATTTCGACACTATTCATTTATTTGAATTTAAATAAAATATATACAGAAGATATGTTCAAACTAAAAGCTTTAATAGATCCATAAAATGTCATATGTATCTAGAAAAGTAGTGGAGAACATTAAATAGTTCATATAATATATATTTTATTATTTTTAAAACCATTTATTAGATATTTTAATTAATAAAGTAATTTCAACATCACTATTGTGTCATAATAAATGATACTTATTTAACCCCTAAAAATTATAAATAAATTACTATGATGTAGATAATTGTATTAGATTTTTGGAGACTATTCATGTTAGAAGTTTCATTAAGTTTATCACTAAATTAAAATTATTATACATATAAGATTTAAGAAAGTGACATGTTGTCACATTCCTTGGTTTTAATAATAATTAAATTATTTTCATGGACAAAAGTCCATTAAATGAATCTAATACGACCCTTAGGTGATATGGGTAAACTTTTAGTCATCAAATAGGATTTTGGCAGGTGTTAGGGTAATTTTATAATCTTATATTTACCCTTAATTACCCGATTTACCTTTAACTATAGTAAATAACATTTACCGTAGTTACTATTCATAATGCCCAAAAATAAAAAGTAGCCTATTAAAATAATTTGGAACCACTGATTCTGAATATGGAATCCATTTTTCAAAATTCAAAACATATAATTTGCAGTAATTAATTTAAAATAAATCCCGTTGTTAAGAAAACGGGTTTTAGAAGTTAAAACATTGCCAAGGATTGAAATGTTTTTACCTATGAATTCAATGTGAAATTAATTCTAATGACATACATTATATTAAATGGTAAAAATATATTCTATTTATACTTTAAAACTATTAAATATTATAATTTATCCATATAAATTATCTCAATGAAAAAATTTGTTTTTAATTAAAAATTAGCGTATTTTTACTATTCATCAAAATATGAAAGTTATCAGAAAAATATCAAAAATTTATCCAAAGTAAATTTTTATAACCTGATTCAAAAGAAGAATTTTATTTTGTCAAATTGAAATTATAAACATGTAAACAACTAGATTTAAAGTGGGTGCGCCATCAAAAGGCGGCAAAACTGCATTTTTTGAAAAATACAAATTTTACCTGAAAAATTTATTTTTTTCTTATAAAATTTTCTTGAAAATGTGTAAGATGAATAATAATGTTATAAAATTCAAAATTTAGTTAATAATATTCATAACGGCTAGTTCATAATAATATTATAATAATATATCGGTGTTTAGTAAAACCCGGTATTCTGTACAACACACACTATTGAAGAAGGTCGCGATTGCGTGTAATGAAACCCAATTCAGGGTTGCGTGTTGTGCAAGAATCCTTAGGTGTTTCGTATAATAGAATCCAACCATATTTCATTTATACATTGAATATATATATATATACTCAATGTTGCGTAGAATAACTATTATCAAAATTGTGTGTAACACGATCCAAAAATAGTGTTGCGTATACTGCAAGCTAATACGGTGTTGCGTATAGCACAAGGTAATCTTGGTGTAGCATACAACACAAGAAATTAATGAAATTAAAAGAATATTTTTCATAAAATCTCGGGGTGTTACATTCTACCCCCCTTAAAATTAATTTCTCCCTCGAAATTCGTCGGGGTTATAAATGTTTTACTACTCGAAAGTTTGTTTAATAGAAACCCACATCGTAAAAAGGAATACCAAAACATGGCTTTAAAAAATAAAGTATGAAATGTAACGGTTACCCAAATTAACTCATCACTGGGTTTCCATGTAGGAGAACATAGGTGAAAATATGGATATAGAAGAAAAATCTAACCATCATGTTCTGATGGAGAGTGGTAGAGAACATGGATATGAAAAATCCAACAATCACAAAGCTATTGATTTGTGATGATCTAAGGTACCATCTGATTCATCGGATATAATGGATCTAGGACAACATTTTTTGTTTTCAAGATCATTTCCCTAAAGTTGATGAATTTCAATAAATACTTGCATGATTTTGGTACAATCTCACTATTGTTCGTGAATTGAACAATTTCCACTTCATCCCTTAAAGAAATGAAGTTGAATTTGTTATTCGTGATGTGTTAGCAGATCATGTGATAGAATTATGGGTCATTCCATCTCTTTCAAAAAAAAGGTTAGCAAAAGTTATAAGTCCATCTTATGGTTAGATTAATCGCATATGGTTCCAAAAATGGACTTATACTTCATATATCATTCCACTTAATAAAATAAAACTAGTTTCTACTAACCAGGGACTTCCTGTAGGCCAGTGGTAGGCGATAAAGGCTAGTCGCACTTCGTTTGTGGGTTAGATTCCCACAGCCTTGTCCGACGCGATGGGCTGTTGCCCGTCCTGCATGTTGTCCTTTTTCTAAAACTATATTACTATAACATCCCATCAATAATATCGAAAAATCTTCTATCCTTAAACAATACTAACTTATATCCAACATAATCCATTCCAATCTTTAGGCTTATCCATAATAATGCAGTCCAATATCATAATATAGTGAAAACGATTACCTGAGATTTAATACCATCGTTAATCCCCATATATCATAAGATATGTCTTGTTGGTCACATTCCAAACATTCGAAGGCCTTAATCTTGTATTCTCTTGAAAAATTAATACCCATTGAACATTAGTGAAAACATGAATGTAGTTAAAAGTTAACACTTTCCACAAACCAAAATCCTCAAAATTATATATACTCAAACCATGATATCACTTAGTCCTTATATCAATCATGAGCTCATGAATACTGTCAAACATTTCATTTTCTCCATATCCCTTCATTATGTTCATATCATCTGCTTTCAAAAATATTTGAATCATTTTTCATGGTTACCAGTACCATAAAATTATTGAAATCCACAATAGACGAATACAAAAATATTCTAATACACCATAAAAGTACCTCAACAACATTATTCTTGAATACCAATACATAAACACTTTAATCCATCCTCTTTAATGATTTTCCTGGAATAAGTCCTTCCTTGATTTAGAAGTAACTTTTTAGGTCAGGGCATTGAGTTGGGTAATGCCCATTTTATCCACAAATAAGACATTGAACTCCATAACAGTCTATCACTCTATGACCCTTTTCTCCACACAGATAACATCTATCCCTCCATTTGAGGTATTACTCAAGGTTTTTCTTCCCTTCTTTAGAAATCTCAATATTCCTTTCTTTATGCTCCTCAACATGCAAACATGCATAAAAGTCTATCTTCCTCTTTGATGAATTAGGCATACCACTAAATTTCACCTTGTTAATCATATATCGCGATGAATGATTCAGGATAATCACAATATCTTTCCCTCTAGGCATTACACAATTTTATTGCTCATAGTCACAAATTTGTCCATTGGATTCGATGTTAACCGAATTCCTTCTGGTTCCCTCCATTAACTAAAACACAAAAAGAATTCTATGAGAGACAAAAATCATACAATGAAAAATAACATAATCAAGGGGGAGTACCTTCGACATATAACATGTTAGGTTTAATTCTAAGATCGTTAGCGTAGTTCTAGGACTATATCCTATACGTATACTTATCTTTAGGGACATCCCTAGACATACCTTAGAAATATCTCTAGGGATTTCAATAAAGTTCTCGCATCCTAGTTTCAAAAGTTTGACTAAAACTTTCCTCTGATACCAACTGTAGAGACCCGAAGCATGACGTACATGGACATTACATTACTTTTGCGGAATACTTAATACATAACAAAAACAGTCACACAAGGACCGTAATAGTTTAGTGTCTTTGGAAACTCAGAAAATAAACTTCTAATCATGTTGAAATATCTTCAACATCTCCCATAAAGATCTTCCACTTTTTGTTTCCTTACCTAAAACCTTTCTTTTAATCCTGGGGAAAAATAAAACATAAAAAAGGTGAGCTCAAATGCTCAGTAAGGGTAAGCATGGATAAAATAAAACATACCATACACATTTGAACCTAAAAACATGAACATAATGTTTAAAAATCAAAATCTTGAGCAACGACTTAAAACATGGAAGTACATAAGGCATAGATCATAATGGAACAAAAATAATGATAACATAGAATGGGAATAAAACATGTAATTGTGGCATCCATTAAGCACATGTAATGATTTCCATAGTAGCCAAGGCATTGCTTCCAAGACCATCTTAGTGGACAAAGTCCCATTCTGAATCGAGTTCACTCCTCGTTTCAGTCCTGTAACACTGAACCGGATTAACTTACCGTTCCAGCCATGTCTATCTCATGAGATATAAAATCTTCACCCAAGGCATTGGATGTAGATATAGGTCCCACCCATCTCATAATGAAATCATTCTTACTTGTGTCACAAAGTAAACATACATCATTCATAATAACCCAACGAATAGAATGGGTTTCATAAACATCATCCCATCGTCACATATATAAAAGAAATGGATATCATTTCATAATAAGAAAAGTTAAACCATGTCAATCATAGAGACATTACACTTGAAACATACACATATGAAATAATTTCATCTTAGATGGAAAATGGTTTTGATAAAACACTTGTAATGAATTCTTGAGGAAAATATCCTTTCTTCTTCAAAATCAATTTGTTTTCACAAAACGTCATGAAATTTTAAAATAAAGAGATTTTGTTGAAAATAGTCATGAAATCTTTTGGAGGAAGCTTCATGAAAATAAGGCTTTATAAAACCATAAAAATCCGTTCGTTCCGTATAAGTTAAAAGAAAAACATTCTTTTCGTACTTTTGCCGAAAAAGTCAAAAAGTACCTCGTAACGTAAGCAAAAGAAAGATTCCTTACATACCATGTAGTAAAAGTCAAAAATGGGTAAAAAGGACTTTAAAAATACATAAAAACACTTTTATAAAACATGGACATGATAGAAATATCCCCAGTAAATACTTACGAATAAGCAATCTCGGATAAAAATGAGATTTGCAAAATTATCCCTTACCTTACGCCTGATATGCTTCATATGTATCCGAACCTCTTGTATAATGATTTAAATAATTCCATTGACTTATTACAGAATCATATTCACTGTTATGATATCATATATGGTTCACTTATGACTTTATATTACCCATTCTTTTTTAAATTTATGTTAAAGTAACGTTTTGGGTAAAATCGTTTCATTTGTCATTCGTTTTTCAACTTGTAATTATTCATATGATTACCTAGATCATGGTTACTTAAATACATAATGTAAAAAATGATTTATATATAATATATATTCAGAATATACATATATATAATAGATCGATAAATGGAAATAAATACACCGTTCATGGAGACGGTAGGCCGTACGTACGCATGAACGCTGTTTTCGTTTCCCTATTGAATTGAATGGAATTAAGTAGATGACATACATATATACATAAATACAGTATCATTATTATGTAATATATTTCATGATTACTTATTATATATACTTTATAATCATTCATTAATGGTTAATCATTGAGAATGAATCTCATCGCGTCGTGGAGACGGTAGTCCGTACATACGCACGAGCGATGATATCATTACCATGATCCTGGAATTGTATTGAAGTGTATGTATAATATTTCAGAATCAATATAACTTTACAATAATCATATATAGTAATTATTTACACCATTATACCCATCCATGTAAGGTGGTGGTGGAAAATAGATTACACCACGGCGTTGAGACGATATTCCATACGTACGCACGCGCGATGATTTCGTTTTCCGTAGGATGGATAAATAGTGAAATAGGGTGGTTTAATACTTATAATAACATATCAGTATATGAGTGATACTGAGGTTATTACTTCATAATGAAACAACTAAAGAAGAATAAGTGGAAGAAGAAATAAAGTTGAAAGAATCGGTAACGAACATTACCTCTTCTTTGAAGCGCCTCTTTGAGACCTCCTATTAGGGCACTAAAATTGGTCTTTGAAGAAGACCAGGACCTCTAGGATGTTTATAGGGAAGTGGAGAAGAGAATTTGGCAGGGTTTGGCAGAGCTTGAAGGCTCAAACTAGTGTGATGAAGAGAGGGAGGAGGTGACCTTTTATAAGGGAGGAGAGGGGCACCTTTGGAAATATAAGAAATATTAGTTTATATTAAATCCCAACCCCACTTAAAAACTTCCAAAATGACTCATATCCAAATATTAGATGAGATAGGGTTGTAATCTCATCAACCAATAAAATTTAGACATGTTAGTAATTTATTTTAAACATTATCAACTTGATTTATCCTTATTTATCAATTTAATTTTATTTGTGGTAATAATACTCTAAATTTTAAATTATTCTAAATAATTACATATGTATTGTGAATTTTCCATAATTTGATGCTTTATGACATTTTAGACCATATAAAATTTAATTTATAAATTTTAAATATTTTTCTTATTTTTAGACAATTTTATAATATGTTATTTTTATAAAATAACAATAGTGTCAATTTTGACACTATTCATTTATTTGAATTTAAATAAAATATATACAGAAGATATGTTCGAAATAAAAGCTTTAATAGATCCATAAAATGTCATATATATCTAGAAAATTATTGGACCACATTAAATAGTTCATATAATATTTATTTTGTTATTTTTAAAACCATTTATTTGATATTTTAATTAATAAAATAATTTCAACATCACTATTGTGTCATAATAAATGATAATTATTTAATCCCTAAAAATTATAAATAAATTCCTATGATGTAGAAAATTGTATTATATTTCTGGATACTATTAATGTTCGAAGTTTCATGAATTTTATCACTAAATTAAAATTATTATACTTATAAGATTTAAGAAAGTGACATGTTGTCACATTCCTTGGTTTTAATAATAATTAAATTATTTTCATAGAAAAAAGTCCATTAAATGAATCTAATATGACCCTTAGGTGATATGGGTCGACTTTTAGTCATCCAATAGGATTTTGTCAGGTGTTAGGGTAATTTTATAATCTTATATTTACCCTTAATTACCCGATTTACCTTTAACTATAGTAAATAAAATTTACCGTAGTTACTATTCATAATGCCCAAAAATAAAAATTAGCCTATTAACATAATTTGAAACCACTGATTCTGAATATAGAATCCATTTTTCAAAATTCAAAACATATAAGTTGCAGTAATTAATTTAAAATAAATCCCGTTGTTAAGAAAATGGGTTTTAGAAGTTAAAACATTGCCAAAGATTGAAATGTTTTTACCTATGAATTCAATGTGAAATTAATTATAATGACATAAATTATATTAAATGGTTAAAATATATTCTATTTATAATTTTAAACCATTAAATATTATAATTTATCCATATAAATTATCTCATTGAAAAAAGTTGTTTTTAATTAAAAATCAGCGTATTTTTACTATTCATCAAAATATGAAAGTTATCAGAAAAATATCAAAAATTTATCCAAAGTAAATTTTTATACCCTGATTCAAAAGAATAATTATATTTTGTCAAATTTAACTTATAAACATGTCAACAAATAGATTTAAAGTGGGTGCGCCATCAAAAGGCGGCAAAACTGCATTTTTTGAAAAATACATATTTTACCCGAAAAATTTATTTTGTTCTTATACCATGTTCTAGAAAATGTGTAAGATGAATAATAATGTTATAAAATTCAAAATTTAGTTAATACTATTCATAACGGCTAGTTCATAATAATATTATAATAATATATCGGTGTTTAGTAAAACCCGGTATTGCGTACAACACACACTATCGGGGAAGGTCACGATTGCGTGTAATGCAAGTCAAGTCAGGGTTGCGTGTTGTGCAAGAATCCTTCGGTGTTTCGTATAATAGAATCCAACCATATTTCATTTATACATTTAATATATATATATATATATACTCAATGTTGCGTAGAATAACTATTATCAAAATTGTGTGTAACACGATCCAAGAATAGTGTTGCGTATACTGCAAGCTAATATGGTGTTGCGTATAGGGCAAGGTAATCTTGGTGTAGCATAAAACACAAGACATTAATGAAATTAAAAGAATATTTTTCATAAAATCTCGGGGTGTTATAATAAGACTTGAAGAAATAGAAATCGAAAGAAGTGATTTGAGAATTTTAACCTTACGCAATGAAATAACTCCTTTGAAAATTCAATTTAGGTTTTTTGGGTGGTCCTTTAAGGTGACAAAAACCACATGTTTTGTTTTTTTGGAGATTTTGGGAGTGAATTTATAATATTATTATCAAAATAAAGTGAGTATGGATTGATGAGAAGTGGTTTGATCAAGGGATCCTTTTATAAGTTTGACGAGTGAGAAGTTTTAGTAAATGATTCACTATTAAAGGCATGAGGATCCAAAAGTGTGAAATAATTGAGAGGAGATTGGTGTAGGTTTATAAATCCTTAAACAATGATTTAAATAATAGTTTTAATTTCTTTATGGTATGTTACCCCTTAGAATTAATTTTTTTGAATAGTTTAATTTTTACATGGTAACTCATTTTTTATCCTTGGTAACATATTTTTAAAGTTAAGAAAAAAATTTACCTTAGCAGATAATTGTTATATTTTTATTCAACATATGAAGAAAAATTTAATATTAAATTCTAAAAAGTTAAAAAAAAATTAATTTTAAAATAATTAATCTAAAACAGAAAAATATAGTTTTAGAAAAATATAAATTATGTTCTAAAATTATAAATAATGGTTATTAAATTAAACGTAATAATATTAAATGTTTAATATTACATATTAATAATATTTTTTATTATAAATAATATTTCTTAAATTATAATTTTATTTTTATATCCTAACACTGTCATAAAAGACATGATGTATACAAAAAAATGACACTTTTCACTATTTTCGAAAAAAATAATTCTTTTTAAAAAAATTTAAAAAATTATTCTCAGATAATATTCAAGTTATAATTTAAAATTTTAACTTTTTTCATCAAATTAAAATTCTAAAATTCTAAAATTTATTTATTAATTAATAATAAAAACTATAATGAAAAATAATTTTTTAGAAAAGAATAACTTTTAAATGATAAGTTTTATTTATCTTATTTAATAAAAATTAATAATGAAGTAAATATCAATATATTATTTTAAATAATTAAATATTACATTCTGTCATAATAATTTTTTAAAATTTAACCATTTAATTTTTTTGGATTAAATGCAAAACACTTTAAAAAAATTAATTATAAACATTCATTTTTAACATTAAATTATATTAATTATTTATCCTCTAAATATTAAAAAAATTTAATTGATTAAAATATTTTTCATTTACTAGATGTTTTATTATTATTATATTTTTTCAAATAATTTTTACCTAATACGTCAAGGATCAATTTAGTTTTCTCTTTCGTTTAAAAAAAGATATTTTACACAATATATGTTTAAGGGTAAATTAATAATAAAATCTTAGGTCATTAAATTCTCCCCCCTTAAATATCTTTCATCCTAAAAATTTTAAATATAAACTAATAATTAAAATGTATAAGGTTATCTAAAATATTAACATGACTTGAGATATAATTTCTAATGAGATATCCCCCTCACAATCCTTGGTTTGTTTAAAAAGCTTTTTATCCAAAATAGGCTTCTTTAGAAGTTCCTAGGGACATACCTTTCACAATATTATTTTCATGATGCTATTTCCAAATAAATAAATAAAAATGGTCTATAAAATATCTAACAAAATTATATTAATTGGGCTTATATATATGAAATATCAATCCTATGATGTATTATCCTATGACACCATTATTTTATTGTGTAATTTTTTAGATTCAATTATTATATAATTAGATCTATCTATAGTTCACATAGATTAACTTATTTTTTCCATGGTTATTTTACTATATGATTCAACATTAAAAATATATTTAAATTCCTCATTATGGTTCATAAAGAACCTGCGATTCACCAAAGCCTATCCCAAGGTATTTTCAGACCTGGTGTACAGTTGGTCCACTTTATCATGCACTAGAAGTGGATCAAGTAAATACCCATCTAGTATTTTTATGGTTATTACTCTAATATGTATTTATACCATATCCTATATCCAATTTTTTATATCTAGATATGGATTTCATTTCTAGGAAACTATAAATTTCCAAAATTTTATGATGTAGTCCTATATAGAGAATCTTCTGTAGTATTTTCACAAATTCTCCCAACTATTTATAAAAAAAATGAATTAAATAGCCCCCATGAATAACTAATCCCTACTACAAAACTAGATTTGTTGCCCCAAAAATTTCCTCTAACACCAAGTTATAAAAAAACATACTTTATAACTAGAATTGATTCTAACAATGACAACTAAAGCTAAACATATCATTATTTTAAATCATTTTAAAAAGTTAAAAATTACCCCTCACAAATAATTTCAAAATCTGAAGAATAAGTGGTTTAATGTACTTGTAGATCATCCATATCATAAACATATATTATAATAATTTTAATCCTTTATCTATAACTGAACAACACTAGACTCCATTATATACACCTCATAAGTTACACTCATCCTCAAAACCTTAGGAATGGAACAATATTAGGGAAGCTCAAATTGTTGAGCCCCAAGTAGGATTGACATCAGAGAGGGGAGGTGAATTAGTAGTTTAATTTTAGGAATTATTTTTTAAAAAATTTAACCTCCCAAACTTATTAGAGTTTTAAATCTGATTAATATCAACTCAAAATCTCACCTCATATATAAAACAAATAAATGAAAGAAAACCAAATTATATTTACAAGGTTTGGTACGATGACCTACTCACGACCATGTTGGTTAGATTCCCTAATATGAATTCTCAAATATATATTTTCATTAATTTAAATGGATTAAGAAAAAACCAGTCATAAACATAGAAGTCTATATTTTATTTAATCATTATTTTACAAAATAGTAAGAGATTGTTCTTCCTCGTTTCATTAGATACCCCAAAAATTTCTTCTCTTATCATGGATTAGTTATACACCCCAATTGACCATATCATTTGTGTTGATCCATAGATAAGATTATCCCTAATAGTACCTGTTTTTTTCGTCAAAAAATAAGAATGCTCTCCCTTGACATGGGTACTGGATCTAGACCACTTGTGTAGAATAATTAAAGAACATCATGAAATTATTATCAACACTATTCTCTTTCTCAATGTCTGCTGATCTTAAAATTATCTGAAGTTTCTCAATTACCTAAATTATTAATTATTTGTGTTATATTATTATTGGATAACTATACCAGCTTCAATATCAAAATATAAAATGATCGGGACGATGTTATGATTCTATTAATGAAGTTCATCACCTCAGTAAATTCAAAATATTATTTTACCAAATATTGAACATTCACAAACTCAGTTCACCTTGTTTTGGTATTCTCAACATAAGAACTTATATTTTTTAATTAAATTAATTAATATTCACTTCATTAAGGCTTGATGTAATGAATGGTTCTTGAAATTTGAATAAACTCTTACAAAAAACAATTTCATCATTCTCCTTATATTATTTTTACATCATGTTTTATTTATGATTACCCTTTGAGTATCAGTATTTTTCATTATGAAGAATTAGTATATCTCAATTAATATGAAAAAATACATTTATTGTGCAAACCCAAATAGATATGCAATGTTTCATCTTCTTATTCACACATTTATGTCAAGTAATTTCTAATTCTTTAGAAAAAATAGGATGTATGTTCAATATTCTTAAAATTTACTACATTAGAATAATGGTAAAATATATACATGATAACTAATTTCCTTCATGAAAGAAGGATCATATGATATAGTTTTATTTGCATGATCAATATTCTTTTTCTCACTTATACTTTATGTGAGTGATTCATGCATAAAAATCACGCTTCAGGTTAACTAAAACTATTCATGGGATATTTTCCCTTCATGTGAACAAATAATGTGGGATTATTATCCATCACATGACCAAATCATTCTGATGGTAAATTTTTCTTCTGAAACGAGATCTCTCAAAAATATTCAAACTGTATCCACTCAAACCCTCATCCCTTTATATATATTTATATATGACATGATCACCACCAATCATCTATGTTTCATTTGATGTTATGGATAGATATTAATAAATTTGAAGATATCAATATATCTCAATGGTTTTTAATAACGAAACTATCCTATTTTGAAAAAATCATGCAACACTAAACCTTAAGGAATTGAGGGTTCACCTAATTGTCTTTATGGGGGATCTGTTACTTGAATATGATATATGAGTAATTTTAATCTCATAGTCTCCATGTGATTCCTAGGTGGATGCACGATCACATAACACTTAATTACTCATGCGAACATGGATATATATGATTGGATATTTATGTGGTATCTGTTCTACACATGATGGCTTGGAGATAATATATTGAATAATATTTATGTCTTTATGCGATCAAGGTGGTTAATTTCAACCCTAGGTTTGACTACCAATTCATCTTCATAATTTTCTGAAATAATATCATACTCTTATAATTTTCACTTGAATGATTGATTGGGATTGAATGCATGGATTCATGATGATTATACATATCTATTTATATTAGTTTGACCATTAGAGATGGCTATAATTTTAAGGGCCGATACTCACATAGATTTACCCTTTTCATGTTCCCAAGGAATATGGAGCTCAAATGAGGCACGATGGAAGTATAGAGGATCTCTGATGTTGAGAACTAGAAGTAGTGAATTTTCATGATGTGAAAGTGAGTTTCAAACTATGTAGAATAATTTCACAACCCAAAAGTGGTATTCATGTCATGTAATATTTTGGGGTTGGAAAAATAAAATAAATGTGAAAGGAGATGGTTTTTTTTCATCAAAAACAGACCTCGAGGAATTTCACGACATGAAAGGGGATTGCACATCATGCAATCCCCTGATGATGTAATGTTTTAAAAAATTCAATCTACTTAGGTATTCAAAACCTATGGTGGTTTCTTCCCTCCCCTTCACCCCATCCAAACCAAATTTCTCATCCTTGGTTTTTTGGATATCCCTTCAACATGGATTGATCTTGAGCTTCTATCTCAATCCTTTGTGACCAGGCTTGATATGTTGTGTGTTTTCCTCCATTTTCTATTGGTTTCTCCCAGTTTTGATCTTGTTTCCTCTCATATCTTCTCATTGTGCTATAGAAGTTTCTTACCTATGGTTCTAATGGGGTTTCTCTCAGTGGTTGTTGGTGTGGCGGTGCCACAGAATCCTCAGTTCGACGCATTTATTATGGGAGAGATGATCAAAGATCCGTTGCTTGGTCCATTTTCATGAAAAGAACACAGAAAACCTTTTATGGTTGGGGATTCATTTTTTCTCTATTTAATTACATGCAATCATAGAATTAGAATAGTTTATCCCTTTGAATCACAATGAAATTGACTGAATTAAATACTTAAACCTGATTATTGAATTTGTATTGATCATATAGTAATGTTGTCTTTTGTTATCGTGATAACGATTTGCCTCTTGATTTGATAGATTGTGTGATATCTATGCATTTCTGGGTTTATCATGTTGTTCCTGATAGAAATTGGAAAAGAACATAAATTTGTAATTAATTGATAATTAATAGGATAAAATATAAAGAGGCATGTTTAAGGAATATGGTTGTTGTTATTTAAATTTGATGATAATCATATTGAGGAAAGTATGAAAGTTTATTTTATTGGTTTTTGAACATGGATCTTGATGATTTCATTTGATAAAATAATTAAAGGAATGTTAAATTAATTTTTTAAATAATTTATGATAATTTTTGATAGCTTCTTTCTTAGGTTTCTCATAGTTTTAACCTGTGAATAATTAATTTGTTAATTCAAGATGGAATAAGAACCAATTGTGCGTGATAAAATATAGTTCCTTTTTAGGGCATATTTTCCCACTTTCATGTAAAGGACAAGCACCTTATCATTTAGAGCTGTGAGATATCATTGTTTGTGAAGGTGGAATGCCATGCTTTTGAGATAAGAGTCCAATTTCTATATTTGTTTCCTACTTCTTGTGATATGATTGGGCATGGAGGGTTGTTGTGGTTTGTGGGGGAAGGTAGGCCCGAATGTTACATGAGCCTAGAATGGTAGATCTTGGAGGTATGTTATGGTATGTGGGGCAGGTAAGCCTGATTATTGTGGTAGTAGTTGATGCCAAGAGTGGTGAGATGCATCAGTTTATGAATGCGGTGTTTGAGTGTACACCAAAGATGATGGAATGATTTTAAGAGGGGATTACTCATTGATATGAAAGTTAGATTCTTGTTTGAATCTATTATTTGTATGGAAGCTAGGTTGTTTGTTTATCTGCATTCTCTTCCCCACTACTTGAGGAAGATAAATGTGTTTGGTTTTGTAACATCACATTACCTTAATTGGGAAGGTTTTTTCCTTTTATTTACATTTCCCCTTTGGTTCAATTTTTTTAGAGGTGTTTTTCTGGGTTTACTATATGCTGCAGAACTTGTACACATCATGTACCTGAGGTACACATCATGTACTTGTTGTTGGATAAAAGTCATGAAGGGGGAGGTCATGTTGTGAGCTAGTACACATTGAGAATGGTGAGAACACGTCATGTAGGGTAAAAAATTCAGTTTTTAATCTAAGGAGATAGGGTTTTCATCATAACTTATTCATCATGGACTACATGTCATGCCCCTTGGGTATACGTCATGACCCTACCCACACCCAGTATTAAGTCAAGCGTTTGTGGATTTTCTTGGTCTATTCTTTACAGACCTCTTGAATCTCAAACCAGAACTCTACCTATGCATTTTTAGAGGAACTCCTCCTTCAGAATCGATCTGATCATCTTTGGATCATAATTTGTCTTATGGTTTCATTCCTATTTAAGAGTTCTCCCTCCATATTCAAGTTTCTCTCTTCCTCTCTTCCTATGTTTTCGATGGATCTCCTTGGGATTAATAGATCCATGCCATGTGGTGTCGGATCTTTCTTCAAGGTTGGGTTTCAGGATCTCCTTCATCTTTGGTCTCATTTATGGGTTCTGTTGTGAGTTTCTTTCTTTAGAGAAGAGTTAGGTGGTTTCGTCCTAATTTGACCAAATTGATTACCATTGTACAACTTGATTTATTTCAACTATTTATTTAAATTCAACTGATTCAACTTGTTTTCAATTTCTTTTATAAAACCCAATTCTGGTGATTTGTGAGATTTGAAATGGTTTTGGTAGGGAAATTTGGAAAATCCCCAATTCTGTTGAATTGGGGTGAGTTTATTAAAATTTGTTAATTTAAATTACTGAATTTAAATTGTGTATTTTATTGAAATGTTTTCAATTAAATTGTTGAATTTAATTGTGAAAGTGGATTTCAAAAAATATTTAATTGGATTTGAATGGATTTCAAACTTATAAAAACGTATTAAAATGATTTGATATAAATCCAATGGTTTTATCTTATAAAAGTGGCATGTTTTTGAATAAAAGTAGTTTTTGTTTTAAATGGAATTAAATTGGAATTTTTGAAATGGAATAATGGGATTTATTGTATTTTATGAAGTCTTAAAATAAATGTCCCATCATGTAAGATCACATTCAAGCCTTAGTTAGTTGGTGAGTTATTTCGATACTCTCTATGCTATGACAAAATTCTAAAACAAACCTACAGCGGGTCTTATACCCAATGGGAGGGTGACGAGTCTCCTTTGGCCAGTGTTAGGTGATGTGAGTATACTCATTTTGTTGTGTCCACTTAGAGAGTGAGAAATCCTATATATAATTAATATAATCATACCATTTCCTAGATGACCATGTTTCTCACTCATTTATTTATATTTGAGATATAAATGTATTCCAAAGTTGTTTTAAATGATTTTCATTCCTTCTATGTTTATATAAACTATTCTATATAATTTTTTTACTTAAGACATTATTTTAGAAATATTCTATCTATTGTAAAGTATTCCATATGCTTTGAAAATATTTTCTTTCATTTGAAAATGTTTTGCATGTTTTTTTTTAAATGTGATTTTGTAATTTCTAATCCTATTTTTACTTGAAAATTGTGTGAATTCCCTTTGTTTAATATATATTTTGCATCTGTTATGGAATCTTTTGTGGTATACTATTGGGATTAGTCTCACATTCTACTTTTTCTTTCGAGCGTTTATAGAATTTATTCTTCTAGGTTCAAGAAAAAGGAAGGGATCTCTTTGAGGAGGAACTTGCTGCTGAACTATGGTCTTGGTGGGTTTTTTCCTTAGATACCTTAGGGTTGTTTCTTTCTAATTTAGTACTTGGGTTTTAGTACTTTTGTATTTTTCCCATTTCTATTCTTGTACAATACTCATTGTGGAGTTTCTTTTATATGTATATTGACTTTCTTATCTTACTTCCGCTATGACTTCTAGAGAAAATCATTCCCAATTGTATGTTGTATGATGCTAGGTTCTAGTCTCCATCTATTTGATATTTGGAACTTCCTTCATTTCATTTCAAGTATATCTCAATTATCGGGTTACCAGGGTAACCGGGATGGTTCATGAAAAAGTGGCATGAAAGGGAGGTTGATCTTTTGGTTTGAAGTTAGTATGCATTTTTGAAATCTTTTCGGGACTTAGGAGGTAGTTTATATTGAGTGTCTGGACAACTCTCACTGAAATGAACCTTAAATCACCAGGGGTGGTTAGTTAAAGTCATCATGTGAATTAGTTCTAGTCGTTTCCCTATTCATATGTGGATAAAGGGAAATCAAAATATTGTTGTTCCTTCTATAGTGATTAATTTATCTTTTCACTCAGTTTGAGCATTAATCTGATGTCTTCCTTTTATCTGTTGATGTTTTTTAGCATCATGCCTCCAAGAATACATGAAAATAAGATACAAGGAGAGGATGCTAGTGAACATCATCTAGAAAATCCTATTTTCCATCCAAATCTAGTTGAAGTAATTGTGTACACTATCCATGCTTTGGGACATGCACAACCTCAAGTTCCTGCTCAATATCTGGTTTTGGATCCTCATAGGGATGTTCTTCGAAACCGTTCTCAAGAGTTCTGCTCCCCGAAGCTACTAATATTTAAGGGTTACACTAACCCTAAACATACTGAGGAATGGTTGGGAAAGATAGTATGTCTGTTTGAGTTCTTAGAGACACCAGAAGTGATCAAGGTGAAGTCTTCCAACTTTGTACTGGAGGGACTGAGTATGAGATGGTGGGACATGATGATGACTATAGGTAAACATGAGGTCTTAGAGTGGAATGACATCAAAGTTATTTTCACCAACTTGTTCTATCCAAATTTAATGGTGTTTTCTAAAGATGTAGAATTATTTAATCTTGAGAAGTCTGATAGAACTGTGATTGAGTATTCAAATCACCTTGTTGAGCTGGTGAAGATTTTTCTTGGTATTGTATCTAAAGAGATGATGAAGAATTGATAGTCCAATTTGGTAATTTGATCAGATATCCATTCTAAAGTCTTCTTACTAATACTTCCCACTTATTCTACTATGATGGATAGGGAAACGATGGTGGAGATAGACTTGGCTTGGAGGCCAGTGTTAATAGGAGTTCCTTTTTCTCCCAATGGAATCATTGGTGTATTCAAAGGAAAATGGAAGTGTGATGATTCAAACAGCAGTTCTCGACAAAAGAATTATTATAGACCTCTTAAAACTCCATGAGTAAGTTCTTTCATCTTCTATCAGTGTGTAAAGTTAGGGAATTCTAGGAGGGTTTTCACAAAGTCACCCAAGGACTTCAGTTCCTACAGACATTCATGACACTTATATAGGTTCTTCCATCACTTCTCCACTCTTCATAGTGGTACATGACCATAATCCCCTCAAAAAACTATGGGGAAATCAAATACATCTCATTTAATAGGGTTCCATCCATAGGAATCTAGAATGATGCATCTTCACCTAGTGGAAGAGTCTCTAGTGGAAGCAGACACAGGTTCTGCAATAGTGAGAGGTACCACTACCATTTCTTCATCATTAGTGACTACTATATTTGATACTAGTGCATCTCACTATTTTATTTCAACTCATAGTTTAAATCTTCTTAATCATCTTATAGATAAATTGTCCTCTAAAATTGATATTACTACACCCCTTGGTACATAGAGAGAGTAAGGTCTCTGTAGTATTTCTTATGACTTCTCTCCATCAGATTTTGAGCTAGCTTGGTGTTTTAAAGTTCTTTATATGAAATCTATAGACATCATATTTGGGATGGATTGGCTCATTTACAACAATGCCTTAATTGATTATTATCTTCAATGGGTCTACTTTACTGCATCCAATGGTGTACCACTTGTATTTCAAGGAGAATGGAACCCAAGATCAAGCATAGCCAAACATTCTTATCCAAATTTGGTGAAATTGATATCATGTTTTTTCTTTTGATATGGTGAAAGATTAAATGGGGGTGATATTCCTCCAGTCATTTTTGAGTTTCCCTATTTTTTTCAAGAAGTTTACTCTGGTCTACCACCAGTGAGAGAGGTTGAGTTTTATATTGACTTAGTGTATGGAACTCAATTAGTATTTATTACCTCTTACCGAATGGAACCAGATAAAAAAATATGTGATGTTATAGCTGGATTATTTTCTTCAGAAAGGCTTTATTCATCCATGTGTGTCACCTTGGGCAGCGCCAATTCTCTTTGACAATAAGGGTGATGATTCTCTTTCCTTATGTTTTGATTATTGAAAGCTCAATTGAGTTACGATAAAGAATAAATATCCATTTCCAGGGATGGATGATTTGTTTGATTATCTTAAAGGGGAGAAGTTGTTTTCAAAGTTTGACCTTTGATCTAGTTACCATCAGTTCCGGATAACATAATCTAACATTCAAAAAAATTCCTTCCAGAGTAGGTACGACCACTATGATTATGTTGTTATTCCCTTTTGTTTAATAAATGATCTTGTAATTTTCATCGCCTTAATGAAAAATACATTCCATGAGTATATGGATAACTTTATGGTAGTCTTTTTGGATGACTTTCTTGTTCACTCTACTTATGAGGAGGACCATGTGCAACATCTGACAATATTTTTGAGTCTTCTGAGAAATCACAATGTTTATGTCATGTTTTTAAAGTGTGATTTAGGGATTTGGGAAGTGAACTTATGGGGACACATGGTGTCATTACATGGTGTATTAATTGATCCTAAGATGGTGATGGCTATTATGACTTAGGAGCAACCATGAAATTTGTTCGAGGTATGGAGCTTCTTGATCTTATCTGGGTACTACCCAAGGTTCAAGAAAGACTTATCAAAACTGGATTCTTTGATGAGTACTCTGAATCAGATGGGGAAGAGTTTTCATGGGATGATAAATGTCATTGTTCATTTGTTGAGCTGAAATGTCTGTTGACTATTTCACCGGTGTTCACTCTTCTAGAATATGAGCAAGGAAATGTGGTCTTTTGTGATGAATCAGGTTTAGTCTTGGGCTGCATTCTCATGCAGGGTGATCATGTAGTAGCATATGGAACTCATCATCTTAGGCAACATGAGGATAATTATCCTAACCATGACCTGGAACTAGAAGTAGTGATGTAAGCACTTAAGAGTTGGTGGCATTACATTTTTTTGTAGAAATTTTATGGTGTATTCATAAGAAAAAATAATAAGTTATATATTCCCTAAAAAATATTTGATTCTTTTTTCAGAGGCATTGGGTGGGATAACTGCAGTCTTTTGACTTTGACATTGCCTATACCCCAATGAAATGGAATGTCGTTGCAGATGCATTGAGCTAAACTTCCAACCCATGTAGTGAAATAATTCTCAGAAGTGTGGAATTTGATGGATGTCTTTTCATATATTCATATTGGAGTTCAGGAGGAAGGGGATGAGATTTCCTTGTCCAGTGTTCATTTGACATCTACTATTCTTGAGATGATTCTTCATGATAAAGAGATTGATGATGGGTTATTTAGCATCAGATACTCTCTTTATTGTGGGGATACAGTTTTCCCGTGGCAACTATCCAATGAGGGTGTTCTATGCTATCATAATCGCTTCGTTGTGCCATTATAGGAAAATAAGTAAGTGATGGGATATTTTCATATCTTCTAGTGGGATGTACACCTAGGAACTACTAGGATCTTATATGACATGAGGTGGAAGTTCTAGTGTCCGAGTATATGTTCCATCAGGTTAAGGATGAGCATCAGAAACCTTTGAGTTTAATTCATCCACTTCTAGTCCCCAATTGGAAGTAGTATGAGATCTCTAGGCAATTTTTGGTTTGGTTCCTATGTACCCTAAGAAGGAATACTGCAATATGGTTTGTGATCGATAGGCTGACCAAGTAGGTTCAATTTATACCCGTTTGAGATACATCCAAAGTTGAGGTGTTGGGAAATCTCTATGTAAAAGAGATTGTTCACTTTCATGGAGTTCCATATACTATAGAACCTGATAGGGATCCTCAGTTTACTTATCTATTTTGGAGAGGACTTTAATAGGCACAAGGATCTTAGGTTAGTTTGATCATTTTCTATCATCTATAGAAGTATGGTCATACAGAAAGAGACATACAGATTCTTGAGGATATGATTCATGCTTGTGTTCTTGACTTCGGTGGGGAATGAGATGATCATTTTGAGCTATTTGAGTTTTTTTACAACAACAGTTACCTATCCACAATCAGAGTGTAACCATTCAAGGCCTCGTATGGTCGACCATGTAAATAATTGTTGTGTTTATCAGTGATTGGTGAGAGTTCCTTGGTTGGACCATGCTTGGTTCAAGAGACCACAAATAATATTCATCTAATTCGTTAAAGGATTTTGGCATCTCAAGCTGATATAAGTCTTATGTTGATCAATGCTATAGACCTTGGGATTTTTAAGTTGGTGATCAGGTGTTCTTGAAGGTTTCACCAAGTCTGGTTCATCGACATCTTGGGAGGCAAGGGGATATTTCTCCTCACATTATGGTACCTTTCGAGGTTGTTGAGATAGTTGGAAAGGTTTCAAACCGTTTGGATCATCCACCATACCTGATATTTTTACATAACATGTTCCATGTATCATAGTTGAGAAATTATCTATCTTATTTATCTCATGTTTTGAGATGGAATGATATATTGACTGAGCTTGATTAATCTTTGACTGAGAAACTAGTTAGGATAATTTATTTTGAGTAAAATTCCATTCATGGGAGGGAGATATATTTGGTTTTTGTACTTTGGAAGCATAGATCTGATATTCATGAGACGTGTTAATGTGAGTCACTGATGAGAGAGCAATTGCTTCATCTCTTTGGCATGGAAACTTCTTCATAGTTTTTTGAGGGAATAAATATTTTAGTATGGGGAGGTTGTAACATCCCGTTGCCTTTCTCGGGAATGTTGTTTTCACTTTCTTTAAGATTCCCCTTTGGTTTAATGTTTTTAGAGGTGTTTTTCTTGATATATTGTGAGATACAGAACATGCAAATGTCTTTTAACTGAGGTACAAGTCATGTACTGGTTGCTGGATACATGTCATGAAGGGGGAGGTCACACTGTGAGCTTGTACACATCGCAAAAAGAGGGTACACATCATGTAAGGTGATTACGTTAGTTTTTAATTCTAGGTAACGGGGTTTTAGGCATAACTTATCTAGTATGGACTACACGTTTTGACCCTTGGGTACACATCATGACCTAATCCTCACCCAACTTTAAGTCATGCATTTGGAATTTTTTCTTAGTCTATTATTTCCAAACCTCTTAGTTCTCAAACTAGAACTCTCCCTAGGAGTTTTTTAGAGGATTATCACCTTCGTGATCGATCTGATAGTCATTGGATCATCATTTCACATGCGGTGTGGTTCCTAGGTAAGAATTATCTCTCCTTATTTATGTTTCTCTCTTCCTCTCCCCATAAGTTTTCTATGGTTCACCTTGGAATTAATATATCCATTCCCTTTAGTTCCCGATATTTCTTTTAGGTTGGGTTTCAATATCTCCTTCACCTTCGGTCTCATTGACGGGTGCTGTTGCGAGTATTTTTCTTCACGGAATAGGTAGGTGGTTATGTCCTTATTTTTCAAATTGATTACCATTGTACAACTTGATTTATATAAACTGGTAATTTAAATTCAATTGCTTTAACTTTTTTTCAATTGAATTGATAAAACCCAACTCTAGTGAATTGGGGATTTGAAATGGGTTTGGATTGAAAATTTAGAAAACCCCCTATTCAATTGAATTCATATGGGTTCATGGAAATTTTATTACTTCAATTATTGAATTTAAATTGTGGATTTGATGGAAATGTTTTCAATTAAATTGATTAATTTAATTATGAATGTGGATTTCTAAAAACATGGAATTGGTTTTGAATTTATTTTATAGAAACCTGGTGGTTTTGTCTTGTAAAAGAGGCATGTTATTGAATAAATCCTATTTTGGTTTTAAATTGAATGAAATTTGCATTTTTGAAATGGAATAATGAGATTTATGGTATTTTATGTAGTCTTAAAAACAATTGACCATCATGTGAGAGAACATTCAAGCCTTAGGTATTAAGTGAGTTATTTGGATACACTATATGTTATGACAACATTCTAAAACAATCTAGTGGTGGGTCATATCCCCAATGGGAGGGTAAAGAGTTACCTATGAACAGTATTAGGGGGATGTGATTATACTCATTTTTTTGTGTCCACATAGAGAGTGTGGAATCCAATAGTGAGTTAATACTATTTCACCTTTTGGAAGATGACCATGTTGCTCACTTGTTTATTTATATTTTAGATATAAATGTATGCCAATGTTTTTTTGAACTTCTTTACATGCCTTCTGAATTTGTATAAATGATTTTTTATAAATTTTTTACATAATACATTATTTTAGAAATATTCCATATCATTTAAAGTATTGCATGTGATTTAAAATTATTTTCCATCATTTGAAAATGTATAACATGTTTTTTTAAATGTTCTTTTGAAATAGCCCAAAAAAATTCCTTGAAAACAATATGCATTCCCTTTGGTTAATTTATATTTGTCATCTGTTATGGAATATTTGGTCATATCCTATTAAGAATAGAGTCACAACCAAAATTTTCTTTTGGGTTTCAGTAGACTCTCTTCTTCCAGGTTCGAGCAATTGGAAGGGATCTTTGGGAGGTGAATCTAGCCGTTGAACTGATTCCATTGTGAGTTGTTCCCCTAGTGACCTTGCAGTTTTTTCTTCCCATTTTAGTACTTGAGTTTCTGTACTTTGGGATTTTGTTCCCCATTTTATTCTAGTACTTTTCAAAAAGTGGATTTTATTTTATATTTATATTGAATTTCATGTCTTACTTCTGCTATGTATTGTGGAAAAAATAATTCACACTTGTATGTTGTATGATGCTAGGTGCTAGTTTCCATGCCATGGGGATCAGAAACACCATTCGAGTCATGTAAGGGCTGGCTTGGTTATCAGGTTCCCAGGGTACCGGAGCGGGTTTGTGATAGGTTAGTCTTTTTCCATGGGAGGTGAAGTCATGTGAGGTATTCCATATGCATTCCATGTTTAGTTCCATGTTGTTGGATGAGTTCAATCTCCTACTATAGGTACAAATGACTCAACCGATAGTTTATCTACTCACCATTTCAAGCCCCTTTTGTTTGGGGAGTTTAGAATGTTTTCTTAGATAACATGGTGATATGAAAAGTAATGTTGTAAAATAAGATAATAAATGTTTAACAAATGGGTTGGAGTTTTCTTGAATGAAATGTTGATGTTGAAATTCAATGAAGCTATGGACTTGAATTGGTTATTATTGGATGTAATGGATATTTTTTGAAAAAGTAATGTGATGTGATATGGAAACGATAATGGTTAGTGGGTAAGAATTGAATAATGTAAAGTGAAACTGATAAAAAGGGATAAAGTAATTTAATATAGCTCATTAAATGGTTGTGTGGTTATAATATATCTAGTCTTAGTAATGAAAACTAGGATTCTGAGACATTAGCTACAGTCGAGTCTGAGACTAGGTTATGTCCATAGTGTAGTTGTGATAAATATTATATCATGTAATTTTTGGGCTTCTATACGCTAATCCCCCTGTTGATTATATTAACTATCACCTTAGGGATTTTGATCCATGGGGGTATTTTCCCCTACATCCCTATGGGAGGATGGATGGATGACTACCCCTTGATACCCACTCTCTTCTCTTGGTAGTAACCTATGCTGTTATACATGAAAGTTAGTTTTCCCAATATATGTGTGTAGAGGGGTATCATGGAATTTGGTTATATCACACACATGTATTCTAGATATAGTTATTAAGGACTACTATAGGTTTAATGCGTATTGGCTGTGATGGATTGAGGATCCTTACTCGGTGTATGGGATGTGATAGATTAAGGTATAATACCTAACATATGAAACACATTATTCAATTTGTGGTAGATCCAAGAAACTACATTGGTACTTTTGGTTATGTGTACATGGTGGTTTGTTCCATGAGTTGGATGTTGTGGTGCTTCACCTAGGTGTCTGTGGGCTAGCCTTTTTTAGAGAGAGATGCTCAGGTCATGCAACGTTGGGGCCAAACAGAAATTTTTGGGGAATGAGTACTGGGGTACCCTTGATTTTATTAATTATATTATATGCACTTGTATGAGGTTATTGGTGAATGTATCCATAGTGAGATGGTAACTTAGTATATCTATTTAGGAGATGAGTTAGTTTCCCTTGTTGTTCACTATGCATTATAATTACTTCTTTATATTTTCATGAGAGGCTCTGGGGATGATCCTACTGAGTATACTGGTATACTCACACTATGTATATATAATTTTTTTAGGTTAGTTGTATCATGTTAGTCATTAGGCTGGTTACAACGAGCTTGAGGTTTTTCAGGATCTGTTTCAGCTTCATGGTCCTTGTCGTCTTTATTTTATTTGGGTACTTGTAGTTTTCCCTTTTAGTTGTAGTAGTTATTTAATGACAGTGATTTTTTTTGTAATTGGGTTTCTTTTATATTGTTGTATTATAAGGATTTGGTTTTTTTATAAATTATCTCTCTCTTCTGCATGTTTTTCTCATAGAGGTTAATTCCTCCCATATTCATGTTTATTATATCATCGGTTCTAGCCTCCAACTCAGGGCCTACTAGAGGTGGGACTCGGGGGGTCACTATCTCCCTTATCCATTTGCTGGCCCATGAGGGTACACTTTGTGGGGAGGTGGTCATGAAATTGTGGTAACAGAGCTCAAGTTGAGGGATAAGATGTAGTTTGAAGTTATTCATAGGTTAGGTTTCACAAGTTCGTAGGGAAATAGTGTTAGCAATGTTAGAAAGTGCTGTAAACATGAAAGACCGGATGATCCATTGGTATTTAGGGAGCCATGTGATTTGTTCCAAAGAACTTTAGGCTTATAGTGAATACTAAATGATGTGATGCCGGTTTTGGGGTAGATACCTAGGAAAGGATCATGCATCATTCTTCTTTACACCTATATTTGAATGTGTAGACCTTTGGGTAGGTTAAAATAAAATTGTTAAAATTAAACAATAAATTAATTTCAAGGTCTTACATATTTTAGGTTTTGGAGGTCTAACTATTTTTTTTTTCAAAGTCATGGATCTTGGTCAGTGTCCTCATCATGTCTATGCAGAAGATGTTCAGAAGGATGCGATAGCAGATCACCGCATGATAGAGGTTGATGACGATGACACATGGAGGAGGAAACTTCATGAGTTTCAGTGACAGAGTCTATTGAGGTATGATAGATCTAGTTCATATGTAGTAATAGAAGATTGGTTGGTGGTGATTGAGATAGCTTTCAGTGCGATCCATTCTATGAAGGAGCATTGGGTTTCATTATCTTTGACGATGCTATGTGGGTTAGCAAGGCATTGGTGGTTCCAGTTTTTCGGGGATTGGTATGAGTTAGAATTCCTATCGGAGGAGTTCCAAGACAAGTTTAGCATACAATTTATTTCTTCAACCATGAAGGTAGATAGTTTCTAGGAGATGATTACCGTTCGTTAGGGCATCTTCAGTGTGTGAGGTTTTTGAATCTATTTCAGGAATCTTCTATGATATTCTTCAGAATTTCTGTTAGAAGAGGAGGCCAGGGTGAGGAATTTTGAGGAAGGACTGCATCCAGGCATCTAGTGCCAGGTCACCCCATTTAAGCTAAAGAAGTATCTCAAGGGTCTGACATGAGTAGAATTCATCAGGAGGAAATTACCCAGAACCAGAACATCATGAGAGGGGAGTCATCAGTATTCCTCGTGATGTATAGCTATGTTCTAGGGTTCTTAGATGTCAAGAAAGAAGAACTTATGATTATTTGGGGTTGGTCCTAGCACTCATTGTCTCATTTATCTAGGGGAAGAATCTCTCAGAAATATTACAAGGGATTAGAAAAATGTTTTTCTTGTGGAGTCCAAGGTCATCAACTGCGAAGGTGCCTAAACTTTTGGAGTAGTCAGTGTGCACCATCTTTTATACTTCAGGTTCCTTTTTTGAGGTAGTTCCATTCGAGGCATTAGAAGTTGGTTGTTCAAGTTTGGTATTAATAGAGATAAGATTGGGAAGGTAGAAGACAACCCAAGGATGCTCCCTGTCACCGAAGAGTAGAGCACAACCATAGAGATGGTCATCAACATGTTTGGAGAGGTTGTAGAGTAGGTAGTGTTCTGCTTCATGATTTATCATTACCTGCGCCAAGCTAGCCAAATTCCATTCAAGGTACCATTTTCTTGTTTTCTACTTCAGTGCATACTTTTTTTGATCCAGTAGTGAAACAATACTTCATATCACCTTCCCTTAACCATGATTTGTGACTTTAAGTAGAGAGTTTTATAATTCCTTTGGTGTTGACAATGCTAGTTGGAGGTTGAGATGACTTATTTGAATTATATATAAATGGTGAGCTAGTGATGGGGCAACACCACTCTTGGGGAGATTTTCTATGTTTATTGATTGAACCATTTGACATCATCCTTATTTTGGATTTGTTGTATTCAGTGAAGGATGTCGTGGATTTCTTCAAGAGGTCGGTTGTGTTATTCAATGATGATAAAGATCCAGTAGTGTTTTTTGGTGAGTGATACACTGATATGGGTCAGATACATGATCCATATATATCTTCCATGATGTCTGGTCTGATGATTATTTCTTTAGAGGTTCATCAGTCAGTGTTTCCTAGGGTCATAGAAGAGTACTCTGATATCTTTCTAGAGGATTTTGTATCATTACCCTCTCGACGAGAGATCAATTTCTAGATCAAGATATAACTATTAATTTCTCCTAAATCTATGTCTCTATATGGGATGTAACCTTTTTATTTTTGAGATCTACATATATAGTTCGATGTTCTATTGTATTGTGGTTTTGTTTGGCCAGTTTTATCACTCTGGGGTGCTTCCATTTGTTCAAGAAGAAGGCTGACGATAGTCTTTGGTTGTTTATCAATTATCATCTCTTGAACCATGTGACATTGATGAACCACTAACCCCTTCCATAGATTAATGATTTATTCGATCAATTGAAGAGTTCAAGATTGTTCTTGAAGAACAATTTGCAATCATGATATCATCATATGAATGTAAATGATGAATATATCCCAAAGACTTCTTTTTTTGTTGTCATCATGGGAATTAAGAGTTCGTTTTGATGTATTTTAGTGTGACGAATTCTCTATCAACATTCATGGGGTTAATAAAAACTGTGTTCCATGAGTTCCTGGATATGTTCATGGTAGTTTTCATCGACGACATCCTTGTGCAATCCGTGTCTGAGTAGGATCATGCAGAGCCTCTATGTTCCATCTTGGGAGTTCTTCTCCAAGATATGTTGTTTTGGATGTTGGTGAAGTGTGATTTTTGGGCTCGAGAAGTCCGTTTCATGGGGAATGTTATATACCAACAGGGAGTATCTATGGATCCAAAACAGATAGAAGTAGTTATGTTTAGGGAGTCCCCCAAGATAGTAGCATAGGTGTGAAGTATCCTCGGTCATTTAGGATATTATAGGAGGTTTGTAACTGATTTTTATTAAGTTACAACTCCTCTGATAGTGTTGACCAGAAAGGATCAGACACAATTATGGACTAATTAGTGTCAGGTAGATTTTAAGTATCTGAAGGAAAAATTGTTCTATGCTCCAGTTATTTTTTCTAATAGAAGAAGTTCAGTTTTAAGTATTTTTTGATGCTTTGATTCTAGGGTTGGGCTATGCTATGATGCAGTAGAGATCAGTCATTTCATATGGGTCTCGACAGTCACATCCTCATGAGGATAAATATTCTACCCATGATTTGGAGTTGGAAACGAAGGTGTTTTCCATGATGTTGTGGAGACATTACCTTATTGGGGAGCACTTTGTGTTCTTCATTGATCACAACAAACTGAGGTATGTTTTCTCCCAACGTGACTTGAACATGAACCAATGTTAGTGGATAAAGTTATTACAGGATTGGGACATCAAGATTTCATATACACCTAGAAAGGGGAATGTTGTAGACGATTCAATGAGTAGGAGGTCATGTAGTGATGTTGTGAATGAATCTAGTGATTCGTGGAGAGTGATTGATGAACATTGAGCATTTTATCTAGATATGGGTGAAGTTGGGGGAAGAGGTTATCTTTTTTATATGATGGTGTAGTCATTTCTAGTGCAGGAGGTGTAGGAATCCGAGTTGGTGGATCTTGAGGTAGAGGTCTTGAGATACCGAGTTTTTTGTGGTGAGGCCTTAGATGGTTGGATTGAGGATGAACAACACCATGTGTAATTTCATGGAAGGATTTTCATTCCTTTGGTGATGTGTGAGATGGTTTTCAAAGAGTTCCATGGTTCTCCTTTTGTAGTACATCTTGTCATGAAAAATTTGTGCTGAGTCTTGAGAGGTCAATATTGGTTGCATAGTTTGAGGCATGTGGTTTTAGAGTTTGTGTCTTAATGTTTTGGTCTACAGATGGTGAAGGTTGAGTACCATGTTCTTGGTGGTTTCCTCTGGCTTTTAGATGTTACTCAGTGGAAGTGGGAGGAAATATCGATGAAATTTTCTACAGGTTTACCTCGAGCTCAAGGCGACTATGACACTATATGAGTGGTAGTGGATCATTTGATTAAATCTTCCCACTTTATAATGATTTATGATAAGTTTTTTTAAGGCAGTATCTGGAGGATGTGGTGAGACACCATAGAGTTCTGGGTACGATCATTTTTGATCGAGATCCTCATTTTACCTCTAGGGTATGGAGAGGTCTCCAGCATGATTTTTCTTCTCATCTATGCCTTAAAAAAAATTCATCTACAGATAGATGGTCAGACATAGTAGGCCATCTAGACTCTTGAATATATGTTTCCCTCTTGTGTCTCAGATTTTGGAGTTTCTTGGACGAGGCACCTTCCCTTGTTAGGGTTTACACACAACAATATTTTTTACTCCATCATCCATATAGTGCCATCTGTATTATTTTATGGCCGACCTTTTTGTTCTCTATTGTGTTAGACTAGGATTGGAGAGTCTGCAATTCTCAAATGAGAACATGTATAAAATATAGAAGAGATAGTTCCAGTGATTTGTGAGAGGAAAAAAAAGCATATATCACCGTAAATTCTATACCGATCATAGGAGGAGATCTCTAGAGTTCAATGTTGGGGATCATGTGTTACTGAAGGTGGATCCCCATCATGGGAAATATATATTTTTTTGTGGGAGTAATATTTCACTCTAGTTTTTTGGGACTTTCAAGGTGTTGTCTTGTGTTGGAGTCATGGTGTATAAGATATAACTTCCCACATAGATGGTCTAGATACATAATGTTTTTCACATGTCACAGCTCTATCGTTATCTTCGTGATGACTCTCACATCATCGATTAGGGTGAGATTGATGATGAAAATGATGAAACCTTTTAGGAGTGGCCTATAAAGATCCAAGAACTCTTGGAGAAGGTGTTGTGTGGTCATGTTATCCCCTTAGTTCTTGTCTTGTGGTGGAAAATGGCATAGATAATATTACCTAGGATCGTGAGTAATAATTACACATTCATTACCCCAATTTGTTTGATGTTTAGCTCTTCTCTTATAACATTGTTCATTTTACAGTTGTAGAAATTTTTGGTTTGAGATTCCTTTACCTATTTATTATTGTGTCTTACTCTATTTTGAGAGGTATCTCCCCCATAAGAGTGTTTAGGAGTTGGTTGTGGTTGTTTCGTAGTTTTGTGCTTATTCTTCTAGTGTGGTTGTGAGCTCCTATGATGACAAGATCCTTGAGATATATGAAAAAAGGTGGATATTAAAATGACCCATTTTAAGATTCCTATATGGGTTGGTTTTGGATTCTTGAGGATGATAATGTTTTGAGATGTAACTAAAGTATGGGCCTAGATCCATGTGGATCAACCCTTTGCATTTTCCCAAGGCTTCCAGAGCTTAGAGAAGAGTCAGAGGAAGTCTGGAGGAACTCAAGTGTTGAAAACGTGGAGAAGGGAATTTCATGGTGTGAAAGTGAGTTTCAAATAGTGTAGAATATTTTTACAGCATGAATGTGGGATTCTCCTCGTGTAATATTTTGGGTTTGGAAAAAAATGTGGAAGACAATGCTTTATTCAGTGGAAACTGAACTCTTAGAATAACACGACATGAAAGGGGATTACATGTCATGTAATCCTCCAATGTTGTAATGTGTTAAAAAATTCTAACCGATCAGGTTTTGAAACCCTATGGCTGTTTCTTACCTCCCTCTAATCCCACCAGACTTGAAAGTCCTCTACTTGGAGTTTTGGAGATCCCTTCAATGAGAATCAAGCTTGGGCTGCCATCCTCAATCCTGGGTTATCCTTCTTGATCAAATGCATCTTTCACTCCATTTTCTAATAGTTTCTCCCAGTTTTGATCTCATTTACTCTCATTTCATCTCATTGTGCTATGGTATTTTCCTACCCATGGTTCTAATGGGGTTTCTCTATTTTGTTGTTGTTGTAGTGGTGATATGACGTCCTTTGTTAGATGTTATTCTTGTGGTAGAGGTGATCCAAAATATTTTGTGTTGTCTATTCTCATGCGAAGAGCATCAGCAAACTTTTGGGGTAGAGGATTCATTTCTTCTCTATTTAATTACATGAAATCGTAGAGTAATTATGGTTTATAAGATTGAATCACAACGAAATTGACCTAATTATATACTTGAACCAGATTAAATAATTGGTATTGATCACATATCAATGTTGTTGTTTGTTACTATGATAATATTTTTCCTATTGATTTGATAGATAGTGTGATATTTATGACTTTATTGGTTTAGCATGATGTTCATGATAGAAATTGGTAAAGAACATAAATCTGTAATTAATTTATAATTAATTATATAAAAGATAAAAAGGAATGTTTAAGGAATATGGTTGTTGTTGTTTCAATTTGATTATAATCAAATTGATGAAAGTATATATGTTTAATAGCTTGGTTGTTTAAGTTAAATAATTATGATACTTGTTGATAAATTAATTAAAATAATGTTAAATTAATTGTTTTATTATTTTATGATTTCTTGTGATAACTTTTTTCATAGGTTTATTGTAGTTAGAACCCATGAATAATTAATCAGTTAATTCAAGATGGAATACAAACTAGTTTTGAATGATAAAAGATAATTCCTTTGTAGATCCTGATTTTCCCACTTTCTTATAAAGTCCAAGAGCCTTATGCTTTGGTGTCGTGATATCTCATTTTGTGTGAAGGATGAATTCATTGATTTAGGAAGAGGAGCTCGATAGTTATTTTGTTTCCTTTTATAGGTGATATGATTGATCCTAGAGGAATTTTGTTGTTTGTGGGGTCAGGGAGGCCCAAATGTGTCATGATCCTGGGATGGTTGAGCTGGGGGGATTTTGTGGTATGTGGGGCAGGGTAGCTCTGTTGTTGTGGAAGCAGTTGATGCCTAGAGTGGAGAGATACATCAGTTTATGCATGTGGTATCGGGGAGGACAGAAAATATGATGGAATGAGTAAAATCTAGGCTTACCCATTGATATGAAATTCAATTGATTTTTTGATTTTTTTGTATGGATAAAGGCCAAGATGTTTGTTTATCTACATTCTTTTACCCACTGCTTGAGGCAGACATATGTGTTTGGTTACTCTATTTCCATGGGAGATGATGTTATGTGGGGTATTCAACGTTCTTTCTATGTTTAGTTCCTCTTGTTTGGTAGAGTTTACTCTCCTACTATATGTGGCAAAGACTCAACATGTAGTTCATGTAATCATTATGTTGATCCCCTTGTGTTTATGGAGTTCAGAATGTTTTCCTAGACCACCTAGTGATATGAATATAAGTGTTATTAAATATGTCAATGAATGTTTAACCCCTGGGGTTGGAGTTTGTTGTGATTAAATGTTTCTGTTGATATTCTGAGAAAATATGGGCTCAGTTTGGTTTTTCTTGGAGGTCATGGATCTTTGTTGAAATGGTAATGTGATGTGATATGGAATTGATAATGGTTACATGTTAATAATTAATTGACATAAATTGAAACTGATAAAAGGTGATAATGTAATTTAATGTGACTCTTTAAATGGTTGTGTTCTTATAGGATATCTTGTCTTAGTAGTGGGAGTGGGGATTTTGAGATACAATAGATATGGTTGAGTCTGAGACAAGGTTATTCTTGTAGTGTGGTTGTGAGATATATTATATCATATAATTTTTGTGATTTTATACACTACTCAACCTTATCGATTAGGGAAACTGACACCTTGGGGATTCTAAGCCCTATGGGGTGTGTTTTCCCCAACATCATGGTGGGAGGTTGGATTTCTTACTACCCTATGGGCCCTTCCCTCTTCTCTATGTAGTTACTTGTACTAGTATGCACGATGGTTAGTTTTTCAAATATATGTGTGTTGATGGATGTAATGTATTGCGGTTATTTCACACACATGTAACCTTGATATTGTTTTTTAAGGAAAAATATAGGTATAATGTGTCTAGGTTGTGATGGCTTCAGGATCCTTAATCAGTGTATGTGTTGTGATATATTAAGGTATAATACCCAATGTATGATAGATGTTATGTGAGATGTGGTGGCTCCCAGAAACTACATGGTTACTTTTTGTTATGTGGGCGTGGTGGTGTGTTTCAGGAGTTACATGTTATGGTGCTTTGCCTTGGTGTCTATGTTCTCACCTTTTGGGAGAGAGATGGTTAGGACATGCGATGTTGGGGAAAAGTGGAAAACTAGTGCGGAAGTAGTAACGAGGTAACCTTGTTCTTATTTATTATATTATATGATCTGGTATGAGATAATTGGTGAGAGTTTCCATGGTGATGATGGGAAAATACTATACCTATTTAGGTGATGAGTTAGTTTCACATATTGTTCACTATGATTTACTATGTTTTCTTTACTTTTGAACTTGAGGCTCCAGAGGATCCTACTAAGTTTACTATTATACTCACTATATGTATATATAAACTATTTTAAGGTCAGTTTAGAACGTTGGAGATCATATTGGATACTACTAGCTTGGGTTTTTATATGAGTTGATTAGGATTCTAGGTCATTGTTGTCTTTACTTTCTTTTGGTTCTTGCAGTTTTCCCTTTTATCTATAGTAGTTCTTGCCTGCCATTACATTTGTGTACTTGGGTTTCTTTTATATTGTAGTATGAGCAAGAGATGTTTGGTGTATATCTTATCTATATTTTCTATATGTGTTTCTCTTAGAGGGTAATGCATCCCATATGCATGTTTATTATACCCTCGGTGCTAGTTACCAACTTGGGGCCCACTGGAATTGAGACTCAGGGTCACTATCTCCCTTCTCACATTTCAAACCTAGGAGGGGTACTGTAGAGACCCGGTTTTTGCCTCATAAGACTTTAAAATATTTCTAGAGCTGGGTGGTGAGACGACATGCAATTCCGAGGTCCGGTGTGCCTGAAATTAGTTTTATAAAAATGTAAAGTGTTTTTATATTACACAAGAAAGATTAACTAAATAAATTGGGATATATCTTAACCGGTTGATCAGATATAAAATAAGAGACCACGTTTGGGTTTGAAACGTGATGTTTCCCCTAGGCGTGATATAAAATAATTTAGCACGGGACGTTTGGTCCCCTCGCTCATTGGTGGTGTGTTAAATGGACAAATTAAATTATTCATTTATTCATTTAATAGCTCAAACTTGAATAACTCATGGATGAGGGCTCTGATGAGAAATCCAAGACCACCGATGATCTTGGAATGTAGGTTTTACCCTAGGCATGGTACAACCTTTTTCGGCGTCGGGTTTTTGGCTTACGTTCCATCGTGGGAAAATAATTAAATCATTAAATGATTATTTATTTAATTATTTTATTAAAAACAATTTTAATTTAATGGTAGGTTAGAAATTATTTGTTTAGAGGGTTTGGCCTCATAACCCTTTGGTACTCCTCTTCCTCTACCCTCCTCCCCCCTCGCCAGAATATGACAAACAATGAATAATGAATGATGAGACTTCAGATCCAGGCGGATCGAAGTGTGATGAGCGCACGAAATCTCAACGAACACGTTCTTCATAAATGAACTATCCAATCACCAGGTAGGATTTTTCTTTGTTGGTTTTTTACCCCATTTTAATTTTCCAAGATGAATGCAAATTAAATGAATTAATTCGCGGATCGAATACCAATGGGTTGAATAAATTTCTTCTTATTTATCTTGAAATTGAAAATCTGGAAGTATGATAAATATCTATTTGTCAATTACTCATGTTCTTGATTCTCAAAGTTGATGGCCAAACAAACACAGCCATCGATAGGCACAAAATCCATTGCCTTTTATATTTCATTCTTCGTGCGTTCTTCGTCACCAAATAATTAAGCACACTAAAAACTCAATGTTTTGTTGAGCGCGGAATACAGACGTAGAGATCTTATCTCGAGGATCATGAATCTACGATCGCCACAATATTTTGGGTTAGAACAAAGTTGCAGTGGCCTGCAGAAGGGGTGATGGGGTAGTGCTTTTCCGGCGTGTCTTCTGGGCACAGCTCCGGGTGAGATAGGTGGTGTAACGTAGGCGGTCCATGTGGAAGGTTGATGTGGCATGGGTGGCTGCTGAGCAGATGACTGAGGAGAAAGGAGACCGACGACTTATGGGTGAGGTGGCGTCATACGGTGGGTTGAGGCAGTGTGAGCTGTGATTGGTTGAGTGGAGGGAGCTGCGGAGGTGGTCTAGTGGGGGCCAGGCGGCGTGGTAGGCTGGAGGTGTGGTGATGCGGATAGCTGGAGGTGGTGGTGGCGGTTTTGGCAGTGCGGAAGAACCTTAGTGTTAGGGTTGCAGAGGAGAAAATGTGAAAGAGGAGATTATAGAGAGAAATAAACTGAAAGGGAATACAATTAAAAGCAAAATAAATAGAAATAATAAGAGGGAGGCTATGTGGAACCCATGTGCATCAAAGATACACCCTTGCATGAATATCAATTGAGATTGGATTTAAAGAAAAAATAATAATAAAAATAATAATAAAAATAATTTTATTATTATTTTTGGTCGTAAAACCATAATTCATCTGTAACTTATCAGTACGACCTTGTTTTCATGAACTATCAGCAGCAGTATGACCGTGACATTGAGACAGAAATTCCGAGTCCAATATTGGATGTCTTTTTTGGGTTTTCAGATCGGGTACTCGAAGCACTCGGGAAATAATAGATTTAATATTATTAATAAATCTTCTACGTACCATAACTTCTGTGTGCGACGTTCGATTGACTTGCCATCAGCAGCGATGTGATCAATCATTAATAAGG